>OY288277.1:81670985-83152985 GCA_958450335.1 Hibiscus tridactylites | reverse complement strand
CGAGAGAGTTTCCGCTAGTTTCAGCAGTTGAACTATGTACTCATCCATTGTTTCACTGTACAAACATTCATATATTCGAGTCACTTTCAAAGTGTTTACACTATATGTTATACAATCACAATATGTATTTAGTGCATTCTTAGAAGTTATACATGTATACATGGACGAAACTACCAGGGGGCCTTTGTTATTATGTAAAAAAAAATTAAAAATTGAATTATTTATGAATTTGTCTCAAACTTTTAAACATTTACATTTTACCTTTCAACTCTAAATTTTGACTTTGTCATATATAACATGACTCAACGGATTCAATCATAACAAGATAATAGCCAAACCCCCCTTCAACTCAAACTCGAATTGACTTGAACCTGATTGATATTAAACCATCACAGCAGTTAACTTTCGTTTAGTCCAGTTCCAACAGTTTGATGTTACTTGGACTCAAATGTGAATGTTAAATATGAGTATGTATGTGACAAAATTGTATTTTGACCTCCGAAACAATTAATTAATCAAGATTTCCGGATATAAAATTGTCAATACTACCCTTATATGTGTCGGACACGAGTATCAGACAGAATACTTCGAGAAACAAGGAGAGGATTGAACTCACCAGAGTTCCTTTGATATGTTTGGGATTTCATTGATGTTGTTATTCGGACGATGCCAGATGAAGAAAGCGGTTTCCCAGTCCTTGTCGGAGATGAATCCATTGGTGTTTAAGGTTTTAACCATCTCAGATTCATAGAACTTTTCTTTCAGATTCTCGTCATAGTGACCAGTCACCAACTGTTTCACCTTCTCCATCAACTCCTTGTCGATTCCATGGTTATCGATCTGCAGAAAATCGGCCATTTTAGCATTAGAATTCGTATATCGTAAAACGGACATGAAAGATTAAAAAAAAAATACGTAACCTGAAAGCAGCCCCATTTCTCACAAGCTTCGTTGAGAATCGCCATTGTTTTGCTCCTTTTCTCACCATTGAGTGCAGCAAAATCTATCACAGGAAGCTCCATAACTAATCCCAAATTGCAAAGAAATGGGTAACTTGGAAGCCTATTTATAGGCCATCAAGATGTAGCCTAAGCTTCAAGTTGTATATTTCTTTTTCTTTTTCTTTTCTTTTCCATCTACTTTTCAAATCCATTTCAATATATCTAAGTTTAGGTAAATATAACGACATCATAAATAAATTTGCCAATTTTGATCGGATATTAGAAATTTGGTCCGATTAACTTGAATACAAACTTGAGCTAATTTGATTTCATCGTAAAAGTCAACAACGTGAACTTATTCAATTTAAATTTAACCTAAAACGGCCCATAATATAAACGGGTTTAACTCGTAACATTTTAAACTTGAAATGAACTAAACTCAAATTTGACCTGATTTATTTTGGTTTACAATTCAAATTTGTGCGACATAAACTTGAAATAACTCAAATCAGTAATTTTTTTTTTTGAAAGGTAAGGCCTCATTAAAAACCCCTCTAAATCCTAAATAGGGGAAAAGAGTGCCTTTGAGTTTATTATAACCAATAGATTCTTACATGAGTGTCGTCTACCAGGCATTTGTAAACCAGACAGATCGATAACATCGACCCTACATAACATATAACACTCCTTATTACTTCCTGAAATGGCTTTTACAGACCATTACACTTTACTCACTAAATGCTTTATGCACTCCCACTCTCTGCCACCATGCAAGATTCCATAGGAGATCAATAGCGACCCTGCAACACAAAGGCTTTACCCCCCAATGGCACCAAACGCAACCCATGCTACCGCGTCTCCAGCTAGTTTTAATTCCCTAATATCCGATTTAAACCTGGAAGACTTTGGTCGATCACCCCGAGAAAACTAGCGTCCGGATATTAGCATTCCAGGAACGTTCTCAAACAGTGGCTTCCGATGGCATCCGTATGAAATCGGCTATGGAGATGATCGAATTAGGCCATTTACCTTGCGCCCAGTGCCCAATTCGAACCAAGGCTAGTTCGAAGATTTGATCTGAATTTAGGGACTTATTATTAAACACTCTTTCGTTCCTACACAGCCATATCGTCCACGATATTCCAAACAACGCCATCTTCCAAATAGGTTTCTTCCCCTTCGATATCTTTTGTTCATTCCACAACTGAACCAAGGACCTAAAACTATTGGGAATTATTAGATTCATTTTCCAGAGCCTCCACCACTTTTGCCAAATTAACCATACATCATAGCACTCACAGAATAAGTGCTCAACAGTTTCAGACTCCTTCAAGCAAAAGACACAATTTTTGTTAAGGCACGATGCAATACCTCTTTTGGCAAGGGCTGAAAACGTTGGGGTTCTCCCAAGAATCGTTCTCCACACAAAGAATTCCACTTTAGGTGGAGCGAGATTAGCCCAGACGCACTCCCATAATTTGTCACTGCCCTCCTCGCACCTCGAAGCAAGCTCACAGAAAGATTTGGCCGAATAGGTCCCATTAGGCGAGCCTCTCCAAACTAGTTTGTCGGCTGGCGAGGAAGAGCTAGGCACACTGTTAAGTGTATTCAAGAAATCCTCCCACACTTCCCATTCCCACGCAAATAACGGTCTCCTCACCTCCACTCGCCAAACCCAGCCGTTATCTATTCGGGTCCCGAAATCTGCAACTTTCCCGGTTTTCTTAGCTGCCAGTGAGTAAATTCTTGGAAAATAGCACTTTAGGGACTTATCCTTAGCCCAAGCGTCCTCCCAGAAGTCAATGCTCTTCCCATCACCCAGCTTCCACCAGAAGTTCTTTGTCAATGCATCTTCCGAACTTGATAAAGGCTGCACTATTTCTCTCCATATCCATGATCCGTCTCTTCTCGCTACTGGACGCGGCAATGGGGTTGAAACATTGTAATCGTACTTCTCACTAATAATTCTCCTCCACAATTGATTCACCTCGCTACTAAACCTCCATATCCATTTATTTAGCAGGGACCTATTCTTAATTTCGATGTCGACAATGCCCAATCCTCCCATACACTTTGGCTTACAGCAGTCATTCCATTTTACCCAGTGTATCGCTTTCTCCTTCGGCCAGCCCCACAGGAATTGTGCCATAATGCTGTTAAGTTTAGTAGCCACTGTCTTGGGCATTCGAAACAAGGATAGGTAGTACACGGGTAGGCTCACAAGAACTGATTTCAAGAGAGTAAGTCTTCCACCGAAGGATAACAGCTTACCTTTCCAATTGCCTAAACGCTTCTGAACTTTTTCTACTACAGGATTCCATAGCGAAACGCTATTTCTATTGGTACCTAGCGGCAGCCCCAGATACGTCGATGGTAAAACATCATGCCCACAGTGTATCAAATCAGCCCATGACTGCACACGGTCGTCCTCCAAACCAACTCCAAACAACTTAGATTTAGACATATTCAGCCTTAACCCCGCTGCCAATTCGAAAGCTCTGAGTACTCTCTTGGTATTGCGAACGTACTCCTCCTTAGCTTCAAGAAAAACCACCAAGTCATCGGCGAACTGAAGGTGGGTTACCGACAGTCCGTTACTACCCACATCTATCCCCTTTATCAGCCCGACCTCTTCCGCTTTCTTCAATGATTGACTCAACGCCTCTCCTATCAAATTAAATAGGAGGGGTGAGAGGGGGCAACCTTGCCTTAGGCCCCTCTTAATGTTGAACTTTCTTGTAGGCTTTCCATTAATCAAGATGGAAATTGATGCAGTCGATACACATTGATTAATCCAGAAACGCCATTTATCCCCGAATCCCATACTCTTCATCACTAAATCCAGAAACTGCCAATCTACGGAGTCATACGCCTTCTGGAAATCAGCTTTAAAGATAATTGCTTCTGATTTCTTCCTTTTCGCCTCCTCCAAAATTTCATTAGCTAACAATGCACAATCTGCCGCTTGCTTACCTGCAGTAAACGCAAATTGCAGCTCCCCTACTACTTCTTGTATACATTTAGAGAGCCTTTTAGAAAGAACGCGAGCGACAATCTTATACAGACTTCCCACAAGCGAAATGGGCCTGAAATCCTCAACCAGCTCGGGACACTCCTTTTTGGGAATCAAGGTTACAAAAGAGTGATTAACCATACTGTCGAGTCTTTTGCCTTTGTGCAGCGAGTTTAGCATTGACATCACATCGCCTTTTAGAATGTTCCAAAATTTCTTATAGAAATTTAGATTGAACCCGTCCGGTCCGGGTGCCCGGTTCCCATCCGCATCCCTGATAACTGCCCATACTTCATATTCGGAGAAGGGTGCTTCCAAGTTTCTGGCCATCTCACTGCTAAGCTGCTTGAGATTTAAATTGAGGCTCTTTAAAGGTCGAGTATCACACTTATTATACGCCTTGCTAAAGTGCTTAAGAAACACTTCAGACACCGCCGCATCCCCAACTTTGAAGCTGTCCCCCACACGAACTCTCTCTATCTTGTTGCAACTTTTCCTCAATGAAGCGGATAGGTGAAAAAATTTGGTGTTTCTATCACCTTCGGTAAACCACCTCAATCTCGATTTCTGTAGCCACTCACGTTCTTCGACTCTGTAACTCTTCCACAAATCTGACCTTAAGGTTTGGATCTCCTTAGCCAAACTGGAATTTTGCTGATCACGAGTCAATTCATCCTCCAGCACTTCAATTTTCTTTTCCATTTCGGTAATTGGGTTGGTCTTATACTTTATAGCCCATTCTTTCGAAGCTTGCTTGGCTTGCTTCAGGATCCTGACCGCACCTTTGCCTATATCACCCGCACATTTGTCCTCGATGAATTTAACATAATCAACATTATCCCCCCAATGGTTAAACCATTTGAAAGGCCGGTTTCCACTCCCCCGCACTCCCTCAACGAGCAACACAGGCTTGTGATCTGAAAGGCTTCGGGGAAGAGTTTTCTGCTCACAGGTCTTAAAGCACAGTAGAACATCTGGCGACATAACAAACCTATCTAGTCTACTAGCAGCTGGCTTCTGACCACTACGACACCACGTGAATGGTCCACCCGAAAGTGGCAGATCGATAAGGCCATTATCCTGCACAAACTTGGCCATCAAGCTGACTGATCCATCCCGAAGACCCTCACCCGTTCTTTCCTCATCGCTTAACACAGCATTAAAGTCGCCTCCGATGAGTACCGGCAAATTCTGATCCGTGATGATCCCTGAGATTTCTTCGAAAAACCTCCTTCTCTCGCCTTGATCGTTTGGCCCGTAAACATTTATTATAAGGCATCGCAGATTCCACTCTGTGATCACGCCCACTAGCACAATAGCTCTCGAATGAATAAATACCGTCTCCCTTTTGAAGAAGCTCGAGTCCCACATAGAAATCAAGCCGCCCGAGGCCCCTGCCGATGGAGATGATTCTAGGCTGTCAAACACCCTACCTTTCAACCGCTTGCCCAAACTGAACCCGACTTCCTGCATTTTCGTTTCTTGAAGCAACACCATCCTTGGTTTATTAGCAGTTAAAACTTTACTGACCGACCGAACCTTTTCAAGTTTCCCAAGGCCCCTCACGTTCCAAGACATTACCACTATAGTCATAAAAATAATTCCCCACACACACACATTAAGCGTCGTGGATCTGGCCGAATCTCACTTACCCCCTTCCACATCCAAGCTCTCGAGGTGAAGCACCAACTCCTCCTCCTCGCCTTGAAACTGATACCCGATTTTCTTCCCCACTTCTAGCACTCTTCTTGCTTCAACCGCACCATCTCTCTTATTTTGGGTAGAAATCTGCAACCCTCTAACGATGTCAAGCTCCTCTCCGATTTGCTCCATTGTACTTCTCTTTGTGCTTTTCTTCCTTCGATTCCTCTTATTCACGTCTTTCTTACGAGTTTTATTTGCCACACCAAGCATGCTTACTTCCGATCCAGAACCCTTTGGTTTCTCCGTCTTCTCCCTCCGATAGCACGAGATCACTTCTAGATCACAATTAGGGGAGGTTCCTTGAAATGGGGTGTCGAGTGGATCCCCAATATCAGCCGTAGCAAGGGCTACTTGGACCTCGAGGAGATTGGATTCGTTGGATATGGGCCATCCTACCGAACTAGCCCTGGAAGCCTGCTTATCAGGCCCACCTTCAGCCCCTCTCACTTTATCATCAATCTGCCCCAGACGCCTGTCCTCTCGACCCACACAAGCTAGGCCCAAGACTTGTAACCCATTATCCGATCCGATAGGGACCTCCACAAGTCTAGCATCACTTGAGATAGCCTGTGCATCCTGGCTATTCCTCTTCTCGACATTAATGTCAACGGACTTTTCCTTGGAAACCGTATGAGTGCCTGCCAAACTGTCTGCTTGTCTCACCTGCTGGCAGTTAGAATTCCAATCATGTCCGCCGCCTTCCATAAATGACTCCTCAATCTCTGGAGCTAACATTTGATCGTCGAACACGAACCCATCACCGATCACCGGCCGGCCACCATCCAAGAACTGAACATCATCCTCGTATTCCTTAGTTTCAATGAGGATTTTCGAGACTACTCCATTAACATTAATCCAAGCTACCGAGGGAATGTCTGAAGGTTTGTTAACTGAGATTACCATCCTCGCCTCGTCGAACCTGGACATGCCTTTCGTTTCCTCATCCAGTTCCATAACTTGACCCCATCGGCCACCTAGACCCAAGAAAA
Source organism: Hibiscus tridactylites (assembly GCA_958450335.1). Taxonomy (NCBI): domain Eukaryota; kingdom Viridiplantae; phylum Streptophyta; class Magnoliopsida; order Malvales; family Malvaceae; genus Hibiscus; species Hibiscus tridactylites. The sequence continues at coordinate 83,146,338 of OY288277.1, read as the reverse complement.
AGGCTTGGTTCCAAACTTGTAAAGGAACCTCTTTAAGGATAACCCAGACTTTTATTTTCCTTTTGCCGTCAAACCCTTCCAAGTGTTCCAGATCATTGAACCACGTTTCCGTGAAGTAATCCCTTCGTGACCAACATTTCTCTTTGTCATCGTTGGTGTTAAATCGAATTACCACGAGGCGACCATACCACGGACACACAGTCGTCGATATGCCTTCCGATCTTAGAACGTCCTGAATTAGACTCGGATTATAAGCTTCCTTGATCATGCCAACTAGGGCCATGTTTTTCCAGACCTGGTAGGTATTCCGGACCTTAATGGTGCTGCATGTTCCATTGTCGCTAGAATCCACCAGGTCCTCCTCCCCAAGCTCCACTCTTATGACACCAGTAAGGCCCTCCGCCATCGGGTCCATTTCCTTCATGTTCGCGCAACCAGCTGCATGGCCACGGGCTTGTTTGTTGATCCCCAACAGTACCTCTTTGAACGACCTATGATCTATCATGGCTGCCGGAAAACCATGGGAAGGGCCATTGTTCGAACGCCCATGATTTTCCATTGCACCCACCTGGTTTACTAGGGGACGAGGTTCAGCTGGAAACATCTTTATTTTATGCCGGTCCATCCATCTACCATTGTTCTCTCTGATTGCCCTCCAAGCTGAACTTTCGTCTCTGAATCTAATGAAAGCGAACGTCGTCGGCCTATTCCTCCTTTTAAGGTTATTGTACGCAACATACACGTCTAGAATTTCTCCTGCTGGTTCCAGACTCCTCCTTAGGGTTTCTTTATGAATGTTCTTGCTAAGATTGTCTAAAAACACTGAGAATCCCCAACGTCGTTGGTCGTGCCACTTCGGTAACCTCTCCTGCCTTCTCGCCCAGCTGCCCCTCCTAGCTGCCCCTCCACTCCAAGCTGCCCCGCCGCTATGCACTCCATACCGCCTTCTTTCGCTCTGCACTCCCGCCCCTCTCATGGTTTGTCTACTAAAATAAGATAAGACAAAAGTTTGATCAAAAATATTTGTTTTTAACTCAAATCAGTAATATCTCAACAAAAAAAAGAACTTGAATTTTAAAGATGAAGTTGAAACAGCTGAAACCTAGAACAATTAAATCCCAAAACGACCTAAACTTAAAATCGACCTGAATCGAAATGACTCAGATTTTAAAATCTGAACTAGCTTGATTATAATCGATATAAAATACTTGAGTTTCAAATCTATTTCTCTCTCTCAAAGTTAGGTAACTATAACATCATCACAAATAGACTTATCAGTTTTAATCTGATATTGGAAATGTTGTCCGATCAATTTGAATACAAACTCGAATTAACTTAATTATACTATAAAAGTCAACAAAATGAACCTATTCATTCCAAACCCAAATTAATTCTAACCTAAAACAACTCTAAATACAAAATGACTTAATTCGAAACAATTTAAGCATATGAAATATTCAAATTCAAACTTGACCTCATTTGTTTTGGTTTACAATGCAAACTTGTCCAACTTGAACTTGAAATAACCTAAAAAACTTGAGTTTCAAAGATGAACTCGAAACAATTGAAACTTATAACAGTTAAATTCTGAAACGACCTAAACTTGAAATTGACTCGAATCAAATGACTCAATTATTTTAATATCTGAATTGACTTAATTATAATTGATCGAAAAAACTTAAACCTCAAATTCGAAATAACTTAAAATTAATTTGAGCCAGAGATGATAAAATCGAAGTAATTCTAAAATATTTAAAATTCAAATTGACCTGATCCAGATTAATCCGGCCTAAAATCAAACAAATTTGTGGAATTGAGTGGTGTAATTAAAAAGGAAAGTTAGTGAGTCCAAGTTCAATTAACTTTAGCAGCATGGGAGTGAGTGTAAAGGAATCATGGTTTTTTCTTTCATTTTCCTAAGAAACAAAAGGAAAATACAGTTTCCCTGATTCTCATCATGTGGACTTTGCTCCCTTCAGCATGGTTATATTAATAATCTATGATTTTAATACAACCCCTTTGGTTGGAAATCTAACAGCGGAATCACCTGTTTTTCTTACATTCAACAAAACTAGGGGTGGACACCTTTAATTCCTTGCTTTTCAACCATCCAATCATAATGATGCAAATAACAGCAATACTGATCAATCTAATGAAATTATTTATATAGATATAGAATATTTTAAATATAATTTGCGTGTGAAAATGAGAGAATATATATATATATATGGGATAAATTACACCACAGATCAATTAGTTATAGATTTAGTAACAAATAGATCACTCTTTTTTTAAAAGTAAATATCCACTCACTTAATTAGTCAATTATAGGTTTAAGAACAAACATATTATTTTTATTTTAAAAGTAACAATTCAGTCGTTTAATTACAAGTTTAGTAACAAATATGTCACCCAATTAAATTTTTGTGACAAACAAGTCACTCTGTCATTAAAATTTTAAGGGTTTAGTATAATAATTGTTGTAGTCCCCAAAATTTATACATTCTATTAATTTGGTCCTAAATCAAAATAATTCAATAAACTTAATCCTTCATATTTAAAAATTCCATTAGTAAAATGATCGTGTTTACTAGTAGGCGGCGTTAAGGTCACAATAAGCCTATTCCATTAGTTTGTCAGTTGTCCAGTAATAAAGTGAATGTGTTTGTCAAGCTATATCTCATTTGTTGATTATCTGACTGATGGCAATAACATGGAGTGTGGTAAGCGGTCGAAGGGTGTGTTAGGATGGTGCAATATCAAAATTTTTTAATATGAATGGATAAGTTTATTGAATTATTTTAAATTATGACAAAATTAATAGAATGCATAAGTTTTAGGAACTAAAATTATTATTATATAAAGTAGTTGTTTTAATTTTAACGACAAAATAATCTGTTTATCATAATATTTTAATTGATTTATTTAGAGTGATTGAATTGTTATTTTTTAAAATTATTTCTAACTTCCTATATATAAGAAGCTAGAAACAACCAAAGGGAAACGGGGGGACAGAGATATAGGAAGGAATTCTAACAATGGGCGGTTCTGGGTTTCTGACCCACAGATGTTAGAATTTATCATTTTGCTATTATGACACTGTTGGTTGAATGTTTTAAGACACAGTTACCTTATTTAAGCCTCTTTATATATATTTTTCTGGTAAAGTAATTTTTATTAGGGTGTTTAAAAATATTTAATCTGAGTGATTCAGCTCGTTGGCCCGTCGACCTAAAATATTAAAAGTCGGGTGTTTTTTTAAAAAATTGTCTGATCTGATAATTTTAATATATAAATATATTTAATTTTAAATTATATTTTTATTAGGTTTTTAATATTTTTACCCTGAAATTAAATCCTTAAATTTTTTCTAGGTTTATATTATGTATTTTTAATTCTTACAATTTTCAAAAATGTTTAGATTAATTGTTAATATGAAATTCGAAGGAAATATATCACGATCGAGATTAATATTTTTAATACCATCAGCGAAGGAAAATATATATATTGCTAATCAAAGTTTATTTTATTGATAATAAACCTAGACCTAGCAAACTTGACCCGAGACTTAATATGGACCCGAATATGATGGTCTGAACTTGACCCGAATATGAATCAAAACCTGTAACCCCCTCGTCCCGGTCTGGCCGGATGACCGGTCCGAGTGAGCTACACGGGGAAAACCGAGTGAAACCCGTAAAGGTTCCCCTCGGTTAGCAACCCTATTTTTTTTATTTTATCTTGCCTAGATGAAGGTTAGGTCCTATATGATTCACAACAGCGGAAAACGTTCAAAGGAAAGCGCATTCGTAACACAACCATGCTAAAACATGCAATTTTAAGCTCATAAGGCAGGCCGTATCGATACCCTGATCAGGGGTATCGATACCCCCTTTCTAGGTCAACCCAAGAAGTCAACACGTGAAGACCGTATCGATACCCTTACCAGGGGTATCGATACCCTCTTCCTCGGTCAACCTTCCTTGGTCAACAGATAGGTCCGTATCGATACTCGGGGACCCCGTATCGATACGCTCTATTCAAACTCCCAATTCCCAAATTACAGAAACTTTGAGGGGTATCGATAACCTAGGCAAAATTTGAGGCGTTTGGGCAAGAGAGTATCGATACCCTAACCAGGGGTATCGATACCCCCTGCACTGCAATTCCTCAATTTCAACCAAAACCACCCCGAATCGACTCTAAAAGCATTTCTCGACTCACCTAAGCGTATGCCAACATGCAAGCACATATACTTAAGCCAAGGGTGTCATTTAAACATGGATTAAAACTTTCATACATAGCATTCTAATTAAAGAGCAAACTAGGCAATATTAAGCATACATGAAGGCTCAAATGGTCTTAAAAGCACAACATTAGGCAACCTAAACACCCTAAAGCATGCCATCATACACACCAACAATCACCAAGGTATTACATGCTTACAATCCATAATTAATTCCAACATCAACATTAGGCATTAACAACAATAAGCCAACTCAAAGGAGTCTAGATACAAGCTCCTAAAACACGTAGCATTTCCCATTGCTAGACTACTACATTATTTAATAAACCATACTTGAGCAATTACCACACGCCTGGACGCCCTTTTCTTGCTCCTTGCTAACTCCAAGCTAAAGATCTGCATTGTCGGAAAAAGGAGAGCGTAAGCATAAAGCTTAGTGAGCGGAGCTCTAAAACATAACAACGACAATGCAGGGTTCAAAGCTTTCTTTAAAAGTAAAGGTCAATGCATACAAATCATCCAACGACCTAATCCTTCTACTAACATACAAGTTCAACCACAATTCAACAATATAGGCATTTATCGTAGCATTACACTTCATAGCATGCATAAAGGTATGATCTTAGATTAAAGCAAAACCATGAAAGAGAATGATATAGTGAGATACACATGAACAACACATGGTATGCACAAGCATAACCAAACACACACGGTGGGACTACACATCACCGTTTCGACTAGTAGTTTTCCAATGGGACTACACGTCAAAGTACTCTTCTACTAGTCACTACCGGCGGGACTACACATCACCGGAGTCTTACATCACTCGCTACCGGCGGGACTACACATCACCGGAGCAACGACAACCATCACGTGAGGTTCGACACCAACCATGCAACACGATACACAATTACTACCATACGACATGTACTCACTATATCATGCACAACCAAAACAAGATGTAACGAAAACCACAATTAAGCATCACTTACTACTTGGAGTCTTACCGATCACAATGGTCTTACTCACCATTTTCGTGCACAACTTGCACCAACTTACTCACACCTTTCAAGGCATATCAACGACATCATTAATACCATCATACATCATTAACGATATAGAAATAGGCAACATGCTCCTACTCAAGTACTTAAATTTACATGCTTAACAAACCATCATTTCAAGCAACGAAAACAATGATAAAAAGGGAAATTAAAGAGGCATTTCACATCAACTTACTCTTTAAGTTTGAGTCACTTTCAAGCTCGAATCTAAACCACTTTCAAAATTACCTTTGAACCAAAACATCACTTGAAAACATTTTCACTTCCACATGCTAAAACCAACCATTGAAATCAATTTAAAACATTAACCACTCACCTCATTTCCTTAAGCAAAACAAGCAAAGCCGACTCAAGCCTCCTCACTTCCGGATTCGATCCCAAAGCTTTACCAACGCAAATCCTTGCTTCTAATCGCCTCAACACAAGTAAATTAACCTCAAATTAGTCCACAACACAATGTAGCAAACCCGGAATACAATTCAAACATCAAACACTTGTTTTTCGAACCAAGAACAACCCCCAAAAAGCCATTCCCGAGCAGCCCCCTTGCACAGCCGAAAACCATTGATTCCAACTCTTTTAACACACCTAATAGCTTCCAAAACAACCCCTAACTATCATATAACCATCAGCCCTCATTTTCCAACACAAACCACACCCAAAACTCAACTAAAAACCCTCCTAAAAACCCACCAAAACCCAAATTCGGGAAACTTAACAAAACCCTTTAAAAATCATATATGTTGGACTATTTGATTCATAAACTTCATATCTATCACTATTAAATCAAAACTTTAAGTCAAACACAATAAAGCTACCATTTTTATTCAAATCCTCTAAAAACTCAAATTCCAAAACATGGATGAAAATGAAAACTACTTGTACTTTTGAAGAGAGGAAGTTGAGAGCAAGTCAAAAACGTAATTACCTTTCAAAACCGAGCCAAAATGAGGGAGGGAGGAGATGGAATAGTGAAAGGGGGAGGGAGCTCTTCAAACCCGTTGAAGAAGAAGAAGATGAATAGTAAAAGGGTGTTTTATTTGTATAAAGGGGAATTTAAATTAGAAAATGGGTAAATTACAAAAAGGTCATTAATGAATGGCTATTCCCTTGTTCTTTAAATAGCCCTTCAACTTGCAATTAAATCAATTTGGTCTCATTTCAAATATTTATTTTTGAAACCCGAAATTTTAAGGGATCATTTTAATTACAAACCCGAACCCAAATAATATTAAAATATTATTTTCACCCGACCCCTAAACCCGGGTGTTACAACTCTCCCCTACTTAAGGAAATTTCGTCCCCGAAATTTATCGGACAGGAAGAGTCACTGACACATGCTCCTCCATACTTTCCCTCACCACAACATACCCACCAACTCGGTAGACTCACCACACAACATTAGCTACCTGATGTTAAGATCTCAACGGGTCCTTCAATGCATGACCATTTCAAACTCAACTCAATCTCTTCAACAACATAACACAGGACAAAATTGGCTCACACTTCTGAATCATAGATACACAGAACACATTACATACCTCCTTCTAACTATGGTGGTAACTACAATAGATAAACAACAGAACTAGCCCGATTCACAAACTCATACAACACTGCTTGAATTCTTGACCCATAACCTTCTCTGACTGATCATCAGACCTCAACATACAACCAAACATTATGCAGACGTCTTCAAAAATTTAGCTGAAATCTCGAATCTCTACTGACCACTATCACATACAAGGCACTGTACAACTCACACTCTTGCTAAGGCACAACTCTTCCATCTTACACAAGGTACAAGTAGCTTGAACATGTATAAAATGAGCACACTCGATGTAACTATCATTGCTTACTCGGCTAAACCCTCTCGTAAGAAATCAAAAGCGAACCGGACACAAAGTCCCTCAAATCTATTTCTCACTTTCATTAAAAATCTTCCACGGATGTAACAAACTAGAAGAAAACTGAAGCTCGGTCTTGACACGCTGGAAAAATATACACCTACTCTCATATTGAACCACATTATTCATCAACTCAATCCAGAAGTACTCATCTTCAACCCACAATACGTCTTCCTACTACTCTGATGCAATACAAATGAACTGTCGTGTACTTCGGCCAAAACAATACGTCTCGAACCACTATGTCAATCAGCACAACTATTCTGTCTCTCAAATGCAAAACTCTATCATCTCTGAACTGTACTCTGAAGGTTTTCTTTCTGATATGCCTTGCACGTGAGGTGCCAAGAACCTGTCTTGCAACTGTTTCTCTTTAAGTATCCTGACTCAAAGTAGGCTCAACCCGAAACTCGGCCACAGAAACACTATCATAATACAAATTGAAACCGGCAAATACAGCTCGCAACTCAACTACTATTCTAACAACAAATATAACTCGGAACATCGGTTACTACGTTAACTCTCTTCGGATGGTACTCAATCCTGAGATTACAGTCTTCAAGCAGTTCTAACAACTCATGATGTTCAAGTTTCAACCCTTCCTAAGTCTTCAAATATTTCAAGTTCTGATGATACGTACATATACACTGTGCATTTCTTACTATACAAGCTTTGTCTCTAAGTCTTCGAAGCAAATACAACTGTAATTAACTCTATGTCTCATATCAGATAACTCTTCTCACAGTCTTCCAACTATCTTGATGAACAAGCCGGAATCTTCTGCATTGCATAAGCACACAACCTAACTCTACAATGTGACACATCACTATGGTTCACAAACTCTTTCTTTGATATAAGCTGATTCAAGGTCCAAGTTCCCTTCAAGGTTTCTTTCGGTTTCTCAAGGGCTCATTGTCTCGCATCTAACCACACAAACTGAACATTTTTCTGTAGCAATCTATCAATGGAGCAACTATCTTCAACTGATTATTCACAATTCTCTGAAAGTAACAATGCTAGACCTAGGAACTATAGTTACTTGTCACAGTGTTCAAATTTCTTCCAACTCACATCTTCTTCTGACTACTTGGGATTTTCGCTAACACACTCGGCTGAACCACATGTCCTAGGAGAACATCTTCCTTAACTCGGAGCTCACGCTTGCACAACTTAGCATACAACTGATTTTCTAATAGAATCTACATCTCTACTTCAAGGCTTGTCATGGTCATCTTCGGTACATGAATATACCCACGGATCATCTATGAGAGCTACTACAAGCTGATCAAGGACTTAGGAAAACATTCGGCTCAACATCTCTCTGAAAGTAACTAACACACTAGTCAATCAAACGACATAACTCAAAGCTCAAGGTGATCACATCCTTCCCCTAAAGCTGTCTGCGGTACTTCAACTTTTCTCACTTTCAACTGGTAGTAATCGGATCTCAAATTAATCTTCAAATAAACTGAAGCACACACTAACTGACCAACAAACCACTGACACTCGAAAACGGATACTAATTATTCATTGTCATTGTTTTCAACTGTCTAAATTCTAATCACATTCTCGTACTGTCACTCTTTCTTCTTCACAATTTGTACTGTCATACTCTAAGATGACGTACTAGGCTTAACGAGTCTAAGGTCTAACAAACCTCAAAGTTGGTTCTTCAACATTCTCAATTCCTTCGGAAACCATAAGATACAGAGCAAACTAGAACGGGAGCAAACTCAGAGACGGTCTCGAAAACAAACTCTCCTTCCCTAACAAGAGACAGACCAGGCAATTCTTCCAAACACCTCTAGGGGAAAACACAACCTATTCTAACATTCTGCGGTCTAATTCTCATTCCAAAAATCAAATCCATCACATTTGCTAGTCAAGCCTGTCAACCAACCCAATCAATCTTTAACCTCTAAAGCTGGATCAACATTCGATACAAAATCCACATTCCTATCTACCATTACAATCTCATAGTCATCCGCAAGCTCTAAGAAAACTTCCATTGTCTCAAAGTCCACCCTAACTCTATGTTCTACAAGCAATCCCATACATAGTTTCACATCAAAACCGTAAAAAGCAATTCCATCGCATCAACTGAAAACACGTGCCACTGAACCATCAACAGACATCTCTTGTACATCTTTCTGACCACGACTGTATCCCCGAAGGAGCTAGCAACACCGACACCTACCCCTAGTACCTCACAAGGTAGATTCAACAACTTCGTATGTTCACTCAAAATACACGGACGCGTAGATCCAGAATCAATCAGAACAACAAGCCCAATGACTGTGTCGAGGAATTACTTGCTACAACATCGACATCCTTCCGAAGCCAACTCTTAAGTCTTCACTTCTATTACCATCTCATATCTAGATCGGTCACATTGTTCTCCTTCAACAGAAACCAACTCATGTGCACGTTGACCCAAACAAACAAATTGCACTCCAAACTCTGGTACGGTCATACTACCCTGAACTAAAGCGATGAACTTTCTCATCATTCACAGCTTCCAAAATCTCAGATTCACGACTACCAGCCCTAGGCCCACGCCTCGGCCTCCAACTTACCAAGGACAACAATACAATAATAAACAAAACACACAAACAAGAATATTTAGGGTTAGCAAGAGCAAGGGTCCAAGGTGCTCAAGTATATTCCTTTACAAAAAATCTTTTTAAATAAGTAATAGTAGCAATGGGAACTCGACACTACGCTTCAACACAAGCATCATGCTAACACATGCTCTCAAACACCGTACTAACAAGCAAACATTAAGCATACATGGTAAAACATTCACCGAGACATAACAACAACATAACACATCAACTTACCTCACTTACCTACCCGAGGTCTCGGAAACCTCAGGCTCTGATACCAACAAATGTAACCCCCTCGTCCCGGTCTGGCCGGATGACCGGTCCGAGTGAGCTACACGGGGAAAACCGAGTGAAACCCGTAAAGGTTCCCCTCGGTTAGCAACCCTATTTTTTTATTTTATCTTGCCTAGATGAAGGTTAGGTCCTATATGATTCACAACAGCGGAACACGTTCAAAGGAAAGCGCATTCGTAACACAGCCATGCTAAAACATGCAATTTTAAGCTCATAAGGCAGACAGTATCGATACCCTGATCAGGGGTATCGATACCCCCTTTCTAGGTCAACCCAAGAAGTCAACACGTAAAGACCGTATCGATACCCTTACCAGGGGTATCGATACCCTCTTCCTCGGTCAACCTTCCTTGGTCAACAGATAGGTCCGTATCGATACTCGGGGACCCCGTATCGATACGCTCTATTCAAACTCCCAATTCCCAAATTACAGAAACTTTGGGGGGTATCGATACCCTAAGGGTATCGATACCCTAGGCAAAATTTGAGGCGTTTGGGCAAGAGAGTATCGATACCCTAACCAGGGGTATCGATACCCCCTGCACTGCAATTTCTCAATTTCAACCAAAACCACCCCGAATCGACTCTAAAAGCATTTCTCGACTCACCTAAGCGTATGACAACATGCAAGCACATATACTTAAGCCAAGGGTGTCATTTAAACATGGATTAAAGCTTTCATACATAGCATTCTAATTAAAGAGCAAACTAGGCAATATTAAGCATACATGAAGGCTCAAATGGTCTTAAAAGCACAAGTCAAACACAAGAGGTTTGCAAACATACATAAGGCAACCTAAACACCCTAAAGCATGCCATCATACACACCAACAATCACCAAGGTATTACATGCTTACAATCCATAATTAATTCCAACATCAACATTAGGCATTAACAACAATAAGCCAACTCAAAGGAGTCTAGATACAAGCTCCTAAAACACGTAGCATTTCCCATTGCTAGACTACTACATTATTTAATAAACCATACTTGAGCAATTACCACACGCCTGGACGCCCTTTTCTTGCTCCTTGCTAACTCCAAGCTAAAGATCTGCATTGTCGGAAAAAGGAGAGCGTAAGCATAAAGCTTAGTGAGCGGAGCTCTAAAACATAACAACGACAATGCAGGGTTCAAAGCTTTCTTTAAAAGTAAAGGTCAATGCATACAAATCATCCAACGACCTAATCCTTCTACTAACATACAAGTTCAACCACAATTCAACAATATAGGCATTTATCGTAGCATTACACTTCATAGCATGCATAAAGGTATGATCTTAGATTAAAGCAAAACCATGAAAGAGAATGATATAGTGAGATACACATGAACAACACATGGTATGCACAAGCATAACCAAACACACACGGTGGGACTACACATCACCGTTTCGACTAGTAGTTTTCCAATGGGACTACACGTTAAAGTACTCTTCTACTAGTCACTACCGGCGGGACTACACATCACCGGAGTCTTACATCACTCGCTACCGGCGGGACTACACATCACCGGAGCAACGACAACCATCACATGAGGTTCGACACCAACCATGCAACACGATACACAATTACTACCATACGACATGTACTCACTATATCATGCACAACCAAAACAAGATGTAACGAAAACCACAATTAAGCATCACTTACTACTTGGAGTCTTACCGATCACAATGGTCTTACTCACCATTTTCGTGCACAACTTGCACCAACTTACTCACACCTTTCAAGGCATATCAACGACATCATTAATACCATCATACATCATTAACGATATAGAAATAGGCAACATGCTCCTACTCAAGTACTTAAATTTACATGCTTAACAAACCATCATTTCAAGCAACGAAAACAATGATAAAAAGGGAAATTAAAGAGGCATTTCACATCAACTTACTCTTTAAGTTTGAGTCACTTTCAAGCTCGAATCTAAACCACTTTCAAAATTACCTTTGAACCAAAACATCACTTGAAAACATTTTCACTTCCACATGCTAAAACCAACCATTGAAATCAATTTAAAACATTAACCACTCACCTCATTTCCTTAAGCAAAACAAGCAAAGCCGACTCAAGCCTCCTCACTTCCGGATTCGATCCCAAAGCTTTACCAACGCAAATCCTTGCTTCTAATCGCCTCAACACAAGTAAATTAACCTCAAATCAGTCCACAACACAATGTAGCAAACCCGGAATACAATTCAAACATCAAACACTTGTTTTTCGAACCAAGAACAACCCCCAAAAAGCCATTCCCGAGCAGCCCCCTTGCACAGCCGAAAACCATTGATTCCAACTCTTTTAACACACCTAATAGCTTCCAAAACAACCCCTAACTATCATATAACCATCAGCCCTCATTTTCCAACACAAACCACACCCAAAACTCAACTAAAAACCCTCCTAAAAACCCACCAAAACCCAAATTCGGGAAACTTAACAAAACCCTTTAAAAATCATATATGTTGGACTATTTGATTCATAAACTTCATATCTATCATTATTAAATCAAAACTTTAAGTCAAACACAATAAAGCTACCATTTTTATTCAAATCCTCTAAAAACTCAAATTCCAAAACATGGATGAAAATGAAAACTACTTGTACTTTTGAAGAGAGGAAGTTGAGAGCAAGTCAAAAACGTAATTACCTTTCAAAATCGAGCCAAAATGAGGGAGGGAGGAGATGGAATAGTGAAAGGGGGAGGGAGCTCTTCAAACCCGTTGAAGAAGAAGAAGATGAATAGTAAAAGGGTGTTTTATTTGTATAAAGGGGAATTTAAATTAGAAAATGGGTAAATTACAAAAAGGCCATTAATGAATGGCTATTCCCTTGTTCTTTAAATAGCCCTTCAACTTGCAATTAAATCAATTTGGTCTCATTTCAAATATTTATTTTTGAAACCCGAAATTTTAAGGGATCATTTTAATTACAAACCCGAACCCATATAATATTAAAATATTATTTTCACCCGACCCCTAAACCCGGGTGTTACAAAACCAAACCAAAACGACTCAAATTTAGATAAACCGAAAATAAACCCTTTTCCAAAGCAACCCGAATCAGGGGCGGATCTTGGTATAACAAGTTGAGGGGGGCAATTTAAAATTTTCGAAAGTTTTAAAGGTCTAAACTAAAATTTTTAAAAAAAGCTAGAGACTTAATGACACATTTTCTAAATTTTAAAAGAAGGTTTAATTAAAAATATTTAAAGAAATGAAAATTTTAAATTTTTTGAAGGGGCAAATTATAAAAAATTACAAATTTGAGGGGACAAATGTGAAATATCCAAAAGTTTGGGGGTGCTCAGGCCCCCTCTGGCCATCACCAGCATCCGCCTCTGACCCGAATTTAATTTGCTCAAATATGCATGTTTTATTCCCATTTTGTATTATATTACTAATTTTCTGTAGAAAGTGCAATAAACCCTTCTTTATTTTTACTGTAGAAAGTGCAATATATTAAGAAATAAAAATGAACATGCAATATTTTGGGAAAAAAATAATCCCACAACAATATCTATGTAAATTGTTCTTTAGTAGTAGTTTAAACCATTAAACTGTTTAATGGTTTAATATCAAATTTTCTCCTTTAAAAGATCATCTTCATATATTGACTCAAATAAAAAACTGATTGGTCTGATATTGACATAGCTCGAAAAGTCAGTTGATTCAATGTTGACCCGATCCAAAAATTAATCGATCCAATATTAACCCGACCCAAACCGAAATAACATAGACCCAAACCAAATTTGAATCAGACTCGAATCGAACCTAAACCGAAACTATCCCAAACCAAAAATTAACCTAACATAAAATGACCTGACCCGAACGACCCGATTTCCACCTCTAAATAATCCTCTAACGAGGTAACAACAACACTACCCAAAAAAAAGAAGCTCGTCTAAATCACACCTGAACTAATTAAAGCAGGGCAATTCAAACCAAAAAACCCAATGAACTAAACAACTTGAGAGCTAACTCAAGAAAATATATATGCTGCTAACCATCTAAATGAGCGTACACTAAATGCCTACCCATATTTGAATACCCCTAATCTTTATATCACATATATTTTTAGAGATTAAAAATTATGACCGAAAGGTTTAATTGATAGGATTTAAATTTAAGGTTTAAATTTAAAATTTAGGGTTAAGGATTTTAATTTTAATTTTAAAGGGTAAATATATAAATGTGTAATTTTTTATATTACGTGTATCCAAAAATTATTCATTTATAAATGATTATTTTAAGTTTATTTTTAAAAATATATTTATTTTATTTTAATACTTTTAATATATATAATACTATTTAAACTCGAATCTAACTCATATTTTATTTTATTTTAATACTAATTTTTCTTAATAATATTAATTAAAGTTCTGTATTCAATGCGGATAGTTTCTCCAACAAAATGCTGGATGTTGAAGTTAGAGATGAATCATTCAGTCTCCCTAAACCCTTTTCCAAGATGCAATGAACTTGTGGTAGGAGGATTAGTCCACTGTCACGGTTTGGATCACATTCAAATGGATTTTGGCTTCATTGTTAAGAAATAATGTTCCTTCTTTAAACTTATTGTTAGAGTTATAATTCAAATTATGTTTAAACCCGGTTCGAATACGATAAAAATTAAGTTTGGGTCTTTACGGTAACAAAATTGATCAATCCGTGTGGAACTCTATCTCATTTTTTTAGATATATGTCGAAAAATAAGAAATTCAGCTTAAGTAAAAAAAAATTGTATGCAAGTTTTTTTTGTAACCAAGTAACTTATCTCTATAAATAGATATGGGGGATTAGAGCAAAAAATCATTCGATGTATACTTTTTTTTCGACATAGTGAATTTTCTCCTCTTTTACATGTGATTCTTCTCTTCTAGAGTTTTTTCACGTAAAATTTTGGTGTTATTTTTTTACGTTTGCGTTTATTTACTTATCTCGTCATTATCGTCCCGATAATATAACACTCATAAAGTATAAAGATACATTTTTTCGTGTGTTTTTCATGAGTCTAGAATTAATATTTTGTTTTTCTCTTACTAGTATTTTATTTGACTCATTTTAATACCTTATTTTTTGAACGCTTTTATTACACGTGTTGGGTTGTGAGGAGCTCGATTCGTTCAACCGATATGGCTCACCAAGTGGTGGAGAGGTGAATTTTTGGGTGGAAGGGTTGTGGAAGCTAAAAAGATAATTGACACAATGATTTATAGTGGTTCAACCTTCTAACCAAGGTCTACATCCACTACCTTAGCTCCCCACTAAGGATTTCCAATCAATCCACTATTGATTCGTCCCCTTTTCTAGGCTTAGGAGGTAACCTTTATACACCGATCAAGCTTTCTACCCAAAGCCTTCATCAAATTCTCTTTTTCAAAATGTGATTTTTAAACTCTAAAACCAAATCATCATAGGCATCTTGTAATTCATCAAAAGAATAAGAACATGAAGTAGATGAATTAGAAGTTACCCTTGAATATTCTTCGATGGCCATAAGGCAAAGGTTGGCTTGTTCATCGTCGGTGGAGTCCTCATCACTCCAAGTAGCCACATGTGCCTTTTTCTTATGGCTTGAAGTGCTTGCCCTCTCCTTTTTCATGGATTCTCGTTCAAGCTCTCTTAAGGCTTTCTTCATGAATGGGGCACACTTCTTGAAGAGATGAACTATCTCTTCTTCTTCATCCTCCTCTTCACTTGAGTAGACATGATGGCAAGTGGAGGATTTAAGAGCCATGGCACTTGCGTTGATGCCTAGCCCTTTGATTTTCTTCTCTCTCATAGCTCTAATTTCTTCCTTCTTCTTCTCATCTTCTTTATTCTTCTTCATGATTTGATGAGTAAGAAGTGACCCCATGAGTTCATCAAGCTTTAAGGTCTTCAAATTTTTTGCTTCGATGATGGCGATCCTCTTTGAGTCCCATGACTCGGGAAGAGAGTAGATGAGCTTTCGGACAAGTTTCTCCTCCGGAATGGCTTCTCCATAGCCCTTGAGACCATTTGTGATTGTGGAGAACCTATCAAACATCTTCTCGATGTTCTCTTCCGGATCCATCTTGAAGTTCTCATACTCTAAGGTGAGGAGCCCAATCGTGGTCTCCTTGACTTCATCGGTTCCCTCGTATGTGACTTCAAGCTTGTTCCGTACCTCATTGGCACTCTCACAAGAAGACATCTTCTCATAGATGGATGGGCCAAATGCACAAAAGAGAATGTGCAAGACTTTGCAATTTAGCTCCATCTTCTTGCGATCATCGGCACTCCACTTCGCTTTGCTTCGTTGAAGCACGAACGGACCATCTTCAACTATATCTCATAACTTGTAATCTCTAGACTTGATGAAGAACTTCATCTTTATCTTCCAATGGGCATAGTAGGTTCTGTCGAAGAAAGACGGTTTGTCGATGGATTGCGCCATTTGAGCTGGTTGGTGAAATGATGATCAAGCTTGCCGGATCTTCTCAATAGGATGTGAATCCTCTTCGATTGAGCCAAGCTCTGATACCAATTGTTGAGTTGTGAGGAGCTCGATTCGTTCAACCGATATGGCTCACCAAGTGATGGAGAGGTGGATTTTTGGGTGGAAAGGTTGTGGAAGCTAAAAAGATAATTGACACAATGATTTATAGTGGTTCAACCTTCTAACCAAGGTCTACATCCACTACCTTAGTTCCCCACTAAGGATTTCCAATCAATCCACTATTGATTCGTTCCCTTTTCTCGGCTTAGGAGGTAACCCTTATACACCGATCAAGCTTTCTACCCAAAGCCTTCATCAAATTCTCTTTTACAAAGAGATAAACAAAACAAACACAAATCCCTCTAATAGGTGTTTGTTTGCACAATTAAAGCATTCACCCAAAACCTAAAACACTTGAGCAAATTTGATAATTTTGACTCACTAATGTTTGTCTATACAAGAATTGACAATTTAGGCACTAAGACAATATTTGATCATTTGTTGATTGACAATATGAGCATTAGCCTTTACTTGATGCTTGGAGGTCCCTTTTATACTCCTTGATGAGTTTATAGTCGTTGCTAGCCGTTGGGATTGAATTGGAGCCGTTGAGGACTTTAATTCCCACCATAAATACAATTCTGCAGCTCACTGTTTCGAAACACTCGAACCCGTTTCGAAACACCCTTTAAGTAGAAAAAGTCGTTGCAGTCTGACGTAGGACCCGTATCGAAACGCTCTAGTCCGTTTCGAAACACCCGTTTCGAAACGTTTGTCCCCATATCGAAACGACCTGCATTTAAAAGTTAGTTGGGAAATAGTCGTTGGAGTTTATGACCGTTATGGTCAATGACACGTAGGCATATCGAAACGGCATAGCCCGTTTCGAAACGCTGGGCAAAATCCTCATCCAAGGAAAGCCCGTTTCGATACCAGTATCGAAACGTTTTAGCTACTGGAATACACTGTATCGAAACGCCTTAAGGTGTTTCGAAACGCCTGAAAGGTTTTGTGAAATTTGACTTTAAAAAACATGTAAAATCCTTTGAAAATGTCCCTAAACATAGTTTCAAGTTATTTGGACTTTGGAAATTGTTTTATATACTTTTTAAATCAGTCCAAAACATTTTTCAATTATTATATCAAAACATTAGTTTTACAACACATAAGTGGCTAAAGTATATTAACTTTTTTATTTAAGTATTTAAAGTACTTTTTGGTCAAAATAAGTACTTAAAGTATATTTTTTTGGTCAAAATATGTACTTAAAGTATATTTTTTGGTCAAAATAAGTACATGAAGTATTTTTTTTTGTTAAAATAGGTACTTGAGGTATTTTTTTGTCAAAATAGACACCTAAAGTATATATATTTTTCATCTAAGTTCCTAAAAATTGTCATGTGACATTGATATTAGGTATCTATCTTGACAAAAAATATACTTTAGGTATCAACTTTGACAAAAAAAAATATACTTTATGTACCTATTTTGACAAAAAAAATACTTTAAGTACTTATTTTGACCAAAAGGTGTACTTTAAGTACTTAATTTGACTAAAAATTATACTTTAGGCATTTATTCTAACAAAAAAAATATTTTAGGTACCTGAATGAAAAATTAACATACTTCAATTACTTATTTGTGATATAAACCTTTTTTTAAATCACGTAAAGAACCTCCATGAACCGTTGGGGACAATTCATGCTCCGGACTACTAACAGGAGTCACATATGGCCCTTTAGTTTCATCAAAGAGAGCAAAGTTTACATATTAAGCTGAGAATGCAGGATCCTAATGAGCTATTAAATGTTAATTGCTGATAGCACTTAAACATAACACCTTAGCCCCTATAAAGGATTCGAATGTTTCCGACCCGAAAATGCGTCGATTAATTCGACACATGCACCGGGATGGATATCCAATTATTGGTTTCTGTTCATCATAAATAAAATCCCATTTCTCCTCTAGAAATTTTACATTACACAGTTCAATGACTCCTTATTGTGACTGACTACAAAAGAATGATTCCATGTTTTCCCCATTATAATTCCTTGCTTCTTATCTACAGCCTTCTCCTCCACCCCCTCCCACTGTGCTCTTCTACCCCTTATACATTTTCTTTTTTCCGACAACAAAAACGACCCCCCCCCCCCCCTAAAGAAAAGGTAACAACCGAATCCCATCTTTTTCGGCCCCCACTGTTAAACTTCGAGCGATACACGGGTCTTTATAGGTTTTAGCTTCAAACCCATGCTTTCAGGTGAGAGAAGCTCCGGTGAGATGCAAGATGGACTTAACGGGCTCCTCGGGCTATCGCTTAGTTGGCATGGCCTATACAACCCGTATCGCATGAAGAAGTATTCCATAGGTATCAGCATTGCATGAGGCTGTTCTTCGGTCACCATCGATCCGCAAGCTTGGACCTGCAGAAGCAATA
The DNA here is from genome assembly GCA_958450335.1 of Hibiscus tridactylites. Lineage (NCBI taxonomy): Eukaryota > Viridiplantae > Streptophyta > Magnoliopsida > Malvales > Malvaceae > Hibiscus > Hibiscus tridactylites. Next base: position 83,127,326 of record OY288277.1, on the reverse strand, counting down.
AAATCCCCCTCCATTAATTTGTGTTATATACGTAATCTGGAAAACTATGAACTAGCTAGTACTTACCTCGACCAAGGCACTAAATCTTCTATCGAACTTGGATGTCATGTAGAGGGCTTCGGAGTGGAAAGGTGAGCTATCCCCTACAAATATTAAGGTACGGCATCTTAGCCTCTTCAGCCCACTGGTAAGATCGGGTCTTCTGCAAGTTGGGGATACAAAGTTTTGATCACTACTAAGTTCTTTATTTAGTGTGATAAAGACGAGTAATAAGATGCCGTAGCAATCTCTTATCATACCGATTAATTGCTTGAAGAAACCGCATCACATTTGATGCATGTCTCTCGTCCAACAACTAAGAAAACAAACATGAAATGGAAATAAGTCAGGTCAACTAGGGGAAATTCAGTGTTTAAAGCGAGGCAAAAGAGAAATGTTAGGCACTAACTCTTCGGCAGGCTTGGACTATATCCGACTCGGGGACTTCAGCAGTACCACGAACTTCCTGTTGCAACATAGAAATCCCATCATTCAACATACTCAAGAAGCGAAAATACAACAAAAGGAAACACTAGGATACCTTGCTAAAATAACGTTGAAGCAAAACCTCTTTAAGCAGTCCACACATTCCATAAAAGTACAACAAATTCGACATCACCTACAGATCTTGTTATTTTAGTACGATAAAAATTTATGCACAAAGAATGTTAACTATAACCAACAATCTTAGGAAGGAACCTTGTTATAGAACCATTCAGTCCAAGAAGGTGCTTGGCAAAGAGGGGACACGAGTATCAAACCAAGTACACGTTCTCTGTATTTCATCTGTGATGAAAAAAACTGTCAATCAACTCGCATCAAAAAAAATTTAAATATACTAATCAAAGATATCGTAAGGAAACATACGGCAAATAGAGTAAGAATGTATGCACCCGCTGTTACTCCCATGCACATCACCGCACCTAGCCTGAACAGAATCTCAAATATTAAAACTCCTTTTCAACTAATACATTGACACCAACCAAATCCGATAGCTCTGCATCTTAACTGAGATGGCAGCATCAACTAAGAGTCTTTTAAAAACAGTGTAACAAAAAGCATTAGGAATAAGATTACCCGAAAAAGTTGAGAACCTCGAGGATCTGATCAGCCAAGTCGTCAACAGAAGGAGGAGAAGTATTTTCACAAATTGGAGCAGCTCCCAACTGCAAGAACTCTTGTGAAAGTGCCAGAAAGGAAACTATGTGAATAATAAAATCCAATAATCGATTTAGTTCATTACAAGGCAACAAAATAGTGCACACAGAATAGAACAAAGCAAATAGGAATATGCCAACTAATTTACAGACCTCGTGTCCCGGAGGACTGACATGGTAAATGCAGAAGTTGTGCAGCAGCAAGGAGGCCACTTCTGGACAAAAGAACAATCCTTGGAAACAAGACATATCTGAAGTTTTACAAAACGAACAATGTAATTGTTAGAAAGCAGATTTTCCGATAAACACCAACTAAGAGGAACAACTGAACTCATCTAATTAACAAGAGATCATGTATATTGCAAAATCAGCGAAAGGAGTAAATATTTATATAACTGGGGAAGAAACAAAGGAGTTATGGTATCAGGCAGCACTATACTTACGATTCAATGCCAAATCGGGATATGTAATAAGTGCCGGCTTGTCTTGATCCCCATATACTATAACAGACACAGAACCACAGCGTGTCCTTACGCGATGTTCCTGGCAGATGTTTGCAGGAGCACGGATTACAAACAGATATAAGATGCATAGGAATCAACATACAGAGAGTTAAGAATTACAATTAGGCACATAGAACATATGCATTTGAAACTTTGATAAGTACCATAATGTTCTGAAAGTTAGAAGTTGTCCAGTAACAATAGCTGTCAGTTATACAAGACAAATCACTTGCTTATGTGGCCCTTAAAAAAGAAAAGAAAAGAAACACTTGAATTCATCAAAAGCACATCCCATGTGCACACATCCATTTTAGTGAAATCCAACTTAACATAACTTTGTAAAAGATTTAAAGAAAGAAATAAGAGACAGATGCATCAAATGAGTGGTTCCTGAAACTAATCATTGTATTCTTCAAAAAAGTGATGGTAGTCTAAAAGGAGAGCATGGGGTGATGGAATCTCTCACATTAAAAGAAGACATTGACATGTTGATGTAAGAAGATGTAAATTTTACAGCTAGACAGTTTCTAAAATAATAATATAATAAAAGTGAAAACAAGGAAAAAGGTAAAGCCAAGGTTTCTTGAATGAGCTGCAAATAAAAAAGTTTAATAATCCCAATGACTGAATAGTTGGAAGAATCCATTATCCCAACCTCTCTTGTCATCACAAGCAACAACAAACTAACAAGGAAAGAATCTCCAACAGATAAATAAATACAAAGACAGTAACAAGAAAACAACATCAGAGAATTACACTAGAAATTGTAAATGAATTCTTAAAACTAGTAATATTACAGCACATTGTCAAGCTTAACACACGAATTTGATACAAAACAGGATACCCCATTACCATAAAAGATGTAAAATAATTTTAAAAAAGTCAAAGATATCCAGAAATGGTAACTCGTCCAGCTTACCAAATGTGTACAAAAGTAAGAAAACGTGTAAAAAAACGAACTTTGACCAAACAAGGAAGATCTAATGAAATCCAAAATCCCCCCATTGAATTTGACCAAACAAGGAATGCATAGATCTAGTGAAACCCAATTCGTTAAAATTCTCGGAATTGCAGAAATCCAATTCATTTCAACCCAAAATTCCACTTCCCCGACATTTTAAAGATGAAACGAGAAAAAAAATGGATTCTTTACTTAATTATCCCAAAACTAAAAACTCAATTCAACAATGCAAAATGGAAAAGAAGAAAATTGGGTAAAAACCTTTCCACCAAGATAAATCTTTTCAGCACCAAGAGGAATGGAATCGTTTGAGTCGGCCATTGCTGCGGCTCTTTCTCTGTTATATTCAAACAAAGAAAGAAGACAACTTTGTCTTCTTTTCTCCTTCAAAATGATGAAAATACAAGACTCAATCTTGCTTCGATTTTGATGGCTTATAAATCAAGCGATTCTATCTCCCTCGAAAACTCCCTTATTATTTTTTTATTTTAAAAAATCGCTTTTTTTTCTTTCCATTTTTATAAACAAAGGTGAAGCCTCCACCGACGCTTTATGGAAACCCCAACGGCTTTACTTCTTTTAACCCCACTTCTGGTAAAATCTTAACCCTCAGTTAGTTTCTTTTATAAAAAACGTTGCTAAACGACATCGTTTCGCCTAACTTTTTGGGGGTTAAATTGCAGTTTTGGTCCCTCTTGTATACTAAAATTGAGAATTTAATCTTTGTACTCTAATTAAGTATTATTTGGTTCTTTCTCTTTGTATTGTTATTAGTTATTTCGAATAATTAATATTGTGAACCAAATCTTTAATTTGAGTATTTTTAGCTTTATGCCTTAAATATTATATAAAACAAAATTATGCCAAGTTAAAGTATAGAAATATTAAGAAAATAAATGCATAAGAATCAAATCTTTAATTTGAGTATTGTAAAGGACCAAAACCAAAATTTACCTTTTTCAGTTTTTTTAATTGTTTTTATTTCGTTTGAATATTTAGGAGAAAATGAGGTTAATGATTATCATGTTGGTTTCAACTAAAAAAGTGAATGGCGCCGCAGTGATCTGTAATTTTGTCATTGGTTGGGCCTTTTGTGGGTCCATATTTAATATGTTTTGTATGTCTCGTCATTGGATTCTTTTTCTAAGGTCCATATTTTATATTTTTCTTGAGCTTAATTTACAATTTAGTCCCTGTTGTATATCCTTTTCCACTTTTCACCCTAAACTATTTTTATCCCATATCACTCTAAACTATCACTTTCGTCTCGTTTTATCCCAACTAACAAAAATGTCCAATAAAAATGTGACACATAACCCGATATTGATAAATTTTAGGGTAAAAATTAGCTGTAAATGATAGTTTAAGAGGTAAATTGGGATATATATATATATATATATATATATATATATATTATGGGTTAAATTGTGAATTAAGTTTAAGAGGTAAATTGGGACAAATATGGCCTTTGAAGTTAAAATTTGTGGTGTTTTGTTTTGTCATTCAACCAACTCAAAATTTATTTATTTTAATCAAGCTACCCTTATCAATAATAATAATAATAATAATAATTTGATCCATAATTTAATTATTAGTATAATTTTAATCACATTTTTATGTTGTGTTTTCACATGTTTAGAAGTTGAAATGTAGTTTTAGCTTATAATCTTATATTTTTGCAATGATTAAATCACAATTTTATCATTTCCATATCAAAAAGTAATTTTTTTATTAAATATCGACTTATAATTTTATAAATTTTAAAGAGACATACAATTCTATTATCTTAGGAGACAAATAAACTAATTAGGGATGGGTATTTTACCCGACCCGGCCCGATCGGGTCGAATTTTTTCATAGAAAATTTAGGTTAGGGTCGGGTCGGGTCGGGTTTTTTAAAGGGTAAAGTTGGGTTGGGTCGGTTTAGGGTGGAAAAAATTCAACCCGATCCGGGACTAATTGTATAATTTTCCCTTAAATTTTTTAGGGATATTCACAATAATGCTCATTCTTTATATATTTTTTTACAATGAGGTCATTAAAATTATTTTTTTTACAATTAGGTCTCTAAAATTTATTTTTTTACAATTAGATCCCTAAAATTTAATTTTTTACAATTAAGCCCCTAAAATTTATTATTTTTTAATAGCTCAGGTCGGGTTCGTATATAGTTTTCGGGTCGGGTCGAATTTTTTCAAGTATGAGGTCGAGTCGGGTCCGGATTTGAAGTATATATTTTCGAGTCGGTTCGGGTGGGCCAAAAACCCGATCCGTGTCAATCTCTAAAACTAATTGTCATAACCGATAAATAAAAAACGATTACATTTAAACCCATAAACCTTCAAGAAAACTAATTGAATTAAAACTCAATCATCAATAACATTAAAAATTAAATAATATGACACATAAATATTAAATAAATAACGTAAATGAAAAATGAGTAATTATTCTATACACATATAGTGCAAATAAAATATTTCTACAAACTTAATGTCAGGGTTTATAACTAGACTTTATTTATTATAGGCTAGGGGTTTAAGTTTAGTGGTTTAGAATTGATGAATTGTGGTTAAAATTTAGGGTTTGGTGTTAGAATTTACGGTTTATATATTAAAACCTAAATTCATAATCATATTACCATAACCTCTAAACCTTAAATTATAACCATAAACCCTAAATTTTAAGCTTCTAACCTCCTAAACCATAAAACATGACCTTACTCTAAAATTAAAACACTCATAAAAATCTTTTGTTTCACTCGCTTGTGTATCAAATATAAATACATGAAAAATATATAATAAACACTAATTTAAGAATAATACCAATGGGTCACAAATGTGTGCCAAAGATTTTGTTCATGATTATTGTTGATGAAGTTTGTGGCCCACCCACTTCCTTTTTTCCGAAACAGAATTTCATCACATTTTTATAACCACAATATAAAATGTTGATTGATAAATTTTATAGAAAAGGCAATTAAATGATCTGTCACATTTCAATATTTTATGATCAAATTATGCCAATTGTAATTTATTTTAGTATTTCTGTCGAACTAAAGACTGTAAATTTTTTTAAACGTTTATGTTATCTGTATCTTTTATAATTAAAATTGTTCGAATTCCGATCATCGAGAAAGAATAATTTATTCTAAGTCATAGAAACCACTGCGTAGATTCTAGTATTTTCTTGTTTTTTTTATCTTTCTATTTCGAATAAAAAATATATTTTAATATTTCAAAATTGACTTCAAAAACATGAAATCATGGTTCGGCAATGTTCATGATGTAAAAGAAAAAAAACAAGAAAACCTTGAATTCTAAGCTTCGAGAATCACTCATTGACATATGTCATCCTCCTACTTGACAGGGTTCTCAACTTCACTGTCACTGCTCGAAACATCCTCCGATGCACCCGAGTCCGAGTCTGAACCCGAGCCTCGAACCGAGACCTCTTTAGCTGCTTTAGATTTGTTTGGAAGAGCATACTTAAAATACTTAATCTTCTCTTTCTCTTCACCCTCAATTCCTTTCCTTTTCTCCCTCGAGTTATCTATCGGCCTCATCGAACGGGCAGCAGCCACATATACCGCTGTCATAGATTCGTTCTTCATTTCATTTTCTTCTTCTTCTCCTTTTCCATCAAGGTACAACAAAGGTTCATCGTCCTCGAGCTTCTTCTCCTCTACCTTCAATACCAATTGCTCGTCGACTTCCATGGAATCATCGACGAGCGATCTCGCATGGTATTTCAACACGCTATCATTGAATAGCTTTATCCCTTGTTTCTCGAGCTTCAGTAGCGACTCTGGGCGTTTTGGGTAAATAGCAATGAAACATCAAAGTAAACAGTTAAATAATGCAAAACTTAAAAAGACATAGTTGTTCTGTATATTAAGAAAGACTAATGGGGTTACTCACTTATAAGAGCTTTGGGGGAGGAACCGCTTATTCCTCCGGCTTTTTCGAACATGCCCTTCAGGCTCGAGATCCATTTGGTTATTTGAGAAGGTAAAAGGGAATTCGAGAAGGCACTCGTATAGCGAGTTGCTCTTTTTTGATCCCCGTTTTTTCTGCAAGCGGACATGGAGATAAATACAAAGCAGGATTTATTATATGAATTACAACATTTATTTATACCTGAATAACTCAATGGCCTCAAGTGTGACAACCAATCTTGTAATGGCAATACTTTTTACATGCTCGGTTGGTTGGTGAATTGTCTCGGGCTTGAGGAAAGAGTACTCCACCAAAATAATAGCATCGTATAGAATATTTCTCAGCAGAATTAAATCTTCAGGTCCCTGCACCACCGTGTGTCTCTTCGGTTTAAATAACCATCAACAAATCGAAGCTTATTTTCCATAATCAGATTAATGTTTGAGCAACAAGCTTACTACTCTAAGCATGACATAATTCAAGCACATGTTGCACCAGAGCTACAAAGACAAAAACGAGCATGAAGACTTGCACGGAGTTCTATTATCGAGCCATTAATACTTCATACCCCTTGTCCCCACTTAATGCCTCCTATTTTGTATTAAAAACTAATGCAAAGACTGGATAACTGTTCATGTCCACCAAAACAAAACAGACTGCTAAATCGTAAAAACAAATGAGTCCGTAAGAATCCAATATTCCAAAGTGAAATCAGTCGACAAAAGAGGGAAGAGACTAACTAGAAGCCACGATCTGCTCGCACTGCAACTTACAACCCATATAAACCTAACTTCTTTAAGCATCGGCACGAAACTTGATATAAAGCACAAAACAAACTAAAAGCGGGAGGAAGAGATGAAATGAATTTAAAATATCCGAACACAGAAAACTAACCATAAAGGCAGTCACTGGCAAAGCCGGCTGCAGTAACATCCTCATAAGCATTTCTGATCAGCAAAAAGTAACAACTACATGGTAAGTATAGCAAAAAAACGAAGTGCAAAGACGGAAACTCTAGAAAACAATGCAAAACACAGTTATATACTGAGACAGGCACAAAATTGGATGCCTCATTTTAATTCATATGAATCGAAGGAAAGTGCAACCAAATATACCAAAGTAGAAGCTGAACAAAAGTACACATATAAGCCTATGAATATGATTTAGCAAATTTTACACATTTTGGCACAAATGGATAATAAAAATCAAAATCTCGACAAATAGTATAAAGCACTAACCAAAGAAATAAAAGTTGTGAAAGCTGGAAATTGAAGCAACCACCCAACTTCTCAGCTCATTCTCCAACACCACCATGGATTCAGTCCCAATCCTTATATCCAAGCAAATTTTCAACAAAAATGTCTCCACCATAACCACACCAGCCAAGTAATTCACATCAAACCCTCTTTCACTAATCAATCCACAAACCTCATTACTCACCAGTGGCAAAAAAGATTGTAAATTTACATTTCTATCTATCCAAATAGAAGCCAAATCCTCAACAGGAATTACCAAATCCACATCAATAGCTTCACTCTCCTCACTAAAACCCTTACAACAACACATGCTTATGTAACCAATGATCACTTCAACTAAAGACTTAATCTTTATATTCACTTTCTTCTCTCCCTTTGAACCAGAGTCCTTTCCTAGAACTTCCACAACTAATTTATAAACCTCAAAAACAATGGGTGCAAGCAATGCTATGCTTTTGGAAGAATTGCAGGGGCTTGAACACGAAGAAACTAACTGAAAGAGATCGTTTATGGTGGATAATCGATTCAAAGGATCTTCCTTTGCGAAACTATGGCTTCGAAATGATAAAGCAGAGTATACCCAAATTGATTCCAGAGGCGGGTCGACCTTTGCTTGAATCAAATCGTAGAATTTGTCAATGAAGCCAGAGAAATTCGGGGTTTCTTTTTGGGTTTCAGCTAAAAGGTCTTCCATGGATTGTTTTAGAGAAATTTGGTAATTTTCACCTATCAGGAAGTTGGGTTTTTGGGAATTCATGGAAGCTTTCAGAGATAAAGCCATGGCGTCAGCAAAAAATAACTAGATTTTGTGGAATTTAGAGGTTATGATGATCTAAGGAAAGGTTGCGGGAGCTAAACCCTAGTTTTCCTAGAAAGCTCTAGTCAGGGAAATCTTAATTTAGGGTTTTAGAGGAGGTGAGTTTCAGTTTTGGGCTTTCGGATATCATCCGGTTTCATTATGTCCAATTCACACAGTTCTTACAAAATCCTGCCGCATAAGCAAAAATGAGTAGAGTTTAGACCTGTTTATTTTTTATAATTTTATTCGAGTATAGTATAATACTTATATTTAATTATAAATTTAAATAAAGTCACATACTTACAAAGTATATTGCTCGAATTCAGATTACCAAAATAGAACACGTCACTTTATACTCAAGTCATTTGCAAACATGTCTATATATAAGAATGGCAAATGAGGCAGATGACTATGGATATCCTTCTCATATTCGTACTCACCTAAAATCTTCATATTCACTTGTACGCACTTACCCACTACCCACACTACATATAATTTTCAAATCCGTCCCGTCAGTGCAAGTACATTTTCAAATTCACTCCAATACCCACTACCCAGTTTGGTACCCACCACCTAGTCCATGCTCACCAAACCTGACAGCCAATCAGCCATTAATATTAAATATAACGAAAAAATATTTTTACAAACTAAATTAACTGAGTAGAAAATTTATACCCAAAGATCTGAGCAATAAAACCATTGACATATAAGATATTATCAATAAGGATAGAATAGTGATTACCAATGGAACTAATTTCTTCAATGTGGCCTTTGAAGTTGTTACCAAGTGTTACTACTCCCCCACTCTTTGATTTTAGCTCCAATAATCGACTCTTGTCAACGGTCATGTGTCTCTAGCATCTACTATCAAGGTGCCATAAATTTGCACATGAAGCTTTGACCTTGTAGCAACGCTCCCCTTACAAACAAAGAATTACGTCTTGATTTTTGGTACCCAAATTATTTTGGGTCCATGAGTATTAGCTCCAAAATTCTTGGCTCCCTTGAGAATCCAAGAAGCAATAGTGCTAATGTTATTAGAAATGACTAGTTCCTTAGGAACCCAAACACCTCTAATTCTCTTACCATATGAAGACCTTTGGAAGCCTCTTTGCTTGTAGCCACCAAAGTTTCTTTTCACATAATTGGGTTTTGAAGATTGTCCTTTTTCAAAATTAGATTTTCCAACTTTGCTTAAGGAAGCTTTGAGATCACCGACTTTCCTTTGGTGATCGTCGTGAACTTTATAAAGAACGTTGTTCAAATCTTGATTTTTCTTTTTAAAATCATTTTGTTTTTCTTTTAAATCAAGAACCTTCTTCTCAAGTTCCAACTTAGTTTTGGATAAAGAATCATTTTGATTTTTCAAAGCGAAAAATGTTTTCTTGTTTTTCAAAAGAGATTATTTATATTTCAAAACTAATTCGTCATAAACCTTTTGTAACTCATTATAAGCTTCTTGAAGCTCATAAAATGTAAATTCAAAAGTAGATGAGTTAGAGGTTACCTTAGGATCTTCTTCTAGAGCAATGAGACAAAGATTGGACACTTTTTGCTCATCTTCATCGGATGATTCCTCATCACTCTAAATAACAACATGAGCCTTGAACTTCTTCTTCTTCCCGAAGTTCATTTTCTTTGGTTGGGGAAACTTGGACTTAATGTGCCCCGGTTTCTTGCACTCATAGAAAACTATTTGATCATTCTCTTTCTCTTTCTTCTTTTTCTTGAAATCCTCTCTTTCATGGAACTTTCTTCTTCGGTTGGATTTCATGAAAAGAGTGAACCTTTTGGCTAGCATAACCAATTCTTCATCTTCCTCCTCACTAGAATCGCTCTCCTCTTGTGAAGCTTTGAGAGCAATTCCTATCTTCTTCTTATCCACTTCCTTATACTCTATCTTTTTCTCTTCTCTCTTCTTCTCTTTCTTTCTTCATTATCTCATGAGTGAGAAGAGACCCCCATAAGAGCATCTAGCTTCAACGTCTTGAGATCTTTGGCTTCAATGATGGTTGTCCTCTTTCCATCCTATGACTCGAAAAGAGAGTAGATGAGCTTCGGAACAAGCTTGTCTTCCGGAATGACTTCTCCTAGACCCTTAAGCTCATTGACGATTTTGAAGAATCTATCGAACAGTGACGTCCTCATCCGGTTCCATTTTGAAGTTCTCATAACTCAAGTTGAGGAGTCCAATCTTGGTCTCCTTGACATCGTTGGTGCCTTCATAGGTGGTCTCAAGCTTGTCCCATATCTCATTTGTACTCGTGCAAGAAGACATCTTGGAATACTTATCCGGTCCAAGAGCACAAACAAGATATGCATGACTTTGTAGTTTACTTGCATCTTCCTCCGATCATCATCGGTATACTCTTGTCTTGTCTTGGGGATGTGTCGTTCTCCTTCAATCTTCATATGAATGAATGGCCCTTCTTCTACTACATCCCAAAGGATCCTATTCTTCCAATAAGGATAGTTATCCTTAATGAAATAAGGAGGTTTAATGATGGATTGAGACTCGTAGAGGTTGTTACCGGAAGTAGAGACCATTGCTTGATTGTTTGTTTATTGAACCCAAATTTTGAATAAAATGATTACAAGAAAGACAACTCAAGTGGGTTACAAAAATTTGACTCTAATAGACTCAAGATTGTTGGATTTGTGCTTGAATGCTTAAGACCTATTCAATAGTTGTTGTTGTAGCTTTGGAGAGTTTTAACACCCCAATTTTGGGCTTAGAAGTTTTGGGTTTGATTTTGATCGGCCGGATTGCGGTTCGAATATAAAAGGGTGATTTTAGGAAAGCCTAGTTCGGGATGCATTAAAAATATGGAAAAATATCTTAAAATCCTATTTTATTATATATAAGAGAGTGGTGAAATCAATTTTACAAAATGAGGTTTGGAAGTGTGACATTTTGAGTTAGTGACTAAAATGTAATTTTTGAAAAGTTGGTGACTGTTTTAAAAGGATTGAAACTTTGAATCTTTAAGGAGCTAATTTACCCAAGAAGAGTTTTCTCCAGATTTTTCTTAATATTAGAGATTTAATTAATGATTTTTATTTAAAGGAAAAAGGAGGGAAATAGATATTTTGTTGTCATAACTAACTTTTCTCAAAATTTTCCATTTCTTTTCTCTCAACTTTTCTCTCAGCCCAAACACTTTTCCCCAGCCAATTTTCCTCTGATTTTAACATCTAAAGATGAGATTTCAATCTTCAATTGATCTCTAACCATTTCTACATCAAATCCTTAGCATTTGCTTATTGAATTTTCAAGAATCTTGGTTCTAAACAAGGAGAAACTCACATTTAGAGGTATGAACGTCCTTCTCCTCTAAATACTCAGTTCTTTACTGAAATTCCCAAGTTCTCAATCCTTGATTTGAGTTTTATTAAAGGTTTTATGGTTGTGTTCTTGATCTTGGCTTTAAAATGCAAGATTTGGTTTAATTTTGATGAAATTCGTATGAAATGATTGGGCACTGTTTTGAGATGTCTTTTTAATGTAAATTGGATGTATATTTGGTGTGAAATTGAGGTTTAATCAATGCAATCCTGAATAGGTTGATTTTCCTAAGTTTTGCTTGAGTTAATGATGGTTTTTGGGGTGATCTTGATGTTCTGCTATAGCTGGAGGTATAAGGACGTGATTAGATCCTTTTTGGATGTTAATTGATGTATAAGAATGTTTGGAATTGATGGATCTTGGTTGGGTAATGTTGTAGAGGTGTTTGGATGTGATTTCGGTTGTGTTTGGTAGCCGAAATGTGAGTGTTGATGAGAGCAGCGAATTTAGGTGTCTTGGTTGAAGATATTAATGCATGATGATGCATTAATCCTCTGCTTTGATGTGTTTAAAACAGGGGAGGCATCTTCGGATCCTTGTGGTGTTGATCCGGAAGCTTGATTGGTGTTTCGGCAAGCTTGCAAAACGGAATCGGTGAGTGAAGTTTGGTTTTCAGCTTTGAAACCAATGTTTGGAGGTTATGAGAGCTTAGTTTAAGTCTAAAAGACTTAGCTAAGCTCAAGAGTAAGTTTTCGGAAGAACTCTCTCTTTGGTGAACCATGTGATGGTTGAATGCAAAATGTTTACTTTGCATGTTTTAAATTCTGTTTTGGAAGCATATTTTAGCATGTTTAATGCTGGTTTTGTAAGCAATGTGTTGAAGGATGCTCAAGGTAAGAGGTCCTTGGTTTGTCATTGATAAATATGATTTTGATGCATAGTGATGCATGTTGATTTAATGGCTTTGATAAATGCTTTAAAATAGTGAATTTATGATGTTAAATGATGTATATTGGCAAGTGATGTGTTGGTTTAAAAGTACTTGAATCGGATATAGTTAGCCGGCTATAGGATTGGGTGCACCGTGAATAAAGTCGCCTTGGATGTTGAGGGGTTGTGATTGTACCGTAAACTCCATCCAAGTACACTAACGAGATGGTTAAGAACACCATGGTGGTTAAAAGTCCATGGGTGGATCTTGTGTTAAGGTCACAATGGTGGTTAAAAGTCCATGTGTGGACCTTGTGTATTGTAAGATCACAATGGTGGTTAAAAGTCCATGTGTGGATCTTGTGTTGTATGTCCCGTGATCTCGTTAGTGATGTTATACAACTACCAATGAGTGATGTGGAGGGGTTGTGATTGTACCATAGTCTCCATCACGGGTGTTGAGGGGTTGTGATTGTACCATTTGCTCCACCTTGATATTGGTAGTGTGTATGAAGCGTATGGGACAACGCTTGTAATCCGCGTATCCGATTGTCGATTGTGTTTTGAATTGTAAAAATGATTATGCTTATCACTTGAAAGCCAATATGACATGATGATGGATTGAAGCATGAGATGCTTGGTTTGTATGCATAAATGCATGATAAATGTGGTTTTGAAACTAAAGGCCTTGAGAAGGTGTTTTACAAATGCATTATTGTGATGTTTGAGCATTCCTCACTAAGCTATTTGCTTACGCTCTCTCTTTCTTAAACCAATAATGCAGAGCATTGAAGTGCATAAAGGGCAGCAAGGGAGTCAAGGATCCAAGTGAAAGACTAAGCTCATGTATGGTGAATGTTTTCCTAACACTATTAGCTTTTGGGCATTTGGCAATGGGAACCTAAATATGTGTTTTGGGAGATGTTTTGGACTCCCTAGGTTGGTTTTATGCTTTTGACAATGATGGAACTTGTAAATGGCCTTTTGGTAATTGGTTTGGTGTTTTGATGGTTGCATGATTCTCATTATAGGATGCATGCCTATAGAATTGGGATTTTTCCTTGAATGATGCTATGATTGAGATTGGATGATACTATTATGTTCCTTAAGTGTATAATGACTTGCTGGTATGATTTGAGGGTCATTAGAATGTGTTTGATTGGTTGAAAGTGAATTAAACCAGAAGAAAATCTCCAATCTGGGCAGCACGTTTCGGAACAGGTGCTGCCGTTTCGGAACAGAGGGTCTGAAATGGCCTTGGCGTTCCGAAACGGGTAGAGCCGTTCCGGAACGGTTTTGCTACTGCCAAGCCTTGTTCCGCAACGAGTTTCGGAACGGTCCCGCGTTTCGGAACGGATCATTCCTGTTCCGGAACACTCGACCGTTGGGCATTGAAACTGATGGCTATATGTTTTGAAATCCTTGTGTTCTGGTCCTGAACTTTGTTTATGCAATTGGATGTGTTTGAGATGTCCGTTTGAGTTGAAATTTGGCAGAGAAGCATGAAACATGATTAATCTCATATTGGTAACTTAAAATTTGGTTAAGTCCTCGTAATTTCCAGAATTTGCAATTTGGTCCCTAAACTCATAAGTTGTGCAATTGAGTCTCTAAATGTTTTCCGTTCGCTGTGATTTTTGAGTATGCTGATCTTATGAACATATCTAGGGTTATTATGCATTTAAACAAGTTTAAAAAGAAAAAAAGGTCGTTAATCAAGGTTGACTTTCGGGTTGACTTTGGTTTTCCCCGTGTAATCTTCGTAGTTCGGGTCGACCGTCTAGGCCGGGCTAAGAGGGTTACATTTGGTGGTATCAGAGCTGAGTTCTCGAGTAAATGGGAATGGTTATGTGGGTGATAAGTGTATGATTGCTTTGTATGCATGTTGAGTGAAAGTATGATGTAATAATTGTAAGTATGTTGCGATTGTGGTGTATGCTTTTGTGAAGCATGTTAGAGGGACCCATTGCCAAATCAAAGCTAATGAAATGATTTGTTTTTAATTGGAAATGAGCTTGAGTACTTGGATTGCTTACCTTGCTGAGCCTGACTTTGGTTATTGCATTGTGATTGCATTGTTTAGTGAATGGCACCTCGTAGAGAGACAATGATTAATACTCGAGCTATGGCGCAGAATGAAAATGAGGAGAACGCTGAAAATGTTGTGGATTTACCTCCTCCGCCTGGTGGTGGTGGTGCTGGGGGTGAAGGAGCTGGTGTTGCTGCTGGTGCTGGGGTCGCTGGACCTGAAGCTGGTCAGGGGCAGGCTGTTCCTGACATGACAATGCTGATACAAGCTATTGCTGGAGCTTTTCGGGCGGCGGTAGCTGGAGCTCAAGGAGCTGGGCATCAGGGAGATGCTAACGTTAGACTACCTTTGGAACGTTTGCGCAGTCTGGGAGGGACTGAGTTCAGGGGTTTGTCTGCTGAAGGTTCTGAATCTTGGTTGGAGAGTACCAAGAGAATCTTGGGTCAAATGAATTGTAATGATCTGCAGAAGCTGGGCTGTGTGATATCATTGCTGCATGATGATGCGTATACCTGGTGGACAACCACTATCTCCGGAATGGAGGAAGCTGATGTAACTTGGACGTTCTTTCTGAACGCGTTCAAGAGGAGGTATCTGGGTGTGCGATACCTGGATGAGAAGAAAAGGGAATTCATGTCTCTTACCCAAGGGAGCATGTCTGTAGCTGAGTACGAGGTTCAGTTTGTTCGACTTAGTCAATACGCACATGAGCTTGTTCCTGATGAGCGGGAGAGGTGTGAACGTTTCCGTTATGGTTTGGTGACGGAAGTGAAGACTTATATGTTGGCTGCTGAGTATACTGACTTTGATGTGCTGGTTGGTAGAGCAAAGGATATTGAGATGAATTTGAGTTTATCTTCTAGAAGTGCTGGTTCTAGTGCTGGCAAGCGAGCTGCTGAGTATAGTTCCGGTGGCGGACGGAGCAAGAGAGGACGTGATCGGAAGTATCAGTCTTCAGCTAGGCGAGGTGGTGGAGGGCAAGGTGCGCCTGCTCAGGGAGACAAGGCAAGAGCTGATCCGAACACATGTTGGACATGTGGATCGCGTGGACACCTGAGGTGTGATTGTCCTCGAGCAGCGAGGGAGGTTCAGGCTCCTGTTGTGGTGACCGGTAACTCGTGCTGGAACTATGGATCGGCGGATCACATGAGGAGGGAGTGTCCTCTGTTGGTCGGTGGTGGTCAAGGAGGTGCTCCTGGAGTTGTTGCACCACAGAGAGGTCGTGGGCGCGGCCGTGGTAATTTCCAGCGTAGAGAGGATGGTGGAAGGAATGTGGCTCATGTTGTAGCTGTTCAGCCTGAGGGTGGTGGCCAGGCCAGAGTGTATGCTCAAAGGGAAGGGAGGAATGACACGGATGTGATCGCAGGTACTTTCACTTTGCAATCCTTGTCATTACTTTCCTTGTTTGATTTCGGATCTACACACTCATACATATTGCGTGAGCATGCTGAATTGCTTGGATTGCCTGTTGAGTCTTTGGATGTTGGTATGCGTGTCACTAGTTCTTTTGGTGAGACTGTTGTGACTCGAAAGCTTTATAGAAGATGTCCTTTGGTTGTGCAAGATCATGTTTTTCATGTTGATCTTATGGAATTGCCTTTCTATGGTTTTGATGTAATCCTTGGTATGGATTGGCTTGTTGAGCATC
Source organism: Hibiscus tridactylites (assembly GCA_958450335.1). Classification (NCBI taxonomy): domain Eukaryota; kingdom Viridiplantae; phylum Streptophyta; class Magnoliopsida; order Malvales; family Malvaceae; genus Hibiscus; species Hibiscus tridactylites. Next base: position 83,110,783 of record OY288277.1, on the reverse strand, counting down.
GAGTTGTAGTAGATTTTGAGAATAAGCGAGTTTCGTTGAAGCTTGCGGATGATTATGAGGTAGTGGTGGTTGGTGAGAATGTGAAGTTTCTTGCCAATGTGGTGTCTACATTGGAGGCGAGCCGGATGCTGAGGCAAGGTTGTGAGGCTTACCTCGCTTTTGTGATGAATCCTAGCTCTAAGGAGTTGCGTGTGCAAGATATCAGGATTGTGCGAGAGTTTCCTGGTGTGTTTCCGGAGGAGTTGCCTGGATTGCCTCCTAATCGTGAAGTGGAGTTTGGGATTGAGCTGTATGAAAACACAACTCCAGTGTCCATTACTCCTTATCGAATGGCACCTAAAGAGTTGAAAGAGCTGAAGACGCAACTTCAGGAGTTGCTTGATCGTGGTTTCATTCGGCCGAGTGTATCACCTTGGGGTGCACCGGTCTTGTTTGTGAAAAAGAAGGATGGCACTATGAGGATGTGCATTGATTACCGTCAGCTTAACAAGTTGACTATCAAGAATCGATATCCGTTGCCGAGAATTGATGATCTTTTTGATCAATTTCGGGGAGCGGCTTTGTTCTCTAAAATTGACTTAAGGTCAGGGTATTATCAGCTGAAGGTGAAGGATGTGGACGTGCCAAAGACAGCTTTCAGGACGAGGTATGGGCATTATGAGTTCCTTGTGATGCCGTTTGGTTTGACGAATGCTCCTGCAGCTTTCATGGACATGATGAACAGAGTGTTTCATGAATACTTGGATAAATTTGTTGTGGTGTTCATTGATGATATCCTTGTGTACTCGCGTACTGAGGAGGAGCATGAAGAGCATTTGAGAATTGTGTTGCAAGCTTTGTTGGAGAATCAACTTTATGCCAAGCTGAGCAAGTGTGAGTTCTGGCTTAGAGAAGTGGTGTTTCTTGGTCATGTGGTTTCTGCTGAGGGGATTCATGTTGATCCTCAGAAGGTTGAGGCGGTGATGAGTTGGAAACCTCCTAAGTCTGTTCATGAAGTCCGTAGTTTCCTGGGTTTGGCAGGATATTATCGGAGGTTCGTGGATGGGTTTTCAAAGATTGCTGCACCTTTGAAAAAGTTATTGCAGAAGGATGTTAAGTATGAGTGGACGGAAGCGAGACATCAGGCTTTTGAGAAGCTTAAGGCAGCATTGACGCAAGCTCCTATCTTGGTTCAACCTGAATCAGGGAAAGAGTTTGTGGTGTATAGTGATGCGTCTTATGTTGGTTTGGGATGTGTGTTGATGCAAGAGGGTAAGGTGGTGCCTTATGCATCGCGGCAGTTGAAGGTGCATGAGCGCAATTATCCTACGCATGACATTGAGTTGGCTGCGGTGGTCTTTGCTTTGAAAATCTGGAGACATTACCTGTATGGTGAGAAGTGTACTGTGTACACGGACCACAAAAGTTTGAAGTATCTGATGTCCCAGAAAGAGTTGAATCTTAGGCAACGACGTTGGGTGGAGTTGCTCAAGGATTATGATTTGACGATCGAGTATCACCCGGGTAAAGCTAATGTTGTAGCGGATGCCTTGAGTAGGAAGGTAGCTGTTGAGTTGAGGGCTATGTTTGCCAGTTTGAGCATTTCGCGTGATGGTGGTCTTGTGGCTGAGTTGCAAGTGAAACCATCCTTGGTTCAGTTGATTAAGGAGAAGCAGTTGTTGGATGATTCTTTGGTGCCACATGTTCAGGATATTGCGGAGGGTAGGCCTTCGGATTTCAGCTTTAATGATGATGGAGTTTTGTGCTTTGGGAGTCGGATAGTAGTGCCTAATGATGCTGATTTGAGGCGTGCTATTCTGACTGAAGGTCATAGTAGTCCTTTTGCTATGCACCCTGGTAGTACTAAGATGTATCGTGATCTTCGTGGTGAGTACTATTGGGTGGGTTTAAAGAAAGATGTTGCAGAGTTTGTAAGCAAGTGCATGGTGTGTCAGCGAGTTAAGGCTGAGCATCAGTTTCCTTCAGGGTTGTTGCAACCGTTGAGAATTCCTGAGTGGAAGTGGGAAAGGATTACCATGGATTTTGTGTCCGGTTTACCTTTGTCGCCATCGAAGAAGAATTCGGTGTGGGTGATTGTGGATCGCCTGACGAAGTGTGCGCATTTCTTGCCTGTGCATACTACGTACACTTTGGATAAGCTTGCGGAGCTGTACATTGCTGAGATTGTGCAGCTGCATGGTGTGCCTAGGTCGATTGTGTCAGATAGGGATCCGAGGTTTACATCGCGTTTCTGGCAGTGTTTGCATCAGGCTTTGGGTACACGGTTGAATTTCAGTACGTCTTATCATCCGCAGTCGGATGGACAGTCTGAGCGTGTTATCTAAGTTTTGGAGGATATGTTAAGGTGCTGCGTGATTGAGTTCCAGGGCTCTTGGGAGAAACATTTGCCTTTGGTGGAGTTTGCCTATAATAATAGTTATCAGGCAAGTATTCAAATGGCACCTTATGAAGCTTTGTGCGGGAGGAAGTGTAGGACTCCTCTTTGTTGGGCTGAAACGGGTCAGAAGTTGGTTTCGATGCCAGCTTTGTTGAAAGGAACTACCGAAAAGGTGAAGCTCATTTGTGAGTGTTTGAAGGCAGCTTCTGATCGGCAAAAGTCTTACGCGGATTTGAAGCGTAAGGAGATTGAGTATGCGGTGGGTGACCGTGTGTTTTTGAAGGTTTCTCCTTGGAAAAAGGTGATGAGATTTGGCCGGAAGGGTAAGTTGAGCCCTAGGTACATTGGACCATACGAGGTGATTGCGCGTGTGGGTCCTGTTGCGTACAAGTTGAAGTTACCGCAAGAGTTGGAAAAGATTCATGATGTGTTTCATATTTCTATGCTTCGGAAGTATAGATCGGATCCTTCCCATGTGATGCCTGTGGAAGAAGTGGAATTGAATCCGGATTTGACCTATGATGAGGAACCGGTGAAGATTCTGGATTCGGATAGTAAGGTTCTTCGAGGAAAGACCATTGAGTTGGTAAAGGTGTTGTGGAAGCATCGTGGTGTTGAAGAAGCCACGTGGGAACGGAAGGATGACATGTTGAAGCAGTTTCCGTACCTCTTTCCTTCAGGTAAATTTCGGGGATGAAATTTCTTAAGGGGGGAGAGTTGTAACACCCCAATTTTGGGCTTAGAAGTTTTGGGTTTGATTTTGATCGGCCGGATTGCGGTTCGAATATAAAAGGGTGATTTTAGGAAAGCCTAGTTCGGGATGCATTAAAAATATGGAAAAATATCTTAAAATCCTCTTTTATTATATATAAGAGAGTGGTGAAATCAATTTTACAAAATGAGGTTTGGAAGTGTGACATTTTGAGTTAGTGACTAAAATGTAATTTTTGAAAAGTTGGTGACTGTTTTAAAAGGATTGAAACTTTGAATCTTTAAGGAGCTAATTTACCTAAGAAGATTTTTCTCCAGATTTTTCTTAATATTAGAGATTTAATTAATGATTTTTATTTAAAGGAAAAAGGAGGGGAATAGATATTTTGTTGTCATAACTAACTTTTCTCAAAATTTTCCATTTCTTTTCTCTCAACTTTTCTCTCAGCCCAAACACTTTTCCCCAGCCAATTTTCCTCTGATTTTAACATCTAAAGATGAGATTTCAATCTTCAATTGATCTCTAACCATTTCTACATCAAATCCTTAGCATTTTCTTATTGAATTTTCAAGAATCTTGGTTCTAAACAAGGAGAAACTCACATTTAGAGGTATGAACGTCCTTCTCCTCTAAATACTCAGTTCTTTACTGAAATTCCCAAGTTCTCAATCCTTGATTTGAGTTTTATTAAAGGTTTTATGGTTGTGTTCTTGATCTTGGCTTTAAAATGCAAGATTTGGTTTAATTTTGATGAAATTCGTATGAAATGATTGAGCACTGTTTTGAGATGTCTTTTTAATGTAAATTGGATGTATATTTGGTGTGAAATTGAGGTTTAATCAATGCAATCCCGAATAGGTTGATTTTCCTAAGTTTTGCTTGAGTTAATGATGGTTTTTGGGGTGATCTTGATGTTCTGCTATAGCTGGAGGTATAAGGACGTGATTAGATCCTTTTTGGATGTTAATTGATGTATAAGAATGTTTGGAATTGATGGATCTTGGTTGGGTAATGTTGTAGAGGTGTTTGGATGTGATTTCGGTTGTGTTTGGTAGCCGAAATGTGAGTGTTGATGAGAGCAGCGAGTTTAGGTGTCTTGGTTGAAGATATTAATGCATGATGATGCATTAATCCTCTGCTTTGATGTGTTTAAAACAGGGGAGGCATCTTCGGATCCTTGTGGTGTTGATCCGGAAGCTTGATTGGTGTTTCGGCAAGCTTGCGAAACGGAATCGGTGAGTGAAGTTTGGTTTTCAGCTTTGAAACCAATGTTTGGAGGTTATGGGAGCTTAGTTTAAGTCTAAACAACTTAGCTAAGCTCAAGAGTAAGTTTTCGGAAGAACTCTCTCTTTGATGAACCATGTGATGGTTGAATGCAAAATGTTTACTTTGCATGTTTTAAATTCTGTTTTGGAAGCATATTTTAGCATGTTTAATGCTGGTTTTGTAAGCCATGTGTTGAAGGATGCTCAAGGTAAGAGGTCCTTGGTTTGTCATTGATAAATATGATTTTGATGCATAGTGATGCATGTTGATTTAATGGCTTTGATAAATGCTTTAAAACAGTGAATTTATGATGTTAAATGATGTATATTGGCAAGTGATGTGTTGGTTTAAAAGTACTTGAATCGGATATAGTTAGCCGGCTATAGGATTGGGTGCACCGTGAATAAAGTCGCCTTGGATGTTGAGGGGTTGTGATTGTACCGTAAACTCCATCCAAGTACACTAACGAGATGGTTAAGAACACCATGGTGGTTAAAAGTCCATGGGTGGATCTTGTGTTAAGGTCACAATGGTGGTTAAAAGTCCATGTGTGGACCTTGTGTATTGTAAGATCACAATGGTGGTTAAAAGTCCATGTGTGGATCTTGTGTTGTATGTCCCGTGATCTCGTTAGTGATGTTATACAACTACCAATGAGTGATGTGGAGGGGTTGTGATTGTACCATAGTCTCCATCACGGGTGTTGAGGGGTTGTGATTGTACCATTTGCTCCACCTTGATATTGGTAGTGTGTATGAAGCGTATGGGACAACGCTTGTAATCCGCGTATCCGATTGTTGATTGTGTTTTGAATTGTAAAAATGATTATGCTTATCACTTGAAAGCCAATATGACATGATGATGGATTGAAGCATGAGATGCTTGGTTTGTATGCATAAATGCATGATAAATGTGGTTTTGAAACTAAAGGCCTTGAGAAGGTGTTTTACAAATGCATTATTGTGATGTTTAATTGAGCATTCCTCACTAAGCTATTTGCTTACGCTCTCTCTTTCTTAAACCAATAATGCAGAGCATTGAAGTGCATAAAGGGCAGCAAGGGAGTCAAGGATCCAAGTGAAAGACTAAGCTCATGTATGGTGAATGTTTTCCTAACACTATTAGCTTTTGGGCATTTGGCAATGGGAACCTAAATATGTGTTTTGGGAGATGTTTTGGACTCCCTAGATTGGTTTTATGCTTTTGACAATGATGGAACTTGTAAATGGCCTTTTGGTAATTGGTTTGGTGTTTTGATGGTTGCATGATTCTCATTATAGGATGCATGCCTATAGAATTGGGATTTTTCCTTGAATGATGCTATGATTGAGATTGGATGATACTATTATGTTCCTTAAGTGTATAATGACTTGCTGGTATGATTTGAGGGTCATTAGAATGTGTTTGATTGGTTGAAAGTGAATTAAACCAGAAGAAAATCTGCAATCTGGGCAGCACGTTTCGGAACAGGTGCTACCGTTTCGGAACAGAGGGCCTGAAATGGCCTTGGCGTTCCGTAACGGGTAGAACCGTTCCGGAACGGTTTTGCTACTGCCAAGCCTTGTTCCGCAACGAGTTTCGGAACGGTCCCGTGTTTCGGAACGGATCATTCCTGTTCCGGAACACTCGACCGTTGGGCACTGAAACTGATGGTTATATGTTTTGAAATCCTTGCGTTCTGGTCCTGAACTTTGTTTATGCAATTGGATGTGTTTGAGATGTCCGTTTGAGTTGAAATTTGGTAGAGAAGCATGAAACATGATTAATCTCATATTGGTAACTTAAAATTTTGTTAAGTCCTCGTAATTTCTAGAATTTGCAATTTGGTCCCTAAACTCATAAGTTGTGCAATTGAGTCTCTAAATGTTTTCCGTTCGCTGTGATTTTTGAGTATGCTGATCTTATGAACATATCTAGGGTTATTATGCATTTAGAAAAGTTTAAAAAGAAAAAAAAGGTCGTTAATCAAGGTTGACTTTCGGGTTGACTTTAGTTTTCCCCGTGTAATCTTCGTAGTTCGGGTCGACCGTCTAGGCCGGGCTAAGGGGGTTACAAGAGTTGTTTATATACCCTTTCATTGATTTCTAACCGTTTGGGTGGTTGAGATATTGAATATAGCCGTTGGGCTGCATTTTTCCCGCAATAAGTGCGGTCTGCCAACCCTTGATATCGATACACGAGCTGCCATATCGATACCTAACAAAAGAAGAAAGAGCCGTTGTACAAAAGGGTATCAATACACAGGAGGGTGTATCAATACGAAGAGTGTATTTTATAAAGGCGTACCGGTACGGTCCTTATCGTATCGGTACTGGTTTTACTCACTAGAATTTGAGAAATTTGAGAACAAAAACTCGTATTGGTAAGCCTAAGGGCGCATCAGTGTGGTATAACTAATTTTAAAAGTTGAGATTCCAATAACCTGACAAGGGAAACCGTCAAAAATTAATTGCAAAGATTTACAAAATCTTAACACCTCGTATCGGTACGAGTAAGGCCGTACCGATACTCAAAGCTTATTTGGTTCCCAGGTATGTATAGCGTACCTATACGGCTATACGTGTATTGGTATCCCATAACCGTTATGTATAAAAATGTTTTCCAATAGTTAAATCTTCTATCAATATGACCAATGGCGTATCGGTACTCCTGTACCAAAAACAACTATCTTAGTACAAAAATACTTAGCAAATATTTGGGGTTTTAGTTTTTGACTTAGAAACAATTTTAGCTCGAATTCTTGTCATTTTGTGAGCATTTGTTAGCACTTAAAAATTTATTTAAATTTACAATTTATTTAAATTTACAATTTAATCCTTTAAAATCATTTGTTACTACTACTACTACTGCTGTTGCTGCTGCTGCTGATGCTGCTCCTGCTGCTACTGCTACTGCTGCTACTACTGCTGCTACTTCTTCTGCTGCTACTGCTACTGCTACTACTAAATAAAAGTATATCTGAAAAATGGAGTTTTAGATCGGAATTTATATCTCGTGGTGGCCAAAGTATTGTCGGAATGGACGAGGGCTCGTCGGAGTTGAAAAACGGTCTCGGTTCGGGGTAGTTAGTACGTAGGACGGTCAGAGGTGGATGGATTTGATCGGATCCGGGCTTAGATTAGGTTTTAGGATCGAAAAAGGGAATTTTTTTGGGCGTTTTAGGGTTCCGATTGACACCGACACAACGGCTGGAAATCGCCTGCGGCGGCCGGCCAGCTTGCGGTTGAGAGAAAATGGGGTGAGGGGAAAGATAGAGAAAGATGAGGATTAGCTAAATGGCCGAGTCAACTCGGCTCACCCCTATTTATGGGTGAACCAATACGACGTCATTTTAGGGAGATGGGTCCGCGTGTGTCGAGCCGGGTTCGGCTAGGATCCGTGTGTTTTTGGTGTTTTGAGGGAAGTTCGGGTTTCAGTCCCTGGAGTCTAGGATAACATTTCAATTTGGTCATTAATTGTTTGTAATTTGACACCATAATTTTCAATTTAATGTAACTCAGTCCATTTTCAGTTTTTTAATTTATTTGTTTAATCACTTAATTATTTGTATGATTGTTTGCATGTTTTAAATTGATCACGTAGTTTCAATTTAGTCACCAAATTAATGTTAATAATTGGAGCCTTTTAGGATTAGACTATCTAATTAGATTTAATTAATTCAATAGGAAAGTGCATTGTAGCAAATAAATGGATATTTGAATTAGAGTTTGAATATTCAAGATTGATTAGTATCACATTGTAGAGTGATGTTAATCAATGAATATTCAAATTAGATTTTCAATGTTTCATTTAAACTTAGAAAATGGTATTCATATAATTAGATTAATTAAAATAAAAATAAGATAAATAATTAGAATAACCTTAATTAGCAATATTATTACTTTTGGATCCATTAAAGGTAGTGTCCAATATTATTTTGGGTGTTACCATTTATGTCCAAAAACTAATAATATTCGTAGATTTCTTAATTAAATGAATTAATGGGGCCTAATTAGGGTTTACTTAAAAATGACAAGACCATAATTTGACACATGCATTAAACCTTTTGTGTTAAAATACATTTTGAATATGAATTGAAGTGTTCTAACGTAATTGGACGTTTCATAAGTATATTCATCCAAAAATGTATTTTCTTACAAAAGGATACTCCCATTTAGAATAAATTTATTTTACAATTAAAAGAATTAGTTAACTTCAAATTAATGTTCAAAATGCCACGTGTAATTAATGATGTACCGATAACGGGCGTTTGTAGGGGTGCTAACCCTTCTCTACACGTAATCGACTCCCGAACCCGAACTTTTGAAAAAAGAATTTCTGGTACGCTTTTATGGTGTCCGACCTACCAAAGTGGCTGGTGGCGACTCCAAAACGATTTTTAAGCAAATAAAAGGGATTTTGATTAAAAGCAGAGAATTACTTAATTATTAAAATATAAAATTGACTAAAAGCCCCGATTTTCAAAATTTTAAACGTTAAGCCGTTTTTCCAAACTAAAAAGTGGTTTTTTAAAAAAACCGTAGCGACAAAAACACAACAATATTGCAGCAATTACTCCATATTTACTATAAACTATTTTTATCAACCAAACCCAACTCATAAAGTGAGTTTCACGCGCCAAATCCCAAATTCTCTCCCAAAAATCCATAGGCTCTGTCTAGGTCGGTGGCTGACTCCTCTGCCGACGGTTGATTGGAAGAACTACGATCCGGGTATCCTCGCCGATTTCTCTATCGACAGCGTCGGTGCCGAGAGTGCTCCCCTAGGTGGTGGTTTCCTGGTGGCCCTTTTTCGCGGCTGGTTTGGACTTGGTGGTTCGGGGTTGTGAAGCTCATCTCCACTTCACCGGAGGTGTCGTCACTGGTGTCGGAGCGGTGATTTGCTTCCAACAGAACTGATTCACAGGACCTGCCAACCCAAATGTTGTCTGTTTTCTTACTGATCTTTTTTTGTCCTTTGCTGGATTGAGTGATCGTTGATGCGGGGCAATGATTCTCTGGTATGGTCCGCTAGAGATTTTTCTGGTTGATGGATAAAGGGCGACTCTCCTCAAGTACCCTGTTTTCCCCCTCCATCACAAAACCCATCTCTAGTTTCCCAATCCTTTCTTCCCGTGGCTCTCGTTTTACCACCCTTATGATGCCTTTTCCTTTTCTATGTGGCTTTGATTTGATGTTTTGATTTATTCAGGCTAAGGAGACTTTGGTTGACTATCTGCTTGTGATATCGACGGTTTTTGTCCATCGATTTTTTTGTTGTTTCCCTGGCTTGTTGTTGGGTTTCTCTGTTTCTTGCACTTGTCTCTGTGATTGGCTCCTTTGACGTTTGTTTGTGGTTGTCTCTGTTTTCAGTGTTTCTTTTTCAAGGCGGTTCTGTGTTTGGATTTTCAGTTAGCCGGTGATTTTGTTCAGTTCGGTGCTTGTCACTATTTTTTATTTATGACCATCCTTGCCTGTTACGTTAGAGGCCTGGGAAATAAGAAAAGTGTGAGAAATCTTTGCAACTCAGTGTTGAAGCACAGACCGACTATCATCTTCCTTGGTGAAACGAAGCAGAAGGAAAGATACCTTGAAAAAATCAAGATGAAAATGAAGATGGAATCTTCGTTCTATGTTGAGCCTCAAGGAAGCGCAGGAGGCCTTGCCCTCTGGTGGAACCCTAATAGACAAATTACCATTTTAAAATATGATAAAAATTCTATCGATACGAAAGTGATATACCAAGACAGGGAAGAATGGTTTGGTACTTTCATCTATGACCCTCCTTATAGAGAAGATAAACAAGCTTTCTGGGAAGGGTTAACGACTTTAAGGAGGTTCTCCAATGCTAAATGGATTATTATTGGGGATTCCAATATAGTGACTTGTTAGGAGAAAAAGGAAGGAGGGAATCTTTTTAATCCTGCAGAAGCCACTTGCTTCCGGAATTTCATCAAGGCCACCGACCTAGTTGAAGTTCCTATCAAAGAAGGATGTTTTACTTGGTACAATCGGAGAAGTGGTGAAAGTTCCATCTTGGAAAAATTAGACCGAGTCCTATGTTCAATGGAATGGAGCTTTGCTTTTCCCAAAGCGGTGGGGCTTATGGATGTTGCTTTAGCGTCCAACCATGCTCCCATTATCCTATTACCTTTAGGATTCTCCAGGAAATATAAGAAAGAGTTTAAGTTTGAAACAAAGTGGCTACTGGACGAAGAGTGCCCCTAGACGATCCAGAAGGGCTGGGATTCTCAGCCAGTAGATAGAACCCACCTTAAATTTGGGAGAAAGATTAGAAGAACGAGAACTGCGCTAATGAAGTGGAGTAAAACAAAGGTAAAACAAAAGAATGAAAAGAAGCAGGTACTCTTGACTAAGATCAAATACCTCCAAGGCAGTAAACTTTCCGATCATGAGTTGGATGAATATAAGCACCTCCAGAAAGAACTGGATGCAGAATGGGAAAGCGAAGAGAGATATTGACACCAATGTTCCAAGGTTAACTGGCTAAACTAGGGAGATAAAAATACCAAATTCTTTCATGCCACCACGATTCAGCATCAAAGAAATAACTCTATCATCAGAATAAAAAAGGAAGATGGAAACTTGCTTGAGGAACCAGAGGTTATTGCAAACTTCATTCAGCAACACTTCCAAGATCCATTCTCTAAAGACCATTCTATAGATTTCCAATGCATAGGTGATCTCATTCCCCACTTGGTTACAGAAGGAATGAATGCGGAACTTAGTAAAGCTGTTTCTGAGGAAGAGATAAAAAGAGCGGTGTTTGATATGGGCGCTACTAAGGCTCTTGGCCATGACGGTTTCCCGAGTTGCTTCTACCAGACTTACTAGGAGACTATTAAAGGTGATCTCATAGGGATGGTGTTAGCCTTCTTCAGAGACGGCTGTCTGGATCACGGACTAAATAAAACCAACATTGTCCTAATCCCAAAGAAACCAAATCCTTGCGAAGTCTCTCATTTTCGGCCGATTAGCCTATGCAATTTCTCTCTGAAGATTATTACAAAGATTCTTGCTTCGAGACTTAAAATTTTTCTCCCAGAACTTATCCCACACTACCAATCAGCTTTCGTCCAAGGAAGATCTATTCATGATAATATCATCCTGTCCAATGAAGCTTTTCATGCTGTTAAAATGGCAAAAAAAGGAGAAAAATGGTTTAGGGTTCTTAAAATTGACCTGGAAAAAGCCTACGACAAAGTGGTCTGGGATCTTCTCCGCTTTGTAATGAACATGATGGGTTTCTGTGATTGGTGGATCGAGAGAGTGATGGAATGCGTCTCAACTACTTCCTTCTCCCTGGTCCTGAACGGAGAAAAATTCGGGGATTTCTCGGCTGGGAGAGGTCTACGACAGGGTGACCCGCTTTCCCCCTTCCTCTTCACCTTTGTGTCCAACATTCTGTCCTGGATTATAGAAAAAGAAGTGGAAATTTCTAGATTCGAAGGCATAAGGATTAAAAGGCGTTGCCCAATTCTTAGCCACCTCTTGTTTGCTGACGACTGCCTTATGTTCTCCGGGGAGACAAAAGAGAGTTGTGATGCAGCCCTTCGTATTCTCCATCTCTTCCAGCAAGCAACGAGTCAAACGGTTAATTTTCAAAAGTCTTTAATTTTATTCTCTCCTAATGTCAGCGATCGACTTCAGGCCCACCTTTCAAATATCATGAACCTCAAGCCAATAGAGGAGGACAACATATACCTTAGGCTTCCCTCCTTCTGGGACCGTAGTAAGAAGGAAACATTGGTTTTCATAAAGGAGAGAATTCAAAATAAAATCAAGAGCTGGAAAGCAAAATTCTTAAACCAAGCAGGGAATGAGGTTTTGATCAAGGCAGTTGCTCAGGCCATCCCCACTTATGTGATGCAATGCTTCCTCCTCCCCATCACCTTTAGTGATGAACTCTGCTCGCTGGTGGCTAACTTTTGGTGGAATAGCGGCAGAAATAAAGAAAAAAGTATTCACTAGATAAATTGGAGGGACCTCTGCCATCCTAAGGATCAAGGAGGTCTCGGATTCAGGAACCTGAGGTCGTTCAACAAAGCTCTCATCTCCAAACTTGCTTGGAAACTTGTAAAGAATCCGGATTCCTTTCTGGATAAAACTCTTCGGGGAATCTACTTCCCAAATGGAAACATCTTCGAAGCCCTAAGATGCTCAAATCCTTCTTGGGCTTGGACATGAATTAGGGAAGGAATTGAAATCATTAAGAAAGGATCCTTATGGGGAGTTGGAAATGGCAGAAGCATTTCTACGTGGAAGGATAACTGGATTTCGAAACTCCTAAATTATCGACCTTACTCCCAGCCCCCGCCCCAACATCTTTGTCCGTTAGTCTCCTCTCTTATGAACATGGAGCAAAGGTCGTGGAACAAGACTAAGGTTGAGGAGCTGTTCTCCCAAGACGAAGTTAATGCGATCATGACCATTCCTATAGGAGGCCCAGAAGTCAAAGACTCACTCATTTGGGCAGGCATTAAAAATGGTGACTATTCGGCTAAATCAAACTATATATTCATTGATGAAATTCAAAGAACCTCTTTTGAGCCTTATTCTAGCGAGGCCCTAGGAGACAACAAAGGCCTATGAAATTCCATTTGGGGACTGAAAGTTCCCCCCCAAATTCGCTCCTTCCTATGGAAACTCAGTCACAACATCCTTCCCACCATAGGTAACCTTGCTGTCCGATTCCATGGCAACTTCCGAGATTCAGCTTGTTGTTCGAGATGTGGAGATAATGTGGAATCCATCGAACATCTCCTTTTCTTTTGCCCTTTTGCAGAAGCAGTATGGAGGGCTTCAGGTTTCAATTACTCCCCTTCTCCTATTGGCTTTCCTGGCTTTCCACGCTGGTGGTTAAGAATTAATGCTTTTCGACAACTAAGGTGTTTTGAAGAAAGGTGTGCTCTTATCGCTTTTCTTCTATGAACCATATAGAAATCATGTAATGCTTAGATTTTTGAAGGAAGAAAAGACCTACCATGGGAAGTCTGACTTCGTGCTGAACGGGCTTTTCAGGAATTCCAACAAGAAACATTTCAGGGCTCCCCGAGAAAGCCCCTCCATTCACAGGAAGTAAGGAGTTGGACTCCCCCTCCAGGTGTGATCAAAATCAATTGCGATGCTGCCTTTGATAGAGTTAGCGGAAGAGCTACAACGACGGCTATTGCTCGCGACTCCTCGGGTAGCCTCATCCAGGGCGTTTCGGCTCCTACTTTAGCTCCGTCAGTAGCGGCGGCTGAAGCTTTCGTTATAAGACTAGGAATCTCCTTGACTTCTTTCAAAGGCTTCTCTCACATTATTATTGAGGTTGGTTGTCAAACGGTGATTCAAAGACTGTGCTCGGGCCATCGATCTGACTGAGTCTCGTCAGCTATCGAGGAGGACATCATTTCCGAGGCCAAATCTTTTGCCTCTTGCTCGTTCGTGTTTACCCCTAGATCTTGTAACTAGGTCGCGGACTGGCTTGCTAGACACGCCAGGGACCTTCTGACTCAAGTGTTTTGGGACCCCTTCCCTCTGGGTCTTTCTTTGTATTTGTGACTTTGAATGCAATGGAATTTCAGTATATTTGAACAAAAAAATAACCCAACTCATAACTCCATTAATCGATCAAAGTTATGTTGATTTGATTAAGTCGATTTTGATAAAAAAACAATTAATTTAAAGTTCAAAATTTTATTGACTCGACTAACCAAAGCTGAAATGACTAGACTCAAATAGACCCAAATTTAAAGACGGGTCCTTTAAAGGATTAGGAGGGGCCATGCCCTAAAATCTTGGAAGATTTGAATTTTGCCCATAAAATTCTTGAAATATTAAATTTGATCCCCTGAAAAAATTTAAAAATTATATTAAACTTTAAATATTTTAATTAAATTTCTTCTCAATTTTTTAAAATTGTTATTAAATATCTCAAATTATTAAAAATTTTAGTTAAACCTCAAAATTTTTGAAAATTTTCATTTAAACCTTTAAAGTTTTTAAAAATTTAAGTTGTCCTCAAACTCTTACCCGACACTACCCAAACTTAGTAAGTATTAACTTGGATTCAGAGCTTTTAAAATTTGAGTTGATTCGATTCAAATTAATCGGATAGTATAAATTTGGACGGCTCTCATCAACTAGAGAAATAAAGTAAGCCAAGTCTTCCATGAACTCGAACCAGAACTACGTGTTCTTTCAAATCCTATTGGTTGAGCAAAGTGGACCCCATCTTCTAAAGCCTGAAACCAACCAATCAGATGCAGTGAAACACGTATGAATTCCTTCTGTTGTTAATATTATTAAATTTTTAGGGGTAAAGTAACCTTTAGTCCCTACACTTAATACCTCTTCCCAATTGGTCCCTACACTTCACACTTTTAGAATTTCACATCATCAGCACTCTTAAAATAGCAAACGTTTGAATATTTCGAGTGATAAGTTGTTATCTTTATGAAACTTGGATTCGATCAATTTATCTATAATGTGTGTACACCTTATCAAATGAAGAAAAAAATAAACATACATTACCATAAAATTATACCAAAGGCTAAAAATATAGTAATTATTCAAGAATTAATGTAAATCAAAATAAGTCAAATGGCCAAGGGTGGATTATAGTAAGAGCCACCGAAAGCCTTGGCTCCCCAAGATTTTATAAAAATCAATATTTAATCTTTTAAAATTTTTAATTTTTTAAAAAAATTAAGTCCCCTCTTATTTTTTTGAAAGTTCTCATCAGGTCTCATGTTCTTAAAAAATTTCAATTCGACTCATTTTAAAAATAAATAAATTAAACTCTTTTAAAATTTTGAAATTTTTTAATTTAGATATATATTTTTTTAAATTGTAAGTAGACTCTCTCTAACCATGTTGCTAAGATTCACCCCTGCAAATGACGAAATTAGAAATAAAGGATAAGTTAAGTAACTAAAAGTTACTTTACCCTAAATCTTTTCCCTTCTTAACACTTGAAGTAGACTTCGAGTCGTCGATCATTTCCGGTAGGAAAAAAAACTATAAAAAAGAGATCTTTCATAAGAACTCTTTTCAATTTCATGAAAACAAATTAATGCAATGGGGAAAATGGAGCAAATTTTAGTTATTTTAATCCCAGTTTTGTTGTTATTATCAACATCGTTGCCCGTTTCTCTGTGTGCCAAGAAACCAGTGGCGGCAGCTCCTCGAAAGGAAGACATTCCTTTCATCAAATGCCAAGTTTGTGAGAAGCTGGCATCGCAGTTGTACCAACAAGTTCAATCGAAACAAACCCAGATTTCTCCCAAGAAGGTATTTTTATGATTTATCATCTGGGGTTGCTTTGTTTTTTGTTTTTGTTTTTCTGTAAATTTCCCTTTTTTGGATTCTGTTTTTTGATTGGTTTTTGGCGGGGTTTTAGATCTCTGAGTATCAAATCATTGAGATTGCGGAGAATGTTTGTAATTTGAAGAAGGAGGAAGCTGATTGGATTTTGAAGATTGATATAGTTGAGCAAGGAGATAGATTAGAGGTAAATGAATTGTCAAGAATTTCTGTGCTTTATTGGATATGATATCTATAATTTATGCAATTCTTTTCAATCCAAATGTATTTGATTGTTCGAAACATGAATTCGTTTATTGTCGAATGCGTATTGAATTTAAATGATATTCGGATTACAGACTCGGATAAGTGATATCTTAGGGTTTATAACTTAAAGAAAATAGCAAATGGCAAATTGTAAGGTTCATATTTGGATAATGTAAGTGATTTTAATCAGAATTTGCTTACTATCACGCATGTTTACTGAGCTCATAATGGTGTGTTCATTATATTTGGATCGGTAATCTTATAATGCCAACTCGAAGAATTTTTGTATGTTTGCAGCTAGTCAAGCGGGATGCCGAAGGGATTTGCAATACGGAATGTAAGACGATTGAGAAAACTTGCCAGGAGGTTAGATTTTAATAACATAAACGAATTGCGCTTTTGTGACTAAGTTTAGATTCAGACCATCAAACTATCTGGTTTTTTGGTTTGAACAGTTGTGTTCTGAGATTGTTTAGCATGGATGCTTATGTTATGTTATGTTGTTTTTTTCTCAGGTTATGGGGTATTCTGATACAGATGTTGCTGAATATATATACACGTCCAAGCCCGATATCGAGTCATTAGCGAGTTATCTATGTAAAGACCTAACCAAGGCATGCAAAACCAAGCCTCCCCCACTACCAAAGGTAACCCTTTATTTATTGCTGCTTCCAGTAGGTTATTTATCATCTGCTTCATGATTCCGTAGCTGTAATTCCGTAATTGATTCTCGTAAAATGGTTTATCTCCAAGAACCTTAGAAAGCATTATTCATGTTTGTTTGAGTTCATTTACTTTCTGCTTTTGTTATTGAAGTTACCAAGATGGAAGGAATAGGATTGTTGCTCTAGTCATTTTGAGCTGAATCTGCATAATTCGGATCATATGAATCTATTTCTTTTTGTCACTCTCTTCGTAAAATGCTTCGAGTATAGCAGTCTACTTCTCGTACGTAACAACCGTTGTTTAAACGAGCTGACAAGGTCCATTGATGAGATTATCTTTTACATTGGGTGTGAGGGAAAGATGGGTCATTTTTAATCGAACTGGTCTTGTCCGTTCATACCTACAGGGCAGGACTCCGGGAGAACCTTTTGTACCCAAACCAACTAAAGAAGCTGAGATGGAAAAGATGTTACGATCCATGGAGGTGACTAAAGATTTATTGCTCGAGTTAATAGTATTCTGTTCTTACCTGATGTTATATTTGATCTTTATTTTATTACGACTTCAGGGCATCCCAGGGGCTCCGAGCATGCAAATGTATTCGAGGGAGGAGCTGATGAACAAGAATTTTGGTGAGGACACTGATGATGATGACGACGACGGGGACCAATTTCCATCGAATCTGGTACTTACCGAAATCCCACAGCGGATTAAAGATTTTCATGTGATTTTTGTTTTGACTTTTGATTATTATTTTATTTGCTCAGGGAAAAGCTTTGAGGGACAAAGAAAGTAAAAAGGGTGATTGGAAACACACGGTAGTCAAAGGAATAAAAGATGCCGGTGAAACACTGAAGAGACATGCAACCAAGGTCTCCTTCAGGGTACAAAAATGGTGGAAAGGATTCAAAGCTTCTCGATCAAAGGCTGCCGGCAAGACCGAGCTTTAAGATATACCGTGAATTGTAAGTGTGAGGGATACAAATCGTTAGCATGTTCTCTTTCTCGATTTTCTTCCACTGCATAACATGTGGGAAGAATTCGATCGCATAGATAGTTGAGGAAGTTTTTAGTTGTCGCTTTCCCCATCATTTGGGAAGTTTTGATGATTTCCTTTGCATACACAATCTGTTGAACTCTTGTCTGCTTTGTTTTGAGGCTCTATAGCTTATTGTCTAATGCTTACTTGTCTCCCACTTCCACTAAACATTGGCCTTAAATACGTCATTTAAGGCCGACTGAGTTCCCAAATCGTACACCTATCTACCACCAAAAATTACAGATTCACTCCAATCTACACTGCTCGCCTCATTAATTTCCTCTAGCAAGAAAAGCCTCTTACAAGAAAATTTATGTTTAAATCTTTTGAATAATATTGTTAGAAGAAACAACCATGAATTTTAAAAAACCTTTTGATGTAAGAATACCGACTAAACATATGAGGGGGAGGGGGAACAGAGAGATGATATTTAATCGAGTCGAGTAAAAACTTTTGAGTTTGTCGAATTGACGATAATTCAAAATTTATTTAAAATTTTCATTATAAAAATATTTGATTTTTTGAGTTGATTTTATGAAATTCTATTCGAGTTGAGTTGTTTGAGTTTCTGTTCAAACTTAATTGTAAATATTTATAATGCTACATACTAATTGTAAAGGTCATCTTAATTTAAATGTGTCAAATAAGAGTTTTGCTCCCTCAATTTTTAGATTTAAAGGCTTAATAGACTCTTGCTCCTCCTAATGTTTGATCTTAACTCCGTCCTTGTCTATAACCATATGTGAAATACATATATATTTCTTCATATTGTTTATATACGATATACATATATTAGACAGAATTGAGAGACTCAACTTGGACTTCAAAATTGATCCACTAATTATTAAAATTTCCGAGTTAATTGAGTCTCATTTTATAGCTCAAATTTTATTTAAGATTTTTCTAGTTAAATTGAATTTATGAAATTAAAATTCAAGACGGAAAAAAACTAAAATTTAATTACTCTAATTGAAAACTACCAAATTAATACACAAGAAAATTTATGTTCAAATCTTTTGAATAACATTGTTTGAAGAAACAACCTCAAATCTTAGAAAACCTTTAGATCTAATAATACAGACTAAACTTAAGACTTAAGTGAGAGAGAGAGAGAGAGAGATGAGGGGAGAGGAGGGAGAGACTTTTGAATAATATTATTGGAAGAAACAACCACTGTAACACCCCTTCCCGGTCTGATTGAGAACTGGGTCGGAAGGTAATACCGATGATCAATATAGTGATTGATGTAATAAAATTTCATTTTAATAATAACATTTACACCGATAACATACAATAACTCATTACCAAAATACATCTTAATCCAATTGACCCATTCACAACATTAATTAATCATTCATGGCTAAATAATAACTATTACAAGTTTTAGGGATCAAATTGTAAATTCAAAAAATTAAGGGTTCTTAAATGCAATTGATTATATTAGATTAAAATTAACCACAATATTAACATACCTGAAAAATTTCATACAATTTGGAGTTCATTAGCTCATTCAATTTAATCTCTCAAATTTTAGTGACTAAACTGTGAACATTGCAATCTGTTTAATATGCCTTTAACTAACTTAACTAACCCCGTATCGAAACACCCTAGGGCTGTTTCGAAACGGATACACGATGGTCAACCCATATTGACTTTACCCTTTAGACCGTATCGATACGAACACACCAATATCGGTACGGGTTGACTTTACCTTTCTGACCGTATCGATACGGAAACACCAGTATCGATACGAATTGACTTCATTTGATTTTGACCTTTGACTCATTTCGATACGCTATGAACCCGTATCGAAATGATTGATTCCAGTGACAAAATGTTTCGGAACGGCTATATTCCGTTCCGATACGTCCTGTTTTTTAAATCCAATTATGCATTGTAACACCCTGATATATATATTTTTATTTGTATGCTAAAAAAAAGAAAAGAAATCAAGGTGAGGGTGTGGAGGCTCGAACCCACGACCTCACCCCTCACCATTCAATGTTCCTACCGCTGAGCTAAGGGCCCATTTCTGTCAAAGCTAACCAAAATTTATATTTTAACTTAGTTAAAAAAATAACTCCGAACCCATTAAACTTTATCTGCCTCTCCACCTACCCGAAATTAATTCCATCCCATCTTCGAAATCTGGACCGTCCCGTCATCTCCCTCACAGATCCCTCTCCCCAGATTTCGGCAACTTTTGGCCGTCCTCACCGCCGTCCGGTGTGCGTCACCGCCTGTGCCGGCGAACTCACCTTGCCGCTCCGGGCCTTTCGCCATCGGTAACGCGCCCCCCCGTGCCGCCGTTTGCGTTAAAAACCGAGCTGTTGCACCGCGAGTTGAACCGCTTCTGTCCTTTCGTTTTCCGTCCGTGCCGCCGTCGCTTTGCTTTGCCGTCGGTACGACGAAGCTCCCTTCTGCGAGCTGATCAAAACCCACCCGGCCGATCGACGTTTCGACACCGGGAAGGGTTTCATCGGAGATTCGAACTTTCCGACCGTTTCGAACTTTAAAGGTTAGATCCGGCCTATTTTTCAGCTTGTTTCGAATTAAAAATATGGGGGTTGGATTTGTGGTCTAATGATCTACATTTCTCCGGCAGAATCGCGTCCGTTGAGCTCTCCGGCGAGTTTTCCGACCACCGTCCGGCGACGCCTGATCTTCTAGGGTAAGAATCGGTCTGAACCGGCCGGCCCGAGTAGTCCGAACCGAACCGGTCCAACCCGACCCGTGTCCAACCCGACCCGAGACTGGGTCAACTCGCTGAGTCAACTCAGTGAGTCAACTCGCCCGAGTTGACTCAGTGAGATAACTCACCGAGTCGACTTAGTTGACTTTCTGTTGAGCGCTGACGTCAGCATGACGTCAGCGTTGACATGTCCCCCGTTGACCTTGACCTGCTGACGTCAGCGTTGACCAGCTGACGTCAGCGTTGACTTTTACCAAAAAGTCAAAATTTCCAAAAAAGCCCTATTTTATGTTTGTTGACGTCCTGAGTCCGTTTTTGAAGTCCGTTTTGCGAAATTCCGACTCTAAGACCTCCGAATCTGACCTTAAACCCAAATCATGCATATGTACTTAATTATTCCATTCAGATATCAGTAAATTGAATAAATGACTAATATACGCTTTTATCTATTTAAAGGTAATCGAGACTCCCCTGACCGTTCGTCTGCTCAGCCTAGTTCCTCCCGATCTGCTCCTCCGCGCGTTTCGATAGTTACTAGTATGAATCTGAAAACTTTGTAAGCTATTAGAGTTAACACTTATACCTTGTAGTAACCATGGTCCTTTATTGATTTAGGATCTAGCACAGTGGCAGACCGTAGCGAGACAGGAGCCCGATAGATTCGCTGACCAGCTTCTAAGGTGTGTTCCATGTGTGCTACATTGCTGTTATATATATATATATACACATATATGTATACATGGGTTCCGTTACGATTCACTGAATGTTATAAATTGTACTTGTACTTGAAATGCATGACTACTGGAAAGCATGATTTCTGTTTGAAAAGCATGATTACCTTCTGTTTGAAAAGCATGATTATAATGTGATGAAAGTCTGTTTATTGTGATATGTTAGAAGGTATGCCTCATGTCTGATCTGAAATAGAAATATCTGATCTCTAAATGATAGAAATGTTATCTGTTTGTTGTCTGAGCTCTGTTGATAGTATATTGAACTGAATTGCTCTGCTTGGGGTATACTTTTGGGATATGATTGAAGTGTCTGTAGGTACAGCCCTGATCCAGCTGGTAAAACCTTCGGTTAAGCTCCTACGCCCAATGGGTCTAGGGTAAGAGTTTCTGGTAGGCTCCTACGCCTTCGGGCCTAGGATAAGTCCTTCGGTATGCAGTTCATGGGGAATTGCATTTTGGTGTTCGATTGGAGGGTAGATAGGATAAAATGGAACCTTGGTTGCTCTTATGGCATGTTTGTATTGTCTGATGCATATCTGAACTATATATATATGTTTCTCTGCACTTATTGGAACACACTGAGCTTCCTAGCTCACACCCCCAAACTTTCCCCTTTCAGATACTTTTGGATAGGCTACCCGTAGACCTGGCACTTGGAGGATCGGCACATTCCTATTATACTTTTGTTGTAATGTTCTTATCCACCATACTGTCTATTTTGGGTGACATGAGCCTATATTTTGTTATGATATACTTTACTAGTTAGCCATGATGGCGTTATTTTGTAACTTAAACTTTGAAATGGTTTTAGATTATGTACTTGACAGATGATTCGATGGTATGTGAGTATCATCGTTACGGGACTTTAGAATGGATATGTTTTTATCTATCATTATCGTGATCGCTCTATAGTGATGTCTGATTTTTATGAAAACTGAATACATGTCACATATATATGTTATGATAATCTTTGGTAACTTAGGTATAACGCATAGGCAGGTATAAGGTGTTACATTTAATTGGTATCAGAGCTTTTGGTTTTATAAACCTCAGACTGTGAGTGGGTCCTAAATGCTATGTTTTATAAAACGATTTAAATATTTATACATTTTCGAAAAAAAAGGGGCCATGTCACCAAGTTTTATATGTTTAAATTGTGCTCGGTACTCCAATGCCAGTTCTGACCTTAGGTTCTTCTTTTTGTAGAGCCGAGACCAACAGATGAGTACTAGACGTGGTTCTCGACCTGCTCGGAGGCGAGGTCGACCTGCTAGGTTTTCCGACCCGCTTGACAATGTAGCTAACAATCCTCCGGCCTCAGAAGATCCTCCTGCCCCTAGAAGTCCTACAGCCCCGGTTGATCCACCACCTACCTCTGGTATCGATATGACGACTCCGGTTAGAGGAGCACCCGCACCCCGTACCGAGCCATCCACGATAGTGTCTGATGAGGCTCTTAGCAGGCAGTTTTTACAACTGATTCATGGTACAGTTAGAGCTACGGGGGTTGTGCCTGAAGTTCCTATCTCTCAGACCCTAATCACTAACGGGGCTAAGACCTTTGATGGTCCTACTGGTGGAGCCCCGACTGAGGCAGAAGAGTGGCTTCATGATCTTGAGAGACGCATGGATTCGTTGGGCCTTGAGCCGCCCAAGAAATATTTGGGAGCTGTTTCACTGCTTTATGGGAGTGCTCGAACTTGGTGGGAGTCTGTTGTGAGTAGCGTCTCTGCTACTCGTCTGACATGGGACTTCTTCAAAGAACGCTTCAAGAGCCGTTTTATCGGAGAGCGTTATATGAGACAGATGCAAGAGCAGTTCAGGACTCTGACACAGGGAGATATGACTGTATCTGAGTATGAGACAAGGTTTTTAGACCTCCTGAGGTTTGGATCCAGTTTGGTGCCCACTGAAAAAGAAAAATGCCGCAAGTTTGCACTCGGACTCCATCATGAGTTGTGCATACAGGTTATCGGCCACCTTAATAAGGATTTTGATAAGGTGACCGAGTTGGCAAAAGATTTAGAGGAAGTTGAGTTAATGGCCACAGAGAGCGACAGAGTGGATCGAGACCGATCTAGGAGGCCTTCTAGCACTGAGTTTTCAGCACGGGCAAGTAAGAAGGCTCGCACTACTGCACCTCTGAGGAGTGACACCGGTTCTAGGCCTCCATCCCCTCAGCCCCCGACAGCTAGTCGAGGTGGTTTATCAAGTTTTTCTAAGGCACCTCTTTGTGAGCATTGTGGCAAATGGCATCAAGGGGAGTGTAGGAGGAAGGCGGGCACATGTTTCCGTTGCGGTTCTGGAGATCATTTCTTGAAGGGTTGCCCTGTTCCACCATCTTCTTATCGAGCATCTCCTCAGACTCCTGCCTGTTCACAGGCTTCTGTTCAGACTCCAGCTAGGGGTCGTAGTCAGGGTAGACCTTCTGCATCTGCTGCCAGGACTGACATTAGAGCTCGATCATATCAGAGTGGAGGGCCAGTTTTTTCTGAGGCTAGACAGCCGGTACTTGTGTATGCCACTAGACGCCGGGATGACAGGGACGAGCCAGATGTTATTGCAGGTACCTTTACCATTTATTCTGTTCCATACTTTGCATTACTCGACAATGGTTCCACCCACTCCTATATTTTAAGATCAGTATCTCGAGACCTTCAGATTCCCTTAGAAGCCACAGGGAGAGTTGTTACAGTCATGAGCCCAGTGGGTCAGTCAGTGAATGTGGACAAAGTACTTAGGCGATGTCCTCTCGAGGTTCAAGGGGAGATCTTTCTGGCCGATCTCATGGAACTTCCGTTGGAGGAGTTCGATCTGATTCTAGGTATGGATTGGTTGGCGGAGCATCGGGTTAGTCTGGATTGTGAGTCAAAAAGGGCTACCTTGAAGACTTCAGATGACCGATCAGTGATCTTAGTCGGAGAGCGTCGAGGTTACTTGTCCAATGTGGTATATTCTCTGACTGCTGATAGGATGATCCGGAAAGGATATGAAACTTTCATTGCTTGTTTTTTGAACACGAAGGGCTCTTTATCTAAGATTGAGGACATTCACACTGTTAGCGAGTTTCCTGATGTTTTCCCAGAAGAGTTACCCGGGCTACCACCAGACAGGGATGTTGAGTTCGAAATCGAGACTTATCCAGGGTCTGCGCCTGTATCCATGAATCCTTATCGTATGGCCCCTAAAGAGCTTAAGGAGTTAAAAGTCCAGTTGCAAGAGCTTCTGGACCGAGGCTTTATCTGACCCAGCTCTTCACCTTGGGGAGCTCCTGTTCTCTTTGTGAAGAAGAAAGATGGTTCACTCCGGTTATGTATTGATTACCGAAAGTTGAATAAGTTAACTGTGAAGAACAAATATCCGTTACCCAGGATTGATGACCTATTTGACCAATTTCGGGGAGCCACTGTTTTCTTGAAGATTGATCTTCGATCTGGGTATTATCAATTGAAAATAAAAGATTCTGATGTTGCTAAGACGGCCATCCGTACCAGATACGGGCATTACGAGTTTCTAGTGATGCCTTTTGGTCTTACTAATGCACCAACTGCTTTTATGGACATGATGAATCGTGTGTTCTGACCCTTCATAGACCAGTTTGTTGTGGTTTTCATTGACGATATTTTGGTCTATTCTCAGACAGAGACAGAGCATGTTGAGCACTTGAGAATTGTTCTACAAACCTTGAGAGAGAATCGTTTGTATGCTAAGCTGAGCAAATGTGAATTTTGGCTCAAAGAAGTGACATTTCTGGGACATGTTGTATCTGCTCGAGGCATTCAGGTTGATCCAAGTAAGATCGAGGCCATCACCAATTAGAAGCAGCCTAAGAATGTCTCTGAGATCCGTAGCTTTTTGGGTTTGGCTGGATACTACCGACGCTTTGTCGAGGGCTTCTCCATTATTGCCACCCCTTTGACAAAGCTTTTGAGGAAGAATGTTCCTTTTGTTTGGTCTGATGCCCAGCAAGCTAGTTTTGAGAAACTGAAGGCAGCCTTGACTCAAGCCCCGGTTCTTACACAACCTAAGTCTGGAAAGGACTTCTCAGTGTACAGTGATGCTTCACACTCCGGGCTCGGTTGTGTACTGATGCAGGATGGGAAAGTTATCGCTTATGCATCACGTCAGTTACGACCTCATGAGTGTAACTATCCGACCCATGACCTCGAGTTAGCTGCAGTGATCTTTGCTTTGAAGATCTGGAGACACTATCTTTACAGAGAGAAGTGTTATATCTTTACTGATCACAAAAGCTTAAAGTATATCCTCACCCAGAGGGATTTAAATATGAGGCAACGTCGTTGGGTGGAACTTCTGAAGGACTATGATTGTGTGTTTGAGTACCATCCGGGAAAAGCCAACGTCGTTGCCGATGCCTTGAGTCGTAAGGCCATATCTGACCTGAGATCCCTGTTTGCCAAGATGAGAATTTATAGCGATGGCAGTTTGCTAGCGGAATTGCAAGTTAAACCGACTTTGGCCGATGAGATTAAGGCCAAGCAACTCTTAGTCAGTTCCCTACTTCCAGTTATACATCAAGTTGAGCAGGGATCCACTTCCGTTTATGCCTTCGATCAGGATGGCGTTCTGTGCTTCAAGGGTCGTTATTGCGTCCCTGATGATGCTGACCTGAAGCGAGCCTTACTCAGCGAGGCTCATAGTAGCCCATATGCCATGCATCCTGGTGGAGACAAGATGTACCAGAATCTGAAGCAAAGCTACCGTTGGGAGGGTATGAAGAAGGATATATCAGATTACGTATCGAAGTGCATGACTTGTCAGCAAGTCAAAGCAGAACATCAGCATCCTTCTGGTTTACTACAGCCCATTAAGATTCCTGAGTGGAAGTGGGAGCGTATCACGATGGATTTCATTACCGGGTTGCCTCTAACTCCTTCTAAAAAGGATTCTGTTTGGGTTATTATTGATCGACTCACCAAGTCAGCTCACTTTATTCCTGTACGAGTTACTTATTCTCTGGAGAAGCTGGCTAAACTGTATATCTCAGAGATTGTCAGGTTGCATGGTGTACCCTTATCTATTATATCTGATCGAGACCCGAGGTTCACTTCTCATTTCTGGTCGGCCTTGCAAAATGCTTTGGGTACACGTTTAAATTTCAGCACATCCTTCCATCCACAGACCGATGGTCAGTCTGAGAGGGTAACTCAGGTTCTTGAAGATATGTTGAGGGGGTGCGTGATTGACTTCCGCGGTAGTTGGGAAGACTTCTTGCCCCTGGCCGAGTTTGCTTATAATAACAGCTATCAGGCTAGTATTCGCATGGCACCTTACGAAGCTTTGTATGGTCGCAAGTGCGGAACCCCTATATGTTGGACTGAGTTGTATGATAAGAAGACTTTGGGTCCGGAGTTGATCCAAGAGACCGAAGAGACTGTCAGATTGATTCGTAATCATCTGAAGGAGGCGTTTGATAGACAGAAGTCTTATGCTGATCGGAGAAGGAAGGATATCGAGTTTGAGGTCGGTGACCAGGTTTTTCTAAAAGTATCACCATGGAAGAAAGTTCTGAGGTTTGAGAAAAAGGGTAAGCTGAGTCCGAGATTTATTGGGCCTTACCGTATTGTGAAAAGAGTTGGGCCAGTTGCCTATCAGCTTGAGTTGCCTCCCCAGCTTAACCGTATCCATGATGTCTTCCATGTGTCCATGTTGAGGCAGTACCATCCTGATCCGAGTCATGTCATTCAGGTCCAGGATGTGGAGTTGAGGCCAGACTTGTCCTACGAGGAGGAACCAATACAGATTCTAGACTCAGATGAGAGGGTTTTGAGGAACAGACGTATTCCTATGGTTAAAGTCCTGTGGAGTAATCGTATCCCTGCAGAGGCTACTTGGGAGATCGAAGGATCCATGAGGAAGCAGTTTCCTCATCTGTTTGATTCATGTAAATTTCGAGGACGAAATTTTCTTAAGGTAGGGAGAGTTGTAACACCTTGATATATATATTTTTATTTGTATGCTAAAAAAAAAGAAATCAAGGTGAGGGTGTGGAGGCTCGAACCCACGACCTCACCCCTCACCATTCAATGTTCCTACCGCTGAGCTAAGGGCCCATTTCTGTCAAAGCTTACCAAAATTTATATTTTAACTTAGTTAAAAAAATAACTCCGAACCCATTAAACTTTATCTGCCTCTCCACCTACCCGAAATTAATTCCATCCCATCTTCGAAATCTGGACCGTCCCCTCATCTCCCTCACAGATCCCTCTCCCCAGATTTCGACAACTTTTGGCCGTCCTCACTGCCGTCCGGTGTGCGTCACCGCCTGTGCCGGCGAACTCACCTTGCCGCTCCGGGCCTTTCGCCATCGGTAACGCGCCCCCCGTGCCGTCGTTTGCGTTAAAAACTGAGCTATTGCACCGCGAGTTAAACCGCTTCTGTCCTTCCGTTTTCCGTCCGTGCCGCCGTCGCTTTGCTTTGCCGTCGGTACGACGAAGCTCCCTTCTGCGAGCTGATCAAAACCCACCCGGCCGATCGACGTTTCGACACCGGGAAGGGTTTCATCGGAGATTCGAACTTTCCGACCGTTTCGAACTTGAAAGGTTAGATCCAGCCTATTTTTCAGCTTGTTTCGAATTAAAAATAAGGTGTTACATGCATACATGTATCGATACGACCTGACCTATAATGATAGATTTTTGCTGGTTTTTATTCGAAATTGACTTATTGAACGATGTCCAAATGCAATGAGACTTTACGCACAACATTTCAATGGTATAAACTACTAGCATGCCAAATTTCATGATCATACGAATACATTTGCTATGTTTTTACCTTTATGAGCTAAGTATGCATTTTTAAACCATTTTAAGCAAACAAAAGACCATTTAGGGGCCATCAACCATATTAAAACATAGGCATATCACAAATATATCAAAATGGGCATAAACGACTAGTTCAACTACTTTGCCACCTTCCTAGGAGTTATTAAGATCAAAACACATTATTTTAGGGCTTGTAGTGACTTGTCTTGCCTTGACTATCCAATCCTCGAACACACGATCTTTTAACCTGAAATACATGAGACACAATACATTAGGCATCGTTGCCTAGTGAGGTAGTCATAGCAATATAAATGGCAATATAACAAGTATCTCCAAATACATGGTCTCATGCTCATCAATGTCAATATAATGCACAAACATGTTCATCAATGTTACTATTATACTTCAATATACAATGTTCAACTTATTCATTTAATCATTAGCCCTTGGAATGAATCAAGATAGTGGATACGCGAATTCCTACGCCTCACTAAATCAATGAATGGTCTAGTCCCTCCGCCTCGCCAAATCAATATAGGCCGTAGCCTTAGGACCGTAGTCCACCCGTACATTGAGCTCATGAATTCTATGGCATGCCAATTGTATCCAATGTCTATTCAAATCCAAGGTTTCAATGTTCATATCCATATCCAATACTCAACGAGAATTCCAATGACCAATGATATCTAGGGATGGGCACGAGTCGGGTAGGGTCGGGTTTTTGGCCCACCCGGACCCGACCCGAAAATAAATACCCTAAACCCGCACCTAACCCGACCTGAACATATTCTTTAAAAAACCCAACCAACCCGACCCGAAAATAAATATACTAAATCCGACCCCGACTCGACCTATATAAAATAAATTAATTTTAGGGACCTAATTGTAAAAAAATAATTTTTAAGGGACTTAATTATAAAAAAATATAATTTAAAGGACTAAATAATAAATAAAAATTCAATTTCAAGGACTTAATTATAAAAATATATATATATATATATAAAGAGGGTATTATTATAAACATCCCTAAAAATTTTAAGGGAAAATTACACTAGTAGTCCCGGGTCGTGTCGAGTCGGATATTTTCCACCCTAAACCCGAACCCGACCCGACCTGAGTATATCATCAACAAAACTCGACCCGAACCCAATTTTTTCATTAAAAAATCTGACCCGATCGGGCCGAGTCGGGTCGGAACCCGTCGGGTCCGGGTAAAATGCACATCCCTAATGTTTTCAATAATATCTCTAACAAACATGTATCATAATCAATGTTTCATGGTTCAATGTCAATATCAATGTCCGATAATTTCTTTGCAATGTTTCAATGACAATAATTATATCAATGACAATACTCAATGACAATACCAATAGCTATGTCCGATGTTCATTAACAAACTTACCGACACTTACCAAAGTGTCCGTTTAATGATCCGATGTAACTTCCTCAATGGTAATGTTAGCTAAATGATCGAAAACAACAATAAAAGATTCGGGAAGGCTTTTCGCCTAATCTTGAGACTCTGACTACACTCACCTTGACAATCCGAAGCTTTCAAGGCTCTCGGATGACAATCCCCTTGTTCCTAGCTTTGGGTGGAGACGATGGATGCACTTTATAAACTTTTTGATCTAGGAAATCAATGGTGAGATTATCAGGATCGATATTACGATATCAAAATCAATAGAACAATATAAATCGATATCCAGATTCAATATAAGCATCAACGATGAATTATCCATGGATAGCTAAAACCCTAACTTGAGATTAAGCTTGACACATCCATGGAATCCAAAGATTGTTTGAGGATTATTGCTTACCCGAACGATGACAACGATTCGATAGCTATAAGGTGAAGAAATTCAAATCTTGAAACTTCCTACAGTGGTGGTGCTTGCTTGTTGGTGGGAGGAAGAAGATAAAGATGATGAGAGGTGTGTGGTTATTTGCAATCTGGTAAGTTTGTCTCTTTTGCTATTCTATAGCTTTTTAATTAGTATGTGTTTCCTTCCATTGAAGGAAACTCTCCAGATATTCCCACGTATGTGAACTTTAATAAAAAAGGGGCTAATCAAAAGATTAGTCCCTCAATTCTCAAAGCTTTATAGTTTTGACTCCTAACTCTAAATTTTCCACAAGTTAGCCACTATGATATTTTCGATACTATTCAATAGGATCCAATAACAATGATTTAACTCAATTAGAGTCCAATATATATATTTTTTATATAAGTTGTTGACCTCGTTAAACCCCCCCTCATATTAATCGACGATCCAAATAAGGTCATCGATTAATAGCGGAAGGAGGAAAAGAGTGTCATAGGAGTTTTATATAAATATAATGAGGATTACAGAAAAGGATCAGCAACAAAACCCATTACAAATATCCTGTATCCCTCACACCCAACCCCCCGAGAGCTTAACAGTTCTACAATCACCCAATCTCATTCTTTGCTAGGCCATCCGCTTCTAAATTCCCTAGACGACTAATTTTCCTGAAAATACAACTCCTAATAGCTCCTAAATCCACAATCTCTCTTACCAACTCCACAAATAAACTAGAGTAAGAATCTGGATTCTTGATCCACTGTATGAGAGTCTCGCTGTCACTCTCTACCAATATTCGGAAATTGTTACATCTACTATCGCCATAAGTTCTTAGTATACCTTTTTTTGCTGCAAGAAGTTCTGCCAGGATCGGTGGACCCGGACCAATAGAGTCAGAGAAAGAAAAAATTACCTGACTTTTCTCGTTTCTGACCAGGCCACTAATTCCCCCAGCGCTTCGGTCCGCACGCATAGCTCCGTCGATGTTCAATTTGAGGAATTCAGGGGGAGGAGGTTCCCACATTGTAGAAGGAGGAAGACGCCCCGCTATAGCTATCCCACGGTCTCCAACGGCTGGGTTAAGAAAAATGTCATCAATGGATGAGGAAGACCCTTGATATTTAGCTTTATACCATGACGCAAGTCTGAATTTTGCAATATGAACCAGCTGACTAAAGTCAAAGACACTGTTACGGAAAATGACCTCATTTCTGAACAGCCATAAAGACCAGATGACTACTGCTGGTATGAATTTCCAAATTGAACCTTCATCCTGCTTGGAGCCTAATTGATCGCAGATCACTAACATCTCCCCCACTGATTTCGGGATAACCAGCGAAATCTCCCAAACAGCAGCAAACAGAGTCCAAAGTGCCCACGAGTAATTGCAATGAAGGAAAGGTGATGAGTGGTTTCGGGTTCTAACCTACATAATGGGCAGCAGATATCCGAGTCCACATCCACTCCTCTGTTCCTGAGTTCAAATCTTACAACTACTTTTTCCTTGACCACTTGCCATAAGAAGACTTCCACCTTAGGAGGTGCCAAACCCGTCCAAATCAGTTTTTTCCACTTGAATGACTCATTACTAGCCGAGTTTAATGAAACGATGCAAGATTTAACAGAGTATTCACCGTCTCCTGGCCCGTTCCACGCGAGACAATCTCGTGAAAATCCCTTCGAATTTAGCGATGCTAACCCGTTCGTCATTTGATTCCACTGAGTTAACTCCCAATCGAAGAGGCATATGCGCAAAGGAATATGCCAGGACCAATTATTTCTTGTTTTTGAACCGAATTCACAAACTTTCCCAACTCTATTTAATGCTAGAGAGAAAATTCTGGGGAAAAGCACTTGTAAAGGCACTGGGAAAATCCACGTGTCTGACCAGAAGAACACCCTCTTACCATCACCAATTTGAAGACTCAATTTGTTCCGTATAGATTCACCCATATCATCTGGGTTATAAAATGAGGAGGAAATGCCTTTCCAAACCCAAGAGCTGAGGCAGTGGGAGTGATCTTCAGGTAGAATTAAGGATGGCTCCAAGTTTAGCTTGTTGTATATCACATTCTTCCACTCACACTCCTTCTGATTCGCGAACCTCCAGAACCATTTTATTAGTAACGCTCGATTATGCACTGCCAAATCTCGGATTCCCAAACCCCCTGGTCCATAGGTTTACAGACGGTTTGCCAATTAACCCAATGAAGCTTTTTTTTCTCGATCGAGTCACCCCAAAGAAACCCGACCATGATGCTATTCAGCTTCTTGTAAAGTGCAGCAGGAATTTTAAATAAGGATAGATAATAAGAAAGAAGAGAGGATAAAGTTGCTTTGATAAGAACAATTCTCCCACTAATGGAGAGAGACTTACCCTTCCAACCGGCTAAGTGTTTATGAAACTTAGCGATAACCGGATCCCAAAGAGCCAATGAATTCTTTTTTACACCCAGCGGCAAGCCTAGATATTCAGACGGGAATTGCCCCATCGTGCAACCCTCTTTACTAGCCCAAATAGATAATGAGGTATCGTCAACGTTTATGCCAAATAGACGACTTTTGCAGAGGTTTAACTAGAGCCTCGAGGCTATTTCAAACACCTGCAGAATTCTTTTCACATTGATTATCTCTCTTGCGGAAGCACCACAAAAGACC
The DNA here is from genome assembly GCA_958450335.1 of Hibiscus tridactylites. NCBI lineage: Eukaryota > Viridiplantae > Streptophyta > Magnoliopsida > Malvales > Malvaceae > Hibiscus > Hibiscus tridactylites. The sequence goes on along the minus strand of OY288277.1, from coordinate 83,078,473 downwards.
ACAAGGTCATCCGCAAACTGCAGATGAGAGAGGGTATACGAGCTTGCCTCCCAACCAATCAGAAGTCCTTGAAATAGACCAGAGCACGAAGCCTTTTCGAACATAAGGTGCAGCGCTTCCCCTACCAGATTAAATAATAAGGGTGAAAGAGAACACCCTTGACGAAGTCCTCTCGCAATGTCGAAGCTGGAAGATGGAACCCCATTAACTAGAATCGAAATAGAGGCGGAGGAAATACATCGGAATATCCATTGACACCATCGATCACCAAAACTCATTTCTTTCATCACTCGGATTAGAAATGACCAATCCACCGTATCGTAAGCCCTTTAAAAATCAATTATAAACATTGCCCCTTGCCGACCAGATTTAGCCATGTAGTCAATACCCTCGTTCGCAATAAGCGAACAGTCCAAAATTTGTCTTCCTTTGATGAAGGCAAATTGAGATTTGCTGACTATATCATCAATGCATAACTTCAGTCTATTGGAGAGGACTTTGGACAAGATTTTATAAATACCGTTGACGAGGCTAATCGGACGGAAATCTTCTATTGATTCGGCCCCATATTTCTTCGGTATTAGCGTGATAAATGAGTGATTCACTCCATTTTCCCATTGTTTTCCTTTGTAGAAGTCACTGAAGAATTTTATTAAGTCTTGCTTGAGCACAGGCCAAAACTTTTTGAAGAAGCCCGGATTGAAACCATCGGGGCCTGGTGCACTCGAACTGTTAAAAGAGGAGATAGCGGCCCAAATTTCCTCCTCGTTAAAGACCCTTTCGAGACCCTTCTTTTGTTCTGTTGATATTTGCTTAAAATTAAGCTCCAACTTGTCGACCTCCAACATATTCTTCGAGTTATAAGCCATTGAAAAAAACTTCAGAACGTGCTCCTTGATTTTGGAAGGTTCAGAGATCAACTCACCATCAATCAAGAGGGAATGATTGGAGTTACTCCTTCTACGATTGGACGCAACCAAATGGAAGGTTCAGAGTCCAACGTATTCTTCGAGTTATAAGCCATTGAAAAAAACTTCAGAACATGCTCCTTGATTTTAGAAGGTTCAGAGTCCAATATTAATGATTAACTAGTCAATGCTATATTTAGACTTTATCGATGCAAAATTTCTGATCACCGGAACCCAATTCTGACTAGACCGGATTTTGAGGTGTTACAACCACGAATCTTAGAAAACCTTTAGATCCAATATTATGGACTAAATTTTGAAATATTGTTAATAGGCCCTTTAAATTTTAATTTTTTTTAATTGGCCTCCTTAAAATGTTTGAAAGTTTATTATTTTCCTTAACATTGATTGGAACTTATTTAGGTATCGCGGGTTGTTTCTACAATGATTTCCCGATGAAAAAGGAAAATTCGTTGTACCTTTTCGGTGATTTTGCTCCATTTTTTATATTTTTAAGACTAAATTGAAAGAAATTAAAATTATAGGGACTGAAATTAAAAAAGTTAAAAAAAAATAAGAAAACAATACTTTGAATGTGTTTTACAATGACTTTACTATGCTTTTAATAAAAAAAAGTAAAGCTTGAAAAGTATCGGAATAATTTGATGACTTTTACAATGTCTTCGGGAAGGTATGATGAGTACGAGTTCCATGGTGATTGTAGAGACAACCTCAAATCCCTAAATATTTCGGACCAACCTCATTTTTCCAAAACATTATTCCCCTTGTTTAGCCCGTGTATCATTTAAAAAAAATTACTCCCCCCAATTCGAGTGTTAAGATCTACCACTAGAGGCACACATGTCGGATTCCTGTAGAGTTTGTCAATTATAATGTTCATCTTACGTTATGCATGCTTACCCCCCCCCCCCACACACACACACGCACACGCACACGCGCGCGCGCGCGCGCACGCACGCATGCACGCACGCACGCACGCACATACACACACATATGGTTAGGATCCACTTACACTATGTAAAACTTAGTTTTTCTCTCGGCAAATTTAATTTTTATTTGAAAAGCCAAGGTTGAGTGCCTCATTAAAAACATCCCTAAACCTAAATGGAGGAAAAGAGTATAGCTCAACTAGGCAAAATTGAAAATATAATACTGATTTGTTCTTAACATTGTCTCAAGTCTCTACAACCCCGACCACAAGCCTAATTCGAATTAAAAATTCCAGCCAAAAAAATTACCACCATGCTTTAAAAAGTTCCGATCGATTCATTCCATATTTTGCTAGTTAATCTGCAAGTCTATTTGAGTCTCTCGGGGCATAAACAAAAGATACCTATACAATTTGTCTTGATAGGTCGTCGATCTCTTCGAAAATTTTCCACCAAAGCCAAGGTCGAAGTAACCTATCCCCAATCCAATTTAATGCAACCTCTGAGTCTGTTTCCACTACCAAACTGGATTTTCCCAACCAACCTGCTTCTATGAAAACTGATAATGCTAACTTGATTGCCACTAGCTCAGAAAAATCAGAGCTAACCGAAACAACATGTCCGGAAAACAAAGCTCTTATGTAGCCATCAGCCGTTCTTAGCACGCCATCATACCAAACAGGAAGATTTATGGCTGCAAAGATGCAATCTTTGAAGGCACCATCTACGTTAAATTTGGTTTCACCAATCTTTGGAGGGATCGAAACATGAAGATTTATGGTTGCAAAGATACAATATGTCGGATTCTTCCACCATTCTTCTTCATTAAGCAATAAATCTGAGTTTGCAGCTTTGATCCACATAAAGGCTCGCATTTTCATGTAGAAAAGAAGGTCCTTCACCGGAGTTTCTTTCCCTTCAAACACTTTTGCATTCCTTGCAAGCCAAAGGCTCCACACTGCAGCTGCTGTAAAAATAAGCCATAGGGTCCTTTGTTTACCTGTCCCAAAAACATTAAAACAAAAAGAAAAGGAATCATCCATTACCAATAGATTTAGCCAAGGTATTGACCACCAAGCACAAAAATTTCTCCACAAGCAGCAAGCAAATCTGCATTCTAGAAAAATGTGATTCGAATTTTCTACTTCAAGACCATACTAAGGGCAGCCAGCTGCGTTATCTTCTATCTTCACTCCCCTTGCTTTGAGAAATTCTTTCGTCGGGATTCTATCTAGTTTTAATAACCATAAGAATTTCTTGACTTTCGGAGGCACTTTTAGTTTTCAAATTTTGTCGAACTCGAAAGAAGGGTCTTCTATACTAGCATTCAACATCAGCTCAGTAAGTTTACCCACTAAGAAATTACCAGCCTTGTCATGGATCCATAAAATATTGTTTGGGACATCGATCTTTATTTTCCCCTCCTCAAACAAGATTATCAAGGAGTCCAAGAGAACCTTTTCTCTATCTGGCAAGGGTCTTAAGAACATTTCAGACCAATCTATCTCTTTGAGGCTATTATTAATAACCAATGACGCTACCACAACCCTTTTCCGGAGTACTAATCTATAAAGTCTTGGCGAGTAACGACATAAAGGTTTGTCACCACACTAGTGATCCTCCCAGAAAAAACATAGTCTTTCCATCCCCCAATCTCCATCTAAAAGCCATATAGTCCATCCATCACCCCATTTCTTCATCATACAATTTTTTCACGATACCTCTCCACACTACCAAGACATTTTTTGATCTGTTCTGAAAAGGATTCAGCCTGTCAGTCGATTCTCCATATTTTGATATAATAACTTTACACCATAAAGCATCTTTCTTTGTAATGAATCTCCAACCCCATTTGGCAAGTAAAGCCTTGTTCTTGAGTTTGATGTTTACCACACCAGCCCCTCCTTTTCTTTTTGGATTGCAAACACGTCCCCATTTAACCTTTGCAAGCTTTTTTGAACTTGACCAATTACCCCAAAGAAATTCTCTTCTTATTTTATCAATTCGCTTCAGAATAGTTTTTTAGGACCTGGAAAGTTGACATGTAGTAAAGGGGTAACGCGGATAACACCGAGTTAATTAGGGTCACCCTCCCAGCAAAGGATAAGAACCTACACTTCCACCCCGCTAGCTTGAGTCGAACTTTGTCTATCACTGGGTTCCACGTTGTGATTTTTCTCGGGTCTGCCTTAAATGGATGCCTAAATAGTTGAAGGGCAGTGAACCTTTTTTACAACCGCAAATGTTTGCCAAGGAGACAATGGAGTCCTCTTCAATATTAATCCCCATTAGGCAAGATTTTTGAAAGTTTATACTCAATCCCGAGCACACCTCGAAACACCTTAGAACACGTTTTAAGTTTACTAAATACTCATCTTCAGGTCTTAAAAAAATCATCGTATCGTCTGCAAATTGAAGATGCGAGATCGAAGTATACTGGTATATTATTTTGATGCCTTCAATTAACCCCAAATCAATTGCCTTTTGAATCAGGAGATGTAGAGCTTCAGTTACAAGAATAAAGAGAAAAGGGGATATGAGATCCCCTTTCCTTAATCCTCTGCACATATTTAATTCCTTCATAGGAGATCCATTTAACAGAACCGAGATCTTTGCTGTCGATATGCATTCAAAAACCCACATACACCATTTCCTCCCAAACCCCATTCTATCTAGAACCATCATCAAGAAGTCCCATCTTACGCAGTCATAGGATTTCGAGAAGTCGAGTTTCAAAATTACCCCTCCTCTTTTGCTGTCTTCTTGTTGTAAAGAGTGTATGAATTCATTTGCTATAAAGATTCCATCAAAAATCTGTCGACCCTTCAAGAATGCACACCGAGTTTCACTCACCACCGCCTATTACATTACACAACCTTTTGGAAAGCACCTTCAACACTATCTTATACAGCGAGCTCACCAACCGTATTGGTCTATACTCTGAGATGTCTTTAGGCTACTCTTTTTTTGGGATTAAAGCAATGAATGATGAATTCATGTTATTCGGCAGTTTCCCAGTAAAGTAAAACTTTTCCAGCAGATCTTTCAAGTCATCCTTCACCAGATCGCAGCATTTTTTTAAAGAAAATTGCATTGAAACTGTCCGGGCCTAGGGATTTCGAGTCATCGCAGCTTCAGATTGCTTCTTTTAATTCCTTCATTGTGAAAGGCTTCTCCAACTCCTCTGCTTCCTTCACCAATATCCTGCTAAATTCAAGGTTGAAAGTTGCATCCCAATTTCTGTTTTTGCTACTGAACTATTTTCGAAAATGATCAAAGACTTTCTGCTTCAGTGCCTTGGGAATTACTATCCTTTTTCTCCCTAGGTTAGCACCATGTACAACACTCCTCTTTGCTCTTACCTTCATTGTTCTGTGGAAAAATTTCGTGCTCAAATCCCCTTGCTGCAACCAATTTATTCTACATTTCAGATGCCACATATCTTCATGAAGTTTTAAGCAATCCCACAACTCCATCTTTTTCTGTTTTAATTCATTCAAATGATTCGTATACAGGCAGTCTAAGTCCCCGATCTTATCCAATTCATTAATACGCTGCTCTAATTTCTGCACTTTACAGTTTATGTTCTCTTGAGACGCATTCCACTATTTTAAAGCTTCTTTCACCTTTTTCATTTTCACTGGAAGATTCTTCCCTGAATTGTACAAGCCTCCTAGCGTTTCCTTAATCATCTTTAGGCATCCTTCATTAGAAAACCATGCATTAACTACCTTGAAAGGTCTTGGTCCCCAATCTTGGTGGACTGTAGCCAGCAAAAGAGGTGTGTGATCTGAAATATTCCACGGTAGACTTCTAATACTTAGATCTTCATAAGCATGAAACCAATCTTCCTCCAAAAAGAATCTGTCTAGCTTGCTGCGTTTTGCTCATGGACCAATCCAAGTGAATTTTCTCCCTATTAAGGGTATTTCAATCAAATTGCAACTTTCTATGAAGCAATTGAAATCTGCAATTCCTGGGTAACGGATTCCACATCCTTTTCTTTCACTTCTAGTTCTGATCGCGTTGAAGTCGCATCCCACTAACCACGGGTGCCGGCATACATTTCTCAGTGCCACAATTTCATTCCACAGAGCCTGTTTTCGCAGTTTATCACAGGGTGATATAAGTTTATACAAGTAGTACAAACATTTTCAGCAATCCAAGTTCCAGAGAGTAGAATATATCTGGATATAACTAGACTGTCTTCTGCTTTAAATTTGTTTATGTCCCAAATTGTTAGAATCCCACCTAAGCGACCTGAAGCCTTTGAGAACATGAATTCAAACTCGTCATTATACCACAATCTTCCAACTCCAGCTTTGCTAAGGTCTTCCTTCTTCGTTTCTTGAATGAACACCATCTCTGGCTTGTGAACTTTTATAGTTTTCCTCACTGTCGACACCTTCAAATTAGATCCCATACCTCTTATATTCCACGTAACGATCCTCATTCTGTTAAGTGCCGCCTTGTTAATTTTCCTTATTCACCAAATCTGCTTCTTCTAATCGTGCCGTATCATCCTCAATTTCTTTTTCATCGCCTTGAAATTCAATTCCCAGTGTGTTGGGTTATTCGATGCTTGATTTCTTCAACCATTCTTGCTCGCCAAGTGGCGGAGAAGTTGAATTTTGGGTGATAGAGGTGTGGAAGCTAAAAATGATAAAGACAAGAAGATTTATAGTGGTTCAACCTTCTAACCAAGGTCTACATCCACTACCTTAGCTTCTCACTAAGGATTTCCAATCAACCCACTATTGATTCGTTCCCTTTTCTAGTCTTAGGAGGAAACCCTTACAAACCGATCAAGCTTTCTACCCAAAGCCTTGATCAAACCCTCTTTACAAAGAGATAAAAATAAGCAAACTCAAATCCCTATAATAGGTATTTGTTTGCACAATAAAGCTCTCACCTAATCCTAAATCACTTGAGCAAATCTAACAATTTTGGCTCACTAGTGTTTGTCTATACAAGGAATTGAAAATTAAGCACTAAGATGCTTGGAGGTCCCTTTTATACTCCTCTTTGAGTTTGTAGCCGTTACTAGCCGTTGGGGTTGAATTGGAGCCATTGAAGACTTTATTTCCCACCATAAATGCAGCTCCCCGTTTCTAAACGCTCGACCCCGTTTCAAAACACTCTTGAAATAGAAAGAGTCGTTGCAACACCCGTATCAAAATACCCTTGGCCGTATCGAAACAGCGTATCAAAATGCTCATCCCCGTATCAAAACGTCCTGCATTTAAAAGGTAGTTGGGAAATAGCCGTTGGGGGTTTTGTGATCGTTGAGGTTGATGCCACATATGCGTATCGAAACGACAGAGACTGTATCAAAACGCTATGCAAAAATCTCATCCATATTAAAGCTTGTTTTGAAACGTTTTGCCACTGTAAAGACCCGTATCGAAACACCTAAAGGCGTTTTGAAACGTCTGGATGGTTTTGTTGAATCTGGCTTTGAAAGCATATAAAAACCTTTTAAAATATCCCATAAACATAGTTTTTAGGTTGTTTGGACTTTAGAAATTGTTTTGAATTCTTTTTAACTTTGTCCAAAACATTTTTCAATTATTATATCAAAACATTAGTTCTACACAGTGTTTTCCCCAGATTTGTTGCTTGCTTCGCTTCCTTCTTATGGATGTTCCATCTAACTTGCAAGTCTGAGTCTGATAAAGATATGCCTTCTAACTCTGAAATGTCCGTTTTCTTCCATTTTTTCTTGAGTCTTCTTCGAATTCGATCTCTTTTTTTCCTCTCTGTTTCATTTAGTGCTATGTCTTGAAAATCTTGAAGTGAAGCATATCTTTTCTCCCTGGGCTGGATGATTCTTTTCTGGAGCTCCAAAAACCTTGAATTGCAACTCGTTTCTTCTATTTAAATCACTACAATGGCAAAGTCTTCTTCACCAGCGTCATCCTTTGACGTGCCCTTGACTTCTGAGTTATTTAGAAAGTCAACTCTTTCTGCCCAAGAAAGCTGATTTTCATTTGCTTTTGTCTCCTAGATCATTTCCACATCTAAATCCATGTCATCCACTTCCTTTTGGCCCAAGTCCTTTTTGCTGAAGCCCACACAACCTAAATCTTCTATTATTTTAGCATACACTAGGTTCGAGTCAGACACTAACCCTTTGTAGAACTAAGTGTTTTGATATAATATTTGAAAATTGTTTTAGAGTAAATTGAAAAGAATTTAAAATATGTTTTTAGTCAAAAACAACTTGAAAATATGTTTAAGGGTTTTATAAGGCTTTAGAATGATTTAAAGTAGTCAAAACTGTGCTTTTCAAGTACCCGTACCGATACAGTCTGGTACCGTACTGATACACCCTAAGGTTTCAACTACAGTGATTTTCCAGTAGCCAAAACCCGTACTGATACGATTTGCCGTATAAATATGGTTTGCTTTAAAATGCCCAATGGCTAGTTCGCGTACCGATACAGTTGTATCGCATGTCGATACGCCCAACTACCTCCGACGGTCATTTTCCCAACTCTCTTTTAAATTGCAGAACCGTACCGATACGCTAGCCAAGCGTATCAATACGCACCAGCTAAAGTACTCAATGATGACTTCCTTATTAGGACAGTATCGATACAGTTTGAGGGGTATCAATACGCCAAGTTGCATACCTGCATTTATGGTGGGAAATAAAGACTCCAACGACTCCAAAACAACCTCAACGGTCCTCAATGGCTATAAAATCAATTGGGAGTATAAAAGGGACCTCCAAGCATCAAGAGATGATTAATGCTTCAATTGTTAACAAATATATGATGTCAAAATTGCCTTAAAGCTTATTTGTACATTTTATTGTATAGACAACACTTGTGAGCTTAATTGTCAAATTTGTTCAAGTGTATAGGTTTTGGGTGAGAGCTTTATAGTGCAAACAAATACCTTTTAGAGGGATTTCAAGTTTGCTTAAGAATTTCTGTTGTAAGAGAGTGTTTGATTAAGCTAAGGGTAGTTAGCTTAATCGTTGTAACAGTTTCCTCCTAAGCCGAGAAAAGGGGACGAAATTCAAAGAGTGAATTTGTTGAAATCCTTAGTGGGAAGCTAAGGTAGTGGATGTAGGTTCTTGTTAGAAGGTCGATCCACTATAAATCCTTGTGCCTTTTTTCTATTTTTCACTTCCCACAAATTCACTCAATTATCCAACTTCTCCACACTTGGCGAGCTAGAACGGTTGAAAGAAATCGAGCTCCGAAAAACCCAACAATTGGTATCAGAGATTGACTCAATTGAAGAGGATTAACATTCTATTGAGGCGATCCGGGAAGCTTAATCAACATTTCGAGCAAACGGCTCAATAGCGCAATCCATCGACAAGCTAAATTGCAAGGCTTTGTACTTCATCTTTTGTGCACTTAGCCTCAACATCTACGAGAAAATGTCTTATTGGAGAGTGCCAAGGAAGTTTGGGACAAGCTCGAAGTTACATGCGAGGGGACAAATGATCTAAAGGAGACCAAGATCGACCTCTTCAACCCAGAGTATGAAAACTTCAAAATGGATCCGGAAGAAGACATTGAGAAGATGTTCCATCGATTCTCCACCATCACCAATGGACTAAAAGGTTATGAAGAAGTCATTCGCGAAGAAAAGCTTATCCGAAAGCTTATCTATTCACTTCCCGAGTCATGGGACTCAAAGAGGACCGCCATCATCGAAGTTAAGAATTTGAAGACCTTGAAGCTTGATGAATTCATAGGGTCACTTCTCACTCACCAAATCATGAAGAATGATAAAGAAGAGGATAAGAAGAAGGAAGAGATAAGAAAGATAGGGAAGAAGAAGTTCATGGAGCTAGACATCAATATGAGTGCCGTTGCTCTCATCCTCCACTTGACATCATGTAGAACTAAGTGAGGAGGAAAGCGAAGATGAAGAGATGGCCTATCTCTTCAAGAAATTCACTCGCTTCATGAAAAGGGAGATGGACAAATCCAAGAATGAATCGAAGAAGAAGATGAAGGATTCCCACAAGTCCAACACAAAGGGATCATCTTCAAAGAAAACATATGTGGCGACATGGAGTGATGAAGACTCCACCGATGATGAGGTAGCCCACCTATGCTTTATGGCCTTCAATGAGGGGGAGGTAACTTCTAACTCATCTATTTCAAATTCATATACATTTGATGAGTTACAAGATTCCTATGACAATTTGCTTTTGGAATTTAAGGCATCATTTCAAAGAACAAAAAGTTAGTTTCAAAATTGAAAAAGGAAAATGATTTGCTTTCCAAAACAAATCTAGAGTTTGAAGCAAAACTTAAAGATTTTGAACTTAAAGTTTTAGATTTACAAAATTTGCTTCAAACGATGGGAAAAGATCATCAAAAGGAAGTTGATGATCTTAAGAAGGAAAAATATTTAATTTTTAATGAACTTCAAAAGAAAAACAATTTAGGAAAACCAAATTTTTATGTTAGACAATCTAGTGCCCCTAGATATTTAAATGGAAAAGTTTTTATAAGTATTTGGGTCCCAAAAGGAATAAGTACTTCAACTAAAAAGGATGAAATTGAAAAATGGATTCCTAAGGGGACAAAATTATGTGCAACTAACGTCTATGGATCCAAGTCAAATTGGATACCAAAAATTACTTGATTGTCTTTTATTAGGTGTGATGGAGAGTGATCAACAAGTCCAAATTTGAGGGGGAGCTCCATGCACACAAGGAAGAACACTTGAAGAAGGAAGACTTCACATCCTCCCTTGGATTTAAGTGTGGTAAAATTTAGTTGAATTCATTTATCTTTCATTTGATTTATTTATTTTTAATTCAACTAGATTATCATATGTTGGACTAACATTATTTGATGCCTTGAGTAAGGGGGAGCCATGTTTAAAACCAAAAGTTTTTAATTGTGTCAAATTCTTTAAAACCTCCTAAATTATTTTGAGCCTAATGTTTTTTTTAAATTCTTTTTGATATAACAAAAAGGGGGAGAAATGGTTTGAAAAATTGATTTTTCAAGTTTTCAAGAAAATAAGGGGGAGCTTTAATTTCATTCAAATTTTAAATCTCTTATTCAAAATTTTAAAAATACAAAGGGGGAGAGAATCCCAAACAATTTTTCAAGTTGGTTTTATTATATCAAAAAGGGGAGATTGTAGAACTAAGTGTTTTGATATAATATTTGAAAAATGTTTTAGACTAAATTGAAACGAATTTAAAATATGTTTTTAGTCAAAAACAACTTGAAAATATGTTTAAGGGTTTTACAAGGCTTTGGAATGATTTAATGTGTATTTAAAGTAGTCAAAACCGTGCTTTTCAAGTACCCGTACCGATACGGTCTGGTACCGTACCGGTACGCCCTAGGGTTTCAACTACAATGATTTTCTAGTAGCCAAAACCCGTACCGATACGCTTTTCCGTATCGATACGGTCTGGTACCGTACCGATACGCCTTAGGGTTTCAACTACAATGATTTTCTAGTAGCCAAAACCCGTACCGATACGCTTTTCCGTATTGATATGGTTTGCTTTAAAATGCCCAATGGCTAGTTCGCGTACCGATACAGTTGTATCGCGTACTGATACTCTCAACTACCCCCAACGATCATTTTCTCAACGGTCTTTTAAATTGCAGGACCGTACCGATACGCTAGCCAAGCGTATCGATACGCACCAGCTGAAGTGCTCAACGACTACTTCCTTATCAGGACCGTATTGATACTGTTTGAGGCGTATCGATACACCAAGCTGCAGAACTACATTTACGGTGGGAAATAAAGACTTCAACGGCTCCAAAACAACCCTAACGGTCCTCAACGGCTATAAACTCAGTTGAGAGTATAAAAGAGACCTCCAAGCATCAAGAGATGATTAATGCTTCAATTGTCAACAAATATATGATGTCAAAATTTTCTTAGAGCTTATTTGTACATTTTATTGTATAGACAACACTTGTGAGCTTAATTGTCAAATTTGCACAAGTGTATAGGTTTTGGGTGAGAGCATTATAATGAAAACAAATACCTTTTAGAGGGATTTCAAGTTTGCTTATGAATTTCTCTTGTAATAGAGTGTTTGATTAAGCTAAGGTAGTTAGCTTAATCGTTGTAACGGTTTCCTCCTAAGCCGAGAAAAAGGGACGAAATTCAAAGAGTGAATTTGTTGAAATTCTTAGTGGGAAGCTAAGGTAGTAGATGTAGGTGCTTGTTAGAAGGCCGAACCACTATAAATCCTTGTGTCTTTTGTCTATTTTTCACTTCCCACGAATTCACCCAATTATCCAACTTCTCCACACTTGGCGAGCTAGAACTGTTGAAGGAAATCGAGCTTCGAAAAACCCAACACCCTTCCTTAACCACATTGGCCCAACTCAGATTACACCCACTTTTATTACTTGGAATAGCTGTTAGCCCATTTGTATTCCTATCACCATCCTTGACAGACATGTTAAAAGTTTCCGTACAATCCTCTAGTGAACCACCCAATAAATCTGCTTCTCCAATGCGCCTATTTTTTTCATTCTCTTTAATGGCGACATACTCATTGGAAAATATTCCAAAAAATTCTTCAATAAATATGTTGTCTTTATCCATAAATTTGTCCCTGGACTCTTCACCTTCCTCCTTTCAGCAGAGTTTACTAGAGGTTTTTCATTCGGTGATTTTTCCCGGAATACATTCGAGCATTTCGCAAAGCCAATTTATGATATTCTTACTACAAATAAGTCTCCCACAACTTCTAATTCTATCACCTCGTCAACTTTCTTGATTTGGTTAACAAAGATTAGCAAGGTCACCTTTTCACACCCAGAGAATTGCGTTGCATTGTCTCCCAATGCCACTAGCGAACCCCAAATGCCAACAATCCTCTTAAAAGTTTCAAGGTTCCAACAGTGTAGTGGGATCCCCTGAATCTCTACCCAAGTTATTCTTTTCGGCAATCTATAGGATTCATTCCACTTTTCAATACCAGTAAAGACCTCCTCAAGTAGTGACCAATTCTGTTGACCAATCCTGAATCTCTAAGAGGAACTTTTGGCCACTTAAACTTCTTACCACTAGCTCGCCCAAACCCCAACTTTGTAGCCTTTCCTTGACTGTATCACTCGAACACACTGTTGCCGTAGTTCCAATTAAGCACTTACTTAACTTCCTTAGTAGTACCTCATCCACGTGGCCCTGAATTCTTCTGGCTTGTTGTGTATATCTGATGTTGCTTTCTCCTTGGTCCTCCTATTGATCGCAATGTATATTTTTTCGTCTCTTGTCTTTTAATTCCGCCGCCATTTTAGGTGGTGATAACTGTGGTTCTATCCTTCTTTCTGTCTGATAGTTTTGATTTCGCGATTTCCTCCAATATGAAGTTCTTCCATTGAATCTAGCAATGGGGACTGACAATTGGAAGCCATATAATCTGAACTCATCTAACCGTTCTATAGCTCTATCTGCATCCCTCTTATTGGCAAATCTTACGAATCCAAATCTTCTCCCTACCTTGTCCCGTTTGTTCGCTATGAAAGAACCTACCAAGTCGTCGTGTCTCCCAAAGGTTTGCCTCAATCCACTCTAGTGTAGTTTCGTCGGTAGGTTGTTGACGTAAAGAGTGACTATCCCCCCTTTGTTGTCGTAGGCCGTTTTTACATTCTTTTTGGACCATCGGATGAGAGTAATAAATGACTAAGATTATTTCCTTTTTTCCCAAGTGATAATCTTTAAATTTTCTACTGTTAATCTCAACCATCCATTCACCTTCATCCAATGGTCCAAAAATGTGTAAAACTTTTAAGTTTTAGAGTAAACTACATAGATGACCACTGAACTATGAGTTTGGTGTCAAAATGGGATAAAATTCGTCTGCCCCTTTTCGGTGCCCCTACATATGCCCCAACACTAAAAAACACTATAAAATTAAAATCTAAGCCCTAACCCTAAATTCTAAATCCTAAACCCTACACCCTATACCCTAAAAAATATACCCTACCCTAAATTCCCTAAACCCTAACCACAAACCCTAACCTAAAACCCTAAATCCTAAACCCTAAAGTTAATTTTGAGCGTGGGGGCATATGTAGGGGCACCGAAAAGGGGTAGAGGAATTTCATCCGTCAAAATGACCACTATATTATTTTTTGCCGCAAATGAACCATACAAATATTTAAATGGTTCCATTTTAGCCACACGCCGTTAAAAAATTGGTATAATTACACATTTGGTTCTCTATATTTATACAATATATCAATTTAGTCCTAATTTTAATCTAATAAAATAAATTAATTATTCAATAAGATGGTGACACATGTCACCACCTGATTGGAGTAGGAAAAATAAAAACCAAAAAATTGCCCTTGGTAAGAATTGAACCTAGGACCTTGAGAGTATAGTGTGTGCATGTTTGCCACTAAACCAAGCATATACTTAGAATATGCAATTCTAATAATAATATATGTTTTATAGAAAGAAAAAAAAAATTGTTTTGAGGAAGACGACGATTGGCAGCAAGCTAACTTGGGAGCTCTTTTAGCATCTTCTTGGACAAAGCAACGGTTAGTTGTTGTTTGCCAGATAGCCCTTGCTTCAGCTGCTGCCATTACTCTCCTCTTCAACACATTTAGCTATCGAAAGTCGAAACAAAACCAGATTATAAGAACCTACACAAAAGTTCAACCATCATAAAAGCTTCATAACCGGAACAAAACAACAAATCCAAAGTTCATTTCATCACCTTCAATAAAAAATCCAATAGTAATATCAAGTATGCTTTGGGACTTCAATAGTTTATCTAGGCCATGCTCATGAATTTCAATTTCAGTTCAGAGACATAACACAGATACCCATCTTCATGAACATTAAACAGTGCAAACGTAATTCATCAAAGTAAACATACCCCAACATTGATGTCCTTTTGTATATTTTTGCATCATATGTCAAAATCAAAGCAATACAACCTTTCGGCTCGCCCTAAGAACACTATATGTGAATACTTATAAACAAATGGCAACAAAATCTAGCAGAAAGGGTCCTTGCTTTTGAAAGCTATGGCATGTTTCTCATATCAGAAAATAACTTTCTAGGTCCAATAGTTCACTTCATTTACCAAATAAAAGCTAAACTGGAATGAATTAGAAAACAAGGGGAGGTGCCCATTGGTTTTCTATTGCTTTTGGGTTGGTAAGTACTAAGTGGTAGGTTTACAACACATAAAAGTATGTTGTTTTGCTGCAAACTTGAAATGCAATTTTCGGGTCTGCCTCCGACCTCTTTCCTAGGAGCTACCTGGGTGGTTTTCTATTTACAACACATGATTCAGGGCGAGTATATTGTTTGTTTTTTTCTTTCTCTATATGTATAACACATACATTATTATTAGTATTGCATATCCTAAGTATAAGCTTGGCTCAGTGGAAAACATGCGCACACTATACCCCCAAGGTCTTAGGTTTGATTCCTACCAGGGTAGTTCTTTGGTTTTAATTTTTCCTACTCCAATCAGGGTGACACGTGTCACCACTTGATTGGAGGGGGGGGAATTAATTAATTTAGTTAAATAAAAATAATTAAAATCTCCCAATAAGGTGGTGACACGTGTCACCATCGTATTGAATAATTATTTTTATTTTATTAGATTAAAATTAGGACTAAATTGATATATTGTATAAATATATAAGACCAAATGTGTAATTATACCAATTTTTTAACAGTTCCGTCAACTTTTTCATTTTTTTAATGGCGTGTGGCTAAAATTGAACCATTTAAATAGTTGTGTGGTGCATTTGCGGCAAAAAATAATATAATAGTCATTTTGACACCAAACCCATAGTTTAGTGGTCATCTGTGTAGTTTACCCTAAGTTTTACATAGCATATAAGAAGAATTTTCTATAGAGTTGAGTTAATATTTTTGAGTTAGTCGAATTGACGATAACTTAAATTTTAGGATAAACTACATAAATGACCACTATATTATTGGAAAAGTCGCGATTTGACCACCTTACTTTTTTACAAAGCAATTAAACCATCATATTATTAAATTGGGTGCAATTTGACCACTAGCTGTTAGAGGTTAACGACAGGGTGACGTGGCAGTTAAAAAAAATAGAGGTATAATTACACATTTGGTCCTTATTATTTACACATTCTTTCAATTTATTCCTAATTTTAATTTAATAAAATAAATTAATTATTTAATTAGGTAATGACACGTGTCACTGCCTTATTGGAGGGATTTAATTATTTATATTTGATTAAATAAATTTATTTTCATCCTCCAACTTTTAAGTTTTACATAGCATATAAGAAGAATATTCTATAGAGTTGAGTTAATATTTTTGAGTTAGTCAAATTGACGATAACTTAAATTTTAGGATAAACTACATAAAAGACCACCATATTATTGGAAAAGTCGCGATTTGACCACCTTACTTTTTTACGAAGCAATTAAACCATCATATTATTAAATTGGGTGCAATTTGACCACTAGCCGTTAGAGGTTAACGGCAGGGTGATGTGACAGTTAAAAAAATAGGGGTATAATTACACATTTGGTCCTTATTATTTACACATTCTTTCAATTGAGTCCTAATTTTAATTTAATAAAATAAATTAATTATTTAGGTAATGACACGTGTCACTGCCTTATTGGAGGGATTTAATTATTTATATTTGATTAAATAAGTTTCTTTTCAAACTTAATTGTAAATATTTATAATGTTATAGTACTAATTGTAAATATCATCTTAGGTCATTTCAGTTTAAATATTTGTCAAATAAGACTTTAGCCCCCTCAATTTTTAGATTTAAAAGCTTAATAGACCCTTACCACTCCTAATGTTTGATCTTTACTTTGATCATGTCTTTAACCATATGTGATATACATGTATATGTTTCTTCGTATTTTTTATATGTGATATACAGATACAGACAAAGTAGAGAAGCTCAACTCGAACTTCAAAATCGATCTACTAATTACTAAAAATTACGAGTTATTGAGTCTTAATTTTTAACTCAAATTTTATTTAAGTTTATTCGAGTTAAGTCAAGTTTATAAAATTAAAATTTAAGTCAAATCGAATTGAGACAAAAAAAAACTAAAAACTCAAGTTCATAAACTAATATTGACAAAAAAAATTAAGAATCGAGTAGGAAAATGAAGTGACATATTTTTTTATAATAAAAATAAGTGGAGTGAACTTGGATTATACATCTACGATTATAAATAAATTTAGACAAAATTTAAAACTCGTGTTTCAAACCAGATATAATTATTGTATGATATTAATATTATAGATGCATCTAGCCCATGAGCACCTTTAATATAAATGATGCAGTTTGAATGAAGATATAAAGTTGACCGTGCATGTGCATGAGGTATAATTGTCTTAAAGTGAGGGTGCAAATTTATAAACAATCTATTATATATTGTTGGAAAAAATGTGAGGAATGATAAATTAATGCTTAGAGTAGGCTTGTGAATTGAGTTAAGGAAAAAGAAAAAGCTTGTATTCTATATTGATGTGTTACCAAGCGTGAGATATGTTTATATACAAGACTCTACTTGGTGGTTATTAAAAACTTAAGCGTGAGATATGTTTGGACCAGTCGGTTCTTTGTGGACATGTGGATATTTTAACCCATTACGAGATAATTTTCCTCGAATATAACATTTTTAATATATAAAATAAAATTAAAAATGATAAGAGATTATCTTTAAATTTGAATATTTTTTTTGAATATTCTAGAATTAAAAGGATAAATATTTAATAAATAAATTTTAATTTAAATAAAATTCATATAATTCACAAGTTTTATTTTCAATGAAACTCCTACCCCTATAAATAGCATGCAATCCAGGTTGCGTCCGCACGTCTTTCAATTCCTTTTTTTGCAAGAGAATCGGCAAAAGCGTTTTCTTCCCTTGGGACAAACTGTATTCTCCATTCAAATTCTTGCCCCATCGTCAGACAGACAAAGATCAGTTTTTTAAAGGGTGACGGGCATTTCCAGGGGTTGTCGATCCACTGTACCCCCAGCAAGCAATCAGATTCAATAACCAGTTTCTCCGTGCTCCTCCACTGTGATTCTTTAAATAGCTTGATGGCCTCGACAATCGCTCTTAATTCAGCCGATGTTGCATTTGTAACACCTATCCCTTTTGAAAAATTGATCAGAACATCCCCATTTGAATTCCGTAACACTCCCCCAATTCTGGCTTTGCCAAAACTACCTCTAACCGCTCTGTCGGTGTTAAATTTCATACAGCCAGTATTAGGACGGGTCCATCGCCCAATGGTAGCCTTCTGTTGGTGTTTGACGATAAACTGTAATCTTCTTGGGCAATTCAGAATATCGTTAAGATCGCCTACCTCCTCTGGCCATAGGGCTTTGCACCACCATCCGAGTCTGAGAATACCCATCTGAAAAATGCAGTTGGTCGAAACCAACTTGTTTTTGAAAATAGTCTCATTCTGGGCTAACCAAATACTCCAGACGAGGCTGAAGAAGCCGAGGCTCCACACTTGTGGCTGAAATCCACGGGGTGCTGTCTCCATCCATAATATAAATAGCTCAAAAGAATTTGGGTGCACAAAATTAATGCTCCACAAACTGAACCACAATTGCCATACTTTCCACGCCATGTTACAGTGATTCAACACATATCAACAGATTCAAACTCGTTTCTACACAACTGACAAATAGATGAATAGAGTGGGATACAACCTCTTTTCTGTAGTTCACCGATCGTTGGCAATCTGCCCTTCAAAGCCCTCCACACAAAAAATATCACCTTCGGTGGGGCTTTGCTCTTCCAGACCGATTCCCAAACTCTTTCTCTGACCCATCCGGATTTCTGCTGTGATCATGCCATGCCTTAGTTGTAAAGTAGCCACTTGAGTTTGCCGCCCATCTAATGCTGTCCGAGATAAGTGGATTCGGTTTAAAGCCCTGAATATACTCGAGTATTGAGTTCCATTCTTCTACCTCCCAGTAGAAAATAGGTCGCCTGAGTTTAATATCTCACAACCACGAGCCATCTGCATGAAAACCAAAATCACAGATTTTTCCATTTTTTTAACGGATAATGCGTACATTCTGGGGAACAATAATTTTAGGGGTCTGTTCCCAATCCAAACGTCACACCAGAAGCTGGTTAATTTGCCATCCCCTACCGTGATACGGATTTGATTCCGAAAAATTTGTATGCAGTCCGGGTAGGCAGAGGTAATATTCTTCCAGATAATCGATTTTCTTGCAGTCTTCATATTTGTCGGAAAAAAGTTAGAATTCGATTTCTCATATCTTGCCGCAATTACATTCCTCCAAAGGCTATCAGGTTCTGACCCATATCGCCATAACCATTTCAATAATAAAGCTTGATTCTTAATTTTTAAGTCGATCAGACCGAGGCCACCAAGGCTTTTTGGGATGCATAACACTTCCCATCTCACCCAGTGAATAGAGTACAAAATATAATTGTAACCCCCTTAACCCGGCCTAGACGGTTGACCCGAATTAAGAAGTTTACACGGGGAAAACCAAAGTCAACCCGAAAGTCAACCTTGATTAATGACCTTTTTTTTTCTTTTTAATCTTATCTAAATGCACATTAACCCTAGATATGTTCATACAATCAGCATACTCAAAGATCATCTCAATCAGAAAACATTTAGGGACTCGATTGCACAAAACATGACTTTAGGGACCAAAACGTAAATTCTGGAAATTACAAGGGCTTAATCAACTTTTGAGTTACCAATATGAAATTAGTCATGTTTCATGCTTCTCTGCCAAATTTCAACTCCAATGGACATCTCGAGCTCATTCAATTGCATAAACAAGGTTCAGGACCAAAACGCAAAGGTTTCAAAACATCTAACCAACAATTTCAGTGCCCAACGGTCGAGTGTTCTGAAACATGGAGGACCTGTTCCGAAACGCGGGACCGTTCCGAAACGAGTTCCGGAACAGGGCTTGGCAGTAGCATTTCCGTTCCGGAACGGTTCCTCCCGTTTCGAAACGCCTTATGCTATTCCAGGCCTCCGTTCCGAAACGGTAGCTCCCGTTCCGATACGACCTGCCCAGATTGCAGAAATTTTGCTGGTTAAACACACAATTGACCCATCAAACATGCTCCAAAGGCAACCAAATCATACCAACAAGTCATTCAACACTCAAGGAACATAATTGCATCAAAATCTAGATACAAACCACCCCTAGGTGCACCAACTCATTCAATACATCCAACACTCAATCATGCTTTTAAAACAAGAAGCATAGCATAACGACTTAAGAATAAGAAGATTCAAACGTTGCAAGCGTTAAAGCACATAGTTCAAAATCATAAACCAAACTTGTCCAACATACACATTCTCATTTAACATCAACATAAGAGATTCTCCCCCCATTGCCTTTGTTATCTATAGCTATTAACCGAGACATACATCTCAAGTGGAGCTCTTCTTGAATCCCTTGCTTCTCGCTGTTCCAACTTCAAATATCTGCATTGATGGACAAAAAGAAGCGTAAGCACATAATGCTTAGTGAGGAATGCTCAAAACCAAAACACCATCAATGCAGCGTGTCATAAAACCTCTTTTAAAAGCAACTTAATTCGATAAACCAAAGCAATGTTTGAAAACCCTTTTTAACAACATGCTTTAAATCATGCATTGCTCAAACATGAAAACCAACCCTTAATTTAGAAAAGCTAAGTAATTCACTTCAAAGCACAACTTTGCAAAACCATCAATTTAACCATTCCATGCATGAACATCATATGCTAAGTTAAATACAAGATCCTTGGAAAACACTTCCACCTCACATCATACCTTTCTCATACATTGAAAATCATTTCAAAGCAAGAAACCTTTATAAACCACTTACTCATTCAATCTAACACGTGCATTAAACAAATGCAACATATGAACCACAAAATCAATATTTGCATCACATGCCTTTAAAAACAAGTCTTCGCAAGACTTCAATGCACTAAAGAGATTTCATGCACACATGCACCATTCTCAATAGATAATAAACACTTGTTCAAGCTAACAAGTAATACATGCATTCTTTGAACATTACACACTTTCCATGCAACCTTGCATCATTTCAAGCATTTCATGCTTCATTACATTCAAGAACATTATATTGGCTTCCAAGTGATAATTCACAAACCATTATAACCAAGACACAATCGGATACGCGGATTACAAGCGTTGTCCCCACGCTTCATACACACTACCAATCTCAAGGTCCCCAAATGGAATTTTAACCACCATTATGACCTTACCATACACAAGGTCCTCATATGGACTTTTAACCACCATATGACCTTAACATTCACAAGGTCCTCGAATGGAATTTTAACCACCATTACGACCTTACCATCACCCATTGGTAGTTGTATAACATCACTAACGAGATCCCGGGACATACAACACAAGATCCACACATGGACTTTACACCACCATTGTGATCTTAACAAGCACAAGGTCCTCAAATGGAATTTTAACCACCATTATGACCTTAACATACACAAGGTCCTCAAATGGAATTTTAACCACCATTATGACCTTAACACAAGACCCACCCATGGAATTTTAACCACCATGGTGTTCTTAACCATCTCGTTAGTGTACTTGGATGGAGTTACCGGTTCAATCACAACCACTCCACATCCAAGGCGACTTTATTCACGGTGCACCCAATCCTATAGCCGGCTAACTATATCCGATTCAAGTAACCAAGAACCACTTTCATCACTTGCCAATATAACCATTCTACCACATTAATCCATTGTTTTACAAGCATAACCAAAATGCCAAAACCACCAATTACCATCATCAATCCACTGTTTTGAAGCATTACACAAAGCTATTAAACAACATGCAACACTATGCAACAATTCCACAATTCCAATGTACAAAACCAAGGATCACTTACCTTGAGCATCCTTCACACATGACTTTCAAAACCAGCATTAAACCATGCTAAAATATGCTTTCAAAACAGAATTTAAACATGCAAAACACATGCATTGCATCCAACAATCACAAGTGCTTTAAAAACCAATTCATAACACAAACCAAGAGAGAAATTCCATTTACTTACTCTTGAGCTTAGCTAAGTTATTTAGACTTAAGCTAAACTCCCAAAACCTTCAAACCTTGGTTTTAAAGCCGAAAACCCAACTTCACTCACCGATACACAAAACAAGGCTAGCCAACAAGCCTTCCAAGCATCCGAAACCTTCAACGCCACCTCTATTGCTCACGGATCATTCTCCCATGTTTCAAGCACATAACAACAGAGGATTAATGCATCATAATGCATTAAAAACACCAGCAACACACCTAAACTCGCTGCTCTTTGCAAATCCAACATTTCGGCTACCAAACACAACCGAAATCACCTCCAAACACTTCCAAGACTTAGCCCAGCCAAGATCCATCACTTCTAACCATTTTTAAACATCAATTAACATCCAAAATGATCCCAAACACGTCCTTATACCTCCAGCATTAACAAAACACCAAGATCACCCCAAAAACCACCATTTTCACAAGTAAAAACTTAGGAAAATCAACCTATCCGGGATTGCATTGATTAAACCTCAATTTCTCATCAATTATACATTCATTTTACATCAAAATGACATCTCAAAACAATGCCCAATCAGATCATACGAAATTCATCAAAATTAACCAAATCTTGCATTTTAAAGCCAAGATCAAGAACACAATTGTAAAACCTTTAATAAAACACAAATCAAGGATTGAGAACTTGGGAATTTCAGTAAAGAACTGAGAATTTAGAGGAGAAGGACGTTCATACCTCTAAACTTGAGTTTCTCCCTTTTTGGAACCAAAATTCTTGAAAATCCAATAAGCAAATGCCAAGGTTTTGTTGTAGAATTGATTAGAGATCAAATGAGGATTGAAATCTCATCTTTAGTTATCAAAATCAGAGGAAATTTTGCTGGAGAAATGTGTTTGGGTTGAGAGAAATTGAGAGAAAAGAAAATGGAAATTTAGAGAAAAGTTAGTTAAAATGCCAAAATATCTTTTCCCTCCATTTTACACTTAATTAAAACCATTAATTAAATTGATTAATATTCAGAAAAATCTGGAGAAACTCTTTTGGGTAAATAGCTCCTTAAAGATTCAAAGTTTCAATCCTTTTTAAAACAGTCACCCAGTTTTCAAAAATTACATTTTGGTCACTAACCCAAAATGTCACTCTTCCAAACCTCATTTTGTAAAATTGATTTCACCTTTCTCTTATATATAATAAAAGAGGATTTTAAAACATTTTTCAATATTTTTAATGCAACCCGAACTAGGCTTTCCTAAAAATCACCTTTTATATTCGAACCGCACTCTGACCGGCCCGGTCCAAACCCAAAACTTCTAAGCCCAAAATTGGGGTGTTACAATAATAATTCAAATTTAAATTCGAGAGTAAAAGAAACCAATCCGAAACTGTTTATTTGTTGAGGCCTATGTAGCACACAATTTTGTTAAGACAGAATGAGTACAACAGTAGCACGTTTGCAGTGATCAGCGAACCGTAACCTTGTCTATTTCTGTCACCGAATTTTTTTTCCCAAAAATCACAGAACAAAAACAATTGAAATTTCTCTGTGTTATTGTGTGTTTAACCTAGTAGGTTAACAAGGTATTTAGGGGTTTCACATGGAAGAATAATTAGAAATAATATATTCTGAAAATAATATTCATTAATATTGTATCCGAAAATAAGTCATTAATACCATATATGTTCGAATATATTTTTATAAATCACAAGCAATATCGGAATAATATTTGAATTAAAGGATTTCTTTAATACAATATCTTACTATATATTTATCCTCTTAGTTCTGAATATTAAAAAAGATATGCCACATTTAAGGAAAATTTAATTCACCGTGGGTAAAATATTAGCAGTCCCACTGAG
Source organism: Hibiscus tridactylites (assembly GCA_958450335.1). NCBI lineage: Eukaryota > Viridiplantae > Streptophyta > Magnoliopsida > Malvales > Malvaceae > Hibiscus > Hibiscus tridactylites. The sequence continues at coordinate 83,054,695 of OY288277.1, read as the reverse complement.
GGCACGACCGGTTTGGACATTCGTGTTGCCCACGACGTGAGGGTGCTCCCCCTACGCCTGCGCGCAAGTCACAGTCTCAACCCAAGTCATTAATGACTAGCAAGTAGATTAGTGTATAAGGATGTCAATGGATCAGACTTGGATAAGACTTTATAAAGTCCAAGTCTAATCCAATTAATAATCGGACCTAACAAATCCAAGTCCGATCTAATAAAATATCTAAAATCCAAATCCGAATTCAGAAGTACGAATCTAATTAAAATTTTCCTTTTTTAACGTAACAACTCAAACAAATATTTTTAAATAAAAAATAATTTTCATCAAACAAATATATTTAAATTAATATCACAAACAAATCTCAACAAATATTACAATCCAATATAAAACAAATTAAAATAACAACTCAAACTTCAACTAAAAAAACTCAACAACAAATAACTCATCCTTACATAAACTACTATTGTCTTACTAGTCTACTAACCTAACTATTTTCTAAATCACAATTATAAAATGTCTAATAAATATTACAATCCAAGATGAAACAAATTAAAAATATAATCAAAATGTTCAACCATCAACATTTGACATAGAGAAAAAAGTTTCTAACCATCAAGCATTCATTGTTGGCCGGTACACCCCATGACGCATCAGAAAAATTATCCGACGATCACCACCATAGATCCATGTACGAAGAATGAATCGGGGTGATTAAGGGTGAAGAATTACCTGTTTAAATCTGCAATATTTCTGAATTTGGAGAAGATAGATGCCCAATCAAGATTCCACGATGTCGATTCCTAAGCCACAACGATAATGCTCTGAACTCTACGTAGTTCGCCTAGTTGAAACGAGCATATAAAACTCTTTAAACTATTTAGAGGGTTTTTTTTCAAAAATCATTAATGACTCCTAGATCTCTCATGCCTTTAAATAGCCTTTGTAATCCTAATTCAAATTGTATTATGATTTCAATATATATATATATATATATATATATATATATATATATATATATATATATATATATATATATATATATATATAGGTAAACTACACAGATGACCACTAAACTATGGGTTTGGTGTCAAAATGATCACTATATTATTTTTTCCGCAAATGCACCACACAACTATTTAAATGGTTCCATTTTAGCCACACGCCGTTAAAAAACGAAAAAGTTGACGGAACTGTTAAAAAAATTGGTAGATCTCTCATGCCTTTATATAGCCTTTGTAATCCTAATTCAACTTGTATTAGGATTTCAATATATATATACACACATATATATATGGGTAAACTACACGGATGACCACTGAACTATGGGTTTGGTGTCAAAATGACCATTATATTATTTTTTGCCGCAAATGCACCACACAACTATTTAAATGGTTTCATTTTAGCCACACACCGTTAAAAAAACAAAAAAGTTGAAGGAACGGTTAAAAAAATTGGTATAATTACACATTTGGTCTTCTATATTTATACAATATATTGATTTAGTCCTAATTTGATCTAATAAAATAAATTAATTATTCAATAAGTTGGTGACACATGTCACCACCTTATTGGGGGATTTTAATTATTTTTATTTAACTAAATTAATTAATTCCCCCTCCAATCAGGTGGTGACACGTGTCACCCTGATTGGAGTAGGAAAAATGATAACCAAAGAACTACCCATGGTAAGAATTGAACCTAGGACCTTGGGCTGTAGCGCACGCGAGTTTGCCTCCGAGCCAAATATATACTTGTGATATGAAATACTAATAAAATACATGTGTTATACATATGGTGAAATAAAAAACAAACAATATACTCGCCCTTAGAAGGATTCAAAAATAACAATATCATTTCCTCATAGACAGCTTGGATGAAACTAGTTCAGAGTGAAAGTATAAAACAACCTTGAGATCCAAACCCTCCTGCAGGTATTTAGATCCCATGAGTATGTGCACTTCACCAAGACAATAACATAATTATGACAGAAAAATTGTTAAGATCAAATAAAAGGGTTTTTTTCACACAAGATCAGTACAGATCAAGGTTTATGTTTAGTTAACCAGGAATCAAGGTTAAACGCAATTCCAAGTTAACAACTAGAAGAAAAAAAACATAACCTTAAACTCTAACATGTTCAATGATCTGGTCTGGTGAGTTTGACTTCACCATTACTTCAGAGAGAAAAAAAAAGAGAAGTTGTGTAAAGAGAATATTTTGAACTAAAACACCAAATTTGAGACAAAGAAATTGTTAATTCCAGAATAATTTGTTTATAAAAAAACAAACATAAAATATTAAAAAATAATTTTTAAATTTAATTATTTTAACATAATTATTTATTTAATATTCAAAATTAAGTTTTCCTTGAATTATTTTAACATAATTATATATTATTTTAATATTATATATATAATATTCTAAACTAAATTACAATCAAATAAGATATATATTATAATTAGTATTGCATATCAAAAATACTTATTTGGCCTAGTGGCAAACCCATGTCCCAACCCTTAAGGATTCCTAGGTTTGAATCTTGCTAAGGGTGAGTATATTGTTTGTTTTTTCTTTCTCCATATGTATAACACATATATTATTATTAGTATTGTATATCACAAGTATATGCTTGGCTCAGTGGCAAACTTGCATGTGTTACACTCTCAAGGTCCCAGGTTCGATTCTTACCAAGAGCAGTTCCTTGGTTTACATTTTTCCTATTCCAATCAAGGTGGCACATGTCACCACCTAATTGAAGGGGGAAATTAATTAATTTAGTTAAATAAAAAATTAAAATCCCCCAATAAGGTGGTGACATGTGTCACCATCTTATTGAATAATTAATTTATTTTATTAGATTAAAATTAGGACTAAATTGATATATTGTATAATTATAGAGGACCAAATGTATAATTATACCAATTTTTTAACAGTTTCGTCAATTTTTTTTCGTTTTTTAACAGTGTGTGTGGCTAAAATGAACCATTTAAATAGTTGTGTGGTGCATTTGCGGCAAAAAAAATTATAGTAGTCATTTTGACTCCAAACCCATAGTTCAGTGGTCATCTGTGTAGTTTACCTTGTAACACCCGGGTTTGGGGGTCGGGTGAAAATAATATTAAAAAATGTTCGGGTTTCCCCTTTTCGTTTTAAAAATTCATTTTATATATTGGATCAAATCTTGAATTAAAATTAGAACCCAAACTCCATGGATTTCGAAATTAAGGAAGATGACCATTTTCATTAATGACAAATTTGTAAATAAGTGTTCTTTTCAAATAAAACCCCTTTTCATTAAAATTTCCTTTATCATCTTCTTCTCTCCTCACCTATTTTGCTTCCAATGACAAAACCCCTTCCCCTCCTTAGTTTACTAATCCATTTCATAGCTTGCTCATTCTTGAAGATTTTTCAAAGGTAAGCTCGTTTTTGAAGTTGGAGGTTTTGTGGATTTTTGATTAAAAATGCTATCTTTATGGTCTTTAGCTAAAGATTTTGATTTGTTATTGATGTGTGAGTTGTTTACTATCCATGAGGTCCAATATATGTGATTTTTAAAGAGTTATATATATATTCTCGGATTTGGGTTTTGACGGGTTTTGGAAGGGTTTTAAGGTTGGCTTTTAGAGGTGTTCTATGTTGGGAATAGAGGGCTGAAGTTAGTATGATAGTTAGGGGTTGTGTTGGAGGCATTTGAGTGTGTTAAAGGGGTCGAAATCAAGGGTTTTGGTATGTGCAATAGGGTTGCTCGAAAATAGAAGTTTTGTGGGTGTTCTTGGCTTGGTTTGATGCTTAATTGGTGTTATGAGTTACAACAGTGGTTTGAGGTTGTTTTGGTGATTAATAGAGTGTGTTTGATTGTTTAGAAACAAGGAATTTGGTTGGTGAAGCTTCGGGGACGAATCCGGAGGTTCTGGAGTCTTGACCTTGGTCTTCGGTCTTCTCTTGGGTAGCAACGGTGAGTAGAATTGCTAATCCTTGTTTTGTGCTCGATATGGAACCTTTGGGGTTTGGGTGGGGCCTTGAAGGTTCACCTAAACCAGAGTGTAAGCCTCTACTCCTATGCTTGTTGTGAATGGATGAATGGTTATGTGTTGTGATTATCATGTGCATCTTGAGTTGTTCATACAATTGTTAATGTGTAGTCGAGTTGAAGTCGAGCCTCACGTGATGGCGGTCTAAACTACGGTGATGTGTAGTCCCACCGGTAGTGACTAGTAGGAAAGTACTTTGATGTGTAGTCCCATTGGAAATCTACTAGTCGAAACAGTGATGTGTAGTCCCACCGTGTGTGTATGATGGTTGTGCTTGTGCAAACCATGTATGGTTGTTGAGAAAGTCATTCGTGCATCCATCGTTTTCTTTCCATTTATGAAAAGTGTTCTAAAAACTGCATGTTGTGGATTTGTAGAGCTTCTCTCACTAAGCTAGTTAGCTTACGCTCTCTTTTGTTTCCAACATGCAGATCGTTAGAGTATGAGAGGCAAGTGGGCAAGGGAGGAAGAGCTTTTGGAGTTCTCAAGCAAGCTCAAGTATGACTTGTGTTTTGTAATAATGCCTAAACGATGAGGTATAGACTTGTGGGAGTTGGTGTCAAACTCCTTAGGTGATTTGTGTTGTTTGAGTATGTTAAATTACGGATGTGTTATGATTGAGTCTTATGGATTGTGGACCATGTCTAATTTGCTTCTTGTTTATATGTGCCATTTGGATTTTTGAACTTTCAAGCATGTTTATTTATACAATATCTATCCCCTATGTGATTGTCATGTGTAGGTGCATTATTGTTCATCTAGATTGCCTTATATGATTTGCTCTTGGCCATGAAATGTGTATGAGTGCTTGAGTGTGGATATGAGGGTCTTAAAATGCATTTAGAGTTGGGTTTTTGGGTCATTTGCTGAAATTTGGAGAATTGCAGTGTAGGGTGTATCAATACGCCTAAGGGCTGTATCGATACGGTCTTACCTGCAGGACTCAGTTTAGGCTTGGCGTACCGATACACGGGGGTGTATCGATACGCTCTTTGCTCACTGGAATTCTGAGAATTTGGTGAGTTTTTGGCGTATCGGTATGAGGTTGAGGCGTATCGGTACATGCTTATCTCGTTGACCACGAGATATTGACCGAGAAGGGCGTATCGATACTCTCATGGGCTGTATCGATACGGTCTTCCTGAGTTGACTGAAGGGTGTTGACTTAGTCAAGGCGTATCGATACCCTTGATTGGTGTATCGATACGGCCTGCCATGTAAATGTAAAATGAACTGTTTAATGTATGGTTTTAGGTTCAATGTGATTCTTTCTTGTTGTTTTCCTCTGACGTGATCACGTAGGAATGAACATGCCTATAGACAAGATCAAATTAAAAGAAATTTCCTAGGGTCGCTAACGGAGGGGGAACCTTAACGGGTTTCGCTTCAGTTTTCCCCGTGTAGCCTACTCGGACCGGTCATCCGGCCAGACCGGGACGAGGTTGTTACATTTAGTGGTATCAGAGCCTGAGGTTTCCGAGACCTCGGGCAGGTAAGTGAGGTGAGTTAATGTGTTATGAGTGTTTTGCCATGTATGCCTAAATTCTGTTGCTAGCACGTTGTATGATTACATATTGAGATGACTCTGTTGTTGCTTGAGAGTAGGTCCAAAGTCCCCATTGTTAGGCGTTGTTGTAAAAATAAAGTGGAAAATTGTTTTGGTTTAATGAGCTTGAGAACAGGAGTCCTTGCCTTTTCGCTAACCTAACGTTTCATTTGTTGTTGTGTGTTTGCTGTTTTAGATTATTATTTTTGCCATGGTGAGACCGAGGGGACGGCCTAGAGCGCGTGACCAGGCACCCGAGGATGTGCCTCCTGCTCCTCATGCTCCCGATGGTAATGGAGATAATGTTGGAGGCGATGGTAATGGGCCTCAGGTTGGGGCTAATGTGGGAGGTAACGGGGCTCAAACGGGCCAAGGTCAGGCAGGTCCAGATGTGGCCCATTTGATTCAGACCATAGCCGGAGCTTTTCAGACAGCTTTGGCCGGTATACAGGCTGCAGCACCACCTCAGGGTGTGGGGACAGGATTACCCCTAGAGAGGCTTCATAATTTGGGGGCAGTGGAGTTTCGTCTCTGGAGGGTTCAGAGGGGTGGCTCGAGAGCACTACTCACATCTTGGGTCAGATGGAGTGTTCGGATGCCCGTAAGTTGGGATGCATCGTCTCTTTGCTTTAGGGAGACAGTTATACTTGGTGGACCACTGTTACTTCTGGTATGACCGAGGCAGATGTCACATGGGAGTTCTTCAGAAATGCCTTCAAGAGGAAGTACCTTGGAGTTCGGTACTTGGATGAAAAGAAAAGAGAGTTTATGGCTTTGGTTCAAGGTAACAAGACCGTGTCTGAATACGAGGTTCAGTTTGTGAGGTTGAGCTAGTACGCACCAGTGTTGGCCCCAGATGAGAGGGAGCGGTGTGAGCGTTTCAGATATTGATTGACTACAGATGTGAAAACCTACATGCTAGCCTCCGACTACAGTGAGTTCGATGTCTTGGTCTCTAGGGCCAAGGATATAGAGCAGAACCTAAGCTCTAGAGCACGTGCTAGTGGGTCTGACTCCGGAAAGAGACATGCGAACTGGGATAGAGATCATGCCAAGAGGCATAGGGATAGGAGGTACCAACAGGATACGAGACATAGGGGTGGTAACTATGGTTAGGGCCGTCAGGGCCAAGGAGCTGTTGGACACATTTCGGAGTGCACTAGGTGCGGGAGACGCCACCTAGGCGAGTCTATGGGTATTTATGGAGCGTGTTGGAACTGTAGCTCCCGAGACCATTTGAGGCGTGACTGTCCACACCCGGTTAGGGGCGGACCAGCTCCAGCTAGGGGCTTTGAGCATCAGAGAGGCCGTGGGTGTGGTCGTGGGAACTTTCAGCCAAGGAATGAGGGTCAGAGGAACTTGGCTCATGTTGTAGCAGTCCAGCCCGAGGGAGGAGGAGCGGCTAGGGTGTACACTCAACGAGAGGCTGGGAATGACACTGATGTCATAGCAGGTAACTTCTCATTACAGTCTTTGAGTTTGCTTTCTTTGATAGATTCGGGGTCGACACATTCATATATTTTGGGTGAGCACGCAAGGTCATTAGGGTTACCATGTGATTGGTTAGAGATAAGTGTAAATGTTACTAGCTCTTTTGGTGATATAGTGGTAGTTAGGAAAGTGTATAAGAGGTGTCCTTTGATGATTCAGGGTCACATCTTTCCGGTCGATATGATGGAGTTGCCCTTCTATGGTTTTGATGTGATTTTGGGCATGGATTGGCTTGTAGAGCATAGAGCTAGGGTTGACTTCGAGACCAAGAGAGTCTCTTTGAGGCTTACCGATGATTTTGAGGTTGTGGTAGTTGGGGAGAATGTCAAGTTCTTGTCCAATGTGGTTTCGACTTTGGAAACTCAGAGGTTGTTGAGTTCAGGGTGTCAAGCTTACTTGGCTTATGTAATGAATCTGAATATGAGTGAGGTGAGACCTCAGGACATCAGAACAGTATGTGATTTTTTGAGTGTTTTTCCGGAAGAGCTATCGGGCTTGCCTCCAGACAGAGCAGTTGGGTTTGCTATTGAGACATATTCTGATTCTGCACCGGTGTCGATTGCTCCGTATAGAATGGCACCTAAAGAGTTGAAGACACAACTTTAGGAGTTGACTGATAGATGCTTCATTAGGCCTAGTGTGTCCCCGTGGGGTGCTTCGGTCTTGTTTGTGAAAAAGAAGGATGGTAGCACGAGGATGTGTATAGATTATAGGCAGTTGAATAAGGTGATAGTGAAAAACAAATATCCCTTGCCTAGGATAGATGACTTGCTAGACCAGTTGAGAGGTGCTTCTGTGTTTTCGAAGATTGACTTAAGGTCTGGATACTATCAGTTGAAGGTAAAGGATGTGGACATACCGAAGACAGCTTTTCGTACACGTTATGGGCATTATGAGTTTTTGGTGATGCATTTTGGGTTGACTAACGCTCCAGCAGCCTTCATGGATATGATGAACCGTGTGTTTCATGAGTTCTTGGACAGGTTTGTGGTAGTGTTTATAGATGACATCCTAGTATACTCTAGGACCGAAGAGGAACACAATGAGCATTTGCGGTTAGTACTTCAGACCCTACTTGAGAATTAGTTGTATGCCAAGCTAAGCAAATGTGAGTTTTGGATTAGGGAGGTAGTCTTCCTAGGTCACGTGATCTCGGCTAGTGGGATTAGTGTGGATCCCAAGAAGATAGAAGCTATTGTAAATTGGAAGCAACTGAAGTCAGTGACAGAAATCCGCAGTTTCCTAGGTTTGGCGGGATACTATAGGAGGTTTGTTGAGGGATTCTCGAGGATAGTGGCTCCGTTGACTAAGTTGTTACAGAAGAATGTTCTGTATGAATGGTCAGATGCAAGACAAGCAGCGTTTGAGAAATTGAAGAAAGCCTTGATCGAAGCTCCTATTTTGATTCAGCCGGAACTAGAGAGAGTTTGTGATTTACAGTGATGTGTCCTACGTAGGGCTAGGTTGTGTGCTTATGCAAGAAGGTAAGGTGGTAGCGTATGCTTCACGAGAGGTGAAAGTCCATGAGAAGAATTATCCCACACATGACATAGAGTTGGCTGCAGTGGTGTTCGCGTTAAAGATTTGGAGACACCGTCTTTATGGTGAGAAGTGCACCGTATATACCGACCACAAGAGTTTGAAATATTTGATGTCTCAGAGGGAGTTGAACCTCAGACAACGTAGGTGGTTAGAGCTCCTTAAGGATTATGACCTCACCATAGAGTACCATCCGGGTAAGGCAAACATAGTGGCCGATGCCTTGAGTAGAAAAGTGGTCGTTGAGTTACGAGCAATGTTTGCAAGGTTGAGTGTGTCTACGGATGGTGGGTTGATAGCCGAGCTTCAGGTTAAGCCTTCATTGGTTTAGATGATTCGTGAGAAGCAGTTGCGAGATGAGTCTTTGGCACCTCACGTGCAAGACATAGCCGAAGATAGGCCCATCGAGTATTATTTTGGAGAGAATGGGATCCTATGTTTCAAGGATAGGATAGTGGTTCTGGAGGATGCCGAGTCGAGGCGTACGATCTTGAATGAGGCTCACAATAGTCCTTTTGCTATGCATCCGAGTAGCACGAAGATGTATCGAGGGTTAAAGAATGAGCACTATTGGGTTGGTTTGAAAAAGGACGTGGCTGAGTTTTTAAGTAGATGTATGGTTTGTCAGAGAGTCAAGGCTGAGCACCAGTTTCCCTCAGGATTGTTACAACCGTTGAAGATTCCAGAATGGAAGTGGGAACACATCACCATGGACTTTGTGTCAGGGCTACCGTTGACTCCTTCGAAGAAGAATTCAGTGTGGGTGATTGTGGATAGAATCACCAAGTGTGCCCACTTCATACCAGATCATACTACCTATACTTTAGACAAGTTGGCCGATCTGTATATCTGTGAGATAGTGAGACTGCATGGGGTACCGAAGTCAATTGTGTCAGATCGAGATATGAGATTTACCGCTAGATTTTGGGAGTGTCTGCATCGAGCTTTGGGTACTTGGTTGAACTTCAGCACTTCGTATCATCCGCAGTCAGATGGTCAGTCTGAAGAGTGATTTAGGTGTTGGAAGATATGTTGAGGTGTTGTATCATTGATTTTCAGGGGTCATGGGAGAAACATCTACCGTTAGTGGAGTTTACGTATAACAACAGCTTTCAATCGAGTATTCAGATGGCTCCTTATAAGGCCTTGTATGGTAGGAAGTGTAGAACCCCGATTTGTTGGGCCGAAGCCGGACAGAAACTTGTGTCGATGCCCGAATTGCTTAAGGGCACCACCGAGAAGGTAAAGTTGATATGTGATCGCTTGAAAGCAGCTTCAGATCGATAGAAGTCCTATGCCGACTTAAAGAGGAAAGAGGTAGAGTATTCTGTGAGGGATAAAGTGTTTTTGAAAGTCTCGCCTTGGAAAAAGGTGATGAGGTTTGGATGGAAGGCCAAGTTAAGTCCAAGTTTCATAGGGCCTTATGAGATAGTTGAGAGAATTGGTCCCGTTGCGTATAGATTGAGGCTTCCGACTGAACTAGAGAAGATTCATGATGTCTTTCATGTGTCGATGCTTAGGAGGTATAGATTGGATCCGTCCCATGTTATGCCAGTTGATGAAATAGAGTTGAATCTGGACTTGTCTTACAACGAGGAACCAGTTGAGATACTTGCTTCTGATAGCAAGGTGTTGCGTGGCAAAACCATAGATTTGGTCAGGGTATTATGGAGACATAGAGGTTTGGAAGAGGCCACATGGGAAAGGAAAGCTGATATGCTTGAGCAGTTTCCGTATTTATTTCTGCCATGTAATTTTGGGGACGAATTTCCTTAAGTGGGGGAGAGTTGTAACACCCGAGTTTGGAGGTCGGGTGAAAATAATATTAAAATAATGTTCGGGTTTCCCCTTTTCGTTTTAAAAATTCATTTGATATATTCGATCAAATCTTGAATTAAAATTAGAACCCAAACTCCATGGATTTTGAAATTAAGGAAGATGACCATTTTCATTAATGGCAAATTTGTAAATAAGTGTTCTTTTCAAATAAAACCCCTTTTCATTAAAATTTCCTTTATCATCTTATTCTCTCCTCACCTATTTTGCTTCCAATGACAAAACCCCTTCCCCTCCTTAGTTTACTATTCCATTTCATAGCTTGCTCATTCTTGAATATTTTTCAAAGGTAAGCTCGTTTTTGACCTGTCATCGTCATCCTCTTCAAGTCAATACCCTTAGTTTTCAATTTGCCCATGTTTTTGAAGTTGGAGGTTTTGGGGATTTTTGATTAAAAATGCTATCTTTATGGTCTTTAGATAAAGATTTTAATTTATTATAGATGTGTGAGTTGTTTACTATCCATGAGGTCTAATATATGTGATTTTTAAAGAGTTTTATATATATTATCGGATTTGGGCTTTGAAGGGTTTTGGAAGGGTTTTAAGGTTGGATTTTAGAGGTGTTCTATGTTGGAAATAGAGGGCTGAAGTTAGTATGATAGTTAGGGGTTGTGTTGGAGGCATTTGAGTGTGTTAAAGGGGTCGAAATCAAGGGTTTTGGTATGTGCAATAGGGCTGCTCGAAAATATAAGTTTTGTGGGTGTTCTTGGCTTGGTTTGATGCTTAATTGGTGTTATGAGTTACAACAGTGGTTTGAGGTTGTTTTGGTGATTAATAGAGTGTGTTTGATTGTTTAGAAACAAGTAATTTGGTTGGTGAAGCTTCAGGGACGAATCCGGAGGTTCTGGAGTCTTGACCTTGGTCTTCGGTCTTCTTTTGGGTAGCAACGGTGAGTAGAATTGTTAATCCTTGTTTTGTGCTCGATATGGAACCTTTGGGGTTTGGGTGGGACCTTGAAGGTTCACCTAAACCCGAGTGTAAGCCTCTACTCCTATGCTTGTTGTGAATGGATGAATGGTTATGTGTTGTGATTATCATGTGCATCTTGAGTTGTTCATACAGTTGTTAATGTGTAGTCGAGTTGAAGTCGAGCCTCACGTGATGGTGGTCTAAACTACGGTGATGTGTAGTCCCACCGGTAGGGACTAGTAGGAAAGTACTTTGATGTGTAGTCCCATTGGAAATCTACTAGTCAAAACGGTGATGTGTAGTCCCACCATGTGTGTATGATGGTTGTGCTTGTGCAAACCATGTTTAGTTGTTGAGAAAGTCATTCGTGCATCCATCGTTTTCTTTCCATTTATGAAAAGTGTTTTGAAAACTGCATGTTGTGGATTTGTAGAGCTTCTCTCACTAAGCTAGTTAGCTTACGCTCTCTTTTGTTTCCAACATGCAGATCGTTAGAGTACGGGAGGCAAGTGGGCAAGGGAGGAGCTTTTGGAGTTCTCAAGCTAGCTCAAGTACGACTTGTGTTTTGTAATAATGCCTAAACGATGGGGTATAGACTTGTGGGAGTTGGTGTCAAACTCCTTAGGTGATTTGTGTTGTTTGAGTATGTTAAATTATGGATGTGTTATGATTGAGTCTTATGGATTGTGGACCATGTCTATTTTGTTTCTTGTTTATATGTGCCATTTGGCTTTTTGAACTTTCAAGCATGTCTATTTATACATTATCTATCCCCTATGTAAGTGCCATGTGTAGGTGCATTATTGTTCATCTAGATTGCCTTATATGATTTGCTCTTGGCCATGAAATGTGTATGAGTGCTTGAGTGTGGATAAGAGGGTCTTAAAATGCATTTAGAGTTGTGTTTGAGGGTCCTTTGTTTAAATCTGGAGAATTGCAGTGTAAGGCGTATCGATACGCCTAAGGGCCGTATCGATACGGTTTTGCCTGCAGGACTCAGTTTAGGCTTGTCGTACCGATACACGGGGGTGTATCGATACGCTCTTTGCTCACTTGAATTCTGAGAATTTGGTGAGTTTTTGGCGTATAGGTACGGGGTTGAGGCGTATTGGTACGGTCTTATCTCGTTGACCACGAGATGTTGACCGAGAAGGGCATATCGATACTCTCAAGGGCTGTATCGATACGGTCTTCCTGAGTTGACTGAAGGGTGTTGACTTAGTCAAGGCGTATCGATACCCTTGATTGGTGTATCGATACAGCCTGCCCTGTAAGTGTAAAATGAACTGTTTAATGTATGGTTTTAGGTTCAATGTGATTCTTTCTTGCTGTTTTCCGCTAACGTGATCACGTAGGAATGAAAATGCTTATAGACAAGATCAAATTAAAAGAAATTTCCTAGGGTCGCTAATGGAGGGGGAACCTTAACGGGTTTCGCTTCGGTTTTCCCCGTTTAGCCTACTCGGACCGGTCATCCGGCCAGACCGGGACGAGGTGGTTATATTTAATGGTATCAGAGCCTGAGGTTTCCGAGACCTCGGGCAGGTAAGTGAGGTGAGTTAATGTGTTATGGGTGTTTTGCCATGTATGCCTAAATTCTGTTGCTAGCACGGTGTATGATTACATGTTGAGATGACTCTGTTGTTGCTTGAGAGTAGGTCCAAAGTATTACTTAGACGTAATGTCCTTGAACCGTCTGTCGTTCGTGTAAATGATGATATACCACATACAACTACCTCTTTGGCTAGGTTTTTTAGTTCTCATGGTTATGTTCATATGGCCGTGAACATATCCCTAGTTCTGCTAGAGTTTGAGAGAACTATGCACTAATAGTCTCTTTGCAGCGATCCCACTTCACTCTCACATATGTGACTTATTTTGTTCGGCTCACCGAAACACACAATGGTCATTAAAAGCATTACTTAGACTATTACACTTTTGATCACTATTTACATCATAAAAACGGACTTGGGAGAAGAACCCCTACAACGGCCTCACAGGTCTATGCAATTAGGTTGTCCCTTTGAACCTAGATCTTGGGATTTCTAGTAAACTAGGTAGGGCTTTCCTCCACATAGCGCTTCAAATTTCCATGTGCTTTAGTCACATTCATTTGGATGTTTTTGCAACTTGATCTTGATTTAAGCCTTTAGCTAACGGAACCACAATGTTATCTTTTGATCTTATAAAATCAATAGAGATAAATCCATTTGAGATCGGTTTGTCTAATGATATTATGTCGACGACACATATGTCTCGACTTACCATTATACATAATGCTTTGTGCTCTACCCATTTTTGCTTGGTCATCACAATATATGCATATTATGGGCACATGCTTTGGCCATTCAAGAAAATCCTCCAAGAAATTTAGAAGCCGCTCAACTTCTTCTCTAGACTTGTCTAGAACTACAAACTCAGATTCCATTATGGACATGGTTATAATCGCTTATCTTGAGGATTTCCATCTACTTGTGCCTTTGATATCTCGAATATCAGATATCCAACTAGCATCAGAGTATCCTTCTAAATAGTAGGATCTCTGAAATAATGCAATCCATAATCTCGAGTAAATGTAAAATATCTCAATACCACCATAATTGCTTTCCAGTGATTTTCATAAGGATTGCTTCTGTATCTACTTAAACTGTTCACAGTAAAAGCAATATTTGGTCTAGTGTAGCTCATGAATACATTAGACTACTTAAACTGTATTAATCTATAAATGATAAAGTATGATCCATACATGGTTGAATAGATAATTGAATTAGCTTTCTAATGGTATAAACTAATCGGAATTCTAACGTATATATTAAAAGATATAAATAGATTAGTAACTAGTGTGCAAACTGCCAGGTAGTTGCAGATTTGTTACTTGTAACAAAATGTGTGTTTGAATGCTTGTGTGAATTGAGTTTGATTTGGTTCTAATGCATGCTTGCATTGTTTGAATACTAGATTAAGAAAATGGTAGAAAGTATGGATAAGTATCAGGATGTGAATGAGGATTCGGGTATCCCGTAACTTCAGGATATAAGGTGAGTGTAGCCTTACTTAAGGTTAGGACTTAGGTCCTAACCAATTGCATTTGTTTACATAGTTGACCTGGAATTGACATGAAATGAACCTAATTTCTACTTGTTAAATGTATAAGGGAATGATGCTTAATTGGAAACTTGATGATGAATACATGCATGCTTGCTTTCTTGATAATCAATTGAATTATAGTGGAATGTACTTGCTTGGATTGTCTTGTTTGAAGCTTGATATATATGATTGAGTTATCACTGCATGTGTGTAAATCAACACTTGTTTGTGCGTGATAATTATTCGAATAATACTACACTATAATGAACTTGCTTGCTAAATTATAAAAAACTTGAAATGAATACACACTTGGAAATTATGAAGGCACAATAATGAAACACTTGCTTGATGGTTTAATTGGTATTGCTTAGTGCTTGGATCTTTGAATGCTTGATTGATGATGGTTCGAATGACTTGGAGTCTATATAGCTTTGCTTGATAGCTAATAAACACTTGAATCAATTATATACCTGAAAATACATGAATACTTGATAATTGAACTATGGTTCAAAATGGCCTAAGGTTTTAAAATTGATCTTGATTTTGATATGCTTAACAATTGACCACGTGAATTTGAAAGCCTGATACTTACACGATCTTTACTTGAATATAAATTACTTAAAAGAGATAAGATACTTAAGTTGCCTACAATGGAAGTCCTTGGATACAATGGTATGATGCATGGTATACTTGGGACTACGATCCATGAGCCACGGCTCGGGGGGATGCCCTATTACATGTAATATGTTATTGGCGACAATTGGTGGTAATGGGGGGGGGGGGTTATATGGGTGGCGACAGTTGGTTGGATAGTGAGAAGTTTAGGATATCTCTTGGACCTTGATGGTCAAACATAGACCAATGCATTCATAACCAATTGTGATCCAAGGTAAACTTGTTAAAAGATATGAACCTTATCAAGAAATTGAATAAGCAATTCAAAAGAAAATCTCGAGTACATGAATTATATCTTGAAAATATATAAATAATTCAACAAGAAATCTTGAATACTCGAATCACTTGACTCAAATTCTTGAAATGCTCGAATTGCTTGATGTGTAAGGCTCGATTCTTGACACGAAATTCTTGAAATGATAATTGTCTATACTCGGACCTTATATTATATGATTTACTACTCAAAAAGGGCTTATGGTTTCACTTGAGCTAATGTTTAATTGAATGACTTGAACTGTTTGTACTTGAATGTGTGTTACTTGTTTAGCTTATGTAAAGTAGATCCTTGAAGTGATTTGATTGCTCTTGTTCGAATTGAGACGCTTGTTGCTAGATTAGATGTTTGGTATACTAAGCTATTGAGTGCTAGTCTTATGAGTCTAAAATCCTTGGACTAAATTCAAAAATTTAGATGTAAAATGAGATTATACATGATAAGTTGCCTTGGTGTTATTCGAATAGAACTAAAACTCCTAGACCAATTGTTTACTTCTACCTAAATGGTATGGTCCTAAAATGAATTAGAAGTCTATATTTATTGTAAGGGATTATTCATGCTAGATTAATAGATTTAGTTGAATCATAACTACATGAACTTGAATTGGATAAGATTAATTAATGGACTTGCTCAAGTAGTGAATTGAAGTAATGTTATTAATCAAATGGATTAATCCAAACATAGTATTATAATGTCCTATTTTAATCACATTAATAGTTAAATTGGAATGACATCGACTAATAGGAATATATACATGTTGAATGATAATGTTAGAAACATGGACTAAGTGATTAATGAAACTAAACTCATGTCTAGTATAATCTACCCAGAAAATCCTATTCTGGGCAGCAACTTTGAAAATTCACCATAAATTGTGTAGGTTGAATTAAAGGCTGGGATTTATATGGAATGAACCTTAGAAGTCTATTTTCATTAGGAGAAAATAGAATTGAATTCTGATATGTGAGCTGGAATATGGAGATGAAAGCCTCTGGACAATGCAAATTGTCCAGAAATATAAATGCCCTGTCTTTGACTAAAAACTGTATTAATTGGATAGACATTAAAATGAAAGGTCTAAATAGTTTTAAAGAGGGTTAAGTAAGATTTTAAATGGTGTAAACAAATTGAAAATTCGACGTACGAAATGAAAATTATGTATGTTTAAGTAAACAATGCACAAGCTGCCTAGCTACAACATTCTAGGTAATATGGATAATTTGTAAATTGTTTTGTAAACAATGTGAATAGTTTGGTACTGCCCTAAATGAAGTCTTGTCCTTAATCCTATTCGAATGACACAAGGTTTAACATATTAGTCAAATGGTTTTGAATAATACATGCTTGAGTGGTCATCTAGGTAGCTAAGACTAGAAATGAAACAAGGATGAGTCTTGTCTTTAATGAATGCAATTAGAATATTCCTTTACTAACTAGTAAGCTAACCGAATGGTGTTAAGGACTTGATTGAATGGTCTTGCACAACTTAAAATGAATTAGGAGTTTAGTCTACTTGAAATTAAATGGTATGTTAAATCATTAATATGTTTGGCTCGAAATGAATTGAGTTCACATGGCGATGGTGTTCAAATGATTTAGGGTCACTCGATTGGTGCCTAGTACTTGTGCATGAGATGTTTGTTGAGTGTGTAATGTGTACCCTTGAATTGAACCCCTCGTTCATTGTGTGCTTGAACATTTGGATGATAATTGAAATACTAGACTAAGGCTTGACCTAAAATGTCTAAGGCTTGAACAAGTTATAATTGGATTAAAGAACCTTGGAACCTAATAACTTGATAGATTTTAGGTACTACTTCACTAAGTACATCCTTGTACTTATCACTCTTGTTTGCATTCTTCCCAAACCTCAGGTAAAAGCCATCTCGATTGGTACCTTGTCGCTGAAATTACCTTCCTTAGACCCAAAGAAAGACTTGAAGTATGGTTTTTGTAATTTAATTGTAATATCTTAGACGGTGGCATAGTCTTGTGTCTAGACTTGTGGTTTCATGCATTTTGGAATGTACATAGTTTGTATGAAAGTTTGATGTCATGGTTGTAATGTTTTAAGGCAGACTTGATATGTAAATATAACTAAGATGGTTGTACAAACTCGAATAACATTGGTGGCCTTCTTTTGATATATAAGTAATGACATAAATTTATAAGTAAATGATTGTTATTGTTATAATAGTGAATGGCTAATATTTAGCAAGTGTGCTAGTTGAATCTATATGGTAATTGTATTATTAAAGTGCTTGAAGTAGTGATGAATCTATATGAGACTAATTTAGGGTCATCTATTCGAATGGCTTGTGTAAGTTGGACTAATGGTCTTAAAATGAACTAAACCCTTGTCTTAATCATGTAATGTTCGAACACCTTTATAAACAATATTGGTTAGCTAAGTGATGTCTAGCTTAATCTAATGGTTTAATGAGTATAAGTCTAATCTAGTTGATTGAATTAATAACTTGGTAGATAAGCAACTCGTCTTCTAGAGGATGAGTTTCTAAATAAAAAGAGAAAATTTTTAATTGGCCCATATTTTCATGTTCCTTGTCATGTTTTCTTGTCGTAACGCTTCTTGCTCCCAACCCGTGCGAGGGGTGTTATAGTTCCAATTTGTATATATAGATTGCAACCTATTAGCTTCACATACAATTTTCAATGAAAATACAACTAGAGAAAGCCAAGAAAGAAAATAAAGCATATTGTTTTTATATAATCTTGGAGACTATTTTAACGATATCAAATTGACCGACAATGGAGAATCTATCATTTCTCCATAAATGAGAATCATGGGTGGAAGCACTTTATTTCGATGAGTTCTCTGGTGCCAATCAACACCGTGTTGTTAAAATAGTCTCAAAGGTTATATAAAAATGACTTTGTTTTCTTTGGATGTTTTCTTTCGTGATTTAATGCGGAAGCAATGACGTCATTGAAATGCTAGCGAAAAACAGGTCAACAAACAAGGTTTTCAAACTTTCTTCATCAGAATATTTTCGAATTCATTGTTTCTTTTGTTTTAAAGATTCAACCATGGTTATTGCATTAAGAGTTCTTACAATAGATTGAATTTTATTTTTCATTTAATTATGGCCGAGAGAGGGGAATAGAAATGTCCTTGTCATTTTTGGTACCCTTTGTATATTCCAAAAAAAATAACAATTAGGTTTAGGGTTTATGTTTAAGTTTAAAGGGTTTAATTTTTAGGGTTTAGGGTTTAAGAAGTAAGATTTACTAAAAGTTTGATTTAGAGTGGGTGATTTAGATTTATAGTGTTGAGGCATACATAGAGGCACTATTCTCCAATATTGATCGCGCAAATTGCGTCTTGCAAATCCCACCCTTAAACGCGAACCATAAAGACGAAAACCATCAAAGCGTTCTATTACCCGGTTAGCATCTTCCTTGGATTTCATCCGTACAAACCCAAAATAGGATCCGTTCACTACGTTCTTCATTGGGACAAACACATCCAGCACCACGTAATGTCTATCAAAAACCCGCCATATCACTTTCCAATGCAATTGTAGTGGCAAATTGGATATGAAAAGTGTGCAACAGCTTCTCTCTTTTGGAGAACGTTTAATCCTCATTCTTCAATACTGAGACAAACAATCACAAGGACATAGGGGTGATGCGCCGTACCGATCAGTCTAAGGATCATTGTGCAAGGGAGAAGCACAGTAAGGATCAGGAGGTCGAAGTGCTACGGGATGAGCCAGATTGTTGCGATGTATGGGTCATTGAAGGGGAAATTGATGAGGAAAAATTGAATATCCTGCAAAATTGTGCGTTGGGATTCTGCAAAAAGCCATTCAAAATTAAGGATTTGGCTATTGAGTTTAAAAAGGAGCAGCTTGAGGGTTTTTCAGTAATGTGTGCAGCGGGTTCGACGGTGTTGTTGCTATTTGAGGATACAACAGTTCGAAAGAGCTTGATGGATGGAAATTGTTTTGATCCATTGCTGGAAAATGTGATGGTATGGAATCCATCAGTGGGTATGCCTAATCGTCGTCTCTGGCTTTCGATCAGTGGTCTCCCGATCCATTATTGGTCAGAGAGTGCATTCAAGAATATTGCTTTGCTATGGTGGGGCCTTGTACAAATCGACACTGAAACTTTAGAACCTTCGACATTTGAGAGTTGCAGATTTCATATTGAAATTGATTGGTCAATACAGATTGATGAGGCATTGGACTTGCGAGTAGGTGAACATACGTTTCACAAACGGGTTATAGAAATGGAGGAAGCAATCGGCCCCAAATACGAATGTTGTTGTGGAGTGAACTTGGAGTCTAATGTGGATGAATCTGTGAGTGATGATTTGAGCGTTGGGGATACAAATGCGGCGATGGATAGTGGTAAACATGCTAACTTGCAAGAGGAGTCCCATAATATGATTGTTGCTAATTCGTTTGCCTCTGATATCCCGCGAGAGGAAATCGATCGTCTGTGGGAGGGTAATAAAAGGGGGGATTTGTGGGTTGTAGAGGTTACATCCAGGGGGACCAAATGGATGGTTGGTGAGGATGTTGGGATGGTGTTGGGGTCTAATGAACATGTGGTATGCTCTAAGTCTTTCGTTGAGACATTGTATATGAGAAATAACGTGATGCTGATTAGTGAGGGAGATGCCTGACCCGATATGTGCATGAATAATAAGCCTTTGAACGAAGATTTGGTGGAGATTATTGTGCCGAGGTCCGAAATTCCCAAGGCTGGAATAACTACTTTGATGGAAGCAAATGGTGAACAACGACGTGTACATAACATTTTGGAAATTACTTTGAGTTTTCTATCCCTTGAGAAACGCCAAGAAGCAGAGACAAAGCTAAAAAAACGTAGCCGAGGGTGACCAAGAAAGAACGATCCTTCACCTCTGGATATTGTCAACAGATCGTTGTCTGATACAGACTTTGAAAATCGAAAAAGATCTATTTTGAGAGAAGCTCGGGAAACTTTAGAATTAGGCAAGTATATAGGGGCTGAGAGGGTGGGAAACAAGGAGGAAATTGTTCTTGATATCACGTGATTGATTGCAACGCGAGAATCTAAACAATAGCAACAAGAGATGAGGATGTTGTCGTGGAATGTACGAGGGTTGGGATCAGCAGGAAAGCGTAGAGCGATACAATCCCTTGTACGGAAACATCAATGTGGGATGGTGATTTTACAGGAAACAAAATTTGAGGAAATCACGAGTTTGCTGTTGAGTAGTCTGTTGGTTTCAGATGATTTCGAATTTGCTTATGTTCTGTCTGTTGGTAAATTGGGAGGGATTTTAGTGGTGTGGGATAAGTCACGGTTTTGTTTGACAGCCTCGCTTTTGGGTTCACGTTCGGTGCTGGTTGAGGGGTGTGGGATTGTTGAAAATTGGAATTGTGCCATCTTAGGGATTTATGCGTCACGTGTGCTTGAAAAGAAGGCTATTTTCTAGCATGAATTAAGTGAGATGATTGGGAATCGACGGTCACCGTGGCGTGTTGGCGGCGACTTCAAGATGGGGCTCTATCTGCGCGAACGAAAGAATTGTTTGAAGTTATCTTGAGGTATTGGCCGTTCTTTGTGTCGTCTGAATGGTTGAGTGAATTTAGTAATATGCATGTGTTATCTTTACCATGGGGATTATTCGATCATACTCCTTTGTTGTTATTGACGGATGCTATGGATGGTGGTCTGCGCCCTTTTCGTTATATTATTGCATGGTTGTCTAGTAAGGAATCGATTTTTGAAATGAAGCGGGAATGGTCACGGTTGTCTGATATGGGCTCTGAGGTGGGATTGGTTGTGAAGCTGCGAGGGCTGAAAGCTTTTCTGAAGGGGTGGAATCGTACACAGTTTGGCAATGTTGATGAGAATATTGCCCGAGTAACAAAAGAGATTAATTGCCTTGATAGTCAGATGGCGGAGGGTAATGAGCCGAGTATTGATATGGAGGAGTGGGGATGCCTAACGTTTGAGCTTTGGTGTTTGAATCGGATGTGTGAATTGATTTGGCGACAAAAGTCACATGTCATGTGGCTTAAAGAGGGAGACCGGAACACTACCTTTTTTCATCGTGTTGCGAAGTTGCGAGCTTTAAAAAATACTATTCATAGGTTGTGGATTCGGGGAGAATGGATACAAGAGCAGCATCGTTTGCAAACCTTTCTATTCTGAGAATTTCAGAATCATTTTGCAAGGCAAAGGGCATCAGGGTTGTTGGATGTTGCTGTTGAATTTAATTGTTTGACTGAGGTGCAAGCGGTGAGTTTAGAAGTGGTAATTACCGAGGAGGAAGTGAAGGATGCCATTTGGAATTGCGAGGGATTGAAAATACCGGGGCCGGATGGCTTTACGTTTGAGTTTTATAGGAAGGGTTTGGAGTTTCTCAAAGGTGATGTGGTAGAGTTTGTGCAAGAATTTTGCAAATCATGTATGTTTCCGAAAGGGGTGAATGCAAACTTTGTCATGCTAATTCCAAAGAAGGGCCCTCCACAGAGTGTGAGAGATTTTCGTCCGATATGCTTGTTGAACTCTTTGTATAAAATTCTAGCGAAACGACTGCAAGGGGTCTTGCCGAATCTGATCAGCAATGTTCAATCCGCTTTTGTGAGTGGAAGGTAGATTTTAGATGGAATTATGCTTGCTAACGAGATGATACATTCCTTACAAAAGCACCAATTTAGTGAGGGGGTATTATCTTGAAATTAGACTTCGCGAAGGCCTATGATTGTATGAAATAGGAGTGTTTAGATCAAGTAATGAATCAAATGGATTTGGCTCTTTGTGGCGACAATGGATAATGGTTTGTGTGAGCACGACTCGGCTATCGATTCTAGTAAATGGTTGTCCGACAAAGGAGTTCGCAATGAAACAGGGGCTTCGGCAGGGGGACCCATTGTCGCCCATGTTGTTTGTAACTGTAGCGGAAGTGTTGCATCAATTTCTTCGGAATACGGCTAATTTAGGACTGATTTAGGGCGTGTCGGTTGCGAAAGGCTTTTTGTTGTCGCATATGCAGTTTGCAGACGGCATTATTTTGTTTTTTAAAGCAAATATACAATGTGCTGTGAATTTAGAAAGAGTCTTGACGTGCTTTGAGTAGATATCGGTTCTACAAATTAATTATGAGAAATCTAGTATTTACAGTATTGGGACATATGATACTTTGGTTAATGACATTGCTATGGTAATGGGATGTAAGTGTGGTGTTATACCGATTATTTACTTGGGACTTCCACTTGGGGTTAACCCTCGAGGCTTGCAAATATAGGAGCCTTTGATTCACCATTTTCGGAAGTAATTGTCAGGATGAAAGAGCGAATCTTTGTCATTTGTAGGGAGACTGCTCTTGGTAAACTCTGCTTTATCAGCTTTGTCGCTCTATTATATGGGAGTATTTTTGGTTCCGAAAAGCATCATTGTGAAGCTGGACCGAATACGACGAAGTTTCTTACGGGGGGGGGGATCGAAGGAGAAATGTAAAAGGAGTAGAGTCTGTTGGGAGGTGGTTTGTCGTCCTAAGGAGTTTGGTGGCTTAGGCGTTGTCTACTTGCGAGCTCATAACTTTGCACTCTTGGTGAAATGGAGTTGGAAATATGCGGTGAATGAGAACTCTCTATGGTGTTTGCTTATAGAAGCGAAATATGGAAGAGATACTTTCCTATGGCATCCGAATGAAACGGGGAAGCGAAATATGTCGATTGTATGGTGTCAATTAGTGGATGTGCAGTGGGATGAAACAGATCTATGATTTATGGATTTTTCAGATTTTCTTTGGCAAGTGGAGGACGACTCTAGGATCCTTTTTTGGCGTGATTGTTGGTGCATGGAGGAGCCACTCCAATATGTTTTCTCATGTTTCGTGTGGCACTGAGTAAGGACACATTGGTTAGTGAGTATGCGAGAAATGGCAGCTTTGAGCATGAGGAGTGGGATGAGTTTTTTTACACGTTCCTTGCGAGTGTTTGAAGTACGCCAATTGCAAGATTTAAAGGCTTTTGTGTTATGCTTTAATCTCCAATTTGCTGGTGCGTACCGTCTCGTGTGGAAACCAGCGCGCAGGGGGGTTTTCTCGGTAAGCTTCTTGTATGGTTTAATGGTTTCGTTTGGCTTGGAGACTTTGTCAGACTTAGGTGCGGTATAGAAGTTGCAAGTGCCCCCAAAACTCCAATATTTTGTATGGTTCTTGATGCTGGGAAGGCTGCCAACGATGGACTTATTACGTAGTCGCGGTGTTCTGGTGAAAGCAGTAATGTTAAACTGTTGTTGGTGTCGTGAGGTGGAAGAGACAGCGAACCACATTCTTTTTGGGTGTCCGATCATATGGGAAGTGTAGCTGCTGTTTTTCCAATGGTGGATGGTAGCTATTGTACAACCGCGGTCGTTGCTGGATTTTTTAGGGTCGCGTTTCGCAGCTTCTTTGTCAGTGTTGTCCGAGAATAGTGGTTAACGGTGTGTGCTGCGGTGTTGGGGTCAATGTGGCTTGCTCCGAATTAGATTATTTTCCGTGAGAGAAGAATGCTGGTGAGTGAGAATTTTTCTTGTTAAGCTACGCTCGGTGTATTGGGCTCGGCTTGGTGCCTCCGAGGTTATTTCGGAACATGTTTGGTGGGAATGTCCATGGTTATGTGAGATACAACCCAATTCGATGATTTGTCGGGCGAATGTTGTTTGGGAAAAGCCAACTTTGGGTATCATCAAATTTAATTTTGATGGTTCTTCGCGGGGAAAGGCCGGTTGTGGGGGTGTATTGCATGATGAGCGTGTGCGGATTCTAGCTATGTTCTCGGGTCCGATTGGGGTGGTTGATTCTAATGAGGCTGAGCTTCGGGCCATCTGTTATGCTTTAGAATTGCTTTGCAGATTGGTGTGGCGTGTGTCGCATGCGATAGTAATTGAGTTCGACTCAACAATAGCTATTTCATGGGTGTTACATAGTGAGAAACGACCATGGAAGTTATCGCATTGGTTCTATAGGATTGATGTCGCTTTTCGGGTCTTGGAGGATGTTTGTTTCCACCATTTTTTTCGTGAGGCGAACAGCGTGGCTGATGCATTAGCAAAGAGTGGTGTTGATCGCCCTTCTTGGATTCAATTATGTGGATAATTTGTGCGCTTGTCGTTTTTCATTGGTGTATGTTCTCATCTACACCACTGTGAGCACTATTTTCCTTCATCTAGGTTTAGGGAGGTTTTTAATGAGGCTTCCTGTGGTGTTTGCCATGTATGATTCCTCTTTAATAAATCATACATTTACCGAGCAAAAAAAAAACAGAGAGTCACCAAAAAATCATAAATAAATATTGTTCGATAGAAGGTGGACTTGAGGCAAGGACATAATTAGGATTACATTTGAGTGAAAAGTATAAATATCTAAAAGTGAGGGTGCGAATTTATAATTAATCTATTACACATATAATGTAAAAAAATTATGCGTGGGGCTAATAGCCCTTCCAACATAAAGCACAGTTCCGTCGGTGACCTAAGATATAGTTATAATAGGAAATATTGCTTAAAGTTGGGCGCAAGCAGGTGAGCTTTAGTTAGAAAATGACCATTAATTCAAGGAAATAAATAGATAGTAAAATAATTACTGAATTTATTTATTGTATCTAACAAATTACAAAATATAATAATTCAAAATTAAATTCGAAAGCAAAAGAAACCAAACCAAAATCGCTTATTTGTCGAGGCTTGTGTAGCACAGAGTTTCCTTAAGATAGATTCGCCCGCTCCTATTGTGGTTGAGAAACGTTGGACATCTATCTCGAAGGATACAACAACAGAATGAGCACAACTGTAGAACGTCTACAATTATCAAGGAACCGTAAATTAAAAATTCTCTGTGTTATTGTGTGTTTAACCTATTAGGTTAACAAGGTATTTATAGGGGTTTCACATGAGAGAATAATTAAAAATAATATAATCAGAAAATAAAAGTCATTAATATTGTATCCAAAAATCAGTCATTAATACCATATGTGTTCGAATAAATTTTCGTGAATCACAGGCAATATCAGAATAATTAAAAATGGTCAATCTAATTTATTAAAGTACTAACGTAATTAAGGCTCTATTTAAATAACTAGGTGATTTTTTTTTAATTCTAGGCTGTAATGTATATTAAATATACCTCCTTAAGGCCAATTTGTGATAACACTCCCATTGCAAGCAAATGGAACACCATCAAGATTTGAACCACAAGGTTTTTATTTAATATATATTAATTTGCTACAATGTTATTTCCTATTTAATTACTTAAACTTAAACTAAAGAGCTTAAAAGGCTAGTGGCTCCAGTTATTAACAATAATTAGGTGACTAAACTATCTAACAAGAAAAATATATGCTCAATTTAGAAAGCATGCATCATACATATAATTTTAAACAATTAATTAAACTAAATAATCAAATTAAGGACTAAATTGAAAGGAATTAAAACTTATAAATTTTATTTTTATTACAAAAGGGACCAAATGGGAATGAATTATAAAGTTTGCAGCCCAAAGTATGAAAACCCAAGAATAGGGCGCAGATTCTCCATCGGGTCGGTTCACTCTCGTGGGTATGCCCATAACCCGGTGCCAAGACGACACCGTTTTGCACGAGCTATAAAATCCCCAAAACCGAGTTAGCTCACTCATTTGTTAACTTTGCCCTCTCTCTCTATTTTCTCTCACCCACCAAATCCTATGTAACAAACACGTTATACCCAGAATCTTCACCCTCAAACGAATCAAAACATCATTTTCCTTCCACGTTCTTCACTCACTCTTCACATTTTCTGCGTTTGAATCGAATTCGTCCCTTCCGACCAAGTTTCGCCTTAGTCGGCCGCCATAGGTGAACGCCGACGACCACATGTACCTCAGATCATCAAAAAAGTTTTTCGAAAATCACAGAGCAAAAACAATGGAAAATTCTCTGTGTTGTTGTGTGTTTAACCTATTAGGTTAACAAGGTATTTATAGGGGTTTCACATGAGGGAATAATTAAAAATAATATAATCCGAAAATAAAAATCATTAATATTGTATCCAAAAATTAGTCATTAATACCATATATGTTCAAATAAAAATTCATGAATCACAAGCAATATCAGAAACATATTCAAATTAAAGAATTTCTTTAATACAATAGCTTACCATATATCTATCCTCTTACTTCTGAATATTCAACAACATATGCCACGTTTAAGGAAAAATTAATTCACAGTGGGTAAAGTATCCGCATGCTTACGGAAGACCCGATCGGTCCAGATATTGCGTTGCCCATAAAATGCGGGTGCGCCCCCAACACGAATGGATTCGGCGAGCTTCGATTCGCTACCCCATATTAATCGCCTGAGGCACAGTCTCTAACCAAGTCATTGTTAATTTATTCTCTTTCCCAAATGTTTGCATATTTTTATTACCCAAGAAAGTATAAAATTAGCAGCAATTTTCAATATGTTTCTCTCCCAAATATTAGCGAATTTATATTACTTTGGGAAGTAAAATTTCAGCCGCAATTTTCAATTATTTCCTCTTCAATTGTCAATTACTTTCTCTTCCCGATTCCACACTTTCATATTTTTTCTCTTCAAAGATTTTAAAGCTTAAACTCTAGCTTATTTTTCAGTATAAAATTTGATATTTCTAATAAGTAAAGTAAAAAAAATATTATATGAATCAAATTGAACCGAATATTTCGGTTAACCAAATTAATGGCTATGATTTAGATCGAGTATTAAACAACTCAAATTTACTGATTATCAGAAATAATTTTCTAACAGCTAACCAAATCCTATTTTACATACCCCTGCTAGCCCATCAACAACTTTAATGAAATGATGCAATTTGTATGAACATATAAAGTTGACCATGCTCCGTACATGTGTATATTTCATCAAGCTACGAGGTCATTATCTTCTATAACCTAGACAACCATGTAAATCTACGAGGATATATATATTTGAAAATACTAAGCCGAATGAACTTGGATTAAACATTTACAAATATAAATAAATTTAGACAAAATTTAAAACTTGTGTTTCAAACCCGATGTAATTATATGTATAATATTAATATTATAGATGGATCTAGCCCACGAACACCTTTAATGAAATGATGAAATTTCCATGAAGATATAAAGTTGACCGTGCTCCGTTCATGTGTATATTTCATCAAGCTACGAGGTCATTATCTTTATAACCTAGAAAACCATGAATCTACGAGGTGATAACTATAAAACCCTAATTTTCAAGACTTCCAATCTGTATATATAGATTGCAGTCCACTAGCTTTCTCATACAATTTTCAAGCATAAGATAAATCATCGGTGGTTCCAATGAAAGTACAACCAGAGAAAGCCAAGAAAGAAAAGAAAGCAGGTTGTTTTTATATAATCTTAGAGACTATTTTAACGATATGGGATTGATCAGCTCCGGAGAATCTATCGTTTGGCTGGAAATGAGAGTCATGGGTGGAAGCACTTCATTCTGACGAGTTCTCCGGCGCCGATCGACACCGTGTTGTTAAAATAGTCTCAAAGGTTATATAAAAACGACTTTCTTTTCTTCCTTTGTTTTCTTTGGATGTTCTCTTTCGTGATTTAATGTGGAAGCAATGGCGTCATTGAAATGCCATCCGAAAACAGGTCAAGAAACAAGGTTTTCAAACTTTCTTCATCTGAATATTGTCGGATTCATTGTTTCTTTGTTTTAAAGATTCAACCATGGTTAATGCATTAAGAGTCTTTTCAATTGATTGTATTTGATTATGCTGGTAGTTCCAGGTTTCATGCATTCGTTTGCTGTTGGTTCTCGTGCATCCGAATATGATGAACTTTACTGATACTTTGTGTATATGATTCGGCTGTATTATTGAATAATTTGTATGTTCTAAGTGTTACAATTCCAGAACAAGTGTGTATAATATGTGACTGTTAAGTAAGACTAGATATTCTAAACTCTCGACTTTTTCATGTTCTATATTGTGAAAATCCTGACATCTCTGTTCTGTTCTGAAAGTTAGTTTGTATGTCACATTGCACAATACAAGAGGAATGTGGTGTCGAGGCACTACAAGAATTAGGGACTTTAGTGATGAAAAAATTTATCTGACACTGTCAATATTAAGTAATTGTGACAACTTAATGTCGATGGCAAATAACCCAAAAATTTCACTTTTCGATCATAAACCCTAGATCTAACTCCGGCTCGATGGAGCCACCTTTCTCCGACCACGTAAAGACTATATACCCATCCCGACACTCATTTTCAATTGCGACGGTGGTTATACCATCTCTGACCCACAAAGATGAGTTTCCGATCTCATTTTTTATTTTCAGTTTTATTTCGGCTTCTAAATACGAATTTGAACTAATATTTTCCTTTAATTGCAAGAATCGAAAATAATGAAAGAAAAATACATTTTCAGTGATAATCTGACGACGATTGACTGGCGACGGTTTAAATCCCCGACGTCCGTTCGAATCCCAGTGCCGCTTCGGCTTCCGTGGAGGTTCCCTTACCAAGATGGTAAGCTTCTTTTTCCTCTTTTATTATATCTATTATTATTTTTTATGGTATTAATTATGGTAGTTAATGATTGATCTGACAAGTCTCTCTCCTCTTTTAAGGTTAGGGCTTGTGGTTAGGGTTTATGAAATTAGGGGTAGTGTGTATTTTTTAGAGTTTAGGACATGGAAATTAGGGTTTAGGAAATTAGGAATAGTGTGTATTTTTTGTGTTTTTTAGAATTTAATTTTTAAGTGATGATATGGACGTTCTTGGATTACCTTAGATTGATGGTGGCTTAGAGAGTCAGTGGTTAGGAGCTTCTTCATTCAACATGGTATCTCAGTGCGGCATCATGGGTTGTTCTGCAAGGTGTGGCTTTGTGATTGTTTAGATTTTACTTAAATATGGTTTGGTGTGTTGGTTTGGTTGTTGGGTATTTGCTTTGATTTGTTGTTGTTTTTGGGGTTCGGTTTTAAGGGAACTTTAGTATGTGTTTAGGTGTGATTTGGTTCGATTGAGTGTAAAAATAGGCACCAATAGTGTGTGTGCTTCGGGTGTATTTTTACTTTTTGATATTGTTAAATCAAGCGTGTCTGTTAGACCAATACAACTATTGGATATCTGCAGTATAGCATAAATCAACAACAAAATAGTGCTAAAGTGTTAGTATATTAGAAAAAATAATATATCATTTCTAGGAGAAGAACAAAGACTAAAATGATGTAATTTTTAAATATGAAAGGATAAATTTATTGAATTATGTTGAAATATGACCCATTGATGGAATGTAGAAATGTTTTGAGCTGAAATTGTTATAATGATTACATAACTATTATGTTATATTTATAGACCAATGATATATTTATAACAACTTTTAATTAAATAACATTTATAACTTAATATATATATATATATATATATATATATATATTAATGAACACATAATTAATTTGTTTTAATTTCGGCACAAGCCCTTTTTGTAACTTCTTTCGTCATATTGCACTTTTTTTCTCATTTTCAAAGAGATTTTTTAGCTAGATATAAAATAATCTTGTATGATCCATCCTTTAAAAAGCCATATATTGTCGAATAAAAAATAACTTGAAGTATATTTTACCCGTTATATATAACCCAATGGTTTTTATGTTCCACCAATAATAATTGAATTAAAAAACTGGGAATAGAAAGCACATTGAGGAGAGATAAAGAAAATTGTTTTGATAATCATGAAAAGGCAACTCTTGACTCATATATTGCAATTATTTAGTCAAGTGTTCACTCTAATTATTTACTCTTCGAATTTTAAATTAAAATGCTTTCAAGTTAATAAGCTAGATATTTTATTTGCGAAGACATAATCAATGGTGTATAAATGCGAATCTGAACTAATATTTTCCTTTAATTGCAGGAATCAAAGATAAGGAAAGAAAAATACCTTTCCAGTGATAATCTGACGACGATTGACCAGCGACGGTTCAAATCCCCAACGTCCGTTCGAGTCCTAGAGCCGCTTCGGCTTCCGTGGCGGTTCCCTTACCAAGATTGTAAGCTTCTTTCTCCTCTTTTATTATATCTATTATTATTTTATTTATGGTATTAATTATGGTAGTTAATGATTGATCTGACAAGTCTCTCTCCTCTTTTATAGGTGGGTGGAAAGTGACGTAAATGATGACGTCACAAGCCAGCTGGGTTTGAAGAAACACAGATATGAGTGAAGGCTATATGGGCCAATCAAAAACTGCCACATGTCCTTTTAGACACAAATTTGGGCGAGAAAACTAACTTTAGTTTTTTTTAACAAATAGGAGGCCGAAGCCGTTATATCATATGCTCCTCAAACGAGAATAAGGAGGACCCCATGTGTCACGATTGAGGAAGTCAACAAGCTCACTGGGAGGGACATAGCAATAGTATCAAGTGGGGGCAACATCATATTTGGACATGAAATCAACGCTCATGTTTGCTTCACCTTCGTACAAGCTTAAACTCGACCAACCAAGGAGATTCCAGTAGAGTGGAGATATCCCAGACTAAGGTATAAGGACTCGTGGGAGAGGAGGTCGATACCATATTGAAGACATTAGAGCTATCTTAACACCCATAAAATAATAAAGCAAAAAAAAACACAAAAGAAAAAATGAGAGGGAGAGTGCTACATGGGATTGTTGAATCCGTGACCTTCAAAGTGGTGTGTAAGAGCCTTAGCCAGCTGAGCTAAGGCAATCCTTGCTTTTGAACTACATCGTTTTTTTATAAGCTATGCTTTGTTTTTAACCCGATAATTAATAGAGGTCTTACTCATCACCTACCGGTATCACTCATCATTTCTAATTCGATTTTTGAGAAAGGGATAATCTGAAACTTTCTCAAGCCTTCTCCCCAAACGTCACCGTTCAACATCTCTGACCTCAGCCACCGCTCCACCGTAGCTTACACCGCCACCGCCAGACGGTTCATCGTTCCGACCTGATCTTAGCCCGCGTTGTCACTCTCGGCGTCGTGTCATCCTTTGCCGTGGGGAGCTTCTAGAAGCTTCGACGAGAGTGAGAACCCTAGGACCTCTCCGTTATTCCCAATTTCTGGCCACCACAGTCCTCCATTCGGGGCGTTGAAGTGACGGCCGCACTCCTCTCGCTGAGCTGAACAAAACCCAACTAGTTAATCATCCGTTTGACGGCTGGTTTGGGTTCATCGGAGATTCGCTATTCTATGGCCGTTTTAATATTCCGAGGTAAGATCGGTGTGACTTTCCGGCTGATTTCTGGGTTTAGGTTGGTTGGTTTTAAATGCCCAATTGATGAGCTTTGTTTTTCAGATCAAAATTGGTATTTTCGATTTCCGGTGAAGTTTCCGATGATCATCTGCTAGCCTATATATTTTAAGGATAAGAAAACCGTCCTGAACCGACCAAACCAGTTGAACCGGCCGGCTCATAGCCCAGACCCGACCCAGCCCGAGTTCGACCCGACCCGTTGACCGGACCCGTCTGCCTGACCCGTTGACCGAGTCAAACCTTCTAAGTCAACTCAGTGAGCCAACCCGTCTGAGTCAAATCAGTGAGTTAACTCGCCTGAGTTGACTCAGTCGAGTCAACCCAGTTGACCGGTGACGTCAGCGTTGACTTGACTGCTGACGTCAGTGTTTACTTTGACCTTAAAAATCAATTTTTTCGAAAACTCTGGTTTTATATTTTTCGACGTCCTGAGTCAGATTTTGAAGCCCATTTAGCAAAATTCTGACCCGAAAGCCTCTGAATCTGACCTTGAACCCAAACTTGTTTATGTATTTATTTATTCAGTTAAGAGCTCTATGAATAAGGACTGAAATGGGATATTGTGTGATTGAAGGTACTCACAATTCCTTGAATATGAATGGTTGAGGGACGTCAAATCCGGGTTCAAGAGTGTTCGAAATCCATTCGAGGGTCGACCGATATAGGAAGGATTCAAGTTAATACATTACTACCTCTTGTATGCTCTATGAACATATCAACATTCGATTGATGAGTGCATTCTGATAATGAAGTATATCGTAACGCTACTTAAGTCGAATCAGATACAAAATTTAAGTATGATAACTCATATAGGTGTGGTACATTCGATTGAGAGAAAAATTATAATTTGGAAAGTTATGGAGTTTTATAATTATTTTGAATAAGATTTGAATGATGCAAATAATGAATTGATGATCGATGAGTAATACAAGTTCAATGGTTAATCGGTAAAACATTTCACCTCGAAGCATCCAATTCAGATTATTTCATGATTAAAGATCTAATGCTCTGAATGTATGGTTGCGAAATGGCTAAGCTCTTCCCGAGTTCTGCTCATCCGAAAACCTCGGTTTTGCTCTGAAAATTACGTTAACGAAGCCTAAACCTTTAAAATTGCAAAGTGCTAAGCTCTTCTCGAGTTCTGAATAAATCTTCGAAGATAAGACAACATAAAACTATTCGTATGTCTAGATTAATCTAAGAGGCGTAAAAGTTGAATTGTTTGAAATGACTAAAAGGATTGGAAATTCTGATAAGGCTGAACTAGTCGAAATGTGTATAACGACCAAAAGGACAAAAATACCCTCAGACACTAGATGTCGAATTTACTATAATGATGGATGTACCCCCGAGACTCAAATCAAATGAATATTTGGAAGGATCGAAAGACTCAGTATAATCGAAACGCCTTCAAGCATCTATGTGTCTGGAATACCTTCGAACACTAAAATGACTGAAAATACCCCTAAGACTCGGATTATGAAATACCGATAAAGCTAAACAAGTGTGAGGCTCGGAAAGTAGTAATACACGACTCGTAGTTGCTGGCCTCGGGTATGTCCTTATGGATGTAGTTATGGGGAACTGCATATCGGTGCACGGTTGTAGGGTAGTTATGTTGATACTTAGTTTTCCTTGTTCCCTCTCTAGCTTGAGTCAAACTGTATTGTTGTCTGAAATATTCTGTCTATCATTCTTGATCTGTAACTAATGGAACACCCTAAACTCTTTGGCCGGATTTTCATAATCTATGTCCCTTCTGATTACCTGAGTTAGACATCGTGTCTGGTAATTAATATGTTACTTTCAAGCGTAACAACTAAACGAATTGTATCCTATATTTGAAACTTGATAATGCTTGGTCCTCCATTTTGTTCGGATACATATGATACTTACGTGTGGCATGAAGCTTCTTTTGGTAGTTTCGTATTACTGAGCTTTCTCAAGCTCATGCCGCAGGTTAGAAGATCTACTATGGTAATGATAGACATCAGTGGTTGGAGTTCTCTCAGCGTAACTTTTGGAGTACGGTACCAGCTCAGTTAGTGGGCATGCATGTCATGTATTATTTTATGACAGTGTAAAATGTTTTCTGAAAATATTGTTATATGTTTAAATGATTTTCTGGAAGTGTATTTTAAAACAATAGTCAATTTTGTGGCTCAATTAAATGGTTAAAGGAAAAATATTTTTATGTGGCTTTTTACTGTGGGTCGCTCTTATGACCCTAATGTGACTCCATAGGATCCGTAGTAACGCATAGGTAGGTCTAGGGGGTTACATTTAGTGGTATCAGAGCTTAGAGTTGCGTCATTCTGGATAGATCAGCCGATCGTCTCTCATATGGTGTCTGATATGTGCATGCCCCTAGAATAATCATACTCCTCCGAGCCGAAACTCCGACGTCGAATCATTTTTTCTGAATTGAGTGAATTTAAGCATTCTGCCTTCCATAGATCGATATGTACTAGCAAGAAATGTCTATATCGTTCGTTTGTGTTTTGGATTAAATTGATAGATTAGAATCTGGATAAAGAATCTAAGATGGTTCATGCAGGTGAAATTGAAGAATCAAAAATAGATTGAGAATAAATGTTTGATCATGTGAGGTAACATATATACGATTTCATGTAATATTATCCGGTGATGATGATTATGTTTGAGATATCCTTATAGAAATTTGATAAATTCAATATTAATTTAAAAGAAAGGAGTTTGTGAATGTGACGAAAGTGTAAGTTCTATGGTGACTCTGTAATACACGAAGGAAGCAATTTTCTAAAAATTTCGTTAAAGGTAAGTGATATCTGTATAAATCCTTGGTTATGCTTCGACTTGAAGAATGACCTCTTACATGAAAATGTGGCATGGTGTATCATTATATCATCCTTGATTGAAATTTGGTGTTACATCCTGATTTTGGAAGGCCCTGATGGACGCCTTAAGTACTCGTCTGTATTTCAGGTACCGCTTTTCTTCCGTAAATTGATAGTCAACCTAGTATAATGATTAAGATTATAGATAAGATACATT
The DNA here is from genome assembly GCA_958450335.1 of Hibiscus tridactylites. Lineage (NCBI taxonomy): Eukaryota > Viridiplantae > Streptophyta > Magnoliopsida > Malvales > Malvaceae > Hibiscus > Hibiscus tridactylites. The sequence goes on along the minus strand of OY288277.1, from coordinate 83,019,994 downwards.
AGGGATGTAAGATTGACTTCTGTGGTAGTTGGGAAGATTCTAACCCATGGCTGGGACCATTATAATAACAATTATGAGACCAGTGTTCGTTTGACTTCGTAAGTTCTGAATGGATTCATATGTTGTATTCTGATCGATTGGTCTGAAATGTATAATGGGATTACCTTGGGTCTAAAGGACAATTTGAGTGGCAGAGCACATTGCCAGTTAATCTGTGACTGTCTGGGAGTCTCGAGAAATAAGGATACCCTGATGGAATAGTTTCAGTACATGAAGGGATGAAAGAGCGGCTTTTACATTTCTTCGACTCATGTAAATTTCGAGGAAGAAATTTCTTTTAAGGGGAGAGAGTTTTAACACCCATAAAATAATAAAGCAAAAACAAAAAAAACAAAAAAAGGGAGAGGGAGAGTGCTACCTCACCTACCAGCTGAGCTAAGGTAATCCTTGCTTTTGGACTGCATCGTTTTTTATAAGCTATGCTATGTTTTGACTTGATAATTAATAGAGGTCTGACTCCTCACCTACCAGTATCACTCATCATTTCGAATTCGATTTATGAGAAAAAGATAATCTGGAACTTTCTTAAGCCTTCTCCCCAAACGTCACCATTCAACATCTCCGACCTCAGCCACCACTCCGCCGTAGCTTACACCGCCACTGCTAGACGGTTCGTCGTTCCATCCTGATCTTAGCCCGTGTTGTCACTCGCGGCGTCGTGTCGTCCTTCACCATGGAGAGCTTATGGAAGCTTCAACGAGAGTGAGAACCTTAGGACCTCTCTGTTATTCCCAGTTTCCGGCCACCACAGTCCTCCATTCGCAGCGTTGAAGTGAGGGTCACACTCCTCTCGCTGAGTTGAACAAAACCCAATAGTTAATCATCTGTTTGACGACAGGTTTGGGTTCATCAGAGATTTGCTATTCTCCGGCAGTTTCGATATTTTGAGGTAAGATCGGTGTGATTTTTCGGCCGATTTCTGGGTTTAAGTTGGTTTGTTTTAAATACCCATTTGATAAGCCTTGTTTTCAGGTCAAAATTGGTATTTCTGATCTCCGGTGAAGTTTCCGATGATCGTCCGACAGCCGATATATATTAAGGGTAAGAAACCAGTCTCAACTGGCTGAGCTAGTTGAACCGGTCGGCCCAAAGCCCAGACCAGACCATACCCGAGTTCGACCCGACCCGTTGACCGGACCCGTCTGCCCGACCTGTTGGCCCGACCCGTCTACCCGACCCGTTAACCCGTTGACCGAGTCAAACCTTCTGAGTCAACTCAGTGAGCCAACCCCTCCGAGTCAACTCAATAAGTCAACTCGTCCAAGTTGACTCAGCCAAGTCAACCCAGTTGACTAGTGACGTCATCGTTGACTTGAGCGCTGACGTCAGTGTTGACTTGACCGCTGACGTTAGTGTTGACTTTGACCCCAAAAGTTAATTTTTTCGAAAACTCCTATTTTATATTTTTCGACGTCTTCGGTCCAATTTTGAACCCATTTAGCAAAATTCTGACCCGAAAGCCTCTGAATTTGACCATGAACCCAAACTTGTTTATGTATTTATTTATTAAGTTAAGAGCTCTATGAATAAGAACTAAAGTTGGATATTGTGTGATTGAAGGTACTCACAATTCCTTGAATACGAATGGTTGAGGGACGTCAAATCTGGGTTCAAGAATGTTCGAACTCCATTTGAGGGTCAACCGATATAGCAAGGATTCAAGGTAATATATTACTACCTCTTGTATGCTTTATGAACATGTCGACGTTCGATTGATGTGTGCATTCGGATAATGAAGTATATCGCAATGCTACTTAAGTTGAATTAGATACAAAATTTAAGTATGATAACTTAGATAGTTGTGGTACATTCGATTGATAGAAAAATTATAATTTGGAAAGATCTGGAGTTTTATAATTATTTGGAATAAGTTTTGAATGATGTGAATAAGGAATTGATGATCGATGAGTAATACAAGTTCAATGGTTAATCGGTAAAAGAGTTCACCTCGAAATATCTAATTCAGATTATTTCATGATTAAAGATCTAATGCTCTGAATGTATGGTTGCGAAATGGCAAGGACGCCTTAGTGTATAAGAAAGACAAAAAAATAACTTTATTAATGGAAGCGATCTAGAAATCTTCACTAGATCTGGTAACATAATCTATCCATTCGAAAACCTCGATTTGCACCAAAAATTATGTTAACGAAGCCTAAACCTTTAAAATTGCAAAGTGCTAAGCTCTTCCCGATTTCTAAATAAATCTCCGAAGATAAAACTACGGAAAACTATTCGTATATCTTGATTAATCGAAAAGGCGTAAAAGTTGAATTGTTTGAAATGACAAAAAGGAATTGAAATGTTGATAAGGCTGAACTAGTCGGAATGTGTATAATGACCAAAAGGACGGAAATACCCTCGGGCACTAGATGCCAAATTAACTATAATGATGGATGTACCCCTGAGACTCGAATCGAATCGAATGAATATTTGGAAGGATCGAAAGACTCAGTATAATCGAAACACCTTCGAGCATCGATGTATTTGGAATACCTTCTAACACTGAAATGACTGAAAATACCCCTAAGACTCGGATTATGAAATACCAATAAAGCTAAACAAGTGTGAGGCTCTGAAAGCGGTAATATATGAATCATGGTTGCTGGCCGTTTTTTATATACATATGTGAATTTGGTTGAATTCCATATGAAGGCATATTTGATCTATTTGGGGGAAATACATGGTTAACGGTAAGAGAAATCTGTTTAAGTGTATGTTCAATCTTATGAATTGAGTTCGGGTGTATTGCTCATGTTCGAATACTTGGTATATATCGCTCGAATATACATTTGAATGATCGTTGTAAGTTCAACGGATGGTTGGTGATGGCGAGCTTTTCGGTCATACTTTTTTGTCGGGAGGAGAAATGAATGTTTAAGGTGTACCCACCCGGTTAAATAATAACATTGTGTTAACGAGTCTTGATCTTTTCGAAGGGACTTGGAAACTAGATGAACCACTAGAATTTTTGACTCCTACACATCACTGTCCTTATCTTGTCGGTTTAAATTACCAAATTACCCTTGAAGGGCCGAATGACCATTTCACCCTCGTAAGCTTTAATGTTTGAATTCCTCACGATATATCTAAAATCTCAATTATCTTTATATATCAACATTTGATGTTTTGGCTTGATCCGTTATCACCGAGCTTCCCTTTTTGTAGGGACCCCGTTCTGCAATCAGTCCCAAATCGTTGAATGATCTCCTTTTGAGATTTACCTAGTGTCTCTGAAAAATGAACCGAACCATAGAGTGTTTATTGCATAAGTATATCCTCTCTGATCTGAAACTAATCTTCTCTCTTATTCGAATCATGAATTTTGTCTGGCTAAATTATATACATTTGTATCTGATCTGTAATGCATGCTCTCTGATTTCTGATACTCTAAATATTTCATGTATGATTACTACTCAGTCTGTATTCACTAAATTATTCTGATTGGGGTACTTCTGGGTTATGTTATGAAGTCTCTGCAGGTTCAGCGCTGGTAATTCCTTATGGACTCGGGGTCTCCCCTTGGGTAGGTTGTAATGCTTCGGCACGGGTAATTCCTTATGGACCTAAGGCAGCCCCTTAGGTTGGCTCCCATGCTCATTAGGCCTAGGGTAAGTCCTTATAGATGTTGTTCTGGGGAACTACATACATGTACACGATTGGAGTGTAGTTATGTTGTTACTTACTTTTCTATGTTATCTCTAGCCTCGGTCAAACTGTATTGTTGTATGAAATATTCTATCTATCATTCTTGATCTGTAAGTGATGGAACACCCTAAACTCTTTGGCTGGATTTTCGTAATCTATTTCCCTTCTGATTACTTGAGTTAGACATCGTGTATGGTGATCGGGTAATTAATCAGAAATGAATATGTTACTTTCAAGCGTAACAACTAAACGAATTGTATCCTATATCTCAAACTTGATAATGCTTGCTCCTCCATTTTGTTCTGATACATCTGATACTTACGTGTGGCATGAAGCTTCTTTTGACAGTTTCGTATTACTAAGCTTTCCCAAACTCATGTTGTTCTTACCACCGCATGTTAGAAGATCTACTATGGTAATGATCGACATCAGTGGTTGGAGTTCTCTCGGCGTCACTTTTGGAGTACAGTACCGGTTCAGTTAGTGGGTATGCATGTCATGTATTATTTTTTGACAGTGTCTGTAAAATGTTTTTTGAAAATATTGTTAAATGTTTAAATGATTTTCTGGGAGTGTATTTTAAAACAATAGTCAATGTTGTGGCTCAATTAAATGGTTAAAAGAAAAATGTTTTTATGTTGATTTTTATTGTGGGTCGCTCTAATGACCCGAATATGACTCTCTAGGATCCGTAGTAACACATATGAGGGTCTAGGGGTTACACTATCTACTTGTACAATTAAATGATCCAATCCAAGAGACCGAGCAAGCTTCAAGCCTTCAAAGACTCCTCAAAGCTCATCTTGAATTATGGAGGTTATACAAAGTTTTTTAGCGTAACCCAAGAGAAATTTGCCATGGATATCTTGGAAAACACCACCCAACGAACTAAATCCAGTTTGGGATGAAACAACACCATCCGAGTTAAGGCAAAACAAACCCGATGGAGGTGGCTGCCACTACACAGTTTCCACCATTTGCGATGAAGAAGAGTTGTATTCAAATGAACAAATATATGTCTTGGCCCAATGAACGCTGGCCTGCAGCAAATGTTCAATTATCATGGATACATTTGCAAAGATAGCAGCGTTTCTGCGCTTCCAGCATTGGCACAAACGTGCAGCAAACAATATATTCCAGAGGCATTTAATTAGAGGATAAAATCAAGTATTTGATAGATTAAAATGAAGCCAATCTGTGAGATGGCGAGTGGACCAGCTTGGATCAAATTGAGATGTCAGGATCGAAGACCATAAACCTCGGATTTGAGGACAGTTACACAAAATATGCAAGAGAGTTTCATCAGAGAGACCACAAGCCTCACAAGAGGAGTCTATGGTAAGATGGCAAGGGCATCAGACTAAGTTCGTAAGAAGTTTATCCTGAAATGCGAGCCATAGAAAGTTGTGGATTGTCTCCGGCACAGGTAAACTCCAAATAAGCTTCCACCGAGGGCTTGGATCATTCCAACCATTCTTTTCCATTAGATTATAAGCACTTTTAATTAAGAACCTACAATTAGGATTGCCATACTAATAACATATATCATCTCCCATGTCAGGGTCAGGAGGGTGTATCCCATGGAAATATTGTAGAGTGGTCGAAAGAGTATCCTAGTCCCAAGCACCATTCGGTAATACAAATTGGTCAACTGTCATGCTAGGCAGCAAGTCAATCACTAGAGATTTTCAATCGCATATGGGGTCTAGTTCAGGGATCCAATTATCCAACCAAAACTTGATCATGCTCCCATTACCCACCGACCACGCTAAATTGGCACAATAGTGAGGCCAAACATTTGCCAATGCCCTCCAAAAGGTGGAACAATTTGGGCAAGAGATAGAATCAGGAACGAGATCATATATCTTGTATCGCTCACGGAGAAGACGAATCTATTAGTTTTGACGAGGCGCAAACCAAGGCCTCCTTGCTCATTCGGCTGACAAACGAAATGCCAATTAACTAGGGGGATAGAAGAGGAAGTAGCACTCGATCCCCAAATAAACCTGCGAATCATCATTTCTATTTCATCACAAATAGCTGAAGGTAACATGGTGGTTTGTATCAAGGTAACCTTACCGTTTCTGCTTATTTTACTCAGATTAAGTCTATTTGGGATAAGATCTGTGTTTCGTGTCCTTTAAAGTCATGCTCGTGTTCTGCGTCTGTCTATAGAAAACAAGATCTGGTTCTTCATTTTCTTCGTGGCTTAAATGAAAATTTCAGTATACCTAAGACTCAAATTCTTATACGTAAGCCTTTACCGGATATCAATGAGGTTTTTTCTTTAGTTGCTCAGCATGAACGGACTTTGTTGTCCACGGGTAGTTTTGATAATGAGTCTCATATAATGTTGGCTAGTCGTCCTGATTCGGGTAGACAGTATCCTAGGGATTTCAAAAAGTCTTCTAGTGTTGCAAAGAGGCCTTTGTGTGTTCATTGCGGTCTTTATGGTCATACTGTTGATAGATGCTATAAGAAACACGTATATCCCCCTGGTTATAGAAATAGGGTTTCTGTGGGTAAGATGAATCAAGTTGGTTCTGGAATTGCTGATTCCTCTTTGAAAGATTCTGGTTCTTGTAATGCTGCTGCTATTGGTTCTGGTTCTGGTTCTCTTGCTTTTACCAAAGACCAGTATGATGCTTTGATCAATGTGCTTAATGAGAAAGGTAGTTCTTTGCCCAGTGATTCTGTTAATGTTTCTAAGGTGAATGTTCTTTCATCTACCTTTGATGATGCTCCGATTGATGTTTCAGGTATCATTCTGTCTTGTCATGTTATTAATAATGTACCTTGGATCATTGACAGTGGTGCTACTGACCATATATGTTGCTCGTTAGATTTTTTTTCTTCTTTTACAGTTGTTTATAATAGATTTGTTAAGCTTCCAAATGGTCAGTTAGTATCTGTAAGTCATGTGGGTAATGTTAGTATCTCTCCTAATTTGGTTCTTAAAAATGTTTTTCACATTCCAAATTTTAATTTTAATTTGATTTCTGTTAGTCAATTGACTAAAGATAAATCTATTTCTTTGGTGTTTAATTCTGGTACTTGTTTTATACAGGATGTGCATCAATGGAAGACGATTGGTACAGCTAATGAACGCACTGGTTTGTACAAGTTAAATTTGTGTTTTTCCAATAATGCTGATGATCCTGCATATTCTGGTACTTCTGCTTGTGCTTGCAATTCTGAATATTCTGAACATTCTGCTCCTGTTTCTCATGCTGATCATTTTTCACATGTTTGTAATCTTGAACATGTTTGTAATTCTGTTTCTGCTTCTAAACTTTGGCACCTAAGATTAGGGCATCCTTCAAATCAAAGAATGCATTCTTTTTCTCTGTTGCACAATAAGATACCTATTGTAGATACTGATGATTGTAATACATGTCATTTGGGTAAACAGAAAAGATTATCTTTTCCTTCTAGTAATTCTGTCTCGAGTGATATTTTTGACCTTGTTCATGCTGATGTTTGGGGTCCCTTTCCTATAAAAGGTATATATGGTCATGCTTACTTTCTCACAGTTGTTAATGATAAGAGTCGGTTTTTCTGGATTTTTCCTATGAAGTTGAAGTCTGAAGTTTCTAAATTGATTACTGATTTTTATGAATTTGTCTTGACTCAGTTTAATATTAAAATTAAATGCTTTCGTACTGATAATGCAAAGGAATTTGAGATGCTTGAGTTTTATTCTTCTAAAGGTATTGTTCATCAGAATAGTTGTACTTACACACCACAGCAAAACAGTGTTGTTGAGCGTAAGCATCAGCATCTTCTTGCTGTTGCTAGGTGCTTACGTATTCAAGCTTTTTTACCCTTAGAGTTTTGGCTTGATTGTGTTATCCACTCTGCTTTTTGATAAATAGGACACCTACTCCTATTTTGGCTAACAAAACTCCTTTTGAGATTCTTTATCAGACTAAACCCAATTTTGAAAATTTAAGAGTTTTTGGGTGCCTACCTTATGCTTCTGTTCTTCCTAAACATAAGACTAAAATGCATCCCAGATCTATTCAATGTGTATTTCTTGGATTTCCAAAACACATAAAAGGTTTTCGACAGTTTAATGTTCAAACTAAGAGTATTTTTATATCCAGGGATGTAATTTTTTCTGAAAATGTTTTCCCTTTTCAATCCAAGACTTTTCAGTCATCATCAGAACTTGTTTTTCCAGTTCCTGAGACTAATCCTTTTCTTGAAGAAGATTTTTTAAAACCTAATTCCAACAATACAACACAACAACCTAGTCTTTCAGACTCTCAATCAGATTCACCATGTGAATCTGATACTTCTGATCTTAATCAGTCTACTCAATCTTCTAACAAGTCTCCTATCATTGTTCAACCTCGACGATCTTCAAGAACTGTTCGACTACCATCTAAACTGAAAGATTATCAAGTTGCTTTACCAGCAAGCAAAGTCTCCTCTCATACAACACCTCATCAAATAGCTCAGGTTCTGTCCTATGATCACATTTCTTTTGATCATCAAACATACATAAATAATGTTGATATTTTAAAGGAACCGAAAAATTGTAAAGAGGCTATTAAACATACATGTTGGAAGGATGCTATGAAAGAAGAAATTGTTGCTTTAGAAAAAAATGAAACTTGGTCTTTAGTGCCTTTGCCTACTGATAAGAAAACCATAGGTTGTAAATGGGTCTATAAAACTAAACTAAAATCTGATGGTACTTTGGAAAGGTATAAAGCTAGACTTGTTGCAAAAGGGTATACTCAGCAACCAGGTTTGGATTTTTTAAATACTTTTAGTCATGTTGCTAGAATTACTACAATTAGGACTCTTATTGCTTTAGCTTCTGCCAAAAATTGGTACTTACATCAGCTAGATATTAATAATGCTTTCTTGCATGGTTACTTACATGAAGAAGTGTATATGGATCCTCCTCCTGGTTTTCTTCCTCCTAATTCTGGTCTTGTTTGCAAGTTGAATAAAAGCTTGTATGACCTTAAGCAAGCAAGTAGACAGTGGAATGAACGTTTAACTGTTTCTTTGAAAGAACAAAATTTTCTTCAAGCTTCTTCTGATTCCTCCTTATTCATAAAGGGTGCAAGTAACAATTTTACTGCCCTTGCTGTATATGTTGATGACATCATATTAATGAGTCCTAATATAGGAGAAATTGATTCAATTAAGAGTTTTTTACATTCTACTTTCAAGATAAAAAACCTAGGTAATTTAAAATATTTTTTAGGATTTGAGATAGCTAGGTCTAAAGAAGGAATTAATCTTTGTCAACGCAAATATACTCTTGATTTGTTAGAAGAAACAAGTTTTTCTAGTGCAAAACCTGCTTCAACTCCTTTTAATGATAAAAGCAAACTGTCTAAGTCTGATGGTATACTTTTGGATGATGTTACTTCATATCGACGTTTGATAGGAAAGCTCCTATACTTAACTAACACTCGTCCTGATATTACTTTTGCTGTTAATTATTTGTCTCAATATCTCTCAACACCCACTGATATTCATCTTTCTGTTGTTCATAGGATACTGAGATATTTAAAAGGTTCTCCGGGTCAAGGTTTATTCTTTCCTGCTACCAATAATCTCAAATTAAATGCTTTTTCTTATTCTAATTGGGCATCTTGCCTAGATTCAAGAAGATCTACTACAGGTTTTTGTATTTTTCTTGGATCTGCTCTTATTTCATGGAAATCTAAGAAACAATCTACTATCTCCAGGTCATCAACAGAGGCTGAGTATAGGGCACTTGCAACTGTCACCTGTGAATTGCAATGGCTATTATATCTTCTTTCTGATTTACATTTAGATTTTAAAAGTGCTAATCTGTATTGTGACAATTTATCTGCTATTAAAATTGCAGAAAATCCGGTCCAACATGAACGTACGAAACACATTGAGATCGATTGCCACTTAATTCGGGAAAAAACTTCATCAAGGGATGTTGCATTTACTACCAGTCTCTTCTTCCAATAAGCTTGCTGACTGTTTCACCAAGGCATTACCTCCAGCTTTGTTTCGAGAATCAATCTCCAAGTTGGGCATTCACAATGTTTATGCTCCAACTTGAGGGGGGCTATTAGATATTTGTTATATTTGTTAGTTAGGTTAGTTCTATATTGGACGGTTAGGATCTTTTGTATCTTTATTTTCTTTTTCTATTTTCTTTATTCCTATATAATTGTAAATAAACTAATTGTATTATTAACTTTTTTGATTAAATAAAACTAAAACCGTTTTCTCTCTCTCTTATCCCAAATCTTCCTAGAGACCTTTCCTCTTCGACTTCTCTGTGAAGAGAAACCCTAGACCTTCCGCCTCTCCTATGTAAATCCCAAATTCATAGAATCAACAATATATCATCTCCCATGTCAGGGTCAGGAGGGTGTATCCCATGGAAATATTGTAGAGCATGAGGAAGAAGAGTGGCCGAAAGAGTATCCCAGTCCCAAGCACCATTCGGTAATACAAATTGGTCAACTGTCATGCTAGGCAGCAAGTCAATAACTAGAGATTTCCAATCGCATATGGGGCCTAGTTCAGGGATCCAATTATGCAACCAAAACTTGATCATGCTCCCATTACCCACCGACCACGCTAAATTGGCACAAATAGTGAGGCCAAACATTTGCCAATGCCCTCCAAAAGGTGGAACAATTTGGTCGAGAGATAGAATCAGGAACGAGATCATATATCTTGTATCGCTCATGGAGAAGACGAATCTATTAGTTTTGACAAGGCGCAAACCAAGGCCTCCTCGCTCATTCGGTTGATAAACGAAATGCCAATTAACTAGGGGGATAGAAGAGGAAGTAGCACTCGATCCCCAGTTAAACCTGCGAGTCATCCTTTCTATTTCATGACAAATAGCTTAAGGTAACATGGTGGGTTGTATCATATAAGAGGGGATAGCAAGCAAGATTGATTTTGCTAGTGTAACACGGCCCATGAAGGAGAGAGTGCGAGCCGACCAACCTTCAAGCTTATGCTGGGTTTATAGTTTAGAGGGGATAGCATTTAATATTTTTGACCTTAGGCCATCAATCATCACATATATTAACTTTATAAATATACCTTTCTTAACCAAGTCCAAAACCCACATCTATCAAATCCCATCTTAAAAAGGGGTTAAAGTATTTTTAGAAACTTAATTATGGTTAAGAAAATAATTAGAATTCAATGAAAATGAAAATGAGATGATCAGTGTTGAGGGGAAATGAAGGGAAATATTGTAAGATAAAAGAAAATATGTGTATGTATCATTGTCGTTTTAAAGTGCGATTGGTGAGCTTTGAATACTTCTTAATGCTATTTTACTCTATTTTTTAATTGGATTTTTTCATGGGTGCAATTGCTAAAGAGGTTAATAACAACAATATAATTGATGATAATTAATCTATTAGAAATTGTGAACAGTTTAATGAGTGATTAAGAGTTTGTATTAATATTTGAGATTTAAAGTTTAACATCCGACTATAATATATTCTTCTTAATTTACTTGGTAATGATGTTAAAAGAAAACTTTTTACTAGAAACCAAATATAAAACCCATGAAACCAAAATCTAAAAACATTTGGAATCTTTTGTTGAATTGGGCGATTACATAATTCAATTATGTTTGGCATTGATGGGATTCTTGTTGAAATTTATTTAATCTTTTATTATCTTTATTGAGCAGAAAATCCAAGCACATTTTGTGCTTAGCTAGCTAGGGATGGCAAAAAAAAAAAAAATCGAATCCGGCACGGTCGATTTTTTTTTCTTGAATTTTTGGATTTTCAGATCGAGTTTTTAAGAAGCTTGAATCAGGTCAGGTCTAGGTGGAAATTCTCAACCAGACCCGTCCCGAATTATTTATAAATATAAATTTATATTTATTATATTTTTATTAATTTTCTTAGGGGCGAGTCGAGTTCAATCGGGTTTTTTTTATTAAAAATTTTGACCGAATCGTAATCATTTTTTATTAAAATTTTGAGGCCGGGTCGGAATCGAATTATACTTTTGTTATATCGAGTCAGGTCAAAGATAAAAATATATTAAAGGTGGGTTGAGTCAAAACTTTAAATTTTCGGGGCAAGTTCGGGTAGGGTGTTCAAAAAAAAAACTAAAATACTAAACTCTAAACTTCAAACCCTAAACCATAAACTCTAAACTCTAATTTCACGATCATGGAATTTATTTCACATAATAACCCTAAACCTTAAATGCTAAATGCTAAACCCTAAACCCCAAGCCCTAAATACTAAAGCCATAAACACTTATGGTTAATATTTAGGGTTTATGGTTTATCATTTAGGGTTTGGAGTTTAAGTTTAGCATTTAGGGTTATTTATATGAAATTAATTTGATGATTATATATGTGAAATTAGTGTTTAGGGTTTGGGGTTTAGGGATATATATGTGAAATTAATTCGATGATTATATATGTTGAATTAAAAGAATAAATGTAAAAAAAATAAGACATACATATCTAATGGAGTAAATTTAAACACAAGGTTGGGTTTGGTGCAGTGGTTATGTTGCTGCTAGTCACTTTGTGTTGCCTAGGTTTGATTCCCCTGTTAAGCATATTGCTTGAATTCGTTTTTTCTCCTTTAAACAGGTGGTGACACGTGTCACCACCTGATTGGAGGAGAGAAATAAATTTATTAAATCAAATATAAATAATTAAAGTCCTCCAATAAGGTGTTGACTCGTGTCACTACCAAATTAAATAATTAATTTATTTTATTAATATAAATTAGGATTAAATTGATAGAATGTGTAAATAACAAGGACCAAATGTGTAATTATACCAATTTGATTTAACAGTCCCGTCAACTTTTCTGTTATTTTTAACAGCTGGTGGTTACATTGATACCATTTAAATAGTTTGATGGTTTAATTGCTTCGAAAAAAGTAAGGTGGTCAAATCGCAACTTTTCCAATAATATGATGATCATTTATGTAGTTTACCCTATAATTAATTAATTTTCCATTTTTAATCAAAATCCTTTTTATTTATTTAAAAATCATTTTGGAGTCGCCACCGGCCACTTTGGTAGACCGGACACAATGAAAACATACCAGAGATTCTTTTTGAAAAGTTCGAGTTCGAGAGTCGGTTACGTGTAGGGAATGGTTAGCACCCATACGAACTCCCATTATCGGTACCTTATTAAGTACACGTGGCATTTTGGCATTTCAAACATTAATTTGGATTTAATTAAATCTTTTAACTGTAAAATGAATTTTATTTCGAATGGAAGTATTCCTTTTGTAAGAAAATACATTTCGATCGAATATAATTATGAAACATCCATTTGCATTAGGACAATTCAAGTTACATTCGAAAAATGTACCTCAACACAAAAGGTTCTAATGCATGATTAATTATTATCTTGCCATTTTTAAGTGTACCCTAATTAGGCTCCATTCATTAACTTAATTAAAGTTCTATGAATGTTATTAATTTTGGATATAAAAGAAAACACCCAAAAATATATTGGGCACTTCTTTTATCGAGCCCAAAAGTAACAACATTCCTTATTAAGATGTCTCTAATTATTAACCATATTTTAATTTTTAAATTCACCTAATTATTGAATTATTTCAATTTTCTAGGTTAAAGTGAAAAATCGATACTTTTATCGGAACACTCATTGGTCTTGTCACGGGGCTAGGTTCTGACTCGCCAACCCGTGCGGCCTTAGTCGTCGATCTTAAGTCGAGGACTAAGTCAGCCTTCGAATATCTAAGCTGAGGCGCTTAGAACTTGGTGTGCGGAAGCTTTTGGAAAAAGATGGTGATGGCTAGGCAAGGCAAGATAAAAGAGACAAGGGATTTTATAAGGAAAGAGCCTCGTTAAAATTTCCTCCTAAGCCTAGACGAGGAGAAAAGAGTACTCGATGCCTTCTCTTATTAATGAGCAAAGAAAGATGAAAAATGGAAAATGTGGAGTGATTACAAAGGGTGGAGGAAGGCTCTATTTATAGCCTTGCCCCCTCGATCTAATGGCTACGAATGACTCAATCCAATGGCTATGGATGAGTCTTACAATGAGAATCTCCTAACTTTTGGAAAGCTTGTCACACAAATACATAGTTTCCTACAATACAAGACTATGACATCATTACTTGGGTGGCATAGAAGACTTTCCCCAAGAATGGCTCCATGGTGGACAACTTTCCATGTGTGTTGGTCAAAGAATGACACCTTGGCTTGGGTCTTGGATGCTTGGGTGCATTGGGCATGGCATGGCCCGGATCTTGTGTCCAAAACCCCCACTTTAGCATGTTGTATGCTAAGTTGGGCCCTAGGGGTGTGGGCTACTCGGATGGGCATCCCCTAGGCCCCTCGGTCTGCACATTGGGTGCAGACTTGGCCTCCTTGGCGTGCACGTCGGGTGCAGGCTCGGGCTCCATGACTTGGGCGGCATGGAGGGTGCATAGCAAGGCCCCCTCGGTGTGCATGTCGGGTGCGGGCTTGGGCTCCATGGCTTGGGCGGCATGAAGGGTGTATGGCAAGGCCCCCTCGGGTGCGTGTATTGGGCCCCCTCGGGTCCAAGTCTCGTGGGCAGCACATAGGGTGCTTGGCAAGGCCCCATGGTGCGCGGGAAGTGGCCCAGCTCGGTTCTCTTGGGCGCAAACACCACCAAGGGCGTTGTGTATGGCCCCTTGGTGAGTGGCATTGGCCACTACTCGGGTCCCTCGGTCGGGTAAAGGACGTGGTGCGCAAGGGTCAGCACCTATGGGTGCGGCTGGCTCGGTCGCGAAAAGTGGGTCTGTGACATTTAACATCACTCTACATTGTGACACTAGCCAATATTGAGTATTCTAACGTTGTTTCAAATATCCACCTATTTTCTACAATGGTCTCCCATATTTAATTATGATTGAGTGAACTATACTAATGGCTCTAATTCTATTTTAAAATGTGATTAATTGTCCAAACAATATATATGGTATGATGTTTTAAAAATGTTCAAGCATACAAAATAATTAAAGCAATTAAATAAACAAATTAATTAAAATAATTAATTAAAACAAATAAACTCTGAAAAGGGACCAAATTGAATTAAATTGAATACTTAGTGACCAAATTACAAACAGATGGTGACTTATTTATAAAGAAACTAAAATCTAAGAGCTCAAGCCTAAAACCCTTAAAAACTAGCCTAGACCCGTTAAACCAAGCCCAAAAACCTCAGGCCATTAAGCTAAAGCCCAAACCCAAACCATCTGATTTTGGTCGACCGGGTCACGGACCCGTATTCGAACCCACACAAAAACACGCAGATCCCCTCGTGACCCGCTTCCTCAAAACGGTGCCATTTTCAACATGGTATAAATAGGCTGAAACCGAGTTGGAACGACCATTTTCTCCTCTCCTCTCTCTCTCTCTCTCTCTCTCCTTATTTCTCTCTCCCAAAATTCTCTGAACTCGAACTCCCCAAACCATAGAAACCCTAACCTTTTTCAGTCAAAACCCAACTTTTCCCCTCTATTCTTCCCTTGTTCTTAAAAAAAAACTTAGTTTGATCCTCACAAACACCTCAACCACCCACAAAACCTATTTTCGAAGATTAAAAACCATTTTTCTTCAAGAACCCTTCGAAAACCCTTGTTTTGATCCCAAAAAACATTTAAACTCTCCCGAAAATTCTTTTTTAAAAATCAAAAAATATTTTTTCCAAGAACATAACCGAGAAATTTTGTAAAAACCATCGTTTCGATCTTCACTCATCCCCAAAAATTTCTACGTCATGTTTCTTAGCCGTCGGGATGATATCAGTCACTGAATATCATCTCCGGTCTCCTCTTACCTCTTTTCGATGACCGGGCCTTCTCCAGTCATCTTTTCCTGCACCTCTGTAAACTCCGACCACCATCCAACCTTCTTCAACCTTTTTCCGATGACCGGACCTTCTTCGGCCAAACCTGGCTTTTTCGGCCATAGTCTGCAATTCCGACCACCGCCTTCGCCGTCGTCGGAACCCTAGATCTACCCAAAAAGCATATTTTTTCACCCTAATCCAAGATCCGAGTCCCGTTTCATCAGAAACACCCGGCTTCTCTCAATCATAGGCTATCTACCTAAAACTAGTGACCTCTTCTCTACGTTTTTCAACTCCATCAATGATCCTAACACTCAAATCCTCACTGCGATGACATTTCCAGCGACACCGAAGCGAGATAAGCCCTCTCTCTCTTTTATATTTTTTATATTTTATGAGTTTCGAATTAGATCTGACTTTTAGATATGTTTTATTTTATCCTAGATATAGGTTTTACTGTTCTGGATCTGATTTTTATTCTTAGGTTTTGGTTTAAGATGTGGGGAAAAGAAATGAACAGAGGTAAAAAGTACCTCGGTTCGGTGTTTCGGTGGTTTCGATGAGCTTCCGCCACGACCTCTCTGCTCCGATTTTCTTCCTCGAGCACTTTCGATCGCTCAGGTAACCTCTTCACTTCTCTGACTTTTGGTTTTCTTATTGTAATTATTAGTGTAATTATTACTGCATTAATTGATGCTTTTCTCTCTCTTCCTAGGTATTTATACCTGTTGTCAGACGTGACGTCATTTCGCACGGCTGGCGATGCCTGCTGGTCCTAGATCGATGGGAATCTGAGTGAAACGGACGGGTCCAATGCCATCTTGACATGTGTCCATTGGGACTCGAATTTGTGCGGGAAAAAGAAACGCAAAGAGGATCAAAGGGGCTTTTGTGCTTGTTGTGCTGGATATGGGTTGTTAATAGCTGTAATGGGTTTTGCTATTTGGTTTGGGTCTTTGTAATTTATTTCGGGCTTTATAAGACATTTTGACTCTATTATATTTGGGTTTTTATTTTTTATTACTATTTATCTATTTTTTATTATTATCTTATATATATGGGCCCGAACAAAAATACTGTTCTACAGCTGCCCCTTTTTGCTCATTGCTATGGAACAGGAATAGGGCAAAGACTGAAAAGACAGGGATTTTGTCTGAATTCTCAGCTCGTCAAAGTTTGAAGTTGTTCTTCTTATTATGAAATTCATCAATCTTTGATAATATGGCATTGCTCCATAGCATTCTTCATCTTCTGAGGTTTGAAGTTGTTCTTCTTATTATGAAATTCTTCATTCCTCATTCTTTCACTGGTCCACATTTCTGCGGCGACACTAAATAAGCAAGCTCTTCTCATTTAAAACTTCCTCATTCTTCAACGAACAAACTCTTCTTATTATGAACTTTCTTTGCTGGATGGACTCTTCTCATTATGAATCCCTCTTTGCTGGGCGAACTCTTCTCATCATGAGTAAATCATTGTTCTTCGGGTGAGTCTTCGTTGCGTCATTCATGATCAACCTTCGGCTTTGCACTGCCTCATCTTGTACACTCTTCTCCAATTCCTAGAGTGTCAAGGTTCTCATGCATTTCTAAAACAAAGTAATACAAGGAAATTATATGCTTTTTCATTATATCAACCATTTTAAGATGCTTCGAAATGTATATAAAAAGAGAAAGCTCGAAAGTGAATTCATGAATTTTATTGAAGCTTATAAATTGGAATACAATAGATTTTGAAATAGTCATGGCAAACAAAATAAAGAATAAAGTCAGATCTTCGGGCATCCAAGGCATGAAGGATACAACTACCCTGTCAACCAGAAGTAAGGCTGAGTTTGCACTCATGTCCGATGATCTTCAAATGTTGCTGGAATGCTTTCAAATGTGAAACCCCTTCCGAAATTCCAGGTGTCCGAGAGGTCTTGATTATCAGATGCCTAACATCACTCATCTGAGCCGCCTTTTCAGGTTTTCAACTCAGATCCTCCTTTGATTTCAAGACGCCCTTTGCGGGTTTTCATCTTGAAACCCCTTTTATTATTTTTTCTTTTTTTTGATATCTAAGGCGCCCTTTTTAGGGTTTTCGCCATAGATATTTTTTTGCGAGAGCGTCCTTTCGGGTTTTCACTCCGCTTTTTCTCCTTTTTAATCTTTTTTTTATTCTTCAAGCGTAATACTTTTGACCGAATCCGAATTCACCGGCTTATGTAACTCTTTGCCATCCATTTCAGCTAATATCAACGCTCCTCCAGAGAAGGCTTTCTTAACAACATAGGGCCCCTCCCAATTAGTCATTCATTTCCCGTGATCGTCTCTATGTATTTGTAAGACCTTTTTAGCACGAGATCCCCCTCTCGGAATTCACTCGGGCGCACCTTTTTGTCATATGCCCGCATTATCCTCTTCTGGTACATCTGATTATGGAAAATTTCCCTCAATCTCTTTTCCTCAATGAGATTTAGTTGGTCGTATCGAACCTGAAGCCATTCCGCATCATTTAGCTTTGTTTCTATCAATACTCGAAGTGACAGAATCTCAACTTCAATGGGAAGCACCGCCTTTGTCCCATAAACCAAGGAATAAGGGGTTGCCCCGGTCGAAGATCGTATTGATGTTCGATACGCAAATAGAGCAAACAGTAGCTTCTCATGCCAGTCTTTGTAAGTTTTTATTGTCTTTGATATGATCTTCTTTATGTTCTTGTTTGCCGCTTCCACTGCCCCATTCATCTTTGGGCGGTAGGTTACTAAATTGTGGTGAGTGATCTTAAATTGTTCACACACTTCCATTATCACTTTGTTGTTGAAATTTGTAGCATTGTCAGTAACGATTCTTTCTGGTAGTCCGTATCGAGAAATTATTTCTTTCTTTAGGAACTTATCGACTGTGGTTCTTGTGATGTTAGCATAGGAGGCTGCTTCCACCCACTTGGTAAAATAATCTATCGCCACAAGAATAAAACGGTGTCCATTTGAAGCCTTGGGATGAATTTTCCCAATAAAATCCATGCCCCAGAAAGCAAAAGGCCATGGTGAATTCATAGTATGTAAAGGGACTAGTGGAGAATTAATCTTGTCAGCATATATTTGGCACTTATGACATTTCTTTGCGTATTCAATGCAATCTCCTTACATAGTCGTCCAATAATAGTTGTATCTCATGATCTTCTTGGCTATTGAGAGTCCATTTGCATGCGTGCCATATATCCCATCATGCACTTCTGACATTATATTCTTTGCTTTGTTGGCGTCGACATATCTTAGCAAAATCTGATCTCTACTCCTTTTGTATAGGATTTCCCCGTCGAGTACGTATCTTGAATCCATTCTTCTGATAGTTCTTTTTTCATTATCATTTTCCCTAGGGGATAAGTCTGATATTTTAGATATTGCAAAATATCATGGTACCAAGGATGTTGATCATTTTCCTCTTCTATGCTGTAGCAGTAAGCACATGTTTCATAACTTTGCATTCGGATAGGCGTCATATCTTCTGATATGTTTGCTTGGAATACCGAGGCCAGTGTAGCTAAGTCATCCGCCATTTGGTTATCTTCCTTGGGGATGTATACAAAGGTTATTTCCTCAAACTCCTTTACTAGCTTTAGGATCAGTTTTTGGTACTCAATCAATTTTACATCTTTTGTTTCCCAATCTCCACGAAGTTGGTAAATCACCAACGCCGAATCCCCAAACACTTTTAAGACTTCTATTTTCCTTTAAATAGTGGCTCGCAGGCCCATCACACAGGCTTCATTGTAACCCCCTTAGCCCGGCCTAGACGGTTGACCCGAACTACAGAGATTACACGGGGAAAATCAAAGTCAACCTTTACATCACTTGCCAATATACATTATATAAAATCAACAATTCACTGTTTTAAAGCATTAAACAAAGCCATTTAACATCATGCATCACTATGCATCAAATATATATTTACAATATGTCAAACCAAGGATCTCTTACCTTGAGCATCCTTCAACACATGGCTTTCAAAACTAGAATTAACCATGCTAAAACATGCTTTCAAAACAGAATTTAAACATGCAAAATATAACCAATGCATCAAACCACCTCATGGCTCATTCAAGGGAGTTTTTCCGAAAACTTACACTTGAGCTTAGTTAAGTTGTTTAGACTTAAACTAATCTCCTAAAACCTTCAAATAATTGTTCCAAAGCTAGAAACCCATCTCCACTCACCAATTACGTTTCGCTAGCTTGCCGAAACGTTGATTAAGTTTCTGGATCAACTCCAAAAGTGTCCGAAGATGTCTCCCCTGTTTTAAACACATCAAAGCATAGGATTAATGCATCATCATGCATTGAAATCTTCAGCCAACACACTTAAACTCGATGCTCTACTTAAAACCAACATTCCGGCTACCAAACACAACCGAAATCACCTCCAAACTCTTCCAAAACTTAGCCCAGCCAAGATCCATCACATCTAACCATTTCTAAACATCAATCAACATCCAAAATACATTTAAGAATCATCTAAAAACAGAGCCCACACAATCACAACGAAATTCTTCAAGATTTCTTCCAAATCTTGAGTTTTAAGCCAAAATCAAGTTTCTAACATTAAAACAATTTATAAAACTTAAATTAAGGATTGATAACTTGGGAATTTCAGTAAAGAATTGAGTATTTAGAGGAGAAGAACAATCTTACCTCTGAATGGTGATTTCTCCTTGATTTGAGCCAATTTCCTTGAAAATTCAATGAGGAAATCAAAAGGATTTGATGCAAGATTGATTAGGAATTAATTGATGATAGAAATCTCATCAATTGAAGTGAAGATCAATGCAAAAGTTGCTGGAGAAAAGTGTCTGGATGATGGAATTTTGAGAGAAAAAGAAATGAGAAAATTTTAGGAAAAGGTAGTTATGAAATTCCAAAAAGTAGTTTCACCTTTCTTTTAATTAATTAAAACATTTATTAATTCACCCAAATTATGGAAAAATCTGGAGAAATCATTTTTGGGTAATTTAGCTCCTTAAAGATTCAAAGTTTCAATCCTTACAAAACAGTCACCACTAAACTTTTCAACAATCGCATTTTAGTCACTACACCGAAATGTAGTATTTCCAAACCTTATTTTGTAAAATTGATTTCACCACTCTCTTATATATATATTAAAAGAGGATTTTTAGATATTTTTCCATATTTTTAAAGCATCCCGAACTAGGCTTTCCCTAAGGCCACCTTTTATATTCGAACCGAAAATCAGATCGGTCCGGTTCAAACCCTAAATTTCTAAGCCCAAAATTGGGGTGTTACAACTCTCCCCCCCTTAAGAAATTTCGTCCTTGAAATTTACCTGGAGGAAAAAGGTACGGAAACTGATTCATCATATCATCCTTTCTTTCCCACGTGGCTTCCTCAACACCACGATGCTTCCACAACACCTTAACCAATTCAATGGTCTTGCCTCGAAGAACTTTATTGTCCGAATCCAGAATTTTAACTGGCTCCTCATCATAGGTCAAGTCTGGATTCAACCCCACTTCCTCCACATGCATAACATGCGAAGGATCCGATCTATACCTCCGAAGCATAGAGACATGAAACACATCATGTATCTTTTCCAACTCTTGTGGTAACCTCAGATTGTACGCAACAGGACCCACACGTTCGATCACCTCGTATGGTCCAATGTACCTAAGGCTCAACTTACCCTTCCGGCCAAACCTCATCACCTTCTTCCAAGGCGAAACCTTCAAGAACACACGGTCACCTACCGCAAACTCAATCTCCTTACGTTTCTTCAAATCCGCGTAAGACTTATGTCGATCAGAAGCTGCCTTCAATTGCTCACAAATGAGCTTCACCTTCTCGGCAGTTCCTTTCAACAAAGCCGGCATTGAAACCAACTTCTGACCTGTTTCAGCCCAACAAAGAGGAGTTCTGCACTTCCTCCCGTACAAGGCTTCATATGGTGCCATTTGAATACTTGCCTGATAGCTATTGTTATAAGAAAACTCCACCAAAGGCAAATGCTTCTCCCAAGAACCCTGAAACTCAATCACACAGCACCTCAACATATCCTCCAGCACCTGGATAACACGCTCAGACTGTCCATCTGATTGTGGATGATAAGAAGTACTGAAATTCAGCCGCGTACCCAAAGCCTGATGCAAACACTCCCAATAACGCGACGTAAACCTCGGATCTCTATCCGATACTATAGACTTTGGCACACCATGAAGTTGCACAATCTCAGCAATGTACAACTCTGCAAGCTTGTCCAAGGTATACGTAGTATGCACAGGCAAGAAATGCGCACACTTCGTAAGGCGATCCACAATCACCCACACCGAATTCTTTTTCAATGGTGACAAAGGCAAACCAGACACAAAGTCCATGGTAATCCTTTCCCACTTCCATTCAGGAATCCTCAACGGTTGCAACAACCCAGAAGGAAACTGATGCTCAGCCTTAACCCACTGACAAACCATGCACTTACCCACGTACTCCGCAACATCCTTCTTCAAACCCACCCAATAGTACTCATCCTTAAGATCACGATACATCTTTGTACTACCATGGTGTATAGCAAAAGGACTACTATGAGCTTCAGTCAGAATAGTACGCCTCAACTCTGCATCATTCGGCACCACCATCCGACTCCCAAAACATAGAACCCCATCATCATTAAAACAGAAATCCGATGGCCTATCCTCAGCAATATCCTGAACATGTGGCACCAAGGAATCATCCAACAACTGCTTATCCTTTATCAACTGCACCAAGGATGGTTTCAGTTGCAATTCAGCCACAAGACCCCGATCTCGCGAAATACTCAAGCTGGCAAACATAGCCCTCAACTTCACTGCCACCTTTCTACTCAAGGCATCCGCTACAACATTAGCTTTCTCCGGATGGTACTCGATCGTCAAATCATAATCTTTAAGCAACTCCACCCAACATCGTTGCCTAAGATTCAACTCTTTTTGAGACATCAGATACTTCAAACTTTTGTGATCTGTGTACACAGTACAATTCTCACCATACAGGTAATGTCTCCAAATCTTCAAAGCAAAGACCACCGCAGCTAACTCAATATCATGCGTAGGATAATTGCGCTCATACACCTTCAACTGGCGCGATGCATAAGCCACCACCTTACCCTCTTGCATTAACACACACCCCAAACCAACATAGGATGTGTCGCTATACACCACAAACTCTTTCCCTGATTCAGGTTGAACCAAGATAGGAGCTTGCGTCAAAGCTGCCTTAAGCTTCTCAAAAGCCTGTTGTCTTGCCTCTGTCCACTCATACTTGACATCCTTCTACAACAACTTCGTTAAAGGTGCAACAATCTTCAAAAATCCATCCACGAACCTTCGATAGTATCCTGCCAACCCAAGGAAACTACGGACTTCATGGACAGACTTAGGAGGCTTCCAATTCATCACCGCCTCAATCTTCTGAGGATCAACACGAATCCCCTCAGTAGAAACCACGTGACCAAGGAAAAAAACTTCTCTAAGCCAAAATTCGCACTTGCTCAGCTTAGCATAAAGCTGATTCTCCAACAGCACCTGCAACACGATCCACAAATACCCTTCATGCTCCTCCTCAGTATGAGAGTACACAAGGATATCATCAATGAACACCACAACAAACTTGTCCAAGTATTCATGGAACACTCTATTCATCATGTCCATAAAAGCTGCAGGAGCATTCGTCAAGCCAAACGGCATCACAAGGAACTCATATTGCCCATACCTCGTTCTAAAGGCTGTTTTTGGCACATCCACATCTTTCACCTTGAGCTGGTAATAACCTGACCTTAAGTCAATCTAAGAGAACACAGCCGCTCCCCGGAACTGATAAAAAAGATCATCAATCCTCGGCAAAGGATACCGATTCTTGATAGTCAACTTGTTCAGCTGATAATAATCTATGCACATTCTCATAGTGCCATCCTTCTTCTTCACAAACAAGACTGGTGCACCTCAAGGTGACACACTCGGCCGAATGAAACCACGATCAAGCAACTCCTGAAGTTGCGTCTTCAGCTCCTTCAACTCCTTAGGTGCCATTCGGTAAGGAGTAATGGACACTGGAGTTGTGTTTTCATACAACTCAATTCCAAACTCCACCTCTCGACTAGGAGGCAAACCAGGTAACTCCTCCGGAAACACTCCAGGAAACTCTCACACAGTCCTGATATCTTGGACTCGCAACTCCTTAGAGCTAGGATTCATCACAAAGGCCAGATAAGCCTCACAACCTTGCCTCAGCATTCGGCTCACTTCCAACGAAGACACCACATTGGCAAGAAACTTCACATTCTCACCAACCACCACTACCTCGTAATCATCCGCAAGCTTCAACGAAACTCGCTTGTTCTCAAAATCCACTGCAGCTCGATGTTCAACAAGCCAATCCATACCAATGATTACATCAAAACCATATAATGGCAATTCCATGATATCAACAAGAAAAACATGGTTTTGCACTACCAAAGGACATCTTCTATACAATTTCCGTGTACAACGGTCTCACCAAAGGAACTAGTTACACGCATACCAACATCCAAAGACTCAACAGGTAAACCAAGCAATTGAGCATGTTCACGCAATATGTATGAGTGTGTAGATCCAGAATCAATCAAGGAAAGTAATGATAAGGATTGCAAAGTAAAGGTACTTGCAATCACTTCCGTATCATTTCTCCCCTCATGCTGAGCATACACTCGAGCCTGGCCACCACCCTCAGGTTGAACAGCCACCACATGCGCCACATTCCTCCCACCATCATCTCTATGCTAGAAGTTACCACAGCCGCGCCCACGACCTCTCTGTGGTGCAACTACCCCAGGAGCACGTCCCTGACCACCACCGGTCAACAAAGAACACTCTCTCCTCATGTGGTCTGTCGAACCACAATTCCAGCATGAATTACCGGTCACTGCTACAGGAGCCTGAACTTCCCTCGCTGCTCGAGGACAATTTCGCCTCAAATGGCCACGAGATCCACACGTCCAGCACGTGTTCTGATCAGCTCTCATCCTATCTCCCTGAACAGGCGCACCATGCCCTCCATTACCACGCCTAGCAGAAGACTGATACCCCTTATCTCGTCCTCTCTTGTTCCGTCCACCACCGGAACTATAATCAACAGCTCTTTTGCCCGAGCTAGAACTAACGCCTCTGGAAGACAGACCCAAGTTCTGCTCAATGTCCTTCGCTCTACTCACCAGCACATCAAAATTCGTATACTCAGCAGCAAGCATGAAAGTCTTCATGTCCGTCACCAAACCATAACGGAAACGTTCACATCTCTCCCGCTCATCAGGGATTAGCTTAGGTGCGTATTGACTAAGACGGACAAACTGGATCTCATACTCAGCCACCGTCATGCTTCCTTACGTAAGAGACATAAATTCTCTTTTCTTCGCTTCTAGGTATCGCACACCCAGATACTTTCGCTTGAACGCGTTCAGAAAGAACGTCCAAGTCACATCATTTTCCTCCATTCCAGAAACAGTGGTCGTCCACCACGTATACGCATCATCATGTAGCAGTGATACTACACAACCCAACTTCTGCACATTGCTGCAGTTCATTTGCCCCAAAATCCTCTTGGTGCTTTCCAACCAAGATTCAGAACCTTCAGGAGATAAACCTCTGGACTCAGTCCCTCCCAGACTGCGAAGACGTTCCAAAGGCAATCTCACGTTAGCATCACCCTGATGTGCAGCTCCGTGAGCTCCAGATACTGCTACCTAGAAGGCTCCAGCAATAGCCTGTATCAATACAGTCATGCCAGGAGCAGCTTGCCCCTGCAAACCTTCAGGTCCAGCGACCCAGCACCAGCACCAACGCTAGCATTTTCACCTCCAGCACCACCACCGCGGGGTGGTCCACCACCAGGAGGAGGAGGTATATCCACAACATTATCGACATTTTCCTCATTCTCATTCTGAGCCATAGCTCTCGTATTCATCCTCATATCTCAACGAGGCCCCATTTCCAAGAAAAAAACAATGCACTAACACAAATGCAATAAACATAATTAGGCTCAACAAGGTAAGTAATCCAAGTACTCAAACTCATTTTCCAAAAACAATTCCTTTCATTAGTTTTGATATGACAATGGGTTCCCCTAACATGCTTTAACATAGCATAGCATCATAATTGCAACCATACATCACAATTCAAACAACATATTTTCATCCAAAAAGCATATCATGCGAATATACATACATCACCCACATAACCATTCCCATTTACACGAGAACTCAGCTCTGATACCACCAAATGTAACCCCCTTAGCCCGACCTAGACGGTTGACCCGAATTACGGAGATTACACGGGGAAAATCAAAGTTAACCCAAAAGTCAACCTTTACATAACTTGCCAATATACATCATATAAAATCAACAATTCACTATTTTAAAGCATTAAACAAAGCCATTTAACATCATGCATCACTATGCATCAAATCCATATTTACAATATGTCAAACCAAGGATCTCTTACCTTGAGCATCCTTCAACACATGGCTTTCAAAACCAACATTAACCATGCTAAAACATGCTTTCAAAATAGAATTTAAACATGCAAAATATAACCAATGCATCGAACCACCTCATGGCTCATTC
The DNA here is from genome assembly GCA_958450335.1 of Hibiscus tridactylites. NCBI lineage: Eukaryota > Viridiplantae > Streptophyta > Magnoliopsida > Malvales > Malvaceae > Hibiscus > Hibiscus tridactylites. The sequence continues at coordinate 82,993,853 of OY288277.1, read as the reverse complement.
AAAGGAGTTTTTCCGAAAACTTACACTTGAGCTTAGTTAAGTTGTTTAGACTTAAACTAAGCTCCCAAAAACTTCAAATAATTGTTCCAAAGTTGGAAACCCAACTCCACTCACCAATTACGTTTCGCTAGCTTGCCGAAACGCCGATTAAGCCTCCGGATCAACTTCAAAAGCGTCCGAAGATGTCTCCCCTGTTTTAAACACATCAAAGCAGAGTATTAATGCATCATCATGCATTGAAATCTTCAGCCAACACACTTAAACTCGCTGCTCTACTTAAAACCAACATTTCGGCTACCAAACACAACCGAAGTCACCTCCAAACTCTTCCAAAACTTAACCCAGCCAAGATCCATCACATCTAACCATTTCTAAACATCAATCAACATCCAAAATACATTTAAGAATCATCTCAAAACAGAGCCCACAAAATCACAACGAAATTCTTCAAGATTTCTTCCAAATCTTGAGTTTTAAGCCAAAATCAAGTTTCTAACATTAGAACCATTTATAAAACTTAAATTAAGGATTGATAACTTGGGAATTTCAGCAAAGAACTGAGTATTTAGAGGAGAAGAACAATCTTACCTCTAAATGGTGATTTCTCCTTGATTTGAGCCAATTTCCTTGAAAATTCAATGATGAAATCAAAAGGATTTGATGCAAGATTGATTAGGAATTAATTGATGATAGAAATCTCATCAATTAAAGTGAAGATCAATGCAAAAGTTGCTGGAGAAAAGTGTTTGGATGATGGAATTTTGAGAGAAAAAGAAATGAAATTTTTTTAGGAAAAGGTAGTTATGAAATTCCAAAAAGTAGTTTCTCCCCTCTTTTAATTAATTAAAACATTTATTAATTCACCCAAATTATGAAAAAATATGGAGAAATCATTTTTGGGTAATTTATCTCCTTAAAGATTCAAAGTTTCAATCCTTACAAAACAGTCACCACTAAACTTTTCAAAAATCGCATTTTAGTCACTACACCGAAATGTAGTATTTCCAAACCTTATTTTGTAAAATTGATTTCACCACTCTCTTATATATATATTAAAAGAGGATTTTTAGATATTTTTCCATATTTTTAAAGCATCCCGAACTAGGCTTTCCCTAAGACCACCTTTTATATTCGAACCGAAAATCAGACCAGTCCGGTTCATACCCTAAACTTCTATGCCCAAAATTGGGGTGTTACATTCATATTCTACATTGTTATTGGTACAAAAAATTCTAGCCTGCTTGTAAACGGGTAGTGCACATCATCTGGCGAGATCAATACTGCTCCAATTCCCCGACCAAGGGCATTGGCTACTCCATCAAAGTACAATTTCCAAGTTTTTTCTTTCTGGAATCTCGGCTTCTATTGTAGAGACATTTATCACATCTTTATCTGAGAAATCAAAGTTCAAGGGTTCATAATCCTCCATTGCACGACTGGCTAGGAAATCTGCTTTGGCACTTCCTTTTATTGCCTTTTAGCTCACATACACAATGTCATATTCTGACAATAACATTTGCCAACGTGTCAGTCTTCCAGTCAGTGCTGGTATTTCCATCATAAATTTCAATGGATCAAGGTGACAGATCAGCCATGCAGTATGGTATAACATGTATTGCCTGAGCCTTCGAGTTACACAGACCAAAGCACAACACAACTTTTGAATGGGTGGGTATCGTACTTCACATTCAGTAAACTTTTTGCTCAAGTAATAGACGACTATTTCTTTCTTTCCTGTATCATCATGCTGCCCCAATACGCACCCCAATGATTTCTCGTAGACCGTTAGATAAAGGATTAATGGCCTGCCCGGAACCGATGCAACTAATATGGGAGCATTGGTTAGATATTTCTTGATATTGGCAAATGCCACTTGACACTCTTCATTCCATTTTTCAGGGTTATTCCTTTTCAACATCCTGAAGATTGGATTGCATTTATCGGTCAATTGTGATATGAACCAAGAAACATAATTCAATCTAACAAGGAACCCCCGAACTTCTTTCTGTGAGCCGGGTGGCGGCAGGTTCTGGACAGCCTTCACTTTATCGGGGTCTATCTCGATTCCCCTTCTACTAACAACGAACCCTAGAAGTTTTCCAGATATTACTCCAAAAGTGCATTTGTTAGGATTGAGCTTCAATTAGTATTTCCTCAATCTTAAGAATAACTTTTTCAGATTTTGGATGTGCTCCTCTTCAGTCTGGGACTTGGCAGTCATGTCATCTACATACACTTCGACTTCTGTATGCATCATGTCGTGAAACAAAGTCACCATCTCCCGTTGGTATGTTGTCCCAGCATTCTTTAGTTCGAAGGGCATCACCCTGTAACAATATGTGCCCCATAAAGTTATAAAGGTGGTCTTGATCATGTCTTCTGGACTCATCTTTATCTGATTATACCCCGAGAAGACATCCATAAAGGAAAACCAGGAATGCCCGACGTATTGTCGACCAAAATATCTATGTATGGTAAAGGAAAATTATCCTCTGGACTGGCCTTGTTCAGGTCCCTGTAGTCAACACACATTCGTACTTTCCCATCTTTCTTTGGCACAAGGACTATGTTAGCCACCTATTCTGGATATTGAGATACTGCAAGGAAATCTGCATCAATCTATTTATGTACCTCTTCTTTTATCTTTATCACCATTTCCGGCCTCAACCTTCCGAGTTTCTGTTGAACCGGTTTGCATTCAGGCCTAATGGGCAATTTGTGTACCACTATGTCAGTGTTCAACCCTAGCATGTCATGGTAGGACCAGGCGAAGAAATATTTGAACTCGTGCAACATATCAATTAATCCCTTCTTCTTTTTGGGCGAAAATGCTTCCCCTATCTTCACTTCTCTTTTGGTTTCTTCTATTCCCAGATTGAGAATCTCCAATTCTTATTTGTGGGGCAGGATTTGTTTATCTTTTTTTCCATCAACCTCAGTAATTCTTGAGGGATTTCACATTCTAATTCATCCTCAACTTCATTGATTTCCGCTAGACATACTGGTTGTTCATGTCCTACCCTAGGATTGGGTTTAGGATCATTCATGCAATCGATAATTGAGGACCTGCAAAGAAAACAATAATATATTTTTTAAAGGATGCGAAAAATGAAAAACTCGTTTGACATTTGTGAATCAGCATGGGAAGCATCTTTATTAAAATGATCGTATAATGGCCCTTTACAGATAATCCCCTTATACCCGCGGGCAAAGGTATAAAGTGGTCCCAATATTTACTCTGCTTCAATATTGGTTACAAGGGAAGTATCTTCAACTGTCCAATTCTTCAATGTCTCGCATGGGGCACAGGGACAGACCATTCTCAGATATTCGCCAAGTCGAGCATCCTCAAAGATTCCACCGACAAAAAGCCCATCCAGATTATTGCCAAAGATTTCCTCCTCATATAGTTTTATCATTTCTTGATTGACTTCCTCCAGCTGCTTTTCAACATTTGTGAACCCACGCGATTTGAAAATCTTTGGCATATCGAAAGATGTCACGAGGCGAGATGACCTCTCCTTTCCTTGCATGAGGGCTTTTCTTTGTTCCCTCTTCTTCTTCAACTCTCTCAATCGATCTTTTATAGTCGAAGAAAACACCAATCCAAAATGATCTTTCTTTATCAGAATAGGCCTTGGTCGCAAACTTCCCTGCAACTGTTTTCCGAGCCCCTTTCCTGTCTTCGCACCCCTTCCAAGTGTCTCTAGCACAGTCATCTTGGTGAAGTTCGACAATCTTGGCCGTGGAAATGGCTTTCTCTCGGCCACGAAGGTAGCATTTACAAATTCCAGTGCCCGGAAAGAACACTCTAAGGCATTCTCACCTGTCTAAATATAAGGCACATCAGTTGTTATAGAGGCAATGATGTCTTCCTCCGTTACAACACTTACCAACTTTCCTTCTATGATAAACTTGAGTTTCTTGTGGACAGACGATGGGACTGCCTCTGCTGAGTGAATCCAGGGTCGCCCAAGCAAGCAATTGTAAGTGGGTTTAATATTCATCACCACAAAATCAATATTGTAACTGTCGGTCCTATCAGCAACAGTACTTCTATCCTCCCCAACACATCCCATATTGTTCCATCAAAAGCTCTCACAGTGTTCTGGTACGCCTTCATATGGGAGTCATCAATGGGCAACCTCTACAGAGTCTCCATTGGCATAACATTCAAGGCAGATCCATTGTCAATTAGGCCCCCTGGTAGCACATATCCTTTACAATGCGTGGTAATATTCAAAGCTTTCACAGACCTCATTCCTCCTTCTGGAATTTCATTATCGGTAAATGTTATATAGTTGTTAGCAGCAATATGATTCACAATTCTGTCTAGTTTATCAACTGAAATATTATTTGGCACAAACGTATGATTTAGCACCTTCATCAAAGCATTATGGTGCCCTTCAAAACTAAGCAATAACTCCAAGACTGATATCCTTGCCTGTTGTCGCTTTAATTGTTCTATTATGTTGTACTCACTGTGTTTCAAAAACCTCAGAAATTCCCAGGCTTGCTCCTCCGTCACCGGTTCATTTATCTTTGGAGCGGGGTCTTCCTCAAAAATCTTTTCTAGAGCAGCAGATACATTTTCCTTAGCCTTCTCGGCCTCTTTCATCACTTCTGCGGAGGAGTAACATCTACCACTTCGAGTGAAATGGCCTACTTCGTTTACCGCCTCCGCATTCAGCTGCTTTTCTTTCTCCAGTTCTTCTTTTATTTCTTCGTTTGGCTTTATCTCATGCAACTTCTCCTTCTCTGGTATTGACACATTGGCCGTGTAATTCCAAGGGACCACATTGGTGCTTTTGAAAGCGAACGGAGAATGAGTTGAGATTACTATTTTTGGTGTCATCAGTGGCTTTGTGCTTGGAGCCCTTAGTTTGAAAGATACAACCATAGGTTTGTGCACCCCATATTTCACTCCAGTGCTTTCCGATGTGCACACCTCAACCTCTTTCCTTGTTTCAGCCTTCTCAAAGAACTCGATTTCCTTGTTATCTATCATCTTTTGAACTAGGTCCCTGAACTCCTGACAGTGCTGAATTTCATGATCACATTCCTAATGATATTCACAATACATCTTAGTAGGTACTTCCATCTCAATTTTCATGCCAATTTCAATCATCTTGGCGTTATATAGCTGTTAAAACACCCATCTCAACGGAGATTGAATCTCTGATACATCAGTCTTTTGCCTCTTTACCTCATCATATTCTTCTATCATGTTCACCTCGTGTCCTCCATGAATCGGAAGGGGATTAGCTGCAATGCTGGGTTCATCAAACTTCAATATCCCAATATTGATCAAATTCTGCACCACCTTCTTAAACGTTGTGCATGTTTCAATCGAATGTCCCTGTATTTCAACATGGAATTCACAGTGAGCATCAGCTTTGAACCATGGAGGGTAAGGAGGCTGTAGAGGGGTCAGATGATACGACCTTACCAGATCTGCCTCATGCAACTGAGGGTATAGTTCAGCATATGACATTAGGGTGGGTGTAAAATTCATTCTATCATTTCTCGGTCCTCGAGAATCCTTCTTGTTCGAGTTTTGAGAGTTTCCTGCTACAATTCCTGGTGATGTAATGGTCACATTTTTCGGTGCCTCATAAGTGCTTGCATTATTCACTTTATTGTCTTTCCCCTTATAGTTCCTATGAGAACTCTCTCTGTTCTTAATTCTTTAGCTCTTTATTGCGGCTTCTATCAACTCTCATGTCATTACAATGTCAGCAAAGTTTTGGGTAGCATTATTGATAAGCCTTTCAAAGAGCGGGCCTCTCAAAGTCTGTACAAATATATGGACAATCTCATTTTCCATTAACGGGGGTTGTACTTGTGCTGCAATATCTCTCCATCTCTGAGTGTATTGTCAGAGCATTTCATCACTTCTTTCCTCCATTCCTTGCAGCATTACCCGGCTTGGGATCATTTCTGTAACATGCTTATAGTGCTCCAAAAAGGCTCCTGGCAGGTCCTTCTAGGATCGGATATTCACCCGGCTTAGCTGTGTATACCAGCGAGTAGCTGAGCCAATTACACTATCCTGCAAACAGTGTATCAACAACTTTTCATCTTTCAAATAAGCGGCCATTTTTCTATAATACATTGTAAGATGAGCCTTTGGACAAGAAGTTTCGTCGTATTTCTCAAAGTTTGGAGCTTTGAACTTAGGAGGAAGTATTAAATCAGCTACCAGGCTCATTTAAACAACACCTGGTCCCATCTCATTAGCTTTCTGTAATTCCAACAAGCGATCCTCTAGAGCTTTGCAGCGCTCCTCGTACTTGCACTCAATTTCAGCATGTATTTTTCCAATCTCATCAAGAGCATTCTAATCTGGCACTTCTTCAGTGTTTTCAAAATTCGCACCAAAATGACTGGATGGCTTGGTGTTGTTCCAACTAGGTTAATATGGACCTTCTTCGCTGTTGGCGGTTTTTCTGGCTGCATCCTGATGTGGGAGGTTGTTTCTGCTTGATCATTCACCTCGTTGGAAGCTCCTTCGGCTGCTTTAGCCTTCCCAGATTCCTTAGGGCCCAATAGAGCAGTCAGCTGATTGATGATTTCTGCCTGGGTTTGAGTTAAGCAGTCGTTAATTGATTGCTCGATTCTGTCGAAACGATTCTGCGTTTCCACACTTTCGTTTTCAAGATTGGCAAGCCGATCCTCAAAAGCCATGGATTGTGAATGCATGCAAGTTTCTTATGAATGTGGAATGTTTACGGCTTAGAGCGGATTCTGTCATTAAACCTTTCTCTTATTAAATTCTTTATTTATCATAAGTGTAACACCCCCTTCCCGGCCTGGTAGAGAACCGGGTCGGAGAGCGTTACTGAAAAACATAACGGAGATCGGAGACATAAATCTTAGACTTTTAACCAATATTTTAATGCCACAAATGTAACACCCCCTTCCCGGCCTGGTAGAGAACCGGGTCGGAGAGCGTTACTGAAAAACATAACGGAGATCGGAGACATAAATCTTAGACTTTTAACCAATATTTTAATGCCAAATATGATATTTTTTTATTACTAACTCAAAAATTATTATAGCTTTAAAACCTTATACAAAACATAGGTAACATATACACAATAGTAGGGCCACAAGACTAGTATAATTACTTTAGCTACTTTGCCACCATACTAGGAGTTCATAAGGACAAAACACATTACTCTTTACTTGTAGTGACTTGCCAATCTTCCAACTAATCCCGATCTCGATCCGTTACTTTCCTTAACCTGAAATGTTATGCAAATGAATGCATTAGACTTACATAGTCTAAGTGAGGTAGCCAATAACAATGAATGAACATGGTATGCCATTTATCATGCTTTGATGACAATCATAATATCAATTATGCAATAAACATGGCATGCTCTTTATTCAATAATAAAAACATAGTATCATGTCATGAACGGTAATATCATGATTTCATAACGAATAATATCAATAATCAATATTTTCCCTTGGACCGATTCAACAGTACTTGGATACGCGAATTCCACCACATCACCAACAATAATGGTCGTGTCATAATCCCTCCGCCGCACCAATTGACCAATACACAACACATCCCTCCGCCGCACCAATGGCGGAAGTCCAATACCCGTACCAATGAGCTCATGAATTCTATGGCATGCCAATTGTATCCAATACTTCGAATCCAAGGTTCAACAACAATGATTCATAACAATATTTCATATCAATAAACAATATCAATAATTCATGTCATACTTATCACATGTCAATGCTTTCAATGATTTTCATGACAACAATAATCATTCTATGAATCACAGAATCAATGCAATGCTTACCGAACACTTACCAACATATGATCGATGACATAATGCTTCTAACTCAAAGGTTAGTAAAAATAACGACACATTCGAGTAGGCCCTTGCCTAACCCGAGACGCTGCTACACTCACATATCATAACATAGAAACAAAGATCGGAATGACACCGTGTCACCCGAGACAAATGCATCTACACTCACCTCGATATTAGGGTTCCTGTATAACATCACCTTTTTCCCTTGGTTGACGGTCGTTCTTTCACGACTTCTTGAACTAGATTAAATATGAATCGGTTAGGACCGACAAGACAACATCGAATAAATATAAAAATATTAATCAGACTCGATACCGAAACTTAGACCAACCAAGGATTTGAGCTTACCCCGACGTCAGCAGAGATTCAATATTGCTAAACCCCAAAATTCGAACTACCAATCTAACACTTAACCATGTTATTTTCTTCCTTAATTTTCTGCTTCACCGAACCTCTCCATATTTTTTTTCTCTGTTCTTGCGCCCTATCCCTTCTCATATATATATACTAATACTGAGCCTTTGTTGAATTGAATTCAATTGTGAATTCAAAACCCACGTGTAGTGGCATATGCCACACTTAGCTTAGCTTTTGCCACCTATTAATTGAGGTGGGAAAATCCCATGCAATTCCTTCGGTTTGAAGGAGTTGCCGTGGGTCCCATCTCCCTTTTTTTTCTTTCTTTTATAATAATAATAATAATAATAATAATAATAATAATAATAATAATAATAAACCAAATAAATAGGTTTCGAACCTAATTTCTACTAGACCCGAATAACTTAATAATAATAAATATAAATTACTCGAATATTCTAAATAAGATCGAATAAATTATTAAAAACGATATAAAATACTCGGTCATCGGAACCTAATTCCGACTAGATCGAATTTTGGGATGTGACAACTCTCTCCCCCTTTAAAGAAAATTCGTCCTCGAATTTTCTCCGACAAGAATATGCTCATCTATACGAGCCTGACTGAATTTAGACATCTAAACATAAAGAGATCGGATTAGCCGGCAAGTCACAATACTCAATAAATAACTCCTAGGTGGCAAAGTAACACAACATACAATACAAACATACTTAAGTTTAGTCCAGAACCGACTAAACTCTAGCTCTGATACCACAAATGTAACACCCCTTCCCGGCCTGGTAGAGAACCGGGTCGGAGAGCGTTACCGAAAAATATAACGGAGATCGGAGACATAAATCTTAAATTTTTAATCAATATTTTAGTGCCAAATATGTAAATTTTTATTACTAACTCAAAAGTCAATATAGCTTTAAAACCTTATACAAAACATAGGAAATATATACACTATAGTAGGGCCACAAAACTAGTATAATTACATTATCTACTTTGCCACCATACTAGGAGTTCATAAAGACAAAACACATTACTCTTAGCTTGTGGTGACTTGCCGATCCTTTGACTGCTCTGATCTCGGACCGAACACTTTGTTAGCCTGAAATGTTATGCAAATGAATGCATTAGACTTACATAGTCTAAGTGAGGTAGCCAATAACAATGAATGAGCATGTTATGCAATGTTGCATACTTCAATGGCATATTTAATGGCACATTTCACATAAGCAATCTATATACCTATTATAAATGAAAGACATGTTATCCAATCATATCAAAAGCAATATCAATAATCAATATTTTCCCTTGGACCGGTTCAACAGTATTTGGATACGCGAATTCCACCGCAACACCAACAATAATGGTCGTGTCATAATCCCTCCTCCGCACCAATTGACCAACACACAACACATCCCTCCTCCGCACCAGTGGCCGAAGCCCAATACCCGTACCAATGAGCTCATGAATTCTATGGCATGCCAATTGTATCCAATACTTCGATCCCAAGGTTCAATAACAGTAGTTCAATATCAATGGTTCAATGATAACATCTCAACAATCATATGGTCATAGCAATAGACAGTAGCAATAACACATGTCAATGATTCTATATGTCAATGCTTCAATGATTTTTATGACAACAATAATCATACTATGAATCATAGAAACTTACCAGATGCAGATAAATTCATAATTAATGCAACGGGGCAGCACCGAGCCTACCCCTGACACGACTACACTCACATATCAGAACATAGAAACAAAGATCGGAATGACACCGTGTCACCCGAGACAAATGCACCTACACTCACCTCGATATTAGGGTTCCCTTATAACGTCACCTTTTTCCCTTGGTTGGCGGTTGTTCTTTCACAATTTCTTGAACTAGATTAAATTGAAATCGGTTAGGACCGACAAGACAATATCTAATAAATGTAAAAATATTAATCAAACTCGATATCGAAACTTAGAACAACCAAGGATTTGAGCTTACCCCGACGTCAGCAGAGATTCGATATTGCTAAACCCCAAAATTCGAACTACCAATCTAACACTGAACCATGTTATTTTCTTCCTTAATTTTCTGCTTCACCGAACCTCTCCATTTTTTTTCTCTGTTCTTGCGCCCTATCCCCTCTCATATATATATACTAATACTGAGCCTTTGTTGAATTGAATTCAATTGTGAATTCAAAACCCACGTGTAGTGGCATATGCCACACTTAGCTTAGCTTTTGCCACCTATTAATTGAGGTGGGAAAATCCCATGCAATTCCTTCGGTTTGAAGGAGTTGCCGTGGGTCCCATCTCCCTTTTTTTTTCTTTCTTTTATAATAATAATAATAATAATAATAATAATAATAATAATAATAATAATAAACCAAATAAATAGGTTTCGAACCTAATTTCTACTAGACCCGAATAACTTAATAATAATAAATATAAATTACTCGAATATTCTAAATAAGATCGAATAAATTATTAAAAACGATATAAAATACTCGGTCATCGGAACCTAATTCCGACTAGATCGAATTTTGGGATGTGACAATAAGATTAATAAATGTATGCATGTATGTATGAATGCATGAATGCAATAAAAGGGCATCGAATTTAGGAACCGGTCTTTCTTAGAAACACCATATCCGTCCGAAAATTTAATTACATAGAGGAGATAAATTTGCTACATAAAGCTACTAGCCCTAACCCCTAGGTTGACTAGCTCATGTAACAGACGTACAATAGCCTCCCCGTGCTCTTCTTCAATGTTGGGCTGCTCCAACAGGCTTATAGCTTGCCTTGACAGGATTTGGACATACGAAGAGATGCTTATAACTTGGGCTTTGAATCTCACCAATTCATCATTTTGACACTGAATCGTTCGTCAGGCTGCCTCATATTTATCCTTCCATTCACCACTCTCTACCATTACTGCTCCCTCATAACTAGCAAGCTTGCCCCTCAGGTCCTGAACATCGTCTTCAAACTTAGCGATTTTCTTTTGCAGTCCCTCCGCTTGGACCTTATCTTCATTGTGATACTTGGTGATTAATTCCTCAAGCTCTGTCACTTGACTGGTCAAGTCGAAATTCCAGGCATGTTCTTCTTCTAGTCTTTTCTTGGCCTTGTCACTTGACTCCTTGCTTGCCCGCGCCTTTCTATCATACATCTTTTTGTAATCATTCCTATCACGGGTCATTGCATCCAGTTCTTCTGACAGATTCTTTATTATTTTGATTGTTCCACCTTTTTGCTTAGCTTTGTAGTCATTGTGCAATTCCTGCAGCTCTTTTAGTTCTTTGTTCGCCTTCTTGTTCTGCTCCATTAGCTCCTTCTCCTTTTTTTTGTGAATTTCTACTTGCAGTTGTGCCATTGTTAATTCTTCCTTAAGGTCTTGGATTCTTTTTCATACTTTTTCAAATCTTGCTCCCGATCATGTCTGAGTTTTTCCAAAGCCGAGGGTGACAACTGGATTGCCTGAGTTGAAGTTTCTGCTCTTGATGGCATTTCTTGAAATGCGGTGTCATTGGCTCTTTGAGCTATCCACTCGTCGTACCTTGCCATTACTTCCGATCCTGGGTAAGGTTGAACCCTTCTTGGTGTTTCCCACGCCTTTGAGGTTTGTAGAATCAGTCCTTTGTAATCATTGGTCTTGTGAGCGTATTCGAACTTAGCCATCCCAGCAGTGGCATATACGAACTGCCTTTATCAAAATTGCCTCGAGACTAACAAAGGGCAGTAGGTTGTTCCTCCCTAGATTCCTAGCAACGGAACCCAGTCCTTGTTTCCACAGCGGTACAAAAAAGTTGTGCCCGTATTCAGCCAAAGAGCCTTCCATACTACATTTGTATCCTTCAGATCTTTGAGATATTCGATCCAGTGTTTCTCAGTTTTCTTTTCCAGAACACAGTCAGCTACATGTTTTTTAATCGGTGAATAGGTATCAAGGTATCTAGCTCCTCTATAAGGTGCATTCCATCTGTGACCCCTGAACCATATTTCTAGCAGTTGTGCACACCCCTAGAATTTTGCTTCCTCCGTCTTCTTGCATATGGTGAGTGACCTATAAGTTTCTATCAGAATAGCCGGTACCGGGTTAACTCCTTTATTTAGTCGTTCAAATAGTCCGATAGTCGATGAGTCAACATGCTCACGGGTCCTCGGGAAAATTACCAGGCCATAGATACACAAGGCAAACAGGCTTCTCATTCTCACCAGCTCGTCATTGCTTGCCAGTACCAACTCTTTAAAAATTCTCCAGTTAACTCGTTACCTATCTTCATTTTGGTCGGTACTGTCATTTTTGGCTAATCTTTGATCCCACCACTCATTTGTCTTTCCTGCTAATGCTACCAGCTTTTTGACAAATCCCGAATGTCTTGTACTATTGAGGGACCTGGTGTAGATCTTGTCACTTTCTATTTTCGGGCAGTTGATCAGTACCTCGTATTCCTCCAATGTTGGTGTCATATCTACTAGCCCAAAGGTGAAGCAATTATAGGTCGGGTTCCAGAATTGTGCCATTGCCCTTAATAACTCTTGATCGACCTTTATATCTAGCAATAAGGCTATGTCCCCGAATTTATCTCGAAACAGCTTTTTCATCTCATTATCCCATTGATCCCAGATATGTTTGAAGTCTGATAAACATGCCTCTTAATTAGTGCTTAGCTTTTCATATCCTTTCATCTTAGATATTTCTCCACTTCTAAGGCTATCCCCCTTTTCATGTTCTGTCGGCTCAGACCAGATCCATACAACAATGCTATCCTCTCCTACTTTAAATCCTAGTGACATATCGGGTACTTCTAAATTTGACTGACTCCCAATTCGATTTCAAAAACAAAAATGCAATAGATGACAAAAATAAACAAAACAAACAAACAACAAAACAAAAAAAACTTGTGTTGGTATCCCATATTAATATTGAAGTCAAATAGACAAACTACGAGATTAATAATCATTCGAATTAATATTACAATATTTAATGCAACAAAATAAACAGAGAAATGAATTTAAACCGGCAGCACTTGTCCTAGGTCCCTGTCTGGCTCTAATGGGGTGGGCTTCTAAAATAGAATGTGGGCTTTATTCTAGACTCTCGGTTCCCGAACTGTCGTTACGGCCAACTGCAACAGCAAGACATCGATTCGGTAGTATAGGTTCCTTACAAAGGAGGCGCGGGCCCCACGATGCGTAAGGTTAGTATACCGAAAGAAGAAAAAAAATTCGAACTCAGAGCTGAAGAGCATCACGTCGGATATTGTCTTACTCCCACTTATCCATCGAATAGTTTTTCTAGAAAGAATTAAGTCCATATTTATGTTCGAAATGTCAAAATGCCACGTGTAATTAATTGTTAGGCCTGACTCTCAATTACTTCCCAGCGGAGTCGCCAAGCTATCGCGACCGTTGTTTGAAAGCCCGCTTTTTAATTGTTTGGAATAAAAACAACATGATGATTTAAATCTGGAAAATCAGGTTTTTGACCAATTTTGTCTTATAATTAGTTAATTTTCCATTTTTAATCAAAATCCTTTTTATTTACTTAAAAATCATTTTAGAGTCGCCATCGGCCTCTTTGGTAGACAAGACACCATGAAAATATACCAGAGATTCTTTTTGAAAAGTTCGGGTTCGGGAGTCGGTTACGTGTAGGGAAGGGTTAGCACCCCTACGAACGCCCGTTATCGGTACCTTATTAACTACACGTGGCATTTTGGCATTTCGAACATTAATCTGGATTTAATTAAATCTTTTAACTGTAAAATGAATTTTATTCCGAATGGAAGTATTCCTTTTGTAAGAAAATACATTCCGATCGAATATAATTATGAAACATCCAGTTGCATTAGGACACTTCAACTTACATTTGAAAAATGTACCTCAACACAAAAGGTTTTAATGCATGATTAATTATTGTCTTGTCATTTTTAAGTGTACCCTAATTAGGCTCCATTCATTAACTTAATTAAAGTTCTATGAATGTTATTAATTTTGGATATAAAAGAAAACACCCAAAATAATATTTGGCACTTCCTTTATCAAGCCCAAAAGTAACAACATTCCTAATTAAGATGCCTCTAATTATTAACCCTATTTAAATTTTTAAATTCGTCTAATTATTGAATTATCTCCATTTTCTAGGTTAAAGTGAAAAATCGAAACCTTTATCGGAACACTCATTGGTTAACATCACTCTACATTGTGACACTAGCCAATATTGAGTATTCTAACGTTGTTTCAAATATCTACATATTTTCTACAATGGTCTCTCCTATTTAATTATGATTGAGTGAACTATACTAATGGCTCTAATTCTATTTTAAAATGTGATTAATTGTCCAAATAATATATGTGGTATGATGTTTTAAAAATGTTCAAGCATACAAAATAATTAAAGCAATTAAATAAAAAAATAATTAAAAAATAAACTCTGAAAAGGGACCAAATTGAATTAAATTGAATACTTGGTGTGATATCTCAATCTCTTTCTTCAGATTATTTACCACCTTCTCAAGCTTTTCACAAATGCATGGAAGAAAATATATGTGTGCACAAAAGAATTCACAAAAGCAAACAACGAAGGAAGCAAAATAGTGCAAATGCATGAATGCAGTCGAAGGACCATCAATTCCATTGAAATTTTGATCATGAAAGGAAACTCTTTATAAATTTTGAAAGCTTTATTACATCTTTTTTGAATTACAAATATTTTTCTGCTTGAACGCCTAACTCCATGATTTCTTCGACTAGCCACATGAGTCTTGGTCCAACTTCTCCAATAGGCTTGATGTACTGACGAAGGGCTGCAACTTCGGTCGCCAATATTGTCACGTGCTTGGTTCTCCTCCTTTTAAAAGCTTTCCATTCATAATTGAACAATTTTCTAGAGTCAACCCCTTCTAAATATGAAATGATGCATTAAATAAATATACTATTCACACACAAAAGGGTTAGTAATAAACATGCTACAAAAACAATACAAAAAGGTTAGTAAACTTAAAAAAAAAACAGAAAAAAACCCTAAAGATCCAAAACAATCTAATTGCACGGTAATTCTGGGCTAACATTCCAACATTTTAGGACATGTCCCCACATATTACCTGCGACTTAACACCCTAGGCTTTTCGCATGGCTCTGTTAGGGGTAGGCTCTAAATTCTCAAACTTGGTTTGGTTCTAAAAAGGTACTCGAGTTGTCCTTGCTGTCCTCTACTAAGAGTGGTAAGGCCCTCGATTCTCACCCATTATAGGCTACAAACGAATCGAGTTCAACTCAGGAGGACTCACCACGGAAGCCTTCTCGAAGAATCAATATCCTTACGAAGGCAAAGGGATTGAGTCCTGAAGGTACTTTGCGATGGTCATACGAAGAATCGATATTCTTACATGAGCAAATCGTGTTCCCCCCACTTAAAACGAATGGGACAAAGCTCGGGAATAGAGCTTGGAATTGTCTTAAATGCGTAAAATAGAGCTATATTCATTTAAACAGACAAATAAATTGAACCTAGTGTGAACTTGCAAATTCCATATTTTTTTAAAAACATTTTTTTGAAAATCATTTAAAACCAATTTGTGGCCTGACCCTCTTTGTTTTTATTTAAAAAAGAAGAAGAAAAACACGTCCCCAGCGGAGTCGCCAAGCTGTCGCAATCGCCTTTTTACGGGAGGCTTTGACTATTTTGAAAACACTTTTAAAAATCAACGGAGTCGCCACCAATCTTTTTTTGAGAAAAAAAAGTGATTGGATCACTTTTAAAAAAAGGGTTATTTTAATAAAACATTTTTTGATTTTAATAAAACAATGTTTTGGTTTGCGAAAAATCAGAAAAACGGGTTCATGGGTCGGTTACGCGTGGGGAAGGATTAGTACCCCACGACGCCCAAAATTGGTACTTAATTGGTTTTAAAATAATTTTCAAAACTGGAATTTGCAAATTCAAAAAGGTTCGACTTTATTTGTCCGTTTAATGAATATTAGTCTATTTTAACAGCCTTATCTCCCGGGAGATGAACTTTAATCACCACCAACATTTCTGGCGCTAACCCGTCATTCCCGTTTGATAAGACAACGCATTGAATTATGTCTTAAATTTTCAAGCAACAAAGAAATTTAGTGTGTTGAGCATTTTATTTAAATTCTAGGTTCGATTATTAGAAGCCCTAAAAACGTCTAAGTCCTTTATTCCTAGTTTAAAGTTTATGTTCGCTTAAGTATATTTTATTTTTATGAAGAACATTTTTCAACAAAACAAGTCTCTATCTAAGTTTTAGTCCCTAATCCTATGTTTTCACCTATTTCTAAAACAAGCAAGCAAACTTTTTATTCTTTTGAATTTACCCTTATTATTATTCCTTTTAAAAGCCTTTATTTCTTTTTATTATTTCCTAAGCTAAAACCCCTTTTTACATTTTTTATGTTTTTTACCATTTTTTCCTTGATTTCTTTTTTAAAAGCATTTTCACCCCTTTTTAAAACCCATTTTCATCTTTTTCCATTTTTAAGTTTTTTCTTTTTAAACAACCCATTTTAGAAAATAAACTTTTATTTTCTTCCTAGGAACTCTTTTCAAGTTTTTATTCTTTTCAAAAGTTTATTTAAATTCTAGACCCTAATTTTTACTTTAAAACCCTTTTAATTTTCTCTTTTAAAATCATTTTTGCCCATCTATTAGTTAAAACTAAATTTCACAAAAATCTTTTTTTATTTTTTTTAAAAAATCAAGCACTTTATTATCTAACACCTCGTATTATTATTTCTTCTAATTAAATCCCTAATTTCAAGTTTTTCAAATTAACCACATTTATTCTTTTTAATTCTTGCGTTTTAAAATCTAAACACCTTTTAAATTAATTCCTACATTTCTAAAGATGAAAATCACTTGAACGACATTTTTAAAATCATGCAAAAAGTTTAAGATCAAACTAGAAATTTAAACGAAATTAAAAGAACAAAAAAGTTACTGGAATCGCAAACAATTTTCCAACCTTGAGAAAGCAAACTAAAAATCACAAACAATACAAACAAAACACCAAAATTCAACCTAGAATAACAACAAAATCAACAAAGAAAAGATAGAAAATTTACCGAGAAATCGATGAACGATGAACTCGAATCAAGCTTCTCGAAATGCCAAACCGCTTCTGGAAAATTGCTCCAAACTCAAACTTTTTCTTCCAAAAAATTTCCAGCCAACTCTTGAAAAATTCAGAGAATTTTTCAGATTTTTGTTGAACCTTTTCTAGTGGTTTTTCTCTCAAATTGGCGTGTTGAACAAATGAAAATGGGGTATTTATACTCGAATTTTAGCTTCAAATTCAAGCCAAATTCGGATTTCAATCCTCGAATTGAAGCTAAAATCAGACAAGAAACTTGATTCTAGGAAAAACCCCTCAAACCCTATCCGATTTGGTTGAATATTCGAGCTGAATTTTCCCCATTGATTCGAGCCTAGGGTTTGACTATCTATCTTGGTTTTTTGTAGATTTCAGTGAGCACGGGTGGCGGCGGCGAGCGGGGTTGGTGGCATTAGGACGGCGGCGGCGAGGCGGACCGGTCGGTACCAACGACGTTGATGGACGTGGCTTGTAGGCTCCGGTCGGCCACCGTGAACATGCGGCTAGGGTTAAATTTGGAGAAACAGCTCGCGCACGTGCAGCCCACGTACTGGCGCGTGGCGCGCTGGTTCCCCCTTCTATTTATTTTTTCTTTTTTCCTTTTTTGCTGTTTTTATCACATTTTCATAATTATTACCACACTTATTTTCCTTTTTTTCAAAATTATTAAACATCATAATATTCTTTTTTTTCTTTTTTCATTTTCTTTCTTTTTTTTCCTTTTACTTTAAAAATGGGCTTCAACATAAGAAAAATGGGCTTTGTTCTCTTTATTAAAAAGTGGGCTTTTGAAATGGGCTTTTTTGAAAATGAGTTTTTTTATTTATTTAAAAGGTGGGCTTCAAAAGGATTTTATTTCTCTTTTATTTTTTGGATTATTTAAAACCGAGATAAAAATTTAGTGACAACACGTTTTTGAAGAAAAATGCCGCTAGGCTTACTGCTTTTCCATTCAACAATTTTAAAATGTATACTACCCAAACTTAACATGTAACATTATCCAAATAACAACAAATTAAAAAAATTACTAGCAACAAAAACAAATTCAAGTCTAGAACATTAAAGTGAAATATAGTTCAACGTTAAATTGAAATGTAGTTCAACATTTTTCATTTGAATTCACACATGAAGGAACCTAAAATCAACTAAGATGGCAGATTCTTTGGTTGGTTCTGCCTTAACATCGCCATCATTTCTTGAAATTCTTTTTGAAGATTCTGATATGCTGCTTCTCTCCCGGCTTCTCTCGTCGCTCTCTTAGCTTCTCGCCCAGCTTCTCTCCTTTCTCTTTTAGCTTCTCTCGCTTCTACCTCGGCTTGAAATTGAGTTAGCTATTGTTTTAAACGATTAACTTCTGCTTGAGAAGACTGGCATTGTGATGGCATGTACTGAGACGGGTTAGATCCAAAATATTTTGTTGGGGTAATGAATGATCCTTGGCAGCGAACCCAACCATGTCTTTCAGGACCAAAAACGTCAGCAATAACTTGATTTTTGATCTCATCCACATTAGCAGAACCATTAGTTGAAGTCGTTGTAACCCTCTAGACCCGCCTATGCGCTACAACGGATCCTAGGAAGTCACATTAGGGTCGCAAGAGCGAACCACAGTAAAAAAATACACATAAAAAAACATTTTTTTCAAACACTTATTAAAATGTAAAAAGAATTACTGTTTAAAATACTATTTCAGGAAGTCATTTAAACATATAACAGGAATTTCAGAAAGTGTTTTACAAATACTATCATAAAACAATACATGACATACATGCCCATTAACTATACATTACCGTACTCCAAAAGCAACACCGAGACAACTCCGAACACTGCTGTCAACCATTATACCATGATCTATTCTTTTAACCTGCGATGGTAAAAACAAAGTGAGCTTGAAAAAGCTCAATAATACAGAACTACCAAAAGATGCTATAAGCCCATGCAGATATATTGTAGGCATAACAATTTTATGATGTTCCATGTAGTAACAGTATCCATTTTCTGTTCTACTATTTCGAGGTAGCATCATACTCGAGAATAACAATATTTGTTCTTTATTCAAACATCGTGAATTAGACGGGAATTATATAGGCTGATAACATACTGAGGTAGAAACAGAGAGTTTAGTGTCTAGTGTGTTCCAATAGTGCAAAATTAATGCATGAAATGTAACAATGAAGGAAACCTTTTTATTTTAAATACATTTGTTTCAAGTAGCCAAAATGTCCATTTTAATTCTTTATTTACCCTCCATCCATACTCCAGTATATAGTTTCCCCAGTGTTGTATCAAGTACAGACATTAACCCAAGCCCATTGGGCGTGGGTACCATCCTAAGGATATACCTTAGAATACGGGCGGCCCTTGCCGACGCATAGGAACCGAAAATGGGTGGACCACGCCGAAGCCTAGGATCCGAAAACGGGCGGACCTAGCCGAAGCTTACGATCCGAATACGGGCGGACTTACCAGCTGGATCAGGGCTGTGCCGACGATAACTTCATATCATGTCCCAAGTACCCCAATGAATCAGATCATCAGTAGTTCATTAATCAATAATTGTATTTTTAGTAACACATTATTCATATAGCATGTTTGTCATATCGGGTGCATAGGCATATACCAGAAATATAGTACGGTCATACTTAATTTATAAAACATGTCATGTTCATGTGAGTTCAAGTATGTCAATCATGTGCACGTGATCAGTATTATAACATGTAAATCAGTATACAAAAAATAGTCGTGTAGCACACATGGAACACAGTAAGTGGAATAGTCTATTTCCTTGTCATTTACGGAAGAAAACACATTAAACCTTTGACCATTTGAACGAGTTTCTAAAACGAGGCCCCTATTAAAATAGAGGTTTGTACTAATGGTTCAAACCAGATATTCGGGAGATGATACATCAAGATCTTTGAGAGTTTAGGCATATCATGAGCGATTTACTCATTTAAGCCTACAAGGGCATTATAGTCATTTTATCACACAAGGGCATTTTGGGTAATTTATACCAAGGTATAAACAGTGGCTCGGAAAATTCTAGTTGCTCATCAGGTTTCCAATCAAGCATTCAGAGGTTTCCATGTCAAGATCTCTCACGATATCAGATACATTTAGGGCTATTTTGATCACTTTGGCCAATGAGGGCATTTTGGTCATTTAACTATTATAGGGGACTTTGTAACTTAGCCCAATCATGAGGAAATTATGATTTACAATATTTAATATTTCCAAAAGTATATCGAGTCTCCAAAACGATTCGAACTAACATATCCCAACCTTGCATTACTAACCAACCCTTCTAATGTATCCGGCTGTATCGTATATCTGAACGGTTGCTTTCATATTTCACCACCGGACTTGCCGCGGAGTAGTCGAACTTATGTTCTGCGCGAAAGAACTTCCAACCTTATTAATATCATGAGTGATCGATATACATGATTCATGCTTCAACCCTTAGGGGCATTTTAGTCATTTTCAACTTTATTGGTATTTCGAAAATTTTATCAAAGGCAATTTATTTATTCTAGTCAATGGGGGGTATTTCAGTCATTTGAAGTTCATGATATCCATCATTCATGTCAATCGAACCATATATACTATTTCAATCAATTAAGTACCCGTGGGTGTTTCAGCCATTCAAGTAATCTCGGAACCTCCAACCACTTCATTCATTTCAGAACTCAAATATTTATCCATCATTCTAGATAATTTGCAAACCTCGATGTCTGAGGACACTTTAGTCTTTTTGGTCAATACGATCATTCCAATTAATTAACCATAACAATATTTCCAATACATTTAGTCATTTCAGTCAATTCCGTATTTCGTGCCGCTTGATTAATTCAGAGGTATGAATAACTTCCCGTAAATCTATATTCAGAGACTCATTTCAAATTCAAGGAAACTTAACACCTTACAATTTCGAAGGCTCAAATCTTGTTACCATAACTTTCCAGGTTTTTCGAGGTTTTCAGATGAATCATGTTGTCTTACCATATCTAGCATAGATTTCTAGATCGCTTCCAATTCCAAGGATATTTTAGTCATTCTCATACTTTAAAGGCATTTTCGTAATTTTATATCCGAATATTTTTAACATTTGATCACTCGACACTGATAATCAGATTTGGAGATTAGCTGCCTTATTAGTTATTTATTGAACTCCAGATCCTTACATTTATTAACTTTCTCGTTCGAGCATTTTAATCTTATCCAGGTTATCATACTCAATTTCATATCCGATGACTTAAGCAGAGCTAACATCACTCATCATCATATTTAGGCATGCATTTACCGAATACCAACATGTTATTAAAGCATACTAGAGGTAGTAGTGTATTACCTTTAATACTTGCTACATCGGTCAACCATGATACTCCGTTTGATCACTTTCAAACCCGAAAATGACGTCCTCAACATCTCGAATACAAGAAACTGTGAATACCTTCAATTACACAAAATTCCAATTTCAGTCTTTAATCGCATTGCTCATAATTGATTATTAAAATACATAAGTGGACTCGAGTTCAAGGTCCAATTTGGAGGCTTTCGGATTAGAATTTCACGAAACGGGCATCAAAAATGGACTCAGGACGTCAAAAAGCATAACATAGGGCTTTTATGGAAAATTTGACTTTTTGGTCAAAGTCAACGCTGATGTCATGCTGACGTCACTGGTCCAATGGCTGACTCGGTGAGTTGACTCACTGGGTTGACTCGAGCGAGTTGACTCACTAAGTTGACTCGGGCAACGGGCCGAGTACGGGTCAACGGGTCGCGTCGGTCAACGGGTCGGGTCAGGTGAATTGGACACGGGTTCAGACCGGGTTAGCGTCGGGTCGGGTTGGTTATACGGGTTTGGGCTAAAGGTCGTTGGGCCTTACACGGGCCGACCCATTTCCTAAAACTAATAGGCTTGACCCAATTCATTGGGCCACGCCGGATCGGTTTGGTTAGGTTCAGAGCGATTTAGGCCGGTTCGCTTACCTAGCGATACCAAGTCGCCGGACGGTCGTTGGAACGATCGCCGAAAGCCCCAAAATGCACCCAAAATGCCAAGGGACGGTCGGAGAGTGACGTAGCTCCGACGAGGTCCTTACCGGAGTCAAACGGACGAACAACCGACTGGGTTTTGCACAGCTCGACGCGGGGAGTTCGACGGCTACACCCACGTCTCAAACAAACGGCTGTACCGATCGGAGGTAGCGGAAAATAGAGGCGACGGTTTGGGTTTCTTCTCTAAGTTTCAAACTTCTCGCCAAGGCTGACGACGGTGACTTACCGCAAGTGGTCACTGTGGTTCCGATCTGGGGGATTTGGTGGACATCGCAGTGGCGGCGGTGAAGACCACGGCCGGGCGGTGTAGCAGATCGGCGCAAAAGCTAGAGCGGGGAAGGTGATGGGCGAGAGGGAAAAAATGGAAGGGTCTGGAAATTTTTGCTAAGTTAATCATCACATGTGGGTTTTTTGTTCAGACTTCTATTTAATTTCGATTTAATCAAAACAATTAATTTAAAAGAGAATCGAGTTAGACCATAATAAGAGAGTGCCTTAGCTCAAATGGTTAAGTCATGCGTTATCCATTCAAAGGGTCATGGGTTTAAAACCCATTGCTTCCATTTTCCCCTTCTTTCCTATTTTTTTCGCTTAAAAGATTAAATACAAAACTTGGGTGTTACAGTCGTAGCTTCATACTCCGTCCTTTTTTCCCTCAACTTCGCCTGGCAATCAATTAAAAATATATAATGAATTCAAACATTATTTAAAATAAAAAAATGTTATATTTTTTTATCAGCAATACGTTGTATATTAAACGAGAAAAAATGCAACGATTGTCCCACGTGTGCCTCATTAAAAACCTTCCTAAGCCTAACGGAGGAAAAGAGTACGACACATAGACAATAAGGAATCAACAAACAACAAGAAAATAACACCCCTCAAAGAACCAATCAACGAGTCATAGACAAGCTTGAAACAAAGATGCACGCGACACCCCTTCCCTTGCTAATGCATCCGCTAACCCATTCGCTTCACGAAAAATGTGAATGAAACAAACAGATCCCAAAGAACGACATGCACTATCAATCATGCCAAAGACCTCCCAAAAATGTCATGGTCGCCGTTCCAAGTGCATTACCCAGCTAAGAGCAATTTTAGAGTCCGACTCCATCACAAGAGGTTGTGACGACCATCTAGATGCTGCAAAGAGTGTCAAAGCAAAATCAATCGCCTGCAGCTCCGCCGCATTGGAGTCGGTGCATCCAAGAGGACCCGAAAAAAGAGCTAAAATCCTGCCTTGAGCATCGCGCAAGACTCCCCCAAATCCCGCAGGTCCTGGTTTAGCGCGAGCTGAACCATCAACCGAGAATTTTAGCGTCCCCCCGATCGGAGGTTCCCATCACACCCTCACACAACGAGGCCGAGTAGCAATAGCCTAACAAAAAGAACTCGGACAATCCCACCATAACGACTCACTTATGAACAACCCCTCCTTTAGAGTTTTCATCCAATAAAACGAGTGCAACTTGACCAAAAAACAAATCTCTAATGCATGTAACAACTTTCCATTGAAAACCATCTCATTACGCGCAAGCCATAGTGACCACAACAACACTGCGATACTCGAGACCCACAAATGTCATAAATCACCCGAAAAGGAACAATGAAAACCTGGAATAAAGAACTCAGAAAGCAACCTCGACAATGGTAAACTCACCCCACCAACGCCTAAACCAATCTCATATGCCCTGTACAAACGGGCACGAGAAAAATATGGATCGATCCCCTTCTCCCACTCACGACACCAAATGCATACACCATGATGCTCATCCAACGCAATATCGCGGTGCCTAACAAATGTATGGGCGATCTAGCGGGGAATGGCTGCCAACAAGTCTGGACGGTTTTTGGTCGGAAACGTTACACTGGAAGGGTCTGTGGCAAGTATTCGATAGACACGGGGTGGTGGTCGATGCCTTTATTCCATAGAAAAGGGCTAAGGACGGTTCACGTTTTGGGTTTGTATGAATAGAGAGTCGTTTTGATGCTGATCGGGTTATTGAACGTCTACACAACAAATGCATATATGGATCGTGCATATTAGTAACCATGGTGAAATATGGGGATCGTGCTTATTTATGGAGAAACAAACAAAGAAGTGCAGGGAACAGACAGTCGCAACAAGTATCTCAGAGTGGCGTTAAGGGGCATTCGGGCTCTCATGGCATAGATTCAAAGATACATGGTGATTCGTTTGACTAAGTGGTACAGGTGCATGTGGATGAGGATAAGCTAAATATCCTTCATAATTGTGTGGTGGGATGGAGCAAGAAGCCTTGGAGTCTTAAGGAATTGGCGACACAGATGAATCTTCTATGTTTACAAGGGTTCTCAATTCTGCGTATTGCAGGGCCTATGATTTTGTTGATGTTTACGAACACTTCCATTCGCGAGAAGGTGATGAAGATGAAGGTAGTGCGTGAGTGCTTTTCCAAGTTAGAGAGGTGGTCGCCGGAATTGGCCATCACTTCAAGGAGGGTCTGGCTATCGATAAGGGGTTTGCCAATACACGCGTGGTCACAAGAATCATTCGAGAATATTGTGAAAATTTGGGGATCTCTAGTGCGCCTTGCTGATGTTACGGAATCACTAACATCGTTTGAGTGTGGCTTGATTTTAGTTGAAACAGATGTCACGGATTTTATAGACTCTATCATCAAGATGGAGATTGGAAGATTGACGTATAGCTTGCATATCAAAGAGCTAAACATGTTTGGCCCAACTAAAAATCGTGACATTCGTTGGTCCCTTTTTTGTAACGTCCGTTTAAATTTTTTTGGCCCAACTAGATCGTGTCATGTGGTTCTTTTGACCAAAAAATTGATTGACTTTATTAAAAATAGGTAAATAACTTGTTGAGTCTCTCAAGTTTTATATTTATTCAATCTAGCCCCTAATTTTTTTTAACTTGGAATTCATTAGCAAACAAGAGTTGTTCATCTTATTGTCCAACTTTAGATCATTGTTTATTCATTTAAACACATGTTTAATATAAAACTAAATTTTCAGAATACAACAATCTTCTGTTTCATCGGGGAAGACAAAAAAAATGGAGCTAGTGAAGCCGCAATGTTTCCCAGCCAAAGAGTCATTGCAAACATGGCACCAATTGGGACCACAGATGTTGTGTATATGTGCATTTTTAACTTCATCAAATTAAGAGTACATTATATAAAAGAAGAATAACAACAACATAGAATGATTAAGTAACAACAAAGACACATTATTTTTAACTCGGTTTATGATTTTGCCTGAGTTCCAAAAGAAAAAGTAACCAACCCATTTCTTTCTACTATTCTTCTCCCATATTAACTCCGTTTTGCCACTCTATTTAATATTTTCTTTCCATTATGCCTAATTTCTCTCCTGTAACTGTTTTATCCTTCCATATTTCTTTTTAATAAGTGTTCTTCCCCCACGTTTTACACTCTTTCTTGTTTCCTTTCTCTAGTTAGTAACAATTGTGTCCTTTAAACTTTCATCGGAGAGCACCAAGGCTGTTCATATTCAATCACCATTAAAAACACTAATGAAATCACCCGTCACCCATTTTTAAATTAAAAAAAGGGTTAGCTAACTCAAATACTCAATCAGTAACTAAAACAAAATAACTGAAGAAACTCCACGCAACTGAAGCCTAAAGGATATTGCAGAGATGGGTTCTCATCATATTCATACCAGATATCTAGAGCTCAGTGGGAGAGAATGTAACACCCCTTTCCGGCCTGGTTGAGAACAAGGTCGGACTGTATTACCGAAAAACAAAACGGAGATCGGAGACATAAATCTTAAACTTTTAATTAATATCTTAGTGTCAAATATACCATTTTTACTACTTTTAAGTCAAACTAACGTACCATTTTAAGCCCTTATGCTTTATAAAACATAGTCTTTACAAACATAACAAAAGCTTCATAATCAACTAGTTTAATTACTTTGCCACCATTCTAGGAGTTTATAAAGACAAAACACATTACTCTAAGCTTGTAGTGACTCGCCGATCCGTCGACTTCTCCAATCTTGAACCGAACACCTTGCTTGCCTAAAATGTTATGAAGATGAATGCATTAGTCTTTCGTAGTCTAAGTGAGGTAGTCATAACCAATGAATGAATATATTATGTAATGCAACATGTCTCAATATCATCAATAATGATATGTCCTGAACGCACACATCATTTCTATGCTCAATAACAACAATAACTATCACGACATCGATAATCAATATCATGACAACAATGATCAATAGCAATAAACAATAATTTCTTTGGATCGATTCACGGCATTTCTTCAATTTGAACGATTTGCCGTGGGTCTCACTCTTATTATTATTATTATTATTATTATTATTATTATTATTATTATTATTATTATTATTATTATTATTATTATTATTATTATTATATTTTAAAAATAAACGATTACAATTAAATCGAATAATTAGGTTCTAGTCCTAATTTCTATTAGACCGATTTTCGGGATGTGACAACGGTTACAATTAAATCAAATAATTAGGTTTTAGACCTCATTTCTACTAGACCGATTTTTGGGATGTGACAGAGAAAGTTGCATATTGATATAAATATGTCTAAGCAGGCTTTATCAGATGATTGTAAACAATGGAAGAAGATGAACTGTTCATGTAAGGGACTAAAATGAAAAAAATTGGCATACCTAATATGCAATTCACCCCTTGTATTTAAGAATTTATTTATTTATAGTAAAATGTCACATGGCGCGTTTTGATTGGCCCGTAATTTTTTTAACGGAGTATAACGAATGGGTCATATGAGGTCACGAATTTTAGTTAAAGGGACAAAACATAGCGAAAAATACTTTGGGGGCTGTTCGGAAAAAAGTACATAGTTTGCTCACTCAAAAATTAATAACTCCTAATATATAACTCGAAATCAAGAACCGTTTGTTTTCACCGAACCTAGACTTCCGTATAGTTATAGAAATATAAGGCTCACTTCCTGATTTATCTTGTAGAATTATTGGTGATATTTTAAAGTTATTGCTGAAACTGTTTTATAAGAAATGTGCTGCCAAATTTTAAAGTTATTCCTCATTTATAGAGTAACTATTTTATAGAAATATAAGGCTCACTTCCTGATTTTTGGTGATTTTTGGTGATTTTTGGTGATATTTTAAAGTTATTCCTCATTTCTACTAGACTGAATCACGTTTACAGTGATGTATAGACAACTTTCTAATTATTTTATCGAATTTACGAAGAATTTCTAAATTTATTCCGGCCAACCATACTCAAGTTATGGGACATTAGATTTTTGTTGAAAATGGGAAAATTACCCTTATGACCATCCAACTTTGTAAATATACTGGGATCCCTGCGGATATTTTTCGAGGATCCACATGATGATTTATACGGGTACGGTTAGATTATCCCCATGGTTCGGATATAACAACCCCATCCCCATTTGAGATTCGGTGATAAAACTTCCCTTGCCTCGTCCTCGTAGATGAAGATTTCGGTTATTCCCTATATTTGTCAGTTCGGGTCCCCATAATTTTCGGTTATTCCCCTCCCGATTGCCACCCCTACTTATAATGGAGAAGATGAACATTGTTTGAGAAGAAAACTAACAATAATTGTAATAAATTACTCTCAAATAAGAAATGGCACCATGCAGAAGATATTGTAGGAGATCTTTCCATGAATAGCATATGGAACTTTTGAAATTTTAAACCATAAATATTTCTTCTATGATAACACGGATTAAATTTGAGTTTAGTCCTGAGTAGCTTTTTTAAGTTAAGATAATTGTAAAATTAATATTATTTTTTTATTATATGAAATTTAACAATATATACTATTTTTTAATGACGAATTAGTAATACAATGAACCATAAAGGATATTTGTGCACATCGTGCCCTCGATGAACCATGTGATCATCATCTATTGGAGTCGTTATAATGGCAGGATCGAGAATGGTAATTCCGATAACGTTTAAATTAGGGTTAACAATGAGCTTGACCAGCTCGCAAGCTATTCGAATTTGGTTCGGTAAAAACTCAGCTCGAATGAATTCATGCTCGGCTCGAGGCGTTAACAAGCTGATCCAAACTCGACTCGAAAAGATCATGAATAGGCTTGCCACTTAAAGGAATCACGAGCTGAGTTGAGCCTAGCCAAGCTCAAGCCACGAGCCAAGTTGAATTTAAACTATCTATTTCGAACTCAAACCTAAAATTTTAAGCTCAAACCGAGCCTAATTTATCCACACTCAGTTTCAACTCGACTTGTTATCAACCCTAGCTGAAATACATGGCCGGATACGGTTTCTTCTTTTATGGACTCCACTTCTCGCGCAGCTTTCCAATCAACTGATTGACACAAACAAAGAAGAAACAAAGCAGCAAAGAAGCTCAAAAGGTTGCAACTAGCCATAATTTTAAAATTTCTTTTAAAAAATACAGAAGCATTAATCACCTGGTTTCTCATGGTTTCCCAATAACTATGGGGTTCAATGTTCGGTTAAAATCAAATTAATTGACTAAATCGAAATTTCAGTCCGTTAATTAGATACTATATAGATTAACGGTTAATTTTTTAAAAGTTCATTTATTGATTAATTTGGTTTGAAACATGTTAATTAGTCGGATTAACCAAATTAAATATAATATATATTAAACATATATATATATATATATATATATATATATATATATATAAGCGGTTTTCAAAAAATTATTAAGCGAAAATTAACCGAATATATATGTATTAACTGAAAATTTAGATGTTCCATAATTATTTCGGTTAATTCGAAAATTAATTTGTTCAGTTCAGTTAATTTTAAAAATATCGGTTCAGTTAACGATTAAAGAGTTAAAATTTTCGGTTAATAATATTTAGCGAGTAGAATTCGGTCAATTAACCAAATTAACCGATTGAACACCCCTACTAATAACTTCAAATCATTTTCTTTGAAAAAGACATTCACTACCCCCGAAAAATAGACACTTTCGAGGCGGAGCTTCCTTAATCGCCCGACCCCTCTAATAAAATTAGAATATTTTGATTGATTTGGTCTAATTATAATTAAGTCCCTGTAAAAATAAATATTGAAATTAAAAAATACAAGAGTTTATTAAATAAATATTCAAGTAGGAATTGAACTAAAATGAGCCTGCATTATCAAATTTTTTGGTCTAATATTAATTTAAGTCCTTATAAGTTTAAATATTAGACAAATTAGGGCTTCCCCATAAATTTTGACCAAAATGGATTATGTTTTGTTTTTATATAGCTGAATTTATTTTCATGAATTATAATTTGAAGAGTCAATATGTTTCAAACATAATTAATAGGGCAGAGCCCAATATTGCAAGGTGTTGTACAAAACAAAGACTGCTGCAACCTAAAACTTGAATATATTATTAATTAACAATTTAACATCAAAATACCACTATACCAGCGATAAATATAAATCCAAATTCTACTAAAACCTAAAACTTTATCTATTCATAAATATTTATTTTATTATTAATATTATCTATCTCCTCATTTCCACACAATATATTTTGCATAATCCAAATTCTACTCCAACTTGGATTTTCAGTTTATATAAATAGAAACAGGAAACAAGAAACTCTGATCTCCCATATTCATATTCACTAATGCTTTTTGTGTAAACTTAAACCCTTAACCCTCTGTCTCAATGGTTGTGTACAATAGCTTCGAAGATTTCCATTCAATTTCAGTGACGAAGCCCACTACGGGAAAGTGGCGAAGTAATTTGCGCGTTCCACCATAGGATTATATTTGTCATCGTAGCCATGTCGGTGGAAATTATATTCAGCATTGCCTTGTTAATGGTGAACCTGAATTTGATAGAAGTGCTTCAAAGGCATATGAATCGAGTTCCAAAAATTCTGGGGTTTTATATGCTTCAACTTCAACTTTATGCAGTTGTAGTTCCAAGACTGGTTGTGTTTCTCCGGTCTCCCTACCAATTAAATGGTGTATATGGAAAAAGCCAGAGATAGGATGGATCAAGTTAAACACAGATGGATCTGTCAGTGCTATTGGTGGTTTACTTCGAGACCACAACGGTTGGCCATTATGCGCCTATTTCACTAAAACGCTTCATAAGAATACTTTCATGGTAGAACTAAGTGCCATATGGAGGGGTCTTCATCTCGCCTTGAGTCTAGGCATTAGAACAGTATGGATCGAATCCAATTCATTGAGTGTGGTAAAAACAATTAATGGACAACAACCAGGTGGTCCGAGTAGTGGTTGCTATTTAAGCAAAATACGGAAACTATTAGCTCACTTTGACGACTATCGTGTGACACATACATGGCGCGAAGCAAATAAAGCTGCAGATTGTGTTTCAAGGATGGATGTTGGGTTATAGGATGTAGTGTTCTGGCCAACTGACTTTCCTGATATGCTTCATGATATTATCAAGGATGATGCACAAGGTAAGATTTACTTCAGACATTAATATATGTTTTGGTTTTCTGATCAAAAGGAAGACAAGCAAGGAATATGAGCGTATTAGTAGTTTAGCTGGGTTTGATCATTGTAATACACTATCACGTGTATTGAGTCACAAAATTAGTTTATACTTTTAGTGTTAGCTGAATTATGATGTAAGGGATACAAAGTTGTTCTTAAATCTCTTTGTAATACTACTGTTGTTATGCAGCTTACTAATAATATATATTTTTTGCAACATATATGTCCCTGCATCTGAATTCCATCATACAACAAAAACAAAGTTTCTCATGCACTTCATTGCTACAAATTTATTTTAACATATGAGTAGGAGTGGAAATACAATGATTAATTATCCGAATTAGATTTGATAGCATACCAATATCCTCAAGAGTGTCTGTAATAAACGACCAGTGAATACGATCAAAAGCCTTTTGTAGATCGACTTTGATCGCCATCCAGCCCGTGTTACCCTTCTTAGAGTGCATAAGGTGAATGATTTCCTGATTAATGATAACATTTTGAGAAATACTTCTACCCTTGGTGAAACTTGTTTGCGCCGAACCAATAAGGCGAGGCATAAGGACTTGTAGGCGTTGCACAATGACCTTGGAGATGAGCTTATAAATAACTGAACACAAGCTAATTGGCCAGAAGTCGGAAAAGGTTTCTGGGCTTTTTGTCTTAGGAATAAGAACAAGGGTGGTGAAATTCAACACGGGGTCTAAATCTGTACCTTCAAATAATCATTGGATCATTGTGCGGATTGAAGAACGGACAACTTCCCAATTCTTTTGAAAGAAATGTGCATGAAGACCATCTATTCCGAGAGATTTAAGGGGGGCATAGTGTTAGAAACCGTTTTGTATAATTTGTTAATTATATAGTTAGTGTTGTTAGAAAGGTTGTTAGGATCAGTTAGTTTTGTTAACTAGTCCAAAGTTGTATATAAATAGTCCTTGTATAGAACATTGGAATACATGAGAAATTATATTCATCCAATTCATTTTTCAACATGGTATCAGATTTGGTTTTTTTTTCGTTTGGGCTTTTTTGGGCTCCAGCTTCTCTTTGAGTCTTTGCCGTTTTTCCTTTTGTTTCTTTTTCCCCAATTCCCAAATTTCCAATTTCATCGTTCTTTGTCGTTTTCCCCAATTTCTTCACGATGCCCTCGGATTCCGTTGATTTCAATCATGTTTTATACCTCCATCCATCTGATACGCCGGGCATGATGCTCGTTTCTCATCCCCTTGTTGGAATTGACAATTATTCCATCTGGAGTCGTTCATTGAAGATAGCCCTGCTTGCGAAAAACAAGCTAGGGTTTATCGATGGTTCTTGCCGCCGGGAGACGTATTCTGGTGATCTCCTTTCACAGTGGGATCGGTGCAACGCGATTGTCTTATCGTGGATCCTCAATTCCGTTTCTAAAGATCTCTCCGCCGGTGTTGCCTTTGCGTCGAGTACTGCCCTTGTTTGGAAAGATTTGGCTGAACGATTCGACAAGGTGGATGGCTCCCGCATTTTCTTTCTGCATCGAGAAATTGCCACTGTTTCTCAAGGTGATTCTACTATTTCAAGTTACTTTACTCGTCTTAAACTGCTTTGGAGTGAATATGAGGCTCTTGTGCCTTTTACGGCTTGCGAGTGTGAGGTTTCTCAGGACAACTTGAAGATTCTTGTTCGCCAGAAGCTCTTTCAGTTCCTTATGGGGTTACATGAGTCTTATGCGGCAATTCAAAGTCAGATTCTAATTATGAAGCCGCTCCCTTCGGTCAATTAGGCGTATTCTATCCTTGTTCAGGAAGAATCTCAGCGGACCCAGCTTTCCCTTCTTGGTACCCCGGAGACCACGGTTTTATTCTCTGCCTCTTCTAGTGGTTCTGATCGTCGTCGGTTTTCTTGCATTTGTGAGCATTGTAAAATCAAGGGACATCGGAAGGATCAGTGCTACCGTTTGATTGGGTTTCTGTCTCACTATAAGTTCAACAAAAAGAAGAGTGGTTCTTCTGCTGCAGTGGCCCTTTCTTCTCCTGTTCATTCTGGTGGGGATGGTGACTTGGTCTCTGGTGCGTCTGGTATTCCTTCTGTGTCACCCTCTGCTCCAGTTTTCACTCAGGATCAGTATCATCAGATCCTTCGTTTGCTGAACAAGTCTCCCTCTGCTGATGCTGCTGTGAATCTTGCAGGTATAATTAATTCTAATTCTCCTTCATCTAATACTTCGCTTTGCTGGATTGTAGACACAGGGGCCATATACCATATTTTATCTTCTTTCAATCATCTGGATGATCCTGTTTCATGTGCTTCATATTCCCGCTTTGTTCACCTACCAAATGGTAAAACAACTCATGTTACTCACCTTAGTTCCTTTCGTTTAACCCCAGAATCCACTCTTCAGAATGTTCTCTATGTCCCTGACTTTCAACATAATTTGTTATTTGTTTCCCGTCTTACTCGTGACCTGAATTGTTGTCTCATTTTTTACCCTGATTTCTGTTTATTACATGATCTTTGCACTGGAGGGATGAAGGGGGATTGGTAGGGCATCTCATGGCCTTTATTTTTTTGAGTCTGGTGGTATGTCTAAAGCTCATTCCATTTCTTTTTCTGATACTGCAAATGCTTCTTGCATGTCTTCTATTATGAGTGATACTTGTATCTGGCATGCTCGTTTAGGGCATGCTGCTCTCTCCAAGTTGAATAAAGTTGATTTTTTACATTCTGTGCATTTTGATTCTGATGTTATACATAAATGTGTTGTTTGCCCTTTAGCAACAAACTAGGTTGCCTTTTCCTTCTAGTTCTTCTAGGACCGATTCTCCTTTATCTCTTATACATATTGACATCTGGGGACCCTATAGGGTTTCTACTCACTCTGGTTGTCGTTTCTTCCTCACTATAGTTGATGATCACACTAGGATGAGTTGGGTTTATCTATTGAAGCATAAGAATGAAGCTCTTTCTTCCCTCAAGCAGTTTTTTCTTTTAGTTCAAAACCAATTCTCTACTACTGTTAAGGTTGTTCGCAGTGACAATGGATCTGAATTCTTCAATACGTTGTGTTCATCTTTCTTTCTTTCTCTTGGTGTTATTCACCAGAGTACTTGTGTGCATACCCCTCAGCAAAATGGGGTTGCTGAGAGGAAGCATAGGCATCTTCTTGAAAGTGCCATTGAAATTCTGGGGAGAGTGTGTTACCACTGCTTGCTATCTTATAAATAGGCTTCCTGTTTCTTTGCTTTCTTGGAAGTCCCCTTTCGAAATGTTGCATCATAAACCTCCAAATTTATCTCATTTAAGGGTCTTTGGTTGTTTATGTTATGCCACTAAACCTAACTTCTCTGATAAGTTTTCTACAAAGTCCATTCCTTCAGTTTTCTTTGGTTATTCCTCAACCCAAAAGGGTTATATTCTTTTTAATCTTGAAACTCATCGTTTTTGTGTTAACCGAGATGTCCTTTTTCATGAGGATATTTTTCCTTTTAGTTTCATCTCTGATAATTCTTCTTCTTCTTCTTTTCCTTCTTTTCCTTATACACCAGATTCTGAGTTTCTTAACCTTTCTAGTTCTTCTTCTCAGCCCTTTTTTGATTCTGGTTCTCAGCTTTCTCCTGTTGGTTCCTCTGATACTTTACATACTGCTTTTCATCCTGCTTCTAGTGCTTTAACAGATCTTCCCTCTCAACCTTCTTCATCTTCTTCTCCCTTACCTCAATCACCACAACCACCACAACCTCCTCCAGCATCTCAAACATTAAATTCTAATTCTTCTCCTTCTCGTCGAGTTTCTTCTCATGTTCCCAAACCACCACAGTGGCTCAGTGATTATGTTCATACCTGCCAATCCACTTCTCCTTCAGGTTTGTATCCCATTCAGAATTTTCTTTCTTATTCCCATTTGCCTCCTCATACTTCTTCATACATTTTTTCCATTTCTCACATTTCTGAACCTCAGACCTTTGATGAAGCCAAACTAGATCCAAAATGGATTGAAGCCATGAATGCAGAAATCCAGGCCTTGGAATTAAATAAAACCTGGACTGTTGTTCCTTTGCCTCCTGGTAAAGCTTGTATTTGGTGCAAGTGGGTTTTTAGGGTTAAATATACTGTCTCTGGGGAAGTTGAGCGTTACAAAGCTCGTTTAGTAGCTAAAGGCTACAATCAAAGTGAGGGTGTAGATTTTGTGGATACCTTCTCTCATGTTGCCAAGCTTACAACTGTTCGGTTTGTTTTGGCTATTGCTTCCATTTTTCAGTGGTCATTGTGGAAAATGGATGTCCACAATGCTTTCCTTCAAGGTGACCTTCTTGAAAAAGTTTATATGGAATTACCTGCTGGTTTTTGTAGTCAGGGGGAGACTATGGTGTGTCGACTCCAAAAATCTTTATATGGATTGAAACAAACTTCACGTCAATGGAATGCAAAATTAACAAAGGCATTGTTGGAAGCAAAGTTTATTCAAAGTAAACTAGATTATTCATTGTTTACTAAGAAACATGGTTCTAGAATTGTGGTTCTGTTGGTATATGTAGATGACTTGCTTATTACTGGGAATGATATTGATTTGATTGAAGAGTTAAAAGCTGTGTTGCATAGAAATTTTAAAATGAAAGATCTGGGTGAGCTTAAGTACTTTCTTGGTTTAGAGGTTTTAAGATCCAAAGAAGGAATTTTGATCAATCAAAGAAAGTATGCTCTAGAGATTATACAAGATACTGGTGCAGGGGGAGCAAAGCCTGCTATGACTCCATTAGAGCAGAATACTAAACTGACTTCAGTTGAGTTTGACAAACACATCCAACAAGAAGATGATTCAGAAGTTCTTGTTGATAAAGCACCTTTTCAGAGACTGGTTGGTAGGTTATTGTATTTAACACATACCAGACCAGATATTGCATACTCAGTGCAACATTTGAGTCAGTTCATGCACCAGCCAAAGAAATAACACATGGAGGCAGCTTGTAGGATAGTCAGATATATAAAGAAGAATCCTGGTTTGGGTGTTCTGCTGAAATCCTCAAGTGACTGCACTATCACAGCAAGTTGTGACTCAGACTGGGCCACATGTCCATTGTCCAGAAGATCCATTACTGGATATTGTGCAATGTTGGGAGAGTCATTGATCTCACGGAAATCAAAGAAGCAAAGTACTGTGGCTAGATCATCAGCAGAGGCAGAATACAAAAGTATGGCTATGGTGACTGCATAAATAGTTTGGCTAAAGGGATTGTTAAATGAACTGGGAATTCAAGATAATAAGCCAGCAAAAGTGTTAAGTGATAGTAAAGCTGCCATTCAAATAGCTGCTAATCCTGTATTCCATGAGAGGACAAAGCACATAGAGATTGATTGCCATTTTGTGAGGGAAAAAATTCAAGAAGGGTTGATACAGACAGAATACATCTCAACTAAGGAGCAACCAACTGATATTTTTACAAAGGCTTTGAGTTCTTCTCAACATGAATAATTGTTATCCAAGTTGGGTGTCAAAGATGTATTTGCCCCACCAACTTGAGGGGGAGTGTTAGAAACCGTTTTGAATAATTTGTTAATTATATAGTTAGTGATGTTAGAAAGGTTGTTAGGATTAGTTAGTTTTGTTAACTAGTCCAAAGTTGTATATAAATAGTCCTTGTACAGAACATTGGAATACATGAGAAATTATATTCATCCAATTCATTTTTCAACACATAGAGAATAAAGCATCTTGAATCTCCTCAGCCGATGGAGGGCGGTCCAAGTTATCTAAGTCTTGCTGAGCAATATGCGGAAATGAGTGCCGGATAGGGAAGCGATCTATAGGAGCATCGTCGCAAGCAAATAATTGCTCGAAGAAAAAAGCAGCTTCATCGCGAATAATATCAGCATCGGAGCACCAATCCCCATTGCTAGTTTTCAACATAGGAATTGTGGTACGTCGTCTTTTCCCCATAAAAATAGAGTGAAAATACTTTGTGTTTCTATCGCCGAATTTAGTCCTTTCTACACAAGAGTTCTATTTCCAGAGAAGTTCCTCTTGCTCAAGGATGGATTCCAATTCCTGTAGAAGTTTACTCTCCAATTTAATCATATTTGATGAGCGTTGATTTGCAAGGCAGTGTTGCATACCACGGAGGCGAGCCATGATATTTTTTTTCCGAAGCTCGATGGCCCCAAACACATTATCATTCCACATATCAGCTTCTTGGCAAAAATTAGCAATAGTTTCCGAGAGTGGTAAGGAGGAATTCCAGTGATCACGAGCAAAAGCAGCAAAATATGCATGAAGGGACCAACCTGCCAAGTACCGGAAAGGCAGACGCTTTGATGGAAAAGATGAATCAGCTAGAGATAGGAGAAGAGCCCTGTGATCAGATTTCATTCGAAGAAGATGAAAAACAATGGTTGTGGGAAAAGAATCAAACCATTCGTCATTGCAAAAAGCCCTATCAAGTCGGATCGCACAATTAACCTTGTACCAAGTAAAATCTGGGCCATGAAATCTAAGGTCGTGAAGTCTACAATTAACCTTTACTGTCTTCAGTCGATAATGTAGCATTAAAGTCACCAATGAGAATCCAAGGCTCATTAATCTGGGAAGCCATAGATCGGATATAGGACCACAAAGCGGCACGTTTACGCCGATTAGGACTAGTATAAATAAAGGAAGCCAAGCATGAGGTAGGACTTCCAGGGATAGAAATTCTGCATAAAATGATTAAAAGTGACAAAAGATAATGTCGATCACAATATTATCATACCAACAAAGCGAAATCCCTCATGAGAAACCCATGGCCTCAACACGGTGGGAATTAGTAAAACCAAGGGAAGAGATAGTTTTCAAAACAAACTCGCCGCTCACCCGAGTTTCTACTAAAACAAAGATATCAGGACTATTGTCACGAATATAGTGTTTATCAAGAAGAAAACTGACTTTAGTTTAAATGTGTGTTTGTCAAGCTGAAATTTAATGAATATGAGCGGGAAAACAAAAGGTGTTTAGGACTTGTAATTAAAATTGGGCTTTTAGGATTTTATGCTGCAAATAAGTTTTAAGGATGTATATGGACTTTTGTAGGCTATTTATTTATTTATTTATTTATTTATTATTATTATTATTATTATTATTATTATTATTATTATTATTATTATTATTATTATTATTATTATTATTATTATTATTATTATTATTATTATTATCATTATTTATGTATTTCTTGTTTTATTTATATCGAATTACTAATATATATGGGTACCCGAATAAAATTAGGGTATTACAGCTTCGCCTCTTTACTTATTGCCGTGGAACGGGAATTGGGCAAAGACACGAATTTTACCCGAACCTGCTGGCTGTTTCTTTGAGCCGCAAGTTCTTCCTCTTTTGAGCCTGAAGTTGATATATCTTGCTTTCAAACTTGGTAATCCGAACTTTCTTCTTTTGCTTGAAACTGATAGTTCAAAGGTTGATATCTTTGTCGATACTATACCCCCATTGTCTTACTGTGACGTCATCTAAAAAGTTCTCATCATTTTTGTAGATGTTAGTTTAAAAGACTTAAAATCATGCCCGAAGGACCTATTGATAACCTGAAGGCTTTAAAGTTGCACTGCACTTTCTTTCTTGTGTAGACAATCAGAAAATCTTTACTGGGATTAACCTCTTCAAACGAATTGATATATTTGCTGAGATCAACCTCTTCAAACAGATTGATATATCTGCTGAGATCCGCCTCTTCAAACGGATTGGTACCTTTGCTGAGATATGTCTCTTCAAATGGATTGGTATCTTTGCTGAGATCCGCCTCTTTAAACGGATTAATCTCTTTGCTGAGATCCGCCTCTTCGAATGAATTGGTATCTTTGCTAAGATCCGCCTCTTCAAACGGATTGGTATCTTTGCTGAGATCTGCCTCTCCAAACGAATTGGTTTCTTTGCTGAGATCAACCTCTTCAAACGGATTGTTTTTTTGTTGAGAGTTGCTTCTTTAAATATATTGGTATCTTTGCTTCACGAAAATGTGATTAAAATCTTTGTTAGTTTTTGTTGGATCTACTTATTCAATCTTGAAGTTGTAGATTTAAATCTTTACTTGTTCTTTGTTGATCTTGTAAATTCCTGCCAAAAAATATAAAAATGCTTTGGATGAATGAGTTAGCATGCTCCTATCTTATAGATGCCTAGCTATATATGATGCATGAATGTTGTCAATTGAGGATCACTTGGGTGAGCTTTCATTTTCAGGGAAGCTCAAAATTTCGTTGCTTCATTTTTCAAAATCTCTTTTTGCTGTCAAAGTAACTCATCTCACACTCAGGCTCAATCTTCAAGATCTCCGCGTCTTTTGCTTTAAAGCGTCTTTCAAGGTTTTCACTTTAGATTGTTTTTCTTAAAGCGTCCTTTCAGGGTTTCACTTTAGTTTTTCCTCTATTTTTTCACTTTTTCTCAAGGCGCCCTTTCGGGTTCGACGATCATCGATTCACAACCCCTTATTAATCGCCTACGTACGAGGCACAGTCTCAAACGAAGTCATTATTAATTTATTGTCTTCCTCAAATGTTTGCATATTTTTATTACCCATGAAAGTATAAAATTAGCTGCAATTTACAATATGTTTCTCTCCCAAATATTAGCAGATTTATATTACTTTGGGAAGTAAAATTTCAGCCGCAATTTCAATTATTTCATCTTCAATTGTCAATTATTTTCTCTTCTCAATTCCACACTTCGTATTTTTTCTCTTCAAAGATTTTAAAGTTCAAATCCTAGCTTATTTTTCACTATGTAATTTAATAATTTTAATAAGTAAAAAAAATCATTATATGAACCAAATTGAACCGAATATTTCGGTTAACCAATTTAATGGCTATGATTTAGACTGAGGATTAAACAACCAAAATTTACTAGTTATCCGAAATAATTTTCTAACGGTTAACCAAACCCTATTTTGCATACTCCTACTAGCCCATGAACACCCTTTAATGAAATGATGAAATTTGCATGAAGATATAAAGTTTACTGTGCTCCGTTCATGTGTATATTTCATCAAGCTACGAGGTCATTATCTTCTGTAACCTAGACAACCATGTAAATCTACGAGGTGATAAATATAAAACCCTAATTTTCAAGACTTCCAATCTGTCTAGAATTTTAAAATTAAACTATTGCTTTTCCTCAAGCAATGCAAACTAACCTAATCTAAAGACATGAAAACATAAACAACAAGGGTGCAATAGCAATAGCAAAAGCAAGGGTGCAATATCAGGATGTTGCAATAGCAAGGGTGCTAACCTAACTAATACCCTTGTAGACGAAATAATTATTATTTAGCATAAAATCACAAGTTAAAAACAAAGAATAATTAAAATAAAAAGTGGGATAAAAATCATCTGCCCCTTTTCGGTGCATCTACTTATGCCCCAACAATAAAAAAACACTACAAAATTAAATTCCAAGCCCTAACCCTAAATTCTAAATCATAAACCCTACACCATATACCGTAAAAATACACCCTACACTAAGTTCCCTAAACCCTAAATCTAAAAACTAATTTTGAGCATGGGGCATAAGTAGGGGCACCGAAAAATGACAGAGGATTTCCATCCTAAAAACTGTGACCACAAATTTAATTACTCAAATTGAAAACTGCCAAATCAATATACAAGAAAATTTATGTTCAAATCTTTTGAATAACATTTTTAGAAGAAACAACCACGAATCTTAAAAATTCTTTTTATCTAACAATACCGACTAAACTTAAGACTTGATTATGAGAGAGAGGGAGATTTGTCTAGAGATGAATATTTGATCGAGTTGAGCATTTTTTTTGAGTTTGTCGAATTGACGATAATTCAAAATTTATTTAATCTTTTTTTAGTCGAGTTTATATATGGAATTCTATTCGAGTTGAGTTTGTTTGAGTTTTTGTTCAAACTTAATTGTAAATATTTATAATGTGTTGATGATAATTGTAAATATTATCATAGGTCAATTTAGTTTAAATATGTGTCAAATAAGACTTTTGTCCCCTCAAATTTTAGATTTAAAGGCTTAACAAACTCTTGCTCCTACTAATATTTGACCTTAACCCCTTCCTTCTCTATAACCATATGTGAAATACATATTTATTTTTTTTCATATTTCTTTTATATCTAATATACATATATCATACAGATTTGAAAGACTCAACTTGGACTTCAAAATCGATCCACTAATTACTAAAAATTTCGAGTTATTTGAGTCTCATTTTATAGCTCAAACGTTATTTAAGATTTTTCTAGTAAAATCGAATTTATGAAATTAATATTCAAGATGAAAGCTCACCCCTTGTTGTCCCAGTGGTAAAGGATGGTATAATTCATCTAGGTGACCCGAGTTCGAGCACCAGTTTTGCACGGTGTGTGTGCCTTGTTAAAAAAGACTAAGGAAGTTGAACAGATACTACTAAGCCGAATGAACTTGGATTAAACATTTACAAATATAAATAAATTTAGACAAAATCTAAAACTTGTGTTTCAAACCCGATGTAATTATATGTATAATATTAATATTATAGATGGATCTAGCCCACGAACACCTTTAATGAAATGATGAAATTTCCATGAAGATATAAAGTTGACCGTGCTCCGTTCATGTGTATATTTCATCAAGCTACGAGGTCATTATCTTTATAACCTAGAAAACCATGAATCTACGAGGTGATAACTATAAAACCCTAATTTTCAAGACTTCCAATCTGTATATATAGATTGCAGTCCACTAGCTTTCTCATACAATTTTCAAGCATAAGATAAATCATCGGTGGTTCCAATGAAAGTACAACCAGAGAAAGCCAAGAAAGAAAAGAAAGCAGGTTGTTTTTATATAATCTTAGAGACTATTTTAACGATATGGGATTGATCAGCTCCGGAGAATCTATCGTTTGGCTGGAAATGAGAGTCATGGGTGGAAGCACTTCATTCTGACGAGTTCTCCGGCGCCGATCGACACCGTGTTGTTAAAATAGTCTCAAAGGTTATATAAAAACGACTTTCTTTTCTTCCTTTGTTTTCTTTGGATGTTCTCTTTCGTGATTTAATGTGGAAGCAATGGCGTCATTGAAATGCCATCCGAAAACAGGTCAAGAAACAAGGTTTTCAAACTTTCTTCATCTGAATATTGTCGGATTCATTGTTTCTTTGTTTTAAAGATTCAACCATGGTTAATGCATTAAGAGTCTTTTCAATTGATTGTATTTGATTATGCTGGTAGTTCCAGGTTTCATGCATTCGTTTGCTGTTGGTTCTCGTGCATCCGAATATGATGAACTTTACTGATACTTTGTGTATATGATTCGGCTGTATTATTGAATAATTTGTATGTTCTAAGTGTTACAATTCCAGAACAAGTGTGTATAATATGTGACTGTTAAGTAAGACTAGATATTCTAAACTCTCGACTTTTTCATGTTCTATATTGTGAAAATCCTGACATCTCTGTTCTGTTCTGAAAGTTAGTTTGTATGTCACATTGCACAATACAAGAGGAATGTGGTGTCGAGGCACTACAAGAATTAGGGACTTTAGTGATGAAAAAATTTATCTGACACTGTCAATATTAAGTAATTGTGACAACTTAATGTCGATGGCAAATAACCCAAAAATTTCACTTTTCGATCATAAACCCTAGATCTAACTCCGGCTCGATGGAGCCACCTTTCTCCGACCACGTAAAGACTATATACCCATCCCGACACTCATTTTCAATTGCGACGGTGGTTATACCATCTCTGACCCACAAAGATGAGTTTCCGATCTCATTTTTTATTTTCAGTTTTATTTCGGCTTCTAAATACGAATTTGAACTAATATTTTCCTTTAATTGCAAGAATCGAAAATAATGAAAGAAAAATACATTTTCAGTGATAATCTGACGACGATTGACTGGCGACGGTTTAAATCCCCGACGTCCGTTCGAATCCCAGTGCCGCTTCGGCTTCCGTGGAGGTTCCCTTACCAAGATGGTAAGCTTCTTTTTCCTCTTTTATTATATCTATTATTATTTTTTATGGTATTAATTATGGTAGTTAATGATTGATCTGACAAGTCTTTCTCCTCTTTTAAGGTTAGGGCTTGTGGTTAGAGTTTATGAAATTAGGGGTAGTGTGTATTTTTTAGAGTTTAGGACATGGAAATTAGGGTTTAGGAAATTAGGAATAGTGTGTATTTTTTGTGTTTTTTAGAATTTAATTTTTAAGTGATGATATGGACGTTCTTGGATTACCTTAGATTGATGGTGGCTTAGAGAGTCAGTGGTTAGGAGCTTCTTCATTCAACATGGTATCTCAGTGCGGCATCATGGGTTGTTCTGCAAGGTGTGGCTTTGTGATTGTTTAGATTTTACTTAAATATGGTTTGGTGTGTTGGTTTGGTTGTTGGGTATTTGCTTTGATTTGTTGTTGTTTTTGGGGTTCGGTTTTAAGGGAACTTTAGTATGTGTTTAGGTGTGATTTGGTTCGATTGAGTGTAAAAATAGGCACCAATAGTGTGTGTGCTTCGGGTGTATTTTTACTTTTGATATTGTTAAATCAAGCGTGTCTGTTAGACCAATACAACTATTGAATATCTGCAGTATAGCATAAATCGACAACAAAATAGTGCTAAAGTGTTAGTTTACCAGAAAAATAATATATCATTTCTAGGAAAAGAACAAAGACTAAAATGATGTATTTTTTTAATATGAAAGAATAAATTTATTGAATTATGTTGAAATAAGACCCATTGATGGAATGTAGAAATGTTTTGAGTTAAAACTGTTATTATAATTACATAACTAT
Organism: Hibiscus tridactylites; assembly: GCA_958450335.1. NCBI lineage: Eukaryota > Viridiplantae > Streptophyta > Magnoliopsida > Malvales > Malvaceae > Hibiscus > Hibiscus tridactylites. The sequence goes on along the minus strand of OY288277.1, from coordinate 82,950,196 downwards.
TATGTTGATATTCATAGACCAATGATATATTTATAACAACTTTTAATTAAATAACATTTATAACTTAATATATATATATATATTTATTAATGAACACATAACTAATTTGTTTTAATTTCGGCACAAGCCCTTTTTGTAACTTCTTTCGTTAAAAAGCCCATCCTTTAAAAAGCCATATATTGTCGAATAAAAAATAACTTGAAGTATATTTTACCCGTTATATATAACCCAATGGTTTTTATGTTCCACCAATAATAATTGAATTAAAAAACTGGGAACAGAAAGCACATTGAGGAGAGAAAGAAAATTGTTTTGATAATCATGAAAAGGCAACTCTTGACTCATATATTGCAATTATTTAGTCAAGTGTTCACTCTAATTATTTACTCTTCGAATTTTAAATTAAAACGCTTTCAAGTTAATAAGCTAGATTTTTTTATTTGAGAAGACATAATCAATGGTGTATAAACACGAATCTGAATTAATATTTTCCTTTAATTGCAGAAATCAAAGATAAGGAAAGAAAAATACCTTTCCAGTGATAATCTGACGACGATTGACCAACGACGGTTCAAATTCCCGACGTCCGTTCGAGTCCTAGAGCCGCTTCGGCTTTCGTGGTTGTTCCCTTACCAAGATTGTAAGCTTCTTTCTCCTCTTTTATTATATCTATTATTATTTTTTTATGGTATTAATTATGGTAGTTAATGATTGATCTGACAAGTCTCTCTCCTCTTTTATAGGTGGGTGGAAAGTGACGTGAATGATGACGTCACAAGCAAACTGGGTTTGAAGAAACACAGATCTGAGTGAAGGCTATATGGGCCAATCAAAAACTGCCACATGTCCTTTTAAACACAAATTTGGGCGGGAAAACTAACTTTAGTGTTTTTTAACAAATAGGAGGCCGAAGCCGTTATATCATATGCTCCTCAAACGAGAATAAGGAGGACCCCATGTGTCACGATGGAGGAAGTCAACAAGCTCACTGGGAGGGACATAGCAATAGTATCAAGTGGGGGCAACATCATATTTGGACATGAAATCAATGGCCATGTTGGCTTCACGTCGTACAAGCTTAAACTCGACCAACCAAGGAGATTCCAGTAGAGCAGAGATATCCCGGACTAAGGCATAAGGACTCGTGGGAGAGGAGGTAGATACCATATTGAAGACATCAGAGCTATCTTCACACCCATAAAATAATAAAGCAAAAAAAAAAACACAAAAGAAAAATGAGAGGGAGAGTGCTACCTGGGAGTGTTGAATCCGTGACCTTCAGAGTGGTGTGCAAAAAAAAAAAAAAAACACAAAAGAAAAACACTGCATCGTTTTTTTATAAGCTATGCTTTGTTTTTAACCCGATAATTAATAGAGGTCTGACTCCTCACCTACCGGTATCACTCATCATTTCAAATTCAATTTCTGAGAAAAGGATAATCTAGTACTTTCTCAAGCCTTCTTCCCAAACGTCACCGTTCAACATCTCCGACCTTAGCCACCGCTCCGCCGTAGCTTACACCGCCACCGCCAGACGGTTCTTCGTTCCGACCTGATCTTAGCCCGCGTTGTCACTCGCGGCGTCGTGTCGTCCTTTGCCGTGGGGAGCTTCTAGAAGCTTCGACGAGAGTGAGAACCCTAGGACCTCTCCGTTATTCCCAGTTTCCGGCCACCACAGTCCTCCATTCGGGGCGTTGAAGTGACGGTCGCACTCCTCTCGCTGAGCTGAACAAAACCCAACTAGTTAATTGTCTGTTTGACGGCGGGTTTGGGTTCATCAGAGATTCGCTATTCTCTGGCGGTTTCAATATTCTGAGGTAAGATCAGTGTGATTTTCCGGCTGATTTCTGGGTTTAGGTTGGTTGGTTTTAAATGCCCAATTGATGAGCCTTGTTTTTCAGTTCAAAATTGGTATTTCCGATCTTCGATGAAGTTTCTGATGATCGTCCGCTAGCCTATATATATTAAAGGTAAGAAAACCGGTTTGAACCGGCCAAACCAGTTGAACCGGCCGGCCCATAGCCTAGACCCGACCCAACCCGAATTTGACCCGACTCGTTGACCGGACCTGTCTGCCCGACCCGTTGACCGAGTCAAACCTTCCAAGTCAACTCAGTGAGCCAACCCATCCGAGTCAACTCAGTGAGTTAACTCGCATGAGTTGACTTAATCGAGTCAACCCAGTTGACCAGTGACGTCAGCGTTGACTTGACTGCTGACGTCAGTGTTGACTTTGACCCTAAATGTCAAATTTTTCGAAAACTCCAATTTTATGTTTTTCGAAGTCCTGAGTCCGATTTTGAAGCCCGTTTAGCAAAATTCTGACCTGAAAGCCTCTGAATCTGACCTTGAACCCAAACTTGTTTATGTATTTATTTATTTAGTTAAGAGCTCTATGAATAAGGACTGAAATGGGATATTGTGTGATTGAAGGTACTCACAATTCCTTGAATACGAATGGTTGAGGGACGTCAAATCCGGGTTCAAGAGTGTTCGAAATCCATTCGAGGGTTGACCGATATAGCAAGGATTCAAGGTAATACATTACTACCTCTTGTATGCTCTATGAACATGTCGACATTCGATTGATGAGTGCATTCGGATAATGAAGTATATCGTAACGTTACTTAAGTCGAATCAGATACAAAATTTAAGTATGATAACTTATATAGGTTTGGTACATTCGATTGAGAGAAAAATTATAATTTGGAAAGATATGGAGTTTTATAATTATTTTGAATAAGATTTGAATGATGCGAATAAGGAATTGATGATCGATGAGTAATACAAGTTCAATGGTTAATCAGTAAAACAATTCACCTCGAAACATCCAATTCAGATTATTTCATGATTAAAGATCTAATGCTCTGAATGTATGGTTGCGAAATGGCTAAGCTCTTCCAGAGTTCTACTCATCCAAAAACCTCGGTTTTGCTCTGAAAATTATGTTAACGGAGCCTAAACCTTTAAAATTGCAAAGTGCTAAGCTCATCTCGAGTTCTGAATAAATCTTTGAAGATAAGACAACATAAAACTATTTGTATGTCTAGATTAATCTAAGAGGCGTAAAAGTTGAATTGTTTGAAATGACTAAAAGGATTGGAAATTCTGATAAGGCTGAACTAGTCGAAATGTCTATAATGACCAAAAGGACGAAAATACCCTCGGGCACTAGATGTCGAATTTACTATAATGATGGATGTACCCCCCCGAGACTCAAATCGAATGAATATTTGGAAGGATCGAAAGACTCAGTATAATCGAAACACCTTCAAGCATCGATGTGTCTAGAATACCTTCGAACACTGAAATGACTGAAAATACCCCTAAGACTCAGATTATGAAATACCGGTAAAGCTAAACAAGTGTGAGGATCTGAAAGCGGTAATACACAACTGGTGGTTGTTGGCCGTTTTTTTATATACATATGTGAATTTGGATGAATATCATATGAAGGCATATTCGATCTATTTGGGGGAAATGCATGGTTAACGGTAAGAGAAATTTGTTTAAGTGTACGTTCAATCTTATGGATTGAGTTCAGGTGTATTGCTCATGTTCAAATACTTGGTATATATCGCTCGAATATACATTTGAATGAGTGTTTTAAGTTCAACGGATGGTTGGTGATGGCGAGCTTTTCGGTCATACATTTTAGTCGGTTTGAGAAATGAATGTTTTATGGTGTACCCACCTGGTTAAATAATAATCTTGTGTTAACGAGTTTTGATCATTTCGAAGGGACTTGGAAAATAGATGAACAACTAGAATTTTTGAATCCTGCACATCACTGTCCTTATCTTGTTGGTTTAAATTACCAAATTACCCTTGAAGGGCCGAATGACCATTTCACTCTAATAAGCTTTAATGTTTGAATTCCTCACGATATATCTAAAATCTCAATGATCTTGATACATCAACAATTGACGTTTTTGTTAGATCCGTTATCACCGAGCTTCCCTTTTTGTAGAGACCTCGCTCTGCAATCAGTCTCAAATCGTTGAATGATCTCATTTTGATATTTACCTAGTGTCTCTGAAAAATGAACCGAACCATAGAATGTTTATTGCATAAGTATATCCTCTCTGATATGAAACTAATCTTCTCTCTAATTCGAATCATGAATTTTGTTTGGCTATATTATATACATCTATATCTGATCTGTAATGCATGCTCTCTGATTTTTGATACTCTGAAAATTTTATGTACGATTACTACTCAGTCTCTATTCACTAAATTATTATAATTGGATACTTATGGGTTATGTTATGAAGTCTCTATAGGTTCAGCGTTGGTAATTCCTTATGGACTCGAGGTCTCCCTTTGGGTAGGTTCTGATGCTTCGACACAGTTAATTCCTTATGGACCTAAGGCAGCCCCTTAGGTTGGCTCCTATGCTCATTGGGCCTAGGGTATGTCCTTATGGATGTAGTTATGGGGAACTGCATATCGGTGCATGGTTGGAGGGTAGTTATGTTGATACTTAGTTTCCCTTGTTCCCTCTCTAGCTTGAGTCAAATTGTATTGTTGTCTGAAATATTCTGTCTATCATTCTTGATTTGTAACTGATGGAACACCCTAAACTCTTTGGCTGGGTTTTCGTAATCTATGTCCCTTCTGATTACCTGAGTTAGACATCGTGTCTGGTAATTAATATGTTACTTTCAAGCGGAGCAACTAAACGAATTGTATCCTATATATGAAACTTGATAATGCTTGCTCCTCCATTTTGTTCTGATACATCTGATACTTACGTGTGGCATGAAGCTTCTTTTGGTAGTTTCGTATTATTGAGCTTTCCCAAGCTCATGTTGTTCTTACCACCGCAGGTTAGAAGATCTACTATGGTAATGATCGACATCAGTGTTTGGAGTTCTCTCAGCGTAACTTTTGGAGTATGGTGGGTCGCTCTTATGACCCTAATGTGACTCCATAGGATCCGTAGTAACGCATAGGCAGGTCTAGGGGGTTACATTTAGTGGTATCAGTGCTTAGAGTTGCGTCATTCTGGATAGATCGGCCGATCGTCTGTCATATGGTGTCTGGTATGTGCATGACCCTAGCATAATCATACTCCTCCAAGCCGAAACTCCGACGTCGAATCCCTTTTTCTGAATTCAGTGAATTTAAGCATTCTGTCTTCCATAGATTGATTTGTACTAGCAAGAAATATCTATATCATTCGTCTGTGTTTTGGATTAAATTGATAGATTAGAATCTGGATAAAGAATCTAAGATGGTTCATACAGGTGAAATTGAAGAATCAAAAACAGATTGAGAATAAATGTTTGATCATGTGAGGTAAAAAATATAAGATTTCACGTAATACTATCCGATGATGATGATTATGTTTGAGATATCCTTATAGAAGTTTGATAAAATTAGTATTAATTTAAAAGAAAGGTGTTTGTGAATGTGGTGAAAGTGTAAGTTCTATGGTGACTCTGTAATACACGAAAGAAACAATTTTCTAAAAATTTCGTTAAAGGTAAGTGATATCCGTATAAATCCTTGGTTATGCTTCGACTTGAAGAATGACCTCTTACATGAAAATGTGGCATGGTGTATCGTTATATCATCCTTGACAGAAATTTGGTGTTACATCCTGATTCTGGAAGGCCCTAATGGACGCCTTAAGTACTCGTCTGTATTTCAGGTACCTCTTTTCTTCCGTAAATTGGTATTCAACCTAGTATAATGATTAAGATTATAGATAAGATACATCAGGGATGTAAGATTGACTTCTGTGGTAGTTGGGAAGATTCTGACCCATTGCTGGGACCATTATAATAACAATTATGAGACCAATGTTCATTTGACTTCGTAAGTTCTGAATGGATTCATATGTTGTATTATTATTGATTGGTCTGAAATGTATAATGGGATTACTTTGTGTCTAAAGGACAATCTAAGTGGCTGAGAACATTTCCAGTTGATCTGTGACTATGTGGGAGTCTCGAGAAATAAGGATACCCTGATGGAATAGTTTCGGTACATGAAGGGATGAAATAGCAGCTTTTACATTTCTCCGACTCATGTAAATTTCGAGGAAGAAATTTCTTTTAAGGGGGGAGAGTTTTAACACCCATATAATAATAAAGCAAAAAAAAAAAACAAAAGAAAAGAAAAAGGGAGAGTGCTACCTCACCTACCAGTTGAGCTAAGGCAATCCTTGCTTTTGGACTGCATTGTTTTTTATACGCTATGTTATGTTTTGACTCGATTATTAATAGAGGTTTGACTTCTCACCTACCAGTATCACTCATCATTTCGAATTCAATTTCTGAGAAAGGGATAATCTGGAACTTTCTCAAGCCTTCTCTTCAAACGTCACCGTTCAACATCTCCGACCTCAGCCACCACTCTGACGTAGCTTACACCGCCACCGCCAGACGGTTCGTCGTTCCATCCTGATCTTAGCTCGTGTTGTCACTCGCGGCCTCATGTCGTCCTTCGCCGTGGGGAGCTTCTGGAAGCTTCAACGAGAGTGAGAACCCTAGGACCTCTCTGTTATTCCCAGTTTCCGGCCACCACAGTCCTCCGTTCGGGGCGTTGAAGTCAGGGTCACACTCCTCTCGCTGAGTTGAACAAAACCCAATAGTTAATCATCGGTTTGACGACAGGTTTGGGTTCATTGGAGATTTGCTATTCTCCGGCAGTTTCAATATTTTGAGGTAAGATCGGTGTGATTTTTCGGCCAATTTCTAGGTTTAGGTTAGTTTGTTTTAAATACCCATTTGATGAGCCTTGTTTTTCATGTCAAGATTGTTATTTTCGATCTCCGGTGAAGTTTCCGATGATCGTCCGGTAGCCGATATATATTAAGGGTAAGAAACCACCCGAGCTAGTTGAACCGGTCGGCCCATAGCCCATACCCGACCATACCCGAGTTCGACCCGCCCTGTTGACCGAACCCGTCTGCCCGACCCGTTAACCCGTTGACCGAGTCAAACTTTCCGAGTCAATCTAGTGAGCCAACCCCTCCGAGTAAACTCAATGAACCAACCCCTCTGAGTTAACTCAATGAGTCAACTCGTCCGAGTTGACTCATCCAAGTCAACCCAGTTGACCAATGACGTCAGCGTTGACTTGATCGCTGACGTCAGCATTGACTTTGATTGCTGACGTCAGTGTTGACTTTGACCCCAAAAGTCAAATTTTTCGAAAACTCCTACCTTATTTTTTCGATGTCTTGAGTCCAATTTTGAAGCCCATTTAGCAAAATTTTGACCCGAAAGCCTCCGAATTTGACCATGAACCCGAACTTGTTTATGTATTTATTTATTCAATTAAGAGCTCTATGAATAAGGACTAAAATGGGATATTGTGTGATTGAAGGTACTCACAATTCCTTGAATACGAATGGTTGAGGGACGTCAAATTCGGGTTCAAGAATGTTCGAACTCCATTCGAGGGTCAACCGATATAGCACTGATTCAAGGTAATACATTACTACCTCTTGTATGCTTTACGAACATGTCGGCATTCGATTGATGTGTGCATTCTGATAATAAAGTATATCGTAACGCTACTTAAGTCGAATCAGATACAAAATTTAAGTATGATAACTCAGATAGTTGTGGTACATTCGATTGAAAGAAAAGTTATAATTTGGAAAGATCTGGAGTTTTATAATTATTTGGAATAAGTTTTGAATGATGTGAATAAGGAATTGATGATCGATGAGTATTACAAGTTCAATGGTTAATCGGTAAAAGAGTTCACCTCGAAACATCCAATTTAGATTATTTCATGATTAAAGATCTAATGCTCTGAATGTATGGTTGAAAATGGCAAGGACGCCTTAGTGTATAAGAAAGACAAAAAAATAACTTTATTAATGGAAGCGATCTAGAAATCTTCATTAGATCCGGTAACATAATCTATCCATTCGAAAACCTCGATTTTACTCCGAAAATTATGTTAACGAAGCCTAAACCTTTAAAATTGCAATGCGCTAAGCTCTTTTCGAGTTCTAAATAAATCTCCGAAGATAAAACTACGGAAAACTATTCGTATATCTTAATTAATCTAAGAGGCGTAAAAGTTGAATTTTTTGAAATGACTAAAAGGAATTGAAATGTTGATAAGGCTGAACTAGTCGGAATGTGTATAACGACCAAAAGGACGGAAATACCCTCGGGCACTAGATGCCAAATTAACTATAATGATGGATGTACCCCCGAGGCTCGAATCAAATGAATATTTGGAAGGATCGAAAGACTTAGTATAATCAAAACACCTTCGAGCATCGATGTGTCTGGAATACCTTCTAACACTCAAATGACTAAAAATACCCCTATGACTCGGATTATGAAATACCAATAAAGCTAAACAAGTGTGAGGCTCAGAAAGCGGTAATATACGAATCGTGGTTGCTGGCCGTTTTTTATATACATATGTGAATTTGGATAAATTCCATATGAAGGCATATTTGATCTATTTGGGGGAAATACATGGTTAACGGTAAGAGAAATATGTTTAAGTGTATGTTCAATCTTATGAATTGAGTTCGGGTATATTGCTCATGTTCGAATACTTGGTATATATCGCTCGAATATACATTTGAATGATCGTTGTAAGTTCAACGGATGGTTGGTGATGGCGAGCTTTTCGGTCATACTTTTTTTGTCGGGTTGAGAAATGAATGTTTAAGGTGTACCCACCCTCGTAAGCTTTTCGGTCATACATGGTTAACGAGTTTTGATCTTTTCGATGGGACTTGGAAACTAAATGAACCACTAGAATTTTTTACTCCTACACATCACTGTCCTTATTTTATTGGTTTAAATTACCAAATTACCCTTGAAGGGCCGAATGACCATATCACCCTCGTAAGCTTTAATGTTTGAATTCCTCACGATATATCTAAAATCTCAATTATCTTTATATATCAACATTTGACGTTTTGGTTTGATCCGTTATCACCGAGCTTCCCTTTTTGTAGGGACCCCATTCTGCAATCAGTCCCAAATCGTTGAATGATCTCCTTCTGATATTTACCTAGTGTCTCTGAAAAATGAACCGAACCATAGAATGTTTATTGCATAAGTGTATCCTCTCTGATCTGAAACTAGTTTTCTCTCTTACCTAGTGTCTGGCTAAATTATATACATTTGTATCTGATCTGTAATGCATGCTCTCTGATTTCTCATACTCTGAAAATTTCATGTACGATTACTACCCAGTATGTATTCACTATATTATTCTAATTGGGGTACTTCTGGGTTATGTTATGAAGTCTCTGCAGGTTCAGCGCTGGTAATTCCTTATGTACCCGAGGTCTCCCCTTGGGTAGGTTCTAATGCTTCGGCACGAGTAATTCCTTATGGACCTAAGGCAGCCCCTTAGGTTGGCTCCTATGCTCATTGGGCCTAGGGTAAGTCCTTATGGATGTTGTTCTGGGGAACTGCATACCGGTGCACGGTTGGAGGGTAGTTATGTTGTTACTTAGTTTTCCATGTTCCCTCTCTAGCCTAAGTCAAACTGTATTGTTGTCTGAAATATTCTATCTATCATTCTTGATCTGTAAGTGATGGAACACCCTAAACTCTTTGTCTAGATTTTCGTAATCTATGTACCTTCTGATTACCTGAGTTAGACATCGTGTTTGGTGATCAGGTAATTAATCAGAAATGAATCTGTTACTTTGAAGCGTAACAACTAAACGAATTGTATCCTATATCTGAAACTTGATAATGCTTGCTCCTCCATTTTGTTCTGATACATTTGATGCTTACGTGTGGCATGAAGCTTCTTTTGGTAGTTTCGTATTACTAAGCTTTCCCAAACTCATGTTGTTCTTACCACCGCATGTTAGAAAATCTACTATGGTAATGATCGACATCAGTGGTTAGAGTTCTCTCGGCGTCACTTTACGAGTACGGTACCGGTTAAGTTAGTGGATATGCATGTCATGTATTATTTTATGACAGTATCTGTAAATTTTTTTTTTGAAAATATTGTTATATGTTTAAATAATTTTTTGGAAGTGTATTTTAAAACAATAGTCAATGTTGTGACTCAATTAAATGGTTAAAGAAAAAATGTTTTTATGTGGATTTTTACTGTGGGTCGCTCTTATGACCCTAATGTGACTCCCTAGGATCCGTAGTAACACATAGGAGGGTCTAGGGGTTACGCTATCTACTTGTACAATTAAATGATCCAATCCAAGAGACTGAGCAAGCTTCAAGCCTTCAAAGACTCCTCAAAACTCATCTTGAATTATGGAGGTTATACAAAGTTTTTTAGCGTAACACAAGAGAAATTTGCCATGGCTATCTTGGAAAACACCACCCAACGAACTAAATCCAGTTTGGGATGAAACAACACCATCCGAGTTAAGGCAAATCAAACTCGATGGTGGTGGCTGCCACTACACAGTTTCCACCATTTGCGATGAAGAAGAGTTGTATTCAGATGAACAAATATATGTCTTGGCCCAATGAACGCTGGCCTGCAGCAAATGTTCAATTATCATGGATACATTTGCAAAGATAGCAGCGTTTCTGCGCTTCCAGCATTGGCACAAACGTGCAGCAAACAATATATTCCAGAGGCATTTAATTAGAGGATAAAATCAAGTATTAGATAGATTAAAATGAAGCCAATCTGTGAGATGGCGAGTGGACCAGCTTGGATCAAATTGAGATGTCAGGATCGAAGACCATAAACCTCGGATTTGAGGACAGTTACACAAAATATGCAAGAGAGTTTCATCAGAGAGACCACAAGCCTCACAAGAGGAGTCTATGGTAAGATGGCAAGGGCATCAGACTAAGTTCGTAAGAAGTTTATCCTGAAATGCGAGCCATAGAAAGTTGTGGATTGTCTCCGGCACAGGTAAACTCCAAATAAGCTTCCACCGAGGGCTTGGATCATTCCAACCATTCTTTTCCATTAGATTATAAGCACTTTTAATTAAGAACCTACAATTAGGATTGCCATACTAATAACATATATCATCTCCCATGTCAGGGTCAGGAGGGTGTATCCCATGGAAATATTGTAGAGTGGTCGAAAGAGTATCCTAGTCCCAAGCACCATTCGGTAATACAAATTGGTCAACTGTCATGCTAGGCAGCAAGTCAATCACTAGAGATTTCCAATCGCATATGGGGTCTAGTTCAGGGATCCAATTATCCAACCAAAACTTGATCATGCTCCCATTACCCACCGACCACGCTAAATTGGCACAATAGTGAGGCCAAACATTTGCCAATGCCCTCCAAAAGGTGGAACAATTTGGCCAAGAGATAGAATCAGGAACGAGATCATATATCTTGTATCGCTCACGGAGAAGACGAATCTATTAGTTTTGACAAGGCGCAAACCAAGGCCTCCTCGCTCATTCGGCTGACAAACGAAATGCCAATTAACTAGGGGGATAGAAGAGGAAGTAGCACTCGATCCCCAAATAAACCTGCGAATCATCATTTCTATTTCATCACAAATAGCTGAAGGTAACATGGTGGTTTGTATCAAGGTAACCTTACCGTTTCTGCTTATTTTACTCAGATTAAGTCTATTTGGGATAAGATCTGTGTTTCGTGTCCTTTAAAGTCATGCTCGTGTTCTGCGTCTGTCTATAGAAAACAAGATCTGGTTCTTCGTTTTCTTCGCGGCTTAAATGAAAATTTCAGTATACCTAAGACTCAAATTCTTATGCGTAAGCCTTTACCGGATATCAATGAGGTTTTTTCTTTAGTTGCTCAGCATGAATGGACTCTGTTGTCCACGGGTAGTTTTGATAATGAGTCTCATATAATGTTGGCTAGTCGTCCTGATTCGGGTAGACAGTATCCTAGGGATTTCAAAAAGTCTTCTAGTGTTGCAAAGAGGCCTTTGTGTGTTCATTGCGGTCTTTATGGTCATACTGTTGATAGATGCTATAAGAAACACGGATATCCCCCTGGTTATAGAAATAGGGTTTCTGTGGGTAAGATGAATCAAGTTGGTTCTGGAATTGCTGATTCCTCTTTGAAAGATTCTGGTTCTTGTAATGGTGCTGCTACTGGTTCTGGTTCTGGTTCTCTTGCTTTTACCAAAGACCAGTATGATGCTTTGATCAATGTGCTTAATGAGAAAGGTAGTTCTTTGCCCAGTGGTTCTGTTAATGTTTCTAAGGTGAATGTTCTTTCATCTACCTTTGATGATGCTCCGATTGATGTTTCAGGTATCATTCTATCTTGTCATGTTATTAATAATGTACCTTGGATCATTGACAGTGGTGCTACTGACCATATATGTTGCTCGTTAGATTTTTTTTCTTCTTTTACAGTTGTTTATAATAGATTTGTTAAGCTTCCAAATGGTCAGTTAGTATCTGTAAGTCATGTGGGTAATGTTAGTATCTCTCCTAATTTGGTTCTTAAAAATGTTTTTCACATTCCAAATTTTAATTTTAATTTGATTTCTGTTAGTCAATTGACTAAAGATAAATCTATTTCTTTGGTGTTTAATTCTGGTACTTGTTTTATACAGGATGTGCATCAATGGAAGACGATTGGTACAGCTAATGAATGCACTGGTTTGTACAAGTTAAATTTGTGTTTTTCCAATAATGCTGATGATCCTGCATATTCTGGTACTTCTGCTTGTGCTTGCAATTCTGAATATTCTGAACATTCTGCTCCTGTTTGTCATGCTGATCATTTTTCACATGTTTGTAATCCTGAACATGTTTGTAATTCTGTTTCTGCTTCTAAACTTTGGCACCTAAGATTAGGGCATCCTTCAAAACAAAGAATGCATTCTTTTTCTCTATTGCACAATAAGATACCTATTGTAGATACTGATGATTGTAATACATGTCATTTGGGTAAACAGAAAAGATTATCTTTTCCTTCTAGTAATTCTGCCTCGAGTGATATTTTTGACCTTGTTCATGCTGATGTTTGGGGTCCCTTTCCTATAAAAGGTCTATATGGTCATGCTTACTTTCTCACAGTTGTTAATGATAAGAGTCGGTTTGTCTGGATTTTCCTATGAAGTTGAAGTCTGAAGTTCCTAAATTGATTACTGATTTTTATGAATTTGTCTTGACTCAGTTTAATATTAAAATTAAATGCTTTCGTACTGATAATGCAAAGGAATTTGAGATGCTTGAGTTTTATTCTTCTAAAGGTATTGTTCATCAGAATAGTTGTACTTACACACCACAGCAAAACAGTGTTGTTGAGCGTAAGCATCAGCATCTTCTTGCTGTTGCTAGGTGCTTACGTATTCAAGCTTTTTTACCCTTAGAGTTTTGGCTTGATTGTGTTATCCACTCTGCTTTTTGATAAATAGGACACCTACTCCTATTTTGGCTAACAAAACACCTTTTGAGATTCTTTATCAGACTAAACCCAATTTTGAAAATTTAAGAGTTTTTGGGTGCCTAGCTTATGCTTCTGTTCTTCCTAAACATAAGACTAAAATGCATCCCAGATCTGTTCAATGTGTATTTCTTGGATTTCCAAAACACATAAAAGGTTTTCGACTGTTTAATGTTCAAACTAAGAGTATTTTTATATCCAGGGATGTAATTTTTTCTGAAAATGTTTTCCCTTTTCAATCCAAGACTTTTCAGTCATCATCAGAACTTGTTTTTCCAGTTCTTGAGACTAATCCTTTTCTTGAAGAAGATTTTTTAAAACCTAATTCCAACAATACAACACAACAACCTAGTCTTTCAGACTCTCAATCAGATTCACCATGTGAATCTGATACTTCTGATCTTAATCAGTCTACTCAATCTTCTAACAAGTCTCCTATCATTGTTCAACCTCGACGATCTTCAAGAATTGTTCGACTACCATCTAAACTGAAAGATTATCAAGTTGCTTTACCAGCAAGCAAAGTCTCCTCTCATACAACACCTCATCAAATAGCTCAGGTTCTGTCCTATGATCACATTTCTTTTGATCATCAAACATACATAAATAATGTTGATATTTTAAAGGAACCGAAAAAATTATAAAGAGGCTATTAAACATACATGTTGGAAGGATGCTATGAAAGAAGAAATTGTTGCTTTAGAAAAAAAATAAAACTTGGTCTTTAGTGCCTTTGCCTACTGATAAGAAAACCATAGGTTGTAAATGGGTCTATAAAACTAAACTAAAATCTGATGGTACTTTGGAAAGGTATAAAGCTAGACTTGTTGCAAAAGGGTATACTCAGCAACCAGGTTTGGATTTTTTAAATACTTTTAGTCATGTTGCTAGAATTACTACAATTAGGACTCTTATTGCTTTAGCTTCTGCCAAAAATTGGTACTTACATCAGCTAGATATTAATAATGCTTTCTTGCATGGTTACTTACATGAAGAAGTGTATATGGATCCTCCTCCTGGTTTTCTTCCTCCTAATTCTGGTCTTGTTTGCAAGTTGAATAAAAGCTTGTATGGCCTTAAGCAAGCAAGTAGACAGTGGAATGAACGTTTAACTGTTTCTTTGAAAGAACAAAATTTTCTTCAAGCTTCTTCTGATTCCTCCTTATTCATAAAGGGTGCAAGTAACAATTTTACTGCCCTTGCTGTATATGTTGATGACATCATATTAATGAGTCCTAATATAGGAGAAATTGATTCAATTAAGAGTTTTTTACATTCTACTTTCAAGATAAAAAACCTAGGTAATTTAAAATATTTTTTAGGATTTGAGATAGCTAGGTCTAAAGAAGGAATTAATCTTTGTCAACGCAAATATACTCTTGATTTGTTAGAAGAAACAGGTTTTTCTAGTGCAAAACCTGCTTCAACTCCTTTTAATGATAAAAGCAAACTGTCTAAGTCTGATGGTATACTTTTGGATGATGTTACTTCATATCAACGTTTGATAGGAAAGCTCCTATACTTAACTAACACTCGTCCTGATATTACTTTTGTTGTTAATTATTTGTCTCAATATCTCTCAGCACCCACTGATATTCATCTTTCTGCTGTTCATAGGATACTGAGATATTTAAAAGGTTCTCCGGGTCAAGGTTTATTCTTTCCTGCTACCAATAATCTCAAATTAAATGCTTTTTTTTATTCTGATTGGGCATCTTGCCTAGATTCAAGAAGATCTACTACAGGTTTTTGTATTTTTCTTGGATCTGCTCTTATTTCATGGAAATCTAAGAAACAATCTACTATCTCCAGGTCATCAACAGAGGCTGAGTATAGGGCACTTGCAACTGTCACCTGTGAATTGCAATGGCTATTATATCTTCTTTCTAATTTACATTTAGATTTTAAAAGTGCTAATCTGTATTGTGACAATTTATCTGCTATTAAAATTGCAGAAAATCCGGTCCAGCATGAACGTACGAAACACATTGAGATCGATTGTCACTTAATTCGGGAAAAAACTTCATCAAGGGATGCTGCATTTACTACCAGTCTCTTCTTCCAATCAGCTTGCTGACTGTTTCACCAAGGCATTACCTCCAGCTTTGTTTCGAGAATCAATCTCCAAGTTGGGCATTCACAATGTTTATGCTCCAACTTGAGGGGGGCTATTAGATATTTGTTATATTTGTTAGTTAGGTTAGTTCTATATTGGACGGTTAGGATCTTTTGTATCTTTATTTTCTTTTTCTATTTTCTTTATTCCTATATAATTGTAAATAAACTAATTGTATTATTAACTTTTTTGATTAAATAAAACTAAAACCATTTTCTCTCTCTCTTATCCCGAATCTTCCTAGAGACCTTTCCTCTTCGACTTCTCTGTGAAGAGAAACCTTAGACCTTTCGCCTCTCCTCTGTAAATCCCAAATTCATAGAATCAACAATATATCATCTCCCATGTCAGGGTCAGGAGGGTGTATCCCATGGAAATATTGTAGAGCATGAGGAAGAAGAGTGGCCGAAAGAGTATCCCAGTCCCAAGCACCATTCGGTAATACAAATTGGTCAACTGTCATGCTAGGCAGCAAGTCAATAACTAGAGATTTCCAATCGCATATGGGGCCTAGTTCAGGGATCCAATTATGCAACCAAAACTTGATCATGCTCCCATTACCCACTGACCACGCTAAATTGGCACAAATAGTGAGGCCAAACATTTGCCAATGCCCTCCAAAAGGTGGAACAATTTGGTCGAGAGATAGAATCAGGAACGAGATCATATATCTTGTATCGCTCATGGAGAAGACGAATCTATTAGTTTTGACAAGGCGCAAACCAAGGCCTCCTCGCTCATTCGGTTGATAAACGAAATGCCAATTAACTAGGGGGATAGAAGAGGAAGTAGCACTCGATCCCCAGTTAAACCTGCGAGTCATCCTTTCTATTTCATGACAAATAGCTTAAGGTAACATGGTGGGTTTTATCATATAAGAGGGGATAGCAAGCAAGATTGATTTTGCTAGTGTAACACGGCCCATGAAGGAGAGAGTGCAAGCCGACCAGCCTTCAAGCTTCTGTTGGATTTTGTCGATTAGGAAACGAAAGCATTCTTGATTGGCACCCTTATGTCGCACAAGAGTACCGAGATACTTAACAGAGATCAGTAACAATGTGGAAGCCAAGACTATCACTGATATCTTTTTGAGCAGTACTTTCGCGACCGTGTTTTGAAAGCCCGCTTTTTTAATTATTTGGAATAAAAACAGCCTGACGATTTAAATCTAGAAAATTAGGGTTTTTGACCAATTTTGTCTTATAATTAATCAATTTTCCATTTTTTGTAACCCCCTCGTCTCGGTCTGGCTGGATGACCGGTCCGAGTGAGCCACACGGGGAAAACCGAAGCGAAACCCGTTAAGGTTCCCCCTCGGTTAGCAACCCTATTTTTTTCTTTCATTTAATCTTGTCTAAAGGATTATTAAATCCTAAGTGATCAAACAGCGGAACAACGTACACGAGCAAATCAAACAAACCCATAACATCATTTAACAGTCCAATTTTTATCTTAACTGCAGGCAGTATCGATACTCTTAAGGAGTGTATCGATACGCCTTGACTAGGTCAACTGGTCAGAGTCAACCCGTGGAGATCGTATCGATACCCCCAAAGAGTGTATCGATACTCTCCCCAACGATCAACTTCTCACGGTCAATGCTAAGAAGACCGTATCGGTACGCCAGAGGCCCGTTTCGATACCAAGATGGACAGTAACTTCAGTGACCAAAAAGGTATCGATACGCCCCCTCGCGTATCGAAACGCGTGGCCTGAAACAAGAAGGCCGTATCGATACGGGTCCAACCGTATCGATACCCCTGCTACGAACTTACAAGTTTTAGCTGATTTAAGGCACAAGGATGCCCCTAAATCCCTCTAAAACCTCACCCAACACACTAACATCAATCCTATGGCAAACCAACCATATAAGCATGCTTTAACTTGAAACCAAAGGCACATTTCAACACAAGGTGATGCACAAACCATACAAGCAACATAAGCGTTCAAACATGGAACAAGGCATCCATACATGGCATTCCAACAAAAGGCAATTCAACATTTAAGGTCATACATGGAACTCAAAAGCCTTAAAAGGAACAAGATAAGCATATGAGGTTTGCACCCACATCAAGGCAACCTAAACATCTAAGGACATGCCACCACACACAAGCATACATTATAGCATAACATGCTTTACAAACCAAAGCCAAAACAAATCATCATCATACATGAGTCATACATAGCTCATACAAAAACCCTTGCCACATTGCTAAACTACTACAAAATTAACCACCGTACTTGAGCCACAAACTTGGAAAGCCCTTCTTGCCTTGCTCCGAGCTAACACCACGCTAATGATCTGCATTGTTGAACATTGAGAGCGTAAGCTATAAGCTTAGTGAGGGTGCTCTAAAATGAAAAACATCAACAATGCAGGGTTCAAGCATGTAATCCCTAAACCTCATATCGAACATGCATAGGCAATTTCACAAGTAGACCTAGCTAGTCTTTCAAGTGGCATAATATGGCATCTTACATCATACTAGGCATCAAGCATCAATAACAACAATCATACATCAACACCATATATCACAATATATGAACAAGTTAATTGGCCACTTTCAATTACCCCGATTGTGCGGATTTAAATCTCAACAACACTTTACCTCGGTGGGATTACACTCATCACCGGACCTTGCATGTGTGGGATTCCACTCATCGCCACATGCCCTACGGATGGGATTCCACTCATCATCCTGTAGAAATATATAAAAGCTTCCGGTGGAATATTACATCACCGTACTCCTCCTTGATGACTTAACGCCATCAAGGCCACGTACGTTTTGACTCAATTTGTGTGCACACTAATCCTAATGATCGATCATTTACAACCGGTAATTTATTTAGTGCCAGTTATCATGACCACGTCATATATCATCAACCACATTCCATGCTCATCACATATATATACATTTCATGATATACATGCACCAATTTAACCACAATTCACAAGAGCATAGATAGGCAAATACACAATAGCATTTAATGAAGTCAAAGGCTAGAATTAACAACTTGAAATAAAGAAATGGCCTACCAAGCACATTCCATACACACACTCTACACACGCTCGAACCAAACTTTAAAACAAGTTTGAAACCACTCACCGCCCTTCCTTAGCAACCAAGCGAAACTCCTACGAACCCGGATTCGGTCCCAAAGCTTCTTCGACGATCCCTCTTGCTTCTAGCCAACCAAAAACACAACCAACAACCACAATCAATGCTAATATTCAAACAACATTCAACCTTTGAGTTCAAACCAAGCTTCACCCAAATTTCCAAATCAAATTAATCCCCAAATATCTCAAATTCGTACTCCCTACAACACTAGCTGAAAACTCCACTTCCAATCATCCAAATGACACCCAAAAGACCTCAAACCACCTTCCTAATATACCTAAACCACCAGCCCTTCAATTACACTCTAAAACCCACCAAAAACCCAAGCTTTGACACCTTTAACATTGCTTCAAAACCCCATTTCGGGTTCCCAACAAAACTCAACCAAATTAATATATAATGAGCATTTTAACATAAATAAACAAAGCCTAACTCAATTTTGTAAAACAAGATGAAAACCCGCATAAAAACCCAAACTTTGAATCAAACCCTAATTTTCAAAATCTCATATCTTTAAAATCTAAGACCATGGGTAGATAGAAAATAGAGAGGAGAGTAAGAAAACATTTTTACCTTTGAAAAACACCTTGGATTGAAGGAGATACACAATGGAATAGTAAACAAGCTTTGAGAGGTTTTGGAAGGGGTTTGGACGTTGGGAAGGGGGAGAAGGTGAGAAAGATGACAACTTTATTTTAAAAGTTGTCTTGCTTTAAAATCATTTGGGTAAAATTATCGACTTGGTCCCTCCCATTCATTTAAGGCCCAATTAGATCCCAATTAAGGTTGTAATGATTTAATTTAATTTTATTGACTCGGACTAAAAACCCGACTAACTCCTAACCCCAAAACACGGGCGTTACAACTCTCTCCCACTTAAGGAATTTCGTCCCCGAAATTACCTGACTGAAAGAGATACGGAAACTGCTTTTCCATATCCTCCTTCCTCTCCCAAGTGGCCTCGTCCACACCTCGACGTTGCCATCGCACCTTCACTAACTCAATCGATCTATCCCTCAACACCTTACTGTCAGAAGCTAAGATCTCAACGGGCTCTTCATCATAAGTCAAATCCGGATTCAATTCAATCTCTTCTACGGGCATAACATGTGATGGATCGGACCTATACTTACGAAGCATCGAAACATGGAACACATCGTGTATCTTCTCTAGCTCGGATGGCAAACGCAACTGATAAGCAACCGGACCAACCCTCTTCACAATCTCATACGGTCCTATGTACCTCGGACTTAACTTCTCCTTTCGGCCAAATCTCATCACTTTCTTCCACGGAGACACTTTCAAGAATACCTTCTCACCCACTGAGAACTCAACTTCTTTCCTCTTCAAATCAGCATAGGACTTCTGCCTATCTGAAGCAGCTTTCAAACGATCACAAATCAATTTTACCTTGTCGGTTGTCCCCTTGAGCAAATCTGGCATAGGTAACAACTTCTGTCCCACTTCGGCCTAACAAACTGGAGTTCTACACTTTCGGCCATACAAGGCCTCATACGGAGCCATCTGAATGCTCGACTGAAAGCTATTATTGTACGCAAACTCTACTAGAGGCAAATGTTTCTCCCAAGTACCCTGAAAGTCAATGATACAACAACGTAACATGTCCTCTAAGATCTGAATAACCCTCTCTGACTGACCATCTGACTGAGGATGATAAGACGTGCTGAAGTTCAAACGGGTACCCAAAGCTGTATGCAGACACTCCCAAAATCTAGAAGTAAACCGTGGATCTCTATCTGACACAATGGACTTTGGCACACCATGCAGCCTAACAATCTCACCAATATACAAATCGGCCAACCTATCTAAAGTGTAAGTAGTATTGACTGCCAAGAAGTGAGCACACTTCGTAAAATGATCCACTATCACCCAAACAGAGTTCTTCTTCGTAGGAGTCAAAGGCAAACCCGAAACAAAATCCATGGTGATGTTCTCCCATTTTCATTCCGGAATTCTCAACGGCTGTAACAAACCTGAGGGAACCTGATGTTCCGCCTTCACTCTCTGACACACTAAGCACTTACTCACAAAGTCGGCTACATTTCTCTTCAAGCCAACCCAAAAGTACTCATTCTCCAAATCACAGTACATCTTCGTACTTCCAGGATGCATAGCAAACAGACTACTTTGGGCTTCAGTCAAGATCGTACGTCTCAAGTCACTGTCCTCTGGCACAACTATTCTATCCTTGAAACACAAAACCCAATCAGTACTGAAACTGTAGTCTGAAGATCTACCTTCGGCTATATCTTGCACGTGAGGTGCCAAAGATCTATCTAAGAGCTGTTTCTCTCTAATCAACTGACCTAGAGTAGGTCTAACCTGAAGCTCGGCTACCAAGCCACCATCCCCAGACAAACTCAATCTAGCAAACATGGCTCTCAAGTCCACGGCCATCTTCCTACTCAATGCATCGGCCACTACATTGGCCTTACCCGGATGGTACTCAATGGTAAGATCATAGTCTTTTAGCAACTCTAACCATCTACGTTGTTTGAGGTTCAAATCTCGCTGAGTCATAATGTATTTCAAACTCTTGTGATCGGTGTACACTGTGCATCTCTCACCGTACAGATAGTGCCTCCAAATCTTCAGAGCAAACACAACTGCAGCTAACTCTATGTCATGGGTCGGATAGTTGCGCTCGTGAGTCTTCAACTGTCTTGAGGCGTAAGCCACTACTCTCTTGTCTTGCATCAGAACACATCCTAGCCCTACATAAGAAGCATCACTGTAGACTACGTAGTCCTTCCCAGACTCTGGCTGAATCAAGATCGGTGCTTGGGTCAAAGCTTCTTTTAATTTCTCAAAGGCTCTCTGTCTTGCATCTGTCCACTCAAACTGAACACTCTTCTGAAGTAACTGTGTCAATGGAGCGGCTAACTTAGAGAAACCCTCTACAAATCTCCTATAGTATCCGGCTAAGCCAAGGAAGCTTCGTACCTCTGTTACAGACTTCGGTTGCTTCCACTCAACAATGGCTTCAATCTTCTCCGGATCAACTCTAATCCCATCGGCTGACACTACATGTCCTAGGAATACTACCTCTCGGATCCAGAATTCACACTTGCTGAGCTTCTCATACAACTGATGATCTAGCAAAGTCTTCAAAACAAGTCTCAAGTGCCGGTCATGGTCTTCTTCAGTTCGCGAGTACACCAAAATGTCATCAATAAACACAACTACAAACTGATCTAGATACTGATGAAAAATCCTATTCATCATGTCCATGAAAGCAGCCGGTGCATTAGTCAACCCAAAAGGCATGACTAAGAACTCATAGTGGCCATATCTAGTCCTAAAGACCGTCTTCGGTACATCAACTTCTCTTACCTTTCGCTGGTAGTAACCCGATCTCAAATCAATCTTCGAAAAGACCGATGCTCCCCTCAACTGATCAAACAAGTCATCAATTCTAGGCAACGAATATTTATTCTTCACTGTCAACTGATTTAACTGTCTATAATCTATACACATTCTCATACTTCCATCTTTCTTCTTCACAAACAAAACTGGTGCACCCCAAAGTGAAGAACTAGGCCTAATAAAACCTCTATCTGTCAACTCTTGCAACTGAGTCTTCAACTCTTTCAATTCTTTCGGTGCCATGCGATACGGAGCAATCGAAACATGAGCTGAATCAGAATAAGTCTCAATGGTGAACTCTACCTCTCTGTTCGGTGGTAACCCTGGCAACTCTTCCGGAAACACACTAGGAAAGTCACATATTGTCCGGATGTCCTGAGGTCTAACCTCACTCATGTTAGGGTTCATCACATACGCTAAGTATGCTTCGCACCCCAACTCAACTAATCTCTTAGCCTCTAATACTGAAACCACATTGGACAAGAACTTCACGTTCTCACCCACCACTACAATCTCATAATCATCTGTGAGCCTCAGAGAAATTCGCTTAGTCTCAAAATCTATCCTAGCTCTATGCTCCGTGAGCCAGTCCATACCCAGAATCACATCGAAACCATAGAAAGGAAGCTCCATCATATCCACTGGAAACACATGTCCCTGAACTATCAACGGACACCTTCGGTACATCTTCCTAACTACTACCGTGTCCCCAAAGGAACTAGTAACACTAACTCCTACCTCTAACATCTCACAAGGCAAATTCAAAGACCGTGCATGCTCACTCAATATGTAGGAATGTGTAGACCCAGAGTCAATCAAAGAAAGCAGACCCAAAGACTGTATCGAGAAGTTACCTGCGATCACATCGGTGTCATGTTGATCCCCACGCTGAGCGTAAACTCTGGCCTGACCTCCGCCCTCTGGCTGAACTGCTACTACATGTGCTATATTCCTCTGACCATCGTCCCTCGGCTGGAAGTTACCTCTACCGCGCCCGCGGCCTATCTGAAAGTCATTGGCTCTAGCAGGAGCCTGAGCTGGTGCCTGTCCCACTTGATGTGGATGTTGAGTGTGTAAAAGTTCTATTATTTACACCCTTTTTAACCCATATTTCTGCTGCATTCAAGCATCATTGCATTGCATTTAGGTCAGTTTACAATAAAACATCACAAATACACTAAAGGCACGGATTCTACTAAAAGATGGCTGATTTTGCAGGTTGCTGCCATAGTTGACGGAAAAGGCAGGCGCAGGACAGAGAAGCAGAAGAGCTAAACTGGACAAGCGGACGACGAGGATGAAGCTGCCATGGAGCTGTCGTGACAGCAAGGTGACAGCAGTCTTATGAAGAGGAAAAGTAAAGTGGACCTCGATAGATAGAGAAAAATCTGCTCGTCTGTCGTGTGAAAGCCAAATATTTTTCCAAGCCCCGGATCGAAAGATATGTCAAGCCAAAGCTCAAGGAGAGGAATTCCCATGAAACAAGGAGGCGGCTGAAAAGTAGGAATCCTTAGAGATTAAGCATTCAATAGAATCTTACTTTTCATTAAAGTTGTAATCCTTGTTAACTTAGAATACTTGAGCCCAAAGCTTATATAAGGGCATAGCTTTAACCTAGGAAAGATAAGACCCCATAACCGATAACCAAACCCCTACGCCGTTTACCCGTCGTCGACATGTTCTAAAATCCCCCTAGGGCCACGGGTTGTTTTGTAAAGTAGTTGCAAGGGTTGTTTTGTTTTAGGATTTTCCAAGTTCAATAAAATAAACTTCAAGTTCTCTTATTTCGGTTTTAATATATTGCAAGAGCATCGGGAGAGCATTGTGAGGTTATCTATTTACTTAGCATCGGGAGAGTTAAGTATACGAAAGAGATAAGAGCGCGTTCTCTAGTTTATAGTGAACCATCTCGTGCCTAGGGATAGGGCGAGGTTAAGTGGCTAAGGAAGAATTCATACACATCGGTGTTCATCCTTCGATTCACGCCGGGAGGTATCATCAAAGACGTGATCATCGACAGACTTGGACCTAGGGATAGGCCAAGGCAGATCTGGGATTCTTGCCAAACTTGGAGTACGGAGTTGGTGTGTTCGCTGCCGCGACAGCTAACGGACAGCCGCCGCGACAGGTGCTGTCGGCGACGGGCGCGACGACAGAACTGGATTTCCTAAACTTTTCAATACTTGCACTACTGAGCAATTCAATACGAGCCCATTCTCTCTATCTTAATATTCCAACTCATTTATTTACGTTTTTCTTTATATTTCTCGTGACAACTTTCTCAATTATTTTCTTTACTTTCGTGCAGTGAATAAAGGTGAAGTCATTAGCCCAATCCCTGTGGAGACGATATCCGATACTTCGTATCACTTTACTACTTGCATCGTGTACACTTGCACTACAATTGCGATAGACTCTTTTACACGCAACAAGTTTTTGGCGCCGTTGCCGGGGATTGGCAACATAACCACACCTTTCTTTTATTGCACTTTTCGTTTTTATTTTTATTTTTATTTTTATTTTCGTTTTTATTTTTATTTTTCTTTAATTTTTCTTTTGTGCTTTCAACTCTTGCTTTTCACACGGTTTTCTTGTTTATGCGCAGATCGAAAAGAGGTGAAGATCCTGAGTATCCATTAGATCCGGAAGTTGAACGTTCCTTCAATCTCAAGAAACAACTTCGCCGACTTTTAGACAGAAACGAATACCTTGAGGAACAGCTAGAGCAGATGGCCCGTAATCATCCCGCTGGTGGATGTATACCGCCTGTTGGTGACCCGCCCGCTGCAGATGGACGACGGTCATGTCGTGACTACATGCTGAACGATCATGTAGAGCTGGAGACCACGCTGCCGGATATTGATGTTGATAACTTCGAGCTTAAGTCTGTCATGTTTAGTATGATCAACAATGCCGGCCAGTTTAGTGGTGCTGCAACAGAGGATGCCAGAGAGCATCTCAAAACGTTCCAGGAGATCTGTGGTTCGTTTAGACTACTAGGAGTTAGTCCGGAGATACTAAGGCTTCGGTTATTTCCTCATTCATTGAGGGACAGAGCTAAAACTTGGTGGAATAAACTTACGCCGGGTTCAATTATGACTTGGGCAGATTTAACTCGTGCATTTCTATCTCGTTTTAATCATTCACATTTAGCGGAGCGATTACGTAACGAAATTGCTACTTTTCAACAGGAAGATGATGAGCCGATCCCCTCGGCCAGGGACAGATTTACTACTCTTCTTCGAAACTGCCCAATGCATGGATTCCCCGTCCGGAATCAGGTTACAAAGTTCTATAATGCTGCCAACCTACAAACTCGCATCCGAATTGATTCTGCAGCAAATGGGTTACTATTAGATAAGGATCCGGACGAGGCATTGCAAGTTTTGAAAAATCTGGCCAAGAATGAGGAGCAGTTTCCAACTGCAAGAAGAAGGGGGTAAACGAGTACTTGCTGTCAAGGATTATGAAGCCGACATCACGATGAAATCACAGGTAGCCTTCCTTACTAAAGCAATGAAAAGGTTATTGAATGATGATAGTTTACAAGGATTTGCTGTTGAGGAAGTATGCGATATCTGTGAGGGAAATCACAGTAGGGATGAGTGCCCAATAAACGTAGAAGAGGGAAAATATGTTGGAAACTACAAGCCAAATTATAATTCCATCAACTATAATCCCAATTGGAGGAAGGATCCCAAATTTTTCTGGAGTAATCCTAACAATGCCCTGAATCCTCAAGCACATAATCAGAATCAGGGAGGTCCTAGACTGTTGACGCGACAGCAGCTGCCGCAGAACCTGCCGCCGCCGCCGCAGCAACAGCAACCACCAGCTGCCACGAGTAACATACTGGAACAGACTCTGGCCACCTTTATGTCTCAGACCGGTACTTATATTGAGAATGTGAATCAGTTTGTCAAGAAGACGGAGAACTTCATGGATAAAACGGAGATGAGAATGACAAATCATAAAGCTACTTTGAAATCTCTGGAGACACAAATGGGTCAGGTGTCGCAACACATTAAGCCAAGGCAGAATGGAGGTTTTCCTAGCAATACTGAAAATGCTAGACCACCCACACATGAGCAATGTAAGGCGATTACTACTAGGAGTGGGAAGAAGCTACCAGGGCCGGAAAAAGCTGAAATAGAAAAGGATCCAGCCTTAGACAAACCTGCCGAGGAAGCTGCCCCGACATGTGACAAACAGACTGCTACCGATGAGCCTGTCACGATAGCAGAAGCGACAGAGGAGAAAAAAGATGAATATCGTCCTCAGATTCGCATGCAGTGGGAAGGACGCATTGCTGATTACCGTCCCCCACCACCCTTCCCTCAACGGATACAGCAAGCTAAGCATGAATCTCAACTTAAAAAGATTTATGATATTTTTAAGCAGGTTCATATTAATATTCCATTGTTAGATGCCGTTAGGGAGATGCCCGGTTATGCTAAATTTCTCAAGGATGTTATGTCGAAAAAATCTAAACTTGGGGAGTTTGAAACGGTAAAGATGACAGAAGGTTGCATGAGCATTCTTCATCGGCAGCCACCCCAGAAAAAGAAGGATCCGGGGAGCTTCATCATACCTTGCGTAATCGGAAATAAATTCATGGGTAAGGCACTTTGTGATCTTGGTGCTAGTGTTAATCTAATGCCAAAATCTGTTTTTCAGAAATTAGGTATTGGGAAGGCGCGGCCCACGACAGTAACTCTGCAGCTAGCCGACCACTCTTACGTTCATCCAGAGGGAAAAATCGAAGACATTTTGGTAAGAGTGGATAAGTTTATTTTTCCTGCTGACTTTCTTGTTTTAGATTGTGAAGCAGATGAAAATGCACCAATCATCCTTGGGCGACCCTTCTTAGCCACGGGAAGATCATTGATTGATGTGGAGAAAGGAGAACTCACCATGCGAGTGAACGATCAAGAGATTAAGTTGAATGTTCTCCAAGCGATGAAACACTCTGATGTGGACGAGGAATGCAAGGCTATCACAGATGTTACCCTTGATCAACCCTGCATCAGGTCGGCTGTCACGATATTAAATTTGGTCACTGCTGCGGCAGCCACCTACAGGCCTGTCATGACAACGACGACGACAACCCCGACGACAACAACTCCTCTGAATCCAATACATTTGATACTGAAGATCAGGAGGAGATAAACTGGCTAGGCAATCGTCCAGGTAAGTTATTCGAACCCTTAAATTATACTTCGAATAACCATTTAATCCAAAAGCCATCTATTGTTGAACCACCTGCCTTAGAACTGAAGCCCCTGCCAGGGCAGCTTAAATATGCTTTTCTTGGTTCAAATGATACGTTGCCCGTAATCATCTCTTCTAAGCTGCCGCAGGAACAGTGTAACGCCCCGGTTTTGGGCTCGGAAGTTTTGGGCGTTGACCGGTTCGGTCAAAGTGCTGATCGAATATATAAGAGTGGATTTAGGAAAGCCTAGTTCGGGTTGCATTAAAAATATGGAAAAATATTCTAAAATCATATTTTAATATATAAAAGTGAACTATGAAATCAATTTTGGAAAATGAGGTTCGGAAGGTTGACATTTTGGCTAGTGACCAAAATGTAATTTTTGAAAGTTGCGGGACAGTTTTATAAAGGATTGAAACTTTGAATCTTTAAGGAGCTATTATTCCAAAAAGGATTTCTCCAGATTTTTCTAAGATATTTTAAGGCTCAAATCTGATTTTAAAGATTTAGAAAAGGAGGGAAATCATTTTTAACTAAATTTCCAACAAACTTTCCATTTTCTCTCAAATTCTCTTTTCTCTCATTTTCTCTCAACCCAAACAAGATTCTCCAGATTTCTTTCTCTGATTTTGACATCTTAATCTCTCATTTCAATTCTCATTTGATTCCTAATCATCTCATCATCAAAACCTCTCAATTTACAAGTTGATTCATCAAGCTTTTTGGCTCTAAAATGGAGAAATTCAAGTTTGGAGGTAAGAACGTCCTTCTCCTCTAAACTATCAGTTCTTTACTGAAATTCCTAAGTTCTCAATCCTTGATTTATGTTTTATTAAAGGCTTAACAATTGAGATCTTGATTTTTGGCTAAAATGCAAGATTTGATGATTTTGGTGAAAATTTCGTGTGATCTGTTTAAGCAGGGTTTTGAGGTGTTAAATTGATGTTAAATGAATGCTAAAATGATTAGAAGTTGAGGTTTAATCAATGCAATCCCGGATAGGTTGAATTTCCTAAGTTTGGCTTGAGTTTTTGGTTGTTTTTGGAGTGTTTTTGGTGATCTGTTAAACCTGGAGGTATAAGGACGTGGTTGTGATCATTTTGCATGTTATTTGATGTATAAAAGTGGTTAGAAGTGATGGATCTTGGCTGGGTTAAGTTTTGGAAGTGTTTGGAGGTGATTTCGGTTATGTTTGGTAGCCAAATTGTTAGATTTGTGATGAGCAGCGAGCTGTGTTGTTGTTGCTGGTGTTTTAATGCATAAGGATGCATTAATGTTCTGTTTTTATGTGCTTGAAACAAGGTAGGTTGATCCTTGAGCCTTGGAGGTGTTTTCGGAAGGTTTCGGAAGCTTGGAAAGCTTGTTGGCTAGCTTTGTTTGGTTATCGGTGAGTGAAGTTGGGATTTCAGCTTTTGTAACAAGGTTTGAAGGTTTTTGGGAGCTTAGTTTAAGTCTAAACAACTTTTCTAAGCTCAAGAGTAAGTGAAGGGGTTTTCGCTTTTGAATTGTGAGTGATTTGGTTTCAAAATCAAATGTGGTCGATGATTGATATGCATGTGTTTTTGCATGGTTTAATTCTGTTTTGTAAGCATGTTTTAGCATGGTTTAATGCTGGTTTTGAAAGTCATTTGAAAAGGATGCTCAAGGTAAGAGATCCTTGGTTTAATACCTTGAAAATGTGGTTTTGATGCATAGTGATGCATGTGGTTCATTGGCTTTGTATGATGCTTAAAAACAGTGAATTGATGATGATTAATGATGATAATTGTTACCTTTTGCATATGGTTTATGCATGTGAATCATTGAGCTAATGATGTGATGGCTTTGCATTATGTTTATGCATGTGAATCATTGAGCTAATGATGTGATGGCCTTGCATTATGTTTATGCATGTGGAACATTGGATATTATGGTAAGATGGTTATATTGGCAAGTGTTGTAAGTGGTTCTTGGTTCGTTGATCGGATATAATTAGCCGGCTATAGGATTGGGTGCACCGTGAATAAAGTCGCCTTGATGGCGGAGTGGTCAAGTGTGGACCGGGTAAACTCCCCTCAAGTATTCCTAACGAGATGAGGTCAGTGGAGGTTGTTGCCCACGGGAGGACCTCGGTTGCTTAAGGTCGTAGTGGAGGTTGTTGCCCACGGTAAGACCTTGGTTGAGTAAAGGTTATAAGGTGGTTAAAAGTTCTTATGTGAGAACCTTGTACTTGTTGAGATCACAATGGCAATGGTTAAGTCCATGTGTGGATCTTGTGTGTGATGTCTCGGATCTCGTTAGACGATGTCTACAACTACCAATAGGTTATGCAAAGGTTGTATGGTGTTGAAAGTCCATACGGGAAGACCTTGTGCATGTCAAGGGTGTATGGCGGTTGGAAGTCCATACATGGGAACCTTGAGGTAAAACTGAGGTTGTATGGTGTTTAAAAGTCCATACATGGGAACCTTAGGAGGTTGAGGTCAGTGGAGGTTGTTGCCCACGGGAAGACCTTGGATTGGGTAGTGTGTAGGGAGCGTTGGGACACGCTTGGAATCCGCGTATCCGATCGGGTTGAAAAGTTGGAAAGTGAATATGGTTGATCTCTTGGAAGCCAATGTAATGTACTTGATCATAGTGAAGCATGGGATTGCTTGAAATGATGCATGGTTGCATGTGAAGCATGGGATTGCTTGAAATGATGTGAAGCATGTGATGCTTGAATTGATGCATGTTTGCATGAGAAGCATGAGATGCTTGGTAAGATGCATTGTTGCATGAAATGAGTATGATGCTAGTGATGGCATGTTTACTTGTTAGGTTGAACAAGTGTTGAATATCTTTTGATAATGATGCATGTGAGCATGAGATATCTATGTTGCATTTGGAGTCTTGTATGACTTGTTTTTAAAGGCATGTGAAAAAGTTGTTATGGTTTTATGATGCCTTGTTTAAATGCGTGAGATGGTTTGATTGAGCTATGGTTTAAATGGTTTCTTGCTTGATGTGGTTTTCAAGAAAAGAAAGGTATGTTGTAAAATGGGAATGTTTTCCATGGTTTGTTAAGCTTGGCATATGGTGTTTATGCATGGTTTTGAGCTTGATGTTGAAAGAGTTTTCAAACATGGTTTTGGAAAGCAAATTGGGTTTGTTTTAAGGTGTTTTAAAGACCCGCTGCATTGATGGTGTTTTGGTTTTGAGCATTCCTCACTAAGCATTTTGTGCTTACGCTCCTTTTTGTCCATCAATGCAGATTCTTGAAGTTTGGGCAGCAAGGAGCAAGGGATTCAAGGTGGACTCCAATGGAGATGTATGTCTCGGTGAATAGCTATAGTTAATAAGGGCAATGGGGTAGAATCTCTCGGATTGTTGTTATTGTGATCGTATATGTTGATCATGTATGTTAAATGTTGTTGTTAATGTTGTGGAACATGAATTGGCTTAATTGAGGTTGCTTTGGTAAGTTTATGTTTAAATGGATAGCTTGAGTAGGAAGCATGTCAATGAATTTGGGGCTTTCCATATGTGTTGGTTATATGTTGAATTGATGATGCATTTATGGTCCCTGCATGTTGAATGATCATGTGGTATGTTTTGGTGATGTTAATTTGATGTTTGAAGCATGTTTGATGCTGTTTTCGTGTTGTTTTCAGGCAGGGGTATCGATACTCGGGCTTGGGTATCGATACACCTGAGCCAAATATGCATGTTTCTGCCCAGGGGTATCGATACCACTGAACAAGTATCGATACCATATGAGTGGAGTATCGATACTGGGGGAAGGTATCGATACCTTTGCTAGAGTTTGGTTACTGCCTTCCCCGAGTATCGATACGACACGTGGCGTATCGATACCGGACCGTTAAAATCAGTTAAAAGTATCTTTTATGTTTCAAAATGTTTGCGTTTTGGTCCTGAATCTTGTTTGTGCAATTGTTTGAGTTCGGGAGGTCCGTTTGAGCTGGAATTTGGCAGGGAAGCATGAAACATGACTAATTTTAAGTTGGTAACTTAAAATCTGGTTAAGTCCTTAAAGTTTTCAGAAATTACAGTTTGGTCCCTAAAGTTGTAATTTGTTCAATTGGGTCCCTGTTTGATCTCTGATGTTTGTGATCTTTGAGCATGGTGTTTGTGTGATCACATCTAAGGTTAATGTGCATCTAGACAAGATTAAAAAGAAAAAAAAGGGTCGTTAATCAAGGTTAACTTTCGGGTTGACTTTGGTTTTCCCCGTGTAATCTTCGTAGTTCGGGTCAACCGTCCAGACCGGGCTACGGGGGTTACAAACAGGAACGACAGCTAATCGACATGCTAAGGCAGCACAAGAAGGCGATTGGATGGACGATTGCTGATATACAAGGCATTAGTCCGGCGTTATGCATGCACAAAATCCTTTTAGAGGAAGATCATAAGCCGACTATAGATGCCCAAAGGCGGCTAAACCATGCGATGAAGGAGGTGGTGCATAAGGAGATAATAAAATGGTTAGATGCTGGTATTATTTACGCCATCTCCGACAGCAAATGGGTGAGCCCGGTGCAATGCGTTCCCAAGAAAGGAGGAATGACTGTGGTGACCAATGAGAACAATGAGTTAATCCCAACCAGGACTGTGATCGGTTGGAGGGTTTGTATGGACTATCGGAAGCTTAACAAAGCTACCCGAAAGGACCACTTTCCTTTACCCTTTATTGATCAAATGCTTGATAGATTAGCGGGTAAACCTTACTATTGTTTTCTTGATGGTTACTCATGTTACAATCAAATTGCTATCGCACCGGATGATCAAGAAAAAACGACTTTCACATACCCCTACGGAACGTACGCATTTAGGAGAATGCCCTTTGGACTATGTAATGCACCCGCCACCTTCCAAAGGTGTATGATGGCTATATTCTCCGACATGGTGGAGGACTTCCTTGAAAGATGTGAAAAAGCAAACTTGGTCTTAAATTGGGAAAAATGCCACTTTATGGTGGATGAGGGGATAGTCCTAGGCCATAAGATTAGCTGTCGTGGGATCGAAGTCGACAGGGCCAAAATAGAAGTGATCGAGAAGTTGCCGCCGCCGACCACAGTCAAGGGCATTAGGAGTTTTTTAGGGCATGCTGGGTTTTATCAGAGATTTATTGCAAATTTCTCAAAAATCACGAAGCCCCTATGCCATCTTTTGGAGCAGAACCGACCCTTTGACTTTAATGATGAATGTATTGAAGCATTCAAGGTTCTGAAGGAAAAATTAGTTACAGCCCCCATAGTACAGCCACCAGACTGGACGCAACCATTTGAGATTATGTGTGATGCTAGTGACTATGCTGTCGGGGCAGCACTTGGGCAGCGCAGAGACAAGCTGTTTCACGTCATATATTATGCCAGCAAAACATTGAATGACGCCCAAGTGAACTATACCACCACAGAAAAGGAGCTGTTAGCTGTGGTGTTCTCCATTGACAAGTTTCGTTCTTACATACTTGGGACGAAAGTAATAGTGCACATAGACCATTCTGCCCTTAAGTATTTGTTCGCAAAGAAGGATGCAAAACCTAGATTGATACGGTGGATCCTGCTATTGCAAGAGTTCGACCTTGAGATCAAGGACAAAAAAGGGATAGAAAATCAAGTGGCAGACCACTTGTCAAGGTTGGAGACGGGACAGAGTCTGCCAATAGATGAAACACATATACTGGAGACCTTCCCAGATGAGCAGCTCTTTGCTGCCGCAATCGCTGTCGCGACAGCCATGGCGGCAGGTAAGTCTTCTGAACTCCCCTGGTATGCTGATTTCGTTAATTTTATAGTTAGCGGAGTACTTCCTTCTGATCTTAATTATCAAGCCAGGAAGAGGTTCCAAAATGATGTTAAGCATTATTATTGGGACGAACCTCTTCTTTTCAAAATGTGTGCAGATCAGGTTATAAGGAGATTCGTACCACAAGAAGAGCAAGAAGACATTTTCCATCACTGTCATGCTTCCCAATATGGAGGACACTTAGGAGGCAATAAAACTGCTGCCAAGGTGCTGCAGTCAGGGTTCTACTGGCCGACACTGTATAAAGACGCACATGTCTTCTACAAGAACTGTGACAGGTGCCAGCGGACAGGTAACATCTCGAGGAGAAACGAGATGCCACTGCAAAACATTCTAAAAGTCGAGATCTTCGACGTTTGGGGGATCGATTTTATGGGACCTTTTCCATCCTCATGTGGAAATCTATACATCCTCCTAGCAGTGGATTATGTCTCCAAGTGGGTAGAAGCAATCGCAACTCAAAAGAATGATACCAAGACGGTCCAAAAGTTTTTACACAAAAACATTTTTTCGAGATTTGGCATTCCTAAGGCGATTATCAGTGATGAAGGGAGACATTTTGATAATAGGGTAATTGCTGCCGCCTTGAAGAAATATGGTGTCAAGCACAGGATCGCGACAGCATACCACCCACAGACCAATGGACAGGCTGAGATATCCAATAGGGAAGTAAAGAATATTCTTGAGAAGATGGTTAAGCCAACTAGGAAAGATTGGTCTTTACTTCTGAATGATGCATTATGGGCATATAGGACAGCTTTTAAGACTCCATTGGGCATGTCTTCATACCGTTTGATCTATGGGAAAACCTGTCATCTGCCTGTCGAGATAGAGCACAGGGCATACTGGGCAATCAAGGCAGTGAATATGGACTTGGACAAGGCAGGGCAGAAAAGACTATTAGATTTAAACGAGATC
The DNA here is from genome assembly GCA_958450335.1 of Hibiscus tridactylites. Lineage (NCBI taxonomy): Eukaryota > Viridiplantae > Streptophyta > Magnoliopsida > Malvales > Malvaceae > Hibiscus > Hibiscus tridactylites. The sequence goes on along the minus strand of OY288277.1, from coordinate 82,916,332 downwards.
GAAGAAATACGGACAATGGCCTACGACAATGCAAGAATATACAAGGAGAAAACTAAGAAGTGGCATGATAAGAAGTTGCTTCCACGACAGTTCTGCCCAGGGCAGCTTGTGTTGTTGTTCAATTCTAGGTTGAAACTCTTCCCAGGGAAGCTAAAATCTAGATGGTCTGGCCCGTTCCAAGTGGTACAAGTTTTTCCCCATGGTGCCATCACAATCCAATCATTAAAAGACGGGCACCAATTCAAAGTCAACGGACAGCGCCTCAAGCATTATCAGGGGACTGAAGCCCCAGGAATACAGGAAGTGGTTACTTTAGGAGATGCCCCACAAGGCATCCCTAATTTAACCTAAATTTTACTTTTATTTATTATTTATTAGGAAATTAAGTTTATTTTATATTTGAATAATGTTTTTATTTTTTCTGTCTTTAGGAAATAAAGGAGTCAAGAAGAAAAGGAGAAGTGACCCAAGCCCACCATCCATCCATCAGCCCAACAAAGCCCATTTATTGAAACCTGTCGTTTCGGCTGCCGCCGCAGACGGATGAGACAGGCTGTCAACAGACTGACACGGCAGACACAGAAGCATGCGACAGACGCATCAATGCGTGTCAGACGCGTCACACACTAACACACAACAGTCGCTCCGTTATTCCGGCCTTCCGTTACGGCATTAAATGGGCAGCTCATCGACCGCTATAAAACCCCGTTTGCACTTTCATTTTTCCTCACTTCTGTTTATTCTTACTTGCTTTCTCCTCCCGTTTTCGTTTGCTTTCTTTATTTTCACAACCCTTGCAACTAATATGTCGTCTAGACAGACCCGCCGCAGTGCTGCCTCAGCATCTTCTTCAGCAGCCGCAATGCCCTTCGAAACCAAGGAATTATGGGAGGAAAGAGGTTTCATCTACATCCGCAAAGCACCGAACATGGGGCTCCGACCATTTATAGCCAAGGCGATAAGGAATTCGCTATGGGAGCAGTTCGTCGAACAACCGGCAGAACTAAACGACACGTTGGTGAGGGAGTTTTATGCTGCCATCGATAGCAGAACGGCAACCTCTGTCACCGTCCGAGGGGTAGAAGTGCCATTTACAATTGACAGCATCAACCACATGTATGGCCTATATTTTGGCCCCAACGATGACGCCCACCAGCAATTTCTAGAGACCCTCGATTCTACCGCCTACGGTGCTGTCATGGCGGAGGTGACGGAGGAAGGAACAACATGGACAACGAGCAAAAAGAACCCCAACTCTGTCAAAAGGGGGCAACTGCTCCCAGAGGCAAAGCTGTGGAACGCTTTCATCAAGAAGCGTATCCTGTCGTCCTCCCATCACACGATGGTGAACCAGCAGCGGCTGGCACTCATTCACTCGATCATGCACGACCGGCCTATCAACGCGGGCCGCTATATGAGGGACAACATATTGGACTGCACATTCCGCTCTGCCTCCCGTTCACAATCACTCTTCTCTGCCGCTGCGCTGCTGTCCCAGAGGCCACCACCGACAAACTAATCAAGGGCAGAGGCTGGACAGACAATAACATCAACAGCCTCATGGAGCTGGTAGTGGCTACACCCATCTCTTCCTTCAACCCAGCTGCCTCACCCGCAGACTCAGATGAGGAGCCTGCCCCTGTACCTGACGCCGCCACCGCCCCGACAGACCAGTCTGCCCACATCCTTGCTGCGATACAACGGGTGGAAGAGAGACAAATAGGACTGATGACCTTCATCCGGGATTTCACTAACTCGACGGTAAACTTCATTACCAACACTTTGAATTATCCCGATGTTAATTTCCCTACTTTTCCTGCCCACTATTTTCGTATCCCTACCCCTGTCCACACACCCACACCACCTGCTTCCCCACATTCCCATTCTACTGCCTCCACCCCATCACCTGCCCCGACGGCAGCTGCAAGTCCTCCGGCCGATAGCCCTGCACGTGGAACGAAGCGGCCAGCCACAGCCGATAACGAGGAGGAACCTCTAATTAGAAGGAATCTGGAGAGGGAATTTACGCCTGTCAAGAGGATAAAACACGTGGCAGACAGAAAATTAATGCCCAAGGCCAGCACCACCACAAGCAACACTTGGGATAGCGGCAGCAGCTCAGATGTCCATCTCATGGAGCAAACTGCCCAACCTCCTCCACAGCCCAGACGCCGCCGGCAGATCCGTGTCAGCAGCAGCAGCGAGGACAGCGATTAAATTTATGTCTTTTATTTTTCTTTTCTTGCTGCTTGCTTTATCTTTATTTTGTGATGTACCTGCCATCGTCTTATCTGTCATTTTGCATTGAGGGCAATGCAACCCTCAAGTTTGGGGGTGGCACCCTCCATAGTAATAGAGTCTTAGTACATCTTTTTATTATTGTCGTGTCTTTTATTTTATTTAAAGTTCTCTTAAAAAAAATAAGAAAATATAAAACTGTTGGCTTAAAACTGTGAATTTAGCTTACCTGTCATGACAGCTCTGTCGTGACAACACCTTTAGGACAGTTTAAGGAGAAGTTTAGAGCCTTTCTATAGTTCTGAAAATTTAAAACACCATTGTGACTGTTATATTGCTTAGTCTACTTTTAGCCAAACTAGAATAGAAAACTTAGCACTTAGAGTAGAAAAGAGACTAGACTCTCAGGAAACCTAGAGGTGCCCAACACTGGCTCTAGGCAGATAACCAGAGAAAAACTTCTAGAGGTGCCTATCACCGGCTCTAGACAGTTAACTAGAGGTGCCTGAAATACTGGCTCTAGTAAAAATGAGAAGAAATTAGAAAAAAGAAATCAACTAGAGGTGCCTTATTCTGGCTCTAGTAAAGGAAAGAAAGAAATCAGTCTCGTAAGAAAAACTCTAAACAAGCTAAAGTATAATATTCTAGTGAAACTAAGAGAGTCTTAGCATATAACTGTTCACAAGCATGCACACACTGCACGAGAGCTATAGGGAGATTCCGGACAGATCCTAATCTTTCCGACAGGTTGCTGCCGCCACAGAGAATGAGCGACGGGTAAGGGACAGTTCACTGTTTGAAAGCCAACACAAAAATATTTTTCTTTTAGGTCTTAATTGCTTGAGGGCAAGCAAAAACTTGAGTTTGGGGGTGTGTTGAGTGTGTAAAAGTTCTATTATTTACACCCTTTTTAACCCATATTTCTGCTGCATTCAAGCATCATTGCATTGCATTTAGGTCAGTTTACAATAAAACATCACAAATACACTAAAGGCACGGATTCTACTAAAAGATGGCTGATTTTGCAGGTTGCTGCCATAGTTGACGGAAAAGGCAGGCGCAGGACAGAGAAGCAGAAGAGCTAAACTGGACAAGCGGACGACGAGGATGAAGCTGCCATGGAGCTGTCGTGACAGCAAGGTGACAGCAGTCTTATGAAGAGGAAAAGTAAAGTGGACCTCGATAGATAGAGAAAAATCTGCTCGTCTGTCGTGTGAAAGCCAAATATTTTTCCAAGCCCCGGATCGAAAGATATGTCAAGCCAAAGCTCAAGGAGAGGAATTCCCATGAAACAAGGAGGCGGCTGAAAAGTAGGAATCCTTAGAGATTAAGCATTCAATAGAATCTTACTTTTCATTAAAGTTGTAATCCTTGTTAACTTAGAATACTTGAGCCCAAAGCTTATATAAGGGCATAGCTTTAACCTAGGAAAGATAAGACCCCATAACCGATAACCAAACCCCTACGCCGTTTACCCATCGTCGACATGTTCTAAAATCCCCCTAGGGCCACGGGTTGTTTTGTAAAGTAGTTGCAAGGGTTGTTTTGTTTTAGGATTTTCCAAGTTCAATAAAATAAACTTCAAGTTCTCTTATTTCGGTTTTAATATATTGCAAGAGCATCGGGAGAGCATTGTGAGGTTATCTATTTACTTAGCATCGGGAGAGTTAAGTATACGAAAGAGATAAGAGCGCGTTCTCTAGTTTATAGTGAACCATCTCGTGCCTAGGGATAGGGCGAGGTTAAGTGGCTAAGGAAGAATTCATACACATCGGTGTTCATCCTTCGATTCACGCCGGGAGGTATCATCAAAGACGTGATCATCGACAGAATTGGACCTAGGGATAGGCCAAGGCAGATCTGGGATTCTTGCCAAACTTGGAGTACGGAGTTGGTGTGTTCGCTGCCGCGACAGCTAACGGACAGCCGCCGCGACAGGTGCTGTCAGCGACGGGCGCGACGGCAGAACTGGATTTCCTAAACTTTTCAATACCTGCACTACTGAGCAATTCAATACCAGCCCATTCTCTCTATCTTGATATTCCAACTCATTTATTTACGTTTTTCTTTATATTTCTCGTGACAACTTTCTCAATTATTTTCTTTACTTTCGTGCAGTGAATAAAGGTGAAGTCATTAGCCCAATCCCTGTGGAGACGATATCCGATACTTTGTATCACTTTACTACTTGCGTCGTGTACACTTGCACTACAATTGCGATAGACTCTTTTACACGCAACAGTGGACAGTCACGCCTAATGTGGTCTCTAGCCCCACAACTCCAACAAGAATGAAAATTTCCCCAACACTCACCGGTGTGGTTCCTCCCGCAAGTAGCACATGTGGGCAACTTCCCACCAGCTCTCTGGCCCTGATGGCCCTTACCGCGGTTACCGCCACCACGTCTATGATCATAATGATGCATGTTGTCCCGATGTCTCTTGGCATCACCTCTATCAAAGTTACTGGACCTCTTACCCGAACTAGATCCACCTGACCGCCTAGTCAAACTCAAACCGTGCTCTAAGTCCTTGGCCCTCGCGACCAAGACATCAAAATCAGTGTAATCTGAAGCTAAAGTATACATCTTAATCTCTTCACTCAGCCCATAATGGAAACGGTTACATCGTTCCACCTCGGTAGGAACAAGCTCAGGTGCATACTGACTCAGTCTGACAAATCGGATCTCATAATCGGTCACGGACATACTCCCCTGAAGCAATGCCATAAACTCCCTCTTCCTCTCATCGAGGTATCGCGGACCCAAATACTTCTTACGGAAAGCTGTCTCAAAGAACTCCCAAGTGATCTCGGCCTCATCCATACCCGTAGTAATGGTGACCCACCAAGTGTAGGCATCACCTTGAAGCAAGGACTCAACACATCCCAACTTGCGCTCACCAGTACACCCCATCTGAGCAAGGATACGGACAGTCTTCTCAAACCATAACTCGGATCTCTCTGGAGTAGACCCTCTAAACTCTTCGGCCCCAAGGCCCCGAAGTCTCTCTAAAGGTAATCTGGTGCCCTCACCCTGATGGTGTGCTGCCTGTCCCCCAGCTACTGCAGCCTGAAATGCCCCGGCTATCGCCTGAACCAACGGAGCTAAGTCTATCCCGGCCGGTCCTTGGCCACCTTGATCTCCTTGGCCTCCTTGAGGTCCCTCTCCTTCGGCCCCGGCCTCGCCTCCTACTTTTGGTAGAGGAGGTGGTGGAGGAGCTCCAACTTCAACCACAGGCTCTCCCACTTGAGCCTCAACCCTAACTACTGGCTCAACTCTTGGAGCCATTGCCCGTGGTTCCGGTCGAACCATCCTAGGCCTCCCACGTGGTCTCATGGTACAGCTAGCAAGGAAATAACTACAACAACAAACAAATAGGGATTACGTTAGCCAAAGCAAGGGTCCAATAGTGCTCAAGTACTCATTTTATCAAAAATCTTTTTAAATTAAGTAATAGTAGCAATGGGACACACTCTACACCAAACACAACAACGCATGCTTCAAACATCATACGAGCGGTCAAATATCAAGAATTCATGGCAAAACATGCATCGAGCAACACAATCATTTAATACATTAAGCTTACCTCACTTACCTGCCCGAGGTCTCGGTAACCTCAGGCTCTGATACCAACAAATATAACCCCCTCGTCCCGGTCTGGTCGTATGACCGGTCCGAGTGAGCCACACGGGGAAAACCGAAGCGAAACCCGTTAAGGTTCCCCCTCGGTTAGCAACCCTATTTTTTTCTTTCATTTAATATTGTCTAGAGGATTATTAAATTCTAAGTGATCAAACAGCGGAACAACGTACACGAGCAAATCAAACAAACCCATAACATCATTTAACAGCCCAATTTTTATCTTAACTGCAGGCGGTATCGATACTCTTAAGGAGTGTATCGATACGCCTTGACTAGGTCAACTGGTCAGAGTCAACCCGTGGAGACCGTATCGATACCCCCAAAGAGTGTATTGATACTCTCCCCAACGGTCAACTTCTCACGGTCAACGCTAAGAAGACCGTATCGGTACGCCAAAGGCCCGTTTTGATAACAAGATGGACAGTAACTTCAGTGACCAAAAAGGTATCGATACGCCCCCTCGCATATCGAAACGCGTGGCCTGAAACAAGAAGGCCGTATCGATACGGCTCCAACCGTATCGATACCCCTGCTACGAACTTACAAGTTTTAGCTTATTTAAGGCACAAGGATGCCCCTAAATCCCTCTAAAACCTCACCCAACACACTAACATCAATCCTATGGCAAACCAACCATATAAGCATGCTTTAACTTGAAACAAAAGGCACATTTCAACACAAGGTGATGCACAAACCATACAAGCAACATAAGCGTTCAAACATGGAACAAGGCATCCATACATGGCATTCCAACAAAAGGCAATTCAACATTTAAGGTCATACATGAAACTCAAAAGCCTTAAAAGGCACAAGATAAGCATATGAGGTTTGCACCCACATCAAGGCAACCTAAACATCTAAGGACATGCCACCACACACAAGCATACATCATAGCATAACATGCTTTACAAACCAAAGCCAAAACAAATCATCATCATACATGAGTCATACATAGCTCATACAAAAACCCTTGCCACATTGCTAAACTACTACAAAATTAACCACCGTACTTGAGCCACAAACTTGGAAAGCCCTTCTTGCCTTGCTCCGAGCTAACACCACGCTAATGATCTGCATTGTTGAACATTGAGAGCGTAAGCTATAAGCTTAGTGAGGGTGCTCTAAAACGAAAAACATCAACAATGCAGGGTTCAAGCATGTAATCCCTAAACCTCATATCGAACATGCATAGGCAATTTCACAAGTAGACCTAGCTAGTCTTTCAAGTGGCATAATATGGCATCTTACATCATACTAGGCATCAAGCATCAATAACAACAATCATACATCAACACCATATATCACAATATATGAACAAGTTAATTGGCCACTTTCAACTACCCCGATTGTGCAAATTTAAATCTCAACAACACTTTACCTCGGTGGGATTACACTCATCACCGGACCTTGCATGTGCGGGATTCCACTCATCGCCACATGCCCTACGAATGGGATTCCACTCATCATCTCGTAGAAATATATAAAAGCTTCCGGTGGAATATTACATCATCGTACTCCTCCTTGATGACTTAACACCATCAAGGCCACGTACGTTTTGACTAAATTTGTGTGCACACTAATCCTAATGATCGATCATTTACAACCGGTAATTTATTTAGTGCCAATTATCATGACCACGTCATATATCATCAACCACATTCCATGCTCATCACATATATATACATTTCATGATATACATGCACCAATTTAACCACAATTCACAAGAGCATAGATAGGCAAATACACAATAGCATTTAATGAAGTCAAAGGCTAGAATTAACAACTTGAAATAAAGAAATGGCCTACCAAGCACATTCCATACACACACTCTACACACGCTCGAACCAAACTTTAAAACAAGTTTGAAACCACTCACCGCCCTTCCTTAGCAACCAAGCGAAACTCCTACGAACCCGGATTCGGTCCCAAAGCTTCTTCGACGATCCCTCTTGCTTCCAGCCAACCAAAAACACAACCAACAACCACAATAAATGCTAATATTCAAACAACATTCAACCTTTGAGTTCAAACCAAGCTTCACCCAAATTTCCAAATCAAATTAATCCCCAAATATCTCAAATTCGTACTCCCTACAACACTAGCTGAAAACTCCACTTCCAATCATCCAAATGACACCCAAAAGACCCCAAACCACCTTCCTAATATACCTAAACCACCAGCCCTTCAATTACACTCTAAAACCCACCAAAAACCCAAGTTTTGACACCTTTAACATTGCTTCAAAACCCCATTTCAGGTTGCCAACAAAACTCAACCAAATTAATATATAATGAGCATTTTAACATAAATAAACAAAGCCCCAACTCAATTTTGTAAAACAAGATGAAAACCCCCATAAAAACCCAAACTTTGAATCAAACCCTAATTTTCAAAATCTCATATCTTTAAAATCTAAGACCATGGGTAGATAGAGAATAGAGAGGAGAGTAAGAAAACATTTTTACCTTTGAAAAACACCTTGATTGAAGGAGATACACAATGGAATAGTAAACAAGCTTTGAGAGGGTTTGGAAGGGGTTTTGACGTTGGGAAGGGGGAGAAGGTGAGAAAGATGACAACTTTATTTTAAAAGTTGTCTTGCTTTAAAATCATTTGGGTAAAATTACCGACTTGGTCCCTCCCATTCATTTAAGGCCCAATTAGATCCCAATTAAGGTTGTAATGATTTAATTTAATTTTATTGACTCAGACTAAAAACCCGACTAACTCCTAACCCCAAAACATAGGCATTGCGTTTTTAATCAAAATCCTTTTTATTTACTTAAAAATCATTTAGGAGTCGCCATCGGCCACTTTGGTAGACCGGACACCATGAAAACATACCAGAGATTCTTTTTAAAAAGTTCGGGTTCGAGAGTCGGTTACATGTAAGAAAGGGTTAGCACCCCTACGAACTCCCGTTATCGGTACCTTATTAATTACACGTGGCATTTTGACATTTCGAACATTAATCTGAATTTAATTAAATCTTTTAACTGTAAAATGAATTTTATTCCGAATGGAAGTATTCATTTTGTAAGAAAATACATTTCGATCAAATATAATTATGAAACATCCATTTGCATTAGGACTATTCAACTTACATTCGAAAAATGTACCTCAACACAAAAGGTTTTAATGCATGATTAATTATTGTCTTGTCATTTTTAAGTGTACCCTAATTAGACTCCTTTCATTAACTTAATTAAAGTTCTATGAATGTTATTAATTTTGGATATAAAAGAAAACACCCAAAATAATATTGGCCACTTCTTTTATCGAGCCCAAAAGTAACAACATTCCTAATTAAGATGTCTCTAATTATTAACCCTATTTTAATTTTTAAATTCACCTAATTATTGAATTATTTCTATTTTCTAGGTTAAAGTGAAAAATCAGAACTTTTATCGGAACACTCATTGCTTAACATCACTCTACATTGTGACACTAGCCAATATTGAGTATTCTAACGTTGTTTCAAATATCCACCTATTTTCTACAATGGTCTCACATATTTAATTATGATTGAGTGAACTATACTAACAGCTCTAATTCTATTTTAAAATGTGATTAATTGTCCAAACAATATATATGGTATGATGTTTTAAAAATGTTCAAGCATACAAAATAATTAAAGCAATTAAATAAACAAATTAATTAAAATAATTAATTAAAACAAATAAAATATGAAAAGGGACCAAATTAAATTGAATACTTGGTGACCAAATTACAAATAGATGGTGACTGGTTTATAAAGAAACCAAAATCTAAGAGCCCAAGCCTAAAACACTTAAAACTAGCCTAGTCTCGTTAAACCAAGCCCAAAAACCTCAGCCCATTAAGCTAATGCATAAACCCAAACTATATGATTTTGGTCAACCGGGTCACGGACCCGTATTCGAACCCACACAAAAAGACGCAGATCCCCTCGTGACCCGCTTCCTCAAAACGGTGACGTTTCCAACTTGGTATAAATAGGCCGAAACCGAGTTGGAACGACCATTTGCTCTCCTCTCTCTCTCTCTCTCTCTCCTCATTTCTCTCTCTCCCCAAATTCTCTAAACTCGTACTCCCCAAACCTTAGAAACCCTAACCTTTTTCGATCAAAACCCAACTTTTTCCCTCTATTCTTCCCTTGTTCTTAAAAAACTTAGTTTGATCCTCACAAACACCTCAACCACCCACAAAACCTATTTTCGAAGATTAAAAACCCTTTTTCTTGAAGAACAAACCAAGAACCCTTCGAAAACCCTTGTTTTGATCCTCATAAACATTTAAACTCTCCCGAAAATTGTTTTTTTTTAAATCAAAAAAACATTTTTTCCAAGAACACACCGAGAAATTTTGTAAAAATCATCGTTTTGATCTTCACTCATCCACAAAAACTTCTACGTCATGTTTCTTAGCCGTCGGGATGACGTCGGTCACCGAATATCATCTTCGGTCTCCTCTTACCTCTTTTCGATGACCGGACCTTCTCCGGTCATCTTTTCCTGCACCTCTGTAAACTCTAACCACCGTCCAACCTTATTCAACCTTTTTTCGATGGCCAGACCTGGCTTTTTCGGCCACCGTCCGCAATTCTGACCACCGCCTCCACCGTCGCTGAAATGCTAGATCTACCCAAAAAGCCTATTTTTTCACCTTCATCCTAGATCTGAGTCTTGTTTCGTCAGAAACACCCTGCTTCTCTCAATCCTAGGCTATCTACCCAAAACCAGTGACCTCTCCTCTACGTTTTTCAACTCTGTCAATGATCCTTACACTCAAATCCTCACTCCGACGACGTTTCCGGTGACATCGAAGCGAGATAAGCCCTCTCTCTCTTTTATATTTTTTATATTTTTATGAGTTTCAAATTAGATCTGACTTTTAGATCTGTTTTATTTTTCGTAGATCTAGGTTTTACTATTCTGGATCTGATTTTTATGCTTAGGTTTTGGTTTAAGATGTGTTTTATGCTTGAGATCTAGTTTTAGGACAAATTAGAGTTTAGTTTTTTTAGGGACTTTAACTTGTCTTAATGTTTCGAACAGGTAAAGTGGGGAAAAGAAATGAACAGAGGTAAAAAGTACCTTGGTTTGGTGTTTCGGTGGTTCCGATGAGCTTTCAGCACGACCTCTCTGCTCTGGTTTTCTTCGTCGAGCACTTCCGATCGCTCAGGTAACCTCTTCACTTCTTTGACTTTTGGTTTTCTTTTTATAATTATTAATGTAATTATTACTACATTAATTGGTGCTTTTCTCTCTCTTCGTATGTATTTATACCTGCTATCAGACGTGACGTCATTTCGCACGGCTGGTGATGCCAGCTAGTCCTAGATTGATGGGAATCCGAGTGAAACGGACGGGACCAATGAAATCTTGACACGTGTCCATTGGGACTCGAATTCGAGTGGGAAAAAGAAACGCAAAGAGAATCAGAGGGGCTTTTGTGCTTGTTGGGCTGGATATGGGTTGTTAATAGCTGTAATGGGTTTTTCTATTTGGTTTGGGTCTTTTTAATTTATTTCGGGCTTTGTAAGACATTTGGACTCTAATATATTAGGGTTTTTATTTTTTATAACTATTTATCTATTTTTTTATTATTATTATCTTCTATATATGGGCCCGGACAAAAATACAGTTCTACAGCTGCCCCTTTTTGCTCATTGCTATGGAACAGGAATAGGGCAAAGACTGAAAAGACACGTATTTTGTCTAAATCCTCTGCTCGTCAAAGTTTGAAGTTGTTCTTCTTATTATGAAATTCTTCAATCTTTGATAATCTGGCATTGCTCCATAGCATTCTTCATCTTCTGAGGTCTGAAGTTGTTCTTCTTATTATGAAATTCTGCATTCCTCATTCTTTCACTAGTCCACATTTCTGCGGCTGCACTGAATAAGCAAGCTCTTCTCATTTAAAACTTCCTCATTCTTCAACGAACAAACTCTTCTTATTATGAACTTTCTTTGCTGGATGGACTCTTCTCATTATGAATCCCTCTTTGCTGGGCGGACTCTTCTCATTATGAATCCTTCTTCGCTGGGCGGACTCTTCTCATTATGAATCCTTCTTTATCATTTTCCTATTAAAACAAATGAAATATGCAGGTTAACATGATCCTAATGTCCTATATAATGCATGAACCATGGTTTACTCAGATCCATCAATCAGCCTCTGCTCTTTTAGATCCCTTTCTGGGTGCTCCTCGTCTAACTTCATCCCATACCAGGACTTGGTCATTGTAACCTCTTTTTGCGTTTCTTGTCCTTCGCTCTAAAGCTCCTTTTCGGGTTTTCACTTTAGTTTTCTTTTCTCAAAGCGCCCTTTCGGGTTTTCACTTTGGTTTTTTTAAAGGCGTTTGTTCGGGTTTTCACCTCTCTTTTTCTTCTTTTCCTTTTCCTTTTTCTTCTTTTCTTTTTCTTTTCTTCTTTTTTTGAAAGTATTATGGTCAAGGAAGTTTTGCTTTGATCAGCCAAATACTGCTTCGATTGATGATGAAACTTTGCTGAATCCAAGAGTTTCTACTGAGCTGCAAACACTTCTCTCCTCAGCACCTGGAAATTGTCCTAACTGCAGAGTTGACTCAGAGGAACCTTGTAATGCCTTGTCCTCATATCTCTGATCATCTCATCATGAGTAAATCATTGTTCTTCGGGTGAGTCTCTGTTGCGTCATTCATGATCAACCTTCGGCTTTGCACTGCCTCATCTTGTACACTCTTCTCCAATTCCTAGAGTGTCAAGGTTCTCCTCCATTTCTAAAACAATGTAATACCAGGAAATTATCTATTTTTTCATTATATCAACCATTTTAAGATGCTTCGGAATGTATATAAAAAGAGAAAGCTCGAAAGTGAATTCATGAATTTTATTGAAGCTTATAAATTTGAATACAATAGATTTTGAGATAGTCATGGCAAACAAAATCAAGAATAAAGTCATATCTTCGGGCATCCAAGACATGAAGGATACAACTACCCTGTCAACAAGAAGTAAGGCTGAGTTTGCACTCATGTCCGACAATCTTCAAATGTTGCTGGTATGCTTTCGAATGTGAAACCCCTTCCGAAATTCTAGGTGTTCGAGAGGTCTTGATTATCATATGCCTAACTTCACTCATCTGAGCCGCCTTTTCAGGTTTTCAACTCAGATCCTCCTTTGGTTTCAAGACGCCCTTTGCGGGTTTTTATCTTGAACCCCCCCCCTTTATTATTTTTTCTTTTTTCTCTTTTTGATATCTAAGGTGCCCTTTTTGGGGTTTTCACCATAGATATTCTATTTTAATTTCTTTTTTTATTCTTCAAGCGTAATACTTTTTGACCGAATCTGAATTCACCGGCTTATGTAACTCTTTGCCATCCATTTCAGCCAATATCAACGCTCCTCTAGAGAAGGCAGTCTTAAAAACATAGGGCCCCTCCCAATTAGGCATCCATTTCCCGTGATCGTCTCGATGTATTTGTATGACCTTTTTAGCACGAGATCCCCCTCTCGGAATTCACTCGGGCGCACCTTTTTGTCATATGCCCGCATTATCCTCTTTTGGTACATTTGACTGTGGAAATTTTCCCTCAATCTCTTTTCCTCATTGAGATTTAGTTGGTTGAATCGAACCTAAAGCAATTCTGCATCATCTAGCTTTGTTTCTGTCAATACTCGAAGTGACAGAATCTCAACTTCAATGGGAAGCACCGCCTATGTCCCATAAACCAAGGAATAAGGGGTTGCCCTGGTCGAAGTCCATATTGATGTTCGATACGCAAATAGAGCGGACGGTAGATTCTCATGCCAGTCTTTTTAAGTTTCTGTTGTCTTTGATAGAATCTTCTTTATGTTCTTGTTTGCCGCTTCTACTGCCCCATTCATCTTTGGGAGGTAGGTTACTGAATTGTGGTGAATGATCTTGAATTGTTCACACACTTCCATTATCACTTTGTTGTTGAAATTTGTAGCATTGTCAGTAACAATTCTTTCTGGTAGTCCATATCGGCAAATTATTTCTTTCTTCAGGAACTTATTTGTAACGCCCCGGTTTTGGGCTTGGAAGTCTTGGGCGTTGACCGGTTGGTCAAAGTGCTGTTCGAATCGTAAGGGGTTAAATTAGGAAAGCCTAGTTCGGGTTGCATTAAAAATATGGAAAAATGTTCTAAAATCATCTTTTAATATAATTAAGTGAACTGTGAAATCAATTTTGGAAAATGAGTTTCGGAAGGGTGACATTTTGGCTAGTGACCAAAATGTAATTTTTGAAAGTTTGGTGGCTGTTTTATAAAGGGTTGAAACTTTGAATCTTTAAGGAGCTATTAATCCAAAGGTGATTTCTCCAGATTTTTCTAAGGTTTTATAAGCCAATTATCTGATTTTAAAGATAACAAAAAGGAGGGAAAACTCATTTTAGTCATTTTCTCAACTAACTTCCCATTTTCTTTCTCTCTTTTTCTCTCAACCCAAACACTCCATTTCCAGAGTTTCAATTCTGATTTTCTCACCTAAATTCCTCCTTTCAACTCTCATTTGAATCCTAATCATTGTATCTTCAAAACCTCTTCAATTTCTACAAGTTTCAACAAGCATTTTGGTTCCAAAAAGTGGAGAAATACAAGTTTGGAGGTAAGAACGCCCTTCTCCTCTGAACTTCAAGTTCTTTAATGAAATTCCTAAGTTTTCAATCCTAATTTGATGTTTAATTAAAGGCTTTTAAGTTGATTTATGGATCTTGGCTAATTATGCAAGATTTTGATGATTTCACTTGATTTTCGTTAGATCTGTTAGATTTGTGTTTTGAGAGGTGTTTTTGATGTTAAATGATCTCTAAATTGAAAAGGAAATGAGTCTTGATTGATGCAATCCCGGATAGGTTGGGTTTCCTAAGTTTAGCTTGTGTTTTAAGGTAGTTTTTGTGGTGATCTTGGTGATCTGATGTTGCTGGAGGTATAAGGATGTTGTTAGGTTGTTTTTAGATGTTCTTTGATATTAATGGAAGTGTGGTTTTGCTGGTTAATGGTTGGGCTTTGTTTAGAAGTGTTTCGGATGCATTTTCGGTTGTGTTTGGTGGTCGAAAATGGAGGTTTTGTGAGAGCAGCGAGTTTAGGTGCTTTCATTGAAGCAATTAATGCATGATGATGCATTAATCCTCTGCTTTAATGTGTTGAAACAGGGGAGGCATCCTTGGATCCAAGAATTGTTGATCCGGAGGCTTGATTTGGTGCTTTGGCTTGAAGCAAAGTGGAAATCAGTGAGTGGATTTGTGAAAATGGTTTTCGGCTTTGAAACCAAGGTTTTGGGGGCTTAGTTTAAGTCTAAACAACTTTGCTAAGCTCAAGTGTAAGTTTTCGGATTTCTCTCTAAGTGGTGGCCATGTTTTGGTGTGATGCAAAATGATGATTTGCATGTTTTGATTACTGTTTTGGAAAGCATGTTTTAGCATGTTAATTGCTGATGTTTTAGCATGATAATTGCTGATGTTTTAAGCCATGTGTTGGAGGTAACTCTAGGTGAGAGTACCTTGTTTTTATGCATTGATTAAATGTGGATTTGATGCTTAGAAATGCATGATGAAATGGCTTGGTTTAATGCTATAAAACAGTGGATTATATGATGTATAATATGTATATTAGCAAGTGATGTTTTTGTAAAAGTGAAGGTCACTAAGGTGGTTAAAAGTCCTTGAGTGAGCCTTGTTACTTAAGATCATCAAGGTGGTTAAAAGTCCTTGGATGAATCTTGTTGCGGACACTAAGGTGGTTAAAAGTCCTTAGGTGCTCCTTTCCATGGTGTTTAAAAGTCCATGGGGCCAAGGTGTTTAAAAGTCCTTGGGGCCAAGGTGTTTAAAAGTCCTTGGGGTGATTCAAGTATTGGACACAAAGGTGGTTAAAAGTCCTTGTGTGGTCCTTATTCACGGTGTTTAAAAGTCCATGGCCAAGGTGTTTAAAAGTCCTTGGGGCCAAGGTGTTTAAAAGTCCTTGGGGAAAGTTATTGAACTTGTTTTATAATGAAATGTATCACTTGAGCCAATATGACATGTTGAATATATTGAGATGCATGAGATGCATGTTTTAATGGTTATGTTGAAGCATGAAATGCTTGTTAAAATGAATTTGAAGCATGGAATTGCTTGAATGAAAGTATGCTTTGAGCATGTACAATGGTTGACTATAAGCATGATTTACAAATGGTTTTTAATTGCATTATTGAATGGTTTTAAAAGAGCACTCCTCACTAAGCTTTGGCTTACGCTCTCTCGTTTTCTTGATTCAATAATGCAGAGCATTAGAGTACATTGAGGGGCAGCAAGAGAAGGCAAGCAATCAAGTTCAAGTAAAGCTCAATGTATGAAGGTTTTATAAGTTCTTTTAGCTTTTGGTTGAATTGGCAATGGGGGACCAAGGTGTATGTTTTGGGAGGTGTTTGAGACTCCCTGAGTTTGTTAAATGTTGTATGAATTGCTGGTTTTTGGTTTGGATTTCTATTGCTTGCTTTTGAAGGTTTATGCATGAATGGTAGCTTAAGTAGGAAGCATGTCACCTAAATTGGGGCTTTTCTTATGTGTTGTTTAAATGCTGAATTGGGATGCAATTATGGTTCTTGCATGTTGTATGATTAAGTGGTATGGTTTGGTGATGTTAATTTGGAGTTTGAAGCATGATTGTTGTGGTTTTCGAGTCGAAATCAGGCAGGGGTATCGGTACTCGGGCTTGCGTATCGATACGCCTGAGCCAAATATGCTCATTCCTGCCCAGGCGTATCGGTACGGTTGAACAGGTACCGATACCGTATGAAGACCGTATCGATACGGGGAAACTCGTATCGATACCGTTGCTGAAGTTGGTTCTGCCTTCCCCGCGTATCGATACGACACGTGGCGTATCGATACCAGACCGTTAAATTCAGTTAAAAGTATCTTAACATGTTTTGTTTGGTTTATGTTTTGGTCCTGAATCTTGTATGATCAATTGTATGAGTTTGAGAAGTCCTTTTGAGCTGAAATTTCGCAGGGAAGCGTGAAACCTGACTAATTTCAAGATGGTAACTTTAATTTGGGTTAAGTCCCTTAATTTATTAGAATTTACAATTTGGTCCCTAAAGTTGTAATTTGTTCAATTGGGTCCCTGTTTGATCTCTGATGTTTGTGATCTTTGAGTATGTTGTTTGTGTGATCACAAGTAGGGTTAATGTGCATCTAGATAAGGTTAAAAAGAAAAAAAAAGGGTCGTTAATCAAGGTTGACTTTCGGGTTGACTTTGGTTTTCCCCGTGTGACTTTCTTAATTCGGGTCAACCGTCTAGACCGGGTTAAAGGGGGTTACATTTGGTGGTATCAGAGATGAGTTCTCGAGTAATTGGGAATGTTTGTATGCATGATTGAAGCATGGTTTGGCTTGTATGCTTGTTGTATGAAAGCATGTTCAGTGATTTGAGATGATGATGTTTTGAGATGTATGTTGTGATGATGCATGATGAGGGTACCCATTGCCAAACAAAAGCTAAAGAGATGATGTTGTTTTGGAAAGAAATTGAGCTTGAATACTTGGAATTGCTTACCTTGCTGGTCCTGACTTGTTTTATTTTGTATTGTTATGCATGGTAAAAGTATGGCACCACGTAGAGAGTTAAGAAGTAGCGCGAGAGCTACGACCCCGGAGGGGAATGTGAATGAGGAGAATACGGGTAGTGCTGTGTTACCTCCTCCTCCACCTGGTGGTGGTGGTGCGGAGAGGGAAAGAGCTGGAGCTGAGGCAGCTGGTGCTAGAGCTGCAGGACCTGAGGTTGGTCAGGGGCAAGCGATGCCTGACATGTCGATGCTGGTGCAAGCTATTGCGGGTGCTTTTCGAGCAACGGTAGCTGGAGCTCAAGGAGCTGGGCATCAGGGAGATGCTGGAGCTAGACTACCCTTAGAGCGTCTGCGCAGTCTTGGTGGGACTGAGTTTAGGGGTATGTCAGCTGAGAGGTCGGAAGCTTGGCTGGAGAGTACCAAGCGTGTCTTGGGACAGATGAGTTGCACTGATGTGCAAAAGCTGGGATGTGTGGTGTCTTTGCTGCAAGGTGATGCTTATACGTGGTGGACGACCACAATCTCTGGAATGGCTGAAGTTGATGTTACTTGGACGTTCTTTCAGAACGCGTTCAAAAGGAGATATCTGGGAGTAAGATATCTGGATGAGAAAAAGCGTGAATTCATGTCTCTTACCCAAGGGAGCATGAATGTGGCTGAGTATGAAGTACAGTTCGTACGTCTCAGTCAGTATGCACCGGAGCTGATACCTGATGAGCGAGAGAGGTGCGAAAGGTTCCGTTATGGCTTGGTGACGGAAGTTAAGACCTATATGTTGGCTGCTGAGTATAATGATTTTGATGTGTTGGTTAGTCGATCCAAGGACATTGAGATGAATCTGAGTTTGTCTGCGAAAGGTGCTGGAGCTAGTTCTGGAAAGAGAGCTGCTGAGTATAGTTCCGGAGGTGGACGGAACAAGAGGGGACGCGATCAGAGGTTTCAGTCCTCATCTAGGAGAGGTGGAGGTGCACCTGCTAGGGGTGGCAATGCTAGAGCTGACCCTAGTGCTTGTTGGATCTGTGGTTCCCGTGGTCACTTGAGGCGTGACTGTCCTCGTGCTGGAAGGGAGGTGCAAGCTCCTGTTGTGGCAGCTGGTTATGAGTGCTGGAACTGTGGTTCTGCTGACCACTTGAGGCGAGATTGTCCGAGGATGGCTGGTGGCCAAGAGCGTGCTCCTGTTGTTGCAGCACCGCAGAGAGGTCGTGGGCGCGGCCGTGGTAACTTTCAGAGGCGTGAGGAAGGTGGTCGCGGAGTAGCTCATGTTGTGGCTATTCAACCTGAGGGTGGAGGCCAAGCGAGGGTGTATGCTCAGCGCGAGGGAAGGAATGATGCTGATGTGATTGCAGGTACCTTTACTTTGCAATCCTTGTCATTGCTTTCTTTGATTGATTCTGGATCTACGCATTCATACATTCTTCGTGAGCATGCTGAGTTGCTTGGTTTGCCTGTTGAGTCTTTGGATGTTGGTGTTAGAGTCACTAGTTCTTTTGGTGAAACTGTTGTGACTCGTAAGCTTTATAGAAGGTGTCCTTTGGTTGTTCAAGAGCATGTCTTTCTTGTTGATCTTATGGAGTTGCCCTTTTATGGTTTCGATGTGATCCTTGGTATGGATTGGCTTGCTGAGCATCGTGCTGTTGTGGATTGTGAAAATAAGCGGGTTTCGCTTAAGCTTGCGGATGATTATGAAGTGGTGGTGGTTGGTGAGAATGTGAAGTTTCTTGCCAATGTTGTTTCTACCTTGGAGGCGAGTAGGATGTTGAGGCAAGGCTGTGAAGCTTTTCTAGCTTTTGTGATGAATCCTTGTTCTAAGGAGTTGAGGGTGCAGGATATCAGGGTTGTGAAGGAGTTTCCTGATGTTTTTCCTGAGGAGTTGCCTGGTTTACCTCCTAATCGCGAGGTGGAGTTTGGAATTGAGCTGTATGAGAATACAACTCCTGTGTCCATTACTCCCTATAGAATGGCACCTAAGGAGCTGAAGGAGCTGAAGACGCAGTTGCAAGAGCTGCTTGATCGTGGTTTCATCCGGCCGAGTGTGTCGCCTTGGGGTGCTCCTGTCTTGTTTGTGAAGAAGAAAGATGGCACGATGAGGATGTGCATTGATTACCGTCAGCTGAACAAGTTGACTATCAAGAATCGGTATCCTTTGTCGAGGATTGATGATCTCTTTGATCAATTTTGGGGAGCTGCTGTGTTCTCTAAGATTGACTTGAGGTCAGGGTATTATCAGTTGAAGGTGAAGGATGTAGATGTGCCTAAGACAGCTTTCAGGACAAGGTATGGGCATTATGAGTTTCTTGTGATGCCGTTTGGGTTGACAAATGCTCCTGCTGCTTTTATGGACATGATGAATCGTGTTTTTCATGAATACCTGGACAAGTTCGTTGTGGTGTTCATTGATGATATCCTTGTGTACTCGCGTACTGAGGAAGAGCACGAAGAGCATTTGAGGGTTGTGTTGCAAGCTTTGTTGGAGAATCAGCTTTATGCTAAGCTGAGCAAGTGTGAGTTCTGGCTTAGGGAGGTGGTGTTTCTTGGGCATGTGGTCTCAGCTGAGGGGATTCGTGTTGATCCTCAGAAGATTGAAGCGGTGATGAACTGGAAAGTTCCTAAGTCTGTTCAGGAGGTTCGTAGTTTCCTTGGTTTGGCAGGATACTACCGAAGGTTTGTGGATGGTTTTTCCAAGATTGCTGCTCCTTTGACGAAGTTGTTGCAGAAAGATGTCAAGTATGAGTGGACAGAAGCGAGACAACAGGCTTTTGAGAAGCTGAAAGTGGCTTTGACTCAAGCTCCTATCTTGATTCAGCCTGAATCAGGGAAAGAGTTTGTGGTCTACAGTGATGCATCCTATGTTGGTTTGGGGTGTGTGCTGATGCAAGAGGGTAAGGTTGTGGCTTATGCGTCGCGGCAGTTGAAGGTGCATGAGCGCAATTATCCTACGCATGATATTGAGCTGGCTGCGGTGGTTTTTACTCTGAAGATCTGGAGGCATTATCTGTACGGTGAGAAGTGTACTGTGTACACGGATCACAAGAGTTTGAGGTATCTGATGTCTCAGAAGGAGTTGAATCTTAGGCAGCGGCGCTGGTTGGAGTTGCTCAAGGATTATGATCTGACGATAGAGTATCATCCTGGAAAGGCTAATGTTGTTGCGGATGCCTTGAGTAGGAAGGTAGCTGTTGAGCTGAGAGCTATGTTCGCTAGCTTGAGCATATCGCAGGATGGTGGTCTTGTTGCTGAGTTGCAAGTGAAACCATCGTTGGTTCAGTTGATCAAGGATAAGCAGTTGTTGGATGATTCCTTGGTGTCTCATGTTCGGGATATCGCGGAGGGTAGACCTTCGGATTTCTGCTTTAATGAGGATGGAGTGTTGTGTTTTGGTAGTCGGATAGTAGTGCCTGCTGATGCTGAGTTGAGGCGTGCTATTCTGGCTAAAGGTCATAGTAGTCCTTTTGCTATGCACCCTGGTAGTACTAAGATGTATCGCGATCTTCGTGATGAGTACTATTGGGTGGGTTTGAAGAAGGATGTTGCAGAGTTTGTGAGCAAGTGTTTGGTGTGTCAGCGAGTTAAGGCTGAACATCAGGTTCCTTCTGGTTTGTTGCAACCGTTGAAAATCCCTGAATGGAAGTGGGAGAGGGTTACCATGGATTTTGTATCTGGTTTACCTTTGTCTCCATCAAAGAAGAATTCTGTTTGGGTGATTGTGGATCGCTTGACGAAGTGTGCGCATTTCTTGCCTGTGCATACTACGTTTTCTTTGGATAAGTTGGCAGAGCTGTACATTGCGGAGGTTGTGAGGCTGCATGGTGTGCCTAAGTCGATCGTGTCGGATAGGGATCCGAGGTTCACATCGCGTTTCTGGCAGTGTTTGCATCAAGCTCTGGGTACAAGGTTGCATTTCAGTACATCCTATCATCCTCAGTCGGATGGCCAGTCTGAGCGAGTTATTCAGATTTTGGAGGATATGTTGAGATGCTGCGTGATAGAGTTCCAAGGTTCTTGGGAGAAGCATCTGCCTTTGGTTGAGTTTGCTTATAACAACAGTTATCAGGCTAGTATACAGATGGCACCTTATGAGGCTCTGTGTGGGAGGAAGTGTAGGACTCCTCTGTGTTGGGCTGAAACAGGTCAAAAGTTGGTTTCGATGCCTGCTTTGTTGAAAGGAACCACCGAGAAGGTGAAGCTCATTTGTGAGCGGTTGAAGGCTGCTTCTGACCGGCAGAAATCTTACGCGGATTTGAAGCGTAAGGAGATAGAGTTCGCGGTGGGTGATCGTGTGTTCTTAAAGGTTTCGCCTTGGAAGAAGGTGATGAGGTTTGGCCGGAAGGGTAAGTTGAGCCCTAGATACATTCGACCGTATGAGGTTGTGGAGCGTGTGGGTCCTGTTGCGTATCGGTTGAGGTTACCTCAAGAGTTGGAGAAGATTCATGATGTGTTCCATGTTTCTATGCTCCGGAAGTATAGATCTGATCCTTCGCATGTGATGCCTGTTGAGGATGTGGTTTTGAATCCGGATTTGACCTATGATGAGGAACCGGTGAAGGTTCTGGATTCAGATAGCAAAGTTCTTCGTGGCAAGACCATTGTGTTGGTGAAGGTGCTGTGGAAGCATCGAGGTGTTGAGGAAGCCACGTGGGAGCGGAAGGAAGATATGCTGAAGCAGTTTCCTTATCTCTTTCCTTCAGGTAAATTTTGAGGACGAAATTTCTTAAGGGGGAGAGTTGTAACGCCCCGGTTTTGGGCTTGGAAGTCTTGGGCGTTGACCGGTTGGTCAAAGTGCTGTTCGAATCGTAAGGGGTTAAATTAGGAAAGCCTAGTTCGGGTTGCATTAAAAATATGGAAAAATGTTCTAAAATCATCTTTTAATATAATTAAGTGAACTGTGAAATCAATTTTGGAAAATGAGTTTCGGAAGGGTGACATTTTGGCTAGTGACCAAAATGTAATTTTTGAAAGTTTGGTGGCTGTTTTATAAAGGGTTGAAACTTTGAATCTTTAAGGAGCTATTAATCCAAAGGTGATTTCTCCAGATTTTTCTAAGGTTTTATAAGCCAATTATCTGATTTTAAAGATAACAAAAAGGAGGGAAAACTCATTTTAGTCATTTTCTCAACTAACTTCCCATTTTCTTTCTCTCTTTTTCTCTCAACCCAAACACTCCATTTCCAGAGTTTCAATTCTGATTTTCTCACCTAAATTCCTCCTTTCAACTCTCATTTGAATCCTAATCATTGTATCTTCAAAACCTCTTCAATTTCTACAAGTTTCAACAAGCATTTTGGTTCCAAAAAGTGGAGAAATACAAGTTTGGAGGTAAGAACGCCCTTCTCCTCTGAACTTCAAGTTCTTTAATGAAATTCCTAAGTTTTCAATCCTAATTTGATGTTTAATTAAAGGCTTTTAAGTTGATTTATGGATCTTGGCTAATTATGCAAGATTTTGATGATTTCACTTGATTTTCGTTAGATCTGTTAGATTTGTGTTTTGAGAGGTGTTTTTGATGTTAAATGATCTCTAAATTGAAAAGGAAATGAGTCTTGATTGATGCAATCCCGGATAGGTTGGGTTTCCTAAGTTTAGCTTGTGTTTTAAGGTAGTTTTTGTGGTGATCTTGGTGATCTGATGTTGCTGGAGGTATAAGGATGTTGTTAGGTTGTTTTTAGATGTTCTTTGATGTTAATGGAAGTGTGGTTTTGCTGGTTAATGGCTGGGCTTTGTTTAGAAGTGTTTCGGATGCATTTTCGGTTGTGTTTGGTGGCCGAAAATGGAGGTTTTGTGAGAGCAGCGAGTTTAGGTGCTTTCATTGAAGCAATTAATGCATGATGATGCATTAATCCTCTGCTTTAATGTGTTGAAACAGGGGAGGCATCCTTGGATCCAAGAATTTTTGATCCGGAGGCTTGATTTGGTGCTTTGGCTTGAAGCAAAGTGGAAATCGGTGAGTGGATTTGTGAAAATGGTTTTCGGCTTTGAAACCAAGGTTTTGGGGGCTTAGTTTAAGTCTAAACAACTTTGCCAAGCTCAAGTGTAAGTTTTCGGATTTCTCTCTAAGTGGTGGCCATGTTTTGGTGTGATGCAAAATGATGATTTGCATGTTTTGATTACTGTTTTGGAAAGCATGTTTTAACATGTTAATTGCTGATGTTTTAGCATGATAATTGCTGATGTTTTAAGCCATGTGTTGGAGGTAACTCTAGGTGAGAGTACCTTGTTTTTATGCATTGATTAAATGTGGATTTGATGCTTAGAAATGCATGATGAAATGGCTTGGTTTAATGCTATAAAACAGTGGATTATATGATGTATAATATGTATATTGGCAAGTGATGTTTTTGTAAAAGTGAAGGTCACTAAGGTGGTTAAAAGTCCTTGAGTGAGCCTTGTTACTTAAGATCATCAAGGTGGTTAAAAGTCCTTGGATGAATCTTGTTGCGGACACTAAGGTGGTTAAAAGTCCTTATGTGCTCCTTTCCATGGTGTTTAAAAGTCCATGGGGCCAAGGTGTTTAAAAGTCCTTGGGGCCAAGGTGTTTAAAAGTCCTTGGGGTGATTCAAGTATTGGACACAAAGGTGGTTAAAAGTCCTTGTGTGGTCCTTATTCATGGTGTTTAAAAGTCCATGGCCAAGGTGTTTAAAAGTCCTTGGGGCCAAGGTGTTTAAAAGTCCTTGGGGAAAGTTATTGAACTTGTTTTATAATGAAATGTATCACTTGAGCCAATATGACATGTTGAATATATTGAGATGCATGAGATGCATGTTTTAATGGTTATGTTGAAGCATGAAATGCTTGTTAAAATGAATTTGAAGCATGGAATTGCTTGAATGAAAGTATGCTTTGAGCATGTACAATGGTTGACTATAAGCATGATT
This sequence comes from Hibiscus tridactylites, assembly GCA_958450335.1. Classification (NCBI taxonomy): domain Eukaryota; kingdom Viridiplantae; phylum Streptophyta; class Magnoliopsida; order Malvales; family Malvaceae; genus Hibiscus; species Hibiscus tridactylites. The sequence goes on along the minus strand of OY288277.1, from coordinate 82,892,048 downwards.
TACAAATGGTTTTTAATTGCATTATTGAATGGTTTTAAAAGAGCACTCCTCACTAAGCTTTGGCTTACGCTCTCTCGTTTTCTTGATTCAATAATGCAGAGCATTAGAGTACATTGAGGGGCAGCAAGAGAAGGCAAGCAATCAAGTTCAAGTAAAGCTCAATGTATGAAGGTTTTATAAGTTCTTTTAGCTTTTGGTTGAATTGGCAATGGGGGACCAAGGTGTATGTTTTGGGAGGTGTTTGAGACTCCCTGAGTTTGTTAAATGTTGTATGAATTGCTGGTTTTTGGTTTGGATTTCTATTGCTTGCTTTTGAAGGTTTATGCATGAATGGTAGCTTAAGTAGGAAGCATGTCACCTAAATCGGGGCTTTTCTTATGTGTTGTTTAAATGCTGAATTGGGATGCAATTATGGTTCTTGCATGTTGTATGATTAAGTGGTATGGTTTGGTGATGTTAATTTGGAGTTTGAAGCATGATTGTTGTGGTTTTCGAGTCGAAATCAGGCAGGGGTATCGGTACTCAGGCTTGCGTATCGATACGCCTGAGCCAAATATGCTCATTCCTGCCCAGGCGTATCGGTACGGTTGAACAGGTACCGATACCGTATGAAGACCGTATCGATACGGGGAAACTCGTATCGATACCGTTGCTGAAGTTGGTTCTGCCTTCCCCACGTATCGATACGACACGTGGCGTATCGATACCAGACCGTTAAATTCAGTTAAAAGTATCTTAACATGTTTTGTTTGGTTTATGTTTTGGTCCTGAATCTTGTATGATCAATTGTATGAGTTTGAGAAGTCCTTTTGAGCTGAAATTTCGCAGGGAAGCGTGAAACCTGACTAATTTCAAGGCTGTAACTTTAATTTGGGTTAAGTCCCTTAATTTATCAGAATTTACAATTTGGTCCCTAAAGTTGTAATTTATTCAATTGGGTCCCTGTTTGATCTCTGATGTTTGTGATCTTTGAGTATGTTGTTTGTGTGATCACAAGTAGGGTTAATGTGCATCTAGATAAGGTTAAAAAGAAAAAAAAAGGGTCGTTAATCAAGGTTGACTTTCGGGTTGACTTTGGTTTTCCCCGTGTGACTTTCTTAATTCGGGTCAACCGTCTAGACCGGGTTAAGGGGGTTACATTATTGACTATGGTTCTTGGGATGTTAGCATAGGAGGCTGCTTCCAACCACTTGGTAAAATAATCTATCGCCACAAGAATAAAACGGTGTCCATTTGAAGCCTTGGGATGAATTTGCCCAATAAAATCCATGCCCCAGGTAGCAAAAGGCCATGGTGAATTCATAGTATGTAAAGGGACTGGTGGGGAATTAATCTTGTCAGTATATATTTGGCACTTATGACATTTCTTTGCGTATTCAATGCAATCTCCTTCCATGGTCGTCCAATAATAGTCGTATCTCATGATCTTCCTGGCTGTTGAGAGTCCATTTGCATGCGTGCCACATATCCCACAATGCACTTCTGCCATTATATTCTTTGCTTTGTTGGCGTCGACATATCTTAGCAAAATCTGATCTCTGCTTCTTTTGTATAGGATTTCCTCGTCGAGTACGTATCTTGAAGCCATTCTTCTGATAGTTCTTTTTTCATTATCATTTGCCCCAGGGGATAAGTCTGATATTTTAGATATTGCAAAATATCATGGTACCAAAGATGTTGATCAATTTCCTCTTCTATGCTGCAGCAGTGAGCACATGTTTCATAACTTTGCATTCGGATAGGCGTCATATCTTCTGATCTGTTTGCTTGGAATACCGAGGCCAAGGATCGACATTCAACCTGATATCTATCACACCTTATCGATGGCTCCAATTGAACTGAAGGAGTAAAAGAAGCAATTACAAGAATTGCAAGACAAGGGCTTCATACGACCGAGCACTTCTCCTCAGGGTGCTCCGGTGTTATTTGTGAAGAAAAGGGATGGCTCGATGCGGCTCTACATCGACTATCGTAATTGAATCGAGTAACCATCAAAAACAAATATCCCTTACCGAGAATCGATGATCTTTTCGATCAACTTCGGGAAGCATTGGTTTTCTCCAAGATCGATCTTCGATCGGGTTACTATCAGTTGAAAGTGAAAGATGAAGATGTTCTTAATACTGTTTTCTGAACGAGATACGGTCACTTTAAATTTCTTGTTATGCCTTTCAAATTGATGAACGCTCCTGCTGCATTCATGGACCTAATGAACAGAGTGTTCAAACCCTATGTTGACAAATTCGTGGTTGTTTTCATCGATGATATTCTTGTCTATTCCCAGAATAAGGAGGAACATGTTGAACACCTCCGAATCGTGCTACAAACTCTCCGAGAGTGCCAATAGTTTGCCAAAATTTTCAAATATGAGTTTTGGTTATCGGAAGTTTCTTCCCTTGGTCACGTAATATCCACCGAAGGAGTTAACGTTGATCCTAAGAAGATACAAGCAATTCTTGAGTGGCGACCTCAGAAGAATGCTGGTGAGGTCCGTGGTTTTCTCGGTTTAGTTGGTTACTACAGGAGATTCGTTAAAGGCTTCTCTACGATCGCCTTACCACTAACTAAACTTCTCCGCAAGGATCAACCATTTGATTGGTCTGAAAATCAGCAAAGGAGCTTTGACCAACTGAAGCAAGCGTTGACTCATGCCCCGGTTTTAATCCAACCTGAGCCGTGCAAAGAATTCATGGTCTATAGCGACGCCTCTCATTCGAGATTAGGTTGTATCTTGATGCAAGGCGACAATGTCATGGCATACGCATCTCGACAATTGAAGCCACATGAACTCAATTACCCGACACATGATCTCGAACTAGCCGCCATCGTCTTTGCTCTTAAAATCTGGAGACACTATCTCTACGGTGAAAAGTGCCACTTATTTATCGACCACAAGAGTCTCAAGTATCTCCTTACTTAGAAGGATCTTAATCTAAGACAATGAAGATGGATGGAATTGTTGAAAGATTATGATCTAATTATCGACTATCATCTCGGGAAAGCCAATGTAGTTGCGGATGCTCTCAGTCGAAAACCGACCCTTGGTAAGACATATTAGCCTTAAATCGTTCGGATTATTCATCTTGTTTCCAAATTGAAGCCATTCGAATTTTGCCTTGCTCAATAAGCAATAGTTTGAAATCTTTCTTGCTAAAGTAGTAACCATTCGAATTTGCCTTATCATTTAAGTAACCTACTTGAATTGTTATTTCGTAGCTTCCTTGACAATCAACGTTCATTTCTGACACTCTAAAGCTCGGAAATATTTATCTGAATTGCAAGTTCAATCTAGTATCATCTCTAAGATTAAAGAACTCTAGAAAGTTGACCCGGAACTCTAGAAGATCGCTTCTAAGCTTGAGTCTAATTCCGACTTCTCGGTTAAGTCTAATAATCTCCTATATTTTAAAGATAGAGTTTGTGTTCCTGACAACAAGGAATTACAAGAAGAGATATTAAGTGAAGCACATCAAAGTTCTTTCTCAAATCGCCCTGGATCGGTTAAGATGTACAAGGATCTCAAACCCTTGTATTGGTGGTCCGTAATGAAAGCAGCTATCAACGACTTTGTATCGAAGTGCTTGAATTACCAACTTGTAAAAGCCGAACACTGAGTCCCTACAAGATTACTCCAACCTCTTAAATTTCCACAATGGAAATGGGAACGAATCACTATGGATTTCGTATCTGGTCTTCCTTTCACGCCAAGAAAGTGTAACGCTATCTGGGTGATTGTTGATCGCTTCACCAAATCCGCACATTTCATCCTGGTGCGTATGAATTATAGTTTGGAAGCCTTGGCTAAATTATACATTCGGAAGTTATCCGTTTGCACGGAGTTCCTATCTCAATTGTCTCTGATCGAGACGCTCGATTCACAGCTCGTTTCTGGAGAACTCTTCAACAAGCTCTCGGCACCAAGTTGAATCTTAGTACAGCTTTCCATCCGCAAAGTGATGGGCAGTCCAAACGAGTGATTCAAGTTCTTGAAGATATGCTTCGAGCATGTATCATTGATTTCAGGAAGAATTTGGAGAAATCTCTACCACTCGTAGAATTTGCATACAACAACAGCTATCAATCTTCTATTCAAATGGCTCCTTTTGAAGCGTTGTGTGGAAGAAAATGCCGAACTCCTCTCTGCTGGTCTGAACTCGGCGATTACAAGGTGTTAGGTCATCAACTACTCCAGGAAACCGAAGAACAAGTCCAAATCATCCACTCCCAATTGAAATAAGCATTTGATAGTCAAAAGTCCTACGCTGATCTGAAATGTAGAGACGTCCAATATGAAGTCGGAGACAAGGTTTTCCTTAATGTCTCTCCGCGGAAGAAAGTGTTTCGGATCGGTAAAAGGGGAAAACTCAGCCCTCGTTTTATAGGACCGTTCGAAGTGATTGAAATAATAGGTCCGGTGGCTTATCGGCTCGCACTTCTTCCCGAGTTCGATAAAATCCACAATGTCTTTCAACTTTCGACGCTAAGATGATACCGGTCTGATTCGTCCCATATATTTGAGCCTGAAGATGTTGAATTGAATCCCGACCTTTCCTATGAAGAAGAACCTGTCCAAATCCTTGATTGGGAAGTAAAGAGCCTCCGAAACAAGAACGTATGACTTGTAAAAGTCCTTTGGAGAAATCATAAGGTCGAAGAAGAACGTGGGAAGCCGAGGATACGATGCGAAAGCAATATCGGATCACCATATGTTCAGTTCATGATGTGAGCACGTTTATGCCACCCAACGATGCAACTTCAAACTTTCAGGGAAGTTTGCTTTTTCATTTGTTACATACTGATGTGTAACATTTCATATACTTATATTATTTATATCAGTGTGTTTATTATGTATATAGTATGTTTGGTGTGTTTTGAATAAGTTTGATATAACTTATGGTGTGTTTATATTTGTTTGTGTGTTAATAAATAATTGTGCACTTGTTTACGATTTGTATTATTGTTTCCATTAAGTTTACAATGCTTTGATGGAAGTTTGTTGCCTTTTTACATAGGTACGTAGGAGGACACTAGCTCAAGTGAGTATATGCAGCTCCACTCCAGCTCAAGTGAGCATATGCAGCTCAAATCCAGCTCAGGAGAGTGCAACCAGCTCATTTTCAGCTCATCACACTTTCAGCTAGTTCGTTTCAGCTCAGCTCATTTCCAGTCAGCTCAACTTTAGCTCCACTAGCTCAACTTCAGCTGACAAGTCCAGAAGTAGCTAAAAAGCGTCTTGCATATCGGGGAGTGTGCTAGTGCACATGTGGCAGCCTAGGTCGCATCCGGTCATCTCCAGCACCCACGTGGCAGCTTGACACATGTGAGTGAATGTGCAGCCGAATCAGCCCGTTTTCTCCTTCATTATGTGCCATTTGCAAGAAAGGATAAGCCCGAGTGGTTATGTTTGAATTTCAAACATAAAAATCACATGTTAAATGTGATTTTCATATGTTTTGGGCGCCTAAACTTGTGGCTGCCAATTGAGTCCGCCCAAAAGGAGTTATTCACTCAAATTCAATTTTTAAACTCCTTTTAATATCAGCCACACAACTTAAACGAATTTGGCAGCCCTTGTACCTATATATATGTGTTTAAACAATGTAATTTGGGAAGATATTTTGGAAATAAAATTTTTGAGAGAGTTTCTCTTGTTCAGTTCTTTTTAGAACTATCTTTTGACATTTCAAACTGAGTTTTGTTGTGTCAAATTTTACTTGATACTTTGGGTTCCTAGATCGCTATCTAGTGGGTCCAAGTCCTCCGAAGAGAAGCATATTCGATTCGGGTTTGCTCAGTAGATTGTGCAGGTTCTTTCGAGCTTTCCGTCTTTGACGTTAGACAGATTCGATTCGGGTTCGTTCAGCAGATTGTTCGAGTTCTTTCGAGTTTAACGTTGCCAAACTTTCGCTGATTTTTCAGCAACGTTTCTGCCATATTTTGGTCTCCGTGACAGCCATGAAATCCCGTTGAAGCCTTCATCTTGTTCGAGTCCAAATCTGTCCAGAAATTCCTACACCTTTATTCTGTCCTTTTTTGTTTGTTTGTTTTTTTTTCTTTTTTTATTTTAACTATCTAAAAACGTCCATTCTTGTGTTTTATTGCAGAGAAATGTTTGCTACGATCCTAGATCTGTTTACGAACAAGGAGCGTTGTTTCTGAAGCAACGTACACCCTTTTATCATATGGTATCAGAGCTTTGGTCGGATTATAGCACTTTCTGCACTACGAGAAATAAAAAAATAATAATACAATATTCAAAAAAAAATTCGAAATTCTGAAAAAAAAAAGAAAAAAAGTCAAAGTCAAAGTTTGACAAAAAAAAGTCAAAGTCAACAAAAAAATCGAAAAAAATTCAAAAAAATTCAAAAAAATCAGATTCGAATATTTGGTTTATTTTTACATTCATATGTGCTGTTGGTTCGTGAAAATGATGAAGGATGTTAAAATTTGCTATGGAATGCTTCGAAATCACCCGAAACAACTTCTTCTTGTTTGTTCGGTGATAGGGTCGTTGTAAGCATTTCTTTTGCAGTAAGTTGTTTCTTTTTCCTTCATTTTTATCAGCCTTTATTTTCTTTTGTTTCATCTCCAATTTCCAACCTCCTTATTTTTTCTTTTTCAGCCTTTTTTTTATTTCACCTAACATTCCTTATTTGTCCTTTAACCATTTGTTTGTTTACCTATTATATTATCTTGTAAGTTTGACACAGTTAACAAGTCTGAAAGATCGAGTTAGTTCCTTAAAGAACTGATTGCGAGAGATCGAGTGGAAAAGGCAATTGAGCGTGTGAGAACAGAAGGGGAGACAAAAAGAGCCATTCAAGTATTCTCCCGAGAGAAACACGAGTGTTTGAGTGCAATTGTTGAGCGATCTTTCCTTGGAGCGATCTGTGAGATTTTGTTGAGTGTGCAGTGAGGTCCATTTTTTATTTTATTTCACTAACATATATATATATATATTGTGTGTTCTTGTTTGTTGTTTTGGTTTTTCAACATGGCAGGTTCTGATGATAATTCAGGTGAACAACAACCGCTGAATCTCCAGATGCAAGCCTTAGAGCGGATGATGCAACAAGTGATTGTTAATGCATTGAAACCTATACATTCTCAATTGGATAGATTAGATGGGGGTGGTTCCCATTCTGTCCATGAAGAGATAAATGATGACAATGTGCAGACATTGGCTACCGATGAAGCACTTGTTGACAAGAGAAGTCTGAATGATCAACCATCACAGGATGAACCGCAACGAAACAACCTCTTCCATACGAGATGCAACGTGAACGGCAAGGTATGTATTGTGATTATTGATAGTGGTAGTTGTGCTAACGTTGCTAGTACTCTCATGGTTGACAAGTTAGGACTGAAGACGACCACGCATCCCAATCCGTACAAGTTACAATGGTTGAATGATGGTGTTGAAATCAAAGTTACCGAACAAGTTGTTATACCATTTTTCATTGGCAAATACAAGGATGAGGTAACTTGTGATGTTTGTTCTATGGATACTTGTCATTTGTTGTTAGGAAGACCGTGGTAGTATGATAAGAGAGTTTTGCACAATTGTTACACCAATCGATACTCTTTTACTCATGAGGGCAAAAAGGTAACTTTGGCACCTATGACTCCAAGTGAAGTATATGAAGACGAAGTTCGTTTGAAAGCAAGTATTGCAGCTTGGAAGGCCAACAAAGAGAAGAATGAATGCGAAAAGAAGAAAGCAAATTCACATGTACTATCTTTTTCGACATTTTCTTCTACTTCTTCTTCTAACTTGCAGGTTAATAAGGTGATGCCATGTGAAGTTCCCAAGGATGCTACTGTTGGTATGTCTAGTGCATCTATGTCCTTTTCAGAAATTAAGCAACCTTCCATACCACGGTTTGACGTTCCTTTCCATTGTGCTATTGAGTTTTCCTTTTTATATGCTGATTTCTTTGGTTGTACATTGGATTGTGAACAACCTTGTGTTGTTATTCTAGATGATCGTCGAGATTCTTGTTGTTCTTTGGAGTTACCTTTGTATGTCATTGTTTGCAGGATTACGAATGTGCAACGAGCACTGTCTGACTTTATGTTGTGCATTATTCGGAAAGGTACAAGAAAGAAGGCATTTCCATTTGTGTTCTTTGTAAAAGAACTTGGTTCGAAAGGATGGCATATGTGCCGAGCAAGACGACTGAAGAATTTCCCTGCCAAGCGAAAGTCGAAATTGTTCCCTTTTGTAATGAGGGTCGATTTGGGGACAAATCGCATTAAAGAAAGGGGGATGATGTGAGCACGTTTATGCCACCCAACGATGCAACTTCAAACTTTCAGGGAAGTTTGCTTTTTCATTTGTTACATACTGATGTGTAACATTTCTTATACTTATATTATTTATATCAGTGTGTTTATTATGTATATAGTATGTTTGGTGTGTTTTGAATAAGTTTGATATAACTTATGGTGTGTTTATATTTGTTTGTGTGTTAATAAATAATTGTGCACTTGTTTACGATTTGTATTATTGTTTCCATTAAGTTTACAATGCTTTGATGGAAGTTTGTTGCCTTTTGACATAGGTACGTAGGAGGACACTAGCTCAAGTGAGTATATGCAGCTCCACTCCAGCTCAAGTGAGCATATGCAGCTCAAATCCAGCTCAGGAGAGTGCAACCAGCTCATTTTCAACTCATCACACTTTCAGCTAGTTCGTTTCAGCTCAGCTCATTTCCAGTCAGCTCAACTTTAGCTCCACTAGCTCAACTTCAGCTGACAAGTCCAGAAGTAGCTGAAAAGCGTCTTGCATATCGGGGAGTGTGCTAGTGCACATGTGGCAGCCTAGGTCGCATCCGGTCATCTCCAGCACCCACGTGGCAGCTTGACACATGTGTGTGAATGTGCAGCCGAATCCGCCCGTTTTCTCCTTCATTATGTGCCATTTGCAAGAAAGGATAAGCCCGAGTGGTTATGTTTGAATTTCAAACATAAAAATCACATGTTAAATGTGATTTTCATGTGTTTTGGGCGCCTAAACTTGTGGCTGCCAATTGAGTCCGCCCAAAAGGAGTTATTCACTCAAATTCAATTTTTAAACTCCTTTTAATATCAGCCACACAACTTAAACGAATTTGGCAGCCCTTGTACCTATGTATATGTGTTTAAACAATGTAATTTGGGAAGATATTTTGGAAATAAAATTTTTGAGAGAGTTTCTCTTGTTCAGTTCTTTTTAGAACTATCTTTTGACATTTCAAACTGAGTTTTGTTGTGTCAAATTTTACTTGATACTTTGGGTTCCTAGATCGCTATCTAGTGGGTCCAAGTCCTCCGACGAGAAGCATATTCGATTCGGGTTTGCTTAGTAGATTGTGCAGGTTCTTTCGAGCTTTCCGTCTTTGACGTTAGACAGATTCGATTCGGGTTCGTTCAGCAGATTGTTCGAGTTCTTTCGAGTTTAACGTTGCCAAACTTTCGCTGATTTTTCAGCAACGTTTCTGCCATATTTTGGTCTCCGTGACAGCCATGAAATCCCGTTGAAGCCTTCATCTTGTTCGAGTCCAAATCTGTCCAGAAATTCCTATACCTTTATTCTGTCCTTTTTTGTTTGTTTGTTTTTTTCTTTTTTTATTTTAACTATCTAAAAACGTCCATTCTTGTGTTTTATTGCAGAGAAATGTTTGCTATGATCCTAGATCCGTTTACGAACAATGAGTGTTGTTTCTGAAGCAACGTACCCCCTTTATCAGTTCAGGTAAGAATTCAAGGACGAATTCTTTCTTTTAAGGAGGGGAGAGTTGTAACACCCTCAACTATACCCTAAAAGTCATTTAAATTCATTGGCTAAGTGATTAATTTTATTAAACAAAATTAAACTCTATATTCGGTTAATAAGGATTAAATTAGAAGAAATGCAGTAACTGAAGGACTTAATTGGGGTGATTAAATTAAGAATTGTGTAAAACACCAATGGTTGCATGGTAAAATAAGAGAGTTCCCTAATTCACCCTTGGCTGAAAATTCCATAAAAGCTAACTTAGGGGCAAAAAGGACAAAATCTAATTCTAGTGTCTTACACAAATCTACTAACTTGAGAGAGAGTTGTCTCTTCCTTTCCCATTTTCTTCTCTTCAGCCGAAAAAGAGAGAGAGCTTAGAGGGAAAGTTTTTGCTGGAGAAAACTCAAGGAGAGCTTGAAAATTTACTTGCATGCTGATCATCTAGCCATAGAAATCAACTTAGAAAGCTAAGTAAGTGTTCTACTCAACTAGTTCATCAAATTATCTTGCTGAGTTGTATGTATAACCTGAAATGTTATAATTGCTTGTGGTAAATGATGATTTCGATTCTGGAAATTTGTTGTAAGATGATAAGAAATATGTATTTAGTTGGGTTATTTGATAAGAATCAAAAATCGATCACATGTAAAGATAAGATAGTAAAGTGACTGTTTTGGAGAAGTTGAAAAGGCAAAGCCTAAATTGATCCATAATAAAACTGGAAATTTATGTTTAAAAGTGTTAAATATGACTATGAGAAAATGTAGAATTAGCTGGTAAAATAAGATTAGGTGGTGAAGCCAAGAATATAAGTTGTAAGGAGCTTAAGTTAGAAGTTAGTGTAATCTGCCAAACACTGCCCTGTTTTGGACATTGACCTTTAAAAATTCACCAAAAATTAAAATACATGAAATTTAGACCTGAAATTTTGATATAAAATACTTGGGGATGTCTATTTTAACTAGAAACAAACGTCACTAAAATTTGATCTCTATTGAAAAATCTGGAACCGAAATTGTGAAGGTGCTACAAACTATCCAGAACTACAAAATGACCTATGTTTAAATAATAAACTGTATTGATTGAGGAATGAGAAAAATATGTACTATACATGGTTGTAAAGCTGTGTAAATAAGATTTCTAGAATGGTAAAGTAATCAAAATTTTAATATGTGTCTAAAAAGATATGCCCAGATTAGTAACTAGTAGTCAATCTTCCAATAAGAAAATCGGTTTTGAATGTTAATGTTTGCATTTGTGTAAATGAGATTATATGCTTGAATTAGCTTCTAATGTGTTTTGTATATGTTTGTACACGAATGTTAAGACCGAGAATTTGAGGAAATCTTGGAGGAGTCAAGAGCTGGTCCAACTTGTAAGAAGAAAAAGGGAATAATCATCAAGGATCGAGACTAGCTAAGCTCGGAGTATTGTGAGTGTAGTTAATCCTTAAGGTTAGGACTAATGTCCTAACAAATGTTTTCATTTTAATATATGATGTCTTGAAACCATGAAATGAACCTAGTTAATATTTGGTAAATGTTCTAAGGGAAGCAGGTTAAATGGAAAGACATTTGCTTATGTTTGCTACTAGTTTGGTACTATTGTGTGATACATGCTATATGCACTTGATTGATGAATTGTATGAGCTATATGTGATTTTTATGCTACTTCCCATGAATGCTACATGTTGTATGAATGGATATATGTGACTGATACATTTTAGAAACAATGAGACCTTGACCAAAGGTATACTTTATATGCTAGCAACATCTTAAGAGTTACATGATTGATATGTTGGCTTGTTAACGACTTGCCTTGTGATTGTTTGAATTAAAAGACACTATAAGCCCTTGGTTGACTACTTGGTTTTAGGTGAACTACATGCCTTAGAGTCTAGAGCTCCTCTAAAATTAGTACCTTGTGTACTCTCTTTTGGTGATGTTATCACCTTGTGTATTTGATGCTTTGAGCATCCTCTGTTGATCATTTGGTTACCTTGTTATGGTGTGGAAGACACCTTGGTGCATTGAGCATCCTATGATTCGGTACTTTGTACCCATTGTGACTCGATTACCTAGTCTCACTAATCTACCAAGGCAAAACATTATAAGTATTTGAATAAAACATGTGACAAGAGATATGTGTGACTTGAAATGTTATATGATTATGGTTATATGAAACAAGAGTTCAAGACATTAGAGGTGTAAACGCCAATCTGATCTTGCTTGAAACATACATGATCTACACATATAAGATGCATATTTGAATGGTGATTATATGATATACTTATGTATTACTTGATCGATTAAATGTTTGTTCTATGTAAATGATATGTTATGAGATCATTGGTTGTATTGTTAAATGATCGTTTGTTTACATTGTTCTTTGATGCAAATGTGCCTACATGCCTACTTGTTGTTTCCATGCTTTTAAAACTAGCTAAGTGATTCATGATCATGTTTAAACTAGCTAGGTGATGCTTAAGTAATATGAATCCTAGCTAGGTAACCTTGGCTAATGCAAATAAGACACCTAAAAGACTAAACTACAAGATTTAAGTACTACCTCGCTAAGTACATCTTTTGTACTTATCACTATGTTATGTTCTCCTTCCCAAACCAACAGGTTGTGTTGATTGAAAGCTGCCCAACCCGTTTCGGGAGCACCAAGTTACAAGCAAGAATCATGTATGATGTGATCTTTTTGTTTAGACTTCTAGAGGGTGGCATAGACTTGTGTATTAGAGTGGTGTCACATACATTTTGGTTGATATACATGTTAAATGTGAACACAAGACTTGTTATGTATATAAAGTTTAAACTAATAGTTTTTAAAGACTAAGTATGTTTGTATAAAGTCTTGAATGACGCTTTTGACAAGTTATATATATATATATATATATATATATATATATATATATATATATATGATTTTTGGTTAATTTAAGACTTATGATACGATCATATGTGTTTGGATATGTGCGATGGACCTTTGAATGGTATGATATATGATAATATAGTCCTTGTTGCCATTGTACTTGTTTGTTAAACAATTGACTTGGATGTTAGAAATGAATAGAACAATGTATATATAGCCTACATAGGAACATGCATATGATTCGAATGCTTCATGATAGGACTAATTTAGTTTGTTTGATTATATGGTTCTTGAATGTATAAATGTGTGTGTTTGATTGCGAATGTTTACATGTTTAGACACGTTAAGGTTATAATAAGAACTTGTTATGTTAAAAGTTTTAATTAGCCCACCTAAATGACTAGTTACATGTATGATTAACCTATGTTAAGTGTATTTAAGTGTGTATTGGCTATGTTACTTAAAATGGATTGCTTGAATATCATATGTTAAGTCTGCTCGGTTTGAGCTTATATGTCATATGTTTATAAGTCTGATGCGCGTCATAACGCACCTCACTCCTAACCCGGGCGAGGGGTGTTACAAGTCCCTTTTCGATCCATCCAGGATCTCTCAAAATATATAAAGATTTTGAGGAGCTATATTTGTAGCCAGGAAAGAAGTCTGCTATCACATAATTCGTGTCTAGATGTCTAACTTGTTAGAAGGCTAAAGCTGAGCATCGGGTTCTTGTTGGTAAAATAGAACTGCAACACCGGCTGTTAGCACTGACTGGAAAGTATAAAAAACAGTAATAAAAATGTGAACCGTGTCGTGGTATGGTGGTCACTGCCTTAGAAACAAAACTGCCCCGAACAGTGTAGTCGCTTCACAGGCAAAATGTCCCCCGAGGTGCACACGGACGCTCCAAGAACCGTACACTCGACTCCGGAGTGAACAACAGTGGTACTACTCGAACGAACAATGGAGGAAACAGAGAGAATTGAAGTATTTGTAATGTGTTTTATATATCAAATGGTGCATGCAACACCTCTATTTATAGGCTGGACATTATGTCTATAATAGACATTTCACTGTCCAAATAATTACAGATTTAATTCTGTATAACAGCAAAAACAATTATGTTGTAACAGCTGCAATAACATCCTCCATAACCATGCAATAAACAGTGATGTTACACCTTGAATTTGACTGAAAAACAGTCTAAATTCATCCACTAAACAGATTGTTCTCAAAAGCCTATAAATAAGAAAAAAATTCTTTCACATATAATCTTTTGTTCTTAAGAAAATTCCATACGAATTTTCTCCAAAAATAATAGAACCGCGCGCGTACGTGTCGAAGACACGTGTTACCTGACCCGACCCTACCCGAGCCGGCGGCGGCGCGCGAGGACTTCCCTTGTTCTTTCCCACTCAACAAGGGAGGGAGGATGCATGGGTATAAATACCCTTCACTAGCTATTTTCCCAACCAATGTGGGATATAGCTCTAGTAATACTTGAAGCATTACCAACATTCCCCCACTAATGCGAAAGAATTCATTTGTATCTCAAACACAGACCTCCTCAGATGAGCAATAGCGGAATTAGTTGCTTAAGCACTAGTGAACGTATCTTGAACTAGTACATAGTGATAATGAGTGATCCTTCTCTTAGATAAGTGAAACTAGTCTTGAACTTTCTAAGATAGGGGTAAACTCATAACACACAACTAACTCCTTCATCCACCGAAGTTCTCAATGTGTAAGATATATATACACAAGTGTATATTTGGCCATCTTACCTTAGGATTCTAGTAAGTGTTTTTAGAAAAACGGCCCAACGTTTTTCACAGAAGGTGGCTAATCCTTCTCACTTACATAGGTTATTTCATCAAGTTTATCTCGATATAAACCGCCCTGAAACCGGGCTATGAAATAATTAAGAACCATTTGTAATGGCTCAACCTCTTATAGATATATGGTGATTTCTTCAAGTTCATTTAAAATGAACCACCCAGTCTTTGGGATAAGAAATCATTAAGAATAAATATTCAACCTCATTATCGGTGAATTCAAAATGTCCTTCTCAATAGGATCATTCAAACTTTGAATTCATTAAGAGTTTCTTGAAACTCAACCTTTTCTGGCGGTAAGTTCATCTTGTCCTTCTCAATAGGACAACACATTCAGACTTGTGTTATGAACTTATTAAGAATAAGTATTCAACCATGATTCGGTAAATTCATCAAGTCTTTCTCACAAAGACCACCCAAAACCTGGGCTATGAATTTATTAAGAGTAATAGTACTCAACCTGGATATGTACATCATTTGTCATAGGGATAGGCAGTGAGAAATGTACACTATGAGTCTTTCCATGGTTTCGTTTGACCACATTGAACTTAGATAACTAAGTTGGGTATCCACCATGAATTCCTCAACCAATGGGCTTTAGACCCATCCCCCTCGACGAATCTAGGACCAATTTCTGACTTAACCCTTTGGTAAGCAGATCTGCTAGGTTTCTTTCCGACTTCACATACTCTAAAGAGAGTACTACATTCCTTATTAAGTGTCTAACATATTCATGTCTTATGTGAATGTGTCTCTTTTTATCATTGTAAACTTGACTCTTGGCAACACAAATCGCAGCTTGTGAATAACACAATAAGGAAACAGGAGGAGTCGGGCTTCCCCATAACGGAATATCGGCTAACAAACTCCTTAGCCACTCAGCTTCTTGCCCAGCTAAGTCAAGAGCTATAAACTCTGACTCCATAGTAGAGCGAGCAATACAAGTCTGTTTTGAAGACTTCCAAGAAATTGTTGCTCCTCCCAAAGTAAAAACATACCCACTCGTAGAGCTTACTTCATCACTATTAGAGACCCAGTTGGCGTCACAATATCCTTCTAATGTAGCAGGAAAGCCAACAAACTCAAGTCTCCAGTCCATAGTACCTTTAAGGTACTTAAGTAAGCGTTTAAGAGCAACCCAGTGCTCACCACTAGGGTTATGAGTATATCTACTGAGTCTGCTAACACCATAGGCAATATCTGGCCGAGTATAGTTCATTAAGAACATCAGACTGCCAATTATTTTGGCATATTCCGTTTGAGAAACGCTACTTCCTTTATTCTTAAAGAGATGTATGCTAGAGTCATAAGGAGTTCGAACAGGGACGACATCAAAACTGTCAAATTTCTTTAACACTTTCTCGATATAGTGTGTCTGACTTAAAGAAAATCCCTTTTTAGATTTGGTTACTTTGACTCCTAAGATTACATCGACTTCTCCCAAGTGAGTCATCTCAAACTTAGTGGACAAGAAACTTTTTGTTTTGTTAATGGACTCAATGTTAGTACTGAAAATCAACATGTCGTCAACATACAAGCTTATGATGACACAATCAGTACCAAAAATCCTCGAATACACGCATGCATCTGAACCATTCATAATAAAACCAAAACTAAGAATAGTTTTATGAAATTTCTCATACCACTGTTTAGGAGCTTGCTTCAGGCCATAAAGTGACTTTTTAAGTCTACGTACTCTGCCTTCCATACCAGGCGCCTCGAAGCCAAGAGGTTGCTCCATATAGATCTCCTCATCTAGATCCCCATTCAAAAATGCAGTCTTTACATCCATTTGATGTACTTGCAACTTGTGAATGGAGGCTAGTGCAAACAATGCACGGATCGTTGAGATTTTTATGACAGGAGAATAAGTATCAAAGAAGTCTTGACCAAATATTTGAGTGAACCCTTTGACTACTAGCCTTGCCTTATACCTTTGGATAGAACCATCTGGTCTAAGTTTCTTTTGAAAGACCCATTCACTGTTGATGGTTTTAAATCCTCTAGGCAAGTCAACTAATTCCCAAGTATGATTAGACATTATTGATTCTAGTTCATCTTTTATAGCGCTTTTCCAAAAACTAGCATCAATAGATCGTATAGCTTCTTCGTAAGTTTTAGGATCCTCATCTAACAAATAAGCTTGAGCTATAGGATCAAAAAGAGTGTCTAAATCATTTATCTCAGAAATAAAGGAAGTTATGAAGTCTGGTCCAAAAGAGGTTTCAACTCTTTGTCTCTTACTTCTTCTAGGCTCAAATTCAATCTCTTGAGAAGACCTAGCAGGCACACTAGAAGAAGTGGATGGCAAGTTTTCTATTTGTGTTTCAACACTTAATCTAGGTTTCTTGAGAGGAAAGATTTCTTCAAAGAAAACAACATCCCTAGATTCACAAATAGAGGAGTCTTGTAAAGTCATGAATCTATATGTGGCACTGTTAGAAGCATAGCCTATAAACACTGCATCAACAGTCTTAGGTCCAATGGTGGACTTCTTAAAGTCTGGCAACCCCACTTTGGCCAGACACCCCCACACTTTCAGGTATTGTAAATTTGGGGCATACCCTTTCCATAATTCGTATGGGGTAGAATCAATTTTCTTATGAGGTACTCGGTTTAGAATATGATTGGCCGATAAAATGGCTTCCCCCCACATGTTGTCGGACAACCCAGAACTTATCAATAATGAGTTCATCATCTCTTTTAAAGTTCTGTTTTTCCTCTCGGCTATACCGTTCTGTTGAGGAAAATAAGGGGCTGAAGTTTCATGTATTATGTCATTCGTCTCACAAACCTCTTTTAGAAAATTAGATCCATATTCACCACCTCTATCAGACCTAATACGTTTTATTCTCCTATCTAACTGATTTTCACCTTCTATCTTATAAATAAGAAAGAAATTTTCAGCTTCATCTTTAGTTCTTAGGAGATAAACTTTTGTATACCTAGAGAAGTCATCTACAAAAGTTATGTAGTAGTGTTTTCCCCCTTTACTTTCAGTGTTTAAAGTCTGCTAGATCAGTATGAATAAGTTCTAACAGTTCAGTCTTTCTTTTAGAAACATTTTTAAAGGTAGGTTTTGCATGCTTGGCTTCTACACAAAATTCACATTTATTATAGTTTGTTATGTCTACTTTAGGCAAAATATTCATATTCATATTCATCATTTTCTTTACGTGTCCTAATCTAGCATGCCACATATCAACAGACTCAACAATATAAGCAGAAGTGGTAGCTTTATTATTTTCATTAAGTTGAGTTTCTATGACAAATAAACCTTCGCTTAAAAAACCTTTCCCGACATAATAACCATTACGGGAAAGTACAAGTTTATCTGCCTCAAAAACTAACTTAATGCCTGCCTTGTTTAAGAGGCCACCACTGATCAAATTTCTACGCAGGGCAGGCACATATAGGACATTGTTAAGGGCCAAAGTTTTACCAGAAGTCAGCTTGAGTAAAACCTTGCCTTTGCCCATCACTTGAGAGCTGCTGGAGTTCCCCATGTACACACGTTCACCATTTTTCACATTCTCGAACTCGGTGAAGAACTCCTTTGCGCAGAAATGTCGAGAAGTTCCGGTGTCCACGACCCACTCGGTGTTCTTCTCTACAAGGTTGACCTCCGAAACCACCGCGGCAATGACATCATCATCCATGTCCTCTGCCACATGCATGCGTGGTCTAGTCTCGTTCTGGCGGTCCAAACGGTGCTGACATTGGTACGCCTTGTGACCAGCTTGCCCACACACGTAGCACTTCATGGTTTTCACGTCGGGCTTAGCCTTGACCGGTTTCTTGAAGTTGGTAGTCTTTTGTGGTTTGGGCTTTTTGCTCTGGGGGCCTTTCTTAAAGGGCTTTTTGGACCCTGAATCACCACTAGACTCAACTAAGTTAGATTTAAAAGATAAGTGACTAAAGTTGTTCGTAACCTTATCTTTCAAACGATTGGCCTCCTCGATTTTCATGTGACCGATCAGCTCCAGAAGTGGTATATCCCTTTTCTTGTGCTTGAGGGAGTAGCGATAATCGGACCAGGATTTTGGCAACTTCTCGATAAGAACATTTGCTTGCAGAACCTCACACATCTGCATGCCTTCCGCTATGATGTCCGAGACAAGATTCTCGTAGTCATGGACTTGGTCCATGATGGGCTTGTTGTCGGTCATCTGGAACTTCAACCATTCGCCCACGACATACTTTTTGATCCCCGCGTCATCGGTGCAATATTTTGTGTCCAAGGAATCCCATATCGCCTTTGCACTCCTCTCCTTAAGGTACATGTCAAATAATTTGTTGGACATGTGACTTAGGAGATGGCCACGGACCGTTTTGTTGTTCTTCTCATATTTGGCAAAGGCGACAGCAGCAAGGGAATCGGCGGCAGCATCAATCTGCCCTTGGTTATCGGCAGGAACAGCAACGGTAGGAGAGCAACTGGTGGTTCGTTGAGCAGCACATAGTCGAGGTCCAATTGCTCAAAGAAAATCAAGATGCTCTGGGACCACCTTCGATAGTTGCTACCATCCAATGCATCAAGCTTGGAAAGGTCGGGAATGAGCTTGCTTAGTAGTGCGGATGAAGAAGCCATTTTGCAGAATTGGAGAATAGTTTTGTTTCTAAATTGTTGGTAAAATAGAACTACAAAACCGGCTGTTAACACTGACTGGAAAGTATAAAAAAACAGTAATAAAAATGTGAACCGTGTCGTGGTATGGTGGCCACTGCCTACTCGACTCTGAAGTGAACAACAGTGGTACTACAAGTATTTGTAATTTTCTGATTCGAACAGTTTTCTCAAAAGCCTATAAATAAGAAAAAATTCTTTCACATATAATCTTTTTGTTCTTAAGAAAATTCCATACGAATTTTCTCCCGAGCCGGACGGCGGCGGCGCGCGAGGACTTCCCTTGTTCTTTCCCACTCAACAAGGGAGGGAGGATGCATGGGTATAAATACCCTTCACTAGCTATTTTCCCAACCAATGTGGGATGTAGCTCTAGTAATACTTGAAGCATTACCAACAGTTCCTACAAGACTTTGGGTCCTGGAAGATCAAGTGTTTATGAATGTCTTTCCATGGAATAGAGTATTTGGATCCAGGAAAAAGGGAAAGCTTAGTCCTCGTTTCATATGACCAATTGTGGTTATTGAGAAGATTGATCCTATGACATATTGTTTAGCTCTTCTTAGTTAATTTCACAAGATGCATATTGTATTTCGTATCTCGATGCTCCATAAATATCGATCAGATTCCACCTATGTGTTAGAGCCTGAAAAAAAATGAAACTTAATCCAGATCTATCCTATAAAGAAGAACTGGTTAAAATCCTAGATTGAGAAGTTATAAGGCTTCATAATAAATTAGTTTTCATTGTCAAAGTGTTAAGGAGAAATCACAAAACCAAGGAGACAACTTGGGAACCAGAGACAACCAAAAAAGGGCAACAACCTCATCTTTTCAACTCAGGTAAATTCGAGAAAGAATTTCTTTTTAGGGGAGGAGAATTGTAATACCCCAAAATTGGGCTTAGAAATATGATCCTATTTCGAATTTTACTAAAATTGTTGGATATATCTTTTGATAGACCTATTAAGTGATCTAGGACAAAAATTGAAGCAAAGAAAAAGTGGATAGCCAATTAATAAAGGCCTAAACCGAATACTAAATTAAACTAAAGGTTTGCATGCAAAATAGAAACTATCTTGGGGACTCTTAAACATGTAAATCATTTGGGGAGGCATGTGTGCAAGGGGGCAGTCTCGACCTTTGGGGGATAGAACAACCAAAACTCATTTTTGGTTCTCTTTCCATTAAACCGATCAACTAAAGTGAGAGAGAGTAGAGACTTTAGCCATGGAAAATTTGAGGATTTAAGCTTAGTTGGATCTGAGTTCTTTGAATCCTTGTTCGGGTAACTTAAGGATTAGGGTAAGCATTATCATCCTTTCATTTAATTTAGAGTTCAACTTGAGAATTGATTATGAATCCCTCATATGTTATGTGTACATTATTAGATTGTTAGAGAATAAAATTCATGCTTTGAATCTTTCCTAGATCATTCGAATAAGTCATGCATTGAATTTAAGCCATGCATGTAGTTTGTTAGAATATTTATACGTTCTCTTGTGAATTTTTGAATATACATTATGTAACGTCCTCAACCCGACTTAGAAGGAAAATCGGAGTTGAGAATGTTACTGTAGAGAAAACCGAAATCGAGAACCAGAAAATCTCTATAACCAAGATTTAAAGTTTGTTCAAACTACAACAAACTTATTAAAATTCAAGGTAACCTATCACAGAAGCTATCATTATAGCATAGACATTTAACTCACATTTTTTCATGTATAAATTCAAAACAGTTCTCATACACTCATATTTATCAAGGATAGTTTCTAATATCTTAAAATTGTTATTAACAGGCATACTGCACACCTCTTAGTTAAACTTTTATATCTCCCAATCCATTTATCTAACTTTCGAACCGTTTACACAGTTGGAAAGCTAACTTAACTACCTTTCTAACCATATATGCTTCACATTGTTACTCCTTATAACTTAATACAGATTTTACTTTAAAGTTGCCCTTCTAGCTGCAACTAGGCAGATTGTATAGTCTTTACACATTTGCGTCTGCTGGGTGATATAAAGCTCGGAATCCTTTTTTTTATACATATAAAACTAGACATGATAAGCTTTCCAACCATATGAATTATATATCCTAATTCCACCAATCCAAATTTATGGTAATTTTTCAAAGTCGCATCATATGCAAGTTTTAAAACTGTTTTTCATGTGTGAAGCATGGCTGTTTATCACATTTCATTTTCCAAGAACTATTTTCATTTTAACAAAGCTTTCTATTGTCTTGATTGTTTCTACTATGATTCCTGAAACTTGTAACCTTAAATTCCAGCAAATCTCTTATTCAAATTCAACCAAAAACAGTCTTAATTTACAAACATAGCAGGGCAGTTCAACAAATCAATAGTTTACAAATCTTTAGCAAGTTAAACCACTTCTATGATTCCAATTTATTCTCTATTACAACCAATCAACTATCTAAACTCTATATTTATAAGAAGCATCCTCCATGTTAATTCTTTCAATATCTAACTTCTAAACATTGCCAATTTTCATGTTTACACAATTTATTCATGCAATCAATCATGAATATTATCATAGCCATTCGAATTATTTAAACAATTTGGTTATTCGATGGTTATACAAGTATATACCAAGTACATCCCAAATTATCAATACAAGCTAACATCGTTTATCTAACTTCATAAGTAAGTACAAGGTGCCACCATCCTAGGAGTTTCTTAACTAGAAAGAATCTAAACTTCACTTGATTCTTGAATAAAGACTTGCAACCAATCATGATTGAAATACATAAGCTTTAATCAACTTGCAATTATTTAAGTTAAAAGTATGATTCAATGCTTTTTGGTTATCTCTTATAAATCTTCAAGCTTGTTTTAGGAACATTTGTTATCTATGTCTCGATATAACCTATGGATTTTATGATATACAATAGCTTATCCAAGCTTCAATACATAGTAAGTTGATCTTATCAAAGATCGACTTGGCACACTGAAGTCTTCATTAGACTTAGCAAATATTCCTTAGTTCTCAATTATTTAAGAAATCTTATTAGAGCTTTCAGAGTTTATCAGGGCTTTCGGAACTTTTTAGAGTCTTAATTCTGGGCTGGGCAAGAGCTTATTCATTTATCGGGCTCACCAAGAGCTTATTAATTTACCGGGCTCTCCAAGAGCTTATTAACTCAGTGCTCCCTAAGAGCTTCCAGTTGCATATCCTTTTCATAACTCTTTTGCATTCTTTACTTAATTAAACCTTTCATATCTTTTACAAGTTTGCCTTGGACTACTATTGGTGATGAAGAACATGAATCCAGGCGATACTTAGCTCAGAGCACCAATCAAAGGCTAATATCGAAGCGTATCAGTGGGACGTCCCCTGAGCCATAACTTGAACAAGAGTACTGAAGGTACTAAAGATCGTTTGGTCTTAATAACAGGGGACCGTTGTCCAAATAGAACAGGCATCAACCAATAGATCCAAGGTCTTCCATTAAAAGGCAACTTAGATATCTTATTGTTTAACAAGAAGTTGGAGTGTATCTTATCGGTCAAGTAATTTTACTTGTTACTTTCTTTCAATAGCTTATTGCATAAGTTAAGCTTTCTTGCTTCTAGTATTTTAATATACAATGTATTTATAACCTTAACTTTCAATCATTTATAGGAACTTACTGTTTTATTTATCAATAAGCAATTTCAGGCTTTAACAGAAGCATTCAAAGATTTCCAGCACTAGTACTTCATAGCCAGGCATGCAACATTTAGATAATACATACATAACCAATGCTTATCAAGAATGCCATGCTATGCATGCTTCATATGTCTTGCTCTAAAAGAGCCATAGGTATATGATTGTATGTATTTCCCCTCCCTAAGTGATCTACTTGAGCTTTATGCAATCCATGAATACATTTAAAGCATGATAATCAATAACAAGATCAGGATGACACCTTGTCATCCCGAATGCATAACTATACTCACCTGTTACCCCAACATTATGGGGTGCCTGATCAACAAATCCTCCTAGCTTCCAACAACTCTCTTCTAATCATCCATAGAATCATGTACCTCAATCAATTAGCAAGGCATTAGGATCAAATCAATTTGTTTAATCTTACCATTACTTCATTATCTTTCATATCTTTATCAATCAAACTCTATTATAGATATACATGTACACATGCTTTATAACACCCCTCGCCCTGGTTAAGAGCGAAGGGCGTTATGGTTTGCGAAACTGATTCGAAACAATTAAACATATAACATTCACAACTAATCATAGAATTCTAAACTTGGATCATACGAATAGGTGGGCTAACAAAAACTTTAACTATTACAATAAAATATGTTACTATCTTAACAATACCAAACATATATGCTAACACAACAAGACATCCATATAATCATGCTTCTACATTCAAACAACCATACAAGAACAAACAAATCTAGATCATCCCTATGTCATATTCAATCTAGCATACTATACATGGGATATTTGAATACTTCACATATATACATGTTACCATTAGAATATCAATCAAACAAACAAAAAAGTATAAACAAATTATACAAATCAACACATATGTATATCTAATATCATATTCAAACAACTTATATCCTATAAGGGTCTTATTCGAATTAGGCTATAATCACCTAGGGTTATTCGAACACTCTAACACTCAATTAGGATCATTTTGAACATCATTTTATATCAAACATCTAGATGCATAATACATTCCTATATTCATGTCTCATAAACTTTTGCAATCCTCTAAAATCATATAGCATTCGAACCAATCATGTAATCCAAGGTGAATTCTATATACAATTTTACTTAATCAATCAAGCATTCCATTAATGTTCAACATCAATCATTTGAATAGCAACACACATAAGCAACACATAGCATTTGCAAGTTTCATATCAAGCCTTAACCAAACATTAACCATATATGTATACATCTCAACACATAGCCATACATACTTCAAACATATTTGATTCAACCATTACATGCCATAGATAGTTAGGTTTTTAATGTAATCCAACTAAACATATGCAATATCCAAAATGCATGTGGCACAACTATAAATACATATCTCTGCCACCTGTAGGTTCCTATAAACAAAAGTACCATATCATACTTGGTTCTTTGGCTTGTGATTTGCTTTCGGATCAAAATAGGACAGCTTTGAATCAAAGTAACTTGTAGGTTTAGGAAGAAGGAAACAAAAGAGTGATAAGTACATTAAGTACTTAGTGAGGTTGTTCCTATAACTATCAATTCAATCTTTTAAATATTTTATCTCATTTAGCCAAGGTTACTTAGCTAGGCTTAATACCATTTAAGTATCACCTAGCTAGTCTCAAGCATGATCAAGTAGCACTTAGCTAGTCTCATTAACATCTTAACACCAAATAAGCATGAAGATACAAACATATCTAATATCAATCAAAGCATGCCATCATATAACACATTGCATTGAACTTATCACATGTCTTATTTAAGTACTTTTAAATGTTTGCCTTCGTAGATAGGTGGACTAGGTAATCAAGTCTTATTCGGTACTAAGTACCAATTTCAGAGGATGCACATAGCATCAAGAATCAGAGGATACACAAATGTATTAAGGTGTCTTATACACCATATTATCACATGTAACTTGTCCACATAGGATGCACCAAGCATCTAGATCATTAAGTACTAATAACACCATACCAGATAGTACACAAGGTACTAATTTTCAGCGGAGCTCTAGACTCTAAAGCATGTCCTTCTACCTAAGACCAACTATTCAACCAAGGAATTTAGATGTCTTTTAATTTTAGCAGACACAATTCAAATGTTTTAACATTCAAACATATCAAGAACACATAGCAATTCAAGTCTCTAGTAAGTAGAACCTATTCCACGTTCATACAATCATAGTTTTTAGTATATAACTATCTTGTAAATATTTTCAAGCATCATGTATCATTCAAAAAACGTAGCATAACACCAACTACAATATTATTTCATAACTCATATAGCTATCAAAGTAAGGCAAACCATATCAAACATCAAGCAAGGGCAACTAGCTACTAACATGGAACATGCTTTCATATTTCCTTTTAAAACTTTCTTCCTTTAAGATAATTACCAAGTTCATATTAGATCCATTTCATGATTCTATGTAAAATCACAATTTAAACATAAAACATTGGTTAGGACACAAGTCCTAACCCTAAGTTTAACCACACTCACAATACTCCAAGCTAATCTTGATTTTTGATTACAATACCCCTGTTCCTTTTTTTGGCTGCCTAGCTCTTGTTTCCTCCAAGGTTTCTTAGATTCTTGATCTTAACATTCATATACAAACATATAAAAAAAACATACCAGAAGTCATTTCAAACATATAATCTCATTTACACAAGTGCAAGACTAAACACTCAAAACTTTTTTTCCTACTGTCAGTTTGAGCACATGTCACTAATCTGGGCTTATCTTTTTACATACATATCCAAAATTCAATTACTTTAACATTCTAGAAATCTTATTCAAACATCTTTTCAACCATGTAGGGTACATAGTTTTCCCATTCTAAATCAGTACAGTTTTGCATTTAAAGACAGGGCATTCTACAGGGGCTAAACTGCCAGTTCACAAGTTAGGTCACTTTGATGCACATTTTAATCTAGGTCCTTTAAGACATTAATTCATAATTTTAAACCTATGTTTACCCTATTTCCCCCCTTTATTTTCAAGTCCTAAATAGAGCAATATGGTCCTATTATTTACCATGTTTCCAGATTAGTCCAAATTAGGCTCAATTCACCTATTAAGCATTCTAACCACTTTAAACATATAATTCGAGTCAATAATCAACCAATTGAAGTTATGAACCATTCATATAACATTTCCCCTGTTTCTAAACATTATTTCCAAAATTAAACTTAAAGCCTTTCAATTCCCAAATTTTCTTAATTTTGCCGAAACAGTACACTAACATTGTTTTAGCTCTCTAGGTGACTAGTTTCTTTCCAATTAATTTTCCTAGAAACCTATGAATATTTTCACTAATCCAACACTTCTATCCTCTAGAAAATTTATTTTATACAACTTTTTCTTATAGAAAATTTTCAAGATCGAACTGGAACGTGGTCGAATTTCCATATTTTAGTAGCAAGCTTGTTAGGTTGAATCTGGGCATGTATACACATTTCAACATGTTTTTTTTAATTTCCATTCTATTTTTGGTTCTAACTTAAACCTAGCATAACATATGATCAATCATGCATGAATTCATAAATTTATAGCAACATATAGATTGTTCATTTAAAAGAAACAACAATAGCAACCATGGATTCTAACACAAACACCAATAATAACTGATCCATATTAGCCAAAAGAAAAATTACCTAGTTCCCTTAACATGCATCCAATTTAGATTTCCAGCCCTACCACCATTGATGAAGCTTGAGCTCTCTCTCTCACTCTCTCTCTCTTTTCTTAGTTTCGGTTCTAGGGAAGAAATGGGATAATATGAATGATTCATTTCCCACCCAAGTTGAGCGGCCGGCCATGCCACTAAGGGAGGTTAATTAGATGAAACATATCCCACTAACAATTTATCTAATGCTTATACATGCAAATCCATCATATTATTATTTGTTACAATTGAGTCTTCTTAATTAAAGTTAATCATTTTTAATTAGATGCTTAATCCTTCAATTGAACACATTCTGGATTAGTGTTTACACTTTTCTTTCCTATTAATTTAGGACTTTAACTAGGCTATGTTTTGGGGTATTACAACTCCTCCCCCCTTAAAATAAATTCATCCTCGAATTTACCTAAATTGAATAGATGAGGATATTGTTTCTTCATCGTATCCCCAGGTTCCCACGTTGCTTCTTCAACTTTGTGATTCCTCCACATAACTTTTACAAGAGGTACGTTCTTGTTTCGGAGTCTCTTTACTTCCCGATCAAGGAGTTGGATAGGTTCTTCTTCATAGGAAAGATCAGGATTTAATTCAACATCTTCGGGTTCAAGTATGTGGGATGGGTCAGATCGGTGTCGTCTTAACATCGAAACGTGGAAGAAATTGTGGATTTTATCAAACTCAGAAGGAAGTGTGAGTCGATAAGCCATCGGACCTATTCTTTACATCACTTCGAACGGTCCAATAAAATGAGGACTGAGTTTCCCTCTTTTACCAAATCGAAACACTTTCTTCCATAGGGAGACTTTGAGGAAAACCCTATCTCCAATCTCATGTTGAATGTCTCTACGCTTTTGATCGGCGTAAGTTTTTTGTCTATCAAATGCTTGTTTCAATCGAGAGTGGATGATTTGGACTTGTTCTTCAATTTGCCGAAGCAACTGGGGTCCTAACACCTTATTATCATTGAGTTCAGACCAGCACAGAGGTGTTCGACATTTTCTTCCATACAACGCTTCAAAAGGAGCCATTTGAATAGAAGATTGATAACTGTTGTTGTATGCAAATTCTACAAGTGGTAGATATTTCTCCCAATTCTTCCTGAAATCGATGATACAAGCTTTGAGCATGTCTTCAAGAACTTGAATCACCCGTTCAGATTGTCCGTCACTTTGCAGATGAAAGGTTGTGCTCAGATTTAACTTAATTTCGAGGGCTTTTTGTAATGTTCTCCAAAATCGAGCTGTGAATCGATGATCTCGATCGGAGACAATAGAAGTCAGGACTCCGTGTAAACGAATAACTTCCCAAATGTATAATTCAGCCAAGGTTTCCAAACTATAATCCATACGCACCGGGATGAAATGTGCGGATTTGGTGAAGCGATCAACAATCACCCAAATAGCATCGCACTTTCTTGGCGTGCAAGAAAGACCAAATACGAAATCTATTGTGATTTGTTCACATTTCCATTGTGGAAATTCAAGAGCTTGGAGCAATCCGGTAGGGACTCGATGCTCGGCTTTTACCCGTTGACAAATCAGACACTTCGATACAAATTCATTAATAGCCGCCTTCATTCCAGGCCAACAATACAAAGGCTTAAGATCCTTGTACATCTTAATCGATCCATGGTGGATCGAGAAAGAACTTTGATGTGCTTCTTGTAGTATTTCTTCTTGTAATTCCTTATTGTCAGGAATACAGACTCTATCTTTAAAATAAATGAGATTATTCGACTTAACAGAAAAGTTGGGATTAGACTCAAGCTTTGAAGAAATCTTTTGAAGTTTTGGATCAACTTGTTGGAGTTCCTTGATCCTTGTGATTAAGCTCGATTGCACTTGAAGCTCTGATAGATATTTTCGAGCTTTCTAAAGTCGAAAGTGAGCATTGATAGCTGTAGGAGCTACGAGAAAAACAAATCGAATAAATTATAATCAAGGTAGGGAAATTTCGAATGGTTTCTTACCATTCAAGCAATGATTTGAAATCTTTCTTATCATGCAAGAAAGGGTTTGATAATTTCTTAAGATACAAGAAAAGGTATAGTTCAAATGATTGGGGATTTAGAATGGCTCACTGGAATTGGTTTTCGATTGAGCGCATCCGCTACTACGTTAGCTTTCCCGGGATGGTAGTCGATCACCAAATCATAATCTTTTAGCAATTCCATCCATCTTCTTTACCTTAGATTAAGATCCTTATAGGTAAGAAGGTATTTAAGGCTTTTTTTATCAGTGTACAAATGGCACTTCTCATCGTAGAGATAGTGTTGCCAAATTTTGAGCGCGAATACAATGGCAGCTAACTCGAGGTCGTGTGTTGGATAATTGAGCTCGTGTGGCTTCAATTGCCGAGATGCGTAAACTACGACATTATCATCTTGCATCAATACACAACCCAATCCCAAGTGGGATGCATCGCTGTAAACTAAGAATTCTTTGCCCGGTTTAGGTTGGATTGAAACCGGGGTATGAGTTAGTGCTTGTTTTAGTTGGTCGAAACTTCGTTGTTGGTTCTCGGACAAATCAAAGGGTTGATCTTTCCGAAGTAATTTGGTTAGCGGCAAAGCGATCGTAGAGAAGCCTTTAACGAACCTTTGATAGTAGCCTACTAAACCGAGAAAACTGCGAACCTCACTGACATTCTTCGGAGGTCGCCAATCTAAGATAGCTTGGATCTTTTTATGGTCGACTTTGATTCCTTCAGTGGAGATAACATGGCCGAGGAACGCTATTTCAGATAGCCAAAATTCACATTTTGAGAACTTGGCGAATAAGTGTCAATCTCGGAGAGTGTGTAGTATAATTCGGAGGTGATCGACATGCTCCTCCTTGTTTCAGGAGTAGACAAGGATGTCGTCGATGAAGACAACAACAAACTTGTCAAGATATGGTTTGAATACCCGATTCATCAAATCCATGAACTCCACTGAGGCGTTTGTCAATCCAAAAAGCATGACAAGAAATTCAAAATGACCGTATCTGGTTTGGAAAGCAGTCTTTGGCACGTCTTCATCCTTCACCTTCATTTGATAGTATTTCGATCAGAGATCGATCTTGGAAAAGACTGAAGCTTCTCGGAGTTGATCAAATAGGTCTTCAATTCTCGATAGGGGATACCTATTCTTAATTGTCACCCGGTTTAACTAACGATAATTGATGCAAAGCTGCATCGATCCATCCTTCTTCTTGACAAACAAAACCAGAACACCCCAGGGAGAAGTGCTCGGTCGAATAAAGCCCTTATCTTGCAACTCTTGTAATTGTTTCTTTAACTCTTTCAATTCCACTGGTACCATCTGATAGGGAGTGATAGACACTGGGCTTGTTCCGGGTTGAACGTCAATCCTAAACTCTACTTCTTGGGTAGGTGGAAGGCCGAGGAGATCCTCGGAAAAGACGTCAGCAAATTCAGAGACAATAAGAAGATTGGGTAAGCCAAAATCATACTCATCATATGAATTAGTTAGTTATTTAGAAAGTTGTTTTCTTTGTCTAATTCCAACTTCAGACCTTTTTTAATATAAAGTTCAGACTCTATATTACGATGAAATTTGAATCCATATACATATGCATAAAGTTGAACTTAATCTGTTAAAATGGCAATACTGTTTAAAAAAAAAAAAAAACTTAAGCACTTGGTTAATATGTAAGTTTATTATTAATTCAACATAGCTGACTGCATTTTCACCTTCTATTAAAAAAAATCATTGTCATCACTAAGATAATAACAACAAGCTATGTTATCAATGTAGACCTACTCACAACATTATTAAAATAAAGAGACGCATAATCAATAAGAGTTGGGTGCAAAGGTAAGACACATTGTTCTCTCAATAAAAGAATTCGTGTTCATTGTTAGGAGAGAGAGACAAAAATTCCAAACATAGAACCATAAACTGAACATTAACTATACCAAAAAAAACGCATAAGAGTGAAATCTTAAATTCCAAATAATAAAACAGATTCCAAACACGTCGTATAAGAAAAGAACATTTGCGTAAGAAGATAGAAAAACACCCATTGTTCATTTCAATTTTGACAAACCCCTATCTGAAGTTGAAAATCAATTCAATACCTCTGACCAAACACAAATTTCAACACCATATGTTGAATAATTCATATTCATACACGTAAACAAGACCCACCACTGCATTTAAAAGTCGTATCTTGTGAATGGTCAGAGAACGGGTGATTCTGCAAAACGGTGCTTAAATGACAGTTGATAATGGCAAACCGGTTAACCTAGTCATTTTTTTATCATAATTTTTTATAAAGTTTGTACCTAATTTGTTACAAAAATGTAAGAAAACGGTTTATACACAATTCCTTATAAAGTAACAAATTGAATACAGAAACAGAATTCTTTACAAAAACTGTAATACAAACGATACACAAATAAATAAATAAATCAATCAATAAATAAATAAATAAATACAAAGTAGGAAATTGTGTACAAACACAATTTCTTACAAGAATGCACAATTTGGTACAAAATAGGTAAGGTATTGTGTTTGTACACAATTTCTTACCAAATATACGTAATTTATTACTGAAATTGTAAGAAATTATGTATATACCCAATTCCTTACGAATTTTTAAGTTGGGGTAAAGTTGGTCAAACCTTTGTAAGAAATTGTGTTTGTACTCAATTTCTTACAAGAATGCACAATTTGGTACAAAATAGGTAAGGAATTGTGTTTGTACACAATTTCTTACCAAATATACGTAATTTATTACTGAAATTATAAGAAATTAGGTATATACTCAATTCCTTACGAATTTTTAAGTTGGGGTAATGTTGCTCAAACCTTTGGAAGAAATTGTGTTTGTACTCAATTTCTTACAAGAATGCACACATTGGTACAAAATAGGTAAGGAATTGTGTTTGTACACAATTTCTTACCAAATATATGTAATTTATTACTGAAATTATAAGAAATTAGGTATATACTCAATTCTTTACGAATTTTTAAGTTGGGGTAAAGTTGCTCAAACCTTTGTAAGAAATTGTGTTTGTACTCAATTTCTTACAAGAATGCACACATTGGTGCAAAATAGGTAAGGAATTGTGTTTGTACACAATTTCTTACCAAATATACGTAATTTATTACTGAAATTGTAAGAAATTAGGTATATATCCAATTCCTTACGAATTTTTAAGTTGGGGTAAAGTTGCTCAAACCTTTGTAAGAAATTGTGTTTGTACTCAATTTCTTTCAATAATGCACAATTTAGTACAAATAGGTATGAAATTGTG
This sequence comes from Hibiscus tridactylites, assembly GCA_958450335.1. Taxonomy (NCBI): domain Eukaryota; kingdom Viridiplantae; phylum Streptophyta; class Magnoliopsida; order Malvales; family Malvaceae; genus Hibiscus; species Hibiscus tridactylites. The sequence continues at coordinate 82,860,273 of OY288277.1, read as the reverse complement.
TTTGTACACAATTTCATACCGAATACACCTAATTTCTTACTGAAATTGCAAGAAATTAGGTATATACCCAATTCCTTATGAATTTTTAAGTTGGGGTAAAGTTGCTCAAACCTTTGTAAGAAATTGTGTTTGTACTCAATTTCTTACAAGAATGCACAATTTGGTACAAAATAGGTAAGGAATTGTTTTTGTACACAATTTCTTACCAAATATACCTAATTTATTACTAAAATTTTAAGAAATTAGGTATATACCCAATTTCTTACGAATTTTTAAGTTGGGGTAAAGTTTCTCAAACATTTGTAAGAAATTGTGTTTGTACTCAATTTCTTACAAGAATGCACAATTTGGTACAAAATAGGTAAGGAATTATGTTTGTACACAATTTCTTACCAAATATACCTAATTTCTTACTAAAATTGTAAACAATTAGGTATATACCCAATTCCTTACAAAATTTTTAGTTGGGGTAAAGTTGCTCAGACTTTTGTAAGAAATTGTGTACAAACACAAATCCTTACTACAATGCACAATTTGGTTCCAAAACTGGTGGTGTAGTTTCAATACCCAAAAGTAAGGTTGGCGATAATTTGATTCGTCGAAACAGGTACCGAAACCATTACCATGGTTTCGAAACCAATACACCCAGGTTGGCATTATTTTGAGAATGTGATATGGTACCGAAACAATAGAAAAAACATTGAAGCTGATCCAAAACATCCCAATTATATTGTATAAAAAACTTATACAAATTCCAAAGAGATCTACGGTACATTCATATTCGAAAGAGATCTACGGTACATTAAAACATAACGATTCGAAAGAGATCCTATTTACATTGTGAAAAATCCGATGTTGTGTCTAAAATCCTTGGAATTTGAAGAGTTGATGGTATTTTAACAAGAAGAAGTTGGTGGAGGCATGAAGGAGTTAGAGTTGAGAATATGTTGAAGGAGAACAGATTTCAGAGTGAATGGTTGACTATATTGAATAGAAGACATAACACTGAAAAGGCATATATGAGATGTGGGGGTATCGGTGCTGGTCTCGAAGTATGGGAAAAAAATTCATTCAAGTAGGTGGTATCGAAACCACCTATATGGGGTTTCGGTGCTAGTTTGACATTATGGGTAAAATTTTCATTCCGGTAGGTAGCATCGAAACCACCTATATGGGGTTTCGGTGCTGGTCTGAAAGTATGGGAAAATTTTCATTCTAGTAGGTGGCATCGTAACCACCTATATGGGATTTTGGTGTTGGTTTAGAGTTCTTTAAAAAAAAATTGGCAAGGTTTGTTGTTTGTGTATAAGATTATAAAATAATCATATACTATATAAGGGGCAATTATTAGAATGAGAAACAAAATATTACAATGAGATTTGAACATATATTGACATATGTACAATTTGAAATGTTTAAGAATAAGAAACAAATTATTACATTGAGATTTGAACATATTTAATAGTTTTTGTTGTATTTACACAATTAAAGAAGACTAACAAACATATAATACATATCAGATTAGTCGAATGGGCAAATTTTTGAAGAATCGACGATTAGGATGACATTCAGTCAATCAACAAAAGGATGATGCTTGAAATACTCTTGAACATTGTCTGCTGCGGCCAAGTTTTCTAAATAGACTCGAATGAAACCACCTTTTTCTATGATCAAATGCAAGTGCATTAATTAGATAATTAGCTTTGAGTTGAAGAAAATGGTCCAACTTTATAATGAAGATGCTTGAGATTGGAAGTTTTACCTAATGTTTTATCAGTTCTCTGATCTTGTTCCTTGTAGGATTTAGGACATATGTAGGTGTTCTCCTAAAACATGAACATAATTGAAAACATAATTAGTTTAAAAAGATTCATTGATTATATGGTTGAAATTAAGAAGAAATAGGTTGAGTTATTTACTGACCGGATTATTAATCATTTTAGCTGCTGAGTCATTAACCACCAGCGTGTTTCTTTCGTTATAGTCAGGCATAACAGCCCACACGCGGCTCAGATTTTTGACAAATATATTTGGGTTTGAGGGTTGTTCGTCGCGCATATCCTGGTCCTGAATAATTGAAACGAATTCCTTCAAATTTTGTAGAAATTTTTAAAGATGCTTTAAAGAAAAGCAGACAGAAGTTACCCAAATGAAGGCAAAGTGTTCTTTAAGACCGCTGACTCTCCAAAGTGCCCAGTTAAGGTTTTGTCTGCAATGATGACCAGTATAAGACGAAACCAATATTCATAAAAGATTGGTTTCGATTCCCCCCATAGAGTTTAGGTGATGTTGTTTTTGGTAGTGAAGGGGTTTCGAAACCCCCTTTTTCTGGTTTCGATGTTGGTTTGGCATAAACACCTCATTTTAGTGGTCCTCAAGGGGGTACCGAAACCCCTTTATAAGGTTTCGATGCCGGTTTGGCAAAAAATACTTATTTCAGTGGTCCTAAAGGGGGTATCGAATCTATATTTTTGGGGTATCGATGCTGTTTTGCCAGACACTCTTAAATTTTTTACTTTTCAAGGTGGTATCGAAACCTCCATTTTGGGATAATCGAAACCTGGTCCCAACGCATTTATTTCAACCAACCAAGACAGTTGGTGCAGAATAAATGTTACCACCAACTAAGCTATTTCCTTATTATTACCAGAGAGGTCAACTTCATTAAACTCAAACTCTCTCCTCTTCCAGTGTCAGCTCCATACCTCTCTTAAACTCTCTCCTCAACCACAACATTGGAGGTGAAGGTAAGAAAAATGTGTAAACCTAGTGCTCCCATGTTTTACATATATTTATTGTATTAATTGATTTCAACGGTATGCCATCAACTTTAGGTTCGTACGCGCTGTTGAATATTTGTATCATACATGGATGACAACATTGGAGAGAAGAATATGGTTCATGGACGAACATCAAATGAACCACTTATACTAGAAAATTTAGATGGTTTGGTGTTTAACTCTTGTTATGCTGTATGGGAGTATTATAAAGAATACGCAAAAAATTGTGGGTTCAGTGTGTGTCGATCAACAACAAGGTATGATAGGTTTGGTAAATTAATATCACATGAATTTTGTTGCAGCCGGGCAGGCAAACGCAGAGCTTCTGTTAGTGATGTTGATCGTAAACTTGCGCCCCGCGCTATAACAAGCATCGGTTGCAAGGCAAAAATTGTTGTTCAATGTCGCGATTCGGTTTATTGGCGGATATCATTTTTTCATAATAAACATAATCACGAGCTGTGCCCACCTATTATGCGACTGTTTCATCGGTCCAATCGAGAAGTTACAGACGGTGATCTCGATGAGGTACGTGCATTGAAAAATGTGGGGTGAAAACATCACAAATTATGATTTGTTTTTTCACGCAACAATCAGGTGGTTTCCACAATGTTGGTTTCATAACGAAAGACTTGTACAACTCACTGCATCAGTCAAACGCGGCAGAAATTCGTGACGGTGATGTAAATGCCCTCCTAGCTTACTTTGACTTGAAGAAAGAGTAGGATACCGGGTTCTACATGTAATACGATCTTGATGACTCAGGGGCGTTGCATAATCTTTTTTGGTGTGATTCAACATCGAGGTCCGACTACGCATGCTTCGATGATATCATTGCATTTGACACGACGTACGAAGGTAATATCTATGGCCGGCCTCTAATGCCTATTGTGGGTGTCAATCACCACCACCAAACAATTGTCTTCAGCGTTGCAATTCTAGCTGATGAGACTGTCGATTCTTTTGAATGGGTACTAAGACAATTTGCAGATGCGATGTGTAACAAGGCTCCAGTTTCAGTTGTCACAGATGGTGATAGGGCCATGCACAGAGCAATAAAAATGGTGTTCCCGCTTGCTTTCCATCGCATATGTTCGTGGCATCTGTCATGAAATGCTCAGGAAAACGTTGGTGACAAAAAATTTACTTCCACATTTACTAGATGCATGTCATCTTGGTGGACAATTGAGGAATTTGACCGGGAGTGGAGCTCAGTTGTTAAACAGTTTTACGTCGAACATCATCCTTGGGTTGTAGAGAAGGATCAGACAACGACTATGTGAGCACAAGCATATCTTACGGGACATTTCTTCGCCAATCTTCGATCAACCCAAAGGTGCGAAGCTATGAATGCAGCGCTAAATATTGTGCTCACATCTAAGAAGACATATATAGATGTTGTTCGTGCCATTGATAATGGGATCAATGAGATACGAATTAAAGAGTTAAGGGAAGATTTATTCAGTTCAAATGCGACACCTTTTCCTATGACCAAATTGAATGAACTTGAAAGGAATGCAGCGGACGTATATACACGAGCACCATTCCAAATTGTTTAGTCCAAACTTAAACATGAGATATTGTATCATCCTATACATCCAATTGTCGAAGGTGGAGGCTTCCGGACATATCAGTTAACAAAGTATAAGGATCCTTTGAAAATGTATGAGGTGGTTCTTGAGGTCGCAACACAGAACATAACATGTTCTTGTAGGAAATATGAGACAGTCGGGCTTCCATGTCGCCATCAGCTGCACGTTATAAAGTTGGAAGACATCTTGGAGATCCCAAAATGTTTAATACAGCAGCGGTGGACGAAAGATGCAAATATTGTGGCGCCATCATTTGTTGACTTCAACGTGCCTCCGGAAATGAAACAAATGGCTCGATTCGCTTCTCTAGGAGCATTTTCCATGTAGTTTTGCTACTTTGCATCTCAGACTGACGAAACGTTTCAAAGCATGAAAGATGAGATACTTAGATTAACTGCTGAATTTGATCACTCCACAACCTTGAAGGAGTCTTTATCAAAGAAAGAAGGCAAACGACCGGTTAGGGACCCGCACCGAAAAGAAGCAAAACGAAAAACCAATGTCAAAAATTAACGGGCAAAGTCACGGATCTTTCATTGTTCCTTTTGCAAAATGGAGGGACACAATAGAAACACATGCCCTCGTCTTAAGCTTCAACTTCCAACCCCAACATTTGTGGAAACAACAGGCCTTTCTGAAGAGGAAATTGATATCTCAAATGTCGTCGACATGTTCGAAGCTTAACCGAATCTCGATCAATTTTTGATTGAGGATGACGGAAATTTTTATAATATCCCTCAACCTGGAACATCCATGGTACAATTTTATGCAACTTCATCTTACTTTGCACGATTCTTGTTACTATCAACATATGTTATTAACGTTTATATGATGATTAACGCTTGTTTGCTTCCACATTTCTATTAGGAACAACCACATCATTCAACTGAGGACCACATCAATTTTTATAATATCCCTCCACCTACAAAATCCATGGTACAATTTTCTTAAACTTTGTCTTACTTTACACGTTTATTGTTACGGCCTGTACATACGTTATTTAAGTTTATATAATGCTCACCGCTTGTTTGCATCCACATTTCTGTTAGGACCAACATCTTTCAAACGGGGACAACATTAATTTTTTTAGTATCCCTCCAAATACAACATCCATGGTACACTTTTATGAAACTTCCTAAATCTTTACACGATTCTTGTTATAATCAACATACGTTACTTAACTTTATATGATGCAGGACTTCTCATTTTGGACTTAAACCATCTTTAGACAGTAGTGAGTATGAAATGGACAGTACATAAATGTAAGTGCAACCTTGGAAAATGTCTATCCTTTAAAACCATATATACATATATGTGTGTGTGTGTGTGTGTGTGTGTTTTCTCAACACATAATGCATCTTTGCAATACCCTAAATCCTTTACAAGCATAACCTATTTCAGATTCTTAAACCATGTGGTCCATATGTTGTACATATACAAATATAGGAAATTATCCTATACAATCATATGTTGCCTGACTTCTTTGTGTCCAATTCAATAATTATCTACAAACCTCTGCCAACCTGATCAAAAACGAGGTCCTCCCCGATCAATATCCAGAACGTACATGTACCAATGACTATTATTGTCATTTACAAGGATAAAGAGCTGCCACCAATTATTTCAGTAATTAAACTCCACATAAGCAAACCCCATATAATATATCTACGTAATACATTGCAAAGTTTTTAAATGTTTCCTCTTTCTTCATACCAATTTGCAGTCGCTAAGTCTACCATACGGTCCGTAACTCTTACGCCAATATGAAGCAAGCTGCAAACCATCCAATTGCCCTCGTTGAAGTTGATCCTACAAGAAAAGAATTATTATTCTACATGTTTCACAAACGCATAAGTCATTTGTTATTCAACACTAACATGAAAACAAATTTTACTTATACTCAATGCGCAAGGTATGTATTCTCTCCTTGCTTTACATTTTGTCCTACTATCTTCATCAACAATCGACCGACCAATAACATCAATGATCTAAATGTTACCAATAACATATATCAACTGTCATTATACATTGCCTTAAGAATGACTTGATTTATTAGTACAAAATGGGTTCTTTACTGACCCTTGAACCAACCCAGCACTTTGGTCGTAACGTATCAATGTCAAATACAGTCAAATAAATGTGACCAAAATCTACCAGGATTTTCCTGTACATACACATAAAAATTGCAAGTTAAATTGAAACGAACTACATTGTATCAGCCATATGGATTGCTTACCCTTCTATCAAAGTTGTATTCAAGATATAGTCACATGTTGCTTTCGCTGACGGCCCAACTCCATCAGCTATTTCAACATACGTCAACATCTACAACACTTCAACATTTGTTCCTCACTATTGAATAACATTAAAGCATGCAATATTTAATAAGTTCTAATGTACTACAACTTCTACCCAATTCATATATAATCTTAAACGTGCGTTATTTAACAAGCATTTATTAAAAATAGTACAAATGATTAACGTTCTAAACGAACGTAACCCAAACCATCCATCCGTTTAAAAACCAAACTAAACCATTAACTTCATATTACAAATAACTGAAGTTCAAGTTATTTTCATGTGCCTACTAAAACCAACCGAGGCTCGAAATCGCCCTTGTGTGCAAACGCGCACTTATTTCATATTTCTCGTTTCACCCCTACTTGAGTCGCTTTCCCACTAACCTTTAACATTGCTTCGACAATTGGGTTTCCCTACAAGTTGACCACAAATATATCAACAACAACTACCTCGTACACTCAATTAATGCAACGTTAACCACAACTCTTAAATTTATACTCATCGTACCTTTTTCTTTCTCTATGCCAAAGCTGTAGTGTCTTCTTTAACCAACGTCAAATCCTCTATCATCAATGGGTTAGGGTCACTACTAGGACCATCATTCACCTGAGCCTCTTGTGCTTCAAGTTTGTCTGGCATTGCTTCATTTGTGTCAAGACCTATTCCAAATTTTGCATCAGCTATGCGCAGAGCCTTCCTCATATACATCATATCCACACACAAACCATCAACCTTCTCAACAGCATTCTTAGATTCTTCCTTCAAAGTCTTCAAAGTTTCTTCTATTTTATTTTCCTTCTCAACGCGAGCTTGGAGACTCTCTTTCATTTCCCCCAACTCTGAAATTACCTTCTGCAACATCTCCATTATAACATCATTAGTACCATTGTTGCTTCCACTGTCTTCTCCCTCCGCTCACCATTCATCATTAAACGCAAATACCTACAAATGTTACTAATTAATTCCTTTCATGTCATTACAACCCTAAACCCAATACAATACAAACTTGTTTTTCACACTTACTTTCAATTTTTTTACAGGTCACCCTTCCTTTAGGCGGCCAATAATCCTGCTGACAACCTTTTGCCCCCACGCATGTATGCGACTACGCCCATCAGAAGACGCTGACGCTCTACTTGCCACTCCATTCCAGTACTCGAATAGCCTCGCCTACATTTAACAATAATAAAAAATACGATTACTATAAAGGTAAATCTTGCCTCAATCAACTACTACGTTCAAACAATACTCAATCTTAATAATACATTACCTCTAGGATAGGAATGCAACCTGTCATATATGCCAACCCCTCTCGAGCTTTAACTTTGGCTACTCCATCAAGTAACCTATCGTACGCATATTTACACCAATTTAACTTCCCCCTCAAACCGGGTTCGCACAACTTGAAATGTTCCATGGAAGGCACAAGGTTAGCATTCGGACTTAGGAACAAACCAACAACAAACAATAGTACACGCGATTTCAACTACTCAGCCTCAAAAGCTCCACTTAGTAACTCCTCTAAAAGTTCTTTATATGCAATCTTCGTGCTCATTTTGTACTTCTTTGCTAGTTCCTTTCCACTTAGATTTCACGTCACCACTTCCACATCTAAACCTTCGTTCTTTAAACCCAAAATTGCTTCAACATCTTCTACCAAAACATATATCTTGTGTCCACTAAATTCCATCGTGGACGTTTCAAGATCAAACTTCTCCGCTAACTCCTGACAAAGGTCCCGCTTAATTTCTCACGAAATCATTCCCCGTAAAGCTCCTAACCCGATGTCGTTAAGAACACCGTCAATTTTCATCTTCTCCATCTCATTAAAAAATTTGATACCTTCTTCATACTGCACCTCGATAACAACTCCTACAACATTTAATACAACAAATTTTCTCGTTATGTTACGCTTAAATATATCCAGCACATGATTCAATAACCACTTTCAGTAAAAATAAATATAAACATCCACTTGCCTTTTTAACTTCTCCCTTTTCCAATAATTCCTTCGACTTCCCTCTCCTTATCCTTTTCAATTCAACTTCCTTCTACTCCTTGTACCTATCTATGTACGGCTTCTTTTCTTCATCAGTCATCTCCAACCATCTCTTCCCTAGTGCTTTCTTTTCCTGTACAATTCACACACTTATTAAATTTGAATAACATGAACACATTACAAACTAATACCAAAAAACAATAAGAATTTTGTCATCTTACTTACAGTATTGTTCATTTTCTTTTTACCACCCTTAAGTCTTCTACATTCACTTAAACTGTACAAAATTCATTTCGTTGTTAGAGTACACAATAAATTATGCTTATCAACTTACAATTTGAACAATGCCACCATCATTCAACTATAACTTACTAGAACAACATATATGCTGACAATTTTCTTCCTATAGCCCGTTCACCATCTACCTCAGCTTCACAAACATTCTCCATTGCTACCAACTTCAATCTGCAAATTTATGTTAAGGTTATGTGCGGTAAGGACCAAACTTATACCATTAACAAGGGAGACAAACTTGTGGCTGCGAAGTGAGATAGGTGAAAGCCAACTCCAAAGATAAACAAAGAATACAAACCTCAACCAACTCAAAGCCAACCCAATTACCTACTTCTAGCAGTGTGAAATTGAAAAAGCTAACCACACAATACCCAACTCAACTACCCTGAAACTCAAAATAATTGGTACTAAAAGTCCAAGAAACATGTCTAATAAACACAAAACAATATATTTCCCTTGTTTTATATGTGTGTCGAGAAGTACTTCAAATCCCAACCAAAATGCTTCGACTTTTCGACTATTTCGGAATGAAAAACCCAAATCGTTCATGATTCCACAAAACCTTAAAAACACAGAATACTCGAAAAAATCATTACTTACATGAGAAATGGAAACCTTTTTCCTCCTAATACAGTATTTGTGTGAGAACACACAATTTCCCCACCTCTAGCAAGCTCCGCACGTTTAGGAAGGAAAAAAGGAAAGCTTCGCGTCTTTTTTGAATGAAAATGGAAACATTTTCCTATTTTCCCGCTTTAATATGGGTTTTATTCAATCTAATTTGAGTGTAACCGGTTAACCAAGTCACCCGCCCTTTTTTTCTTTAAATCCAACGGTTATTATTAATTCAGCTCCAATCGGCTCTATCTAATGGTTATTATTAGTCCGTCGTTTTTAGTTGTTTTTTAAGACGTTGGTAATTAGAATTTCCCGTCAGAGACTTGAAAAACAAGACCCTTGAATGCAGGAAATGGTCATTTTGAGGACCTTACTCACTCCTCTCATGGAATTTTGGGGAACTAATAAATGAATAAAACCAAAACAATGGGTTCATATGACACCATCATGATTCATGCATCAACCGAAAACCTTGTTGGACAAATATGGTTAAATTTGAAATAAATAAAATAAATAAAATTAATTCATTTAAATAAACGAAATACCGAAATTAACAGATCTAGAATAACCGAAAATAGTTGTTGAGACCTGCACGAACATAGTTTTCTTAAGATATATTCGACCATTCCTCGGTGCTTGAGTTCTTTAGTCGTCAGTCTCCCAAGATACAACAGCGAATGATTTTTTATAGAAACACTACTGAATAAATCACGAACAGTACTCGGGCCTTTGACTATCACGAAAAAATAATGCAATTTTTGGGAGAAGAAAAGATTTTTTAATTCTGTTTAAAACAAAAAATAATCCATGTATTTATAGGAGAAAATTAGGTTAAACATGAGAAATGTTATTCCCATTTTTCCCCTAATCGGATAGTGGGCTACAGGTAAACATTTGAATTTTAAATCTAAAAATATCCCTTAATTTTCGATATAATCTGCTATTCAAAAGGGAAAAAATTAATTCGAACGTGGTAAAATATCTGCAGGTCCACGTAAGGCTCGACCGGTCGGGACATTTGCGTTGCCCGCGTCGTGCGGGTGCGCCCCAACCCGAATGAGCTTTGATTCGCACCCCTTGCACGCGAGGCACAAGTTCATCTCAAGTCATCCAATGACCACAAGTAGGGTAAGTGTATATAATCACTTCCCAATCCATTTATCCCATCCATATGGGATATAGGGTTCCATTTCCTTTTTTTCCTAATTCCCAACCTCCTTACTTTGACCATCAATTTCTCATTCATTACTCAACCATTTTGAGCATATGAGATATTGTTGTAAAGGTCTCATGAAGTAGAATAAGATCGAATCGAATCCTTATTTGAATCTCCACCTTTACTCATTCGAATTATGGCTCAAATTTACCATTTTCTCACGTTTTTCCAACAATCCCCCACATGAATGAAATTGATGCATTTTATCAAAACATTTTGACTTGATGTGGTGATAGTTTCTACGATTGATAGTTGCATGGGATATGTAGGTGTCCACCCTTGAACCTTCCCTTGTGAAAGTATATTTACTTTACTAGCTGCCCATTAGATGTGATGTCCTTGAACTGTTACGCAATTTGTATAAATGATGATATACTCCACACAACTACCTTTTTGGAACGAGCTTAGTTCTTATAGTTATGCCCATATGGACATGGACATCACCTGGTTCTGCGAGAGTTTGAGAGAACTATGCCCAAATAGTCTTCATGAAGCAGCCCCACTTCACTCTTACATAGGTGACTTATGTTTCTCGGTTCACCAATGCACACAATGGTCATTAAAAGCATTGCTTAGCATGTTCCGTTTTTAGTCACTATTTACATCATAGGAATGGACTTGGGAGAGTAACCCCCCACAGTGACCACACAAGGTCTATATGATTAGGTTGTCCCTTTGAACCTAGATCTTGGGATCTCCAGTCAACTAGTTACGGTTTTCCTTCTCATAACGCCTTAAGTTTCCATGGGCTTTAGTCTCATTCCTTTCGATGTTTTCTCAACTTGATCTCAGTTTAACCTTTTGGTTAGCGGATCTGCAACATTATCCTTTGATTTGACATAATCAATAGAGATAACCCCATTTGAGATCAATTGTCTAACGGTGTTATGTCGGCGACACATATGTCTTGATTTACCGTTGTACATACAATTCTGTGCCCTAGCAATCGTTGTTTGGTTATCGCAGTATATGCATACTGTGGGCACATGTTTTGGCCATTTGGAAATATCCTCAAGAAATTTCCTGAGCCATTCGGCTTCTTCTCCGGATTTATCCAGAGCAACAAACTCATATTCCATTGTGGACCTGGTTATAATAGTTTGTCTTGAGGATTTCCATGACATGGCTCCTCCTTCCAAAGTGAAGACATATCTACGTGTGCCCTCGGTATCTTGAATATCAGATATCCAACTGGAATCAGAGTATCCTTCCAACACAGCAAGATCTCTAGAATAATGCAATCCATAGTCTCGAGTATTGTTGAGTGTGTAAAAGTTCTATTATTTACACCCTTTTTAACCCATATTTCTGCTGCATTCAAGCATCATTTCATTACATTTAGGTTAGTTTACAGCAAAACATCACAAATATATAAAAGGCACGGATTCTACTAAAAATGGCTGTTTTTGGCAGGTTGTCGCCGTCGTAGATGGTGAAGGCGGGCGCGGGGCAGAGAAGCAGAAGAGCTGAACTGGACAAGCAGATAAAGAGGACGATGCTGCCATGGTGCTGCCGTGACAGCAGAGGACGACAGCAAGTTAGTGGAGAAAAAGCAAAGTGGACCTCGATAGATAGAGAAAATTCTGCTCGTCTTTCGTGTGAAAACCATATATTTTTCCAAGCCCCGGATCAAAAGATATGTCAAGCCCAAAGTTCAAGGAGAGAAAATCCCAAGAAACAAGTAGGACGGCTGGAAAGTAGATTCCTTGAAGATTAAGTCTTTATTAGAATCATACTTTTAATTAAAGTGGTAATCCTTGTAACTTAGAAAACTTGAGCCCATAGCTTATATAAGGGCATGTATTTTAACCTAGGGCATATCTCATATCCCATCTCATAACCCATAGCCGATTTCCCCATAACCGACAACCAAAAACCCTCCGCCGTTTACCCACCGTCGATATGTTCTAAAACCCCCCTAGGGCCACGGGTTGATTTGTAAAGTAGTTGCAAGGGTTGTTTTGTTTTAGGAATTTTCAGTTCAATAAAATAAATTTCAAGTTCTCTTATTTTGGTTATTAATATCTTGCAAGAGCATCGGGAGAGCATTGTGAGGTTATCTATTTACTTAGCATCGGGAGAGTTAAGTATACGAAAGAAATAAGAGCAAGTTCTCTAGTTTATAGTTGAACTATCTCGTGCCTAGGGATAGGGCGAGGTTAAGTGGCTAAAGAAGAATTCATACACATCAGTGTTCATCCTTCGATTCACACCGGGAGGTATCATCAAGACGTGATCATCGACAGACTTGGACCTAGGGATAGGCCAAGGCAGATCTGGGATTCTTGCCAAACTTGAAAGTACTGAGTTGAGTGTTTGCTGCCGCGACAATCAACGGACTGCTGCCGCGGCAGGTGCTGTCGGCGACGGGCGCGACGACAGAACTGGATTTCCTAAACTCTGCAATACCTGCACTACTGAGCAATTCAATACCAGCCCATTCTATCTATCTTGATTCTCTCACTCTTTTATTTAAGTATTCTTTATTATTTTTCGTGACAATATCTTAAACTATTCTTTTCCCCTTGTGCAGATAGCGAAGGAAAGGGTTAGCCCAGTCCCTGTGGAGACGATATCCGATACTCTAGTATCACTTTATTACTTGCGACGTGTACACTTGCACTACCATTGCGATAGACTATTTTACACGCAACAAGTTTTTGGCGCCGTTGCCGGAGACTGGCAACACACTCTTACCCTAGCTTCTGCACTTTTATTTTCTTTTTCTTTTTCCTTTTTTTTCTTTTTCTTTTTTTATTTTTATAAAAAAAACTCAAGTGAAAATACAGGTTCAAGGACATCAACATGCCAGGAAAAACCATTCGAGAGTTGATGTGGGAGAGTTCTTGCAATTACCGTAAAGATATGCTGCCACAACAGCAACAGGGGCAGCAACTACCGATGTCGCAACAGCAAAAATTTTTATGGTACGATCAAAACCCGCAAATTTTTTTATACCATAACAGTTTTGCTGCAGAACCCGACATGCCCTGGCAATGTCATCATCCTCAAGAGGAGTCAAAATCCTTAGAAGACACACTGCAAGCCTTCTTGGCACTCACTCAAAAAGTGCCGGCTTCTACGAACGCAAGTATCGCCAAGATGGATGAACTCTTGAACAGACCAGTCCTCATTCATGCCACAAATGAACCTGAAATCATAAGGCAAGGTGACGAGGATGCCTATGTGAAGTAATACCCAACATATGACGAGTCTGAGCAACAACTTGCCATGGCAATGATCGAGGAGCCAGAATGGAGCAACACCGCGACAACGCTGAGTGAAATTCAAGAGAACGTCACGGGAGCAACCACTTCTGAGGCAGAAACCCCAGTCAAAGCGGAAACTGCCGCCTCGGCAGAAACTGCCGCCTCGACATCAACTGATGCTGAAGCAGCAACCACATCAGAGGCAAATTCTCAACCCACTACCTCGATTATGCCTGACCAAGATTGCACACATCCATCCCTGTCATGGCACTCGCACAACCACCTAGAAGAGCTACCCAATGACTGCCTCGCCGATGGAATATGAGCAGGTAATAAACGAACCTTTTGAATTATATGAAAACTCACCAATTCCATTGCAGGTATTTGAGGAACCAAAGCCGGTGGATACAGAATCATCAAAGTCTCTACTGATAGAGATCTACGAGTGGTCAACAGAATTTGGTATAGAGAGTGATGGCACTTACCAATGTCCCATTGACCTGCAAAGTAACCTGACAACGGACTGTCAAAATAACTGGCTGCCGCAGCAGCAGACACGACAGCAAGGGCTACATTCAACCACAACATTATTCAACGAAAACAAGGTAAGTTTGTGGCCGAATGTCAATTTGATTTTTTCTAATCATATATTCATGCCCTCAGAAACATTACCAAGAAGGGAGGACTTCATGGACTACAAAGGGAAGAGAAAGAAAGGATCCCCCACCATGAGAATAATCACCAGATAGAGGGTACGGATGGACTTCAAGAAGTACCGAAAACGACGCCTCAAGCATTATCAGGGGACTCCAGCCCCAGGAATGCAGGAAGTGGTTACCTTAGAAGATGCCCCACCTGGCATCCCTAATTTAACCTAAATTTTATTTTTATTTTTATTATTTATTATTTATTATTTATTAGGAAATAAGGTTTATTTTATTCGAATAATGCTTTTAGGAAATAAAGGAGCCAAGAAGAACAGGAGAAGTGAACTCAACCCACCACCCATCCATCAGCCAAACAAAGCCCAATATTGAAGCCTGTCGTTACGGCTGCCATGACAGACGCGGAAAAGACAGGCTGTCACCATGCTGTCACGACAGACGCGTAACAGACGCGGAAACGTGTGTCAGATGCATCAGACACGCTAAAGCTTGACAGTCGCCTCGTTATTCGCGCCTGCCGTTACAGTTTCAACGGGCATCAATTCCTTTTCTATAAAACCCCTTTTCATTTTCATTTTCACTCACTTCTGCTTTTCTTACTTGCTCTCGATCTTTAGTTTTCATTTGCTTTCAATTACTTTTCACAACCCTTGCACTAACATGTCTTCCAGAAAAAACTCGCCGCAATGCTGCCTCTACTTCCTCACCGGCAGCAACTCCCCCACAGTCCTTTGCAACCAGAGATCGGTGGGAAGAACGAGGCCTCATTTATACTCCAAAGGCAAAGAATCTGGGCCTCAAGCCTTTCATCGCTAGGAAGATTAGAGCTCTTTTATGACAATCATTTGCGGAGCAACCAGAGGAAATGAACGAGACGCTGGTGAGAGAATTTTATGCTGCCATCAGCAGCAAAACAGCGACATCAGTAAGTGTTAGAGGGACAGAAGTACTATCCACACACCTACACATGCTGCAACCCCACAAACACCATCTACCGCCTCCATACCATCACCTGCACCGATGGCAGCCGACAGCACCCATGCTGAAACATCTGCTCGAGGAACAAAGCGACCAGTGCCCTCGGATGACCTTGCTGCCTTTGTTGCTGGGTTCTCTTCCTCCTCCGTCTGGGCAGACAGTGACATTGAACCCTCTATTCAGAGGAACCTGTCGAAGGAATTTACACTGGTAAAGAGGCAGAAAAGAATGGCAGATAAGAAAACTCTGCCAAGGGCCAGCAGCAGCAGTGACAGCAGCGGCAACAACTCTGATATTCAGGTTGTACAGCAACCACCCCAGCCCGCCCCGCGAACCAGAACCCGCCGCCAGATCCGCCTCAGCAGCAGCAGTGAAGACGGTGGTTAAAATTTAAGTTTCTTATCTTCTTATTGCTGCCTGCCATATATATTTTGTGATGTACTGCCTTCATATGTTTTCATTTTTATTTTGTCATTTGCATTGAGGGCAATGCAACCCTCGAGTTTGGGGGTGGCAACCCTCCATATTCATGGAGTACATCTTAGTTAAATTTTGTGTCTTTTACTTAGTACTTTTCTTTAAAAAAACGAAAATTAAAAATTTTGGCTGAAAACTGTGAATTGAACTTACCTGTCGTGACAGCTCTGTCGTGGCAGCGACTTTAGGATAGTTTAAGGAGAAGTTTAGAGCCTTTCTATAGTCCTGAAAACATAAAACACCATTGTGACTGTTATACTGCTTAGACTTCTTTTAGCCAAACTAGAATAGGAAGCTTAACACTTAAATAGCCCCTAGAGGTGCCTAACACTGGCTCTAGGAAAGAAGTTTAGCAAAAGAGACTCAATAGCCCTAGAGGTGCCCGAAACCGGCTCTAGGAAGTTAACTAGAGGTGCCTAAAACTGGCTCTAGTAAAACTTTAGCTTGAAAAAAAATAAAGAAATCGAGTCAAAACAAAAAATCAAAGGAGCATGAAAAGGTGCCTTCAAAAGATAAACTTTGGCATAAAAATTCGAGTTAAAAGTTGAATATTCTAGTGAAACTAAGAGAGTCTTGGCATATAACTGTTCACAAGCATGCACACACTGCACGAGAACTATAGTGAGAGTCTGGACTTATCCTAAATTATCCGACAGGTTGCTGCCGCCACAGGGAACGAACGACGGGTAAGGGAAAGTTCATTGTTTGAAAGCCAAAACAAAAATATTTCATTTTTCTTTTGAGTCTTAGTTGCTTGAGGACAAGCAAAAACTTGAGTTTGGGGGTGTGTTGTGTGTGTAAAAGTTCTATTATTTACACCCTTTTTAACCCATATTTCTGCTGCATTCAAGCATCATTTCATTACATTTAGGTTAGTTTACATCAAAACATCACAAATATATAAAAGGTACAGATTCTACTAAAAATGGTTGTTTTTGGCAGGTTGCCGCCGTCGTAGATGGTGAAGGCGGGCGCGGGGCAGAGAAGCAGAAGAGCTGAACTGGACAAGCAGATAAAGAGGACGATGCTGCCATGGTGCTGCCGTGACAGCAGAGGATGACAGCAAGTTAGTGGAGAAAAAGCAAAGTGGACCTCGATAGATAGAGAAAATTCTGCTCGTCTGTCATGTGCAAACCATATATTTTTCCAAGCCCCGGATCAAAAGATATGTCAAGCCCAAAGTTCAAGGAGAGAAAATCCCAAGAAACAAGGAGGACGGCTGGAAAGTAGATTCCTTGAAGGTTAAGTCTTTATTAGAATCATACTTTTAATTAAAGTGGTAATCCTTGTTAACTTAGAAAACTTGAGCCCAAAGCTTATATAAGGGCATGTATTTTAACCTAGGGCATATCTCATATCCCATCTCATAACCCATAGCCGATTTCCCCATAACCGACAACCAAAAACCCTCCGCCGTTTACCCGCCGTCGATATGTTCTAAAACCCCCCTAGGGTCACGGGTTGATTTGTAAAGTAGTTGCAAGGGTTGTTTTGTTTTAGGAATTTTCAGTTCAATAAGATAAACTTCAAGTTCTCTTATTTTGGTTATTAATATCTTGCAAGAGCATCGGGAGAGCATTGTGAGGTTATCTATTTACTTAGCATCGAGAGAGTTAAGTATACGAAAGAAATAAGAGCAAGTTCTCTAGTTTATAGTTGAACTATCTCGTGCCTAGGGATAGGGCGAGGTTAAGTGGCTAAAGAAGAATTCATACACATCGGTGTTCATCCTTCGATTCACGCCGGGAGGTATCATCAAGACGTGATCATCGACAGACTTGGACCTAGGGATAGGCCAAGGCAGATCTGGGATTCTTGCCAAACTTGAAAGCATTGAGTTAAGTGTTTGCTGCCGCGACAATCAACGGACTGCTGCCGCGACAGGTGCTGTCGGCGACGGGCGCGACGACAGAACTGGATTTCCTAAACTCTGCAATACCTGCACTACTGAGCAATTCAATACCAGCCCATTCTATCTATCTTGATTCTCTCACTCTTTTATTTAAGTATTCTTTATTATTTTTCGTGACAATATCTTAAACTATTCTTTTCCCCTTGTGCAAATAGCGAAGGAAAGGGTTAGCCCAGTCCCTGTGGAGACGATATCCGATACTCTAGTATCACTTTATTACTTGCGACGCGTACACTTGCACTACCATTGCGATAGACTATTTTACATGCAACAAGTATATCTAAGATATCTTAGTATCCTCACAATTGCTTTCCAGTGGTTTTCACTTGGATTGCTTGTAAATCTGTATAAACTGCTCACAGTAAAGGCAATATCCGGTCTAGTGCAACTCATGAGGTACATAAGACTGCCTATAACCCTTGCATATTCCACTTGGTCAACACTTTGGCCTTTGTTTTTGGAAAATGTTGGTGTAGAGAGTTTGGGTGTTCTCTAAATAGGAGCGCAAGTGCACACTCTTGTCAAGTTATAGTATAAAAGATATCGTCTCCCACAAGGATTGGACAGCTTATTCGAATTGTAATTCCTGCATAAGGAGAATTAAATGCACAAGTAAATTTTAGTTGATAAAAGAAAAGTAAATAAACACAAGTAATTGATAGAAGAGATCAGAATGATAGAATAGGTTAGGTTATGCTGCTTAGAAGTGTGAAACTGCATTGAATAGGTTAAGTTGCTTTGCGCTGCCAGAATTTGCTGCCTCGGCGGAGGATGACAGATTAACAGCTTCGACGCTTTCGATGCCTTGGCAGTGGAACGGATGGATGGCTCGGCGGCAAACTCGGTAGTCCTTCAAGGCTTGGCATAACGCTTCGATAATGATCCCGCTTATGTCTAAGTCAGAATGCTTTTGTTTCCCACTATAGATGATACTCGTCACGGTGTAAATCTTGCAAAGACATCAACCTTGGTTCGTCCTCTCTTAGCCGCCTTAAACCCTAACCTATGTCTAGGCTAGATTGATCAACACCTGATTAGGATGAGGATCAACACCTGATTAGGATGAGGATCATACTTATCCCTTTCGTGAGTTCGACTCTCTCGATACCGAACAAATAGATAGTTAACAACTAATCTTTCGAACTTGACTGAAAACTATGAAGAGCATGGAATAAGCAAACCTTGAAGTTTTATTGCAAATACAAACTTAATTCCTAAACAATCATTCTCACACTAGTTTACAACATAACCCAAACCCAAGAGAAAATTTAGAACATAATGGCGGAAAAAAAACATAGACTATGCCCAAAGGAAAACCTAAGATGTCTATAATTACAAAATATGTTAAGTATATATAGGCATTAGCTAGGCCAAGTCCTCCTTGGAGTAGAAGTCTTCAAAATAGCTTTTGCATTAAATGAAACCTTTAATTCTGACTTCTTTGAGTTGAATGTGGACTTCTTCTCGTTGCCTTGCACCGCAAGTCACCTTGATCTCCTCCTTCGGCAGCTATGTATGCTACTCCAAACGTCAAAAAATTGAGTGGATAGCAACTTTGGAATCAGAATTTTCTGCTCTGCAGATCGCACTCTAATTTTCCAATTCCTTAGCTTGCTGCCATGGGTGGCAGGTATGGCGACGGTGGCTACTCAGCAGCACTTCTCTCTAATTTGGAACTGCATCAATACAGCTCTCTAGTCTGCTGTCTCTGCATCCTCTCCTATGGTATGTCCTCCTCCTAACAACTTCTAGCCCTGAAATGCAAACTAAACTAAAATAGCATCTTTTCCTTACCAAATTAAAGATATTCAGCATAAATAGGGTAAAGTAAAGAATACTATAAATAATGCATGTATGCACCTAGATATGCCTAAAATATACTTAAGGATGACAATAATATGAGATGGAATGCATATAAAATATAGGACTAATGAGCACTTTACACACCCCCAAACTGAACTATGTACTGTCCTCAAGCAATACAAACCTAAACATACTTGCCCTTGCACTAATCAAAAAGAAAAACATGTTTTAAACTTTCTTTATCACCTCAAGGCCGTGGCACCTATCATTAAATTAGTGAAGGAGAAGAGCATAAATTACCTCAAAATTAAACTACAATGCCAGTGCAGAAATTGTGTACAGGCTGAATCTGAAGAATATTCTAAGTAAACAGGGATGATGTCATGGTATATACGGTTACTGTCGAGGCAACATAATTAAGCACATTTTATAATCATGGAAATAAGGGCTTCAGCTCATCACAACTACTTTTTTAGGTTTGAAATTAAGATAGAAGCAAACTACAAAACCCCGAACCCATTGAGTAGAGTCATCCCGTGAAGACTTTCATTCACTCATGCTAATTTGTCTGTCACTTCAAGGATTTCCAGATTCGTGGACTTTGATAGCAGCGGAGTGTCCTTGCACATGATTCTTTCGAGAGCCGGTTTCGGGCACCTCTAGGGAAAGACAACATATAAATTTTCTTTCCTGTTGTGGCAATGTTTACCAGAAATTCTAACAAATTCAGCAAGTAACAATAGTGTTTTTAATTTTTGGCATTAATAGAAAAATTCTAAGTTTACTTCATGCTTTCCCCAAAATTAAGTTCTTTTTAATTGGTGCGAAAAATTTAAAGTCGGCTATCCTATCATGGGCACAAGTTCTAACAAAATTTTCTTTTGATTAACTTTTTTCAGGCAAGTACATTGTGCAACCTATATGCACTAGAATATGCCTAAACAAAATGAGTGCTAACCCCACCCAAACTCGAGACGGGCATTGCCCTCAATGCACAAAATAAAGTACAATTGAAAAACAGAAAAATAAATACAAGTAAGATAATTAAAACATAAAAATAAGTAAGAAAGAGAGAGAGAAAAGAAAATAACGCTAGAAGTTGGCAGAGGGCTGAGAAGAAGCTGGGGTCTTTTCGGCAGAGAAAGAAGATAAAGACTGGATGACAAGGCGGCGACTGGTAGGTGTCCGGGCGGCAGACTTGGCAGGTGATATTTTTTATGTCTGCGACGGCTGGACTCTCTTAGAAGTGGGCAAGGAGCTTCACTTTGTTCCGGCTCAGATTCTGACTCCTCTACCGCTGACTCGGTAGAGATGATGTGCCGCTTTCTCTTTCTAGTTCCCTCCTCCATTGGTTCTGCCGGAGGGTTCTATGTTTCCATGGGTGACGTTGTTGTCGCCGTCTGCTGCTCAACCTCGTTGGATGGACAGGTGTCTACCACCGTTTTTGATGTGCAGGAAGGAGAGAAATGTTGTTGATGCCTCTTGGGAGTGTCAGCCACCGTGTTAAAAGTAGAGGTGGCTGAGTAGGATGGGTAGTACATTGGAGATGGCATCTGGCAGCAGAAGGCGTCGTGGCAGGCAACTGCTTCTGATGGTGTTCCTTCTCTGGGCTCAGCTGCGGCGGCGAGGTCTTCAGGGAAGGTGGGTAGGAAGGGGCCATCATTGGGGAATTTCTGAAGAAGATAAACCACAAAGGCCTCTTGCACCTCCCTCACGTATTTCATAGATGTCAATTGCTGCCACTCTATCTGTTTGTTACTATCGATAAGAGTGTGGAGCAGTACAATGAGTTCATTGTTCTGGGCAGCTTCAGTACTGCCTGCGGCTGCCGGTGTAGCTGGGTAGGTGGAAGAGGGCTACGATGGTGTAATTTCAATTTCATGCAATCTTCCTCTAATTTAACGTTTTCATTTAGATCATTTCATAATGGTTACCAAACTTTACGAACTTCTTAAACGAATCCCTAATTCATTTATTTTGAAATCAAGCCTTATCTTCTCATAAATTTTAGTTTAGTCAATGAATGCTTGGTCATGTATTTCTCATTATTCCCTATTTAGGTCACATTCCACTGATTAACCAAATAAATGTTTAAGTCATGGTACAACAACATTGAATTCCAAAATGATTTACTTCATTCTTTCAATTTTATCATAAACTTTTTATCAATCTTTCATGTCACAAGATTCAATGATCAATTATTTACCACATTAATAAACTACTTCTAGGCCCACTTTTGGGGTGTTACACATTCATAGTGTGATAGAGCCATGCGAATGGTGAACATAATGAATGGCCATGATTTTGTGAATTTGTAACATAGTTTAAGATGTCAAGTTGCTTGATAATGAATCTAAAAGATGTTGACCCGGAAATATTTGTGTGAACTTCAAGTTCAGTCTAGCCTAATCACAAGGATCAAAGAGCTTCAGCAAGTAGACCCGGAACTTCAGAAGATCACTTCTAAGCTTGAGTCTAATTCTGATTTCTCCGTTAAATCAAACGGTCTCCTCTATTTCAAGGACAGGGTTTGTGTTCCTGACAACAAGGAATTACAAGAAGAGATATTACAAGAAGCCGATCGGAGTTCTTTCTCGATCCACCCTGGATCGGTTAAAATGTACAAGGATCTCAAACCCTTGTATCGGTGTCCCGAAATGAAAGCAGCTATCAACGACTTTGTGTCGAGGTGTTTGAATTGTCAGCGAGTGAAATCCGAACACCGAGTCCTTACCGGATTGCTCCAACCTCTTAAATTTCCTAAATGGAAATGGGACCGAAACATAATGGATTTCGTATCCGGTCTTTCTTGTTCTCTGAGAAAATGGGATATTGTTTGGGTAATTGTCGATCAATTCACCAAATCTGCTCATTTCATCCCGGTTCGCATGAACTATAGTTTGGAAACCTTGGTTGATATGTATATTCGGGAAATTATCCAGTTACACAGAGTCCCTACTTCAATTGTCTCCGATCGAGACCCCCAGTTTAGAGCTCGATTTTGGAGAACTCTGCAACGAGCCCTCGGCACCAAATTAAATCTAAGCACAGCTTTCTATCCGCAAAGTGACGGACAATCCGAACGAGTGATTCAAGTTCTTGAAGACATGCTTTAGGCTTGTATCATCGACTTTGGGAAGAATTGGGAAAAGTCACTACCATTGGTAGAATTCGCGTACAACAATAGCTTCCAATCTTCAATCCAAATGGCCCCTTTCGAAGCATTGCATGGTAGAAGATGCGGAACACCCCCTCTGTTGGTCCAAACTCGGTGATAATAAAGTGTTAGGACCTCAATTACTTCGGGAAACTGAAGGGCAAGTTCATATCATCCATTCACGATTAAAGCAAGCCTTTGATAGACAAAAGTCCTACGCTGATCAGAAAGGTAGAGGTATACAATACGAGATTGGTGATAAAGTCTTTCTTAAAGTCCCCTCGTGGAAGAAAGTATTCCGGTTCGGTAAAAGAGGAAAGCTCAGCCCTCGTTTTAGAGGACCTTTCAAAGTGATTAAAAGAATTGGTCTAGTAGATTATCGACTTACGCTTCCAAGCGAGTTCAATAAGATACATAACATATTTCATGTCTCCATGCTCCGTCGATAACGATCCGATCCATCCCACATTCTTGAACCGGAAGAAGTTGAACTGAATTCCGATCTATTCTACGAGGAAGAACCAGTTCAAATCCTCGATAGGGAAATCAAACACCTCCAAAACAAGAACATATATCTGGTAAAAGTTATGTGGAGGAATCATAAAGTCAAAGAAGCAACTTGGGAGCCCGAGGATGACATGAGAAATCAATACCCTCACTTATTTAGTTCAGGTAAGAAATCGAGGACGGATTCTTCTTTTAAGGAGGGGAGAATTGTAGTACCCTAAAATTGAGCCTAGTAGAAATTGAATTAGTAAATTGAATTCCAATTTAAATTAAACACTATCCTAAATCGATTAAGGTAATTAGGGACTTAATTGAATAAAATTGCAATTACCGAATTAGACAGTTTAATGACTAAATCGGATGAAATAAAAATAATGAGTTTGCATGCTTAAATTTAATACTCCCTAGGATGCCCCTCCACTAACTTAAATATGACAGTAAATTAAAAGGATAGTTTGGACAATTCCTTTGTTCAAATAAGATGACACTAAGTCATCTCCCTTAATCACAATACCCGGCCACACTAAGAAAGAGAGAGAGTTTGAGAGAAGAAAGCCATTGTTGAGAGCTTTGAAGCTTTGCATGGTTAGGAAATTTAACTTGGAAGTCAAATTTGAGAAGCTCGACCAAGGAATTGAGGAAAACTTGGAAGAAGCAAGGGCTTGCCATCCAAATAGAAAGAACAAAGGAATAGTCATCAAGGAGCAAGACTAGTACAAAGCTTGGAGTATTGTAAGTGCAGTTAAACTTAGGGTTAAGACTAGTGTCTTAACCAATGTTTATGTTTAATTTATGATTCTAGATGAAAGCATGAAATGAACCTAATCTAAATTTGGTAATTGTCTTAAAGGAAGAAGGTTTAAAAGGAAAGATGATAATATGATCCACATTGTTAGTTTGTTATCTTGGTTTGACATGTAACATGGTTTGCCTTGCTTTGATGGATATATGAGTGATGATTTTGAGTATGATAAGAATGATATGCTACTGATTATGGGTGATATATGATTCTTAAGTATGTTTACTTGATGCTTGTATGTTGGAAATCATGAGACTATGGTTAAGAGTTAGATATTATATGCTAATAACATGTAATGTGCTATGTAACTTGCAATGTTTGATTATTAAATACATGATTGGTGTTTGCTTAATCTAAAAGACAATGAAAGTCCTTGGTTGAATAGTTGGTCTTAGGTAGCACGCCATGCCTTAGAGTCTAGAGCTTCTTTGATTTAGTACCTTGAGTACTCTCTATTTTGGTGTCAATAGCAGTTATTGAATTTGATGTCTTGTACATCCCTTATTGACAGTTCGGTTACCCTATGATAAAGTATAAGGCACTTTGATACATTTATGTATCCTCTAATTTGATGCTATGAGCATCCTCTGATCAAGTACTTTGCACCCATTGTGACTCGATTTCCTAGTCCCACTAATCTACCAAGACAAAATACTTAAAAACTCAAGAATAAAACTTGTCACGTGTTCAATTAAATGTGTAA
This sequence comes from Hibiscus tridactylites, assembly GCA_958450335.1. Classification (NCBI taxonomy): domain Eukaryota; kingdom Viridiplantae; phylum Streptophyta; class Magnoliopsida; order Malvales; family Malvaceae; genus Hibiscus; species Hibiscus tridactylites. Next base: position 82,835,263 of record OY288277.1, on the reverse strand, counting down.
TATGATATGCGAATGAGTTCAATTGGGAATGTGATCATAGATTATATATAATTGAATGATCAATCGAATATGTTTAATATGCATAAGTAATGCTTGGTTCAAGGTCGTAATTCGAATGAGACATGAATGTGAACTATGTGAATGTTTGATCTTAATTGATCTATGTTATTGGTTTTAGAAATTTGGTTACATGAATATGTTATATGACTTATATGATTTGTTTGATCTTTGATATGATTGTGTGTATATGTTCTTATGATTACAAAAAGGTTAAGACTAGCTAGGTGATACTCAATTGGATCGAAGCCTAGTTAGGTAATCTTGTCTGAAGAAATAATACACCTAACGAGATAAATGGATAGCTAATAGTTATAGGAACTACTTCACTAAGTACGTATTGTACTTATCACTCTTTTTGTTTCCTTCTTCCCAAACCAACGGGACATCTCATTCGAAAGCTGACTCCAATTTGATTCGAAGCCTTCACAAGCCAAGACAAGTATGTCTTGTTTCATTATGATAGTACTCCTGGTCGGTGGCTTAATGTCTTGTTTAGTCATCCAAGTTGCATGCATTTGGTTGATTTTTCATATGTATTTGTGGTGTGTATAAACCTAAGTGTGGATTGTTTTGTATGGACCTAGTATGTAAATAGGTACTTTTGGAAATATGATCATTTTGGCTTGTATATATATATGGTTTAAGTGGTTGACATGTAATAGTAAACTAAGCATGTCATGAAATATGTAAGACTCTCTTTTGTTATGTATATAAATATGGTTGATGATTTTCTAATTCCTTTTGAACGCTATGCCTTGTTCATGTATATATGGAGTTCATAATGTTTCCTATATGTGTGTGTAGTGTTCGAATGGTCTCATAGAAAGAGTGTCAAGTGCATGACTTATAAAATTTGAATTTGTATCTAAATCCCTTGTAAGTAAACATACTTCAATCGAATGAAATAAAATGTGAATGCTCATGCTTAGTTCGAATGTAACCTATAGAATTCTATGCTTGTTCGAATATGGTAGGATAAAGAATTGGATTTGGAAGCATGTGTATATGATGTTAGCTAGTAAGATTAACACTCTGGAAATATATATATATATATATATATATATTTATACATATAAAAAAAAGAGTGGCTGCCAAGGGGACTCAAACCCGTGCCTCTTGGCATGGGAGGTAGAAGGGTTAACCATCTGAGCTAAGGACTCTCTCGGTGTTAGTTTTCTTTAGTTTTATTTTAAACTATTATGTTTCTCATATACCAGTAATAAATGAAGATCTGAACCTTTCACCTACCCAATTTTTTTTTCTTTGAACACATATTCGAATATGTGAACTGGGAGAGAAAATACCCAGAGAGTTTCAAACCCTTCAACTCCCCCTTCACCGCCGATCTCGGCCACCGTGCCGTCGTGGGCGTTACAGCCCATGCCCCTGTGACCGCCACCTCACACCGAACTCGTCAGCACCGTTCACTCGCGCAGTCGCGCTACCGTCCGCCTCGGAGAACCGTTTGAAGGTTCGTCGGAATCCTATGCCCGCTATCCCTGTTTCTTCATTTCAGCCGCCGTTCACCATTCGTGTTGCACACGACCAACGCCATCGGGGTCCTCGTCTGTCCGTGACGAAAACCCAGTCCCTCACTTGCCGGTGCACCGCGTCGTTCGCCGTGGAGAGCGGGGTGAGGCTTCATCGGACCCCTTTTAAAACTGCCTTTGTTTCCCTCCGTTCCGGCCGCCTCCGTCGTCGGCAAGGCGCGTTGTCGGCCTAGACGTGCTCACCATGTGGAGGGGAGCAAAACCCCCTTATTCGATCGTTCGTCTGACGCCGACAAGGCCCTCGTCGGAGCCTCGTCAGTTCCGGCAATTTTGAGTTTGTTTAGGTAAAAATCCGGTGAATTCCTGATTTGTTTCGTGTTTGTAACTTGTGGGTTGAAACCGTGGATTAACGCTCTACATTTTTCCGGCAGGATCGCAGCTTTTGGAGCTTCCGACGACATCACCGGCGATAATCTGGCGAGGTTTCCGGCAACATTTGTTAGGGTGAGTGAACCGGACTGAATCGGTCCAACCCGGTCCGACCCGACCCGTCCTTGACCCGTTAACCCGATCCAAAAATCTGAACCGAGTCAACTCATCCGAGTCAACCGAGTCAACTCATCCGAGTCAACCAAGTCAACTCGTCTGAGTCAGCCCGAGTCAACTCAGTTGACCCCTGTTGACTGCTGACGTCATGCTGATGTCAGCGTTGACTTTGACCGTTGACCAAAAAGTCAAATATTCCGAAAACTCGTATTTTATGTTTTTCGACGTCCTGAGTTCGTTTTTGAAGCCCGTTTTGCAAAATTCTGATCCGAAAGCCTCCTAATCTGACCTTGAACCTAAACTTGTTTATGTACTTAATTATTTGGTTAAGAGCAATGTAAAGGAGGACTGATTAAGGGTATTGTTTTATTGAAGGTATCCATATATCTCTGTATCCAAAATGTTATGAGACGTCGAATTCGGGTTCGTGTGCAATCGAGAGGGGTATCATGAATCGATCGTTGCAGCTCGGAGTTAAGGTAATACATTACTACCTTCTGCATGCTTTTGCAACATGTTGATATTCGATTAATGTTTACACGATCATGTTTGAGCATATAATTATTTCGATTATGTCGATCAATTATGAAATAAAAAAAATAAAAATGGCTAAGGCAATTATCCAAATAAGAGGTTTGATAAATCGAAAGGACTCTCGAGTTCAGTAAAACGATCAATAAAAACGTTTGATCTCTAGGTTTGATTATTTTGGCTAATGAATTACAAAAGTACCTTTGATGTGTGAAAATGACTAAAATATCCATATTAAAGGAAGTGGTCTCAGAATCTACACCAGATCCAATAAAACAACTAATCCTTCTGAAAATCTTGAAATTTGCTTGGGAAGTTATAATAGCGAGGCTTCACATTTGAGTCTGTAAATTGCTCAGATTCTTTTTGAGATTGAATATTCTCTGAAGACAATTGCGAGAAAATAATTGTATGTTTGGATTTGACAAAGTCGCGTAAATTGTTGAATTAATCGAAATGACGAATACACCCTCGAGATCGGAAAGGAATGAATAGTTGAAACGACCGAAAGGCTCATAATTTTTGGAACACCTTCGGATATGAGGCATCTGAAATACCTGCGAATGTTTAAAATGACTGAAGGTACCTCTAAGACTAGAATAAGGAATACAAATAAAGCTAGACAAATAATGACTCTAAAGTGGTAATTCACGATCTGCGTTTGTTGGTCATTTCTGTTACTATCGTAATTTTGGAAAGACACGATGTGGCGACATGTTCGGGTTATTTGGAGAAAGTACTCAGCTATTAGTAAGAGTAACATGTTTCCTCGAAAAGATAAATACGATGATATGGAACAAGTTCGGGGTTTATATATATATACATGTTCATGAATTTGGAAAATTTCTGCTTGGATACATGTTTGATCTCTTGTAGTAAGTTCAGTGGATGCAGGGTGGAGACGAACTACTTTGTTGTTACGCTGTAATCAGTTTTGGAAATGAATGCTTAGGATGCACATATCCGATTATATTTCAAACTCTGCGTTAATGGTTTCAATTAGTTTAAAGGGACTCGGAAGCTTGATGAGCGGTTAGAATTCTTGAATTCGGTACATCACCGTTTATACCTTGTTGGTTCAGTTTACCAGATTACCCCCGAAGGTCAGAATGACCAACAATACCCTCGTAAGCTTTAGCGATCGAATCACTCTCGATATATCTGAAATCCCAACGATTCTGATGCAACCACTTTCGATGTTGATTCGACCCGTCTTATCGAACTCCCCTGTTTGTAGGGACCTCGTTCTGAAATCTGTCCAAAATCGTCAAATGTCATCTTTTTTATATCTATCAAGTACCCCTAGGAAATGAATTGGGCCATAACGCGCGTATCATGTATCCGTAAATATTTTCTGTTCTAAATCAAGACCATATGCTTAAAATTTAAAAATACGATACTGTAATACGAGAGGAAAGTAATTCTTTAATTTTTAACCTCTGATATGAAAAATATATCTGATACATGACATTAAATACGAAATGATAATCATGATAATAAAATAGATTTTGATATATGTCTTCTGGTATAAAAATAGATTTGATATCTATTTTCTGTAATATTGTCTTCTGAATATAAACTGAAATTATCTTGGGTATATTATCTGGGATATGAATGATGATCTGTAGGCTCAGCGCTGATAAGTCCTTCTGTACTTAAGCTCCTACGCCCACGGGCCTAGGGTAAGTCTTTCTGGACCTAAGGTATCCCCTTAGGTAGGCTCCTACGCCTCAGGCCTAGGGTAAGACCTTCTGTATGCAGTTCAAGGGGAATTGCATTTTGGAGTTCGGTTCGAGGGTAGCTAAGTAAATTAATAAAACTTTTTGACCTCTTCTGAAACTTACCCTATTAAATTAATGTATCAATGTTGAACTCTCGCTAAGCTTTCAATTCGCGCTTAATGGACCACTCTGAACTCTTTGATTCAACTTCTGAAATCTGAATCTCTTCTGAATCTCTGGCTTTAAACACAGCTCTTAAGATTCGAGTGAGCAAATAAAGAACAACTCTGTCACCTTCTGGTATACTTCTCCACTGAAATATCGAATCGTGATTTAAGCTTACCATATACATGCTTGTGCTTTTAGCATCTCCTGGTAGTTTGTATTACTGAGCTTTTCGAAGCTCACATTGTTTTTATCATCACAGGTTAAAAGATCGACCATGTGGCAGCTATCAATGTCGGTATGAGAGTTTCTTCGGCTCGTCAAGGAGTATGGTATATGTGTAACTAGGGGGCATGTATGTCGTGTTTGTATTATACAAATGAGTCTGAAACTTATTTTCGCAACTTGTATCGCAATTGTTTTATCGTTTTGAACGATTTCTGAAATTGTATTTTTAAATCATATATTTGATTTATGATTTTAAAGGTTTAACTATATGTTTATTTGAAATATTATCGTGGGTCGCTCTAGTGACCCTAATGTGACTTCCTAGGATCCGTTGTAACGCATAGGCGGGTCTAGGGGGTTACATACTTGATTGTTGTTTAAATGAGGAGCATGAATGGTCACCTTGTTGTGATAGTTTATATGATGGGTTCTAGTTAAGTAATCTTGTTTATTTGAATGAAAGTATGTTTGTTTGATTATGTTAGTATCATGTATGTCAAGAATGAATAAAGATTTTTTTAGCCCACTTTTTGTTAAGTAACATTAAAGATCGATTTGTTTACAAGATTTATATCCTGAATATGTTTGATGCGCGGTGTAAAGCTCTTCACTCCTAACCCGGGCGAAGGGTGTTACAAAATTCATCCTTGGCCACCAATACAATTCATTCAGGTCTTTGTACATCTTGACCGATCTCGGATGAATCGAAAAAGGACTATTATGTGTAGATTGGAGGTGTTTAAAATAGATAAATTATCTTTTGTATATCTTATCTCTTAGATGTTCTATCTCTAGCCTAACTCTTATCCTAAAGTGTAGATAAAGATAAAGATTTAGAGATAGCCTAGCTAAGGTAAAACACTTGTACATAGGCCTTTATAAAGGCCAAGTTTTCTGTAAATAAAGATTAAGAAAATCAGAGTAAGAATTGTCTCTGCTCAAATACTTCTTGTTTACATGGTATCAGAGTAGGTTTTAGATCCTAGAAAAATTCTTCCAAATATTGCGAGATGGCTGACACTTATTCCACACCTGTTATTGGTTCTGGGTCTAATCAATTCGTGAGACAGCAGAAGGAGAATTCTGCTCATGTAGCTGCAACTGCAACTAGGGTTTGTTTCTGTAATCAACAAATTGAAGACTTGCAGAAACTACTTAGCCGAATGACTACCCAAAGTGACTCGCCTAGTGCTAATACAGTCCTAAGAGATAGTGCAGTTTTTGCTAATTTTGCAGACAATGGTACTTGTCAATCTTGGATTGTGGATTCAGGGGCATCGGACCATATGACAGGCGATCTGTCCCTATTCCAGACTTTTCAGCCCTTGCAATATTCTTCTCATATAAGAACTGCTGATGGATCCTTATCATCTATTGAAGGGAGTGGTTCTATTCAGATTTCTGAAAATTTTATACTGCCAAATGTGCTCTATGTTCCTAAATTGGCCTGCAATCTTATATCTGTCAGTAAATTATCAACTGATTTACGATGCACATCTAAATTTTCTCCGAATGTTTGTGAATTTCAGGCTATGGACTCGGGGATGGTGATTGGCAGTGCTAGGTTGTGTGGTGGCCTATACATTCTTCAAGAGAAAAAATCTCTGCATAAACAAGCCCAATCTCTGATTCCTTGTTTTCCTACTATTTCAGATTCATCCCATAATGTTTTGTTATGGCATTATAGATTAGGACACCCTAATTTTCATTACCTTGCAAAAATGTTTCCAAGTTTGTTTCTTAATAAAAATCCCAGTATTTTTACTTGTGACATTTGTCCACTCGCTAAACACAAGAAAACCTCATACCCTCCATCAACACATAAAACATCCTCTCCTTTTCCCCTTGTGCATAGTGATATTTGGGGCCCTTCGAAAGTAAAAAACATAGACGGTTCTAGGTGGTTTATTACCTTCATCGATGACCATACTAGGCTTACTTGGACCTTCTTAATGAAAGAGAAATCTGAAACTGAGGCAGTTTTTAAAAAATTTCACCATCTTATAGAAACCCAATTTAATAGTCACATTCGTATGTTACACTCTGATAATGGTAGTGAATACTTTACTCGAACTCTAGGGTCCTATTTTCAAGAAAATGGAATTATTCATATTACTTCTTGTGTTGATTCTCCTCAACAAAATGGAATTGCCGAGAGAAAAAATAGACATTTATTAGAAGTGGCTCGGTCCTTGTTATTTACTACTAATGTTCCTAAATTCTATTGGGGGGAAGCCATTCTTACTGCCACATTTCTTATAAACAGAATGCCTAGTAGACCTTTAAATTTTAGAGTTCCTAGGAACTTCTTTCTTTCTTATTTTCCTGATTTTAAGCCACTTTCTTCAAATCTGCCAGTCAAGGTTTTTGGGTGCACTGTCTTTGTTCATATTTATCCTCATTCTAGGACTAAACTCGATCCTAGAGCCATTAAGTGCATATTTTTAGGGTATTCTTCTACTAAGAAGGGCTACAAGTGCTACTCTCCTATCACTAAGAAAACATACACCTCGATGGATGTTACTTTTCATGAACATAAACCCTTTTATCCCAAAACCGAAATTCAGGGGGAGAGTTTAAGGGAATTTCAGCTTGATGATAATTTTTATCCTTGTTTACCTTTACCCACTGTTTTACCTTCAGAACCAGCAGATTTTTCAAAACCTACAGATTTTTTAGAACCAGTAAATTCTTCAAAACCAACAAAATTTTTGGAACCTGCTGTTTTACCTTGTTTGAACTCTCCTAATACACCAAAGACTCCTAAAAACACCCCGCCTGAACAACTTGAACAAAGGGAGCTCAGTGTTTACAAAAGAAGAAGGAAGCCTGCTAAAGAGACCACCATACAACCTGCAGACTGCCGAGAGCTGGAATTTAGTCCTACAGCCTTGGAACACTTGGAAGGTATGGAAACTTATCAGAATAATGCTCGTATTCCTATTGTCAATACTGATGACTTACCTATTGCTCAAAGAAAGGGGGTAAGAAAATGCACATCTCATCCTATCCAGAGATTTGCAGCATATGGGAATCTAAATGCTTCATTTAAAGCTTTTACTGCAAATGTGGACAGCATTGTTATTCCAAAAACAGTAGAGGAAGCTATACAAAATCCTAAGTGGAAGATGGCAGTAGAAGAAGAGATAAGGGCACTGGAAAACAACAAAACTTGGACACTTGTAGATTTACCACCGGGAAAGAAACCAGTTGGCTGCAAATGGGTCTTTACAGTTAAGTATAACTCTGATGGTAGTGTTGAGAGGTTTAAGGCAAGGTTGGTAGCCAAAGGATTCACACAATCCTATGGGATAGACTACCAAGAAACGTTTGCCCCAGTAGCCAAGTTAAACACGATAAGAGTGTTATTATCCTTAGCTGTTAATAGGGATTGGGAACTTCACCAACTAGACATCAAGAATGCTTTCTTAAATGGAAGTCTAGAAGAGGAAGTTTACATGCAAATTCCTCCAGGAATGCAACAAGAAAAAGATGGTAAAACAGTGTGCAAGTTGGAGAAATCGTTGTATGGCTTGAAGCAATCCCCTAGGGCTTGGTTTGAAAGGTTTACTAAGGCTATGTTAAAAATTGGCTATAAACAGTGTCAGGCTGATCATACACTGTTTGTGAAGACAACCTTAGGTAAAAAGTCAATTTTAATCGTTTATGTTGATGATATCATTATTACAGGTGATGATGTTGTTGAAATACAAAATTTGAAGAAAATATTATCAACAGAATTCGAAACTAAGGAGTTGGGCAGCCTTAGATATTTCTTGGGGATGGAAGTAGCACGGTCTAAAGCAGGTATTGTCATAAATCAGAGAAAGTATATTCTTGATTTACTTTCAGAAACAGGGATGTTAGGATGCAAACCAGCCGAAACACCAATGGAAGTTAATTTAAAATTGAGAAGAGAAGAAATAGGCAGCCCTGTTAACAAAGATCAATACCAAAGACTTATTGGGAAGCTTATTTATTTATCTCACACTCGACCAGACATAGCATACTCAGTAAGTATTGTGAGCCAACACATGAGTGATCCTAGGGAGGAACACCTTGAGGCTGTTACTAGAATACTGAGATATTTGAAGATGACTCCTGGACATGGTCTAATCTTCAAGAAAAGTGAAGACAGGTCAGTAAAATTATTTACAGATTCTAGTTGGGCTGGTGAATTAACTGACAGGAGGTCTACTAGTGGCTATTGTTCATTTGTGTGGGGAAATCTAGTGACATGGAGGAGCAAGAAGCAACCAGTAGTGGCTAGAAGCAGTGCAGAGGCTGAATATAGAGCTATGGCTTTGGGAATCTGTGAAGGAATATGGCTGCAAAGGTTGCTGGCAGAATTGGGGCTAAAGCAGTTTGAAGAATTCGAATTGCAAAGTGATAGCCAATCAGCTATCAGCATTGAAAGAAATCCAGTCCAACATGATAGAACTAAGCATGTGGAAATTGATCGACATTTTATTGCCGAGAAGGTCAATGGTGGACAAGTTAAATTGCATTTTATCCCTACAAAGGACCAGCTGGCAGATATTCTTACTAAAGCACTACCTAGAGAGACTTTTGATAAGTTTACATCCAAGCTGAGACTCTACAATATATACTCTCCAGCTTGAGGGGGAGTGTAGATTGGAGGTGTTTAAAATAGATAAATTATCTTTTGTATATCTTATCTCTTAGATGTTTTATCTCTAGCCTAACTCTTATCCTAAAGTGTAGATAAAGATAAAGATTTAGAGATAGCCTAGCTAAGGTAAAACACTTGTACATAGGCCTTTATAAAGGCCAAGTTTTCTGTAAATAAAGATTAAGAAAATCAGAGTAAGAATTGTCTCTGCTCAAATACTTCTTGTTTACATTATGATCCCCCTGAAGCATTTATCCTTTTAAGGTCTTATCATCTGGTACACAAACTCTATTTCGAAAATAGAGTAAACCATTGGACTTTAATGAGAAGTCTGAATTAGGTTCAGATTCAAGCTTGAACAAAATCTTCTGAAGCTCGGGATAGACTTGCTCAAGTGCCCTGATCTTCGTGATTATCTCAGATTGAACTTGGAGCTCAGCTAGGAGTTTTTGATCTTCTTGCAATCCAAAATGTGCATTGATTGCAGTAGGGGTTGTAGAACAATGAAACATATTTAGATAACAAGGTTAGAATTCGGTTATAATTGGACTAGGTGCTCAGTTTATTTAGGTTCTTACCAACTGAATGTTTGCTATTGAGTGCATCAGCCACTACATTTGTCTTTCTCGGATGATAATCGATAACTAGATCATAGTTCTTAAGTAACTTTATCCATCTTTTTTGTTTGAGATTCAACTCTTTTTAAGTCGTGAGGTATTTCAAACTTTTGTGATCTATGAAGAGATAACATTCAACTCAGATGGCTAATTTTTTAGTCATAGATAATCACTCGGCGTACAATGCTATTTTCGGCAGACCTCTGATGCGAAAATCCAAGATGATCGCAGCCCCATTTTAACTTCAAGTCAAATCCCCCACACCTTCAAGGGAAGGTTTGATGCAAGCCGGTCAAAAGGTGGCGAGGCAGTGTCACATTCTGTCCATTCAATTGGCCAAAAGGCAGTAGGGCCATAAGCATAGTACAAAAGAAGCTGCAGTGTAATTGGGGGGACCTGAAGTTAACATTTTGAACAAGACTATGATGATCCAATAGAATCTTGATGTAAGAGATGAGGATCGATGCAGCAATTTGGAGCTGGTGGATGAAATAGATAATGTAGAACTTTACCCTAGTGGATGAAATATCATATGAGAAGACTTGTGAATTTGTTAAGGGACAGCACATATGTGTTTGTGTGGTCTGCTGCGGACATTCCAGGGATAGACCTGAAGATAGTTAAGCACTCATTGTAGGTTAATCAATCGTTCAAACTCGTTCAGCAAAAGAAAAGAAGATTTTCTGAAGAAAAGGTACAAGCGGTCATACGGGAAACTAAGAGGTAAGGTACCCATAGTGGCTCGCCAATGTGGTGATGGTCAAGAAGTCTAGTGGGAAGTGGCGAATGTGTGTTGACTTTATCGATCTCAACAGGATTTGTCCTAGGGACAGCTTTCTGCTACCGTTGATTGACATATTGGTCAATGCGTCGGTCGTACATAGATATATGAGTTTCATGGATGCCTTTTCAAGCTACAACCAAATAGCAATGGCAAAAAAGACAGAGAGAAAACATCTTTTATAACAAAAGATGGCTTTTATTGCTACAAAATGATACCTTTTGGGCTCAAGAATGTTGGGGCAACATACCAACGTTTGGTTAACAAGATTTTTCGTCATCAAATTGGAAGAAACATGGAAGATTATGTGGATGACATGTTAGCCAAAAGTACTTCTTTGAAAAAACACTTGGTAGATTTGCAAGAAGTTTTCGATGTCCTTCGGTTGTATGGAATGAGTTTGAACCCCGAAAAGTGTGCTTTCATAGTAGGAGCAGGAAAGTTTCTCATGTTTATGATCTCAGATCGATGCATTAAAGCCAACCAGAAAAAAGATCAAATCTATCACAGATTTTCAACCACCAACAAATACTACAGAAATCCAAAAGTTAAATAAGAAGGTGGTAGCGTTAAATAGATTCGTTTCCAGACAGGCTGACAATTGTCTCCCTTTTCTCAGAGGTTTGAAAGGGCCTTTCTAATGGACTAATGACTGTCAACGGGCCTTTGAACAGTTAAAGTAGTATATGATGAGTCCCCCTATGTTGGCCACACCGAGGGAAAGGGACATTCTATACATGTACCTGACAGCCACCGATGAGACAGTTGTAGTTGTACTAGTCAAAAAAGGATAACATTCAGAGACCAGTTTATTTGTAAGAAGATTCCTTCAACCCGCGGAGTGAAGGTACACAAGAGCTGAGAGAATAGTTTTCGTTTTGGTGACAGTAGCCTGAAAACTCTGTCATTACTTTCAAGCCCATCAAGTGATGGTTTTGACGGATCAGCCCCTAAAAGATATTTTAAATAGGGTGGACGTGCATTGTCGAATGTTGAGGTTGGGAATATAGATGAGTGAGTTCGGAGTTCCGCGAAAGGCAATCAAAGCCCGAGTATTTGTGGACTTTGTGGTAGAATGTATGTTCTCTACACCAACAGAAGAACCACCCCCAACAGACTGTATACGCGAACACTCAAGTAGGAGTGGAGCTTGCATGTGGATGGTTCTGTAATTATCAACGGAGCAGGAGCTGGTGTCTTGTTGACCGAACTTGACGTAAGTAAAGAATGGCAGTACATAATTACCTTTGTCTTTCCCATATCCAATAATGCGGCAGAGTATGAGGCCCTTATAGCTGGACTAGAGTTGGCACTCAGAATACGGGTTGAACACATACAGATTTTTACAAACTCTAAGCTAGTAGCAAGACAGATGTCGGAGAATATAAAGTCCATGAAGAAACACTCGTCCGATACCATCAGTTGTTGAAAGGTTTAAATAGTATCATATAATTAACATTTTAACGCATATAAAATCATCTATTTTATAAGTACACAGTTTATTTACCTATAAGACTAATTATGCGTCATGTAGGGCTTCTAGCGAAATTTGAACGATACACTATCAAACAAATCCCCATAGGAGATAATACAAGGGCATATGCTTTAGCTAGATTAGTCGCAACACTAGAGATTCAAAAGAGAGGAAAGTTCCTCATGGAATATAAACAACAGTTAGCGTTCGTAGTAGACCAACAATTTACCAGGTATACTATGGGCATTGCGAACAACATCCCATATCAGTACAGGTAAAATATGCCATACATAAATCTATAAATTTTCATAGTAACATACGCCTTATAGATTAGTAGAAAATATTAAATGTGCCTTATCACACAGCAGGTGAAATGCCCTTTAACTTAACCTTCGGCACGGAGGCAGTAATCTCAGCAGAGATCTACATGCCTACCTACAGAATCACTCATTTTGATGAACAGAATAACAACATGGCCTTGCGAATAAACTTAGATATGCTAGAAGAAACAAGAACAAGGTCAGAGATGGCAGTAAAGGCAAGAAACCAAATAGTTGTCATGTACTACAACTCTCATGTGAAGAACAAGTAATTCCAGGCAGGAGACCTGGTATTGAGGAACATAAAAGCTAGTAAGCCACCAACAAAGCGAAGGAAGATGGCTCTAATATGGGAAATTCCATACAAGATACATAAAGTGTTCAATTTTGGCACATACAAGCTTTCAAAGATGGACGGCAAAGAAGTCCCTCAAACCTTGAATGCAAGGCACCTGAAAGAATTTTATGTTTGAATACCTACTACTCAATGTTAAATCACCCTTACTTCTAAAGCAACAAATGCTACTACAAGTTGAATGAATTCATGTCCCAAAAACAAATAAGAGAAAATTACAGGGTTGTCTAAACGTCTGTCACTTTTAAGAAGTGTGCATTAAGGAATTAGCTTAACGGTCGCCACTTTTCAGAAGTGAGAAAACTACAGGGTCGTCTAAGCATCTACCACCTTTTAAAAGGTGTGCATTAAGGAATCGGTTTAACGATCGTCGCTTTTCAGAAATGAGAAAACTACATGGTCGTCTAAGCGTCCGCCACTCTTAAGAAGTGTGCATTAAGGAATCAACTTAATGGTCGTCGCTTTTCAAAAGCGAGAAAATTACAAGGTTGTCTAAGCGTCTTCCACTTTTAAGAAGTGTGCATTAAGGAATCAGCTTAACGATATCCGTTTTTCAAAAGCAAGAAAACTATAGGGTCGTCTAAGCGTCTGTCACTTTTAAAAAGTGTGCATTAAGGAATCAACTTAACGATCGTCGCTTTTCAGAAATAAGAAAATTACAGGATCGTCTAAGTGTCTGCCATTTTTAAGAAGTGTGCATAAAGGAATCAGCTTAATGATCGCCGCTTCCAAGTAAGCGAGCAAAGAAAAGAAACTTCACTTAAGTTTCTGTCACTTTAAGAAAAACAAGCAGTTTCGACATCTACTTTCAAGATTGCCTTAACTGGGGGGCAACAATTCTTATATCTAAAATTAACGTTTTTTTTTACAGAGTGTGACCATTTGTTTTGCAAGAAGACATATATGCCCTCCACCTAAGACGTTCGCTAAGTGAAGCCAGTAAAAGCTTAAACAAGACTGACCAAAAGACAATTACAATAGCAATAACAATAACAATCACAAGAGCACAATGCGATTGCAAGCAACAAACAAACAACAATATTTTGAAAGAAACCAAGAAGGAATAAAATCTTTCCAAATAATCTGCTTGTTTGAGGTTAACAGCCTCAAATGGAAAAGTCGGGAAGAATTCTTCATCAACAGCAATAATAACAAGACAGAAATTATAATGAACAAGCTGCATAATACTTCAAATAGAAAAACCTTATTTATAGCTGTCAACGGAAAATTGCTTTAGCCCAAATATCAAAGTTTTAGGCGGGACAATTCATTAGTTGTCAAAATTCAAAATTTAAAAATTTAAAATGCTCAATTCTAGAGGTACACCTATGTTGACGGTTAATAATGACGAGCGGAAATATCTAAAAAATGAGAGCACAAGGCGATCACAAACTTCTAACAAACAAATAATTAAATCAAAGGAAAACTACATCATTGACCACCAAATAAATTAAGGATACCTATTTAAATCACAGAACTATAAAAAACGTCAATCACACCACCGAACTTATAAAATTAACCTATTTTGACCACCGCCGTTAAAAACCTAACGGTAGAGTGACGGAACTGCCACGTGGCAATTGATGAGTATATTTAAAAATTACACATTTGGTCAATATTATTTACACATTCTTTCAATTTAGTCCTAATTTTAAATTAATAAAATAATAAATTATTTAATTAAGTGATGACACGTGTCAAGACCTTATTGATATATATTTTTTAAAATATGAAGAGTGACCCAAATGTAACCTTATCCATAATTGAGTGACCCAAATGTATGTTTTAATAATTGGGTGACCCAAATATAACCTTACCTATAATTGAGTGACCTCCGTTATAGTTTACCCTTATTATTATTAGAGGTCAAAAACATATATTCTAAATAGGTTGACGTCGGTGGATTATATTTATTTCTATGCCATATCACAACTATAGCAACGTATTAATTATAAATATTAATTTAACAAAACGGAAAACAAAATTCAAAAAAACATATTTCGTGTTGTACCATATGTAGGGTTAATTATCATAATTTTATGGGATAACTACATATTTAGTACCCTACTTATTCCCGCGTTTCTATTTTAGTACCCCACCTATTTTTTTAGTAAAATGGTACCTAACGTTATGTTTTTATTCTATTTTGGTACCCCGACCGTTAAAAACAAACGGAGATGATGACATGGCTTATTTTTAATTGGGATAATCATAGTTTTAGTCCCCAAAACTTATACATTTCTATCAATTTAGTCCAAACTCGATCAATTTAATAATCATCTTAAATATTCGGGTTAAAATTGAAAATCTCTCATTTTATTTCTTCTTCTCCGAAACCCTAACCCCATTTTATTTCTTCTTCTCAATCCAATCATCATTCCCCGGAATCGATTTAAATTTTCCACTTGTTCGTCAAACATCTCCTTTTATTCTCTTGGATATCCATAATTCGAATCTGCTTCACTTCAACTTATAATAGATTTGGATTCGGAGATACGAACCAATTATCAGCTTTAACAATTTTTAAGTTTTGGACTAAGATTTTAGCAGATTCGGATTTAACACGACAATAAACAGATTAAGAGTTTAAAACAATTTTGCGGATTTGGAGATTAAAAAATTGCAGATATTCGACCATCCCTTTTGATCCAGTGCATCTATTTCCAGATCACAACTTAAACCGCAACCCCCGTCCCACACACATACAACACTAGAAATTCATCGACTCCAAAATTTTAACTGATCAATATCAGAGGCAGCAAAACGTTGTTTTAGCACAGCCACAATGTTCCCTAACAAAGTTGAAGTGAAGCATATTTGGATTATGCATATCCGGGAGAGCAAAAGGAGATGTTTGAAGAACAAGTGGAAAATTTCAATCGATTCCAGGGAATGATGATTGGATTGAGAAGAAGAAGAAGAAATAAATAGAGTTAGGGTTTCGGGGAAGAAGAAATAAAATGGGAATTTATAATTTTAACTAAAATATTTAAGATGATTATTAAACTGATAGAGTTTGGACCAAATTGATAGAAATGTAAGTTTTGGGGATTAAAACTATGATTATCCCAATTAAAAATAAGTTACGTCATCATCTCCGTTTGTTTTTAACGGTCAGGTACCAAAACAGAACAAAAACGTAACGTTAATTACTATTTTGCTAAAAAAAATAAGTAGAGTACTAAAATAAGAACACGTGAATAGATGGGTACTAAATATGTACTTATCCCTAATTTAATCGCATCAATATCATCCAACAAGGAAATTTCCTAAATGATGACAATGATGTTCGTGTTTCAAACAACATCAACGTGTTCACCCTATTATAATATTATAATTTTAATTTTTATATAAAATAAAATAAAATATTACAAATTAGAAAATACATTGAGTTGGTGAGGTCTATTTTTATCTAAAGGGGAGGGAGAAATTTAGGTGAAGGTAACGTTCCTGAGGGGCCATTTTGAGTAACAAGCCATTTCAAGTTGTTTATCGTTAGTTGACTAACAATTTTCATCTGCAGAGAGGTTATTTTGATCTAAAATAAAACGTTGGAGGCTAAATTAATTAAAAAATATAAGCCAAAATAATTATTCAATCAAACGTTAGAGATTTTTTTTACATCATGACTAAAATTAAGCATGAAATCTTAGTGCAAAATCCTGCTATTGGATTACGTTCCTGCTATTGGATTACGTGGTATAGGATTTTGTGATATAAATTAATTATATTTATACTTTTTCTTAATTTTTTTCATAATACACACTTTAGAGATAAAACTACACAAATTTAAATTTTTTAAGATCAACGATATTTTTTTATTAAGACCATTTCTTGGCCTCACAAATTATGTGAACTA
The DNA here is from genome assembly GCA_958450335.1 of Hibiscus tridactylites. Classification (NCBI taxonomy): domain Eukaryota; kingdom Viridiplantae; phylum Streptophyta; class Magnoliopsida; order Malvales; family Malvaceae; genus Hibiscus; species Hibiscus tridactylites. The sequence continues at coordinate 82,818,483 of OY288277.1, read as the reverse complement.
CCCAATATTCTATAATAACTTCTCTCTGTGGCCATAATCTTAGCATGATGCCACGTCTTTACATATATATTATATTTTTGGTTAAAAGATAAAATGAAAAAAAATTAATGAGGTCGATAATTTTTTTAGTTAGAATTATGGATAACGTGGCGAGCTAGACCTATGATATAATTTCTTTTCATATATATGATCCTCTTATACTGTATAAAATTGAAAGTTTTACACTTTTTTAGACTATTTGATGAAAGTAAATGGATGGTTGAGATTAACAGTAGAAAATGTGAATATTATGACATGAAAAAAAAAAATATAGTCATTTATAATCATCATCTAATGGTCCTAAAAAGTGTACAAATAATTGAGCTTTATACAATGTAAATAGATCCTAACCCATATATATATTTATAAACTACAACGGAGGTCACTCAATAATGGGTAAGGTTACACTTGGGTCACTCAATTATTAAAAGTTACACTTGGGTCACTCAATTATTAAAAGTTACACTTGGGTCATTCAATTATTAAAAGTTACACTTGGGTTACTCAATTATGAGTAAGGTTACATTTAGGTCACCTAATTATTAAAGGTTACATTTTGGTCACTCAATTATGGGTAAGGTTACATTTGGGTCACCCTTCATATTTAAAAACATATACCAATTTAGTTATTTTTATTCTTCCAAATCATTTGTATACCCCTCATTAACACTAGAGTATTTCACTTGAAATCATTAATTAATTAATTAATTAATACACAAATTGATATATATTTTTTAAAATATGAAGAGTGACCCAAATGTAACCTTACCCATAATTGAGTGACCCAAATGTAACCTTACCCATAATTGAGTGACCCAAGTGTATGGTTTAATAATTGGGTGATCCAAATATAACCTTACTTATAATTGAGTGACACAAGTGTATCTTTTAATAATTTGGTGACCTAAATGTAACCTTACCTATAATTGAGTGGCATCCGTTGTAGTTTATCCTATATATATATATATATATATATATATATATATATATATATATATATATATATATATATATAAACGATATTCGATGTTTTACCAGAAACTCTAGCTAGGGAAATATTTGTCCCTGGATCAATTGCTTTCGCCGACATTCGGTTAAAAGGTCCGAAATCAATCCATCTCTTTGTACTTTTGAAACGAATCATATTTCATTATTATCGGGTACGAAACTTTTTTTAATTTGAGTAAAGATTCAGTTGATAAAAATATTGACATAGAAAAAATAAATGAGATGAATGATTTTTATTGGTTGAGACCATAGATGACATGACAAGTCAGGCCTATAATATAATTTATGATGTATGTGTTATGATCCACTCACACAATATAAAACTCAATTATTTTTATATCTTTTTTGGACCGTTAGATGAAGGTAATAAATTGCTAAGATTATTTCCTTACATTTTTTCTGTGATAATCTTCATATTTTCTACTGTTAATCTCAACCATATATTTACCTTTAACCAATGGTCTAAAAAAGGTGTAAAAATTTCAAATTTTACATAGTGTAAGTGGTTTAGTAGGATGAGACACTAAATCTCTTAGGTTAAGTCAGAGATTTAAATCTTATCATTATAAATGTAGCAAATTAAGTCGGGAATATCATCACTATAATGAACTTCTATAATGTTTGATTCGTATTAGTTAATCAATAGATTAAATACCAAAAAATTATAAAAAAATAGTATTTAGTAAACGTAGATAATTAAACACAAAATAAAATGTTAGTTGATTGATTTAATTAATTGTTTTAATATCCGTTGGACTGTCCAAAGGACGACACTTCATGGATTTCGGGATAATTCAATTTCATATTCGATCTGTGTTAGTTCTAGACTTAATTAAATTAATTCTTGACCTCCTAAATTTTCATAATCTGATGAAAGATCTTTGTTTGATACTTGTCTCTCCTAGAGGCCTAAGTCAATGAACAGTCGTCATCGAACCACTCATTCCATATGTTCTATAGAGAGAGAGGGGGGATAGAACCCAGTTGTATATTGTAAGAGTTTTTAATTTAGAAAATTTTACAACGGGCGACGAATATTGCTGAACACTATTAACGATAAATACTGATGAACACCGTTAATTTTTTTAAATTTTAAAAATCTAAAGGACTAAAATTATAATTAAAGTTATCTCTTAAAAAATAAAAATCAAATTTAATAGTTATTTTATAATATTTTTTTAATAGGTTAGAATCAAATATACTCAATTCTCCTAAATCCTAACAAAATCAATCTCTTAAAAAAATAGAAACCAGTTTATAATTTTTTAATAGATTAGAATCAAATATACTCAACTCTCCTAAACCTAAACCCTAACAAATTCAAGTATATATGATTCTAATCTATTAAAAAATTATAAACTAGTTTCTATTATTTTAAGAGATTGATTTTGTTAGGGTTTAGGAGAATTGGCTATATTTGATTCTAACCTATTAAAAAATATTATAAAGTAACTATTAAATTTGATTTTTATTTTTTAAGAAATAATTTTAATTATAATTTTAGCCTTTATATTTTTAAATTTAAAAAAAAATTAATGGTGTTCATCGGTGTTCATCGTTAGTGGTGTTCAGCAATGTTCGTCACACGTGGTAGACTCGTCCTTTTAATTTTTATACGTTTTTTGAATTATTAGATGAATAAAATGAATTACTGAAATTAACAACAATAAATTTTATATTCTGTGTAAATAAATCTATTTCGTAATGGACTAATGGTTTTAGTCCCACGTCGATGATCATGTATGCAAAGAAAAAGAAATGTAATTTATTGTTTATTTCTCGACGTTAGTTCGTTGAAATCTATAATAAAACCTTATTTTATTTTTCAGAATAGAAATCCCAACAGAATCTTGACAAATATCTCAACTCTTACATGTGTAGGCATTTATATAGCACGTGTGATTAATGAATATAATTAGTCATTTACAAACTTGATTAGCATGCAAATTACATTTAATGTAAGTACTTAGGAAGGACACATCACTAGAATAAACTAGTTTGACTTTACTTAAGGGTAAAATACATCACATGTCACCTTATTATATGTTTGGCAATAAATATATAACTTTTGAACTAAAATTAACAATTTAGTCACTTAATTAAATTTTTTATTACAAACAGGTCAGCACCATTAAAATTGAAATGGACAACTTGGTATGATAACAATTTTAGTTATCAAAACTTGTACATCTATGAATTTTGTCATAGTCTGAAATAACTCAATAAATTTAATTAATGTTCATATTTAAAAATTATATCAGTGAACTGGTTATGTCTACTAACATGTGACATTAAGGTCATAATGGGTTTGTTCCATTAGTCTGTTAATTGTCTAGTAATTATATCAGTGAAGTGATTGTATATGTCGAGCTACACATCTGTCGATTATCGAGCTGACGGACAATGTCATAGATGCGAAAAGCGGTCGGAGGGTGCAATATTGAAATTCTTAAATATGAAGGATTAAATTTATTGAATTACGATCAAAATGATAGAATGAGCAAGTTTTGGGACTAAAACTATTATTATACCATGCCATATTTTAATTTTAATAACCGATTGACATGTTTGTACAAAATTTTAATTGAGTGACTAGATTGTTATTTTTAGAAGAAAAATGACATGTTTGTTACTAGATCTATAATTAAGTGACATATGATGTATTTTACCCTTTAATTAATTAAAGCGTTTTTTTAATAGTCTAAAGGTAACTATAATGTTGTATTTGTTCATACATATTTTGACCCTTTAGCAATGTACAAACACCTTGCAGACAAAGCGATTAAATCCAGGTCTTCTAGGCTGAACCCTTTAATTAATTAGGCCACTTGATGATCTAATGATCATTTTTAGTAATCATTACCATTAAAGGATTACATCATAAAACCCCATGATTGTTTTTTTTAATTTAAAATGACTTACAATCAGATTTAATCAACAAATGCTTAAACGGAATTATAAAACAAAAATACATAACTATGATTGGATTAATGATTATACATAATAAGTAAGTTCTGTTGCTTGGAACTAATAATTTGAGTAGGTCTCTTAATCATAAGATGCTTCAACGATGCATACCTTAGCTTTTTTTTTTTATAAAGCATCAATTTTATTGATTTTTATTCAACTCGAGAGCCTCGTTAAAAATCTCCTTAAGCTTATTTGGAGGAAAAGAATACACCTCGACTAAATTAATAACAAAAAAGAACCGGGCAAAAAGGCATTACATCCCAATCAGCCTCTCCCCATTACACAAAAAGAGATTCACTACAAAACAAGAAAAACAACATTTACCACCATGCTTTGAACATCGTTGACCTGTGTATTCTTTCCTTTGTAAGATGATCAGCTATATGGTTCAAGTTCCTCGATACATGAACGAAAGTACAATGCTGAATTTGGCTGCGCAAATTGTCTATTTCATCGAACACGGACCACCATCGCCAAGGTCGAAGGCTTCTATCCGCTACCCAATTTAGCACCGTTTGTGAGTCTGATTCAACAACCAAGCTTGCTTTCCCCATCCAACCTGCTTTGATAAAAAATTCTAAAGTTGTTTTAAACGCTACCATCTCTGCAAAATCAGCACATATGGGATGAACAGGTCCAGAGAATAAGGCTCTTATATCTCCTGATTTTGTCCTCAGCACCCCCACACCCTGCATACAGATCTTTGGATGCACCATCGATATTGAATTTAACTTCACCTTTCATAGGGGGACATCACTCTAGATCTTCTTTGAGTTTTAGGCACCCAGCAGGATTACTCTACCAGTCATGTTCATTAAGGATAAGGTCTTCATTCACAGCTTTAATACAAATATAAGCTCTCGTTTTTGTGTAGAAGATTAAGTCCTTCATCTTAGTTGTTTTCTCTTCAAATTTCTTTTCATTTCTTGCCACCCAAAGACTCCAAAGGCCTGAAGCTACCGAAATGAGCCATACCAATTTTGTTTTTCTTGACCAACTGACATTAAAACAGAAAAGGAAGAAGTCATCCAGATTCAGCAAGTTTGGCCAACAAATTGACCACCAAACACAATTTTCCTCCAAAAATAGCCTGTAAATCTACAAATCAACAACAAATGTGATGCGCTTTCTACTCCTTGCTCGCACCAAGGACAACCAGTCGCTTCCGCTTCAACATTTACCCCTCTCCTTATAAGGAGGTCAATTGTTGGTAACCTTCCAATTTTTAAAAGCCATAAAAAACTTCTTACTTTTGGTGGAACCTTCAATTTTCAAATTTTGTCAAAATTGAACATGGGGTCTTCAATGTTTGTTGTCGCAAGCAAATCAGTGAGTTTTGCAACTGTGAAAGTCCCTCCATTATTGTGCACCCAAATTATCCTATCCTCATACATTGTTCTAATCTGCCCTCATTCCACAATATCTTTCACCAAGGACAAGATATTTTCTTCTCTTTTCAGCAGTGGTCTTGAAAAAATGACATCCCAGTCAATCTCCTTTAAACTGTTACATTGAGTAATTGCAACTACAACAATCTCTTTACAAATGGCTAGTCTATAAAGTCTTGGGAAAGATTTGCAAAGTGGCTTCTCCCCCACACCAGTGATCTTCCCAAAAGAGAACTATTTTGCCATCCTTCAACTTCCATCTAAACGCCGATTGATTCATCCAATATTCCACTTCAACATCAAAAAAATTTCTAACAATTCCTCTCCAGACTAAGGAGACATTTTTCAATCTGCCTTAGGGTGAGATTGTCATATGGATCGTCTCGCCATATTTATTGCAAACTATTTTCCGCCACAAGGCATCTTTCTCCAAAATGAATCTCTATCCCTTTTTGCTAACAACGCTTTGTTCTTTACTGCAACGTTACATAATCTTGCACCACCTTTTTTCATTGGTAGACAAATTCTTCCCCAGTTTACCTTAAGCTAGTTTCTTTTCGCCTAACTAATTACCCGCAGAAATTGTCATCTTAGTTTGTCTATCTTTAACAACACTGCCTTTGGAGCTTGAAAATAGACATATAATAAAGCGACAATGATGAAAGGATGGAATTTATAAGTGTGACTCTTCCAGCAAAAGTGAGAGATCTGCATTTCCAACCCATAAGCTTTCTTCTTATTTTGTCAACCACTGGTTCCATTGTTACTGTTTTTCTCATATCAGCACCCAAAGGGATTCCCAAGTAACTGAATGGGAGGTTCCCCTTTTCACTGCCACATAACAATACTAATGAATCAAGTCTATTCACATTTACATTTATACATGTTAAGCAAGATTTTTTGAAGTTTATGCTAAGGCCCAAGCACACCTCAAAACACATGAGAATGCTTTTCAGGAGCTTCAACTAATCTTCCTCAGCTCGCAAGAAAAAAATTGTGTCATCCGCGAATTGGAGATGTGTAATCATCTGTTGATCTTCAATTTGAATCCTTTCAATTAGTCTTCTACTCGTTGCCTTTTTAATTAGTTGATGGAGAGATTCTGTAACAAGGATAAAGAGGAAGGGGACAAAGGATCCCCTTGCCTCAATCCCTTACTCATTGTAAATTCCTTCGTTGGAAAGTCGTTCAACAAGATTGAGACCTTCGCAGTAGACAAGCACTCCAAAATTCACATACACCATTTCTTCCCGAAACCAACTCTGTCTAAGACCATCAATAGGAAATCCCATCTTACATAGTCGTATGCCTTTGAAAAATCAAGTTTTAAGATCACCCATCCTCTCTTACTGGCTTCATTTTGTAATGAATGAATTACCTCGTTTGCTATCAAAATACCATCAAAAATTTGTCGTCCCTTTAAGAAAGCACATTGAGATTCACTGATTAATTTTCCCATTACCATACTCATTCTTTTGGATAACACCTTTGACACTATCTTATAGATAGAACTCATCAAGTTGATAGGTCCGTATTTAGATAAATCTCGTGGCTGGTCTATTTTCGGAATAAGCGTAATAAAGGAAGAATTTGCATTTTTTGGCAGACTTCCTGTAGTATAAAAGTTCTCCATCACTTTCTTCAGATCGTCCTTCACTGACTCTAAGCATTTTTTATAAAAAGTAACATTAAAACCATCTGGTCCAGGGGCTTTCGAGTCTTCACAATCCCAAACTGCTTCCTTTATTTCCTCCAGACTGAAGGGCTTCTCAAGTGTTTCTGCTTCTTCCACTAATAGTCTACAAAATTCAACATTGAAGATAGCCTCCCAGTTTCGAATCTTGCAACTGAATTGTTTTAGAAAATGTTCAAAGATTTTTTGTTTCAGTTTTCTCGGGTTCACTACACCACTTTCCCCAAGGTTCGATCCCAGAATAATATTTTTCTTCGCATGTACCTTAACAGCTCTGTGAAAGAACTTTGTATTCAAGTCTCCTTGCTTCAGCCAATTTATCCTTGCCTTTTGTCTCCAGATATCTTCTTGGACTTTTAGGCTATCCCACAGCTCCATCTTCAACAGTTTCAATTCATTTAATTGATGTGTATTCAGATTGTGAACATCCCTATTTTCTCTAAATTTTTGATGCGATTTTCCAGCCTCTTCACCTTATTATTAGCATTTTCTTGTGTTGCATTCCATTTCTTGATTGCTTCTTTCACTCTTCTCATTTTTGTTGGCAATGGCTTCCCTGACATATTAATTTCTTCCAATGCATCCTTTATCACCTTTAGACAATCAGCTTTGTAGAACCAAGCATCAAAGGCTTTGAAAGGTCTTGGACCCTAGTTTATTGCATCTCTGGCCATAAGTAAGGGGATATGATCTGAAATCTTTCTTGGCAAACCACGAACGAGTATGTCATCATTATCTAAATACCAATTTTCTTCCACCAAGAACCTATCTAGTTTGCTTCTTTTGTTTCCTCGTCCAATCCAAGTAAAATTTCTCCCACTGAAGGGTACGTCGAACAGATTGCATCTCTCGATGAAATTATTAAAATCTTCAATTCGTGGATATCTCTCACCACTCACTTTTCTTTCCTTCCTGGCTCTGATTTCGTTAAAATCTCCTCCCATTATCTATGGATCTTGCCAACTTGATCTTAAAGCCACAATTTCATCCCATAAAGTTTGTTTTCCTAATTTATCACATGGTGCATAAACATTTATAAAAGTGAAGTAGCAGTTTTCAGTAATCCACTTTCTAGAGATAAGAACATACTTGGGAGACAAAAGGCTCTTCTCTGCTACAATTTTTTTTCTTGTCCCAAATAGTCAGTACACCCTCAGAGCGACCCGATGCTTCAACGAACTTGAACTCAAACTCATCATCATACCACATCCTCCCTACCTCTTGCTCACTGAAACTAGCCTTTTTCGTTTCCTGGATAAACGCCATTTCTACCTTGTTGTCTCTGATAATCTTGCTCAATGTAGACACTTTTAATTTTGAACCCAATCCTCTTATGTTCCAGTATAGGATTCGCATCTTCTCTGAGTTTATCCGTTACTGCTTCTGACCCTTCTTAGATTGTTCTATTTTTCTAATCGAGCTATCTCGTTTACTGCAGCTTCTTCATCGCCTTGAATTTCGATACCCAAATCCTTTCCCACTTTTAGGGTCTTCTTCGCCTCCTTAGTTAAAATTTCTCATCTAGCTTTGAGGTCTGAGTCCGACAGTGATCTTCCGTCCACCTCTGGCTTCTCAAAAGATTTTGCCTTCTTTTTGTATCTCCTTTTCGCACGACCCCTTTTTCTCTTCTCAACCTCAGTTAACGCTTTGCCTTGGATATCCTGTAGAGACGCGTATCTTTTCTCCCTTAAATGGTTGTCCTTATTTGGAAATTCTGGTAATCTGAACTTGCATCTCCTGATCTCGTCGCTACTCGCCTCTATTCTCGGGTCTTCTTCGCTCTCTTCTTCTGGTTCCAGCCCCTTATCCCCTAGAATTTCTTCGATGATTATTTTGTTTCCTCCTGGGTATGATTTCTCAATTGACTTTTCATGTTGGACCATTTCCACGTCTGAATCTATTTCAACAACACCCCTCTTGCCCAATTCATTTTTTGGAAGCCCATATAGCTCATATCCTCCACAACTCTAGATCTGTAGGGATCACATTTTGTGTTATTTCGATCACTTATTCCATTCGATCCCCCATGAGCCCAATTAAGCCCATTTCCTTTTATTCCTTTTTTTTTGGATAAATTGTGGTGTATATTATCCAAGAAAAACAGAATTACATCTGTACTTACAAAAAAACATCCTGGGAAATCCCACAGGATTCCCAAACTATACAAGTATATCTAAAAACGATACAACATCAGCCTAAGTTGCTGCTCTATACACGTATTTGTATCTCTTCTCTAATACAGTCAAAAATGCTATTACAATTGCGAGTAACTCTCCTGAATTTCCTCCGATTCCTCTCTTCCCAAATATAATAAACGAATGCACTCCAAGCAAGTTTAATAGAACAAACCAGAGTTGATTTCCCTCTTAGTTGACTTAACCATTGAAGCTCAGCATCCCACTCAAGCATAGTCCTTCTCACAGTGTAGGTTTGCAGCAAACATCCCCAGAGTTGCTTCGAGAATGCACACTGTGCAAAGAGATGATTCCTCGACTCATCGCCAGCATCACATAGGCAGCAACTAACATTCACAGCTATGCCCATTTTCTGCAATCTGTCAGAAGTGGGGAGTCGATCCAGTATCGCCATCCATACGATCAAAGCATGCTTCGGAATGTGACGTCCAAACCACACCAGCTTGTGCCAGACAACTTTGTGTCCCCTATCCCTCACACCATTCCATATGCAGGCCATATCAGGGTCTCCATTTAACAGCAGGTTCTGAGCAATTGGCCTCAACTTGATCATTTTCCTTATGCACCAGCTAAACCAAGCTTTACTGGTTACAGTCCAGTAATCTTGCCCCTTAAACACATAACTTCTCACCCAAGCTACCCACAAAGATCCTTCTGATGATAGAAGACTTTTAATGAGCTGAAGGATGCATGCAACATTCCAGGAACCAATGTCTCTAATACCCAGGCCTCCTTCACATCTTGGTTTACATATGATCTGCCAGCTAACACGAGCACCTTTGGCAGGTTCATCCTTGCCCTTCCAGAAGAAGCGCAAACAAAGTCTCTCAATCTGTTTCAGCACTCCTTTAGGCAAAATAATCTGTCTGCACTAGAAATTTACCAAACTAAACACAACAGATCTTAGTAGCTGCAACCTGCCTGCATAACTGAGGTGCCTCGAAGCCCATTGCCCAAGCTTACTTCTGATCTTTGAGATTAAAGGGCCACAATCTCGTTCTGTCAGTTTCCTAGTGACAAGTGGAATACCAAGATAACGAACAGGGAGCGTGCCAATTTGGAAACCAGTAATAGAACCCCAGGTAGCTTTCTCCTCAGAATCAACACCAGCAATAAAGAGTTCAGATTTTGCTGTGTTCAAACGCAAGCCTGAAATAGTATAGAACACTTCCAATACACATTGGACCCCCAGAATAGAATCTAAGCTACCCTTGCAAAATATGAGTAAGTCGTCTGCAAAGCTCAAATGTGTAAGCCTGACTTTCTTACATTTGGGGTGGAATTGAAAAATACCATTCTCAGCAGCTGAATTCAGTAGGTACGACAAAACATTCATTGCTAAAACAAATAGGTAGGGAGATAGTGGGTCTCCCTGCCTAATCCCTCTTCTTCCTTTGAAAAAACCAACAAGACTACCATTCAAAGAAATTGAGAATCTACTACCAGTGACGCATGCCTTTATCCATCCCCTAAACTGTTCAGGTATGCCTATGGCCTCAAGCAAAGATAAGATAAACTTCCAGCTAAGAGAATCAAAGGCCTTCTGTAAATCAATCTTCATTGCACATCTAGGGGAAATAGCAGTTCTACCATATCCCTTAACCAATTCCTGAGCTAAGAGCGTATTGTCAACAATACTCCTCCCTTTAATAAAAGCAGATTGGTTTGGAGCAATCAAAGAACACATCAGCACATTCAATCTTTCCACAAGAATTTTGGTTATAGTTTTGTAAACAACAGAGCAGCATGAAATAGGCCTAAAATCTCTAGCCTTGCAAGCATTCAGAGTTTTAGGCACAAGCGTAATAGCAGTGGCATTAAATGAAGGTAACAAGGATGAAGTATCAAAGAAAAACCTTAGAGCAGATATGAAGTCTTCTCCCACAGTGCTCCAAGCCTTACGAAAGAACCATGAAGTATACCCGTCCGGCCCAGGGGCCTTATCCTTTCCTTGATTAAAAACAGCAGCTTTAATCTCCTCACGCGAGACTGATTTAAGAAGACCTTCACATGCCTCAGCAGAGACAGAATGCTGCAGAAGGCCTTTTAACTGCTCAACACTGCATCCAGTTACCTTCCTATCAACTGTACCAATTTGCTTTGTGAAAAATTGGATGAACTCATTAGCCATTCCATCAAAGGATGTGATTCGATCCCCATTTTCAGTCTCGAGATAGTGTATCGTGTTCTTCTTTCTCTTTATTGCCACAGCAGCATGAAAAAACTTGGTACTTTGATCTCCCTGCTGCAACCAATCAATTTTTGCTTTTTGCTGATAAAAAATGTTTCAGCCTTCTCTAAGTCCAGAAGTTCAAGGAGCAACTGTCGTTCAACAGCAATCCCTGAATCCCCTCCAGCTCCAGACAGATTTAAAAGTTGCTGGTCTTCAACCTGCTTCCTTTTCAACTCCACACGCTTGGAGATATTCCCATAATGATCTGCATTTAGAAGCTTCAATTTTCCTTTCAATCTCTTCAACTTGCCAAAAAGAACTTTCATAGGATCACCATCAATTGGCTCAGCCCAAGAGTCTGCTACTATTTTCCCAAATTCAGGATGTTGTGTCCAGAAATTGAAAAACTTAAATGGTTTAGGCATGTGAGCAGATACTTCCTTGCATAACTTCAAGAGCCCAGGACAATGGTCAGATATTCCTGGAGCAAGGAACCCCACCTGCGAATCAGTCAACTGCAGGAACCATTGAGCATTAACCAAGATACGATCAAGCTTCCTTGCTAAGAAATTTTCACCCTGTTTGTTTGACCATGTGTATAAAGGCCCTACAAAAGGGTGATCACAAAGGCCAACATCCACAAGGCAATCCTGGAATTCCACCATATCAGTAGACAGCTGATCCCCAGCACTAAAATTAGAGCTCTCAGTAAGGTCATGAGTTACATTGAAGTCCCCTCCAACGATCCATGGCAAGGATCCAACCAGACCTTCAGCAAATCTAAGTTGATCCCACAAATCCCTGCGCTGACTACTGTCATTGCTTCCATACACCACAGAAATCAAAATTTGCTGTCCATCCAAACAACCCTTAACAGAAACTACCTGAGAGTTAGCCTGGACTAAGCTGAAATTCAGGTTTTTCTTACAGAGAACCCATATTTTGCCCAGCTCAATAGAATTGTAATTGTGAAAACAATTCCAATCAGCCGAGAGACGAGACAAAATTGCACTAGAGTTCCTCTCACGAACCCTAGTCTCAATGAGGCACAAGACCTTTACTTGCAAGCTTTCCATATGTTTTAGAATCTTTCTTTGCTTGCTAGGGTTGTTAAACCCTCTCACATTCCAAAACACCACGGTCATAAGGATTTACTGGAACTTGCTTTCCCCAAACCAATAGCCTCTGGCACCTTCTTTTTAACCTTCTCAGCTTTCTTGCTTTTCATCTCCTGAAGCAAAGTGGCAACCCCTAAAGATGCTACTCGTGGTTTTCTAGTCTCTTCAGCAACCTCAACCCCAGGATCACTAAGCACAGCAAACCTATTTGCAGCACGAACACTAGACTTTGCACGCTCCTTACTCCCATCCTTCAAGCTGCACAAAGGAGGAAAGTTCTCCTCCAAAACAGTGGTACAGGGACTACTTGAATCACCTGCAGCAACACAATTAAGCACAGCTCCTGGCTCTGCAATTACATTCATCGTTGTAATAGGCTTTGTAGTAGGACAAATAGGCACATTATCTGGTTCAGTAACTACAGTAGGCTTTGTAGATTCAGCAGTCTCAGCAGCAGACTTTGAATCATCATCCTTTTATTCCTTTTTGCAAACCTGCATCTGCATTATCTTCAGTACACCTGGCATTTCCATCACGTTCCTCTAACGACGCACCCAAGATTTCTAGTTCTCCAACAAACCTGGAATCTTCTCTTTTACTGTCTCCAACAAAATTATTTGAAATGATTTCGATGTACTCCTCATTTAATGTGTTCCTTTTATCGGTGCATTTGTCTCCTGGACTGTTTGCCTTCCTGTTTTCATCGGAGTTTTTCAATTTTTTCGATGAGGAACCGAACGCCGTCGACTCAATTGAGGATGCTGCTTTTGCTGCATGATTTTCATTGTTCTTCTCAGCCTTGTCCATCTTTACTCCTAGTTCTGTAACTCTAGAGAGAAAGATGTCTCTCCCTACCTCAACTTTGATAATTTCTTCTATTTTTTGGACTTGGTTTGTTGAGATAAGAAGAGTCAACTTGTCACTGCCAAGAAAATGTGTTGCATTCTCCCCAACGCCACCAGCGAGCCCCAAATATTTGCAATACGTTTGAAGGTCTCTTGGTTCCAGACATGAAGTGGGATTCCTTGTACTTCCACCTAAGTAATTCTTTCTACTAATCTGAAGGATTCTAACCATTTTTTCTATTTCTGTGAAGACTCCCTCCAGTAGTGACCATTTTTGTTCCTCTAGTAACTTCAGTAATTCCTCATCCTTAATCTCAATAAGAAACTTTTGGCCACCGATACTTCTCACCTCTAATTCGCCAAGACCCCAACTTAGGAGCCTTTCTTTTATTGATTCCGTCGAGCACACAATTCTTTCTACTAATCTGAAGGATTCTAACCATTTTTTCTATTTCTGTGAAGACTTCCTCCAGTAGTGACCATTTTTGTTCCTCTAGTAACTTCAGTAATTCCTCATCCTTAATCTCAATAAGAAACTTTTGGCCACTGATACTTCTCACCTCTAATTCGCCAAGACCCCAACTTAGGAGCCTTTCTTTTATTAATTTCGTCGAGCACACAATTGTCGTTGACCCAATGAGGCATTTGTTGAGCCTCCGGAGAGCTTCCTCGTCCACATGGCCCTCAACTTTTCTGTATTTTTTATTCAGAGTGTTATCGCTCTCGCCTCTCTTTTCTGACTGTTCTTGTAATTTGCTTAGATTTTGCTCCGTTGGTCTTTGTTCCTCCTTCGTTTTTGGTATAGTTGTAACGTTTCTGCCATTCCATCTTACCTCTCTTGGATTATCGCTTTGATTCCTAGCTTTTCTCCAATATGAGGTTCTCCCCTTGTATCTTGCTATTGAAATTGATAGTCGAAACCCATATAGTGTGAAACCGTCCAGCCTTTCGATGGCTCTGTTTGCATCCTTTCTGTTTGCAAATCTTACAAAATCAAATCGTCTCCCTGCCTTGTCCCTTTTCTTCGCAATAAACGAGTCTACCAGATCACCATGTCTACCAAAGGTTTATCTTAATCCGCTCCAATGGAGTTTTGATGGAAGATTGTTGACGAACTGAGTAACGACTCCTCCCCTATCGCCTTGCATTTCTCGAGTGGGACCATAATATCTTTTCAGTGTTTCTGTCTTGGTTTAATTTTGAGTTTCCTTTGGTGTTTAGGGTGTTTAAAGATTAAATTTAGAGAAATATGAGACATTGAAATATATTTAAGAATATATGGCATATTCTACGGTGCAGGTCCAATACACATTTGCAGACGACGATATGGGTGAAGACGCCACCTGCAGACGGTGATATGGGTGAAGACACCACTTACGGACGACGACCTGATATTTTTTTAATTATTTTTTTCCCAAAGCTGCCATGTATTGAACACTTTACATTATAAAATATTAAACAAACCCAGTACGCTACCTGCAAGTAACGTCTTTCACCTCCACTTACATTGTTCAAATTTTCGTAGTTTCCAAAATAAAACTTAAAGATTGCATTTCCCTACGTTTAATTCCAAGGGGCAATATTCCCCTAATTTGTCCCTAACTTTGTTTGCAAATCAGAATCTATCTTTATTAAATTGAGATCTTTGTCGGATCAAGCCAACATAACTACACTTAGATCTCTCCCATATACTTGTATTGTAATGTGAGGTTAGGTTTTCACCAAGCAAGTTTAACCTTTCTAATGGTGAAATTCTGCTTTTGGTCCCTCTAATATACTCGAATATGAGATTAAGTTGATATTACAAAGTTTTCTTTTTTGAACTTAAAGGGGCAGAGGCCATTACATCATATTAGCAGGCAACTGCAAATGAGGGGAACCAAGAAAGTCTCTTACTAGCAACTATGTAGCTTCACGATGAATTAGTTGGAAGTTAACCATAAATTTACGAGTAATTATATATAATTAAATTTAGAGAGTTAAAGCCTAAATAAACTCCAACCCTTTCATACATATCAACCACCATATTTTGTTATGGGATCTCATGGAGATTGAGATAGGGAAAGATTTGACAGATGACAGAAGCTAACAGTTGTTCCTACACATAAATATACTATCCGTAAAAGGTGTGACCTTTGATTTTGCTTACACTACGGAATCAATCATTGATTCATTTCATTTTTTTCCCTTTTTCTTTTATTTTCTGAAATGAAACCATGCAAGATTGCAAGTTGTAAGCCATTTCCTTGTGTGTCAAAATCCTATATAAAAAAGTCTACTCTTTCACAAATGTTTCATATTCCAACCCCTTCTCTTCTCTCTATTCTCTCTTTGTCTTCGAACTCGATTGTAATAAATTCCATAAAGAAATGGGTGTAGAGATCCAGCAACAGCAACATTCAGTTGGACTATCAAAGGTTGCAGTGTCCAAAACTCACGGAGAAGACTCTCCGTACTTTGCTGGCTGGAAAGCATACGATGGAAACCCTTACGACGAAGCAGATAACCAGTCGGGTGTCATTCAGATGGGGCTAGCTGAAAATCAAGTCAGTAAATTAAACTAAACATTTTCAGACAACAATCTGCATGTTTTAACAGTACTGTACTGATGTTTTTTTCCCCTTGTTCCTCGGAACAGGTTTCATTTGATTTGCTGCAGAAGTACTTGGAACAACATCCCGAAGCATCTACAGCTCCTGGTTTCAGAGAAAACGCCTTGTTTCAAGACTACCATGGTCTCGAATCTTTCCGACAGGCAATGGCGAAATTCATGGAGCAAATTAGAGGGGGGAGAGTGAGATTCGACCCTGATAGAATCGTGCTAACTGCGGGCGCAACTGCTGCCAATGAGCTGTTGGCATTCGTATTGGCAGATCCTGGTGATGCTTTGCTTGTTCCGACTCCGTATTATCCAGGGTAAGAATCTGAAACTTGTATATAGGGATGAGCAAAACTCGACTCGTACATTCTTATTTAAACCAACGCTCATTTCATTCAGATTTGATAGAGATCTGAGGTGGAGATCTGGTGTGAAAATTGTCCCAATCCATTGCGATAGCGCGAACAATTTCCAAGTTACACCCGAAGCACTCGAAGCTGCATATGAAAGAGCAGAATCCATGAACATGACAGTGAGGGGAGTTGTCATAACAAACCCTTCCAACCCTTTAGGCTCCACGATCCAAGGATCGATCCTCGAGAAGATTCTTGATTTCACCGTACGTAAAAACATCCACCTTGTCTCCGATGAAATCTACTCCGGCTCGACTTTCTCACCGTCGGAATTCGTAAGCATTGCCGAGGTTCTCCGGTACCGAGCCTATAAAAAGGCCGAGACCGAGAGAGTTCACATTGTTTACGGTCTCTCTAAAGATCTCGGCCTCCCTGGTTTCCGAGTGGGAACAATATATTCCTACAATGACAACGTTGTGACCACGGCACGGCGGATGTCGAGTTTCACTTTGATTTCGTCCCAAACTCAACATCTCTTGGCCTGCATATTGTCCAACAAGGAATTCACCGAAAACTACATAAATTCGAACCGTGAGAGGCTCGGCAAGCGATACGAAACGATCGTCAACGGGTTGAAGAAAGCCGGGATTGAGTGCTTGAAAGGCAATGCCGGGTTGTTTTGTTGGATGAATTTGAGACCATTGTTGGGTGAACCGACGCGAGAAGGCGAATTGGCCCTTTGGAAGAATATATTAAACGAAGTGAGACTCAACATCTCGCCCGGATCTTCATGCCATTGCTCTGAACCGGGATGGTTTAGGGTCTGTTTTGCCAACATGAGTGAGCAAACTCTTGGAGTTGCATTGGAAAGAATTCACAAGTTCATGGAACAAAGGAATAACTTGCAGTAAATAGCAGTCTGTAACCGTAGTAGCGGCCCTTATATAGTAATTTTGGCATTATTCGAAAATTACGCAACCGACATGTCAATAGCATATGTTTTTAAAAAATTTACGAATATAATATCTGCAATGACTGTAATAGAATTTATTATGTCCGCATCTGTGATAAACGCAACACAACTAAAAATGCAACCACAACGAAAATTTAAATCCATGCAGTAAACTACTAGTTTTTTTATGATTCTTTGGAAAAATGCAATTCGTTCGAAAAATTTGACGATTTGAGTAATTAAAAAAATGTAAAGTTTGATTATGTATATGTTGTTGTTGTTGTTGTTTAGGTGTTAAGTGATTATATATTTGTTTTCTTGCTTATGGGTATAAGCAAGTTTCTCCCATAGAAATTCTTGCATTTATTTTATCCGGAAGAACTTCTGATCTTGTTTTCTCTTGTCACCTAAACTGGTTTATTGTAGTACTATTTTTCCTTTGATTAATTTAAGTTTAATTGTGGTTTTAGTCCCTTTATTATGTTTAAATTTGAAATTTAAGCCATTTACTTTAATTTAACATGATTTGATATAAAAAAGTTAGATGATAATTTTATACTTAAAAAGTTAACTTTTATTTTTTAGAAACTAAAACAAAGGGTAGAAAAAAAATACGGGTTTGAGTAGTTGTTAATTCTTTCAAGGTGAAAATTTAGGTGAGACAATTTTAAAACACAAAAGTGACAAATTTATTGAGACAAAGAGAGTATATTATAAATTGAATATAGTTTATTGGATTTTCAAGTGGCGTTAACTAGCCGACTGAATGCTAGAAAAAATAACTTAACTTTTCAAAACGGCCAATAATGTCATAACATTTTCAAATATATTCAATTAAAGGCTTAATTTTTCGAAAATGTCAAATAAAGTCCTAACTTTTTTAGCCTTATCAAATAAGGATCTGACATTTTCAAATATACTCAAACGAGAGCCCTTATTTGAAGTTTTTCCAAAAGTTTAGGCCTTTATTGGAGCAAGATCGAAAAATATAGGTCCTTATTTGATTGTTTTGAAAGGTTAGACCTTTATTTGAGTTTATACAAAAATGATAGGTCCTTATTTGACCATTTTGAAAGGTTATGCCGATATATGAGCAATACTTAAAAGGTTAGGCTCTTATTTAAACATTTAGCCAACAATAAACAATGTTATCAATTTAAACATAGTAACACTAAAAAAATAGAGGGATTTAGTTGCAAATTTTCTATCAGAGGGAGTTAAAACCATAATTAAACCATTAATTAATTCATGATGTATTTGACTTATTATTTAATTCAAGCAAGAAATGTTCTTTGTTTTTTGTTTTTTTTAATCCTTAGCTAAAACACAATCATTTCTTCTTCTTTTGCTTAAAAAAATTGGATACCATTACCAAACTAAGGAAAGAAATCGCATGATTTTGCTTAAAATAGTGGAAGGTCAAATATCTTCTTCATAATTCATATTCTACAAGCTATGATATATATGGACATATTTGTAGCATTATCTTTGTGATAAATTTGACAAATGTATTGAATTATTTTGAACTTTATTAAAATTTTAAAACTATAAATAAATAAAAATCGATTCAGTCAATTAAAAACGAACGTATTAATTTATTTGATATTACCATAATTTATGAAATTGGGGTTTTATGTGTATAATTTTATCCCGTATGGTAGTTTTTTTATAAGGTCTTTCTATGTTTTATAATCATATTGAATATTAACTATATTCAATATTAAATGGGAATAAGCTACTAAAGAAAGGGCAAAACTCTCTTAACTTTTTTACAAGGTTTCAATATTAAATGCTGATGTGGAAATTACTTGCAGCACCCGAAACCAAAACCATGCAATATACATCGACACACGTACGTGTGATGTGAAAGCTTTCATAATTCATGAGTAATATCAGTCTTATTTTTGTTAATTATTATCTAATTATTTTTATTTGCATTCCAAAATTAAAAAAAAAATGTCAAAATCATGAGAAAAATGCCTGGGTTTAAGGCTAATCATAGATCAATAAAGATATCACTCATCCAATTAAGGTGTAAATGAACAGAGCGCTCGACGAACTGTTCGTATAACGTTCGTTATTTATGTGAGTGACCCTCTGAATCCATTTTATTTCATTCACAAGGTAAGAATTTAAACTCATGATTTTGCTTAAGGAACCTAATGTCCCAATCCCGCTAAAACAACTTACATTAAAAGTTAAAATGTTTGTCTCTTAATTAATTTTTTTTATAACTATCGGATATAAAATTCGCTGACTGATTAATCTGAATTAAATAATGCATATGCTCATTATAGTAGCAATTATTCTACCCAGTTTATTATAATCATAACGTACGTGGGAATTAAACTCTCATTTTATAGGATTGACTCATGCAATCACCCAAATCTTAATAACTTTTTATTAATTAACTTTTTTTTTCATTATAGGATGATCCACTCAGATGTCCTAATCAAGCCGCACTTATTAACACTAAGCTTGATTAAGCTGTACTAATAATAAATAGATAATTTATTAGACCATCGATTGCATGGCTTGATTTATAGGATGATCCACTCAAATGTCTAAAGGTGATTACAAGGTAGTATTTGTTCATACATATTTTTGATCCTTTGATAAAGTACATGCAGCTTGTAGACAAAGTGATTTGAACATGTGTCCCCTAGAATGAACATCATCTAATTTTCCACTAGGATACTTGATCGAATCGCATGGCTTGATTTTTATATATTATATAATAAGGAAAAACATATGATTATTAGATTGATTAGATTTTTTGTACATGATTAGATTGATAAGATATTTTTTTAGGTAAATTAGGTTTATAAGATATTGTATTGAACTTCACTTAACAACAAACCGTCGGTCCATTAATAGAATTAATTGCATCATATATGTCAGTGGCGGAGCCGGAATTTTTATATAATGAGTCAGTGCATAATATGATGTATGGAGAATTCTCACTTCACTACAATAACTATTGTTGATCTCATGCCTCAATAAATTAAGTGGGGTCAATTCTAATATTTTTTTATAAAAAGTTTTAAAAATTCTATATTAACTCCTTGAAAACCCCATACTACAACAAATTAAGTGGGGTCAATTGACCTTACAAATGCTAATATACATCCACCCATGATTTAGACTTTGCTTGGTAGAGAGGAAAGAAAATTGGAAAGTGAAAAATTAAAGTGATGGGAAAATAAAATAATAAAAAATATATTTTTTTTTCATCCGTGTGCTTGGTTGAGAGGGTGAAAAACTAGAAAGAAAATAAGTTTATTTCCACTCTATTGCTTGGTACGATAAAAAGGTAGGAGGAAAGAAAATTAAGCTTTGAAAACTATAATTTTTATTTATTTTTTGTAATTTACTCAATTATTTTTAATATGATTATTTTTACTCAATTTAGTCCCTAAAAATTTTATTTCATCTAAAATTGACCCCTATTTGTTTCTAATTTTCATAATTGAATATAATATTTTTAATATAATTTTATTTTTGTTCAGTTAATCCCTAATTTTTTTTCTTTATTTCACAATTGACATATATGTATTTTTATTTTTTTTCTAATTGAGTCTAATATTTTTAATATGGTTTTATTTTTGTAATAAAAAGAAGTAGAAACATCTTATACCTATATTTTTTTGATAAAAAGAAGTTGAAATCGAAATAAATTTAACTGAATTGAGGTTTAGGGACTAAAATGTAAATAATTCATATATTAGATTTTAAGTTAAAATTTTAGTTTTAGGTCTGTTTTAGACCCATTAATTCCAATTAGACTTAATGGTAAATTCTGTTTGAAATCAAATTTAAAATAGAGTGTGTTAAGTGGATCAATGGATTGAACAAAGCCAAGAGAGTGAATTGAGTTTTTAAAATTTGGAGTGAGTGTGGAATATCAAAAATTGAAGAACAAGACAATTTAGAGTGGTTCAAGTTCCAAATGAACTATACATTCACTACCTTAGTTACCATTAAGGATTTTCCAACAATCCACTAATTGATCTTCCCCTTTTCAAGGCTTAGAAGGTAACATTTACAATACCGGTCAAATTTCCTACCCAAAATTTGACCAAACCCTCACAAGATACAAAGAAGAAATTAAGGCAAGAAAGATATCTCTCAGCCCCTTTAAATACAAGCACTCAACCCAAATTTGAATACAAGAAAGGAATTAAACACAACACAATTTGAGATTTTACAAGAGATAAGAAATTAGGCACTTTGAGCTTGGATTTTTGTAAGGATGTTTCTTTTGGATGCCATAGTTGTTTCTAGTCTTCAATTGGCTTCATTTTATACTTTCTCCATTAATTCTAGTCGTTTGGGTGGTTAGGGTATTGAATATAGCCATTGGGACCCCTCTTTCCACTATAAATGCACTTCTGCAGCTTACTGTATCGGTACACGGGGATCCGTATCGATACCTGTCTCAAAATAGAAAGAGTCGTTGCATAATTACAAGAGAGGCATATCGATATGCGTGTAAGCGTATCGGTACAGGACAGGGACTGTTTCGATACGGGTAAGACCGTATCGATACCATTATTCTCACAAAGCTCACTGGAAGTTTCCGTATCGATACCATTATTCTCAGAAAAGCTCACTGGAAGTTTTCGTATCGATACGGCAAAGGGCGTATCGGTACGGGACAACCAACACTTTAAATTTATTTTACCTAACAACTGACACCAACGGTCAAAACATTTAAGGCTTTTCAAATTTAAAGATTCCATTAAATTCGTATTGATACGGGGGACACCGTATCGGTAGCCATTCAAACTCTTTCAGTTTTTACCGAGAGAGCGTATCGATATAGATTCAATCTGTTTTGATACGTTGTTTCGATATGGTAAGGGGCGTATCGAAACACGTTTCTTTAGTAGCCAAGTTTGTAAAAAAGGTATCGATACGGCTAGAAGCGTATCGATACGCCTGAACGATTTTCAATAGTTTGGCCTTGGAACACTTAGAAAATATTTTGGAGTTTGAGTTTTTCAAACTAGATTAAAGCCTTGTTGATTTAAAATCTTTTGAGGGACTTAAAAATCTTTTTCAAGTTTTTCAATTTAATCCTTAAAATACTTTGTTATATCAAAATCAAACACAGGTTCTACAATCTCCCCCTTTTTGATATAACAAAACCAAAACTTGAAATTTTTAAGACTTTTGAAAAGCTTTGCAAAACAACTCCCCCTTAATATTTGCTAGGTAAAATTTAAGTTAAAAATTTAAAATTTTAAGTGTGAGCTTGTTCCCTCTCCCCCCTTTTTGTTAGATCAAAAAGAATAGAGACATAGATAAACATAGGCAAAAGGCATAAATAATAACCAAGCAACATATTATAGATAAACATGAAGTTCAAAATAAAGAAAACATCAAAATCCAAATAACAATAATCAAAGCATAGGTTTTAGAATGCAAACTTAATCCTAAGAACATAATTCAAAGTGCATAATTAGATATCCTAAATGACATGAATGGAATGCAAAGAAAATATACTACTCTTCTCCTTCGCCATCTTCATCATCCTCTTCATGTGCATCATCATTCCTCCTTGATTGACGCCACTCATCATGAAAAGCGGTAAGAGATATGTTCATCAAGTTGTGACCGCCTTCAAGGGAAGTGAGACGCGTCTCCACATTCTTCACACGATCTTCAAGGCTTGTAAAGCGTGTGTCAATAGCGGCAAACCCCGAATTCATCAATTAATCCATAGACGCAATTCCCGTGCGCAAGCCCGTGAATTGTTCATTGAGAAAGGTCATAAGGGCATCCATGGAAGGTGGAGGAGGAGCTTGAGCGACTTGGGGATTGGCAATTTCTTCCAGAATCGCAACGCGAGGGAGCTCGGAGAGACGAAGCCAACTACCATTGAAGTAATGAAACTTCCCCCTTGAAAGAGATCTTTCATCAATGGGATCGGTGAAGGACGTCGGGTAGTCGTGAGAACAATCTATCTCCTTTTGGGTGAAGAAATAACTCAAAGCCTTCCCATATGTGAATGAAGTGACAAGAGTAGTGTGACGGTGTTGCACGAGATAGACAATCTCCGCAAACATAATGCGAGCAAGATTTTGTTGTTGTCTTTAACGGAAGAACCGAATCAAAAAATCGTCAACTTGGCGGATAGTTGAATACTTTCCTCCCGAAGACCTAAACCACCAAGAAACCATCAAGTGAAGGATTCGATCTTGAGCATTAAGAGCGGTCACGGAACCTCCCAAGACATGGCCAAGAGAATTCTCATCATCAAGACCCTCATCTTCTAACTTAAAAACATCACAAATAGATTGAACATCGATGGTGATCTTTTTACCCATTAGATAAGAGTTGACAACATGAACTACACCCGCTTGATTGGCAACACATTTGGCATTAGCATAGAAAATCAAAACCAAATTGCGATAGAAAAAGCCAAGAATTTGAATAAAATCTATAAATTTCCATTCTTGGAGCAAGGGTAAGTATGCAAATTTGAAGCGCTCTGAGTTGAGAAAGGGAACGGCAATTACCCTCTCCGGACGAATTTTATAGTTTTGAAATTGTCAGAAATAGGTGAGTTCTCCGGTGGTCCTAAAGCACTCTTGATAGATAAGAGTGAGGTTTGGGCGAGTATCATCTCCGACATTAGAAGCTTCACCGACTTCGCTAGTACGTGCTCTCTTTTTGGGTGCCATTGTCTAGAGAAATAGATCAAAACAGTGTGTATGCATTATTTTTCTCATTCAACCCATTGAAAATCAATAATCAAGGTTTTAAAAATTTGAAAGACAAATCAAAAACAAAAGTTTGGTGAAGTTTGTTTTTGAGAAAACAAAACAAAACAAGAAAAATTTAAAACGAAAATCAAAGAAAATAAAAAGATAAAAGAAATGTATACCTTGATATTGATATAGAGGAATGAGAGAAGAACTTTGCACCAAATTGATGGAAAGCTTGAAAAGTTTGGCTTGATGTTGAAAACCCTCAAGAGATTTTGAGTTGTGTGGTGAAAATATGAAGGATTGAGAGGCTTTTTATAGAGTAAAAACGGTTAGGGTTTTAAAATTGCAATTTTGGTAAAAGTGAAACTCTTTAAATGTTGTTAAGAAGTTGTTTGTGCAATCGAGTATCGATACGCCAAGGAGTGTATCGATACGGGGGTAAAATGGTAATTCCTTGGAAAGTCGTGTCAAAGGTCCGTATCGAAACTGATGTTATCTGTATCGAAACGCTCTTAGATTGTATCGAAACGGGTTTAATCGTATCGATTCCCGTTTTAGACAAAATGTAGTCTGGTAACCTAATACAATACGTGTATCGATACGTAGAAGGCCGTATCGATACCCTACGCCCAGAAATGCATTTTTGGCTTTAAGAACAACCAAAGGCTCGACTTTAACACCTTCTAAATGAATGCAATTGATCAATGAGTAGTTTTAAGCATATTTTAACAAAAGCATACTCCCCCTAGCTATAAGCATGGTTTCTATCAAGATCAACAACACATAAATATGTATTTTCACAAAATCAAGCAATTTTAACCTAAAAAAGGTCCTAAAGGGTCAATGTAGGCTAGTTAGACCTAACTCTCTCCTAAGGGACCAAAAACGTTCTTTGTCTAAAGGTTTAGTAAAAATGTCCGCTAGTTGGTTCAAGGTGTCAACGTACTCTATAGCAACATCTTCCTTAAGGACACGATCTCTAATGAAATGATGCTTTGTTTCTATATGTTTGGTTCTAGAGTGTTGGATAGGATTTTTTGTTAAGCATATAACACAAGTGTTATCACATTAAAGGGGTATGATTTCAACTTTAACACCATAATGTAAGAGTTGTTGCTTCATCCAAAGGACTTGAGCACAATAACTCCCTAAGGATATGTACTCGGCTTCGATGGTAGATAGAGCTACACTATTTTGTTTCTTAGAGAACCAAGATATGAGCATACTACCTAAGAATTGACATATTCCCGAAGTACTTTTCCTATCAATTTTACATCCCCCATAATCCGCATCCAAATAAGAATGAATGTTGAAGGTTGAATCTCTAGGGTACCAAAGACCTAGACAAGAAGTATCTCTAAGGTGCCTAAAGATTCTTTTAACGACTAGAAGGTGAGACTCTCTAGGACTAGCTTGAAACCTAGCACACAAGCAAAGATCCAATCATAAAGCGATAAAGCTTAGAGTCAACACACTTACCCCCTTCATCTTTGTCAAGCTTGGTAAATGAGCTCATTGGTGTAGCTTGAGGTTGTGCTTGCTCCAAGCCAAACTTCTTGATCATATATTTCACGTACTTTGCTTGATTGATGAAGGTGCCATCCTTTCTTTGTTTGATTTGGAGTTCCAAGAAGAATGAGAGCTCCCACATCATTATCATCTCGAATTCACCTTGCATTAACCTAGCAAACTCTTTGCAATGACACTCATTAGTATATCCAAAAATGATATCATCAACATATATTTGCACTACTAAGATGTCATTTTTATATATTTTTATGAAAAGTGTAGTGTCAACCTTACCTTTTGCAAAACCCTTTTCAATTAAAAAGTTTGAAAGTCTTTCATACCAAGCTCTAGGAGCTTGTTTTAAACCATTAAGAGCTTTAGTTAGTTTGAACACATTATTTGGAAATATTGAATCCTCAAAACCCGATGGTTGTTCCACATACACTTCATCATTTATAAAACCATTTAAAAATGCACTTTTCACATCCATTTGAAATATCTTGAAGTTATGATAACATGCATATGCAAGCAACATCCCAATAGCTTCCATTCTAGCTACGAGTGCATATGTTTCATCAAAATCTATTCTCTCTTCTTGAGTGTAACCTTGAGCAACTAATCTAGCTTTGTTTCTCACAATGTTACCACTCTCATCTAGTTTATTTCTAAATACCCATTTAGTTTCTATAGTAGATTGGTTACTAGGCCTTTTAACTAATGTCCATACATTACTTCTCTCAAATTGATTTAACCCTTCTTGCATAGCCATAATCTAAAAATCATTTTTTAATGCTTATTTAATGTTTTTAGGCTCAATGCATGAGACAAAAGAAACATGATTCATGAGTTTGAGAGAAGATCTAGTAGTTACCCCCTTAGATGGATCACCCAAGATTTCACCACATTTGACATAGTTGAACTCCTTTGGGTAACTCACTTCCTTTTCCTCAAGAGCCAAGTCCTTCAAGGCTTCAAGAGGTGGATCTTATGTATCTTCCTTTTTAGTTGGAATCTTATCCTCCTTTGAAGTTTATCCTCCATCAAAGGCATCAAGGATTTCTATATCATAATCATCACAAGATTCCTTCCTCGAAAGGAGGTTATCATCGAATACAACATGAATAGACTCTTCTACTACTAAAGTTCTTTTATTAAATACACGATAGGCTTTAGAGTTTAAAGAATACCCTAAGAAAATAGCTTCGTCACTTTTAGCATCAAATTTACCTAAGTTGTCTTTACCATTATTTAGAACAAAAGGATGAAAATAACTAATGTTAGGCTTTTTAGATTTTAAAATCTCATATGGTGTTTTCTTTAAAAGTGGCCTAATCATTACTCGATATACAATGTAGCAAGCAATGTTTGTGGCTTCCGCCCAAAAATATTTAGGTAAATTGTTTTCACAAAGCTTGGTTCTAGCCATTTCCTGTAAAATCCTATTTTTCCTCTCAACTACCCCATTTTGTTGAGGAGTTCGAGGAGCCGAAAAATTGTGGCTAATACCATTTTCATTTAAAAACTCTTCAAAACCTAGATTTTGAAATTCGGTTCCATGATCACTTCTAATATGAGAAATTTTAAGTTTAAGATCATTTTGAGTTAATTTTGAAAACGTGGTGAATTTTTCTAAAGACTCGTCTTTTGTACTTAAGAATAGAACCAAAGTAAACCTAGAATAGTCATCAACAAGTACAAAAGCATACAATTTACCACCCAAGCTCGTAGTTCTAATAGACCCAAATAAATCCATATGAATTAGTTGTAAACACCCACTTCTAGAAACATCATTAATGGATTTAAAGGATGATCTATGTTGTTTACCCTTAGAGCATGCATCACATATTTTATCATTTGAAAACTTGATCTTGGGTAAACCTCTAGCTAGATTTAGGGAAACTAATTTTTCTAAGAACACTAATGCTAGCATGTCCTAGTTTCTTATGCCATAGCCATGCATCATTTTCATTTTTTGCAACAAAACATGCATGGGATGTATGAATGTCATCTAGATGCACCATGTATATGTTACTTATGAGAAGACCAATGAGCATTATATTATTTGATTTAATGTCAACAATTGTGCACCCATTTTTATCAAATAAGACATTAAACCCTTTTTCACACAATTGACTAATGCTCAATAAATTATGTTTTAGACCATCGACATATAAAACATTTTCAATGAGTATAGTAGAGTGATTATATATAGATCCAATACCTTTAATGTGACCTATGGAGTTGTCACCAAATGTCACTACTCCTCTACTTTTTGACTTTAAGTCCATGAATCGACTCTTGTCTTCAGTCATGTGCCTCGAGCATCCACTATCAAGGTACCATGAGTTTTGACTTTATGATTTGGCCTTATAGCAATGCTCCCCCTACAAACAAAGAGTTAAACTTTGATTTTTGGTACCCAAATCATTTTGGGTCCACGAGTGTTAGCTCCCAAAAGCTTGGTTCCCTTAGGAATCCAAGGTGACATGACATCAACATTATTAGATTTGACAAGTTCTTTAGGAACCCATACACTTCTAATTCTTTTAGTTTTATTATGCCTATAGAAGTCACTTTTTTGTAGTTATTGTTCTTTCTTTTAGGTTGGTTTGATCTAGATGATTCACCTATTTCATTTTTCACATTACCAACACTTTTGAAAGACTTCTTAAGCTCATTAAACTCATTTAACACCTTTTGGTGTTCACTATTGCATTGAGAAATAAGATTGTTTAAGTCTACATTTTCATCTTGAAAGAATTTAAGTTCATCTTGTAAACCTAAGATCTTTTTCTCAAATTTCAAGTTAGCTTGAGAAAGTGAGTCATTTTTAGCATTTAATTCTGAAATGATCTTTTTATTTCTTAAGACGGACTCTTTATACTTCTCAACTAATTCATCATATACCTCTTGTAACTCATCATAAGCATCATGCAATTCATCAAATGTGAAATCAAAAGTAGATGAGTTTAGAGGTTACCATGGAGGAATCCTTCTCAAGAGCCATGAGGCAAAGGTTGGACACTTCGTGTTCCTCATCCTCGGATGACTCCTCATCGCTCCAAGTAGCAAGCTTGGCTTTGAGCTTATTCTTCTTCTCAAAGCCCTTCTTCTTGAGTTGAGGACACTCGAAACGAATATGACCCAGTTTTTTGCACTCAAAGTAAATGATTTGATCTCTCTCTTCTTCTTTGTTTTTGGTCTTGAAGTCCATTTTTCTTCCACGGTTGGACCTCATAAATCGTGAGAATATTTTGGCTATCGTAGTCAATTCTTCTAGATCTTCCTCCTCACTAGAAGTGCTCTACTCATGCAGAGAAGCTTTGAGAGCCACTCCTAGCTTTTTCTTCTTGTCTACCTAAAGCTTCTCTACTCTTCTTTCTTCTTTCTTTCTTTCTTTCTTTCATCTTCCCTTCCTTGCTTCATGATCTCATGAGTTAGAAGAGAACCAAGTAGCTCGTCAAGCTTGAGTGTCTTCAAATTCTTGGCCTCAATGATGGCGGTTCTTTTCCCATCCAAGATTCAGGAAGTGAGTAAAGTAGCTTTCGGACTAGTTTGTCTTCCGGGATTATCTCTCCAAAACCCTTTAGCCCATTGATGGTTGTTGAGAAATGATCAAACATCTTTAAATCGGTTTCGGCGGGCTCCATTTTAAAATTCTCATTGCTAAGATTGAGAATTCCAATCTTTGTCTCCTTCACATCACTCGTTCCTTCATATGTAGTCTCAAGTGTATCCCACACTTAGCACTTTCAATGGAGGAAACTTTGGAATAGATATCGGGACCAAAAGACAAAAATAACATGTGAAGAGCCTTATCATTGATTTGAATCTTCTTTCTTTCTTCTTCACTCATTTCATTCTTCCTTTTTGACACAAGTGTTCCTCCATCGTCTCTCTTCATCGGAATAGAGGGACCATCTTCAATAGCATTCTAAACAAGATAATCATTGGATTTAATGAAGAGACGCATCTGATTCTTCCAAAAGGGGTAGTTGTCACCGTTGAAGAAAGGTGGTTTTGTAGTCGATTGAGACTCGTACATGCTAGAGCCAGAGGTAGATACCATGGCTTGCTTTGTAGTTGATCACACTCTTCCTAGAATCTCCTCTTGTAGTTGTTCATCCTTCAAAAAGGTATGCTCTGATACCAATTGTTGAGTGGATCAATGGATTGATCAAAGCCAAGAGGGGGTGAATTGGGTTTTTTAAATTTAGAGTGAAAGTGGAATAGCAAAATTTGAAAAACAAGACAATTTAGAGTGGTTCAAGTTCCAAATGAACTCTACATCCACTACCTTAGCTACCACTAAGGATTTTCCAACAATGCACTAATTGCTCTTCCCTTTTTCAAGGCTTAGAAGGTAAACTTTACAATACCGGTCAAATTTCCTACCCAAAATTTGACCAAACCCTCACAAGATACAAATAAGAAATTAAGGCAAGAAAGATATCTCTCAATACAAGTTTGCCCCTTAAATACAAGCACTCAACCCAAATTTGAATACAAGATGGGAAATAAACACAACACAATTTGGGATTTTACAAGAGATAAGAAATTAGGCACTTTGAGCTTGGATTTTTGTAAGGATGTTGCTTTTGGAGGCAATAGTTGTTGCTAGTCTTCAATTGGCTTCATTTTATACCTTCTTCATTAATTTTAGCTGTTTGGGTGGTTAGGGTATTGAATATAGCCGTTGGGACCCTCTCTTTCCACCATAAATGCACTTCTGCAACTTATCGTATTGGTACACGGGGATCCGTATCGATACTTGTCTCAAAACAAAAAGAGCTGTTGCACAATTACAAGAGGGACGTATCGATACGCGTGTAAACGTATCGATACAAGACAGTGATTGTTTCAATACAGGTAAGACGATATCGATACCATTATTCTCACAAAGCTCACTAGAAGTTTCTGTATTGATACGACAAAGGGCGTATCAGTACGAGACAACCAACACTTTAAATTTCTGTTACATAACAACTGACACCAACGGTCAAAACATTTAAGGCTTTTTGAATTTAAAAATTCCATTAAATCTGTATCGATACGGGGGACACCATATCGATACGCCATCAAACTCCTTTAGTTTTTACAGAGAGAGCGTATCGATACAGATTCAATCTGTTTCGATACGGTAAGGGGTGTATCGAAACGCGTTTCTCCAATAGCCAAGTTTGTAAAAAAGGTATCGATACGACTAGAAGTGTTGTAACCACCCGGACCCGCTTATGTGTTTAACCTAACTCCAAGAGGTCACAACCTATGATAAAACTCATGTGAAACATCCCAGTCAAAATATCAAAACTAACATAGTTTCCCCCTACGGGATATTTACGAACTATACCATAAAACCTGTTAACGATTATATATCAATACTATTCTCAGAACGATTATAAAATCTATCAGTATTGCTTTCAAATCCATCCAAAAGTAGTAAGTAATAGTTTCGTATCATGTGGTTACAAAATAGGTGATGTGAAAGCATAAAGTGTTCAGTTATAACTAAAGCCAGCATCCGGCAAAACCAAAAGATAAGTCGTACCAAAATATAGGCATAAGTCACCCAAATACAGACAGTTTGGAAGATAAGAACATTACAACAGTCTAGAGCTAAATGTACCGATCCTCTAGTTGTCGAGTCCAAAAGGGGTAGCCTATCACAAATATCTGAAAGGGGAGAAGAGGAGGGCATGAGCTAGGGAGCTCAGTGTGTTCCAATAAGTGCAGATCAAACAAGAAAAAAAATACATATCAATCATATCATAAGAACATATAATAAATCAATACAAATGCTCGAGTGCATGCATGGGTTTACTAGTGACTACCCTCCAACCTTACACCAAATGCAGTCCCCCAGAACTGCATCCATAGGGACTTACCATAGGCCCGATGGGCATAGGTGCAACCTAAGGGGGTGCCTTAGGTCCATAAGGATTTACCCGTGCTAAAGCATCGGTACCTACTCAAGGGAAGACCTTGAGTCCATAAGGATTTACCAGCTGGGTCAGGGATGTACCTACAGAAACTTCATAACATAACCCAACAGTACACCCCAGATAGTAATTAGTGTTCAGATTCCAGACATGAGTAACAGAATGCATGTGACAGACATATTCTATTCAGAGTATCATAAACGAAAGATTCATGCTTTTGGCAGATAAATGGGCATACCATTGAGCAGAGCAGACATTCTCATCATTCATCATGCAAACATATTGTAACATTATAGGTCAAGCTAACAAATCATACTATCAAGTTCATCAGACAGCCAGACAAAACCATCACAGATCAAGCAATCACATAACAAGTATACATATTGAACAAACATACATCCGGTACACAAAGAATGTCATCATATATCCAGTTGATCATTTCATCTCATTTTTCCAACATAGTGATGCAATCTCAATAACAGTTGAAATATTCATCAAACATAATATTATTCATGATTAAATCATTATGTAATTCATTCAACAGAATATAGCATACATGGAACACACCTCAAAAGCTAGTCGGAGAGAGGTCTAATGGACACCTGCCTCGGTACGCTCGGATACAAGGTCGGATCCTAGATCAAGAAAGAGTAATGGGCATAATGTGAAATAAGAGTTAAACTTGTTCTTATATACAGAGTTCAAATTCATACTAATATTCACTGAAGCGTGAGGGTGAGGGGGTCGAGAGGAGCTAGGCTGAGCTGGAGAGTGGTCACACGAGTCTCGGGTACCTTTACACAATTAATACACTATTTTAGTCACTTATTCGATTTATTATTATCTGAATAGAATAATTAAGTACATATGCATGATTTGGGTTTAAGGTTAGATTTGGGGGTCTTAGAGTCGAAATTTCCCAAAACGGGCTTCAAAACGGACCCAGGACGTCAAAAAACATAAAATAGGGCCTTCTCAAAAAATTTGACTTTTTGGTCAAAGTCAACGCTGACGTCAGCAGGTTAAAGTCAACGGGGTCAGGTCAATGCTGACGTCAACAACCAACAGGGGGTCAACTGAGTTGACTCGGTAAGTTAACTCACTAAGTCAACTTGGGCGAGTTGACTCAGCGAGTTAACTCGGACACAGGTCGGTTCGGGTCGGGTCGAACTCGGGTGACGGGCTCGGGTTGGACCGGTTCGGTTCGGGCTAAATGGGTCGGCCGACTTAGACCGGTTCACTTACCCAAACTGAAACTATCGTCGGACGGCCACCGAAAAACTCGCCGAAGAGCTTATCGGCACTTGTTCAACCGAAAAAACAAAGCCCAAAAATTATACGATGCATTCAAGCTGAAAACATATCGATTTTAGGCCGGAATATGAACGGATTTACCCCAAAAATGGTTTCGAACGACCGGAATTACGCAAGTCCGACCAAGGCTCTCCCGACGGCAGACAGACGACTAACCAGGTGGGTTTTGTTCGAGCTGACGAGTGGAGCCGAGAATCGACGGTCGTTCCTCGAACGGACGACGAGGATGGCCGAAAAAACTCAGAATATCGAAGGGCGGTTTGGTTTCGCGGACGCCCGATCTGGAAAAATAAGGCTGATGGCTGCGTAACCGCGCGAGTGGGTGGCGGCAACATGTTCGGGGTGGGGCGGCGACTCTCCCGACGGTGGCGGTGTCGCACATGGAGCGGCGGTGTAGCAGCCGTGAATTCACCAGAAATTAGGGAGGGGGAAGGTTCGAGAGAGAGAGAGTGTGAGAGAAGCCTTGGGATTCGAATTTATTTAATGTGGGTAGATGAGGGGTTTTCAAAATTTTATTTAATTCCACTCGGAATTCTCAACTCTCTAAAATATAAGGGAGTATTGGTGGCTTAAACACCAAGAGCTGTCTAGCTCAAATGGTTGGGTTACTAGCCACTCAACCAAGGGGTCATGGGTTTGAATCCCACCATCCCCACTTGGTGTATATATATATATATTGAGTGTTACAAGCGTATCGATACGCCTTAACGATTTTCAATAGTTTGGCCTTGGAACACTTAGAAAATATTTTGGAGTTTGAGTTTTTCAAACTAGATTAAAGCCTTGTTGATTTAAAATCTTTTGAGGGACTTAAAAATCTATTTCAAGTTTTTCAATTTAATCCTTAAAACACTTTGCTATATCAAAATCAAACATAGGTTTTACAGAGTGCTAATTTCAAAAACAAGTAGTTTATGGGACATTTTGAAAACATTCATAAAATACAAGGGGTCAGTTTTTCAAAAAGTGAAATTAAACCTTTCTTTATGAAATCAATATCATCATTAACATATAGACCAAGTTTTAGGTTAATTCGAACTAAAATAAGTCCTTAACTGCAATTATAAATTTAGTGACTGAAATGTAAAGTTTTCAATTATTAGGTATTGGATTAAATTATAAAATAGAGGTCAATTCCAAATTAAATAAAACTTAGGGATTAAATTGAACAAAAATAAAACAATATTAAAAATATTAGATAAATCTATAATATTAGAAACAAATATGAGTCAATTTTGGATTAAATAAATATTTTAAGGACTAAAGTGAAGAAAATATTATTATATTAATAATATTGACTTTGATGATAAAATTTAAAACAAATAAGGTTAAATTTTAGATTAAATAAAATTTGTAAGACTAAATTGAAAAAAAAATTATAATAAAAATATTGGATGAAACTATTTTACATACAATTTGATAATTTTATTATTAAAATAGGATAGCTTTCACTTTTCTTTCTTATTTTTCACCCAAATTTGAAGAGAAAACTATTTGTATAGGAGCAAGGAAAACTGTCTCCCCTCTCATTTTCTTTCCTTCTAATTTTCCACTCTACCAAACATGAAGCAACCATTAAGTTAATTTTCTTTCTAATTTTCACTTCCCTACTTCCCCCCTTCCACTTTTTCACCCAACCAAGCAAAATTGTTACCATAAAATAAAAAATGGTGAGATTATTGGAGGGCATAATGCCAAAAAAATGCCCCCTAACGTTTGATTGAATGGTCACTTTTTCCCCTATTTTTTTTTGAAGCAATTTAACCCTTAATGTTTCATTTTAGGTCAAAGTAACTCACTCGTAATTAAAACAGTTAGTTAACTGACGAGAAACAACTTGAAATGACTTGGCAGAATGATACGTCAAAAGAAAAATTATTTTATATTTTATATAATTTTTTAAAATTAGTTTTTGACTGATGTGTCATTCTATAAAGTTAGTATATTTGCCTATATGACACTGCAATCGCGGCGTGCACTGTCATATAGGTTTGCAACATCATTTCAAGTCATTTATTGTTGGTTGACTAACAGTTTTCATCCGCAGAGGCGCCATTTTGTCCTGAAATAAAACGTTAAGCGCTAAATTGCTTCAAAAAATAGGGGCCAAAATTAAACTCAGTCAAACGTTAGTGGCATTTTTGGCATTATGCCTTATTAGAGTGATTAGACCTTCTTTTGTTAGTGATGTATTTATTTCAAACATCTAATCTATAATTATTGTTTATATGTTAACAATATCTAGAACAAGTGGTTAAAAGTTCTCAGTTGTCATCTTTTTTTCCTAGGTTGTAGGTTTTAAACCCATTAAGAGCAAATTTTTTATTTTCCCTCCCGTTCAAAAAAAATAACTTTTATATGTGTTACATGAAATTATACTTACCTAATCATATATTATGCTATCAATATATTATAAGCTATGGTTTGATTTTGATGAATTAAAAATCAAGAATAACTTTTATGAACCTCAAACATACACTTTCACAGCTGAAAATGGGTGGAGTCGAGTTCAAACGGTGAGAAGTTCGAGTATGAAAACAATTTTAGACTCGTGATTTTCAAATTCATACTCAAATATTAGTCTTTCGAATATATCTTAAAATGGAACCCAACTATTTGAGCTCAGTTATATTTGAGCTCATTGACACAGTTGCATTTCCGAACTCTTAGTTCAAGTTCGAGCTCATTCCAATTACAATTTTTTAGTAAAGTATAAATCTAATGTCAAAATATTAATATAAATATATAGGATGAGTCTACAGCGCTCGACGAGCACTGATGAGCACCACTAACGACGAGCACCGATGAACACTATTAATTTAATTTATAAAGATTTAAAATCTAAAGGACTCAACGTATAATTATAAATTATTTAAAAATCAGAAGGTAAATTAATTAAAATATTTTATTTTATTTTTAATTTTTTTAAACATAGATCAAAATACCTATCTACCCTTAAATTACAAAACTCTAATTTTTGTTGATTTAAAATTCAAGCCGCCGCCGCCACCCCTGCCGCTGCCGTCATCATCGCCGCCGCTACCTCCTGCAAACAGTCAATGATTCGAACAAGTTTCAATGCTTCACAAAAGAAAAATTGTATTGTTTACCCAATTACAGGATCCTAATTACACAACCCTAATGAAAAATTTAATGAAAAATGGATCCGATGATGTAAAGATCCATATGCCAAAAGGATTGTGTAATTTACAGATTTCGAGAGTTTTTCATTCAAATCGTATTGTTTACCCAATTACTATTTGTTTCATATGAAAAATAGATCCGCTGATGTAAAGAAAAAAGGATTGTGTAATTTATAGATCCATATACTAAACCGTGTTGTTTACCCAATTACTATTTGTTTCATTCAAATCGTATCAAGAATCGTTATCGAAGGTTACGATTGAGAAGATTTAGACGAACACGAGAGTAAAGGAAAAAGAATTGGGAAATTTTATTAACTGTGAATAGTTGAAGTAAAACTAATATGTTTGACTAGAGTCTTTATTTATACACGGTAAAGAATAAAAGAACAATTTAAAGAAAAATTAAAGAAAAAGAAAATAACAACTAACAAAACTTAACTAACTCTTATACAAATATCCTAATAGCCCCCCCCCCCCCCCCCCTCAAGGTGGAGCATACACAATATGTATGCCCAGCTTGGAGATGAAGAAACTAAAATCAGAAGATGACAAAGCCTTGGTAAACCAATTAGCTAACTGGTTCTTGGAAGAAACTGGAAACACCTTTATAGTTTCATTTTGTATCTTTTCTCGTATCAAATGACAGTCAATTTTTATGTGCTTTGTACGCTCATGTTGAACAAGGTTCTCAGCAATCCTTATTACAGATTGGTTATCACAATACAAATGAACTGTTTGCAACTTAACCTGCAAATCAGAAAGGAGAAAGTTAAGCCATTGTAACTCATAAGTAACAGCAGCAATTGCTCTATATTCAGCTTCAGTTGAAGAACAGAAAAAAGTATTTTGTTTATTAGATTTTCAGGAAATCAAGGATTGACCCAAGAAAATACAAAAACTAGTAGTAGATTTTCTTGATTTTGGGCATGAAGCCCAATCAGAATCAGAGAAAGCTTTCAAGGTAAAATCATTTTGAGCAGGAAAAAATATACCATGTCCTAGACTACCTTTTAAGTACCTAAGAACCCTATGAACAGCAGTGAGATGAACAGAAGTAGGAGCAGACATATACTGGGACAATTGCTGAACAGCATAACATTTATCAGGCCTTGTATGAGTCAAGTATAATAACTTTCCTACAAGTCTCCTATATGTTGTAATATCAACCAAAGGTGTTCCTGAGTGTGTAGTGAGTTTAGAAGTACTTATGATAGGAGTGGAAACAGGTTTAGATGTTAAAAAATCTGAATCTTTTAACAAATTTAAAGTGTACTTCCTTTGACAGAGGTTTATACCTGCATTAGACCTAGTAACTTCCAATCCAAAAAAATACTTAAGAACACCCAAATCTTTGATCTTAAAGGTATTATTCAAAACTGTTTTAATGTTGGTTATTTCATCCATATTAGAACTAGCAACAATGATATCATCTACATAGATAGCAAGGGCTATAAAAGAAGAACCAACACCTTTAATGAATAAAGAAGAACCTGAACCAGCTTGTTTAAAATTTAAAGACAAAAGAAATTCAGTAAGTCTCTCATTCCATTTTCTGCTAGCTTGTTTCAACCCATATAGACTATTTTGCAATTTACAAACTAAACCAGGAGCAGAAAAATTAAAACCAGGAGGAAAATCCATATATACTTCCTCTTGTAAATAACCATGCAAGAAAGCATTGTTAATATCAAGCAGATGCAGATGCCATTTATTAGCAGCAGAAACAACTAATAAGGTTCTAATGGTGTTTAACTTAGCAACAGGACTAAATGTATCAAAATAATCAATTCCAGATTGTTGAGTAAAGCCTTTTGCAACTAGACGAGCCTTATACCTTTCTAAAGTTCCATCTGATTTCAATTTAGTTCTAAAAACTCATTTACAACCTATTGTTTGTTTACCTGAGGGAAGAGGAACTAATTTCCAAGTTTGATTAAGTTCTAAGGCACTAATCTCTTCTTGCATAGCTGTTTTCCAGCATTCATGCTTAATAGCTTGATTATATGTCTTAGGTTCACTCAAAATGGAAACATTATTAACAAAAGATTTATGAGCAGAAGATACATTATGAGATGAATCAACTTGATCAAGAGTATGAGGAGAAGACCTTACTTTAGGCATAGACACAGCAAAATCTTTAAATTTTTTTTGGAAGTTGTCTTTGTCGAGATGGTCTCGAGAAAGCAACTTTCTGACCTTTTGATGCAATAATAGAAGATTGATGGTCATTTAAGACATTAGAAGGAACAATGGAAATTTGTTGTTCATTTGAAACTAAAGGAGGAACAACATGAGTTTGATTTTCATTTGATGCAGAAGTAACATCAGTACTATCATGAACATCAATATTATCAGCAGAAAAAGACTGATCAGAAACATTTTCAACAGAAACATTTTCAACAAAAGTAGTATTTTCATAAACATTTTGATGATGAGTTTCAATAGGTAAAGAAATATCCTTATCTATAAAATTGATGTCTTCAACAAAAACAATATTATCATTTGTAGGAAGAATAACATTAGCTTGAACTACTTTAGAATCCTTAAAAGGAAACTCATCTTCAGAAAACACATCATCTCTAGAAACAAAGACACTCTTAGTTTCTAGATCATACACCCTATATCCTTTAGTATTTGTAGGATATCCTAAAAAATACATTTATGAGCACGAGGGTGCATTTTTATTTTTGGTTTTGGCAAAACAGATGCATAAGTGAGACATCCAAACACCTTCAATTGACTTAGCACATGTTTAGAATCATATAATAATTCAAAAGGTGTCTTGTTTCCAAGAACAAGAGTATGTGTTATGTTTATTAGGAAAGTTGAATGAAGAATGCAGTCTATCCAAAAAAAATAAGGGCAAATTAGCTTGAAATCTGAGAGACCTAGCAACATATAAAATATGCTGATGTTTACGTTCTACTGTATTATTTTGTTGGGGAGTATATGTGCAGGATGTTTGATGTACAATCCCACAATCCCTTTATCTTTAAAAAATCATACATTTCAAATTCTTTTGCATTGTCACTTCTTATACACTTTATCTTCTTTGAAAACTGAACTTCAAAAAAGGTGTAAAACTTAGTAATAATATCTCTAACTTCTCCTTTTAATTTCAATGGAAAAATCAATAAAAACCTACTTTTGTCATCAATAACAGTAAGAAAATAAGAATGTCCATAAAGACTCTTAATGGGAAAAGGACCCCAAACATCCACATGCACAAGATCAAACACAAAATTACTAACAGTAGAACTAATAGAAAAAAATGACCTTTTGTGTTTAGCTAGATGACATATATCACAACTAGGCAAACAGCCAACAAGAATATCATTATGAATTTTAGAGAAAAATTTTATCCTTTTAGCAGAAGGGTGACCTAATCTAGCATGCCAAATAGATAAAGAGGAAAACTTAGACACTGTTAGAGATAGAAACCGAATCTGAAATTTGAAGATGATATAACCCATTAATTTGACTAGCTGTACCAATCGTCTTCAAAAGAACAGTGTCCTGTATAAAACAAGACTGATGTGAGAAAATTAAAGCATAGGTACTATCTTTAACTAACTGAGAAACTGAAATGAGGTTAAAACCAAAATTAGGTATGTAAAGAACATCTTTTAAAAACAAAACAGAATTCAGAAAAATGTTACCAATATGTGAAACCTTAACAAGATCATTATTGGGCAATTTGACAAACTTATTATGAACAATACGAAAATTCTGAAAATAATGTAAAGTGTTAACAATATGATCGGTGGCACCCGAATCAATAATCCAGGTGTCACTTGAACCATTAAAAATGGAAAGAATATTATTTGTATCCGGAACAGCATTCTCAGGAACAAAGCTAGAAGAAAGGGCATTGATCTGAGACTGACTTTCAGAAACAAATGCAGAAGAATTTCTTTCTTGAAGCATAGAAACAATACTTTCATATTACTCTTTAGTGAAAACATGAGAGGACACAGATTCTTGATTCCGAGCAGAATCACTAGAAGTTCCAGACTCATGAGAACTAATTTGATTAGACTTTGAAGACTGATATCTATTTTTATACCCAGGAAAAAACCCATGTTTTCGATAACACTTGTCTACAGAGTGCCCAAAAATCCCGCAAAACGAACAGGTAGGCTTCTTGGTTCCAGAATATACAAAGGATCTTTTATTATCAAAATTGGAATTTGAAACAGGGGGATTTTGTGAAGAAAACCTATTTGAGTTTTGAGAATTAACCATCCCAGCTAAAAACACAGCAGAATCACAATTAGGACTCGACCCTAGAGTTCGTTCATGTTGAAGAACCAAAGCAAAGATTTCATTTATAGATGGTAAGGGTTTCATCATAAGAATTTGCGATTTCTGGACAGAAAAGTTTTCATTTAGACCCCTTAAAGACCTAAGAATAAAATCTTGTTTCCTATATTTATTCGCATCACAAGAACAAGAAATTAAAGGCCTGAGATTTGAAAATTCATCCCATAATACCTTGAGTTGCGTATGATAAGCTGTGACAGAAGACGAACCTTGCTGATGAGAATAAAAATCTTGCATCAGATCAGAAATCTGCACAAGATCTCCCTGGCTGAATCTATCAAACAAATCGGACCAAAGCTCACTTGCGTTGTCGATCCAGATGACGCTTTGGGCGATTTCAAGGCTTAAAGCACGCTGAAGCCAGGAAAGCACAAGGTTATTGCACTTTACCCAGGCATTATACGACGAATCATCTTTGCTGGGTTCTTGAATCGTGCCATCGACGAACTGGAACTTGTTCTTCGAGATGAGGGACATCTTCATCGAACGAGCCCAGCCATGATAATTGTTGTCGGTGAGGAGGGCCGACGTTAAGACGAGAGTCGGATTCTCGTTTGGGTGGACATAAAACTCACTGTTGGGATCATCGGCGCGAACAGAACGACCGTCCAACGTTTCAGAAGAGCGTGGATGCAACGAATCTACTGACACCATATCAAGAATCGTTATCGAGGGTTACGATTGAGAAGATTTAACATTTAGGGTTTCGGAGAACACGAGAGTAAAGGAAAAAGAATTGGGAATTTTTATTAACTGCGAATAGTTGAAGTCAAACTAATATGTTTGACTAGAGTCTTTATTTATACACGGTAAAGAATAAAAGAACGGTTTAAAGAAAATAACAACTAACAAAACTTAACTAACCCTTATACAAATATCCTAATAAATCGCGATGGGACAACAGTTTGTGCTTAAACAAAAGCAGTGGCGACAGCAGGAGGCAGCGGCGACGGCTTAAATTTTAAATGAACAAAAATTAGAGTTTTGTTATTTAGGGGTAGATAAGTATTTTGATTTATGTTTAAAAGAAAATTAAAAATAAAATAATATATTTTAATTAATTTATCTTTTGATTTTTAAATAATTTATAATTATACGTTGAATCTTTTAAATTTTTAATCTTTATAAATTAAATTAATAGTGCTCATCGGTGCTCGTCGATAGTGGTGTTCATCAATGCTCATCGAGCACTGTAAAATTTTTCATATATATATATATATATATATATATATATATATATATATATATATATTAATGTAAATCATCTTTAATATCTAATATCTCAAATATTATGATTAGAAAGTACAGATATTTTATTGTTTTCAATTATCCAAATCGATCACTTCTTAAAATTATATATCCAAAGAATGTTACGTGCATTTTTAAGATACTTTAATTTTGTTTAGCGGATGGCGTGATAAAGCCACGTCAGCATCATGATTAAATGATGAGGAAAACAATAATGATGCAGTTTGCATCCTATCAGCCAGCCGACAACTACCCTTTCCCTTCTTTCTTTCAATCTTCCAATTCTCCATGAGGTTTCGGAAAAAACTGGAATTTTGGTTGCGTAATCTGCGCTTCCATCGACCCAAATGGTCCCCATTTTATGGAAATTTTATATTAAATAAATCCGTCCCACCATTTTTATCCGGGGTCTCAATCAAGGATGGATAAGGTCAAAATTTTTAGTTAATTTAATTTGATTTGACCTGAAATAAATAAAAATTAAAAAAATTGAAGGTAAAAGTGTAAATTTTAAAAACTTCAGTGCTCACCTTCCAACACACGTAGATAGGCCATTGTTTGCATGAGTTGGATAGGGTCAAATTTTTAGTTAATTTAGTTCGATTTTGACCTGAAACAAATAAAAATATGTATTTCAAATACACAATCTTATAAGATCTGATCGAGTCAAAATATGCTAGATTCGGGTTCCATAACCACCCTAGTATTATACCACTTGAGCTAGCCATTAACATTCTCCTCAAAATTAAAATGACAAAAATCTAGAGACCAAAACAAAGTTCAAACATTTTAATAAAATAATATTGGATTGTTGGGTGGCATAAAAAGTAATTATTTGATGTACAATCAGTGGACCATTTTTTTCACAAGCGAGATTTTAAAACTGTCACATGTCCCTTTTAGAGCCCTATATCCTAACCTTTAAATTTTAGATCTTAAACTCTAAAATATAAATCATAAAATTTATTCACAACCCTTAAAACCTGAAGATAAACCCTAGAACTTTAATCTTAAAGCCTAAACCCTAACAACCCTAAAAACTAAGGGCTTGTGGAAAAAAAGTTTTCCACCGCGAATGCATAGAATATTTTCCCAGCATAAAATGCCTCGACACATATATTATAACATAATTTTTTCAAAAATATTTTGTATACAATATCTCGATTATCTGGTCTCTTCCCAAGTTAGAAGATATTAGACATTTAAACACGCTTAATTTTATTTTCTTTTATAAATAATAACAATATCAATCAAATTAACACCAGTCAATTCATATTTAAAATATTTTGAATTACATAAAATTTGATTCTTTAATAATTTATAAGAATAATAATGTTTGGATATTTTTTTCAGGTTGTATTTTACGTAGGTGGCATTTGAAATTAGGGTAAAGTACACAAATGATCACTAAACTATCCTTGAAAATATAAAATAGTTATCGAACTTTCAAAAGTACATAATGGCCATTAAACTTTAGTTTTTGTTAAAAATGGTCATCGAGCAATTAACTATTGTTAAGTGGGTGATGTGACAGTTACAAAAGTTTGAAAAGTAAAACATTTATGTATTCAATCAATTTAGTCCTAATTTAACCCTCATTATTGATGCCTAAATTGATTGAATGTGTAAATATGGAGGAATGAATGTATTATTATACAAATTTGTGTAACCGCGACGTCACCCACTTAACGACAATTAATGATCCAGTGACCATTTTATAATAAAAACTAAAGTTTAATGATCATTATTTAAGTTTTAAAAATTCAATGACTATTTTATACTTTTAGAAATAATTTAGTGACCATTTGTATATTTTACCCTTGAAATTATGATGAGCACAAGGGTGTCATGTCAGAGATGTGTTGTCGACAAGATTTTAGAATTTACATTTTACACATTGATGTAGCATCAAACCCAATCATTGATCTATTTCGCAATAATGCTACCTTTTTGCTATCAATGTGATGGGGAAATAAGAACTCATCAAATGAAAAAAATATATTCTTATACAATATTTAAATAATTAAATAAAAACAATTACATTCGAACACATTTGGATATATGGACACTAAAATTGTTAATTCTACTAAAATTTAGCCACTAGACGAATAAATTGTTATCTATATCGTAAATAAATCGTATGATTTAGACTAAGTACCGTAAAAGCTTATTACGAGGGTAGTCTTTCAATTCAATTTACTTCATTTAAAATATTGAGATTTAGCCCCTGATTTTGTTTAAGAGACTCAATATCTCATCGTAGCATGTATTATTTTAATTGATAGTTAAAATAAATTGGTAAATTGTCCATTTATGTCAATGAAGCTACATATCTTGTTAAAAATTAAAATGAATAACTAATTATCAATTGGTTTAGTGAAATGAGATGTTAGGTCCTTAAATAAGGTCAGGAGTTTGAATCTCACGTAAATGAAACAAACTAAATCAGAAGGGACGCCCCATAATAGACCTCTGCAACATCCAATCCAAGTTAGTCTGTCATTGAAACGAATATTAGTGGTTATAAAAATATATTAAAATAAATAAATTTTATTTGCTATAAAATTTGGTGCCATGGTTAACCAGGTACCAACACGATTGGAAAACAACTAAAAAATTACTTTTAAAAGGTTAATTAATATTATTAAAGATAACTTTTGTCTTTTCCATATACTTCTATACAATTTATAATATAACAATTAGAAAAATACTATTTTTAATAGAAAAATACTATTTATTGATCGAGCATAGGAGTAAAGGATTAATACACAGTTTTTTTTAACATTCCACATATAATTATTGATTGATTTTTTTTATATAAATACATTTTCGAATAAAATATCTAGTAATGATTAAATTAGCGACTAATTTGAACTAGTTAAATAAGAATAAAAAAAGCTGGGCCTTTCTCTTGTCACTATATATATGGGCCGCTAAACGTTGTCGCTAAATAGAGCAGTGGACTGTTTTAGGATAAGGGGCAAAAGTTAAATGTGTATGCCAGGATTGAACTACGAGGGGGGCAGACCGATTAATTTTGAAATAATAGGATCTTAAAAAGTAATTATATCGTAAAAATCAAAGTATTTTAGGTTTAATTTTATA
Organism: Hibiscus tridactylites; assembly: GCA_958450335.1. Classification (NCBI taxonomy): domain Eukaryota; kingdom Viridiplantae; phylum Streptophyta; class Magnoliopsida; order Malvales; family Malvaceae; genus Hibiscus; species Hibiscus tridactylites. The sequence goes on along the minus strand of OY288277.1, from coordinate 82,773,850 downwards.
AATTTTAAATTTGAAAGGTCTCAAAAAGTAATTAAACTAGAAAAAAAGGGGTCAAAGTTTAAAATTATTAATTTTAAATTACAAGGTCCTAAAAAATAATAAACCATAAAAAATTTGGGAGGGGCAAAGAAGGGAAAATGGCTTAATTGCAATGGTTTCAAAATTATTAGAGACTAAAATATAATTAACCCATAAAATTTAGGGGGGGCAATTGCCCCTCCCACATTACACTTAGATCCGTCCCTGTGTGTATGCCTTCTATTGTCGTTTGATTTCAGTCTCGACGTTGTATACAATAATCAGTGATTTTGATCAAAATCAAAGGATCAAAGATAGAATTGCATGCAATAATCAATGAGAAGTGTCCAAGGAGAGAGTTCATTGTTCTTGATCAAAGTAAAAGGAGAGTTCATTGAAGTTTGAAGATTAAGAGGATTTAATAATGAACTGGTATAATTCATTGTTTAGTCTGACTTTAAATGCTGGTCTTTTTTTTAACATTTTTGGGGTCGCCCATTATAAGTGGACTTTAGGCTTATTTTGGAAATATGGTGAATAAAAAATAGGGAAATAAATCAAATAAAAAATTATTTGAGGAATTTTTTGGATATGGAAATTTGTCACCAGCTGCCGGTAATTTTGAAGAATATTTTTTTATCAGTTTTCGGTGAATTTGGATTAAATTATAAACGAATAAAAACTAGTTAGAATCAAAATTGAATTAAAGGAAACGCCATCTAGGGACGAAAATGAATAGAAAAAATATATGAAGAACCATATAAGAAGTTATCTCTTTTATCAAAATCAGGCGTCAGTAAGTTGGGCGCCATCCATGCGTGCCTGATTTTGATAAAAGGGATAATTTCTTACATGGTTCACGTATTCTTGTTCTATTAATTTACATCCCAACATGATTCTTTTAGGCCCGAGAAACTTTTGGGCCCGTTCAGCAACGCTGAACCAACACCCGATTCCATAGACGCCCATTTGGGCAGCAAAAGCTGAAAAATGGTGCAGCAGGAAAACTAGACACCTAACCGACGGCCGTCAGGAGAAAAAAAGGAAAAGGACAAACTCATAAAAGGTCCTGGTACTATGCTTTTTTGTGAATTTAGTTTCAATTATAATTTGATCACATCTATTTTTTTTTTACTTTCATAAACATGTATTTTTAGATATGATAAAATTGTTTTTTTGTTAATTCAATCAAATAATTTATTTGCGACACGTTTAAAAAATTAAAAAGTATAACGTTTGACTATATATATAAAAAAAAGTCAAGTTGTCCATATTACTTCACTAAATGTTTTAAAAAATATCCTCAAATTGTTTGATGAATTAGCATTTGATTGGAAAATATATTTCAAAAAACAGAAAGACCGAGGTATTGTTTGGTAATCTATTCAAAAAAAATCAATCAACTGAAAAATTAGTATTTTCAATAACTTACTTTGTTTAAGTATATTATCCTTATATTAAAAAATATATTATATTTTGAGATTTACATTCGAATATAATTCGTCTGCTCTTTTATGTGCTCTTTATATGATTCACTAATGATTTTATACCAAATGTATTAAAGATTTTTCCATTATTTTATTGATTGCTTATATTTATTGATATTACACGTGACATAAAATGTTTGGCAGAACATATAAAATGATACAAAAAAGGGACAAGTGAATTCTATTATTTACATTCATCAAACAACCTGATTAGATTCAACACTGAATTTTAAGTAAAACATCAAACTGATTTCATAATTTAAATCTAATGCTTAATTTTTCGACACTTAAATTTCAGTTTATCAAACAGTGTCCAAAAAATATAGTAAAGGGACTAAATCTATAAAAACACTTAACACAGGGACCTTTTCAAAATTTGACCATTACCGGAAAATCACGAAAACAATGGACTACATTGTAAAGGTTGACCCTGTAGGAAGAGATTTTTCCTTTTGTTTTTTCTTGTAAAAATGAAAGGAAAAAAAAACAAGTAATAATTTTCCGGGAAAGTCCAATGGATTCGCATAACATTAAAATACCATTTTTCGTGAATAAATTATGCAATAATTAGTGAGAAGTGTCCAAGGAGGGAGTTCATTGTTCTTGATAATCAATAAAAAAAGAAAGAGTTCATTGAAGTTTCAAGATTAAGAGGATTTAATTCTGAATTGATATAACAATAGGATAAAGGCTTAAATATATATTTAATACCTGAACTAGGTACATTCTCTCAAGTTAATACTTAAAGAATTTTTACTCTTAATTTAGTATCCGAACTTAAATTTCATTCATTGTTTTGGTATTTTATTAACTGTTTAGTCCTCAAAACTTATACATTCTATCAATTTGATCCAAATTCGAAACAAGACAATAAATCTAACCCTTAATATTTAAAAATTACATCAATTTAGAAAAAAATATGATATTGTTAAATCAAACGAGTCTATAGAATCGAAGAAACAATTGGACAACTGCATTTTATGATAAAACAACAATTTATTATTAGACTTTTATTATATCATAAAAGTAATATAATATTCCCCGGGAAAAGAACAGACAATTTAGAAGAATTTTTAAATATAAAGAGCTAAATATATTGATTTGTTTCGAATTAGGATCAGGTTGATAGAATGTTTAAGTTTTGGTACCAGTTTGGGAGAATGTGTCTAGTTCAAGTATCAATTTAGGAGCAAAAATTCTTTAGGTACCGACTTGAAATAATGTGCCTAGTTCATGTACCAATTTGAGAGTAAAAATATTTTAGGTACTAACATGGGTAAATGTACCTAGTTTAGGTACCAAATATTTATTTAAGCCCTAAGATAAATATATCAAGTTATCGATTCAATCGGTTGAACTTAGAATCGGATGTTATTGGCTTATTGTTTAGTTGACTTAATATTTATTTGTCTTTTTTTAAAACATTTTTAGGATCGGCCATTATAAGTGGACTTTAGGCTTATTTTGAAAAAAAAAGAATGGTGAATTAAAAAGTAGGGAAATAAATCAAATAAAAAAGTTTAAATATACATTTGATACTTGAATTATACATTTTCTCCCAAGTTGGTACTTAAAGAATTTTTATTCTTAAATTGGTACTTGAATTAAACATTTTCTCTCAAGTTGACACTTAAAGAATTTTTCCTCCCATTTTGATACCCAAACTTTAATTCCATCAACTATTCTAATACTTTTATTAACATACATAGTCCCAAAACTTATACATTCTATCAATTTGGTCATAATTCGAAATGATTCAATAAATTTAACCATGTGTATTTAAAAATACCATCAATTTAGTCATTTTTACGATACTTTCAAATTAAACAAGCCTAACGGATCAAAACAACAATGCGATAACTGCATTCTACCATAAAATAACATCAAGTTGTTGTTAAAAAAATTTATACTGGGAAAGTGATATAAACATTTACAGGAAAAAAACAAACAATTTAAGAACATAACAAATAATAAATTGATAAGATTTCTAAATATAAAAGGTTAAATTTATTGAATTATGACCAATTGATAGAATGTATAAGTTTGGTATCAACTTGAGAGAAAGTGCCTAGCTCAAGTACCAACTTGGGAGTAAAAATTCTTTAAGTACCAATTTGGGAAAATATGCTTAATTCAGGTACTAATTTGAGAGTAAAATTTCTTTAGATACCAACTTGGGAGAAAATGTATAGTTCAGGTACTAAATGTATATTTAAGCCAATAAAAAAGTATTTGAGGAACTACTATATTTGTTACATTGGGTGGCGAAGTCGTATATGATCTACATGAGGATTGTTTTGAGTGAATTTGAGATCAATTTTTGGCTTTGGAAAGTTGTCACCAGCTGCCGGTAATTTTGAGGATTTTCTTTTTATCAGTTGTCGGTGAATTTGGATTAAATTATAAACGAACAAAAACTAGTAAGGGTCAAAATTGAATTAAAGGAAGCACCTAGGGATAAAAGTGAATAGAACAAAAATATGAAGAACCGTATAAGAATTTATTTTTTTATATCAAAATCAGGCGTCAGCGTCAGTAAGTTGCGCGCCCATTCATGTGTGCCTGATTTTGATAAAAGGGATAATTTCTTACATGGTTCACATATTTTTGTTCTATTAATTTACATCCCAACATGGTAAGGGATACAATCCAAATCAATGTGTGCAAAAAAAATTTAGGACTTAATTGGTTTTTTAAGTTTAAAAACTTCTTACATCCAATTTTAAAAATAAGGGTAAACTACATCATATACTATTAAGCTTTAAATTCAGTATCGATTATATCACTAAATTAAAACTCAATATTATTTTAGTACCGAACTTTAGTCTAAGCTTCAATTATACCATTGAACCATTAAAATCGATGACGTGGACGGATCTTAGCAGTCCACATGTAACAATGTGGAGGGATTTTAATGGTCCAGTGGTATAATCGAAGCTTGAACTAAAGTTTAGTGGTAAAATATTATTAATTTTTAATTTACTGGTATAATCGATTCTAATATTAAAGCTTAATGACATCTGGTGTAGTTTAACTTAAAAATAATTTAAACCAACGATAACTAACTATAAAAACGGACAAAAATCCTTTCCCTTTTTCAGTACATTTTTCTATGCCCAACGTTAAAAAAAAATCAAATTTTAAGCCTTAATCTTAAATTTTAAATCTTAAACCTCAAATCCTAAAAATTACACTCAATTTCTAATTCTCTAAACTCTAATCCTAAACCTTAATATTAAATCCTAAACTTATTTTTAATTGCGAGATACAGAACACACAAGACAACATTTCTATTCATAAACATCACCTAATAAGCACCGAGAAACTTTTGTCAACCTGGCAAACACCTAACCGACCGCCGTTAGGAGAAAAAAAGGAAAAGGACAAATTCTATAAAAGGTCCTTGTACTATGCTTTTTTTGTGAATTTAGTTTCAATTATAATTTGATCACATCTTTTTTTTTACTTTCATGTAGTTTTAGATGTGATAAAATTGTTTTTTTTTGTTAATTCAATCGAATAATTTATTCGCGACACGTTTAAAAATTTTAAAAAGTATAACATTTGACTTTATAAAATAGTCAAGTTGTTTACTTCACTAAATGTTTTAAAAAATACCCTCAAATTGTTTGATGAATTAGCATTTGAATTTTGAATTGAAAAATATATTTCAAAAAACAGAGACCGAGGTCTTGTTTGGTAATCTATTCAAAAAAAATCAATCAACTGAAAAATTATTATTTTCAATAACTTACTTTGTTTAAGTATAGTTTACTTTGAAATTTACATTCGAATAGAATTCGTTTGCTCTTTTATAGGTCCTTTATATGATCCACCAATGATTTTATACCAAATGTATTAAAAAATTTATTATTTTGTTGATTGTTTATATTTTATTAATATTACACATAACATAAAATAATTGGCCGGACATATAAAATAATACAAAAAAGGACAAGCAAATTCTATTATTTACATTCATCAAACAATCTGATTAGGTTCAACACTGAATTTTAAGTAAAACATCAAACTGATTTCATAATTTAAATCTAATGCTTAATTTTTCGGCACTTAAATTTCTGTTTATCAAACAGTGTCAAAAAAATATAGTAAAGGGACTAAATCTATAAAAACACTTAACATAGGGACCTTTTCAAAATTTGACCATTACCGGAAAATCACGAAAACAATGGACTACATTGTAAAGGTTGACCCTGAAGGAAGAGATTTTTCCTTTTGTTTTTTTTCTTATAAAAATGGAAGGAAAAAGAACAATAAGAAAAAAACAAGTAATAATTTTCCGGGAAAGTCCAATGGATTCGCATAACATTAAAATACCATTTTTCGTGAATAAATTATGGATCAAATCAAAGTCGCTTTTCCAGTTTTCCATTTACAAGAAATTGTTTATATATTTACTTTGGAAAAGAAGAACCTTTTTCATCTTTTCCAATTCACTTGTCATCGAAATCATCAGCCACTCTTCACCTCCAGAAATGCAGAAACTGCTTCACAAGAGCTTCAAGCCAACCAAATGGTATTTTTCTCTTCTTTTTCTGTCTTTGAATCGAACAGGAACTAACCGTTTGATTCTTTTTTTTTTGAATTTTGGGTTTTGGTTTGTTGCAGCAAGACAGCTTTAAGGATGGCGATACCACGAATAAAGCTGATGAGGAACAAAAGGGAAGCTCAAGCTAAGCAGTTGAAGAGAGAATTGGCTCAGTTACTGGTGGCGGGGCAGGACCAGACGGCAAGAATTCGGGTATTTGGTTTTGAATCAAAGTTTTCAACTTTTCATCATATTTGTCAGGGATTTAAATTGCGGTTGCAGCTGCGTTTTCAGTCGTGTTGTGTTTATTGCAGTTACGGATGTAACAGTTTCTGATACTGCAGTTTCGGACAGTGCCGATACAGCGGACCGCTATTTAAACCCCTGGATTAATCATGAAGTTGTTTTGTGATTGTTGTGTGTACTGATTCTGGGTTTTTGTATTGGTAGGTGGAGCATGCGGTTAGGGAAGAAAAGACTGTGGAAGCTTATAATCTTCTTGAAATATACTGTGAACTTATCGTTGCGCGTATGCCGATGGTTGAATCTCAAAAGTATGTAAAATTACTCCCTCTGGTAGTTTTTTTGGAATATATATATACACACATATACATATTAATGGAAGTTGTCTTCCTGAATTGGATTGCTAGTGTTCCCTTTCGGGATCCTGTGTACCGATTGGATGATCGGCCGGGAGATAGTGATTTCTGGTAAGAGAGACATGGAGAAATGTTGTGGTTAGTTCATCGAGAGGATGAATTTTTAAGTGTTTTTCGTGTTTTAGCTGGATTATGTTTGCTTGTTTCTATCGAATTTAATAGCTTCAGGTTGTGTTTAACTGATCTGAATTATTCAGGGACTGCCCTATCGACTTGAAGGAAGCGATTGCCAGTGTAATATATGCATCTGCAAGGTGCGAAGATATACCGGAGCTCAAGGATGCCTCCAAACATTTTACAGCAAAATACGGGAAAGAATTTACTTCTGCCGCACTCGACCTGCGTCCTAACTGCGGTGTTGGTCGTATGGTGAGTTTGTATGGAATGGTTGAAATGTAACTGACGCGTTTGATCGGTGATAGTATTAACTGATCCATACGCTGTTTCCTTTAGTTGGCTGAGAAGTTATCGGCCAAGGCACCTGATGGTCCGACCAAGCTCAGAATCTTGACTGCAATTGCTGAGGAACACAATATCGAGTGGGATCCTGCATCATTTGGAGCAAAAGAATCAAAGGTTTATGATGACATGCTGGTAAGACTAGTATAGTTCAAAATAGGTTATTTTTTGTTCGATTCTCCGACATATAATCATGTCGAGTGTCCTCCTTAGAGAAATATTCGATTCTGCAGAAAGGACCAAATACTTTTACTGAGGCTGCCAAAGTTTCGGCATATCCTTCTAATATCCAAGCTCCACCTGGTCCTTATGAGCAGAGACCTAGTGTTCAAGTTCCGAAACATGCTGAGAAAAATGATACGCCTACAAGCTTCTCCGAATACAGCTCTAGACCGTCTCCTAATCCTAAGGATTTTACTTATTCCAACACTGGTGGTGCCGATAATTTGATGTCCTCTGGAACCTATTCTCCAAATTCAAAACCTCCTGGTACGTTAATTATTAGATTTAAACATGATGGTTTTTATCTTAGTTTATTCTTCTCTGTTACTTATAGTATATATTTGGGTGCTCGGTTTGCAGGAACTGGAAATCAAGGGTTTAGGCATTCGTATTCTGGAAACGAGAGTGCCTACTCTTCACCAAGGCAACACTGGAATATGGACTTCAAGGATGCTACTACTGCTGCTCAGGTTGCTGCAGAATCTGCAGAGCTAGCGAGTATGGCTGCCCGAGCTGCTGCTGAGCTTTCGAGCCGTGGAAGTACGACTCAGCAGTATTTTATGGAGTCGCCAATGTCGCCTCTTTGTCGTATGAGGGATGAGGAACCACAAAAGTATACTGGCTCAGCATCTCAAAACGAATCATCAGTGAATAACAAAACCACAGATGCATATTCTGAAAGAAGCTCATTTCTACAAGTCCCGTTAGACCATTTCGCTGAAGTGAATTTGACGAGAAAATCAGGCGAAAACGGTGATCATCAGAGTGTCAGGGGCAGGGAACAATCAAGCTACTCTCATTCTCATTCTCAGTCAAACAGTTTTACTGATGATCATGATGTTGTCTCTAATTATAACCGGCTAAAGTCAGAAAATGATAAGAGAAACTCGGGGGACAGCCGGACGCCATTTGTGAATGATTTTGCTGATTATCAGGAAGTGAGGATCCAGAAGCAATCAAGTCGTTCTTCGTCTCATTCTCGATCAAGTACTTTTTCCGATGATCATAGTGTTGTATCAAGTTTAAACCGTCAGAACTCAGGGAATAACAAAGGAAGCACAAAAGAAGCAACACATTCTTTCAATAATGCTGCAGCCGTTTTTGACGATTATGGATCAGATGATAATGAAGATCGTTTTGATATTGAGGAAGAGCACGAGGCACATGAATTCAGTATGAGCTTATCATCTCCTGGTCCATTTACAAAAGCAAAATCTTGGAGCACTGAGAAGAATGTCGAGTCACGTGGAAAGTCCTTTACAGGATCACTTATTTTCTCGGAGCAGCAGCGAGCAACTCCTGTCTTCTTTGAAAGTTCAACTAGCTTTGCAGCTCCACCACCACCACATGGAGATGACTTGCCGGCGACTTTTGATGATTATGGCCCTAGTTCAGAAAGTGACAAAGAGATCGACAAAACTACAATTGCTAGGAGCACCAAGCCTAGTATAGGTAGTAATGGAAAGAGTATGGATTCACACCAAGCTGGAAACAGTGCTTTCAATCCACAATTTGTTCAAGTCATGGGAGATACTGAACTCTCTAATGATTCTAGTCCGGAAGAAGGTATGAAATTGAACTTTGGAAACTTGACGGGTGGCCTTCGACATAAGGGTTATAGGCTTCCACCATATACAAATAGTCCACGAGGCAACGATGCATCTACTAGAATTCAGCAGTCATCCCCTCCTGCAGCAGTGGAGGCTTCAGTTGGTTCGGTATCTTACAATCAAGAGCCATACAATAGGAAAAGGAGTGATGAAGTGAATAGAAAACTCAACATGAGAGCATCGAGTACTCGTGTCGATCCTAGTGATGATGACTCTGAGGAGAGACCAAAACAGACTTCTAGTGGCACTCGAGACCGGTATAACAAAACACCAAGCATTGAAGAAAATCAAAGATCTAGCTTAAGGGTCGCAGTCCCATATTTTGGTTCGGGAAATAGTGGTTCTGATGAAGACCTTCCTAACACAAATTTAAATGCTTCTTCCAACACTGGTTTTTCTCGAAGGACGAAGGCCTCTCCTTCAAATTCACAGAGAAGCTCTAATCTTAAAGCTACTGTTTCTTCTGAGCCAAGCGTAGGTTCCGGCTATGGTGACAAGAATTCCTCCTCGAGGAGTTCAAATGCGGACGAGCCTCTACCAAAGACTCAGTCTCAGAAAAAGAACTCGAATCACTTGGGAAGTTTTCAGCATCCCCAGTTGTCATCACAAGCAACTTCAAGGCTGGTCTCAGAGATCAAAAGATCTTCATCTGATAGAACTTCCAAGTCATTGGAAAGGGAACAATCATCCGTTTCTGTCCCGAAGATTATAACATCAGCTAGTGCCAAAAGTTTGACTACTCAAACTTCAATCGGCGAGGGCCAGTCCAAGCAGAATGCTAGTCATGTTCATCCAAAGCTTCCCGATATTGATATCTTAACTGCACACTTCAATTCAATCAGACAGAATCGACAATGAACATAAGATTCTTTCCGAATTAGTTTAGAATGGTTTTTTTATTAACTACAATATACATTGTTCATGTTTATACAGGTCCTTGAGGTTACAGAGATGTATATATAATATAGCATGTATTATTTGTTTATGGATCTGTTTCTCACATGCTTCTTTGATTTGGAGCTTTCTGTAATGCAATAAAACTGTTCTTTTGGGACACTGGTCGTCTGAAATCGTGTTTATAAGTCGTATTGTTCGTGTGACATCGTGTTTATAAGTCGTATTGTTCGTGTGACATCGTGTTTATAAGTCGATATTGTTCTCTTTGAGTACTCGTTGATCTTGGAAAGCTTCGTCATCCGAAGCGGACCCCCATATGGTACCAATGTTGCAAAGTAGTTTAGAACCTAAAATGATCCATAAACTGCTAGGAACACTTGTCTTGAACAAACCGTTGACTTCCATGGACTAATAATAAGCTGTGTGTTTTTGTAAGAGAATTCTTGAAAGATAATGGCAATGTTAATCTATTACATGGTCATGGGGTATAAAACATGTGTCTTTGCTTAATTATGGCTGTCTTCCTTTTTGACAACTATACTTGCCTTATGGAACAGGCCAAAGAGCAATAACACTCTGGTTATGGATCAAAAACTAATTCGAATTAATCTGAATTTGTTAGGATGATCAATCGATGGAGTGTGGTCAAGAGGGGTGAATTGACAATTTTAAAAATGAAGGGGAGCAAATTGAAAGATATAAAATTGAGACACACGAGATTTATAGTGGTTCAACCTTCTAACAAGGTCTAAATCCACTACCTTAATTTTTCAATAAGGATTTTTCCATATTCATGAAGAAATTCTTCCATTTTTCTAGGCTCAAGAGGAAATCTTTACACTATCGAAACTTTCTATCTCAAAGCTTTGATAAATCACTCTTTTACAAGAAAAGAAATAGAAAATTGAGAAGTCCTTTCAAAGGTAAATGTTTGCCCAATTATAAAGTCCACTCAAACCCAAAACTTGAATTAAAAGATTACAAATATGCACTCTCAAGTGGGTTACAAGAATTTGACTTTAAAAGCTCAAAGATGTTGGATTTATGCTTGAATGCTTAAGATTTGTTAAATAGTTGTTGTTGTAGCTTTGGGACTTGTTTATATACCCCTCATTGATTTCTAACCGTATGAGTGGCTGGAATATTGAATAGAGCCGTTGGGCTGCATTTTTCCCGCAATAAATATTGTCTGCCAACCATCGGTATCGGAACACAGACTGTTATAACGGTACCTGCAAAAAGAAGAAAGAGTCGTTGTACAAAGAAGTATCGATACGCGAGATGGCATATCGGTACAAAAAGTGTATTTTTATAAATAGGTATCGGTATGGGCTAAGCCGTATCGGTACCGATTTTGCTCACTAAAAAGTCGAGAATGAAAAATTGTATCGGTACGCCTAAGGACGTATCAGTACGGTATAAATAATTTTTAAAGTTGTAATTCCAATAAACTAACAAGGGCAACGGTCGAAAATTAATTGTAAATATTTACAAAATCTAAATACCTCGTATCGGTATAGGTGAAGTTGTACCGATACTCAAAGGTCATTTGGTTCCAAGGTATGAATGGCGTATCGATATAGCTACATTCGTATCGGTGCCTAATAGCCATTAAATATAAATCGTTTTTCAGTAGCTAAAATCTGAATCGATACGGCTAAGGGCGTATCGATACTCATCGACCAAAGTTGGCTATTTGAGTACAAAAACACTTAGAAAATATTTGGGTTTTAGTTTTTGACTTAGAAACAATTTTATGTTTGAATCCTTGTCGTTTTGTGATTCTTTTTTAGTACTTAAAAATTTATCCAATTTTACAAATTAGTCATTGAAATTCTTGTTATATCGAAATTAAATATTACTTTTATAATCTCCTTTTTTGATATAACAAAACCAAAGTAAATTTTTAAGTAAACTAGAAAAATACTCCCATTTCTTTAAGGCTAAAAGATAGTTTTATTTTGAAAACCTTTTAAAATTTAATCTCAATTCTTCTCCTTTTTTGTTAGATCAAAATCAATAGGGTAAATAAAGTAAGATATAAAACAATAAATAACTCCAAGCATGAAGGAAACAACATAGATATTATAAATTCAATGCATAGAGTTCAGAACAACATAATAATCGAACATAAACTTAAAAACATAATCCTAAAGCATAAAGTCATAGAAATTCAAAAACATAAGAACTTAAGTGCATAAAACTCAAATCCTAATATGATATGATATGGATGAGATACAAAAGCCTAAGAATCGTCTTCATCCTCATCTCCATCCTCTTCATCATCTTCCATAGCATCATTACCAAGAGAATGTCCACGCCACTCGTCGTGAAACACGGTGAGAGTCATATCCATCGAAGCTTGACGAGTCTCAATAGAAGTGACTCTAGCTTCCTAGGATGCCAAACGAGTATCAAGATATGTGAAGCCGAAAGTCATACTCCTATCCAAAGAAGCAAATATCCCGTCAAGATAAGCCATAAGAGCATCAAAGGAAGGTGAAGGTGGAGCAACTGGGTCAACAGGAACATTCTCCACGTGCTCGGGCTGAACATCACCAGGAAGATCCGCAATACGAACCCATTCTCCTTTGTAGATAGTGAACTTTTCTCGACGGAGTGAATGATCATCGATGAGATCGGTGAGAGGTAAACCAAGGTCATAAGAGCAATCAATCCCGATCTTGTGGAACATATAGCTCAAGGCAGTGCCATAGGTGAAAGATGTCACAAGAGAGGTATGACGATTTTGCACAAGGTAGACTATCTCAACAAACATAATCTGAGCTAGGGTTAGGACGCTTACCCTCACAAAAACAATGGATCCAAAAATCATCGACTTAACGAATCGAGGACCATTTACCACCAGATGGTTAAAACCACCAAGTGATAAGAAAGTGAAGTAAGCGATCATGAGCATTAAGTACGGTCACGAAGCCACTTTGAGTATGTCCCAAAGAATCCTCATCATCTAATCTCACATCTTTTAAACCCAAAAGATTAGCTATAGAAGAAGAGTCAAGTTGAAATTTTTGTCCCATAAGGTAAGACTCTATGGCTATAACTTCGGTTTTAGCAAGGTTTAAAATACACAGGGCATTAGAGTAAAAAATAAGGACAAGGTTTCGGTAAAGAATATCGGATATGCTCTAAAAGCCCATGAACTTCCATTGAGTTAATAAATCAAGATAGAGAAAGTGAAATTCATCGGAAGTCATGAAAGGGATAGAAACAACACGCTCACGAAAAATTTTGAAATTTTGGCAATGTTAAAAACGGTCCATGTCGTGAGGACATTGAGGTTCATTAAAACATAGTCGAAACATATTGCTCAAGTTAGGTTTTGTACCATTATTTTCGGGTTTGAGATTTGGATTTGAAGAATTAGACCTGATCTCTTTTCTCGCTATTTTCTTGTGACCCATGGTAAAAACCTGAGAAAGAAATCAAACCACAAAACAATGTATGCATAAACATCACACTCAATCCAATGATCAAGGTATTATGAAAACCTATATTGTATGGTTTAAAAACATATACAAGTATAAAAGAATTTTTGGTGAAAGAAAAACTACGAAACAATGTAGAAAAAATATGAGTATAATTTTATATTCAAATAAAAAAAATTCAGTTTTGAAAGAATTTTTGTAAAAACTTTGAAACCCAGACTATTTACAATCTAAATATATGATTTTGAAACACAAAAGCATGATAATTAAAAAGAAAAACAAAATTTAAAGAAAGTTAAGTTTTATACCTTGAATATGGATGAATAAGAGATGATGTTGCACAAACTTAATGATAAAGGCTTGGTTTGATGTTGAAAACTAAAAACGCCAAAGAAATTTTGATGATTTGTGAGAAAAGCAAAGAATTTGAAGGGTTTAAATAGATGAAAAACCAACCTAGGGTTTTAGAGAGAAAGTTGATTTTGAGTTAAATTAGGAAAACCCTCTTTTAATGATCATTTAAGACTCTAGCAGCTACGCGTATCGATACACTAAAGTAGTATACCGATCCCTATTGCGTACCGGTAAGGAATGTACCCATACTGATCCCTAACATGTACCAGTATAGGTTTACCTATACCGAAACTGCCTCATGATACCCGTATCGATACATGATTCCCCGTATCGATACCTCTGAGCAAAAAAGTCATTTTGAGAGCAAGTAGCTCAAAAATTCGAACTTGATCGAATTGACATGCATGTATATGATATGAGATCATCATGTATGAGAAAAAACAGATGCAAACTCCCATAGCAACTTGAATAAATGCATATAGGAGCACAAACACAAAAGCATGGAAATCAACCAAATCCAAGCAAGATTTAAACACTTAAAAGGGTCTAAGGTTCAAGAAAGGCCAATAAGCCCCAACTCTCTCCTAAGAGAACAAAAATGTTCTTTGTCTAATGGTTTGGTGAATATATCTGCTAGTTAGTTCAAGGTATCTACATATTCTAGAACTACATCATTTTCAAGACATGATTTTGTTGAGTGGGTCAATTTAATGTGATTTGGCCAAAAGAGGGGGTGAATTGGCTATTTAAAATTTAAGAGAGCAAAAAGGAAATTGAAAAATGGAGGACAAGGCAATTTATAGTAAGCTTCTAACAAGCTCTACATCCAATACCTTAGCTCTCGCTAAGGATTTTCAACAACTTTCACTAGATGTTCTTCCCCTTTTATAGGCTAAAGAGTTAACCTTTACAATTGGTCAATCTTTCTACCTAAAGATTGACCCAAAAGACTCTATTTACAAAGAAGAATTTGCCAAAAGAAAATCTCTCTCTCAAGACTGAAAATTTTGCCCAATTACAAACAAACACTCCCAAACTTGAACTAAATATTGACAATAGGAATTAGAACAAGTTGGGTACAAGATTTGACTCTATTAAGCACAAGAGTTTGGAATATAGCTTGGATGTTGCAAGAAGAATCAATAGTTGTTACTGTAGCTTTTGAGGCTTGATTATATACCCTTGCATTGATTTCAAGCCGTTTTGGTGGTTAAGATCATCAATTGAGCCGTTGGGCTTCATTTTTCCCGAAATAAATGCACTTTTGCAACCTACGTATTGGTACTCGAGCAACCGTATCGATACCTGTCTCAAAATAGAAAGAGCCATTGTGCACATTTAAGAGGGCATATCAATACGCTATAAGGGCGTATTAGTGCGGGTATATGAGTAAAAATAGGGGCATATCGATACTCTATGACCGCATCGATACAAATTTTCCTCACTGGAATCTTGAGAAAAACTTTGTAAAAAGTGTATCGATACGATATAAGGGTGTATCGATACGGTCTAATGACCGTTTGAATTTTGCTGAAATTATAACTGACAAGCAACGGTCAAAAACTTTAAATTCAAAGATTTATCGAATCATATCAAACCGTATCAATACGTGGACTTACTATATCGGTACACTATGCCTTAAAGTTAAGCCCAGGTAAAATATCGTATCGATACAGGTAAAATCGTATCGGTACGCTTTTGTTGATTAAAATTCCATAACCTAAAAACCGTATCGATATGGCTACATCGTATCGATACGCCTTGGCGTATAAACAGATTTTGGGCTATTAACACTTAGAATTTTCTTCTTGAAACAATTTATTTGACTTAGATATATTTTGGTTCAAGTTTTCTTGTCAATTTATGAGACTTTGAAATACTTAAAAAATCATTTATTTTTACAAATAGGTCATTAGACACTTTGTTATATCAAAATCAAATTAGGTTTTACAATCTCCCCCTTTTTGATATAACAAAACCAAAGTAAATTTTTAAGTGTTTTGAAAACTTTGGTTTACTTTCCTTAATTTAAGATTGATTTTCAAAGATTTGTAAAAATTTATATTTTACACTTGTCCCCTTTTTGTTAAATCAAAATCAATGCAAACATTCTAGGATATAGACAAGATATAGCAATGAAGTACAAAGCATAATTAAAGCAACATAATAACATTAAAATTCAAAGTGAAATCCAAAGCAATAATAATTCAAAGTAATTTTAAACTTAAATCCATACTTAATCCTAAAAACAAAAGCAAAGCATAGGGTTTCTAACATAAAGGTGCATGAAAATGAAATCCTAATATGATATGTAATGAGATGATATGCTCAAAAACTACCCGTCCCCATCGACTTCATCCTTGTCCTCTTCGTTTTCATCATCAACGTTGGCTTGAGATTGCTGAGTTTGGTTAAGCCAAGAACCATAGAAGGCGGTGAGAGAGACATCTATGGAAGTTTGTTGTTGTTTAATGGACTTGACTCGATCCTTCAA
Organism: Hibiscus tridactylites; assembly: GCA_958450335.1. Taxonomy (NCBI): domain Eukaryota; kingdom Viridiplantae; phylum Streptophyta; class Magnoliopsida; order Malvales; family Malvaceae; genus Hibiscus; species Hibiscus tridactylites. The sequence goes on along the minus strand of OY288277.1, from coordinate 82,757,652 downwards.
AGATGTGAAACCAGTATCAATGGCGGCAAATCTGACATCCATGTTATTCCCTAAGGTGGTGAATTGCTCATTGAGATACGCCATGAGTCCATCCATGGAAGTTTGAGCTTGTGGACTTGTGGACCTTGAGGAGCTACTGGAGGTGGTTGATCTTCTTGAGGAGGAGGGCGAGCAACACGAACCCACTCATAATTAATGCACTCAAAGTGATCACGAGTACGAGAGTGTTCGTCAATGGGCTTGCCTAGAGGCTCGGTAGCATTATGGGAACAATCGATCTTCAAGGAATGAAACAAGAAGCTCAACGTCATGCCATAAAAAAATGTTGAGTTGATCACACAATTGCAAATGGCAAAGAGGGGGGTGAATTGGCAATTAAAAATTTGGTGGGAGGAATGAGTGAAAAATAAAAGATGACACAAGTAGTTAGAGTGGTTCAAGTTCTCCAAATGAACTCTACATCCACTACCTTAGTTCCCACTAAGGATTTTCAACCAATTCACTACTTGAATTCTTCCCCTTTTCTTTGATGAGGAGGTAACCTTACAAATTGATTAAGCTTTCTACCCAAAGCTTAATCCACTCAATTTACAAAGAGAATATTTTGGTAAACTCAAACAATTCCTCTCAAAGGATAAATGTTTACCCAAATACAATTTTCAAACTCCCCAAACTCACAATACAAGATAACAAATGAAATCACTAGAGTTGGGTACAAGAATTTGACTTTGAATAGCACTAGGGTTTGGATTTTTGCTTTGATGTTGCTTGTGGGTTCAATAATAGTTGCTTGGTCAATTGAAGCTTGTTTTTATACCCTTGCATTGATTTCTAGCTGTTTGGGTAGTTGGGATCATCAATAGAGCCGTTGTGGACATTTTTCCCGCAATAAATGCAGCTCTGCAGCCTACTGTATCAGTACTCGGGAAGGGCGTATCGATACCTGCATCAAAGAGGAAAGAGCCGTTGTGCCTGAAAACAAAGCGTATCGATACGCATAGAAAGCGTACCGGTACGGTTTTAAGGGGCGTATCGATACGGGATGCCGTATCGATACTGTCTTTACTCACTGGAATCCCAAGTCATGTTTACATAAAAAGCGTATCGATACGCCTACCAAGCGTATCAGTACGGTATAACGGTCTTTTAAAAATTGGGAAACCAACCAACTGACAAGTAACAGTCATATAATTAAATGCTTAGATTTTTCAAAGATGTGCTTATCGTATTGATACGGTTGCAAGGCGTATCGGTACGGTTTCATGAAAACAGTTGCCCAGATGAATATCGTATCGATACGGTTGCAAAGCGTATCGGTACGGTAACTCCATTAAAATTCCAGTGGCAAAAGAGGGTATCGATACACATTAGGGTATCGATATGCCTGAGCGATTTTGTGAACTTTGGTTTGAAAATAAAATTCCAGTAGCCAAAGAGGGTATCGATACGCATAAGGGTATCGATACGCCTGGGCGTTTTTGCATACTTAGGCTTGAAAAACATAGGAAAAGACTTAGAGAATTTTATATGTTTAAGAGTAGGTCTTTAAATATTATTTTGTTTAAAAACACTTGTCAATTGTGAGACTTTAAAAAGTACTTAAAAATTTATTGTTTTGCAAATTGGTCCTTAAGTTTATGTGTTATATCAAAATCAATTTTAGTTTCACAATCTCCCCCTTTTTGATATAACAAAACCATAAATAAATTTTTAAGTTTTTGAAACTTTGAAAAGTTTTCTCCCGCTTTAAGATAGATTTTCAAAAATAAAACATGAAACTTTGAAAAGCTTTCTCCCCCTTAATTTAAGATAGACTTTCAAAAATAAAACATTGACTCTATGATCTTTCTCCCCCTTTTTGTTAGATCAAAATAGAATACAAGGATAATAGCAACATAATAGCAACAATAATTCATTAAACTTAAAGCAATCATAAGAGTTCAAATGCATAAACTTCAAATTAAACATAATAGTTCAAATGCATAAACTTCAAAGCAACCATCATAATCCAAACTTTAAAATTCTAAAAACATAGATAATAGGCATAAACTTCAAATCCTAAAAACAAAAGTGCAATAACATATATAAAAGACTAAATCCCCTAAGATGAGATGCATGATCTACTCGTCCCCTTCTTCATCATCATCGTCCTCGTCATCTTCTTCTTCATCTTCTTGAGAGGGTTGATTCCTTCGGTTTTGATTGATCCAAGCACCATGGAAGGCGGTAAGAGAAATATCCATGGAGTTTTGGCGAGTAGCCATGGTGTCCACTTTCTTCTCTATCTCTTTGACGCGATCTTCTAACGATGTGAAACGAGTGTCCATCGCGTTAAATCCGGCTTCCATAGAAGTAAACTTTTCATTTAGGAAAGTCATAAGAGTACTCATGGAAGATGAATCAACCGGAGCACGGTGAGAGCTCGAAGAAGCACGAGAGGCATCAACCAAAGCATCTTGTGAAGGATCTTGAGCATTGCGAACCCAATTATTATCAACATAAGTGAAACCGAAGCGAGTTAGAGAGCACTCATCTATGGGTAGGCCAAGGGTTTCGGGAAAGTCATGTGAGCAATCAATGCCAAGGGATTGAAGGAGATGACTCAAAGCCGTTGAGTAGTAAAAGGATGAAACTTGTTTGGTGTGACGGTGTTGAACTAAAAAGACAAGGTCGACAAAAATAATTTGACAAAGATTTGGACGATGACCTTCTCTAAAACACCTAAGCCAAAAATCATCCGTTTGACGAATAGTTGAATATTTCCCACCTGATGGACGTAGGAACCAAGAGATAAGAAGATGAAGGATACGGTCATGAGCATTTAAAACTTTAGCTGAGCCTAAAGGACCTGTACCCAAGGATTGTTCATCATCAATACCAACATTTTCAAAAGCAAAAACATTACATAAAACTTTTTGATCAATTTGAAAGGTTTTACCCATGACAGAAGATTCAATGGCAATGACATTCTCCCTAGCTTCATCATGAATGCATACAGCATTAGAAAAGAATACGATGACTAGGTTCCTATATAGAATAGGAGGAATGCTCAAAAAAATATAAAAACTTCCATTGCTTAATCAAAGGTAGGTATTGGAATTTAAAACGGGGAGAACTTAAGAATGAGATTGACACAACACGTTCTTCCCTAAGGTTCATACTTTGAAAATGTTTATATCGTTCTATATCACCATCATCGGGAAAACTCAATTGGATAATATAAAAAAGGTTAGGTGTAGGATTACCCTCGACATCCTCATGAGGATTGAAAGTAGAACGATGACGCTTAGTTCCCTTTTTCGGTGCCATAACCCTGAAAACACATCAAAAATGATTCGAATATGTATGCAATTAACATCCTATTCAATCCAATAAACTCTAATAATTCAAGGTAATTGTTAAAAGAATTTTAATTTTAAAAGACCTTTAATTTTAAAAGAACATTTACAAAGAAAATTAAAAGAAAACAATTTTAAAAGAATTCGAATATAGAATATATTCGAATGAAAAAATTGATTTTTTTGAAAATTTTTATGAAAAAGTTGAAACCCATAACAATCAAACATGTTTTGTACAAAAATTCAGTTGAAACAATAATAAAAAGCAAACGAAAATTAAAGAAAATAGAAAAGAGAAATTTTATACCTTGAATCTTAGATTGGATGAAGGAGATGATGTGAATGCACTAGATTTGATGACAAAGCTTAGCCTTGATTTGTAGAGTAAAATCCCTCAAAGAATTTTTAAGATTGATGGTAAAATTTGAAGGATTGAGGGGGGTTTTTATAGCGTTTTGCGGCTAGGGTTTGTGGAGAGAAAAGGGGTTTTTGTGTTTTAAAACCTTTTAACAATTGCAGCCCTAAATAGCCTCTCCGTCGAGGCCGTATCGATACGCTATACACGCGTATCGATACCTTTAAACCCTAATTTTATATTCATCGATACTACCGTATCGATACGCGGGGTCGTATCGGTACGTATTGGCTTTGACTTTTCCCTTGACTTGTACCGTATCGATACGCGGGGTCGTATCGATACTTGTTCATCTTCAAAGATTCCCAGTTGTCAACCCGTATCGATACGCTTTATCAGTATCGATACGCCTTTACCAGATTAGGTATTTTTGACAGCTTTAAGTGTAAAAATTCAATTTGAAACGTTCCTAAATGCATGTACATGTCTTATGAACCAGTTTTCATGGCTAAACTTAGTGCATGCTTTCCCTAGCAACGTGTATAGAAGCAAAAAGAACAAAATTAACACAAGCATGAATCACAAACAATTTCAAGCAAATTTTGACATTTTGGGACCTAAAGGGGTCAAGAAAGGCTAGTTAAACCTAACTCTCTCCTAAGGGTCCAAAAGCGCTTTTTATCTAGAGGCTTTGTAAATATATCCGCTAATTGGTTCAAGGTGTCCGCAAACTCTATAACAACATCATTTTTCAAAACACGATCTCTAATGAAATAATGTCTAATTTCTATGTGTTTAGTTCTAGAGTGTTGGATGAGATTCTTAGTGAGACAAATGGCACTAGTGTTGTCACACCTAAGGGGTATGGTTTCTATTTCAACACCATAATCTAAGAGTTGTTGCTTCATCCAAAGGACTTGAGCACAACAACTCCCTAAGGATATGTACTCCGCTTCGGTGGTAGATAAGGCTACGCTATTTTGTTTCTTAGAGAACCAAGATACGAGCATACTACCTAAGAATTGGCATGTCCCGGAAGTACTTTTCCTATCTATCTTACATCCCCCATAATCTGCATCCGAATAAGCATGAAGGCTAGGGGAAGAATCTTTAGGATATCAAAGGCCTAAGGTAGGTGTGTCTCTAAGGTATCTAAAAATTCTCTTAATGGCAACTAAGTGTGATTCTCTAGGACTAGCTTGAAACCTAGCACACAAGCAAACACTAAACATAATATCCGGTCTACTTGCGGTAAGGTAAAGAAAAGAACCTATCATGGATCTATAAAGCTTAGAATCAACACACTTACCTCCTTCATCTTTGTCAAGCTTTATGGAAGAACTCATAGGTGTGGCTTGAGGTTTTGCATTCTCCAAGCCGAACTTTTTGAGCATATCATTCACGTACTTAGCTTGATTTATGAAGGTGTCATCTTTCCTATGTTTGATTTGGAGTCCCAAAAAGAATGAGACCTCCCCCATCATGCTCATCTCGAACTCACCTTGCATTAGCTTAGAAAATTCTTTACAATAACACTCATTAGTAGAACCAAAAATGATATCATCAACATAGATTTGTACTACTAAGATGTCATTGTTATATCTTTTTATGAAGAGTTTAGTATCCACCTTTCCTTTTTCAAAACCCTTTTCAATTAAGAAATTTGAAAGTCTCTCATACCAAGCTCTAGGAGCTTGTTTTAAACCATAGAGAGCTTTTGTTAGTTTAAACACATGGTTTGGAAATTTTGAATCCTCAAAACCCGGTGGTTGTTCAACATACACTTCTTCATTTATAAAACCATTTAAAAATGCACTTTTCACATCCATTTGAAAAATCTTGAAATTATTATAACATGCAAATGCTAAAAGCATCCTAATGGCTTCCATCCTAGCTACGAGTGCATATGTCTCATCAAAATCAAACCCCTCTTCTTGGGTATAGCCTTGAGCAACAAGCCTAGCCTTGTTTCTCACTATATTACCACTTTCATCTAATTTATTCCTAAATACCCATTTAGTTCCTATAGTAGATTGATTACTAGGCCTTTCAACTAATGTCCAAACTTTACTTCTCTCAAATTGATTTAATTCCTCTTGCATGGCCAAAATCCAAAAATCATCTTTTAAAGATTCTTTAATATTTTTAGGCTCAATGCATGAAAGAAATGCAACATGATTCATTAATTTGAGAGAGGATCTAGTAGTTACCCCCTTGGATGGATCACCCAAGATTTCACCACCTTTGACATAGTTGAGCACTCTTGGGTAAGACACCTCCTTTTTCTCAAGAGCCAAGTCCTTCAAGGCTTCAAGAGGTGGATCTTGTGTATCCCCATCTTTAGTTGGAACCTCATCCACCTTTGACGTTTGTCCTCCATCAATGGCATCAAGGATTCCTACATCATCATCATCACAAGATTCCTTCCTCGGAAGGAGGTTATCATCGAAAACAACATGTATAGACTCTTCAACTACTAGAGTTCTTTTATTAAATACACGATAGGCTTTAGAGTTTAAAGAGTACCCTAAGAAAATAGCTTCATCACTTTTAGCATCAAATTTACCTAAGTTTTCTTTACCATTATTTAAAACAAAACACTTGCAACCAAAAGGATGAAAATAGCTAATGTTAGGCTTCTTAGATTTTAAAATCTCATAAGGTGTTTTCTTCAAAATCGGCCTAATCATTACTCGATTTATAATATAACAAGCGGTATTTGTGGCTTCCGCCCAAAAATATTTAGGTAAATTATTTTCGCAAAGCATGGTTCTAGCTATTTCTTCTAAAGTTTGATTTTTCCTCTCAACTACCCCATTTTGTTGAGGAGTGCGAGGTGCAGAAAAATTGTGGCTAATCCCATTTTCATTTAAAAACTCATCGAAACCTAGATTTTGAAATCCGGTTCCATGATCACTTCTAATGTGAGAAATTTTAAGTTCAAGATCATTTTGAGTTATTTTAGAGAATGTGATGAACTTTTCTAAAGCCTCATCTTTTGTACTTAAGAATAGAACCCAAGTAAACCTAGAATAGTCATCTGCAAGCACAAAAGCATATGATTTTCCATCCAAGCTCATTGTTCTAATAGGCCCAAAAAGATCCATATGAATTAGTTGTAAACATCTACTAGTAGAGACATCATTAATGGATTTAAATGAAGTTCTATGTTGTTTACCCTTTGAACATGCATCACAAATTTTATCATTAGAAAATTTAAGTTTGGGTAAACCTCTAACTAGATCAAGGGAAATTAATTTCTCTAAGACACTCATGCTAGCATGTCCTAATTTTCTACGCCAAAGCCGTGAGTCATGTTCATCACGTGCAACTAAGCATGTATGGGATGAATGGATGTCATCTAAATGCACCATGTATATGTTGCCTATTCTATGTCCTATGAGCATTAGTTGATTTGTTTTAATGTTTACAATTTTGCAACCACTTTTATCAAATAAAACATTAAAACCTTTATCACATAATTGACTAATGCTCAATAAATTATGTTTAAGACCGTTGACATACAAAACATTTTCAATGAAAATAGAAGAGTGATTACCAATGGAGCCTATTCCTTCAATGTGGCCTTTTGAGTTGTCACCGAAAGTTACTACTCCACCACTCTTTGGATTTAGTTCCACAAATCTACTCTTGTCACCGGTCATATGTCTTGAGCATCCACTTTCAAGGTACCAAGAATTTTGGCTTGAAGCTTTAGCCTTGTAGCAATGCTCCCCCTACATACAAAGAAATTAGGCCTTGATTTTTGGTACCCAAATCATTTTGGGTCCATGTGTGTTAGCCTTCAAAATTTTGGTTCCCTTAGGAATCCAAGAAGCAATAGCATTCATATTATTAGAAATAATGAGTTCCCTAGGAGCCCAAACACTCCTAACTCTTTGACCTCTAGATTGCTTATTAAAATTTCTTTGTTTAGGAATAAAGGGTTTTCTTTTTACATATTGGGATTTAGAATGATTTCCTTTTTCAAAATTGTTTTTCCCAATAGCAATTTATGTTTTAAGATTATCCACTTCCTTTGTGTGATAATCTTGAAAATCAGAAAGAAGTTTTTCAAGTTCAATATTTTTTGCTTTAAGATCATTTGAAAGATTTACTAAAAACAAAACTTTCTTTTCCAATTCGGAGTTAGTTTTTGAAAATGTCTCATTTTGATTTTTCAAATCGGAAATGGTTTTCTTGTTTTTCAAAATGGATTCTTTATATTTTCATACTAACTCATCGTAAATCTCTTGCAATTCATCATAAGCATCTTGAAGCTCATCAAAAGTAAAATCAAAATTAGATAAGTTAGAATTTACCTTTGGTTCATCATCAATGGCCATGAGACATAGATTGGCCACTTCCTCCTCTTCCTCGGATGACTCATCGTCACTCCAAGTTGCTATTTAAGCTTTGAGCTTGTTCTTCTTCCCAAAGCTCTTCCTCTTCAATTGAGGACATTCGGAACAGATGTGACCAGGCTTTTTGTATTCATAGCAAGTGATTTGGTCCTTCTCCTATTCCTTACTCTTGCTCTTGAAGTCTCCCTTTCTAATAAACTTTCTCCCACGATTAGACTTCATGAAGCGAGTAAACCGTTTGGCCAACATGGCCATCTCCTCATCTTCATCTTCACTTGAATCGATTTCTTGACATGAGGCTTTAAGAGCGATTCCAACCTTCTTCTTCTCAACATCGTTCTTCTCAACCATTTTCTTCTCTTCTTCTCTTCCCTTCCTCATGATCTCATGGGTGAGTAGAGATCCAACAAGAGCATCAAGCTTGAGAGTCTTCAAATCTCGAGCTTCAATAATAGCCGTTCTCTTGCCATCCCATGACTCCGGAAGAGAGTACAACAATTTCCTCACTAGTTTGTCTTTGGTGATGATCTCGCCGAACCCCTTCAATCCGTTGACAATGACCGAGAATCGATCAAACATCTTGGACACACTTTCATCGGGATCCATCTTGAAATTTTCATAGCTTAGATTGAGTAGCCCAATGTTTGTCTCCTTGACATCACTAGTTCCCTCATATGTTGTCTCGAGGGTATCCCAAACCTCCTTGGCATTTTCGATGAAGACACCTTGGAGTAGATATCCAGACCAAGTGCACAAAATATCACATGGAGAGCTTTGTCATTCACTTGCATCCTTCTTCTTTCATCATCCGTCATTTCGGCTTTCACTTTTGGGACAAGTCTTGCTTCTCCATCTATCTTCATAGGAATGTATGGACCTTCTTCAACCACATCCCACACCATGTAGTCGGTGGACTTGATGAAGAGCCTCATCCTATTCTTCCAATATGGGTAGTTATCCCCATTGAAGAATGGTGGCTTGGTGGTAGATTGGGACTCATAGAGGTTGGAGTTGGAGGTGGATGCCATTGCTTGACTAGTTGTTGATCTAACTCTCCTAGAATCGACTCAAGAGGGTTGTAATCCTTCCAATGAGTGTAGCTCTGATACCAATTGTTGAGTTGATCACACAAATGCAAATGGCCAAGAGGGGGTGAATTGGCAATTAAAAATTTGGTGGGAGGAATGAGTGAAAAATAAAAGATGACACAAGTAGTTAGAGTGGTTTAAGTTCTCCAAATGAACTCTACATCCACTACCTTAGTTCCCACTAAGGATTTTCAACCAATTCACTACTTGAATTCTTCCCCTTTTCTTGGATGAGGAGGTAACCTTACAAATTGATTAAGCTTTCTACCCAAAGCTTAATCCACTCAATTTACAAAGAGAAGATTTTGGTAAACTCAAACAATTCCTCTCAAAGGATAAATGTTTACCCAAATACAATTTTCAAACTCCGCAAACTCACAATACAAGATAACAAATGAAATCACTAGAGTTGGGTACAAGAATTTGACTTTGAATAGCACTAGGATTTGGATTTTTGCTTTGATGTTGCTTGTGGGTTCAATAGTAGTTGCTTGGTCAATTGAAGCTTGTTTTTATACCCTTGCATTGATTTCTAGCCGTTTGGGTAGTTGGGATCATCAATAGAGCCGCTGTGGACATTTTTCTCGCAATAAATGCAGCTCTGCAGCCTACCGTATCGGTACTCGGGAAGGGCGTATCGATACCTGCATCAAAGAGGAAAGAGCCATTGTGCCTGAAAACAGAGCGTATCGATACGCATAGAAGGCGTACCGGTACAGTTTTAAGGGGCATATCGATACTGGATGCTGTATCGATACTGTCTTTACTCACTGGAATCCCAAGTCATGTTTACATAAAAAGTGTATCGATACGCCTACCAAGCGTATCGGTACGGTATAACGGTCTTTTAAAATTTGGGAAACCAACCAACTGACAAGTAACGGTCATATAATTAAATGCTCAGATTTTTCAAAGACGTGCTTATCGTATCGATACGGTTGCAAGGCGTATCGGTACGGTTTCATGAAAACAGTTGCCCAGATGAATATCGTATCGATACGGTTGCAAAGCGTATCGGTACGGTAACTCCATTAAAATTCCAGTGGCAAAAGAGGGTATCGATACGCATTAGGGTATCGATACGCCTGAGCGATTTTGTGAACTTTGGTTTGAAAATAAAATTCTAGTAGCCAAAGAGGGTATCGATACGCATAAGGGTATCGATACGCCTGGGCGTTTTTGCATACTTAGGCTTGAAAAACATAGGAAAAGACTTAGAGAATTTTATATGTTTAAGAGTAGGTCTTTAAATATTATTTTGTTTAAAAATACTTGTCAATTGTGAGACTTTAAAAAGTACTTAAAAATTTATTGTTTTGCAAATTGGTCCTTATGTTTATGTGTTATATCAAAATCAATTTTAGTTTCACAAAAAATGACTTGACTTGATTGATGTGATGGTGTTGGACAAGATAAACCAAGTAGGCAAACATAATTTGGCAAAGATTTGGGCGCTTACCATCACAAAAACAACAAAGCCAAAACACATCAACTTGGCGAATGGTAGAAAATTTTCCACCGGAAGGGCGATTCCACCAAGAGATGATGAGATGGAGGATACAGTCATAAACATCAAGGACGGTGACGATGCTAAGTTGAGAGTACCCCAAGGAGTGTTCATCATCAATTCCCAAGTTTTCAAACCCAAAAACATTGCATAAAACGATTTGATCAATTCGAAGCTTTTTGCCCATAAGATAGGAGTCAATGGCAATAACACTCTCTCTAGCTTGGTCATGGACACATCGGGCATTAGCAAAGAAAATCAAAACAAGGTTTCGGTACATAATTGGGGGTACACTTAAAAAAGGTAAAAGCTTCCATTGTTGTAACAACCCAAGATATTTGAACTTAAACCGTTTTGAGTTTAGAAAAGGGATTGAAACAACTCATTCATCCCGGATTGGAAAGGCTTCGTATTGTTTATAATGGGCCATAGCCGAGGGGGGTTAGAAAACTATTTTGAAGAATAAAACCAAGGTTCGGTTTAGTAATACCCTCATTATCCAAAGTGGTATTGGATGAACTAGAAGCCAAATCTTTCCTTTGTCTCTTTTTCGGTGCCATAATATCATGAAAAACATCAAAACCATTCAAAAACAATGTATGCAATTATCATCACATTCAATCCAAAAGTCATTCCAATAATTCAAGGTATTGAGAGAAAAACTATATTTTGTCATTAAAATCATATACAAGTATAAGTATGAATTCTAGTAAAAATAGTTTTGAAAAATAGTATACTAAAATATACGATATATTTATATATTCGAAACAAAAAAATTTAGATTTTAAAGATTTTTTGCAAAAAAAAACTTCAAAACCATACTATAAGTATATGTTCTATACAAAAATTGAATAAAAACAACAAAGAAATTTAAACGAAAATTAAAAAGAAAAGAAAAATGGTTTTATACCTTGGGATAGGAAATTGGATGAATGAAGCATGATTAATGCACCAAATTTCTTGCAAAGCCTTAGCCTTGATGTGTACATTGAAAACCCTCAAAAGATTTTAGGTTTTTGGTGTGAAAAATCAAGATATTTGAGGAGTTTATATAGGGATTTCCGACTAGGGTTTGAAAGAAAATGGAAAAGGAGTTTAAATTAAAGTAAAACACTATTTTAATGCCCATTTAAATCTCCAGCAGCTTACCGTATCGATATGCTGACGTGGCATATCGATCCACCGTATCGGTACGTTTTTCATACCGTATCAATACGCGTGACCGTATCGATACAGTTAAAACTGTATTGACGCATGATAGCTATGCTATTACCTCTATATTTATGCCTCTTTGCTATAGCAATTGCTTGTTTTCAAGTGCATTACATTGCATGTAGGCTGCATTTTTAGTATATTATGGGTGCTTTGCAATTTATTGCTCGTGTGGAGTTGGTGTTGCGTGAAAGGTAGTTGCCGGCTGATTGTGTGCAGGATGATAGAGCAGAATGCGAGGGAAGAAGCAAGAAACAAGATGCTATATAAAATGAGGGGAAAGAAGGCTAGCTGGCGCACGAAAGTACAAGCACGTGAAGTGCAAGAAAGGACGCATGACACTGTCAGACAACTTTATGCAGCAGCCGCACTCCATCTGCAGACCGTCCCTTTTGTCCCCTAGTGAACAAAGCTTGTCGGAGGATATTCGTTGGGATCCCCCAACGAGATACCAAGGCACCAAAACCCTAGAAGACCACCCCCACTATATAAAGACTTCATCTATTCAAAGGCAAAAAAGGCAAAGAGAGAAGGAGGGAAGAAAGGAAAGTGTGCAAGAGAAAGCACAACAAGAGGGGAGAAGCACTTCATCGTTGACCAGAATTGGTGTCCTTCATCGGGGAGCTCGAGGCGTGGCCTCGCCGTCCTCTTATGAGGCGGTGAGCCTAAGGTGGTCATGGCAGTCCATTGGCGAATTGAGAGTTTTTCTTTCCTTTTTGCTATAGCATTCATTTATCTAGAGGGTCGTATGAGGATGATACGTTTGATTATTGCCCAGCCATGAACTGTTTTAGATGGTGTGGGTTTTGTTGGATGATACTCTGTTTATTTTCGTAATTTCATGTTAATGTTTGATGTTCTCTCTTGATCTTTGCTTTGTTTGTGGTGTGCTTAATTTCCTAATGTTGTAAGAGCTTAGGGTTGTAAGTGCTTTGAGATATAGGCCCTACCTTAAGCGCCTTCGAGAGTTGGCCTTTCTTTAGGAACAACCTAGGGTTGTAAGAAATTAGGGATGTTAGTGCCTCGAGAGACATGCCATTCCTTATGATGCATTCGAGTGATGGTCGTTCCCTAGGTACAAATGGGGGTAGTGATCGAGGGAGCAAGCCTTATCTAATAGTGACATCTAGAGTAGTGCGTGATAACCTTTGAGAGAGGGTCATTGCTTTAGCATTATCTTAGGGGAGTAAACGAGAGAGCTAGCCTTAGATCCCATAAACAATGGAGTAACCACCAAGGGGAAGGACTCCAACCTGCCTTAGAGATAAGTGATAGGTTTAAACGGCTAAGAGGGATAGAGATTAGGAGAGTAAAGTGTTTAGAGTTAAGCCGAGAGGTATTGCTGTAGCATTTTAGTCTCCCAGCCTTCTTGCTAGAGATAGTTTAGGAGTAGCCTAAGTAAATCTTGTCGAGCATAGTGTAGAGAACTAGGAATCGTTAGCAGTGTTAAGAGATTTCAGAGGGTTATCCTTCAGAAGCTAGCCAGCCATTCCGTAGAGAGCTTCATATCTGAGAGAGGACCTATCTGTCATTTGATTATCTCTTCTCTGTTTTCTTGTTTTGCTACATCATTTTCCCCACCCTTCATTCTGCCTCAGCATACTCATATTACAATTTGGATTCGAAAACTGTGTTCACCTCCAATCCATGTGGAGACGATACTCACTCATCACTTTATTACTCGTTCGACGTGTATACTTGCACCATTTGCGTATCATTTATAGTATTGCAAGATCACACAACAATTTTTTGGCGCCGTTGCCGAGGATTGGCAATTGGTTGTCCACAGTTTTTATTTTCATTTCGCTTTCTATTTTCACATTGTAAATATTCACCTGTTTTGTTGTTTTACTTTTCTTTTCAGGTATTTTTCTAGTTTATGACCAGAAGAAGAAGACCAAGGGGACCTATTCAGACCATTGTTCCAGAAGCTGGTCGTTTATTATGTTTAAGAAGACACGAGCATGCATAAGCTAGAGTCATGGAACCAGCACCTGTTAATGGAGATGATATGGCAAATGGTCAGGGAGAAGCGGCTCGACCACGAGCTATTAGGGATCATTTAACTCCTAGTCTGGATGATCTCCATCCCGGAATAGTAGCTCCATAAATTCAAGCAGCCCAATTCGAACTTAAATCATCATGTTCAACATGTTGAGCAACATTGGACAATATGGTGGCTTGCCTCATGAAGATGCTAGACAACATATCCGTGCTTTCTTGGGTGTTTGTGATTCTTTCAAGCAGCAAAGGGTGCATGAGGATGTGTTGAAATTAAAGATGTTTCCATATTCGTTAAGGGATCGTGCTAGAGCATGGCTAAATGGGGTGCCAGCCGGATCAATTCAAAGTTGGATCGATTTATGCAAGAACTTTTTGCTATGGCATAGTCCGCCAGTAATGAACACTCAGTTGAGGAATGATATCGCTTCCTTTCGTCAGTCTGATGACGAATCTATGTATGAATGTTGGGACCGATTTAAGGGAATGTTGAGGAAATGCTCTAACCATGGGTATCATGAGTGGACCCAAGTGGTTATGTTTTACAACGGTGTCAATGCGCCCACAAGGTTGTTGATAGATGCTTCAGCAAATGGGACACTGTTGGACAAGTCACCGGAAGAAGCATTTGACATCCTCGACAAGGTAGCCAACAACGACTATCAGTTCCCAACAACAAGGCTTGGAACGGGGAGGAGAAATCAAGTTGCCAAGGAGAGTGAAGTTGACAACTCAATACTGAATCAGTTGGCAAACATCACAGATTTGCTAAAGAATCTACAGCGTTCCAACAAAGTGAAGGAAGTTAAGGCAGTAAGGTCATGCCTAAGATGCGATGGCAATCACCACCTTAATGATTGCCCTGATAATCTAGAATCTACCAACTATGTGAGGAACTACAACCATAGCAACAACAAACCTTATTCTAACTCCTACAACCCAGGATGGAGTCAGCACTCAAACTTGAGTTGGGATAATCAGGGGCACAACAACATTTCGGCCAATCAAATTCCACAGCAAAATCCGCAAGAGGTACACCTTTCCTGCCAGAATAAGCCATGGCAAAATCAAAAGGGAGCAACACCTTCATCAAGCAGTTCATTGGAGTCTACTTTTAATGAGTTCATGGCTATGACAAAGGACTTCATTGGAGCCACTAAAGTTGTGCTACAGAATCAAGCAGCACACATAAAAAAATCAGGGACCCTTCTACAAAGTCATAGTGCATCCTTACGAGCTTTAGAAACTCAAGTGGGTCAGATAGCTCAAACACTACACATGCGACCACAAGGCAGTTTGCTTAGCGACACTGAATCCACTAAGCTCCATGGAAAGGAACAATGCAATGCACTCACTCTAAGGAGTGGCACGAAGATTAACCAAGGTGATAAGTTTAGGGGTGGAGAAAAGACGAAGCCCAACCCAGCTTACTTCCACTATAAGAAGATCTTCAGGAACCACAGCAAGGAGAAGGAATAAAGGAGGACGACAAAGCCAAAAGACCAATCAAGGAAGGGCCAATTTTTGTTACAGCAAAAGACACAGCCTCACGAGCTACAACATATCTAGCTAAGCTACCTCCACTATTCTCTCAAAGACTCAAAAAGCAACAAGAAGATCTCCAATTTGGAAGGGATATCATTACAAAGAAGAGAAAGGTAGAAAAGCACGAGGCAATTGCTATAGCTAAGGAATGCTACTACATTTGGAGAAAACTCCCACCAAAAAGAAAAGACCCGAGAAGCTTTATTATCCCCTGCTCTATTGGAGATGAGTTTGTTGAAAGAGCATTGTGTGATTTGGGATCGAGTGTGAACCTGATGCCTAAATCCATATTTCAGAAACTAGGGTTAAGGGATGTCAAGGCTACTAGGGTTGCGCTATAGCTTGCTGATTACTCCGAAGTTCGACCAGAAGGAAAAATTGAAAATGTTGTAGTAAAAGTGGATCATTTTGCTTTCCCAGCTGATTTCTTGATCCTGGATTGCGAGGAAGACAATGATGCTCCTATTATTCTAGGAAGGCCATTTTTAGCTACAGGTCGAGCCTTGATTGACTGTGAGAAGGGTGAAGTCACAATGAGAGTGGGTAAAGAGACAGTCACCATCAACATACACAACACCTTTCATGATAGGTCAATGGAAGATAGACGTTGCAATGCTATAGCATAGGATGAGCTACAAGAACCTTGATGTAGCAACAACATTCATAAGAAAGCCTTTGAAGAACCAGTTCACGAGGAAGAATGTGAGGACCTGACCAAGGAAGGGGACCCAGATGCTGAAAATCGCTCAAATGAGGTAGGGTTAGCCACATCTCACCTCAGCCTTCCTGACCCTTGACAGTACGCCTCCTAAACTTTTTCTTTTTGCTTTAGCATTTTCATTAAACAATAGTTAGTTCGTTTTTGTGTGCTTTTAGCTTTGTTCTTATCTTTTGTTTGTCCTTTCTTCTAATTTATTATCCTGCAAATTATGTATCATAGTACATGTCCTTTGTAGTATTAATCAGTCATATAGGTGGTACATCAAAAAGTGGTTTATTTTATTGGTTGATAAAGGAAATCAGAGTTTGTAGGGAACACAATTTGTCTTGACTTGGGAGTTGGAACGACATAGGTAAAGGAGGGAAACAAAAAGGGCATTATAAAAAGGGGGAATTAATATAGAGAATATTTGATGATTAAACCCTAGCCACACATAACCTAGTTCTCTCTCCTACTTTTTCTTTAAGCAATTAAGAGCCTCTTTTCTCTTTGCTAACAAAAGACGGCTCCCATCAACCTCAAACATCTCTCATCATTAAGGAAACCTCCCACACGTCTTCCCTCACTCTCCACTCGAACCGTTCTCACGCTTCATCTTCTTCACTCAACCTAAAACCATTCACATTTTCTTTTTCTTTTCTTCCCACAAAAACATTTGTTCCCTAAAAAAACTTAAAGACTTATGTAACCTCCTTAACCCGGCCTAGACGGTTGACCCGAATTAAGAAGTTTACACGGGGAAAACCAAAGTCAACCCGAAAGTCAACCTTGATTAACGACCCTTTTTTATTTTTAATCTTATCTAAATGCACATTAACCCTAGATATGATCATACAATCAGCATACTCAAAGACCATCGCAAACAGAAAACCTTTAGGGACTCGATTGCACAAAACATGAATTTAGGGACCGAAAAGTAAATTCTGGAAATTACAAGGACTTAACCAACCTTTGAATTACCAATATGAAATTAGTTATGTTTCATGCTTCTCTGCCAAATTTCAGCTCAAACGGACTTCTCAAACTCGTTCAATTGCATATACAAAGTTCAGGACCAAAACGCAAGGTTTTCAAAACATTTAACCAACAATTTCAGTGCCCAACGGTCGGGTATTTCGGAACAGAGAGGACCCGTTCCGAAACGCGGGACCGTTCTGAAACCAGTTCCGAAACAGAGCCTGGCAGTGGCAAAACCGTTCCGGAACGGTTCTACCCGTTTCGAAACGCCTAAGCCATTTCAGGCCCTCCGTTCCGATACGATAGCTCCTGTTCCGAAACAGGCTGCCCAGATTGCAGAAATTTTGCTGGTTTATCACACATTCGACCCATCAAACATGCTCCAAAGGGAACCAAATCACACCAGCAAATCATCCAACAATCAAGGAACATAATTGCATCAAAATCTAGATACAAGACCACCCCTAGGTGCACCAACTCATTCAACACATCCAATACTCATTCATGCTTTTAAAACAAGAAGCATATCATATCGACTTAAGAATAAGAAGATTCAAACGTTGCAAGCGTTAAACCACATAGTTTAAAAACATAAACCATACTTGTCCATCATACACAATCTCATTAAACATCAACATAAGAGATTCTCCCCCCATTGCCTTTATTATCTATAGCTATTAACCGAGACATACATCTCAAGTGGAGCTTTCCTTGAATCCCTTGCTTCTCGCTGTTCCAACTTCAATTATCTGCATTGATGGACAAAAAGGAGCGTAAGCACATAATGCTTAGTGAGGAATGCTCAAAACCAAAACACCATCAATGCAGCGAGTCATAAAACCACTTTTAGAAACAACATAATTCAATAAACCAAAGCAATGTTTGATAACCCTTTTTAACAACATGCTTTAATTCATGCATTGCTCAAACATGAAAACCAACCCTTAGCTTAGAAAAGCTAAGTAACTCGCTTCAAAGCACATCCTTGCAAAACCATCAATTTAGCCATTCCATGCATGAACATCATATGCAAAGTTAATTACAAAATCCTTGGAAAACACCTCCACTTCACATTATACTTTCCTCATTCTTGAAAATCATTTTCAAAGTAAGAACCCTTGAAAACCACTTACTCCTTCAATTAATCACATGCATTAAACAAATGCAACACTTGAATCACAAACTCAACTTTTGCATCACATGCCTTTTAAACAAGCCTTCACATGACTTCAATGCATTAAAGAGATTCCATGCACACAATGCAACATTCTCAATAGAAGATAAACACTTGTTCAAGCTAACAAGTAATATATGCATTCATAGAACATTACACACTTCTCATGCAACCATGCATCATTTCAAGCATCTCATGCTTCATCATAATCAAGAACTTTATATTGGCTTCCAAGTGATAATTCACAAATCATCATAACGCAAGACTCAATCGGATACGCGGATCACAAGTGTTGTCCCCACGCTTCATACACACTACAAATCTCAAGGTCCCCAAATGGAATTTTAACCACCATTTGACCTTACCATACACAAGGTCCTCATATGGAATTTTAACCACCATATGACCTTAACATTCACAAGATCCTCATATGGAATTTTAACCACCATATGACCTTAACATCACCCATTGGTAGTTGTATAACATCACTAACGAGATCCGGTACATACATCACAAGATCCACACATGGACTTTACACCACCATTGTGATCTTAACAAGCACAAGGTCCTCAAATGGAATTTTAACCACCATTATGACCTTTGCTTACACAAGGTCCTCAAATGGAATTTTAACCACCATTATGACCTTAACACAAGACCCACCCATGGAATTTTAACCACCATGGTGTTCTTAACCATCTCGTTAGTGTACTTGGATGGAGTTACCGGTTCACTCACAACCACTCCACATCCAAGGCGACTTTATTCACGGTGCACCCAATCTTATAGCCGGCTAACTATATCCGATTAAAGTAACCAAGAACCACTTACATCACTTGCCAATATAACCTTCTTACCACATTAATCCAATGTTTTACAAGCATAACCAAAATGCCAAAACCACCATTTACCATCATCAATCCACTGTTTTTGTAGCATTACACAAAGCCATTAAACAACATGCAACTATTCCACACTTTCAATGTACAACACCAAGGAACTCTTACCTTGAGCATCCTTCACACATGGCTTTCAAAACCAGCATTAAACCATGCTTATAATATGCTTTCAAAACAGAATTTTAAACATGCAAATCACATGCATTGCATCCAACAATCACAAGTGCTTTAAAAACCAATTCATACACAAACCAAGAGAGAAATTCCATTTACTTACTCTTGAGCTTAGCTAAGTTGTTTAGACTTAAACTAAGCTCCCAAAACCTTCAAACCTTGGTTTTAAAGCCGAAAACCCAACTTCACTCACCGATACACAAAACTAGGCTAGCCAACAAGCCTTCCAAGCACCCGAAACCTTCAACGCCACCTCTATTGCTCACGGATCATTCTCCCCTGTTTCAAGCACATAACAACAGAGGATTAATGCATCATTATGCATTAAAAACACCAACAACACACCTAAACTCGCTGCTCTTTGCAAATCCAACATTTCGGCTACCAAACACAACCGAAATCACCTCCAAACACTTCCAAAACTTAACCCAGCCAAGATCCATCACTCCTAACCATTTATAAACATCAATTAACATCCAAAATAATCCCAACCACGTCCTTATACCTCCAGCAATAACAGATCATCAAAATCACTCCAAAACAACCAAAAACTCAAACAAAACTTAGGAAAATCAACCTATCCGGGATTGCATTGATCAAACCTCAATTTCTCATCAATTATACATTCATTTAATATCAAAAAGACATCTCAAAACAATGCCCAATCAGATCATACGAAAATTCATCAAAACTAACCAAATCTTGCATTTTAAAGCCAAGATCAAGAATACATTTGCAAAACCTTTAACAAAACACAATTCAAGGATTGAGAACTTAGGAATTTCAGTAAAGAACTGAGAATTTAGAGGAGAAGGACGTTCATACCTCTAAACTTGAGTTTCTCCCTTTTTGGAACCAAGATTCTTGAAAATCCAAATAGCAAATGCTAAGGTTTTGTTGAAGAGATGATTAGAGATCAAAAGAGGATTGAAATATCATATTTGGATGTCAAAATCAGAGGGAAAATGTGCTGGAGAATGTGTTTGGTTTGAGAGAAAAGATGAGAGAAAAGGAAAATGAGAATTTGGAAAAGTTAGTTGGAAAATGCAGAAATATCTTCCATCCCTTTTACTTTTATTTAAAAACCATTAATTAAACCTTTATTATTTAAGAAAAATCTGGAGAAACTCCTATTGGGTAAATAGCTCCTTAAAGATTCAAAGTTTCAATCCTCTTTAAAACAGTCACCCAGTTTTCAAAAATTACATTTTGGTCACTAACAAAAATGTCACTCTTCCAAACCTCATTTTGTAAAATTGATTCCACCATTCTCTTATATATAATAAAAGAGGATTTTAAAACATTTTTCCATATTTTTAATGCAACCCGAACTAGGCTTTCCTAAAAATCACCTTTTATATTCGAACCGCACTCTGACCGGCCCGGTCCAAACCCAAAACTTCTAAGCCCAAAATTGGGGTGTTACAACTCTCCCCCCTTAAGAAATTTCGTCCTCGAAATTTCAACTGGCGAAAAGAGAACAACCTTACTTCTCAAAGCAACACACAAGGCAACACAGGAGACTCAACCACCACTGAACACACTCCCGACAAAACTCCACCAAACCCAACACCACCACATACTGTTCACGAATTCCCAAAACACTCAGATGCTAACCACACCTTATCCTTTCACACTTCCGAACTGCACATAGCACCAACAACAACCTGAAGAACCTCCAACCTATTGCAACATACACCACCTTAACTCATAACTCCCAAAACTTGTTCACACAGTGACACAAACCAATCCAGTTCAGCCACCATGTAACCCACAACCTTCACCGCTCCTAAAACTACTTGCAAAACTACTCAACCTCTTTCAAAGATTTTCACAACAAGCAAAAATTCTTAAGCATCAACTGCTTACCCAAACTTCTCAACGTATTGTTGACATTCCTTCACATCCGCCGCCATCATAACCACAACGACTCACCAGGACTACTCACCCAACATCCGAAAATCACATCACAAATCCCAACCTCGACTCCGCCAGCCGTTCCACACACCACCAGCTGTCTTCAGAAGGAAATTACTTAAACACAACCAGCCAACCACTTCTCACAAGAACCCGTCCAACCAACAATGGCCCTTAAACTTACATTGCTTTTCCATTCAAGCCTTAACTACAACACTTGCCTTACCAGGACACCGCCCATTCCACACATACACAACATCTTCTCAACTCTTCGAAGGTTGCTACAAACCCTCACCTACATAAACAACCCTTCTACTACAACATCAATGCCAAGTTACCTCAGCACTTTGGAAACACATCCACAAACCTGCAACATCACTTAACTCCAAGGAACTACCACTTCTACTAGCGACTCAAAACCACTTGACCGATTCTAACTTCAACCAGTAATCTCCTCACCACTACACCACTAAACTCATTAAGCGCCAAACACTTTCCTTCTACCAACATGCTATACCGCACTCACTATTACTGACAACTCGCTTAATACCCTCCATTACTTCTAACATTCACCCAGCACCAAAACAACTTTTAAAACCCTTCATCCAACCTAACACTATTACAACACTAACGGACCCGACTAGCTATTAACGAGTGTGAACGTTCGTATGCATGATCACCAATATGCCCTACCAATGCCTGATGTACATGTATGCAAAACCTCTAATGTCATGTCACATGTATGCATGGACCAGTACATATGTAATATAGCATATAACAAATGATTTTAACTGTGCATGTATGTCGGTTCACTCCCACCAATAACATCCTCAGGATCCGTCTAAGAACAACCTCCTATCTCACTTCCAACTTGTCTAACTCCACCATTTTTGCAACCCATTGTCCACAAGATATTCACTAATGCCCTCTTCACACTAAAGTTGTTTCCAAAACAACAACAACTACTACCCCAACATGCTAGCAACGAGACCATACCCACTACGCAAGGAAAAACCAAACCAAAACCAAACTAAGATAACTAGGGCAAAGGTTACTTAACAAGGTTACCTGAAAACACCTCACCGCCCCGGAGCTTCAACAGACAAGCTCTCTTCTTCGCAGAACCATCATTCTCCAGCCGCACCGCTGCAGCATCAGCTAACACATTAAGATTATCACCATCTCCTTGCGGTAAAGAACCCTGACTACCCCGAGCCAACTTCAAACAATTACGTCTCAAATGTCCAACAGACCCACAATTCCAACAGATTTCATTTTCCAAGATCCTCACAACTTCCTGCTCTTCCTGCCACCTTCGAACTTTGTCTCGGCCGTGCCCACGACCCTTCAGAGACCCTTCTGCTACCACTGAAGCTGATCTCACCACTTGAGGACAATCTCGCTTCACATGCTCCTTAGAACCACAGTTCCAACAAGCACCTGCGCCCCAACAACCTCCAACATGGCGCCTTCCACAACGGTCACACACCGGTAACTGAGCTTCCACTCCTTGATCAAGCATCACTTGCCCCAGATCTGCACTATCATCCAAGCTTCGATTCAAGCCAAACCTTCCACCATATAGCCTCTTACGTTGACCGCTCCCGAGGTCAGTATCCATAACTCTCTCGCTTAAACTTTTCCCACCTTCATAAACAGAAACCACACCCTCACATTGCTTACCCTTTGGGAATTTCTCTCCAAGGTACCTTTCATAAAAGGCAGACACAAAGAAGTCCCAATCAATATCTTGGATGTGCGATGCCACCGCCACAGATGTCCACCAGGCACAAGCGTCCTCCAACATCAATGAGACAACACTTCCTAGCTTACAGGCATAGTCACAACCTTCCTGATCCAAAATCAGAATTACACCAGCCAACCAGGCCTCGAACGTCTCAGGCGTCGAACCATGATACTCCACAGCTCCCAAATCATATAACCGCTGTTTCGACAAACCCGCACATCCCACAACCAGCACGTCTACAGACCTTACTGTTGCCACATCCTGAGATGTTCCTAACACCTCTTGAACTATAGGTGATGAACTCTTCATCACAGAACCAACTTCTTCCTCCTGCCTTACTACCTCAACTCCAGGCACAGAAGACTGAGACGAAACACCTCCATTAAAAGGTGAATTCCACGCCCTAACAACCTGCTCTAAAGCAGCAACCAT
Source organism: Hibiscus tridactylites (assembly GCA_958450335.1). Classification (NCBI taxonomy): domain Eukaryota; kingdom Viridiplantae; phylum Streptophyta; class Magnoliopsida; order Malvales; family Malvaceae; genus Hibiscus; species Hibiscus tridactylites. The sequence continues at coordinate 82,734,221 of OY288277.1, read as the reverse complement.
CTCACCCAACTGCCATTCTCTCATCGATTTCACCATGCTATCAACAGCAAACAATCATAACAAAACAAACAAATCGATCAGACCAGCTTTAAGCAAGGATTCAAGACTCCAACTCCAAAATAACACAATAGCTATAATAATAAGGCAATGGGTATCCCGAATCCTCCCCTTTTACATGACATAACAGCCAATAAAACATGGATATCACAACATCAAGCATATCAAACAACATATTTCGATCATGCTCTCATCAAACAACATTCACTCGCAACAGCATAGCATCAACATATCATACCCATTACACTTTCATCATTCATAAAATCAGCTTACAACACCAGCGTAACATCAGCGCAAATCCACATTAGCTCAATGAAGATTCATAACCAAAAAGCATGCTTAAAAACATCAACAATTCGCTTAAAAACACGCATTTCGACCAGCTTTCAACCACACATCAGAATAAACATCAAACACATACTACAACAATTTACCTTTTCCCCAAGCATACGCAACTCAGCTCTGATACCACCAAATGTAACCCCCTTAACCCGGCCTAGACGGTTGACCCGAATTAAGAAGTTTACACGGGGAAAACCAAAGTCAACCCGAAAGTCAACCTTGATTAACGATCCTTTTTTTTCTTTTTAATCTTATCTAAATGCACATTAACCCTAGATATGATCATACAATCAACATACTCAAAGACCATCGCAAACAGAAAACCTTTAGGGACTCGATTGCACAAAACATGAATTTAGGGACTGAAAAGTAAATTCTGGAAATTACAAGGACTTAACCAACCTTTGAATTACCAATATGAAATTAGTCATGTTTCATGCTTCTCTGCCAAATTTCAGCTCAAACGGACTTCTCAAACTCGTTCAATTGCATATACAAAGTTCAGGACCAAAACGCAAGGTTTTCAAAACATTTAACCAACAATTTCAGTGCCCAACGGTCGGGTGTTTCGGAACAGAGAGGACCCGTTCCGAAACGCGGGACCGTTCCGAAACCAGTTCCGAAATAGAGCCTGGCAGTGGCAAAACCGTTCCAGAAGGGTTCTACCCGTTTCGGAACGCCTAAGCCATTTCAGGCCCTCCGTTCTGATACGGTAGCTCCTGTTCCGAAACAGGCTGCCCAGATTGCAGAAATTTTGCTGGTTTATCACACATTCGACCCATCAAACATGCTCCAAAGGCAACCAAATCACACCAGCAAATCATCCAACAATCAAGGAACATAATTGCATCAAAATCTAGATACAAGACCACCCCTAGGTGCACCAACTCATTCAACACATCCAATACTCATTCATGCTTTTAAAACAAGAAGCATATCATATCGACTTAAGAATAAGAAGATTCAAACGTTGCAAGCGTTAAACCATATAGTTTAAAAACATAAACCATACTTGTCCATCATACACAATCTCATTAAACATCAACATAAGAGATTCTCCCCCCATTGCCTTTATTATCTATAGCTATTAACCGAGACATACATCTCAAGTGGAGCTTTCCTTGAATCCCTTGCTTCTCGATGTTCCAACTTCAATTATCTGCATTGATGGACAAAAAGGAGCGTAAGCACATAATGCTTAGTGAGGAATGCTCAAAACCAAAACACCATCAATGCAGCGAGTCATAAAACCACTTTTAGAAACAACATAATTCAATAAACCAAAGCAATGTTTGATAACCCTTTTTAACAACATGCTTTAATTCATGCATTGCTCAAACATGAAAACCAACCCTTAGCTTAGAAAAGCTAAGTAACTCCCTTCAAAGCACATCCTTGCAAAACCATCAATTTAGCCATTCCATGCATGAACATCATATGCAAAGTTAATTACAAAATCCTTGGAAAACACCTCCACTTCACATTATACTTTCCTCATTCTTGAAAATCATTTTCAAAGTAAGAACCCTTGAAAACCACTTACTCCTTCAATTAATCACATGCATTAAACAAATGCAACACTTGAATCACAAACTCAACTTTTGCATCACATGCCTTTTAAACAAGCCTTCACATGACTTCAATGCATTAAAGAGATTCCATGCACACAATGCAACATTCTCAATAGAAGATAAACACTTGTTCAAGCTAACAAGTAATACATGCATTCATAGAACATTACACACTTCTCATGCAACCATGCATCATTTCAAGCATCTCATGCTTCATCATAATCAAGAACTTTATATTGGCTTCCAAGTGATAATTCACAAATCATCATAACGCAAGACTCGATCGGATACGCGGATCACAAGCGTTGTCCCCACGCTTCATACACACTACCAATCTCAAGGTCCCCAAATGGAATTTTAACCACCATTTGACCTTACCATACACAAGGTCCTCATATGGAATTTTAACCACCATATGACCTTAACATTCACAAGATCCTCATATGGAATTTTAACCACCATATGACCTTAACATCACCCATTGGTAGTTGTATAACATCACTAACGAGATCCGGGACATACATCACAAGATCCACACATGGACTTTACACCACCATTGTGATCTTAACAAGCACAAGGTCCTCAAATGGAATTTTAACCACCATTATGACCTTTGCTTACACAAGGTCCTCAAATGGAATTTTAACCACCATTATGACCTTAACACAAGACCCACCCATGGAATTTTAACCACCATGGTGTTCTTAACCATCTCGTTAGTGTACTTGGATGGAGTTACCGGTTCACTCACAACCACTCCACATCCAAGGCGACTTTATTCACGGTGCACCCAATCCTATAGCCGACTAACTATATCCGATTAAAGTAACCAAGAACCACTTACATCACTTGCCAATATAACCTTCTTACCACATTAATCCAATGTTTTACAAGCATAACCAAAATGCCAAAACCACCATTTACCATCATCAATCCACTGTTTTTGAAGCATTACACAAAGCCATTAAACAACATGCAACTATTCCACACTTTCAATGTACAACACCAAGGAACTCTTACTTTGAGCATCCTTCACACATGACTTTCAAAACCAGCATTAAACCATGCTTATAATATGCTTTCAAAACAGAATTTTAAACATGCAAATCACATGCATTGCATCCAACAATCACAAGTGCTTTAAAAACCAATTCATACACAAACCAAGAGAGAAATTCCATTTACTTACTCTTGAGCTTAGCTAAGTTGTTTAGACTTAAACTAAGCTCCCAAAACCTTCAAACCTTGGTTTTAAAGTCGAAAACCCAACTTCACTCACCGATACACAAAACTAGGCTAGCCAACAAGCCTTCCAAGCACCCGAAACCTTCAACGCCACCTCTATTGCTCACGGATCATTCTCCCCTGTTTCAAGCACATAACAACAGAGGATTAATGCATCATTATGCATTAAAAACACCAGCAACACACCTAAACTCGCTGCTCTTTGCAAATCCAACATTTCGGCTACCAAACACAACCGAAATCACCTCCAAACACTTCCAAAACTTAACCCAGCCAAGATCCATCACTCCTAACCATTTATAAACATCAATTAACATCCAAAATAATCCCAACCACGTCCTTATACCTCCAGCAATAACAGATCATCAAAATCACTCCAAAAACAACCAAAAACTCAAGCAAAACTTAGGAAAATCAACCTATCCGGGATTGCATTGATCAAACCTCAATTTCTCATCAATTATACATTCATTTAATATCAAAAAGACATCTCAAAACAATGCCCAATCAGATCATACGAAAATTCATCAAAACTAACCAAATCTTGCATTTTAAAGCCAAGATCAAGAATACATTTGCAAAAACTTTAACAAAACACAATTCAAGGATTGAGAACTTAGGAATTTTAGTAAAGAACTGAGAATTTAGAGGAGAAGGACGTTCATACCTCTAAACTTGAGTTTCTCCCTTTTTGGAACCAAGATTCTTGAAAATCCAAATAGCAAATGCTAAGGTTTTGTTGAAGAGATGATTAGAGATCAAAAGAGGATTGAAATCTCATATTTGGATGTCAAAATCAGAGGGAAAATGCGCTGGAGAATGTGTTTGGTTTGAGAGAAAAGATGAGAGAAAAGGAAAATGGGAATTTGGAAAAGTTAGTTGGAAAATGCAGAAATATCTTCCATCCCTTTTACTTTTATTTAAAAACCATTAATTAAACCTTTATTATTTAAGAAAAATCTGGAGAAACTCCAATTGGGTAAATAGCTCCTTAAAGATTCAAAGTTTCAATCCTTTTTAAAACAATCACCCAGTTTTCAAAAATTACATTTTGGTCACTAACCAAAATGTCACTCTTCCAAACCTCATTTTGTAAAATTGATTCCACCATTCTCTTATATATAATAAAAGAGGATTTTAAGACATTTTTCCATATTTTTAATGCAACCCGAACTAGGCTTTCCTAAAAATCACCTTTTATATTCGAACCGCACTCTGACCGGCCCGGTCCAAACCCAAAACTTCTAAGCCCAAAATTGGGGTGTTACAACTTACCTTCAAGCCTCCAACCATGGTCCGCTGCAAAAATTTCTCTGGTGCATCATCAAGTTCACAGAACCCACCGTCCGTCAAGATCAAACTCTTCTATGGCGAAGCGGCCCGAGAACGATGGCTAAACCTAAAAGATAGGAAACTGCTGCCAAAACAAGGACTCTGATTCCCCGAGAAATACAAGGAGAACTTCGAGTCAGCCCTTCTAGATGTCATAGCCAAGCACGACTGGAGGAAGCTAGCTACGCATCCCCAAAACATATGTGTTCCATTGGTGAAGAAATTCTATGCGCACTTGACGAGCCCAACACAATCAAGTGTCCACGTTCGAGGAGAACAAGTGAAATTCAATGCTGCAGCAGTGAAAAAATTTTACGGCCTAAAGAATGTGGTGGATGAGCATGGAAGCTTTGTTGCTGGGCTAGACGACAAAGCCCAAGAAGAAATCGTGAAGGAATTATGCTTTCGAGGGACATAGCTCAACCGAAACACCATGATAGTTGAGAGAGGGAGACTAAAGCCTGAAGTGAAATTATGGAATCATCTGCTCCGAACTAGATTGATGCCCACATTGCACACAACTGCGGTACACCTATCTCGTTTGCTGGTTATTCACTCCATAATTAATGGGCGACAAATTGATGTAGGGAAACTAGTGGTGGATGAGGTCTACGCGTGCCTCAAGAGGAGCAAGATCCCACTGATCTTTCCAAATTTGATAACCGCCCTGTGTCGAAAAAAGGAAGTTTTTGAAAATTCGGCCAAGGACGAGCAAATGGAGGGCAAAAAGGGGTTAACACCTGCCCAAATTCCTCAGCTGAAGGGATTTGATGAGGATGCTCCAAACGAGACCCTGGAAGGAGGAGCCAAGAGCTTTGCTGCAACAAGGACCGCAGCATTGGTTGCTAAAGCAACCCACCTAGCCACATAGCTTCACAGTCTTAGGGTGCAGCTGAGCACCTATTTCAAATATGCCAACAAAAGGGATGTGGCAATCTCACAATGCTTCTCCGAGGTCTTGCCAAGAATCGCAATTCAGTTCCCCTCATTTCCAAAGGAACTCCTCATCACTCCTGAACCCCAAGACCAAAAAGCTACAGCAAGCACGCCCCGACCACCAGCCCAAAAGAGGAAGTTGACGACTAGGAAGAAAGTCAACCAGATCCCTGCCAATGAACTAGACACTCGAGACCCCTCAGCTCAAGGAGAACAGACCCTTGCCCAAAAGTCACAGCAAATCGATCCTGCTTCCACACCCACTAGGAAGAGAACACGAAGCAACAAGAAGCCTGATACAGCAATATCACAGCCACCTGAATCGCAAAAGGAGCCAGCCACCACTTTGAGTGACGATGATCAGCCTATGGCTGAGGCAGCCCCCACCACTGGAACCAACCCCGTTGTGCCACCATTTGAGGATGCTACATCGTCCAAGCCGAAACGTTATAAACACATAGTAGGGCGCACTATCAAACCAACCGATCCAGCCCCTGCTCAATCTGACGACAGTGCGATCTCAACAGTTCTGATGGCGCATAACGACCACTCCATAGACGACACAAGTGAAAATTGACCTCAACACCCATGAGGTACAATTTTTTTAGTTTTCGTTCTTTTTAGTTTATTTTTGCATTAGCATTTTGCATAACATTTTTTTATTATGCATCGCAGACGACGCATCTCCAAGTTTGGGGGTGTTTCGCCCTCGCTTAGTTTAGGACCATAGTATTTGCATTGTAAGATTAAACAAAAGTTTTGCTATGGCATTCTGTTTAGCTAGGAAGAAATATGCAAATGTGTTGATGACGCTTAATGATGATTATTTGAAATTCAATAGGCCTGAACTTAAAATTTTACAACTGCATGAGACTTAAAGAACTATCTTAGGAGTGAGTTTGCTATAGAAAACAATTTTAGACACATATTGCTTTCTTTCTCCGCTTGGTAGGTTTAGAAAAACTTTTTAGGAAGGACTTTAGTAATGCCTTGCATGAAAGAATGAAAAATGAGCATAAAAGAAAATAGACTCCCATGTGCCTAAAACTGGAAATTGAATAAATGCTATAGCATAACTGTAGAAGGACACTCTGCTGTGCAGTCTTTAGCTCATTTGCTGTTAAAAAAACAACAAAATAAATAAGTGGCAATAAAAAGCACATGAGTGAATGAAAGTTGTCACGGGATGACTCTACCTACTAGCTCGGGGGTGAGAGGTATGCTCCCTACTCATTTAGAGTTAAGAACGGTAGGTGTGATGAGCTGACACCCTTCATAACAATATCTTTTGCATTTTTGAGGAAGTCTGTGTTAATTAAAAAAATTCATTGCTAAGGCATTCTTATTGAGCTTCCTTGAAAATTTTTCTTCACCCATCATGCATAGCTCGAAAGTAATCTTGCACACACACACTCACTAGAAGCTTGCTCTTAAGAGAAATTCTTGCCAGTCTCAAATAAATGTTGTTGATATTGAATGCCTATCCTTTTTCTGAAAGCTGGAACATTGATGTAGTATTAATTCCTTGTTAAATCTTTGCCATAGCATCCCCTTTGTTTATTTTTACTCATTGCTTGAGGACAAGAAATAGCTTAAGTTTGGGGTGTGATAGCTATGCTATTACCTCTATATTTATGCCTCTTTGCTATAGCAATTACTTGTTTTCAAGTGCATTACATTGCATGTAGGCTACATTTTTAGTATATTATGGGTACTTTGCAATTTATTGCTCGTGTGGAGTTGGTGTTGCGTGAAAGGTAGTTGCTGGCTGATTGTGTGCTGGATGATAGAGCAGAATGCGAGGGAAGAAGCAAGAAACAAAATGCTATAGCAAAGGAGGAGAAAGAAGGCTAGCTAGCACACGAAAGTTCAAGCACGTGAAGTGCAGGAAAGGACGCCTGACACTGTCATACATCTTTATGCAGTAGCCGCACTCCATCTGCAGACCGTCCCTTTTGTCCCCTAGTGGACAAAGCTTGTCAGAGGATATTCGTTGGGATCCCCAACGAGATACCAAGGCACCAAAACCCTAGAAGACCACCCCCACTATATAAAGAATTCATCTCTTCAAATGCAAAAGAGGCGAAGAGAGAAGGAGGGAAGAAATGAAAGTGTGCAAGAGGAAGCACAACAAGAGGAGAGAAGCACTTCATCGTTGACTAGACTTGGTGTCCTTCATCGGGGAGCTCGAGGCGTGGCCTCGTCGTCCTCTTATGAGGTGGTGAGCCTAAGGCGGTCATGGCAGTCCATTGGCGAACTGGGAGTTTTTCTTTCCTTTTTGCTATAGCATTCATTTATCTGGAGGGTTGTATGAGGATGATACATTTGATTACTGCCCAGCCATGAATTGTTTTAGATGGCGTGGGTTTTGTTGGATGATACTCTTTTTATTTTCGTAATTTCATGTTAATGTTTGTTGTTCTCTCTTGATCTTTGCTTTGTTTGTGGTGTGCTTAATTTCCTAATGTTGTAAGAGCTTAGGGTTGTCAGTGCTTTGAGATATAGACCCTACCTTAAGCACCTTCGAGAGTTGGCCTTTCTTTAGGAACATCCCAGGGTTGTAAGAGATTAGGGATGTTACTGCCTCGAGAGACAAGCTATTCCTTATGATGCCTTCGAGTGATGGTCGTTCCCTAGGTACAAATTGTAACACCTGGGTTTAGGGGTCGGGAGAAAATAATATTTAAATAATATTTTTAGTCTCGGGTTTATAATTAAAATGATCTTTTGGGCCTCGGGTTTCAAAAACAAATATTTATGTTGGACATGTTTTGATATTAAAGCCCAACTCCATGGGATTTACAAATAGATGAGTTTGGCCATCTCATTAATGGCGTTTTGGTAAATACATGGACTTGTAAAAATAAAACCCTTTTCCTCTTATTTCAAACATCCAAAAGTCGCCATCATCTTCTACCTCCCAAATTTCCAACGTGAGAAACTCCTCCCCCTCCATTTCCACTATTCCATTTCCTTGCTTCTCCATCTTAGCTCGATTTTGAAAGGTAACTAAATTTTCGACTTGCTCTCATCTTCCTCTCTTTAAAAGTACAACTAGTTTTCATTTTGGTCCAAGTTTTAGAATTTGAGTTTTTGGAAGATTTGAATAAAAATGATATCTTTATTGTTTTTAATATAAGGTTTTGATTTTATAATGTTAGATATGTTGTTTAGGAACCTTGAAGTCCAACATATATGATTTTTAAAGGGTTTTGTTAAGTTTCCCGGATTTGGGTTTAATGGGGGGGGTTTAAAGGGTTTTGGGATGAGTTTTGGTGTAACACCCCAATTTTGGGCTTAGAAGTTTTGGGTCTGAACCGGACCGGTCGGATTTTCGGTTCGAATATATAAGGTGGTTTTAAGGAAAGCCTAGTTCGGGATGCATTAAAAATATGGAAAAATATCTAAAAATCCTCTTTTATTATATATAAGAGAGTGGTGAAATCAATTTTACAAAATGAGGTTTGGAAATATGACATTTTGAGTTAGTGATTAAAATGTAATTTTTGAAAAGTTCGTGATTGTTTTAAAAGGATTGAAACTTTGAATCTTTAAGGAGCTAATTTACCCAAGAGAGGATTTCTCCAGATTTTTCTTGATTTTTAAAGACTCATTTAATGTTTAATTAATAAAAAGGAAAGAGGGAAAAAGATATTTTTAGTTTCGTAACTAACTTTTACCAAAATTTTCTCATTTCATTTTCTCTCAAAATTCCCTCAGCCAAACACATTTCCACAACAACTTTTCCTTTGATTTTCACACCTAAAGTTGAGATTTCAATTCCTAAATGATTCCTAATCATTTCTACACCAAATTCTCATCATTTGCTTAATGAATTTTCAAGGATTTTGGCTCTAAACAAGGAGAAATCCACATTTAGAGGTATGAACGTCCTTCTCCTCTAAATACTCAGTTCTTTACTGAAATTCCCAAGTTCTCAATCCTTAAATTAAGTTTTATTAAAGGTTTTAATGTTGTGATCTTGATTTTGGCTTAAAATGCAAGATTTGGATTTAATTTTGAAGAAATTCGTATTGGATGATTGGGCTCTGTTTTGAGATGTCTTTTTGATGTATTTTGGATGTCTAAATGATGTGTGATTGAGGTTTAATCAATGCAATCCCGAATAGGTTGATTTTCCTAAGTTTTTGCTTGTGAAAATGGTGGTTTTTGGGGTGATCTTGGTGTTTTGTTAATGCTGGAGGTATAAGGACGAGTTTAAGTTTATTTTGGATGTTAATTGATGTTCAATAATGGTTAGAAGTGATGGATCTTGGCTGTGTTAAGTCTTGGAAGTGTTTGGAGGTGATTTCGGTTGTGTTTGGTAACCGAAATGTTGGATTTGCAAAGAGAAGCGAGTTTAGGTGTGTTGCTTGTAACACCCCAATTTTGGGCTTAGAAGTTTTGGGTCGAATCAGACCGGTCGGATTTTCGGTTCAAATATAAAAGGTGGTTTTTAGGGAAAGCCTAGTTCGGGATGCATTAAAAATATGGAAAAATATCTAAAAATCCTCTTTTATTATATATAAGAGAGTGGTGAAATCAATTTTACAAAATGGGGTTTGGAAATACGACATTTCAAGTTAGTGACTAAAATGTAATTTTTGAAAAGTTGGTGACTGTTTTAAAAGGATTGAAACTTTGAATCTTTAAGGAGCTAATTTACCCAAGAAGAGGATTCTCCAGATTTTTCTTAAATATTAAAGATTTATTTAAAGTTATTTATTAAAAGGAAAGGAGGGAAAATAGATATTTTGGCTTTTATAACTAACTTTTGTCAAAATTTTCCCATCTCTTTTTCTCTCAATTTTCCCTCAGCCAAACACATTTCCCCAGCCACTTTTCCTCTGATTTTAACACCTAAAGTTGAGATTTCAATCTCCAAATGATTTCTATTCATTTCTACACCAAATCAACATCATTTGCTTATTGAATTTTCAAGAATCTTGGCTTTAAACAAGGAGAATCCACATTTAGAGGTATGAACGTCCTTCTCCTCTAAATACTCAGTTCTTTACTGAAATTCCCAAGTTCTCAATCCTTGATTTGAGTTTTATTAAAGGTTTTGATAATGTGATCTTGATTTTGGCTTAAAATGCAAGATTTGGATTTAATTTTGTGGAAATTCGTAATAAATGATTGGTCTCTGTTTTGAGATGTCTTTTTGATGTATATTGGGTGTATAAATGATGTGTAATTGAGGTTTAACCAATGCAATCCCGGATAGGTTGATTTTCCTAAGTTTTTGCTTGAGTTAATGGTGGTTTTTGGGGTGATTTTGATGTTCTGCTATAGCTGGATGTATAAGGACGTGATTAGGTCCTTTTTGGATGTTAATTGATGTCTAAGAATGATTGGAATTGATGGATCTTGGCTGGGTAATGTCGTAGAGGTGTTTGGTTGTGATTTCGGTTGTGTTTGGTAGTCGAAATGTGAGTGTTGATGAGAGCAGCGAGTTTAGGTGTCTTGGTTGAAGATATTAATGCATGATGATGCATTAATCCTCTGCTTTGATGTGTTTAAAACAGGGGAGACATCTTCGGATCCTTGTGGTGTTGATCCGGAGGCTTGATCGGCGTTTCGGCAAGCTTGCGAAACGGAATCGGTGAGTGAAGTTTGGTTTTCAGCTTTGAAACCAATGTTTGAAGGTTATGGGAGCTTAATTTAAGTCTAAACAACTTAGCTAAGCTCAAGAGTAAGTTTTCGGAAAAACTCTCTTTTTGATGAACCATGAGATGGTTGAATGCAATGTGGTTTATTTGCATGTTTAAATTCTGTTTTGAAAGCATGTTTAATGCTGGTTTGTAAGCCATGTATTGAAGGATGCTCAAGGTAAGAGATCCTTGTTTCGAACATTGATAAATGTGGTTTAGATGCATAGTGATGCATGATTGTTTAATGGCTTTGTTAAATGCTTTAAAACAATGGATTGATGTTGTTAAATGATGTATATTGGCAAGTGATGTGTTGGTTTAAAAGTACTTGAATCGGATATAGTTAGCCGGCTATAGGATTGGGTGCACCGTGAATAAAGTCGCCTTGGATGTTGAGGGGTTGTGATTGTACCGTAAACTCCATCCAAGTACACTAACGAGATGGTTAAGATCACAATGGTGGTTAAAAGTCCATGTGTGGTTCTTGAGTTATGGTTAAGATCACAATGGTGGTTAAAAGTCCATGTGTGGATCTTGTGTTGGGTGTCCCGTGATCTCGTTAGTGATGTTATACAACTACCAATTAGTGATGTGGAGGGGTTGTGATTGTACCGTAGACTCCATCACGGTGTTGAGGGGTTGTGATTGTACCGAAAACTCCACCTTGATATTGGTAGTGTGTATGAAGCGTATGGGACAACGCTTGTAATCCGCGTATCCGATTGTGTTTTGAATTGTAAAATGGTTATGGATTATCACTTGAAAGCCAATATGACATGTTGATGAATTGAAGCATGAGATGCTTGGTTTGTATGTATAAATGCATGATAAATATTGTTTTGAAATTAAAGGCCTTGAAAAGGGTGTTTTTACAAATGCATTATTGTGTTGTTTTAATTGAGCATTCCTCACTAAGCTATGTGCTTACGCTCTCTCTTTCTTGAACCAATAATGCAGATCATTGAAGTGCTTAAAGGGCAACAAGGAGGTCAAGGATCCAAGTGAAAGTTTAAGCTCATGTATGGTGACTATTTTCACAACACTTTTAGCTTTTGGCATTTGGCAATGGGAACCTAGATTGTGTTTTTGGGAGATGTTTTGGACTCCCTAAGTTTGGTTTAATGCCTATGATGATGTTGGAACATGTAATTGGCCATTTGGTATTGGTTTTGGAAATTTGATGCTTGCTTGCTTTTCATTATAGGATGCATGCCTATAGATTGGGGTATTTCCTTGAATGATGCCATGATTGAGTTTTAATGATGCCAATATGTTCCTTAAGTGTTTGGTGACTTGTGTGTATGATTTGGGTGTCATAGGAATGCGTTTGATGTGTTGAATGATTGTTAAACCAGAAAAATTCTGCATTTCTGGGCAGCCCGTATCGGAACGGGTGCTACTGTTCCAGAACAGGGGGCCTGAAATGGCCTTGGCGTTTCGAAACAGGTAGAGTCGTTCTGGAACGGATTTGCTACTGTCAAGCCCTGTTCCGCAACAGGTTTCGAAACGGTCCCGCGTTTCGGAACGGTCCTTTACCGTTTCGGAACACTCGACCGTTGGGCACTGAATCTGATGGTTATATGTTTTGGAATTCTCACGTTTTGGTCCTGAACTTTGCTTATGCAATTGGTTGAGTTTGAGATGCCTGTTTGAAATGAATTTTGACAGGGAAGCATGAAACATGATTAATTTCATAATGGTAACTTAAAAATTGGTAAAGTCCTCGTAATTTCCAGAATTTAGAAATTGGTCCCTAAATTCGTATGTTGTGCAATTGAGTCCCTAATTGTTTTCCGATTGCTGTGATTTTTGAGTATGCTTATCTCAAGAGTAAATCTAGGGTTAATATGCATTTACACAAGATTAAAAAGAAAAAAAAGGGTCGTTAATCAAGGTTGACTTTTGGGTTGACTTTGGTTTTCCCCGTGTAATCTTCGTAGTTCGGGTCAACCGTCTAGGCCGGGCTAAGGGGGTTACATTCGGTGGTATCAGAGCTGAGTTCTCGAGTATTTGGGAACGGTTATGTGGGTGATAAGTGTATGATTGCTTTGTATGCTTGTTGAGTGAAAGTATGATGTATGAATTGTAAGTATGTTACAATTGTGGTGTATGCTGTGGTGAAGCATGTTAAAGGGACCCATTGCCAAATCAAAGCTAATGAAATGATTTGTTTTTAATTGGAAATGAGCTTGAGTACTTGGATTGCTTACCTTGCTGAGCCTGACTTTGTTTATTGCATTGTGATTGCATTGTTAGTGAATGGGACCTCGTAGAGAGACGAGGATTAATACGCGAGCTATGGCTCAAAATGAGAACGAAGAGAATGCTGAAAATGTGGTGGATTTACCTCCTCCACCTGGTGGTGGTGGTGCTGGGGTTGAAGGAGCTGGTGTTGCTGCTGGTGCTGGGGTCGCTGGACCTGAAGCTGGGCAGGGGCAAGCTGCTCCTGACATGACAACGCTGATTCAGGCTATTGCTGGAGCCTTTCGGGCGACGGTAGCTGGAGCTCAAGGAGCTAGGCATCAGGGAGATGCTAATGTTAGACTACCTCTGGAACGCTTGCGCAGTCTAGGAGGGACTGAGTTCAGGGGTTTGTCTGCTGAAGGTTCTGAGTCTTGGTTGGAAAGTACCAAGAGAATTTTGGGACAAATGAACTGCAATGATGTGCAGAAGCTGGGCTGTGTGATATCATTGCTGCATGACGATGCGTATACCTTGTGGACAACCACTATCTCCGGAATAGAGGATGCATATGTGACTTGGACGTTCTTTCTGAACGCGTTCAAGAGGAGGTACCTGGGTGTGCGGTACCTGGATGAAAAGAAAAGGGAATTCATGTCTCTTACTCAAGGGAGCATGTCAGTGGCTGAGTATGAGGTTCAGTTTGTCCGACTCAGTCAGTATGCACCTGAGCTTATCCCTGATGAGCGGGAGAGGTGTGAACGTTTCCGTTATAGTTTGGTGACGGAAGTGAAGACCTATATGCTGGCTGCTGAGTATACTGACTTTGATGTGCTGGTTGGTAGAGCAAAAGACATCGAGTTGAATTTGGGTTTATCTTCTAGAGGAGCTGGTTCTAGTGCGGGCAAAAGAGCTGCTAAGTATAGTTCCGGTGGCGGACGGAACAAGAGAGGACGTGATCGGAAATATCAGTCTTCAGTTAGGCGTGGTGGTGGAGGCCAAGGTGCGCCTCTCCAGGGAGATAAAGCGAGAGCTGATTAGAACACATGTTGGGCATGTGGATCGCGTGGTCATCTGAGGCGTGATTGTCCTCGAACGGCGAGGGAGGTACATGCTCCGGTTGTGGTGACCGGTAATTTGTGCTGGAACTATGGTTCGGCGGATCACATGAGGAGGGAGTGTCCTCTGTTGGCCGATGGTGGTCAAGGACGTGCTCCTGGAGTTGTTGCACCACAGAGAGGTCGTGGGCGCGGCCGTGGTAACTTCCAGCGTAGAGAGGATGGTGGAAGGAATGTGGCTCATGTGGTAGCTGTTCAGCCTGAGGGTGGTGGCCAGGCCAGAGTGTATGTGATATGACCATCAAGAACAAGGACCCAGAGAAGTACCCAAGTGGCCCCATTACACGTGCACGGGCCAAGGAGTTTCAATCAGCCATGGAAAGCTTGTTTACAACAAGCCATGAACGTGAGAAAGAAGACATAATAAGGGAGGAATGCCTTACCTTGCTCATGCATGCATTTGCATGAGAATTTAAGTATTTCAAACTTCCATTGCATTGATAAAGTGTGTTGGCCATTAAAGCATGCACTTCATTTATAGTTTTAGTTCATTTAGGGAAGTAGTTTAATTATGTATCTTAAATCATTCTTAAAACTACTTCATTCATGCATTTAGTTAAATTCAATAAAGTTAGTTCTTTAGTTAAACTAGTTCATTCATTTAACTAGTTCACTCAATTAACTAACTCTTTAATTGTTTCATGCATCTATTTTTTTAAGTTTGAATAAATCCTTTGTGTGTGTCTAGGTTCATGTGACATGTGGATTAAAGAAGAGACTTTTCAACTTCAACTTGGAAACAAGTCATTGATGACCATCTTTACTCATGCAAACAAGGCGATTGAAGGCAATTCAAGGCTGAATTCTTTTCATCTTTTCAAGGTTGTTCATCTTCTTAGAGTAACAAAGCATTTAAGCTTCATAATTCACCTATTCAAGGTTGAAATTATGAACCAATGAAGGCCATTCACGTTCAAGAGAAGGGACATGCAATAATCAACATTCAAATTATGCATTCAAGGCCTTTATTTATCATTTTTGAAGGTTGATCATATTCCACAAATGGGTAAGCAATGAAGGCTGGTTTAATATCATTTAATCATCAAATTAAGTGATAAAATCAGCAAGGAATTCAAAGAGACAAGCTGATTTGGATGTGTGGGATGTCTACATTCATCCTATGTCCACATTCATTCTCTTTTATCCATTTGCAAGCAAAATGAAGCAGCCCAAGAGTCACCACTCCTTTTGGACGAATTTAAGGCTAAATTCATCTCAATTTAAAGCAAAATTCATCCATCAAAAGGATAAGAAAGAAAAATTTCATTTATTTGTAGTCAATAGCATTTAGATGAGCATTCATCTCTCTTTTGTGTGACTTTTCATATGGTGCCTAGCCACACTATAAATAGGCACCTTAGATTCATTTGTAAGGACTTTTTTTAGAGAATATAAACCTTTGAAAGATTGCTTTCATCTTGTTCTTGCGAGAACTCTATCGGCTTCAAGTTGTGCTTGTAGTCTTCTATCCATTTCATTTTACTATAGCGTTGGTTCCAAGCTCTCTTATAGCTTGTGGGTCACGTTCCACACTCCTCCACCTCGACTCCATCAAAGTATATTGTTGGTTCCTAGCTCATTATAGCTAGCGGGTCACAATTCGCTATCCTTGCAACCATACAAATCCACGCCGCCTTTAACATCTCACATCACTCCTTCTTTGATTTACACCTTTCCATGATTATCATCTTCCATCCTTAGCCACCATACTATCCATATTACCTATCCAATTCCTTTCTTCATTATTTTTTCTATTATATTGCTATTCATCTCACATGATTGTTTTATGATATCTCAGAGTTCAAAGCGTAGCAAAGAATATTTCTTACTAGAATCACGATCGGGCACATCTATATGACTCGGGTCACATTATCGGGTTCATATCAATTGGTATCAGAGCAAGGTTGCTTCAGTAAGATAGTCGTTGTCTCTCTTCTGACAAAAAAAAAGAAGAAAAAAAAATCAAAAAAATTAGAGAAAGTTAAAGAGGGAGGGGGTATCGTATTCTCTATTCTTCTTTAAAAAAATCTTACATCATTTTTCTTTTGCTAATATTTTGTCATCTTTACCAACTCTCACAAATTACCTTTTTTTTTGTTGCCACTTTTTCTTATCCTACCTTCCAAATTCTTTTCGCCAAGTTTTGTTTTTTCAACCGAATTCTACAAGCCATTTGCAAGCCTTAAGGAAGTTCTTAAAAGAACTTGATTGAGAGCAAGAGTGGAAAAAGGCAAGAGTGCACATCAAGGGTAAAAGCCATCCCGAGTGAAACACGAGTGTGAGTGCATTTTCTTGGAGTGGAATAGGTGAGGTTTTGTGTTTGTGAGGTTTTAAATTTTTTTTATTTTTGTTACTAATAATGTCTCAAAATTCCGTGAGAAACTCTGTTGGAGGAAGTAATAATGTTAACGTAGATGCAACTAACTCCAATCTTCAAGATATTATCCGAGAGATGGACAGGTTGTTGCAACAAAGGTTGGGGCCGATGCAAGAACGATTAGATCATTTGGAGGAAAGATCTCAACGAAGGCATAATTCAGATCATGAGGAAGAGTATGAGGGAGAGGTGGACGAAGAACTCATAGACGAGCGAGCCTCCCAGCAAAGTTTGAGGCGTCAAGAACCTAGGTACCAAAGAGCTCGGCCAAGAGTTGATGATAATCTTAGCAACATCAAAATAACCATTCCTCATTTCCAAGGAAGAACGGATCCTGAAGCCTATCTTGCATGGGAAAAAAAGTTGAGCACATATTTGAGTGCCACAACTACTCCGAGCTTAAGAAGGTAAAACTTGCAGCCATTGAATTTACAGATTATGCACTAATATGGTGGGATCAGTTGACATCTAGCAGGAGACGCAATGGCGAACATCCAATTTCTACTTGGAATGAGATGAAGGCCGTTATGCGTAAGAGGTTCGTTCCAACTCACTATCATAGGGAGTTGTTCAACAAGCTTCAAAATCTCACCCAAGGCAACCGTAGTGTTGAGGACTACTTTAAAGAGATGGAAGTAGCCATGATCCGAGCTAACATTGATGAGGATCGAGAAGCCACCATGGCAAGATTTCTATCCAGCCTTGACCCTAATATTGCCGTCGTCATTGAGTTGCAACATTATGTGGAGATCGAAGACATGGTGCATATAGCCATAAAAGTGGAAAAGCAACTTAAACGGAAGGGTTCCACACGAACCTATGGGGGAGCATCATCAAGATCGGGGCAAAGTTCTTACAAACGGAGTCCTCCAATACCACCCAATGAAAGAGGCGCACCACCCAAAGGAAGCAAGGCCAATGCCGAAACTAGCAAAGGTAAGGCTCCAAATGTTCCAAACCGTTCCCGTGATATACAATGCTTCAAGTGCTTGGGAAGAGGGCATATTGCAAGCCAATGCCCAAATCGCAACACCATGCTTCTTCGTGATGATGGAGAGGTTGAATCGGAACAAGAGGAGGAAGATGAAGTTGCTTCCATACAAGAAGATGAATGTGATGATATAGAGTATGCAGCAGAAGGAGAGGCCCTTATTGTAAAAAGGAGCCTAAGTGTGCAAGCGAATGAAGGGAATGAGCAACGCGAGAATATCTTTCATACTCGCTGCCATGTTAATGGAAAGGTATGCTTTGTCATTATTGATGGAGGTAGTTGTACTAATGTTGCTAGTACTCTTATGGTAGAAAAACTTGGATTAGCAACCACAAAGCATCCACATCCCTACAAGCTGCAGTGGCTTAATGACGGAGGAGAACTCAAGGTTACCAAGCAAGTTCTTGTTGCTTTCTCCATTGGAAAGTATAAGGATGAAGTTCTTTGCGATGTTGTTCCGATGCACGCTGGCCATTTACTACTTGGGAGGCCATGGCAATTCGATAAACGAGTCATACATGATGGATATACCAATCGGTATACACTCACCCATGGAGTAAGAAAGATTACCTTAGCCCCTCTTTCACCAAAACAAATTCACAAAGACCAAATACATTTGAGAGAAAGTATTGAAAGAGCCAAAGAGAGAGAGAGTCAAAAATGGAGGTAAAAGCAAGTGAGAGTGAGCAAAGTGAGGGTGCGAAAATGAGTGTGTTTACCAAAGAAAGAGAGTTGAGAAAGTGTTTGCTGTCGGGAAAGGAATTACTTGTACTTGTGTACAAGGAAAGTTTATTGAACACTAACCAACTTGATCACACTTTGCCTTCTTCTATTGTGTCTTTGTTGCAGGAATTTGACGAATTATTTCTAGAGGAGATACCAAGTGGGCTGCCACCAATCCGTGGCATTGAACATCAAATAGATTTCATTCTCGGTGCCGTCATTCCTAACCGTCCAGCTTACCGAAGCAATCCCGAGGAAACCAAGGAGTTACAAAGTCAAGTGGCTGAACTAATGGCCAAAGGCTACGTGAGGGAGAGCCTTAGCCCATGTTCCGTTCCGATATTACTTGTGCCAAAGAAGGATGGAACTTGGCGCATGTGTGTAGATTGTCGAGCGGTAAACAAAATTACGGTAAAGTATCGTCACCCTATTCCTCGTTTAGATGATATGTTAGATGAGCTTAGTGGTTCTAACCTTTTCTCTAAGATTGATCTTAAGAGTGGTTATCACCAAATAAGGATGCGGGAAGGTGATGAATGGAAAACAGCATTTAAAACAAAGCAAGGACTCTATGAATGGTTGGTTATGCCTTTTGGCTTAACTAATGCACCAAGTACTTTCATGAGGTTAATGAACCATGTTCTTAGACCGTTTTTGGGTAAATTTTGTGTGGTTTATTTTGATGACATCCTAATCTATAGTAAATCAATGGAAGAACATGTTCAACACTTGAGGTCAGTTTTGTTGGTTTTAAGAAAGGAGAAGTTATATGCTAATTTAGACAAGTGTACATTTTGTACTGACAAAGTTGTCTTTCTTGGTTTTGTTGTCAGTTTTAAAGGCTTAGAGGTTGACAAAGAGAAGGTTAAAGCCATTGAAGAATGGCCACGACCAGCAAGCATTTCCCAAGTTAGGAGTTTCCATGGACTTGCAAGCTTTTACCGGAGATTTGTGCCAAACTTCAGCACCATTGCCGCCCCTTTAACTAGTGTCATCAAGAAGAATGCTAACTTTTTCTAGGGGGAGACCAAGAGAAATCTTTTAATGACATTAAAGAATGTTTGATTCATGCCCCTTTGCTTACCTTACCTAATTTTAACAAAACGTTTGAAATTGAATGTGATGCATCAGGTGTGGGAATTGGAGCGGTATTATCTCAAGGTGGACGTCCTATAGCATATTTTAGTGAGAAATTAAGTGGAGCTGGGTTGAATTATCCAACATATGATAAGGAGATGTATGCCCTTGTTCGCGCAATGGAAACATGGCAACACTATCTATGGCCTAAGGAGTTCATTATTCACACCGATCATGAGGCATTGAAGCACATTCGGGGGCAACATAAACTCAACAAACGACATGCCAAATGGGTGGAGTTTCTTGAATCTTTTCCCTATGTCATCAAATATAAGAAAGGTAAGGAGAATATAGTTGCCGATGTATTGTCTCGGAGGTACGATCTTCTAAACACCTTAGAATCTAAGTTGTTGGGTTTTGTTTTCATTAAGGATTTATACGAATCTGATTCTGATTTTGAAAAAATTTACAAAGCTTGTGAGAAAGGCACGTTTGAAAACTATTATAGGGACAATGGGTTCCTATTCAAGGAAGGAAGACTTTGTATTCCACAAGGTTCCACACGTGAATTACTTATCAAAGAAGCCCATGGAGGAGGCTTAATGGGACATTTTGGAATAGCAAAGACTTTGGCCATACTTCAAGAGCATTTATATTGGCCAAAGATGAGACGAGATGTAGAGAGGTTATGTGGACGTTGCATCACTTGCAAGAAGGCTAAGTCTAAATCCATGCCACATGGACTCTACACACCACTACCTATTCCAGAAGCACCATGGATGGACATTTCAATGGATTTTGTGCTAGGGCTTCCACGCACAAAGAATAACAAAGACTCCATCTTTGTAGTAGTGGATAGATTTTCCAAAATGGCTCATTTTATTCCTTGCAACAAGACTAATGATGCCTTACATATTGCTAACTTGTTTTTCAGGGAAGTCTTGAGATTACATGGTGTGCCAAGAACTATCGTTTCCGATCGAGACGTGAAGTTCTTAAGCCATTTCTGGAGAGCCCTATGGAGTAAGATTGGAACTAAGCTGCTATTTTCCACCACTTGTCACCCTCAAACGGATGGCCAAACCGAAGTGGTGAATCGAGTACTCTCCATGTTGCTTAGGAGCATTATTAAGAAGAATCTAAAGACATGGGAAGAGTGCTTACCACATGTGGAGTTTGCATATAACCGATCAGTCCATACCACCTCGGGACACACTCCTTTTGAAGTTGTGTATGGGTTCAATCCATTAACTCTGATGGACTTATTGCCATTACCCGTTGATCAAATTGTGAATAAAGATGGACATAACAAAGCTGAATTTGTTAAGAAACTTCATCAACAAGTGCGGGATAATATTGAAAAGAAAACCAAGCAATATGAGCAGCAAGCAAACAAGGGTCGAAGGAGAGTTGTCTTTGAGCCGGGAGATTGGGTGTGGTTGCACATGAGAAAAGAAAGGTTTCCAGCCCAATGGAAATCTAAATTGATGCCTCGAGGAGATGGGCCATTTCAAGTAGTTAAAAGGATCAATGATAATGCTTATCAACTAGACCTCCCAGGTGAGTTTAATGTTAGTGCAACCTTTAATGTTGCTGATTTATCTCCTTTTGATGTAGGTGATGATTTGGGGACAAATCGATTTAAAGAGGGAGGGACTGATATGACCATCAAGAACAAGGACCCAGAGAAGTACCCAAGTGGCCCCATTACACGTGCACGAGCCAAGGAGTTTCAATCAGCCATGGAAAGCTTGTTTACAACAAGCCATGAACGTGAGAAAGAAGACATGATAAGGGAGGAATGCCTTACCTTGCTCATGCATGCATTTGCATGAGAATTTAAGTATTTCAAACTTCCATTGCATTGATAAAGTGTGTTGGCCATTAAAGCATGCACTTCATTTATAGTTTTAGTTCATTTAGGGAAGTAGTTTAATTATGTATCTTAAATCATTCTTAAAACTACTTCATTCATGCATTTAGTTAAATTCAATAAAGTTAGTTCTTTAGTTAAACTAGTTCATTCATTTAACTAGTTCACTCAATTAACTAACTCTTTAATTGTTTCATGCATCTATTATTTTAAGTTTGAATAAATCCTTTGTGTGTGTCTAGGTTCATGTGACATGTGGATTAAAGAAGAGACTTTTCAACTTTAACTTGGAAACAAGTCATTGATGACCATCTTTACTCATGCAAACAAGGCAATTGAAGGCAATTCAAGGCTAAATTCTTTTCATCTTTTCAAGGTTGTTCATCTTCTTAGAGTAACAAAGCATTTAAGCTTCATAATTCACCTATTCAAGGTTGAAATTATGAACCAATGAAGGCCATTCACGTTCAAGAGAAGGGACATGCAATAATCAGCATTCAAATTATGCATTCAAGGCCTTTATTTATCATTTTTGAAGGTTGATCATATTCCACAAATGGGCAAGCAATGAAGGCTGGTTTAATATCATTTAATCATCAAATTAAGTGATAAAATCAGCAAGGAATTCAAAGAGACAAGCTGATTTGGATGTGTGGGATGTCTACATTCATCCTATGTCCACATTCATTCTCTTTTATCCATTTGCAAGCAAAATGAAGCAACCCAAGAGTCACCACTCCTTTTGGACGAATTTAAGGCTAAATTCATCTCAATTTAAAGCAAAATTCATCCATCAAAAGGATAAGAAAGAAACATTTCATTTATTTGTAGTCAATAGCATTTAGATGAGCATTCATCTCTCTTTTGTGTGACTTTTCATATGGTGCCTAGCCACACTATAAATAGGCACCTTAGATTCATTTGTAAGGACTTTTTTTTAGAGAATATAAACCTTTGAAAGATTGCTTTCATCTTGTTCTTGCGAGAACTCTATCGACTTCAAGTTGTGCTTGTAGTCTTCTATCCATTTCATTTTACTATAGCGTTGGTTCCAAGCTCTCTTATAGCTTGTGGGTCACGTTCCACACTCCTCCACCTCAACTCCATCAAAGTATATTGTTGGTTCCTAGCTCGTTATATCTAGTGGGTCACAATTCGCTATCCTTGCAACCATACAAATCCACGCCGCCTTTAACATCTCACATCACTCCTTCTTTGATTTACACCTTTCCATGATTATCATCCTCCATCCTTAGCCACCATACTATCCATATTACCTATCCAATTCCTTTCTTCATTAATTTTTCTATTATATTGCTATTCATCTCACATGATTGTTTTATGATATCTCAGAGTTCAAAGCGTAGCAAAGAATATTTCTTACTAGAATCACGATCGGGCACATCTATATGACTCAGGTCACATTATCGGGTTCATATCAGTATGCTCAGAGGGAAGGGAGGAATGACACAGATGTGATCGCAGGTACTTTCACTTTGCAATCCTTGTCATTACTTTCCTTGATTGATTCTGGATCTACACACTCATACATATTGCGTGAACTTGCTCAATTGCTTGGTTTACCTGTTGAGTCTTTGGATGTTGGTATGCGTGTAACTAGTTCTTTTGGTGAGACTGTTGTGACTCGAAAGCTTTATAGAAGATGTCCCTTGGTTGTGCAAGATCATGTTTTTCATGTTGATCTTATGGAGTTGCCTTTCTATGGTTTTGATGTAATTCTTGGTATGGATTGGCTTGTTGAGCATCGAGCTGTAGTGGATTTTGAGAATAAGCGGGTTTCGTTGAAGCTTGCGGATGATTATGAGGTAGTGGTGGTTGGTGAGAATGTGAAGTTTCTTGCCAATGTGGTGTCTACATTGGAAGCGAGCCGGATGCTGAGGCAAGGTTGTGAAGCCTACCTCGCCTTTGTGATGAATCCTAGCTCTAAGGAGTTACGTGTGCAAGATATCAGGACTGTGCGAGAGTTTCCTGGTGTGTTTCCGGAGGAGTTGCCTGGATTGCCTCCTAATCGCGAAGTGGAGTTTGGTATTGAGCTGTATGAAAACACAACTCCAGTGTCCATTACTCCTTATCGAATGGCACCTAAAGAGTTGAAAGAGCTGAAGACGCAACTTCAAGAGTTGCTTGATCGTGGTTTCATTCGGCCGAGTGTGTCACCTTGGGGTGCACCGGTCTTGTTTGTGAAGAAGAAGGATGGCACTATGAGAATGTGCATTGATTACCGTCAGCTTAACAAGTTGACTATCAAGAATCGGTATCCATTGCCGAGAAATGATGATCTTTTTGATCAATTTCGGGGAGCAGTTGTGTTCTCTAAAATTGACTTAAGGTCAGGGTATTATCAGTTGAAGGTGAAGGATGTGGATGTGCCAAAGACAGCCTTCAAGACGAGGCATGGGCATTATGAGTTCCTTGTGATGTCGTTTGGTTTGACAAATGCTCCTGCAGCTTTCATGGACATGATGAATAGAGTGTTCCATGAATACTTGGATAAATTTGTGGTGGTGTTCATTGATGATATTCTCGTGTACTCTCGTACTGAGGAGGAGCATGAAGGGCATTTGAGAATTGTGTTGCAGGCTTTGTTGGAGAATCAACTTTATGCTAAGCTGAGCAAGTGTGAGTTCTGGCTTAGAGAAGTTGTGTTTCTTGGTCATGTTGTTTCTGCTGAGGGAATACGTGTTGATCCTCAAAAGATTGAGGCAGTGATGAATTGGAAGCCTCCTAAGTCTGTTCATGAAGTCCGTAGTTTCCTTGGTTTGGCAGGATACTATCGGAGGTTCGTGGATGGGTTTTCAAAGATTGCTGCACCTTTGATGAAGTTGTTGCAGAAGGATGTTAAGTATGAGTGGACGGAAGCGAGACAGCAGGCTTTTGAGAAGCTTAAGGCAGCTTTAACGCAAGCTCCTATCTTGGTTCAACCTGAATCAGGGAAAGAGTTTGTGGTGTATAGTGATGCGTCCTATGTTGGTTTGGGATGTGTGTTGATGCAAGAGGGTAAGGTGGTGGCTTATGCATCGCGTCAGTTGAAGGTGCATGAGCGCAATTATCCTACGCATGACATCGAGTTAGCTGCGGTGGTTTTTGCTTTGAAAATTTGGAGACATTACCTGTATGGTGAGAAGTGTACTGTGTACACGGACCACAAGAGTTTGAAGTATCTGATGTCTCAGAAAGAGTTGAATCTTAGGCAACGACGTTGGGTGGAGTTGCTTAAGGATTACGATTTGACAATCGAGTACCATCCGGGTAAAGCTAATGTTGTAGCGGATGCCTTGAGTAGGAAGGTAGCTGTTGAGTTGAGGGCTATGTTTGCTAGTTTGAGCATCTCGCGTGATGGTGGTCTTGTGGCTGAGTTGCAAGTGAAACCATCCTTGATTCAGTTGATTAAGGAAAAACAGATGTTGGATGATTCCTTGGTACCACATGTTCAGGATATTGCGGAGGATAGGCCATCTGATTTTTGCTTTAATGATGATGGAGTTTTATGCTTTGGGAGTCGGATAGTAGTGCCCAATGATGCTGAGTTGAGGCGTACTATTCTGACTGAAGCTCATAGTAGTTCTTTTGCTATGCACCCTGGTAGTACTAAGATGTACCGTGATCTTCGTGATGAGTACTATTGGGTGGGTTTAAAGAAAGATGTTGCTGAGTTTGTAAGCAAGTGCATGGTATGTCAGCGAGTTAAAGCTGAGCATCGGTTTCCTTCAGGGTTGTTGCAACCGTTGAGGATTCCTGAGTGGAAGTGGGAAAGGATTACCATGGACTTTGTGTCTGGTTTGCCTTTGTCGCCATCGAGGAAGAATTCGATGTGGGTGATTGTGGATCGCCTGACGAAGTGTGCGCATTTCTTGCCTGTGCATACTACGTACACTTTGGATAAGCTTGCGGAGCTGTACATTGCTGAGAATGTGCGGCTGTATGGTGTGCCAAAGTCGATTGTGTCGGGTAGAGATCCGAGGTTTACATCGCGTTTCTGGCAGTGTTTGCATTAGGCTTTGGGTACACGGTTGAATGTCAGTACATCTTATCATCCGCAGTCGGATGGACAGTCTGAGCGTGTTATCCAGGTGTTGGAGGATATGTTGAGGTGCTGTGTGATTGAGTTTCAGGGTTCTTGGGAGAAACATTTACCTTTGGTGGAGTTTGCCTATAATAATAGTTATCAGGCAAGTATTCAAATGGCACCTTATGAAGCTTTGTACGGAAGGAAGTGTAGGACTCCTTTTTGTTGGGCTGAAACGGGTCAGAAGTTGGTTTCGATGCCAGCTTTGTTGAAAGGAACCATCGAGAAGGTGAAGCTCATTTGTGAGCGTTTGAAGGCAGCTTCTGATCGGCAAAAGTCTTACGCGGATTTGAAGCGTAAGGAGATTGAGTATGCGGTGGGTGACCGTGTGTTTTTGAAAGTTTCGCCTTGGAAAAAGGTGATGAGGTTTGGCCGGAAGGGTAAGTTGAGCCCTAGGTATATCGGACCATACGAGGTGATTGAGCGTGTGGGTCCTGTTGCGTACAAGTTGAGGTTACCGCAAGAGTTAGAAAAGATTCATGATGTGTTTCATGTTTCTATGCTTCGAAAGTATAGATCGGATCCTTCTCATGTGATGCCAGTGGAGGAAGTGGAGTTGAGTCCAGATTTGACCTATGATGAGGAACCGATGAAGATTCTGGATTCGGATAGTAAAGTTCTTCGAGGCAAGACCATTGAGTTAGTAAAGGTGTTGTGGAATCATCGTGGTGCTGAAGAAGCCACGTGGGAACGGAATGATGACATGTTGAAGTAGTTTTCGTACCTTTTTCCTTCAGGTAAATTTCGAGGACGAAATTTCTTAAGGGGGGAGAGTTGTAACACCCCAATTTTGGGCTTAGAAGTTTTGGATCGAATCAGACCGGTCGGATTTTCGGTTCGAATATAAAATGTGGTTTTTAGGGAAAGCCTAGTTCGGGATGCATTAAAAATATGGAAAAATATCTAAAAATCCTCTTTTACTATATATAAGAGAGTGGTGAAATCAATTTTACAAAATGGGGTTTGGAAATACGACATTTCAAGTTAGTGACTAAAATGTAATTTTTGAAAAGTTGGTGACTATTTTAAAAGGATTGAAACTTTGAATCTTTAAGGAGCTAATTTACCCAAGAAGCGGATTCTCCAGATTTTTCTTAAATATTAAAGATTTATTTAAAGTTATTTATTAAAAGGAAAGGGGGGAAAATAAATATTTTGGCTTTTATAACTAACTTTTGTCAAAATTTTCCCATCTCTTTTTCTCTCAATTTCCCCTCAGCCAAACACATTTCCCCAGCCACTTTTCCTCTGATTTTAACACCTAAAGTTGAGATTTCAATCTCCAAATGATTTTTATTCATTTCTACACCAAATCAACATCATTTGCTTATTGAATTTTCAAGAATCTTGGCTTTAAACAAGGAGAATCCACATTTAGAGGTATGAACGTCCTTCTCCTCTAAATACTCAGTTCTTTACTAAAATTCCAAAGTTCTCAATCCTTGATTTGAGTTTTATTAAAGGTTTTGATAATGTGATCTTGATTTTGGCTTAAAATGCAAGATTTGGATTTAATTTTGTGGAAATTCGTAATAAATGATTGGTCTCTGTTTTGAGATGTCTTTTTGATGTATATTGGGTGTATAAATGATGTGTAATTGAGGTTTAACCAATGCAATCCCGGATAGGTTGATTTTCCTAAGTTTTTTGCTTGAGTTAATGGTGGTTTTTGGGGTGATTTTGATGTTCTGCTATAGCTGGATGTATAAGGACGTGATTAGGTCCTTTTTGGATGTTAATTGATGTCTAAGAATGATTGGAATTGATGGATCTTGGCTGGGTAATGTTGTAGAGGTGTTTGGTTGTGATTTCGGTTGTGTTTGGTAGCCGAAATGTGAGTGTTGATGAGAGCAGCGAGTTTAGGTGTCTTGGTTGAAGATATTAATGCATGATGATGCATTAATCCTCTGCTTTGATGTGTTTAAAACAGGAAAGACATCTTCGGATCCTTGTGGTGTTGATCCGGAGGCTTGATCGGCGTTTCGGCAAGCTTGCGAAACGGAATCGGTGAGTGAAGTTTGGTTTTCAGCTTTGAAACCAATGTTTGAAGGTTATGGGAGCTTAGTTTAAGTCTAAACAACTTAGCTAAGCTCAAGAGTAAGTTTTCGGAAAAACTCTCTTTTTGATGAACCATGAGATGGTTGAATGCAATGTGGTTTATTTGCATGTTTAAATTCTGTTTTGAAAGCATTTTTAATGCTGGTTTTGTAAGCCATGTATTGAAGGATGCTCAAGGTAAGAGATCCTTGTTTCGAACATTGATAAATGTGGTTTAGATGCATAGTGATGCATGATGGTTTAATGGCTTTGTTAAATGCTTTAAAACAGTGGATTGATGTTGTTAAATGATGTATATTGGCAAGTGATGTGTTGGTTTAAAAGTACTTGAATCGGATATAGTTAGCCGGCTATAGGATTGGGTGCACCGTGAATAAAGTCGCCTTGGATGTTGAGGGGTTGTGATTGTACCGTAAACTCCATCCAAGTACACTAACGAGATGGTTAAGATCACAATGGTGGTTAAAAGTCCATGTGTGGTTCTTGAGTTATGGTTAAGATCACAATGGTGGTTAAAAGTCCATGTGTGGATCTTGTGTTGGGTGTCCCGTGATCTCGTTAGTGATGTTATACAACTACCAATTAGTGATGTGGAGGGGTTGTGATTGTACCGTAGACTCCATCACGGGTGTTGAGGGGTTGTGATTGTACCGAAAACTCCACCTTGATATTGGTAGTGTGTATGAAGCGTATGGGACAACGCTTGTAATCCGCGTATCCGATTGTGTTTTGAATTGTAAAATGGTTATGGATTATCACTTGAAAGCCAATATGACATGTTGATGAATTGAAGCATGAGATGCTTGGTTTGTATGTATAAATGCATGATAAATATTGTTTTGAAATTAAAGGCCTTGAAAAGGGTGTTTTTACAAATGCATTATTGTGTTGTTTTAATTGAGCATTCCTCACTAAGCTATGTGCTTACGCTCTCTCTTTCTTGAACCAATAATGCAGAGCATTGAAGTGCTTAAAGGGCAGCAAGGAGGTCAAGGATCCAAGTGAAAGTTTAAGCTCATGTATGGTGACTATTTTCACAACACTTTTAGCTTTTGGCATTTGGCAATGGGAACCTAGATTGTGTTTTTGGGAGATGTTTTGGACTCCCTAAGTTTGGTTTAATGCCTATGATGATATTGGAACATGTAATTGGCCATTTGGTATTGGTTTTGGAAATTTGATGCTTGCTTGCTTTTCATTATAGGATGCATGCCTATAGATTGGGGTATTTCCTTGAATGATGCCATGATTGAGTTTTAATGATGCCAATATGTTCCTTAAGTGTTTGGTGACTTGTGTGTATGATTTGGGTGTCATAGGAATGCGTTTGATGTGTTGAATGATTGTTAAACCAGAAAAATTCTGCATTTCTGGGCAACCCGTATCGGAACGGGTGCTACTGTTCCGGAACAGGGGGCCTGAAATGGCCTTGGCCTTTCGAAACAGGTAGAGCCGTTCCAGAACGGATTTGCTACTGTCAAGCCCTATTCCTCAAAAGGTTTCGAAACGGTCCCGCGTTTCGGAACGGTCCTTTCCCGTTTCGGAACACTCGACCGTTGGGCACTAAATCTGATGGTTATATGTTTTCGAATTCTCACGTTTTGGTCCTGAACTTTGCTTATGCAATTGGTTGAGTTTGAGATGCCTGTTTGAGATGAATTTTGACAGGGAAGCATGAAACATGATTAATCTCATAATGGTAACTTAAAAATTGGTAAAGTCCTCGTAATTTCCAGAATTTACAAAATGGTCCCTAAATTCGCATGTTGTGCAATTGAGTCCCTAATTGTTTTCCGATTGCTGTGATTTTTGAGTATGCTTATCTCAAGAGTACATCTAGGGTTAATATGCATTTAGACAAGATTAAAAAGAGAAAAAAAAAAGGGTCGTTAATCAAGGTTGACTTTCAGGTTGACTTTGGTTTTCCCCGTGTAATCTTCGTAGTTCGGGTCAACCGTCTAGGCCGGGCTAAGGGGGTTACATTTCTGGTGTTTTTAATGCATGATGATGCATTAATCCTCTGTTTTTATGTGCTTGAAACAGGGGGAATGATCCGGAAGCAATAGAGGTGGTGTTGATGGTTTCGGATGCTTGGAAGGCTTGTTGGCTAGCCTAGTTTTGTGTATCAGTGAGTGAAGTTGGGTTTTCAGCTTTGAAACCAATGTTTGAAGGTTTTTGGGAGCTTAGTTTAAGTCTAAACAACTTAGATAATCTCAAGAGTAAGTAAACGGAATTTCTCTCTTGGTTTGTGTTATGAATTGGTTTTTAAAGCACTTGTGATTGTTGGATGCAATGTATGTGATTTGCATGTTTAAATTCTGTTTTGAAAGCATATTTTAGCATGGTTTAATGTTGGTTTTGAAAGTCATGTGTGAAGGATGCTCATGGTAAGAGATCCTTGGTTTTGTACATTGGAATTGTGGAATTGATGCATAGTGTTGCATGTTGTTTAATGGCTTTGTTTAATGCTTCAAAACAGTGAAGTGATGATGGTAATTGGTGGTTTTGGCATTTTGGTTATGCTTGTAAAAACAATGGATTAATGTGGTAAAATGGTTATATTGGCAAGTGATGTAAGTGGTTCTTGGTTACTTTAATCGGATATAGTTAGCCGGCTATAGGATTGGGTGCACCGTGAATTGAGTCGCCTTGGATGTCGAGGCGGTTGTAATTGTACCGTAAACTCCGTCCAAGAATCCTAGTGATTGAGGAAATTGGTGTCACCACGATGGAGGTTGGCTCTCGTGCGTGGGCTTGGTTTAGTGCCACCACGATGGAGGATGGCTCTCGGGGGTGGGCTTGGTTTAGTGCCACCACGATGGAGGATGGCTCTCGTGGGTGAACCTTGTTAAATGTCACCTTGATGGAGGATGGCTCTCATGGGTGGACTTTGTTAAGCGTCACAATGGTGGAGGGTTGCTCCCGTGTGTGAGCTTGGTTAAGGTGAATACAATGGTTGTGGTAGCTCCATGTGTAAGCCTTGTGATGTGTCCCGGCTCTCGCTAGTGTGTTATACAACTTCCGATGAGTGATGTTGAGGGGTTTTGAGTGTACCGTTAAACTCCATCACGGGTGTTGAGGGGGTTGTGATTGTACCGGTAAACTCCACCTTGTGTTGTTCGGTTGTGTGTATGGAGCGTGTGGGACAACGCTTGTAATCCGCGTATCCGATTGTGTCTTGTGTTATGGTGGTTTGTGAATTATCACTTGGAAGCCAATATAATGTTCTTGTATGTAATGAAGCATGAGATGCTTGAAATGATGCAAGGTTGCATGGAAAGAGTGTAATGTACCAAGAATGCATGTATTACTTGTTAGCTTGAACAAGTGTTTATCTTATATTAAGAATGGTGCATATGTGCATGGGAATCTCTTTAGTGCATTGAAGTCTTGTGAAGGCTTGTTTTAAAAGGTATGTAATGCAAATGTTGATTTTGTGGTTCATGTATTGCATTTTTTTAATGCATGAGATAGATTGAAGGAGTAAGTGGGTTTCAAAGGTTTCTTGCTTTGAGATGATTTTCAAGAATGGGAAAAGTATAATGTGATGTGGAAGTGTTTTCCAAGGAATTTGTATTTAACTTTGCATATGATGTTCATGCATGGAAAGGTTAAATTGATGGTTTTGCAAGGATGTGCTTTGAAGTGAGTTACTTAGCTTTTCTAAGCTAAGGGTTGGTTTTCATGTTTGAGCAATGCATGATTTAAAACATGTTGTTTAAAAAGGGGTTTTCAAACACTGCTTTGGTTTATCGAAATGTGTTTACTTTTAAAAGAGGTTTTATGACTCGCTGCATTGATGGTGTTTTGGTTTTGAGCATTCCTCACTAAGCATGATGTGCTTACGCTCCTTTTTGTCCATCAATGCAGATATTTGAAGTTGGGACAGCAAGAAGCAAGGGATTCAAGGAGAGCTCCACTTGAGAAGTATGTCTCGGTTAATAGCTATAGATAATAAAGGCAATGGGGGAGAGTCTTTTATACTGATGTATAATGAGATTGTGTATGTTGAACAAGTTCGGTTTATGATTTGAACTATGTGGTTTAACGCTTGCAACGTTTGAATCTTCTTATTCATAAGTCGTTATGTTATGCTTCTTGTTTTAAAAGCATGATTAAGTGTTGGATGTGTTGAAAGAGTTGGTGCACCTAGGGGTGGTTTTGTATCTAGATTTTAATGCAAGTTGGTGGTTATGATGCTTGGCATGTTGTTGCTTTGTTGAGGATTGATTTGGAGCATGTTCGATGGGGTTTAGCTGTGTTAAAACAGGCTTATCTGCTGTTTCTGGGCAGGGTGTTTCGAAACAGGTGCTTGATTTGGCCTGGGTGTTTCGAAACGGGTAGAGGTGTTTCGAAACACTTTGGCTACTGCCAAGCCCCATTTCTGAACGGGCTAACCCCGTTTCGGAACACTTGACCGTTGGGCACTGATTTGAATGGTTTTGAGGTTTGCAAGCTTTACGTTTTAGTCCTGATTTTTGTATGTGCAATTGTTTGAGTTTGAGATGTCCGATTAAGGTGAAATTTGGCAGAGAGGCATGAAACATGACTAATTTCATAATGGTAACTTAAAAATCGGTAAAGTCCTCTTAATTTTCAGAATTTACAAATTGGTCCCTAAATTCGTATTTGTGCAATTGGGTCCCTTATTGTTTTCCGATTGCTGTGATTTTTGAGTATGCTTATCTCAAGAGTATGCCTAGGTTTAATGTGCATCTAGACAAGTTTAAAAAGAAAAAAAAGGGTCGTTAATCAAGGTTGACTTTCGGGTTGACTTTGGTTTTCCCCGTGTAATCTTCGTAGTCCGGGTCAACCGTCTAGGTCGGGCTAAGGGGGTTACATTTGGTGGTATCAGAGCTGAGTTGCGAATGCTTGGGGGAAGTGGTAAATTGTTGTAATGTGTGTTTGATGTTTATTCTGTTGTGTGGTTGAAAGTCGGTTGAAATGTGTGTCTTTGAGCGAATTGTTGATGTTTTTATCATGCTTTTTGATTGTGAATCTTCATTGAGCTAATGTGGATTTGTGCTGATGATATGCTGGTGTTGTAAGCTGATTTTATGAATGATGAAAGTGTAATGGGTATGATATGTTGATGTTATGCTGTTGCGAGTGAATGTGTTTGATGAGAGCATGATTGTAGTATGTTGATTGATATGCTCGATGTTGTGATAACCATGTTTTTGTTGATTGTAATGTCGTGTAAAAGGGGAGAATTCGGGATACCTATTGCCTTATTATTATAGCTATTGTGTTATGTTGGAGTTGGAGTTTTGAATCCTTGCTTGAAGTTGGCCTGATCGATTTGTTTGTTTTGTTATGATAGCTTGTTGATTAATAGCATGGTGAAATCGATGAGAGAATGTCAGTTGGGTGAGATGGTTGCTGCTTTAGAGCAGGTTGTTAAGGCGTGGAATTCACCTTTTAGTGGAGGTGTTTCGTCTCAGTCTTTTGTGCCTGGAGTTGAGGTAGTGAGGCAGGAGGAAGAAGCTGGTTCTGTGATGAAGGGTTCATCACCTATTGTTCAAGAGGTGTTGGGAACATCTCAGGCTGTGGCGAAAGTGAGGCCTGTAGACGTGCCGACTGTGGGACGTGCGAGTTTGTCGAAACAGCGTTTACTTGATTTGGGAGCTGTGGAGTATCATGGTTCGACACATGAGACGTTCGAGGCCTGGTTAGCCAGTGTAATTCTGATTTTGGATCAGGAAGGTTGTGACTATGCTTGTAAGCTGGGAAGTGTTGTCTCATTGATGTTGGAGGACGCCTGTGCCTGGTGGACATCTGTGGCGGTGGCATCGCATATCCACGATATAGATTGGGACTTCTTTGTGTCTGCCTTTTATGAAAGGTACCTTGGAGGGAAATTCCCAAGGGTTAAGCAGCGTGGGGGTGTGGCTTCAGATTATGAAGGTGAGAAAAGTTTAAGCAAGAGAGTTGTGGGTACTGACCCTGGGAGCGGTCAGCGTAAGAGGCTACGTGATAGAAGGTTTTGCTTGAATCGAAGTCTGGGTGGTGGTGCAGACGTAGGTCAAGTGCGGTATGATCAAGGAGTGGTAGCTCGGTTGCTGAAGTGTGACCATTGTGGAAGGTGTCATGTTGGAGGTTGTCGGGGCGCGAGAATTTGTTGGAACTGTGGTTCTAAGGGGCACGCGAAGCGAAATTGTCCTCAAGTGGTGAGATCAGCTTCAGTGGTAGCAAAAGGGTCTCAGAAGGGTCGTGGGCACGGCCGAGACAAGGTTCGAAGGTGGCAGGAAGGGCAGAAAGGTGTGAGGAGTTTGGGGAAAGAATCTTGTTGGAATTGTGGGTCTGTTGGGCATTTGAGACGAAATTGTTTGAAGTTGGCTCGGGGTAGTCAGGGTTCTTTACCGCAGGGAGATGGTGATGACCTTAATGTGTTAGCTGATGCTGCAGCGGTGCGGCTGGAGAATGATGGTTCTGCGAGGAAGAGAGCTCGTCTGTTGAAGCTCCGGGGCAGTGAGGTGTTTACAGGTAACCTTGTTAAGTAATCTTTGCCCTAGTTATCTTAGTTTGGTTTCGGTTTGGTTTTTCCTTGCGTAGTGGGTATGGTCTCGTAGCTAGCATGTTTGGGGTAGTAGTTGGTGTTGTTTTGAAAACAACTTTAGTGTGAATAGGGTATTAGTGGGTATTTTGTGGTTAATGGGTTATTAGAATGGTAGGGTTGGACAAGTTGGAAGTGAGATAGGAGGTTGTTCCTAGGCGGATTCTGAGGATGTTATTGGTGGGTGTGAACCGACATACATGCACAGTTAAAATCATTTGTTATATGCTATATTATATATATATGTGCTGGTCCATGCATACATGTGACATGACATTAGAGGTTTTGCATACATGTACACAGGCATTGATAGGGCATATTGGTGACCATGCATACGAACGTTCACACTTGCTAATAGCTAGTTGGGTCCGTTAGTGTTGTGATAGGATTAGGTTGGATGATGGGTTTTAAAAGTTGTTTTGGTGCTAGGAGAATGTTAGAAGTAGTGGAGGGTGATAAGCGAGCTGTCAGTAATAGTGAGTGCGATATAGCATGTTGGTAGAAGGAAAGTGTTTTGGCACTTAAAGCGTTTAGTGGTGTGGTGGTGAGGAGATTACCGATTGAAGTTAGAATCGGTCAGAGTGGTTGTGAATAGCTAGTAGAAGTAGTAGTTCCTTGGTGTTAAGTGATGTTGCAGGTTAGTGGATGTGTTTCCAAAGTGCTGAGGTAACTAGGCATTGATGTTGTAGTAGAAGGGTTGTTTATGTAGGTGATGGTTCGTAGCAACCTTCGAAGAATTGAGAAGAGGTTGTGTTGTGGGTTGTAGAAAAGGGTTGGCCTGGGGTGAATAGAAGTTTCGTAATCTAAATATGTATGTATAGAATGGGCGGTGTCCTGGTAAGGCTAGTGTTGTAGTCAAAGTTTGAAGTGGAAAGGCAATGTAAGTTCAAGGGCCATTGTTGGTTGGATGGGTTCTTGTGAGAAGTGGTTGGTTGTTGTGTAAGTGATTTGTGGAGGAGTTGGTTTGGTGGAGTTTTGTGTGGAGAGTGTTCAGTGGTGGTTAAGTCTCATGTGTTGCCTTGTGAGTTGATTTGAGAAGTTTGGTTGTGCTCTTTTCGCCGGTTGAAATTTCGAGGAAGAAATTTCCTAAGAGGGGGAGAGTTGTAACACCCCAATTTTGGGCTTAGAAGCTTTGGGTCTGAACCGGACCGGTCGGATTTTCGGTTCGAATATATAAGGTGGTTTTAAGGAAAGCCTAGTTCGGGATGCATTAAAAATATGGAAAAATATCTAAAAATCCTCTTTTATTATATATAAGAGAGTGGTGAAATCAATTTTACAAAATGAGGTTTGGAAATATGACATTTTGAGTTAGTGACTAAAATGTAATTTTTGAAAAGTTCGTGACTGTTTTAAAAGGATTGAAACTTTGAATCTTTAAGGAGCTAATTTACCCAAGGGAGGATTTCTCCAGATTTTTCTTGATTTTTAAAGACTCATTTAATGATTAATTAATAAAAAGGAAAGAGGGAAAAAGATATTTTTAGTTTCATAACTAACTTTTACCAAAATTTTCTCATTTCATTTTCTCTCAAAATTCCCTCAGCCAAACACATTTCCACAGCAACTTTTCCTTTGATTTTCACACCTAAAGTTGAGATTTCAATTCCTAAATGATTCCTAATCATTTCTACACCAAATCCTCATCATTTGCTTAATGAATTTTCAAGGATTTTGGCTCTAAACAAGGAGAAATCCACATTTAGAGGTATGAACGTCCTTCTCCTCTAAATACTCAGTTCTTTACTGAAATTCCCAAGTTCTCAATCCTTAAATTAAGTTTTATTAAAGGTTTTATTGTTGTGATCTTAATTTTGGCTTAAAATGCAAGATTTGGATTTAATTTTGAAGAAATTCGTATTGGATGATTGGGCTCTGTTTTGAGATGTCTTTTTGATGTATTTTGGATGTCTAAATGATGTGTGATTGAGGTTTAATCAATGCAATCCCGAATAGGTTGATTTTCCTAAGTTTTTACTTGTGAAAATGGTGGTTTTGGGGTGATCTTGGTGTTTTGTTAATGCTGGAGGTATAAGGACGAGTTTGAGTTTATTTTGGATGTTAATTGATGTTTAATAATGGTTAGAAGTGATGGATCTTGGCTGGGTTAAGTCTTGGAAGTGTTTGGAGGTGATTTCGGTTGTGTTTGGTAGCCGAAATGTTGGATTTGCAAAGAGCAGCGAGTTTAGGTGTGTTGCTGGTGTTTTTAA
The DNA here is from genome assembly GCA_958450335.1 of Hibiscus tridactylites. NCBI lineage: Eukaryota > Viridiplantae > Streptophyta > Magnoliopsida > Malvales > Malvaceae > Hibiscus > Hibiscus tridactylites. The sequence continues at coordinate 82,697,833 of OY288277.1, read as the reverse complement.
TGCATGATGATGCATTAATCCTCTGTTGTTATGTGCTTGAAACAGGGGGAATGATCCGGAAGCAATAGAGGTGGTGTTGATGGTTTCAGATGCTTGGAAGGCTTGTTGGCTAGCCTAGTTTTGTGTATCGGTGAGTGAAGTTGGGTTTTCAGCTTTGAAACCAATGTTTGAAGGTTTTTGGGAGCTTAGTTTAAGTCTAAACAACTTAGCTAAGCTCAAGAGTAAGTAAATGGAATTTCTCTCTTGGTTTGTGTTATGAATTGGTTTTTAAAGCACTTGTGATTGTTGGATGCAATGTATGTGATTTGCATGTTTAAATTTTATTTTGAAAGCAAATTTTAGCATGGTTTAATGCTGGTTTTGAAAGTCATGTGTGAAGGATGCTCATGGTAAGAGATCCTTGGTTTTGTACATTGGAATTGTGGAATTGATGCATAGTGTTGCATGTTGTTTAATGGCTTTGTTTAATGCTTCAAAATAGTGAAGTGATGATGGTAATTGGTGGTTTTGGCATTTTGGTTATGCTTGTAAAAACAATGGATTAATGTGGTAAAATGGTTATATTGGCAAGTGATGTAAGTGGTTCTTGGTTACTTTAAACGGATATAGTTAGCCGGCTATAGGATTGGGTGCACCGTGAATTGAGTCGCCTTGGATGTCGAGGGGGTTGTAATTGTACCATAAACTCCGTCCAAGAATCCTAGTGATTGAGGAAATTGGTGTCACCACGATGGAGGTTGGCTCTCGTGGGTTGGCTTGGTTTAGTGCCACCACGATGGAGGATGGCACTCGTGGGTGGGCTTGGTTTAGTGCCACCACGATGGAGGATGGCTCTCGTGGGTGAACCTTGTTAAATGTCACCATGATGGAGGATGGCTCTCATGGGTGGACTTTGTTAAGCGTCACAACGGTGGAGGGTTGCTCCCGTGTGTGAGCTTGGTTAAGGTGATTACAATGGTTGTGGTAGCTCCATGTGTAAGCCTTGTGATGTGTCCCGGCTCTCGCTAGTGTGTTATACAACTTCCGATGAGTGATGTTGAGGGGTTGTGATTGTACCGTTAAACTTCATCACGGGTGTTGAGGGGGTTGTGATTGTACCGGTAAACTCCACCTTGTGTTGTTCGGTTGTGTGTATGGAGCGTGTGGGACAACGCTTGTAATCCGCGTATCCGATTGTGTCTTGTGTTATGGTTGTTTGTGAATTATCACTTGGAAGCCAATATAATGTTCTTGTATGTAATGAAGCATTAGATGCTTGAAATGATGCAAGGTTGCATGGAAAGTGTGTAATGTACCAAGAATGCATGTATTACTTGTTAGCTTGAACAAGTGTTTATCTTATATTAAGAATGGTGCATATGTGCATGGGAATCTCTTTAGTGCATTGAAGTCTTGTGAAGGCTTGTTTTAAAAGGCATGTAATGCAAATGTTAATTTTGTGGTTCATGTATTGCATTTTTTTAATGCATGAGATAGATTGAAGGAGTAAGTGGGTTTCAAAGGTTTCTTGCTTTGAGATGATTTTCAAGAATGGGAAAAGTATAATGTGATGCGGAAGTGTTTTCCAAGGAATTTGTATTTAACTTTGCATATGATGTTCATGCATGGAAAGGTTAAATTGATGGTTTTGCAAGGATGTGCTTTGAAGTGAGTTACTTAGCTTTTCTAAGCTAAGGGTTGGTTTTCATGTTTGAGCAATGCATGATTTAAAGCATGTTGTTTAAAAAGGGGTTTTCAAACACTACTTTGGTTTATCGAAATGTGTTTACTTTTAAAAGAGGTTTTATGACTCTCTGCATTGATGGTGTTTTGGTTTTGAGCATTCCTCACTAAGCATGATGTGCTTACGCTCCTTTTTGTCCATCAATGCAGATATTTGAAGTTGGGACAGCAAGAAGCAAGGGATTCAAGGAGAGCTCCACTTGAGAAGTATGTCTCGGTTAATAGCTATAGATAATAAAGGCAATGGGGGAGAGTCTTTTATACTGATGTATAATGAGATCGTGTATGTTGAACAAGTTCGGTTTATGATTTGAACTATGTGGTTTAACGCTTGCAACGTTTGAATCTTCTTATTCATAAGTCGTTATGTTATGCTTCTTGTTTTAAAAGCATGATTAAGTGTTGGATGTGTTGAAAGAGTTGGTGCACCTAGGGGTGGTTTTGTATCTAGATTTTAATGCAAGTTGGTGGTTATGATGCTTGGCATGTTGTTTCTTTGTTGAGGATTGATTTGGAGCATGTTCGATGGGGTTTAGATGTGTTAAAACAGGCCTATCTGCTGTTTCTAGGCAGGGTGTTTCGAAACACCCTTGCCTGTTTCGAAACAGGTGCTTGATTTGGCCTGGGTGTTTCGAAACGGGTAGAGGTGTTTCGAAACACTTTGGCTACTGCCAAGCCCCGTTTCTGAACGGGCTAACTCCGTTTCGGAACACTTGACCGTTGGGCACTGATTTGAATGGTTTTGAGGTTTGCAAGCTTTACGTTTTAGTCCTAATTTTTGTATGTGCAATTGTTTGAGTTTGAGATGTCCGATTAAGGTGAAATTTGGCAGAGAGGCATAAAACATGACTAATTTTATAATGGTAACTTAAAAATCGGTAAAGTCCTCTTAATTTTCAGAATTTACAAATTGGTCCCTAAATTCGTATTTGTGCAATTGGGTCCCTTATTGTTTTCCGATTGCTGTGATTTTTGAGTATGCTTATCTCAAGAGTATGCCTAGGTTTAATGTGCATCTAGACAAGTTTAAAAAGAAAAAAAGGGGTTGTTAATCAAGGTTGACTTTCGGGTTGACTTTGGTTTTCCCCGTGTAATCTTCGTAGTCCGGGTCAACCGTCTAGGCTGGGCTAAGGGGGTTACATTTGGGTATGGTTTGTGTTGGAAATTGTGGGCTGAGGTTAGTATAATAGTTGGGGGTTGTTTTGGAATCATTTGGAAGTGTTAAAAGTGTTGAAATCATGAGTTTTGATTGAGGTTTGATGGTTGCTCGAGATTGTGGTTTTTGGGGGTTTTCCATGGCTTGAATTCTTTTGTTTGATGTTTGAATAGTATTCCGGGTTAACTACATTGATGTATGAGCTGATATGAGGTTGTTTGGATTGTGTTGAGTTGTTTAGAGACAAGGACGTGTGTTGGTGAAGCCTCGAGAGTGAATCCAGAAACTTGAAGGTGTTGCTTGCTTGAAAGTTGAGCTTGGAAGTGAAGGTGTGTGGTTTAATGTTTTCAAAGTGGTTTTGAGTATTTGGTTCAAGCATGTGGACTAGGTTGGGCTTGGTAGACCCACCTAGAGTTAGGATTAGAGTGGTAGCCTAATCCTAAGCTTTAGGTAGAGATATTTGTTAAACTCTTTAATTGATGTTTATGCCTCTTGATGATTTGTGTTATGATGGTTATGTATAAATGTGTTATACATGTATGTTGAGGCATGGTTGTGATGTATTGTTATATGCATGAGGTATGGGCATGATGTTAATCGTGGTGAGTACGTGCTAAGCACGGAAGTTGATACTAAATGATGTTGTGGATTGAGTTAAATGTTGGCACTAGTATGCTTGGGTACAAATGATCGATCATTAGGATGTTAGTGTGCACACGTGAGTCAAATGCGCGTGTGGTCTTGATGATGGTAGTCATCAAGATGGAGTACGGGTTCGCCCGGAAAACCTTCTTATATATATATTAGTCGATGATGAGTGTAATCTCATCGACGGGGCGTGGGGATGAGTGGAATCCCCTCTGCGAGAACGGTGATGAGTGTAATCCCAATGTGAGGTAAAGTTGTTGTTGGATGTGAGTTCCAACGTGTTATCCGCGTATTCGAGTCATAACTAGGTGCCAATATGAGTTGATATGTGTATCAATGTGATACGAAATGTGATTTCCTATTTGGATGATTATATGTGTTTACATATGTTGTGGAATTGAGCTTGTTGAGCATGGCATATTATTGGATAATTGTTCATGCATCATTTACATTTTGGCTCTTGTGGATCGAAGGTAAGGACATGCATTTACCTTGTTGTGATCGTGCTTGGACCCTGCATTGTCGAGGTTTGTTTTTAAAGAGCTTACCCTCACTAAGCTTTATGCTTACGCTCTTTTTGTTCGACAATGCAGATCCTTAGTTCGTGGGTTGCTAGTGCAAGAAGGGGCCTCCAAGTGTGCCTTGTGGTACTATCTAAGTTATCAAGTATGGGCATTTTAATTTAAGGATGTAATGGTCAAGCAATGGGACATGTATATGTTGTTTGAGCCTTTTGAACTATGTTGATGTGGTTTGTTTAGAAGCATGATTAAACTCCTTCCATATGTTATGTTGATTTGGCTTTTGGATGTATGCCTTGCTCGTAAACCATGTTGGATTTGCCTATCTTAATTATCTAAGTGTATAACCTTGTGTAAGCACGAATCTTGAATGCTTAAGTTTATGAGATGTATGATCTTTGAATGGATGTTCTACCATGTATCCTTGTGATCTATGAGTATGTTGCTATAGGGTGCATGCCTCTAGAATGTATTTGTATGATTTGTATGCTTCGTGTAGTCGTTTCGGACGTTTGGGATCAATTGGAGATGTCTAAAACTGATTTTGGGATTTTGCATATAGCAGGTGTTTCGAAACGGGTTGTCCTGTTTCGAAACGAGTGTGGTTCCAGGGCCCCCATATCAGAACTCATTTCGATACGTTTTGGCTACTGTGAACCCCTGTTTCGAAACCAGTTTCGAAACACTTTGGCTACCGGAATTGCATGTTTCGAAACGGGTATCGAAATGGCAAGGCAAAACGAGATCATGTTCCGAAACGGGGTGGATACGTTTCGAAACGGGTGTCTGACTTTTCAAACTGGGGCTTGTGTTTCGAAACGGGCTTTGACTGTTTCGAAACACAGGCCTGTTTTTGGGCTTTTTGTCATCTCTAAAGGGTTTCAAGGGTTGGGCTTAAACCCGGTTTGTTGTTGGGCTTCCGCTAAGGTTTAATTAATGCATTTAGATAAGATAAAATGAAAAAGTTTTTCCTAGGGTCGGTAACCGAAGTGGGGCCTTAACGGGTTTCATCTCGGTTATCCCCGTGTAGCCCACTCGGATCGGTCAAGCGTCCGGACCGGGACGATGGGGTTACACAGATGGGGGTAGTGATCGAGGGAGCAAGCCTTAGCTAATAGTGACAGCTAGAGTAGTGTGTGATAACCTTCGAGAGAGGGTCATTGCTTTAGCATTAGCTTGGGGGAGTAAACGAGAGAGCTAGCCTTAGATCCCATAAACAATGGAGTAACCACCAAGGGGAAGGACTCCAACCTGCCTTAGAGATAAGTGATAGGTTTAAACAGCTAAGAGGGATAGAGATTAGGAGAGTAAAGTGTTTAGAGTTAAGCCGAGAGGAATTGCTGTAGCATTTTAGTCTCCCATCCTTCTTGCTAGAGATAGTTTAGGAGCAGCCTAAGTAAATCCTGTCGAGCATAGTGTAGAGAACTAGGAATCGTTAGCAGTGTTAAGAGATTTCAGAGGGTTATCCTTCAGAAGATAGCCAGCCATTCCGTAGAGAGCTTCATATCCGAGAGAGGACCTATCTGTCATTTGATTATCTCTTCTCTGTTTTCTTGTTTTGCTACATCATTTTCCCCACCCTTCATTCTGCCTCAGCATACTCATATTACAATTTGGTTACTATAGCAATTTGGATTCGAAAACTTCACCTCCAATCCCTGTGGAGACGATACTCACTCATCACTTTATTACTCGTTCGACGTGTATACTTGCACCATTTGCGTATCATTTATAGTATTGCAAGATCACGCAACAACACCCATTAAGCAACTCTTATCGATACGCGGTGACCCGTATCGATACTCTTTTACCATAAATGCATTTTTGAGCTGACTTGAGTTCAAAAATTGGATTTTAAACGTCTCTAAATGCATGTGTATGATAAATGAGCAGCATTTATGGACTAAAACAGATACATACTCCCCCTAGCAACAAGCATAGATGCATCAAGAGGCGAAAACATATAAGCATGATCATCAATCAAGTTCAAGCAAATTTTGACATTTAAGAGCTCTAAAAAAGGTCAAGATAGGCTAGTTAGACCTAACTCTCTCCTAAGAGTCCCAAAATGCTCTTCGTCTAATGGCTTTGTAAAGATATCCGCTAGTTGGTTTGAGGTATCAACATATTCTAGAACAACATCATTTTTGAAGACATGATCCCTAATGAAATGATGTTTTATTTCTATGTGCTTGGTTCTAGAATGTTGGATGGAATTCTTAGTGAGACATATGACACTAGTGTTGTCACACTTAAGGGGTATGATACCTACATCAATTCCATAGTCTAGAAGTTGTTGCTTCATCTACAGGACTTGAGCACAACTTCCGGCCGATATGTATTCTGCTTTGGTGGTAGATAAGGCTATACTATTTTGTTTCTTAGAGAACCAAGATATGAGCATACTACCTAGGAATTGGCAAGTGCCCAGGGTACTTTTTCTATCTATCTTACAACCCCCATAATCCGCATCGAAATAAACATGTAAGCTAAAGGAAGAGTCTCTAGGATACTAAAGGCCTAAACATGGTGTGTCTCTAAGGTATCTAAAGATTCTCTTAATGTCTACAAGGTGTGATTCTCTAGGACTAGCTTGAAACCTAGCACACAAGAAAACAATAAACATGATATCGGATCTACTTACGGTAAGGTAAAGCAAAGATCCAATCATAGAACGATAAAACTTAGAATCAACAAACTTATGTACTGGTAGGATATGATAAAAGAAAACATGAAAGTCTAAGTATTAGAAAGAAATGAACCTTATAATAACTTGCATCTTAAGCAACATTACCTAAGGATCTTTGAACTTTCTTGTGAGTAAAGATATGTCAATTGTGAGTATGCCATGTGAATAAGCAAATGAGCATACTCTCTTAATTAAATTGCTTGCTCGATTACTATAAAAATATGTAAATTCATGTCTTATTCTATTGACTCTATGTAGTAGGGTTATTGGCTTGATGGAAGTAGAATTTCATGGTTACTTGCTTAGTGTTGATAAGCACTATGGATTGTCTTTTATTTGATTCTTATGGAAACATCTATTATGATAAGTAAATTATGTTAAAAATAAGCCATATTCGAGAGATTTAAGAACTGTTTTGACTAAATTCAATTATGTCTTGGATTGTTTTGAATCTATAATGTTATATACGAGATTTAAGGATTGTTTGATTAAAACCAATTATGTCTTTGACTGTTTAGGGTATTGCTTAAAATTGTTTTGAAGCAAAACTGGATATTTTGGACTGTTTTACAAATCTGGAAATGCAAGGTTGCTTTATAAAGTTCAAGGGACTGTTTTGAAGCAAAAACTAGATGTTTTGGACTGTTTTGAAAATCTGGAAATACAATATTGTTTTATAAAGTTCAAGGGACTGTTTTGAAGCAAAAATTGTATGTTTTGGACTGATTTGCAAATCTAGAAATACAGGGTTGTCTTATAAAATTCAAGGGACTGTTTTGAAGCAAAAATTAGATGTAGTGGACTATTTTGTAAACTAGAAATTAAGGGGTTGTTTTGCTAAGAATATGGACTGATTTGTATATGTATGGATTGTTTTGAATCTATAATGATATATAAGAGATTTAAGGATTGTTTTGACTAAACCCAACTATGTCTTGAACTGTTTTGAATCTATAATGTTATATACGAGAGTTAAGGATTGTTATATATATATATATAAACAAGTACATTTTGGACCAATTTTGTATATTTAAATGAGTATACATAAATTAATGATACTATGGATATTTTAAACAAAAGATGTACAAGTGAAATAGGTTGCTTGAATCATAAGGCTGATAAAAAGAAACCAAGAAAGCTTATAAGCTAAATAATGAATCAGGGTATTGACTTAAATAGTAAGTAATGTCTTTATTGATTATCTATTTGGGGAAATAGATAAGTAAGTTCGAATACTTATAAGTATTATGAATAAGCTATATTTGAATACCTAAAGTATATATACGGTCACGCCTAGTTCGAATCTAGGTGAAAGGATGGGTTTGTTCCATGCTTAGGTGCCTTAAGCTACATCACTAAGTAATTATACTTATTAATCCTTTCTTTGTCTTTCAGTTTAAGTTCGTTTTGGTTAGCCTTGAGCCTGGACAAGATCATCGAAAGTCGAGATTGTATGTCTTGTATTTCCTTAAAGAACTCCTAGATGGTAGCACATAATCGTTGGGCTAGGCATAATGCATTTAATTACTTCTTTGATTATCATATGTGTATAAGTTTCATAAGTAACCGTAGTTATTTGTAATGACCTTTTTAGGTTTTTTGGTTGTTTGTTTGCTAAGTTCTGTTTATTATGGTAATCGATTAGTTGCTTGATAGACAAGCCATGCTAGGTATTTATATATTCAGTCGCCAGCTTGTTGAGTAAGATATAATAGTTATAGTGTTGGAATAATTTAAGAAAATGAATAAAAAGAAGGACACCTATGTGTTTCAAAAGAGATTAAATGTTATAAGCAAATGCTTGTTGTGCTAAGAGAAGATTGATTAAGTAGTCATGTTCATAACAATGGTTTATGCTTATCGAACCATCTTAGAGAGGTTGGTCCTTAGGTGGTTGTTGGATTGCTTGTTTGCTAGTATCTTCCATGTTCGACTTGTTTGGTCCTAATAAGGAATAATTATAAAGTCTTTGTTGGGTAAATGATTGTTGTAATAAACTAGTAATAATTCTATGAGATTAGATAATGTTTTAGTGTCTTCTAGTAATTGTTTCAGCCTTAAGGTAATGACCTATAGATCTTCGATTTCTTTATGTGCTAATTCATAGAGATAAAATTGGAATAATAAAGATATAGTTAATAACTAATGGTTTGAAGATGTTGCACTAGCAAATGAATGAGATTAATCTAGTTGGCCTAATTTGTAATGAATCTTAGAAGCTTAAAATCGAAGTCTAAGCCACCTTTGTAATGAATGGTTAAATGTCTTTAATAAGTAAAAGATTTCGAATGTTGGTGAAATGAAAGACCATAATTTGATGCTTGAAGAATAAGTTTATGGGTTGGTAATCTTGTAAGGAAACTTGAGATAGGGTTTAAAATTGTTACCAAAATTGAGTATTTGGAAGTTTAATCTTGTCTTTGTATCACTTTTGGTGTTCGAAATCAGGACCTACATGTGTTAAGTCATTCCTTGTTTGCACTGTAACACTCTCTAATTCGGTTTACTCCTAGACCGGGTTAAGGGTGTTACAATTAGAACCAAATATAATATCATCAACATAAATTTGAACTAATAAAATGTATTTGCCTTTTCTTTTAATAAAAAATGTAGTATCCACCTTTCCTTTGTCAAAGCTTTTTTCAATCAAAAAATTTGACAATCTTTCATACCAAGCTCTAGGAGCTTATTTTAAACCGTATAAAGCTTTTGAAAGTTTAAAAACATGGTTTGGGTATTTTGGATCTTCAAAACCGGGTGGTTGCTCTACATGCACTTCTTCATTTATAAAACCATTTAGAAAATCACTTTTCACATCCATTTGAAAATGTTTGAATTCATGATAACATGCAAATGCAAGAAGCATCCTAATAGCTTCCATTCTAGCTACGAGTGCATAGGTTTCATCAAAATTGATTCCTTTTTCTTGAGTGTAACCATGAGCAACAAGTCTAGCCTTGTCTCTCACTATGTTACCACTCTCATCTAGTTTGTTTCTAAAAACTCATTTAGTTCCTATGGTATATTTATTACTAGGCCTATCAATCAATGTCTATATTTTACTTCTCTCAAATTGATTTAACTCTTCTTGCATGGTCAATATCCAATAATCATCATTCAATGCTTCTTTGATATTTTTAGGCTCTATGCATATACCTCTTGTAACTCATCATAAGCTTCTTGAAGCTCATCAAATGAAAAATAAAAAGTAGATGAGTTAAAGGTTACCTTAGGATCATCTTCTAGTGCCATGAGACAAAGGTTGGCCACTTCTTGCTTCTCTTCATCGGATGATTCCTCATCACTCCAAGTAGCAACATGAGCCTTGAGTTTCTTCTTCCCAAAACTCTTCATCTTTAGTTGGGGACAATCGGTCTTGATGTGCCTCGATTTCTTGCACTTATAGTAAACTATTCGATCCTCCTCTTCCTCATTTTTCTTGTTCTTGAAAACCCCTCTTCGATGGAACTTTGTTCCTCGGTTGAATTTCATGAACTGAGTGAACCTTTTGGCTAGCATAGCCATTTCTTCATCTTCCTCCTCACTAAAATCGCTCTCCTCTTGTGAAGCTTTGAGAGCAATTTCAATCTTCTTCTTCTCTACTTCTTTCTTCTCACCTTCTTTTCTTCTCCCTTCTTCTCATATCCTCTTCCTTTCTTAATAATTTCACGAGTTAAGAGAGACCGCATGAGAGCATCGAGCATTAAGGTCTTGAGATCCTTGGCTTCGATAATGGCAGTTCTCTTTTCATTTATGACTCGGGAAGAGAGTGGATAAGCTTTCGATCAAGCTTGTCTTCCAGAATGATTTCTCTGAAACTTTTAAGTCTGTTGACGATGACGAGGAATCTATCGAACATCTTGGTGATTTCCTTTACACTTGTGCAAGAAGACATCTTTGAGTACTCATTCGGTCCAAGAGCACAAAAGAGCATGTGCATTGCTTTGTCGTTTACTTGCAACTTCTTCCGATCTTCATCGGTCATCTCTTGCTTGGACTTGGGAACGTGTCTTTCTCCTTCTTTCTTCATCGAAATGGATGGTCCGTCTTCTACTACATCCCAAAGAAGGTAGTCGTTGGATTTGATGAAGAGCCTCGTATGATTCTTCCAATAAAGATAGTTATCCCCATTAAAATAAGGAGGTTTGGAGATGGATTGAGACTCGTAGATGTTTATACCGGAAGTACAGGACATGACTTGTTGGTAGATTGATCAAAACTTCTTCAAATTGACTCAAGAGGATGTTAATCCTTCCAATGAGTGTGGCACTGATACCAATTGTTAAGATGATCAATCGATGGAGTGTGGCCAAGAGGGGGTGAATTGACAATTTTAAAAATGAAGGGAAGCAAATTAAAAGATATAAAATTGAGACATAAGATATTTATATTGGTTCAACCTTCTAACAAGGTTTACATCCACTACCTTAGCTCCTCATTAAGGATTTTCCCAAATATTACAAATTAGTCCTTGAAAATGATTAGAACTTAAAAATTTATCCAATTTTACAAATTAGTCCTTGAAATCCTTGTTATATTAAAATCAAATATTAGTTTTACATAATTCAAAATTATTAGAAATTAAAATGTTCACACACATAAAACTCAAGCTTTAAACTTGAATTATCTTAATCCAAAACAGTCTGAACATGAGATAACCTAGACTAAACCCAAAATGATTAGAACTCAAAATGTTTAGACACATAAAACTCAAGCTTCAAACTTGAATTATCTTAGTCCAAAATAGTCTCAACATGAGATGACCTAGACTAAAACCAAAATGATAAAAAAATAAAACTCGAATTAACTTGAACCATATTAGTGGGACATGAGAGCCCATTTGTATGTGATTTATTTATTTATTTTGGTTTAAAAATGTTCAGACACATAAAACTCGAGTTTAAACTTGAATTATCTTAATCCAAAACATTTGAATATGAGATGACCTAGACTAAAACCAAAATGATTAGAACTTAAATGTTCATACACATAAAACTCGAGCTTCAAACTTGAATTATCTTAATCTAAAACAGTCTGAAGATAAGTTAACCTAGACTAAACCCAAAATGATTAGAATTCGAAATGTTTAGACACATAAAACTCGAGCTTCAAACTTGAATTATCTTAATCTAAAATAATATGAACATAAGATGACCTAGACTAAAACCAAAATGATAAAAAAAAAATTAAAACCCGAATTAACTTGAATCGTATTAGTGGGACATGACAGTCAATTTGTATGTGATTTATTTATTTATTTTGGTTTAAATATGTTAGGGATCCTTGTACTATTTTAGAATTAAAATTTTAGTCTTTATACTTTATTTTTATAAAAATGAGAACATATACTATTTTTATTTGAAAATCTTAGTCCTCTTAAAAGTTGAAACTTATGTTCAATTTTACTGTTAATTGCTCACTCGGAAGCCAAAAATAGGCAAAATTTTGTCCCCGGCTTTTATATTTTTTAATCACTTTGACTCTTAATTTTAAAAATAAATATTTTCAATCGTCTATTTTTAAAGTTTTAAGGGTCAAATTCAGAGAAAAAAAATGCAAACATGGATGCTTTAAAAAGTTTTTTTTTCCTTTTTTATAACTACCTGGTCAACAATTAATGTAAAATTGAATAAAATTTAGAGGAGACTGATACTTTAAATAAAAACTTATATGAAGACTCAATTTCGTAAAATTAAAGTATATGACTAAATTTTATATTTTGAAAAAGTGCAATGGCTTTAGACATGTTTAAACTATTTATGAGTTCGTCAACGTAGAAATAACAAGGGTAAAATACATCACATGACACTTAATAATAGTAATAAACATGTATTTTTTCTTCTAAAAATAATAATTTAGTTTTTTAATTAAAATTTTGTTATAAGCATGTAACTCAATCGTTATAATTAAAATATGATATGGTATATTAACAGTTTTAGTCCTCAAAACTAATGTATATTGTCAATTTGATCCTAATTTAAAAGAAATTCAATAAATTTAACTTTTCATATTTAAAATTTTTGATTTTGTACCCTCTAACAAACCTTCCGACCACTTGTAGCACTCCACGCTATTTTCTATCAACTTGATAACTGACAGATGTGATAGCTAAACAGGCACAATCATTTCATTATTGGACAACTGACAAACTATTGGGATAAACCCATTATGACATCAACATCCCTACTAGTAGACCTGACAAACTTGACCTGGGACCCGAAACCCAAACCGAGACCCGATTTTGACCCGAACATGATGAACCGAAGTTGACCCGAAACCCGAAATAAATCGAACCGAAAATTTATGTTGAACTGAAATAGACCTGAACCGATTTGACCCGAACCGAATGCTACCCGAACTGAAAGCTGAACCGAATATCGACCTGATTTTAATCCAAAAATCAAGGTAAAATAAATAAATAATTTATTTTTAATATTATCTATTTTTAACAATATAATAAATAACAAAATGAAGTATGTTTTATTATCTTTTTGTACTATACCATGGAAGAGACAGTTGCTCTTGTGAAAGTTGTGGTATAATAATATTTTATGTCATTTTATGTTTAAATATTAATTAAATAAAACTTTTGTCCCTACTAATTTTTAAATTTAGAATTTTAATGTACTATTTTCTCTCCTAATATTTAATCTTAAGCCATAAATCCTAAACAATAAACCTTAAGCCATAGAAATTAATCTCATGAACCAATAACCTTAAACTAAACCATAAACCCTAAATCATTAACACTAAGCCCTAAAACATAAATTGTTAACCTTTATACCATAGAAATTAATCTAAAATCAACAACCCTAAACCAATAACACTAAGGCCTAAACCATAAACTAAAATTAGAGACATTTTTTACAATCTTACCATAAAATATAGCTAAAACTGGAATTAGAGACCATCTTGACAATTTGAAAGTAGAGAAATTTGAGAACTTGGTGACCAATTTTATAATTTCACCATAAAATATAGCATAAAACTGAAATTGTGGACTAAATTGACAATTTAGAAGTTGAGAAATTTGAGAGTCCAATCGTGACGCCCCGAGTTTAGAGCCGAGAGATAATAAGATTAGTTAAGCCGATTCAGGTCAAATTAAATTGGAGGAAAACTAATTTCAACACACCCAAAAGTGTTTTAAAAGAGTAAAGGGTAAGACGGGAATTTTTAATAAAAGAAATAAAGAAAGGGATTTTGAAAGCCATCATCTTCTCCAAAAAAATTTGCTTTTCACGTCAAAACCCCTCCTAAAACCCATTTCACTATTCCATTGATATTTCTACTTCATCCATGTAAGATTTCTCAAGGTAATTTCTTCCCCACTATGATTTTTACTTATTTGAATTATTCTCATCGAAACCTTTCCTTTAAACCCATAAAAATGCATTTTTGGTTTGGGTTAGAAAAATGGATATTTTTCATGGGATTTTCGTGGGTTTGATTTTCCATGGTTAAAAATGTACTTTAATTTAAGCTTTGAGTAGTAAAACATGCTGGGTTGATGGTGAATTTGGGGAAACCCGAAATGGGTCCAAAAATGAGATTTTTGGGTTGAAATGGGTGAGTTTTTGGCTTGGTTTTTGGTAGAAATTGTGGTTGATGGTTCCCTTGTTGTTGGGGGATGTTCTTAGAGGATATTTGGTGTGTTTTGATGTTTGGAAATGGTGGGTTCAGCTTGAGGTTGCATTCGAACGAATTTGGGTGAAGTTTGGGTTGAATGTCGATGTGTTTGTTGCGAGATTATTGAGTTCCGGGTTTCTGTTGTGTTTGTGAGTGTATTAGTGTTCTAATGTTCAGTTTTGGGTTGCTTAAAACATAGGAATCGGGTTCGGGTCCTTCGGACGTCACACCGGGAGTTGCGGAAGCTTGAAGGAGAACCGTTAGCTTGTTTCGGGTTTTGAGCTGGTGAGTGGAAATGTTTTGAAGTTTAAAATGATTCAAAGTGGTTTCGTGGGGGTTTGGGTGGAGCCTTAAAGGCTAACCTAAACCCAAGTGTAAGTTTGCCTATACTTACCTTGCTTGGCTGATTGTTGGTGTATATGTTTATGCGTGTTGTGATGTTGATTTTCGGAATGCTTTTATTCTCGTTTTAATGTTGTTGTGTTGTCGTAGTGGATGTCAAGCCTCACGTGATGGTTAGTTGTTATAAACGGTGATGTGTAGTCTCATCGGTTGTGACTAGTATATGAGTACGGTGATGTGTAGTCCCATCGGAAAAATGCTAATTGTTGTGAACGGTGATGTGTGGTCCCACCAGGATGGTTGTGCATGTGTAAACCATGTTTCGTTTATGTTTCCGTCTCATTGCATTTCTTTCTCTAATGGTTTTGTTTTCAAAACTAAAATATATGTTTTAAATTGCATTGTTGTTGTGTTTAGAGCCCCGCTCACTAAGCTTTTAAGCTTACGCTATCTTTTCCCAACAATGCAGATCGTTAGAGGCTCCCAGGAGACAAGTGGGCAAGGGAGGAGTTCTTGGAGTTCTTGCTAAGCTCAAAGTATGGTTTTATGGTTGTAATAATACTTAGACAATGGGAATACTAGGTTTTTGTGTTAGGGAGTTGGTGTTCAAACTCCTAAGTTTGGCTTCAGTTATGTTGCTAGCATGTTTTAATTGTTGAT
Organism: Hibiscus tridactylites; assembly: GCA_958450335.1. Taxonomy (NCBI): domain Eukaryota; kingdom Viridiplantae; phylum Streptophyta; class Magnoliopsida; order Malvales; family Malvaceae; genus Hibiscus; species Hibiscus tridactylites. Next base: position 82,682,466 of record OY288277.1, on the reverse strand, counting down.
CCATTTATTGTTGAGGATCTTCAGGGCTTCTGGTGGATTACTTTGTATTTTGGTATGTTGGTGTTTTTGAAGCTAAGTGCTCTTATGTGCTTTAGACTTAAAATCCATTTTATTGCGTTCATGCATGTTTGAGGTCGTGTTTAGGGTGTCTTGCCTCTAGATTGATTGTATATCGAGATGCCATGTGGTTTTTGATGTTTCGAAGCAAGTTTGGGGACGTTTGGAGATGTCAAAATATATTTTCAGGCCAAACTGTGCCCAGGCGTTTTGGAACGCCTGGTATGGTTTCGGAATGGTCGAGGTCCAAGGGTACTCGTATCGGAACGGGGGTGGTGTCGTTTCGGTACAACTTGCCACTAGAGGTTCATGTTTCGGAACAATATAAGGTTGTTTCGGTACGTTTGGCCACTGGAGGCTTCCGTTCTAGAACAAGGTGGGACCGTTCCAGAACGGCTGGATGTTGCTTTTTAAATAAAGCCCGCGTTTCAGAACGAGCAGGCATGTTTCGAAACGTAGGCAGTTAAAATGGTTACAAGGCATCTTTGAAGGTTCTCAAATGTTACGTTTTAGCTCCTAATGCTTATATGCTTCCTAGTTGAGTATAGATGTGTCCCTTGTGATGGTTTTGCCTCGTGAGCATGGAAATTGACAAATGAGCTACTTGGTAAATTTATATTATTGTATGCCCCTGCTTAGTTCGTATCTGTGTTCGATTTTCCGCTGTTGTCTTCACACATAGAATTAAAGGTGATATTTAAACAAGATAAATAAAAAGAAAAAAATATCAGGCTTCTAATAGGAGTGAGACCTTAATGGGTTTCGCTTCGGTTTTCCCCGTGTAACCCATTCGGTTCGGGCTGTTGGCTAGGCCGGGACGAGGGTGTTACATTTGGTGGTATCAGAGGCTTGGTTACGAGGTCTCCCAGGAAGGTAAGTCAGGTAAGTTGGTTTGTTTAGTTTGTTTGCTATTGCATGGTGTATGAAAACATGTTTTCTCGTTCTTGTTGTTGGCTAAAGTTTAGTCGAGTGTTCCCATTGCTAGGTGTTGTTATTGGAAAATGGTTTTGGTTTAAAGAGCTTGAGAACTTGGATCCTTGCCCTTGCTAACCTAATGTTTTCTTGTGTGTGATGTGTTTGTCGTTTTAAAGTTTATCTTCGTGATGGTAAGACCGAGAGGACGGCCTAGAGCAGGTAACCAGGCACCCGGGGATGAGCCTCATGTTCCTCCTGCTCCTGATGGTAATAGGGTGGGTGGTGAAGGTAATGTGCTTCATGCCGATGCAAATGTTGGAGGTGATGGTAATGAACCTTAGGCCGGTGCAAATGTTGGGTTAATGGAGCTCAGGCGGGTCATGGTCTGGCAGATGTGAACATGACTCATTTGATTCAGACTATAGCCGGGGCTTTTCAGACAGCTTTGGCCGGTATGCATGTTGCAGCACAACCTCAGGGTGCGGGGACTGGTTTACCCCTTGAGAGACTTCGTAGTTTGGGTGGAGTTGAGTTCCATGGTTTGGCTCTCGAGGGTTCAGAGGCTTTGCTCAAGAGTACTACACACATCTTAGGTCAGATGGAGTGCTCAGACACTCGTAAGTTGGGTTGTGTTGTCTCCTTGTTTCACGGAGATGTGTATGCTTGGTGGACTACCGTTACTTCGTGTATGGAAGAAACGAATGTCACTTGGGAATTCTTCCGAACATCCTTTAGGAAGAAGTACCTTGGAGTCTGATATTAGGATGAGAAGAAGAGAGAGTTTATGGCTTTGGTTCAGGGTAGTAAGACGGTGTCCGAGTATGAGGTTCAGTTTGTGAGGTTAAGCCAGTATGCTCCCGAGTTGGTTCCTAGTGAGAGGGAACGGTGTGAGCGTTTTTTATATAGTTTAACTAGGAATGTGAAGACGTATATGCTAGCTTCTGATTACACTAAGTTTGATGTTTTGGTCTCTAGGGCCAAAGATATTGAGCAGAACTTGAACTCGAGTACTCGTGCTAGTGGGTCTGATTTCAGAAAGAGACATGCGGATTGGGATAGAGATCATACCAAGAGGCATAGAGATAGGAGGTATCAGCCCGATTCGAGACATAGGGGCGGTAACCATGGACGAGGCCATTAGGGCCAAAAGGATGTTGTTCACACTCCTAAGTGCACTAGATGCAGGAGACACCATCAGGGCGAGTGTATGGGTACCTTTGGGGTATGTTGGAACTGTGGTTCTCGTGATCATTTGAGGCGTAACTGTCTACACCCAGCTAGGGGCGGACCGGCTCCAGCTAGGGGGTTTGAGCATTAGAGAGGCTGTGGGCGCGGTCGAGGTAATTTTCAGCCAAGGAACGATGGTCAGAGGAACTTAGCTCATGTGGTGGTAGTTCAGCCCGAGGGTGGAGGACCGGCTAGGGTGTATGTATAGCGAGAGGCTGGGAATGACACGGATGTCATCGTAGGTAATTTCTCGTTACAGACATTGACTTTTCTTTCTTTGATAGATTCGGGTTCGACATATTCGTACATTTTGGGTGAACATGCAAGATCTCTAGGTTTACGTATGAGTGGTTAGAAGTAGGTGTAAATGTTACTAGCTCTTTTGGTGAGACCGTGGTAGTTAGGAAGATGTATAGAAGGTGTCCTTTGATGATTCAGGGCTATGAGTTTCTGGTTGACAAGATGGAATTGTCGTTCTATGGTTTTGATGTGATTTTGGGCATGGACTGGCTCGTAGAGCATAGAGCTAGGGTAGACTTTGAGACCAAGAGAGTCTCCTTGAGGCTTACGGATGACTTTGAAGTTGTAGTGGTTGGCGAGAACATTAAGTTCTTGTCCAATGTTGTTTCTGCTTTAGAAGCTCAGAGATTGATGGATTCGGGTTGTCAGGCGTATTTGGCTTATGTGTTGAATCCGAATATGAGTGAGGTTAGACCGCAAGACATCAAAATAGTTTGTGATTTTCCGAGTGTTTTTCTGGAAGAGTTGTCGGGTTTGCCTCCAAATAGGGAAGTTGAGTTTGCTATTGAGACGTATTCTGATTCTGCACCCGTGTCTATTGCTCCGTATAGAATGGCACCGAAAGAGTTGAAAGAGTTGAAGACACAGCTTCAGGAACTTTCAGATAGGGGTTTCATTAGGCCTAGTATTTCTCCGTGGGGTGCTCCAATTTTTTTGTGAAGAAAAGGACGTCAATATGAGGATGTGTATAGACTATAGGCAGTTGAACAAGGTAACAATGAAGAACAAGTACCCTTTGCCGCGGATAGATGATTTGCTTGATCAGTTGAGAGGTGTTTCAGTGTTTTCAAATATTGATTTGAGATCTGGTTACTATCAGTTAAAGGTGAAAGATGTGGACATATCGAAGACCGCTTTTCGTACACGTTATGGGCACTATGAGTTCTTGGTAAGCCTTTCGGTTTGACTAATGCTCTAGCTGCATTTATGGATATGATGAACCGAGTGTTTCACAAGTTTTTGGATAGGTTTGTGGTAGTGTTCATAGATGATATCTTAGTGTACTCTAGGACCAAGGAAGAGCAAGATGAGCATTTGCGACTAGTGCTCCAGACTTTGCTTGAAAATCAATTGTATGCCAAGTTGAGTAAATGCGAGTTTTGGATTAAGAAGGTAGTCTTCTTAGGTCATGTGATCTCGGCCAAAGGAATTAGTGTGGATCCCAGGAAGATAGAAGCCATAGTGAGTTGGAAACAACCAAAGTCAGTGACCGAAAATTGTAGTTTCCTAGGCTTGGCGAGGTACTATCGAAGATTTGTCGAGGGATTTTTGAAGATTGCAGCACCCTTGACTAAATTGCTTTAGAAGAATGTTCCGTATGAGTGGTCAGATGCAAGGCAGCAAGCGTTTGAGAAGTTGAAGAAAGCTTTGACTGAAGCTTCTATTTTGATTCAGCCTGAACCGGGGAAAGAGTTTGTAATTTACAGTGATGCATCGTATGTAGGTTTAGGTTGTGTGCTTATGACAGAGGGTAAGGTTGTAGCTTACGCTTCGAGACAGATGAAGGTTCACGAGAAGAACTACCCCACTCATGATGTAGAGTTAGCCGTAGTAGTGTTTGCTTTGAAGATTTGGAGACACCATCTTTATGGTGAGAAGTGTACAGTTTACACCGACCATAAGAGTTTAAAGTACTTGATGACTCAGAGAGAGTTGAACCTTAGACGGTGTAGGCGGTTAGAGCTTCTTAAGGATTATGACCTTACAATAGAGTACCATCCGGGTAAGGCAAACGTAGTGGCCGATGCTTTGAGTAGAAAAGTGGAAGTTGAGTTGTGAGCTATGTTTGCGAGATTGAGTATGTCACGGGATGTCGGTTTGATAGCCGAGCTACAGGTTAAACCTTTGTTGGTTTAGTTGATTCGAGAGAAATAGTTGCGAGATGGGTCGTTGGCACCTCACGTGCAAGATATAGCCGAGGGTACACCCACATATTTATGCTTTGGTGAGAATAGGATCATTTGTTTCAAGGATAGGATAGTAGTCCCAGAATATGCCGAGTTAAGGCGTACTATCTTAAATGAAGCCCATAACAGTCCTTTTGTTAGGCATCCGGGTAGTACGAAGATGTACTGTGGGTTAAAAGAAGAGTACTACTAGATTGGGTTAAAGAGAGATATGGTCGATTTTGTGAGTAAGTGTATGGTATGTCAGCGAGTTAAGGTTGAGCATCAGTTTCCTTCAGGTTTGTTACAGTCGTTGAAGATCCCGGAATGGAAGTGGGAACGTATTACCATGGACTTTGTATCGGGTTTACCGTTGACTCCTTCAAAGAAGAATTCAGTGTGGGTGATAGTCGACAGATTCACTAAATGTGCCCATTTCATACCTGTTCATACTACCTACACCTTGGATAAGTTGGCCGATCTGTACATCAGTGAGATAGTGAGGTTGCACGGGGTACCGAAGTCGATTGTGTCAAACCGAGATCTAAGGTTTACAATTATATTTTGGGAGTGTTTGCATCGTGCCTTGGGTACTTGGTTGAACTTCAGCACTTCGTATCACCCGCAGTCAGATGGTCAGTCAGAGAGAGTTATCCAAGTGTTGGAGGACATGTTGAGGTGTTGCATTATCGACTTTCAGGGTTCTTGGGAGAAACACCTACCGTTAGTAGAGTTTGCATACAATAACAGTTATTAGGCTAGTATTCATATGGCACCGTATGAAGCTTTGTATGGTAGGAGGTGTAGAATACCTATTTGTTGAGCCAAGGCCAGACAGAAGCTTGTACCTATGCCCGACTTGCTCAAAGGCACTACCGAGAAGGTAAAACTGATCTGTGATCGCTTGAAGGCAGCTTCAAACCGACAGAAATCGTATGCCGATTTGAAGAGAAAAGAGATAAAGTATGTCGTTGGCGAAAAAGTGTTTTTGAAAGTCTCACCTCGGAAGAAGGTGATGAGGTTTGGTAGGAAAGGTAAGTTGAGTCCGAGATTCATTGGTCCTTACAAGGTAGTTGAAAGGATCAGTCATGTTGCTTATAGATTGAGACTGGCGACAGAGTTAGAGAAGATACATGATGTGTTCCACGTTTCGATTCTTCGGAAGTATAGATCAGATCTGTCTCACGTAATGCCAGTGGAAAAGATTGAGTTGAACTCAGACTTGTCGTATGATGAAGAGCCGATTGAAATTCTTGCTACGAATAGGAAGGTGTTGCGTGGGAGATCTATCGAGTTAGTCAAGGTTTTGTGGAGACACCGAGGTGTGGAAGAGGCTACTTGGGAGAGGAAGGAAGACATGGAGAAACGATTTTCGTATCTTTTTTCGTTAGGTAATTTTGGGGACGAAATTCCTTAAGTGGGGAGAGTTGTAACCTCCTGAGTTTAAGGCCGGAAGATAATCGGATTAGTTAAGCCGATTTGGGTCAAATTAAATTGGAGGAAAACTAATTTCAACACACCTAAAAGTGTTTTAAAAGAGTAAAGGGCAAGACGGGAATTTTTAATAAAAGAAATAAAGAAAGGGATTTTGAAAGCCATCATCTTCTCTAAAAAAATTTGCTTTTCACGTCAAAACCCCTCCTAAAACCCATTTCACTATTGCATTGATATTTCTACTTCATCCAAGCAAGATTTCTCAAGGTAATTTCTTCCTCACTATGATTTTTACTTATTTGAGTTATTCTCATCGAAACCTTTCCTTTAAACCCATAAAAATATATTTTTGGTTTGGGTTAGAAAAATGGGTATTTTTCATGGGATTTTTGTGGGTTTGATTTTCCATGGTTAAACATGCACTTTAATTTAAGCTTTAAGTAGTAAAACATGTTGGGTTGATGGTTGGATTTGGGAAAACCCGAAATGGGTCTAAAAATGGGATTTTTGGGTTGAAAATGGTGAGTTTTTGGCTTGGTTTTGGGTAGAAATCGTGGCTGATGGTTCCCTTGTTGTTGGGGGATATTTTTAGAGGATATTTGGTGTGTTTTGATGTTTGGAAATGGTAGGTTCAGCTTGAGGTTGCATTAGAAAGAATTTGGGTGAAGTTTGGGTTGAATGTCGATGTGTTTGTTGCGAGATTATTGAGTTCCGGGTTTCTGCTGTGTTTGTGAGTGTATTAGCGTTCTAATATTTAGTTTTTGGGTTGCTTAAAACAGAGGAATCAGGTTCGGATCCTTCAGACGTCACACCGGGAGTTGCGGAAGCTTGAAGGAGAACCGTTAGCTTCTTTCGGGTTTTGAGCTGGTGAGTGGAAATATTTTAAAGTTTAAAATGATTCAAAGTGGTTTCATGGGGGTTTGGGTGGAGCCTTAAGGGCTAACCTAAACCCCAAGTGTAAGTTTGCCTTGCTTGATTGATTGTTGGTGTATGTGTTTATGCGTGTTGTGATGTTGATTTTCGGAATGCTTTTATTCCCGTTTTAATGTTGTTGTGTTTTCGTAGTGGATGTCAAGCCTCACATGATGGTTAGTTGTTGTGAACGGTGATGTGTAGTCCCACCGGTTGTGACTAGTAGATGAGTACGGTGATGTGTAGTCCCATCGAAAAAATGCTAGTTGTTGTGAACGGTGATGTGTAGTCCTACCGGGATGGTTGTGCATGTGCAAACCATGTTTCGTTTATGTTTCCGTCTCATTACATTTCTTTCTCTAATGGTTTTGTTTTCAAAACTAAAATATATGTTTTAAATTGCACTATTGTTGTGTTTAGAGCCCCGGTCACTAAGCTTTTAAGCTTACGCTCTCTTTTTCCAACAATGCAAATCGTTAGAGGCTCCGGGAGGCAAGTGGGCAAGAGAGGAGCTCTTGGAGTTCTTGCTAAGCTCAAAGTATGGTTTTATGGTTGTAATAATGCTTAGACAATGGGAATACATGATTTTTGTGTTAGGGAGTTGGTGTTCAAACTCCTATGTTTGGCTTCGGTTATGTTGCTAGCATGTTTTAATTGTCGATACCATGTATTGTTGAGGATTTTCAGGGCTTCTGGTGGATTACTTTGTATTTTGGCATGTTGGTGTTTTTGAAGCTAAGTGTTCTTATGTGCTTTAGACTTGAAATTCATTTTATTGTGTACATGCATGTTTGAGGTCGTGTTTAGGGTGTCTTGCCTCTAGATTGATTGTATATCGAGATGTCATCTGGTTTGTGATGTTTTGGGGCAAGTTTAGGGACGTTTGGAGATGTCAAAATATGTTTTCGGGCCAAATTGTGCCCAGGCGTTTCGAAACGCCTGGTATGGTTTCGAAACGGTCGAGCTCCAGGGGTACCCGTATCAGAACGGAGGTGGTGCTGTTTCGGTACGATTTGTCACTGGAGGTTCCTGTTTCGAAACTATATAAGGTCGTTCCGGTACGTTTGGCCGCTGGAGGCTTCCGTTCTGGAACAAGGTGGGACCGTTCCGGAACGGCTGGATGTTGCTTTTCAAATGAAGCTCGCGTTTCGGAACGGGCAGGCCTGTTCCGAAACGCATGTAGTTAAAATGTTTACAAGGCATCTTTGAAGGTTCTCGAATGTTATGTTTTAGCCCCCTAATGCTTGTATGCTTCCTAGTGGAGTATAGATATGTCTGTTGTGATGGTTTTGCCTCGTGAGCATGAAAATTGACAAATGAGCTACTTGGTAAATTTAAATTATCGTATGCCCCTGCTCGGTTCGTATCTGTGTTCATTTTTTCGCTGTGTCTTCGCACATAGGATTAAAGGTAATATTTAGACAAGATAGATAAAAAGAAAAAATATATGGTTGCTAATCTGAGTGAGACCTTAATGGGTTTTCGCTTCGATTTTCCCCGTGTAACACGTTCGGTTCGGGCTGTTGGCTAGGCCGGGACGAGGGGTTACACCAATGACCAATTTCATAATTACCATATAAATAAATAGGGATCAATTTTAGCTAAAAATTAAATCTTAGAAATTAAAATGAACAAAAATATCATTATATTAAATTAATAGACTAAATTACAAAGATTAGTTAATTTTTACTAAAAGTAAATTTTTAGAGACTAAATATCACTAAGGGGAGGGAATTTTTATATCCAAAGTCTAAACCGTGGGGATACTTGTGACTACATAAATTAAACTAAAACTTAAAGTTGAATATTAATATTAAAATGTAACATTTTAAATGCAACATGACCTAAAAAGTAATTAACCTCTAGCTTAAATAATTGGTGACTTATTTCTCTCCAAATTTTTGTCTTTTCTCTCTCTATTTTTACCAATTGTTTTTTTTCTTTTTTTTCAATTTAGCTTAGCTTATTTCCCTCCAAAATTTTGTCTTTTCCCTCTCTATTTTTATCAATTGTCTTTCTCTTTTTCTTTTTCTTAATTTAACTGAGTTCTAATTTAGATTAATTTAATTGAAATTTCACATTTAGTTTTAGTATTATTTTAATTATATATGTGATTTATGCTTCTAGATTTTAGTTAGCTCAATTAGATCCTAAGTTTAATAAATTAATTCATTTTAGACGTTGTTATTATTATTATTATTATTATTATTATTATTATTATTATTATTATTATTATTATTATTATTATTATTACATCTAATAAACTTTGATTTAATATAATTATACACAAAATTTTGATAGGGATACATGAAGCTTTGATTTAAATATTTAATAAAATTCAAATGCATAAATTAACAAGTTGAATCAGAATTAATCTCATACACCAATAACTCTAAACTAAACCATAAATACTAAACCTCAAACCCTAAACCCAACTCAAACCGAATTAACCCAAAAATTTAAATGTTGACCCGACCCGAACGACCAGATTTTGACCCGAACCAAAAGCGATCGATCCAATATTTACCCGACCCGAAAACAACCGATCCAATTTTTACCCGATCTAAATTTGAACCAGATCCGACTCATCACAGACCCGAATTAGACCTGAACCCGAACCGAACGACCCGATTGCCACCTCTACCTACTAGACATAATATCTTCACTAATGCAATTTTTAAATAAAAATGATTAAATTTATTAAATTATTTCGGTTTAAGTGCAAATTAATATAATGTATAAATTTTAAAATTAAAATTATTATTATAACAAGCCATCCTTTCAATTTTAAGACAAATGACCAATTTATAACAAAATTTTAATTGGATGGTTAAATTATTATTTTTTAAAAAAGAAAAAAATGACATATTTATTTATTTTACCCAAATAACAAATACCGTGTAATTAGTGTGGGTTCCGATCTCTATAAAAACCAATCAAGTGAACGCCACGTGAAAGCCGGAGGTTTTGAAGTTCAACGTCGGCGAAATAAGGCGGAAACCTAAGATCGGAGGTTTAATCGGAGTTATCAACCATGTTGAACCGGTTTTTTGGAAAACCCAAGCAGGAAGCGGCTAATACTTTAACAACCTTAGACAAATTAAATGAGGTATTTTCTTCGATTATTCATTTTTAATGTGGAATTCATTTGCTTTTCTCTAAATGTTCGGTTAATTATATTGCTGGATTTGTTGTAATTTGATTTATCAGTCAATAATTGATGTGATATTGCTGGCTGATGGATTTGCTTTAAGTTGTTTGATTATATTCCGGATTAAAGAAAAAGAATCTCTATCTTTCATTGTGAATGAAAATTCCTTGGCTGATCTCACTAGAATTTGAATCGTAATAGTTAATACTGGTTGAGTATTATGGATCTGCGTGTGCCGCGAATTGCAAATTATGTATTTGTTTTCCTCTGATTAAATTACATTGTTTCTCTTCTACACTATGCTTATAATCGGAACCTTGTATTCATTTCCATCATGCAGACGCTTGAAATGCTGGAGAAAAAGGAGAAAGTACTTCTGAAAAAGGCTGCTGCGGAGGTCGAGAAGGCCAAGGAATTCGCCAAAGCGAGAAACAAGAGAGGTATGGTTTCAATGCGTATGTTATGCACAAATATGTTTGTTTTCTGAGTGTTGCCCGATTTTCTCTGTTGAAGAAGTACATATCAAGTTTTGGAACTTGCTGACATCTGATGTAGTAAATATGGTAGTTTTCATGATTTAATTCCCTGAAGAAACAACAGGACATATTAGACTTAAGATGCCCTAAAATAAAGAGTAAAAGAAACACAAATTCTTTAACATTGTTGCAAGTTTTGGTGTCTTTTGTTTTCCAATGATGTGAGTTCTTAATATTGTTTCTACATTGTGTCATGTTCTAATGCCAGATTAACATTAACATGCTAAGATATGATTCTGAATTTCTGATGTGTAATATGCTCATGTCATTTGAACACATTCAAAGATATTGTCCTCGTGTGAAACAATGATTTATAGTTTAGTTTTTATCATTTATCTTCTCATATATGACTTAATTAAATTAATGCCGGTTACATTCATTCAAAGTTTATATTGTTTACACTTGGTATTCATTGACTACTTTTATGCAGCGGCTATACAGTGCTTGAAGAGGAAGAGACTATATGAGCAGCAAATAGAGCAGCTTGGGAACTTCCAACTTCGTGTTCATGATCAAGTGAGCTTTGCTATTTTAGTGTTTTAACCAAGTCCTAAGAGTATATTTTGTATTCCAGATTTTGCTGTTGCTAGAGATGCTATAATTGTTTGTTCGTATCAACCTCTACAGATGATAATGTTAGAAGGTGCTAAAGCCACAACCGAAACCGTAGATGCATTGAGAACTGGAGCAGCTGCAATGAAGGCAATGCAGAAAGCAACGTATGTAACCTATATTTATCTGTATTGTTAGCTGAGAATTTTCTTTAAGGTTTCGTCATTGTTTTTTACCCTCTGCTTCATCTTACACCATAATGTTCAAATGTGCTAACTTGCAATTTGTGCTATGTATTTAGCTGTTAGTACTTATTCTTGGATCTTCATGAAGCATCAATCATAGACAGTGGCACTATTTTACTGAAAATATCGTTCTTTACAGGAACATAGATGATGTTGACAAAACAATGGACGAGATCAATGAACAAACCGAAAACATGAAACAGATTCAGGAAGCACTGTCAACCCCTATTGGAGCTGCAGCTGATTTTGATGAGGTTATTTATTGCATTTAGTCGCATCCACTAGTCTTCTTGTGTCTTCTGCTTTTTATCCAAGTCTATCATTTATACATATCTAACAATGAGTCGAAATTGTTGATGGTGTAGGATGAATTGGAGGCAGAACTGGAAGAACTCGAAGGTGCTGAGTTGGAAGAGCAGCTTCTCCAACCTGCAACAACGGCTCCTGCAGCACCAGTGCAGGTGCCTGCTGGCAGGCAACCAGCTCGTCCTATTCCTCAAAAGCGCACAGCCGAGGAAGATGAACTTGCTGCGTTGCAGGCTGAGATGGCGCTTTAAGGTAATTCATTCTTATTTCATTTTGTTGCACTTTTTTTTTTGCTTGGACGACTACGGGTGTTGTCATGTTGCAAAACATGAGAGAGATGCCATATTTGTACTATTGAAACTTGTCTAGAAATTTGTGTGTTTAAGGTATACAGACAATGTACATAAAGATTGCTTGAACCAAAAGGAAGTACTTTGCTTCCTCTTTTCATGCTTTTTTTACATACTCTTATTGAAACTTGGTGGCCTTAATTAAAGTGTATTATGGACATTCACTTAGTGTGGAATGACCATTCCATAACAAAAATGAAAGTTTTTCTACTATGGACAGGGGTTTCATTGTTCGGTTAAAATCGATTTCACCGATCGAACCGAACTACCGAAGTTTATTTTATTGAATATTTGTGGCTTAGGTTTAGTGTTTATTTATTGGCTATTTGAATTTTATGCAAATTTATGTAGGTCCATTTGGAAATCAAATACTATTTTTTTTTTTGAAGAATATACCCCGATGGTGCTTATATTTATTAGAAGTAAAATAAACAATCAAAGGACAATCAATAGAGGTCCAGCCCAAATCGATGGGGCCAAACCAACGCACCACACAAAAACGTAAAGACCGGGATAAGAAATCTCTGGAGCTCCTGGAGAGAGAATGTAATAAACCAGAGAAAAAGACCTGCAAAAAAAACCCCAAATTGACGAAGGCAAAGATCAGATCGGAGACAAAGGAGACCGATCGGCACGAATAATATTCGATATCGGGGAAGGAACCTCCTCAATCCAGTAGGTATCGCCGGCGTACTGTCTACCGAGGCGGGCTAAGCTGTGAGCTGCAGAATTACTTTCCCGTCCAGAGAAGACGAACCGACAGCTATAAAAAACCGCAGAGAGCCTCTTCGCATCCTCGATATAGGGTTGCAGTACAGAAAGATCCTCGCCGGAGCTGTTCAATCTTCCTATCACCGATCTGGAGTCAATTTTCAGAAGCACCTGCATGCAACCCAAGTCTGAAACAAACTTGAGCCCGTCGATGACCGCTTGAGCCTCCGCCCCGAAAGCTGTTGTGAAGCCGTCTCGGAGTCGAATGCAGGAGCCCAGAACCAGTCCCTCACCACCACACCTGAAACCGCAAGACTTGAGTCAAGGTTGAAGGCGGTGTCCACGTTTACCTTAACTACGGGGTCCGTCGGGGGGGTTCACCGTGCAGAAGAAACCGCCGGAGCTACAGAGGACATGAACGACGCTTTCTCCAAATCCCTCAGGTAACTTCTTGCAAAGGTAATCACTTTAATGGGTCTTTGGCTAGTACCTTCATGAACCAAATTATTCCTGACATACCATATAGACCATAGTATGATAAGAAATTCACTGCGTTTTGCTCCTGAATTATTAGAAAAAATCCAGCAGAACCAATCAAAAAAACTGTCTAAATTCAAAGACAAGGGCCAAGTGAAATTAGCTAAGTTCCACACTTCTTTAGCAAACTCACAGTCTCTAGCAAAGTGTTCAATTGATTCAGGTGCCAAATGACATTTAGGGCAGATAGGGAAATGAGCTATACGTTTGTGATAGAGATTCTGCATTGCAGGGATGTAGTTCTTCAGTAGACGCCATCCCATGATTTTAATTTTAGCAGGGCACGGTAGAGACCAAATCTGCTTGTAAATGTACTGAGAATTATCATGGAAACCAAACTAATTACTCTGATTCTATAAGGTGTAATAACCACTTCGAACTGAATAAACACCCTTTGGATCAACTCCCCATACTAAAATGTCCGATAAATTAGTAGAAGGTAGGGGAATACTCAATATAATGTGGACCTCTGACTGAGAAAACACCTCGTAGATTAGGTCCTCGTTCCACCTTCTCGAATTTAGTAACATAAGATCCGAGACCCAATTCAGACCCGGAGATGGAGGAGCCTGCACCAAACGAGGCGGGGAGACCAGCAACCAAAAGGAGTTCCAAATCGAAATGTTCGAGCCATTACCAACACGCCAACTCAAGCCCTTTTCCAATAAAGCCCGCGAAGCCCAAATGCTACGCCATGTATAGCTTGGGTTCGAGCCTAGCCGGGCCGAAAGGAAGTCGTCACGAGGGAAATATCTTGCGCGTAGAATACGGGCTAGCAGAGAGTCGGGAAATATCTTGAGTCGGGCTAGCCCAAATACTATTTTAAGTGGACTTCAAACTCAATAGCCTTTGGACTCTTATTAATTGGGCTGCCATATGTTCCATTCCGAAGACATATTTTGAGCTAATTCAAGAAGTATTAACACATATATTCGACCGTTTTAAAATGTTAGATCCTTATTTAAGTGGATAAAATAAGTGTGATCGTATTGAAAAGTTGGACCTTTATTTGAGTATTCAGTCAATTTATCCCCAAAATTACATTTTTTTTTCATTTCACTAAAGTTGTTTTTATTGACTTTTATTTGTCCATTTTTCGAAAAATTTTAATTTTAATTATTTTAAATATTTTAAATAATTAAATTTTACAAACATATATTTAAAAAGGAAAATATTTTGATACACAAGCTTCTGTAAAATTAAGTTTACACAAGCTTTTTAATTTTAGGGTTTATAGGTTTAGTGTGTAGGGTATATAATTTAAGGTTTATGTTTAGAATTTAGGGTTTGAGATTTAGAATTTAAGGTTTAGATTTTAGAGTGTTAGGATTTGGGATTTAGGTTTTAAATTATATAGAAGGGTTGTGTAAATTTTTTACACAGCTTGTGTATTAAAATATAACTCATTTAAAAATTACTTAATTGAAGGTTTTAAAAAATATATTTATTTATTTTTTATTATTAAAAAATTAAATAATATGGAATCAAAGTTATTTTAAAAAAACAACAATAAAAGCAATTTCAATAGAAAATTTGAGTAAAAACAAATAATATCTTTCGAAACTTTTTGACTTTGAATAAAAAAACGCTTTTTGAATTTTATTATTATTTCTTTATGTTTCTATCAGATTTAAAAATTATGGGACTTTGAAATTTTTTATTTTTTATAGTGTATTACTCCCTCCGTCCCACTATAACTGTCAAATGTTGATATTTTATTATCAATTTTTTTAATTTTGACTATAGTTTATTCAAATACTTTAATTAATTAAACTTTATAAAAAATATATTTAAAAACTACTTGATTGAAGGTTTTTAAAATATATTTTTATATTTTTATCAATAATAAATTTTAAATTAAAAGATGTCAAAGTTGAAAAATATTAACCCAAAAAATATTAACATGTGACAGTTTTAGTAAGACAGATGGAGTATATTTTTAATAAATTTTGGTTCTAATTAAATTTAAATGAGTTAAATTATCTTCAATAAGAGATTGAGCAGTGCTAAGGAGTGATTATACTCCTAAAAATTTTAAATTTTTATATATTTTAAATATTGGTTATACTTTTATTGTGATCTAATTTCGCACCTTATAAAATATTAAGGTCCGTTTAGTTTTAAAAAATATTATTTTTAAATATTTTTTAATTTTTTTAAAAAATAAATTTAGTTTTCTAAAAATTAAAAAACATGATTGGTTACTTGTTTTCAAAAAGTGTTTGGTATTTAGCTTCTCAAAATAGAAATAAAAAAAAAAAACTCAGCAAAGGTCCTAGTGGAAAAGTGGATGATGTTAATTCAAGGAGACACGGGTTCAAATCACTTTGTTTGCAAGGTGTATGCACATTATCAAAATGTTAAGAATATCTATGAACAGATACTATCTTGTAATCACTTCACATTCAAAAAAAGAAATGGAAAAATAATAATTAAATAATTGAAATAAAATATAGATAGAAAATATTATTATTAAAATAAAGTTAAAATTAAAAAAACCATTGTTTTCATATTGTATGCTTTCCTAAAACATTTTTAATAAAAAAATTATGTTTTTAGATTTTTACTTATTTTTGTTAATATTTTTTAATTATACAATTAAAACATATTTTCTTCATTATTTTTCTAAAACACGAAAACAGACTACAATATGTAAAACCAAACGGATCCTTATAACCTCACTTCTCTAAATATTTTAAAGGAAAATTCTACAACGTGCGACGAACACCGATGAACACCACTAATGATGAACATTGATGAACACCATTAAATTAATTAATAAAGATTTAAAATTTGAAGGACCCATCAAATAATTAATAATTATTTTAAAAAAATTAATTAAATTATTTATATATATATTAAAATTTTATTTTTTTTAATAAGGGTAAACTATATATTTAGTACATCAACTATTTTCGTATTTCTATTGAACCCTCATTATTTAAATATTATTTTAATTTGACCCTATTCCTTATAAAAAAATAATTTAACCCTTAACCCTCGACCTAAAACTCTAAACTATTAAATGTTAAACTCTTAAACTCTTAAACTTATACCCTAAACAAATTTAGAGAAGATATAACTTTGAGAGTTAAATGAAAATGTAACTTTGAACCAAACTGAAAATATAAGACAAAGGTACACATGGATCCTAGAAACTAAAACTTCGAAGCTTGCAATCATGCCAACTGACTTTCATGGTCGATGGGAACTTTGTAGTCCAAATAAAAACTGTGATTACAGTAAGTTTTTGACTTTTCAATATTTCACAATTTTGGGGTCTAAATTGTTCGAAAGATGTCAAAGGTAGTTAATGGCAATATTACCGTTTCTCGTTTGCAGTGCTAGTGGTTATCACTAGTTTCTATTCTGATCCTCCATGTCTCTCTGCTCAATAACTATTGTATTGTGTGTCATTTTTTTAATCAAAAATGATTTTAATAAAAGTTAATGTTCTCCTTATTATAAAAAAAATTGAAACTAAACACCACAACAAAAAATGTCATGGCTGCTGCAAAACTGTAAAGAAGAAGAAGAAATTGATTAAGGGAAATTTTGAAGATTAAAGAGAAAGACAAAGCACAAGAAATATTTGGTAATACTTCTTTTATTTTTTTTAAAATCAAAGGCATTAAAATAGATTATTTGGACAGTGCTTATGTGTGAGTATGATATGGAAAAAAATATATATGATGTGTATTAATTGACTTGGTTTGGATCATATCCTACGTGGTGAGAAGGGTCTATGTAATAATTTCTCCTATTGAACAAGTTTAAGAAAAATTAAGCCGGGTTTTTTTGGAAAGAATAGAAAGAATTAAACCGGTTTTGTTTTGGAAAGAAAAAAACACGAGTAATTGATTTGGGATGGGGTAGGTAAGTGTGTGATTATACTGATAGGTCCCGACTCAAATGAATGATCATTCAAAAATTTTCGTTTCATTTAACTCTCAAAGTTATATCTTCTCTAAATTTGTTTAGGGTATAGGCTTAAGAGTTTAAGGGTTTAAGGTTTAATACTTTAGGGTTTTAGGTTGAGGGTTAAGGGTTAAATTATTTTTTATAAAGAATAGGGTCGAATTGAAATAATATTTAAATAATGAGGGTTCAATAGAAATACAAAAATAGGTGAGGTACTAAATATATAATTTACCCTTATTAAAAAAATAAAATTTTAATATATATAAAAATAATTTAATTGAATTTTTAAAGTAATTATTAACTATTTGATGGGTCCTTAAAATTTTAAATCTTTATTAATTAATTTAATACTGTTCAGCAATGTTCATCATTAGTGGTGTTCATCAGTGTTCGTCGCACGTGGTAGACTCATCCTATTTTAAATAACTTCTTTTACACATTTGTGCCGGTCAGTTTCTCCAAATATTATTGCTTTAATTACTTCCCAAGTCATTATCAGTTTTCAGATTATTCAAATTAAGTCTGAGTCTCCCTTTTTCTTTTTAAATATTTTTAAGATTCTTATAAGTTTTGAAATTAAACAAATTAAGTCATAGTTTCCATTTTCTGTTTAAATATTTTTTAGATTGTTTGTTTTTTAAAATTTAACAATTTAAACATAATATTTCATTTTAATTTCATCTCTACTAATAAACATTAAAAATAGTATATTATTAATGCATTAAATATAAATCTTATTGCATGTATAATGGTATAACCACCGTCATACAATTAATTTGTTGACTAAATTTGATTAGGTATTACATAA
Source organism: Hibiscus tridactylites (assembly GCA_958450335.1). Taxonomy (NCBI): domain Eukaryota; kingdom Viridiplantae; phylum Streptophyta; class Magnoliopsida; order Malvales; family Malvaceae; genus Hibiscus; species Hibiscus tridactylites. The sequence goes on along the minus strand of OY288277.1, from coordinate 82,664,618 downwards.
ATTTATTATGAGTATAATCTTTATCATCTCATTAAACAAACTGATCGTGGATAATAGTATATTATATAAAGGAAATCGTCCCTAAATCAATATCATGCATGATCATAGCTCCTCTTTGTGAATTATATAATATCATAATTACCTACTTCGAAAAAAGTCCAAAGATAATGTCTAGTTGTTTCCATCAAAGGTCCCACAAACAGCCTTTTTAATTAATTTTTTTTCCTATAAACACATGAAAACGACGAGCACTTCAAATTTTTATATCACTTGCTTGTTTTGACGGCAATTTTGATTTGCCGGCTAATCACACTACATGACTACCCTTTTTCCCATTTGTTTATTGTTTTTAGCTTAGGGTTTATAGTTTTTTTATAAGTCTTTGGGGTTTAGGAATAATGTAAAATTTGGTCCCTGGGTTCTGTAATTTGATGCATTTTGATACTTGATTTTTTGTTGTTCGTATTAGTTATGGAACTTGACAACTTCCTTGACTTAGTTTATTCCGGTGCTTAAACTTTTTTGTTACATGCTTTTTTATATAACTATCGGTATTCGATTTATAGATTGATCAATGCAGATCAGGTACAACATACGCTAATTATAGGGACAACCTTCCTAACCTAGCTTGGTTCATTCAGACGTCATAATTTAAATTATTAATATTTTTTAAGGGACCTAGTGTCTTATCGCTAGACCAGTTAGTAATTGGTCATTTGTTTTTCCTAACTTGGTTTTGAACTTAAATTTTTAGTCCTTTTGGTGATGTTGCACTTTGAGATTATGTTATGTCATCATTAAAAATATTTTTTTCTTAAATTTTTAAGTGATGGCATTGTATAATCTTATAGTGGCACAATAAAATGACTAAATATTCAAGTTCAATGACCAAGTTGAAAATTTTGTCAATTTCTAACATTAATAACATTAATGCTGATTTAAAAAAGTTCTACTTCCAAATTCATGAGCCAAAATTTACATTAAACCTTAATGGATCTTTCCATACTTAAAACATCTGACTGAGTTGGTGCCACATATTAATCAAGTCCAATTCAATTGAAAAAAAAAACTAAAAAATCACAACTTAATTAAATGATAATATATATCATTATAATAGTGTTTATCTTTTCATTTTTTGTATAACACTTAAATAAAATAACTAAAAACTGTTTTTTTTTAACTAAGGTAATTACAAGTAATATTTGTTCATATAGTCTCAACCATTTGACAATGTATGTTCAATCACCTTGTTGCAACTGTTGGTGCTCAAACCTGTTACCTCTAGAAACAACAATTGTTCTTTTAACCACTGAGACAAGTTGGTTCGTGCAAAATAACTAAAAACTATTGAAAGATCAAACGCGAGATTAGCGTATTTTATATAAAAACTCTTTATCACTTCAAATTCCACTTATAATCATTTAATCAATTAATCTTTATAAATATGTTCTTACATAAGATTATTTTTCACTCGTATCGTGAGTATAAAAGAAAAGGAAAACATCATTAATCACTAACATATTCTTGACAAATTTTATTACAGATAAAAATTATATGCACTTTTTGGTTGTCCCAAAATTAAAAATTACTAAAAATTAAATTCCAAGCCTTAACTTTAAATTTTAAATCATAAACCATATACCTTGAAAAATATACCACACCCTAAACTTCTTAAAACCTAACAGTAAACTATAAACCTAATTTTTAGTATAGAAACATAAATAGGGACACGAAAAAAGATAGATGATTTATATTCATTTACATAATATGAAAAATTCATCTATACAATATACATCTATTTGGTTTAGTCCATGACAAAACTTTATTATCTTTTCATCTTACTATTTCCCCTTTAATTGTCTTTTAAATGATTTTAATGATTTACATCAATAAAAAAGGGGTCCATAATTCAATTATTTTATTTGAATTATATATATATAATAATATGTCAAGATTTGATCAATATAGACCATGACCATGATTAAGATTTTACATTGACATTTAAGAATCATGTTTGAAGACTTTGTGCAAGAAACCGGCAAAGTCATCATAATCACATGTCTTAGGATTGATTTCTTCTTTTATCTTAAAACGCAATTTGTTTGAACCGTCTTTTCGTTTGGACTATGTTAAGATTACATCTTTGTATTTGTCAAAATCATAACGATGAATATTGAAATTAGTATAGACTAAAATTATAATTAGATAAAAAAAAATGTGAAGCACAGGATCACTTGTTTTTTCTTAATAACTATGCCCCTAATAAAAATACTTTACAAATTAACTTATAAATTCAACAATGATGAAAAAAGAAACTCATACTTGCTTCCTCCAATCAAATAACCCATTTACACAAGTTTTGATCGACTCAATCCTTAATCGATTTTAATTGAGTCAATCTTTAATCGACGAAGAGTAAAAAAAAAAAACTTAACCTCATAACATATAAACATATGTATAACAACTCACCACAACTTCCGAGTAAAGATAGAGTAAAGGTTTTCAGTTCATGAAAGAGACCTATTTGATCCGGAACTGAAAACCTTTGCTCTACCTCTTTTTTTTAACTCGACTTTCATAACAGAAGTATATTATAAAACTCTTGACCCTTTAAGTGAATTGTTTTCAATCTTTTACACTTGGTCTTTGTAGATATTTTTTTAAAAAAAATTGAATTAATTACAAATTTGTCATTCTCACTTTTTTAATTTTATGTTTTGTCCGTGAGCCATTATACCAACAAATGTACAAGTGTTATAAAGAGATAAATTAGTTGAATCCAAAAAGATTTATTATAAAAAGTAAGACAAAGCATTACATGTGTTATGTAATAGCATTTACTTAAAAGCTGGTCGTGGGTTGAAGGGACAGCATTATCGTCAACTGCGAGAACCAGACCTACCACTACCCATTACAGTTTAAACTCAATAATAATAGGCGGATGATGGTGTCTTCTTTCTTAAACCCTTTTGCTTCTCAATAATCGACTCTAGGGATTCGAGACAACATGATCCTAAATCTAATCTTTCATTTTTTTAGCTTTTTGAAATATAACATCTCACTTCATTATTTCAAGAGCCCGTTCAGCACATTTTTTCAACCAGCGTTTGCCTGTTGAACGAAGAAGCAATATCAAACGATCATAAAAAATACTTTAAACAGATGTTTTATTGCCTGATTTAGTCTTAAACGGGCGTTCTCACCCAAAGTACCGTTTGAAAATTCATGTCGAACAAAGCTTAAGTGTCATTGCCAAAGGAAGAATTAAAACTCTAAACTCAACTTTAAAACCTAAATAAAAACTCTAAATTTAATCCTTAAATCATAAGAATCAATACGGTGTTTCCCGTATCGAAATGGAAACTTCCAGTGAGCTAAGTTGAGAAAAAGGTATCGATATGGTCTTACCCGTATCGAAACGGTCCCTGTCCCGTACCGATACGCTTACACGTGTATCGATACGCCCTCTTTGTTATTGTGCAACGGCTCTTTCTGTTTTGAGACGGGTATCGAGACGGGTCTTCGTGTACCGATACGGATAGCTGCAGAAGTGCATTTATGGTGGAAAGAGAGGGTCCCAACAGCTATAATCAATACCCTAACCACCCAAACGGCTAGAATTGATAGAGAATGTATAAATTGAAGCTAATTGAAGACCAGCAACAACTATTGCATCAAAGATAAACATCCAAGCAAAAATCCAAGCTCATTGTGCTTATTTTCCAATTTCTTGTAAACCCCAAATTGAGTAGTGTTCAATTCCTATCTTATCATCAAATTTGGGTTGAGTGTTCGTACTTAAAGGGGCAATCTTGTATTTGAGAGATATCTTTCTTGCCTAAATTCTTCTTTGTACTCTTGTGAGGTTTTAGTCAAATTTTGGGTAGAAAATTTGATCGGTTGTGTAAAGGTTACCTCCTAAGCCTTGAAAAAGGGAAGAACAAATTAGTGAATTGTTGGAAATCCTTAGTGGTAGCTAAGGTAGTAGATGTAGAGTTCATTTGGAACTTGAACCACTCTAAAATCCCTTGTTCTTTATTTTTAGCTATCATTTTCTCCAACAAATTTTTAAAAGCCCAATTCACCCTCCTCTTGGCTTTGATCAATCCATTGATCCACTCAACAATTGGTATCAGAGTCTACCTCTTTAAAGTATTAACAACCACAAGAGGAGTTCCTAGGAAGAGTGTGATCATCCAAAAATCAAGCCATGACATCTACCTCCAGGTCAAGCATGTACGAGTCTTAATTAACCACAAAATCGTCATTCTTCAACGGTGATAACTATCCATTTTAGAAGAAACGGATGCGCCTCTTCATCAAATCCAACGATTATCTAGTTTGGGATGTCATTGAAGATGGTCTCTATATTCCATTGAAGAGAGACAATGAAGGAAGATTGGTTCCAATGAAGAAGATTGAGATGAGTGAAGAAGAGAGAAAGAAGATCCAAATCAATGATAAAGCTCTTCACATGCTATTTTGCTCTTTCGGTCCCGACATCTACTCCAAAGTCTCTTCCATTGAAAGTGCCAAGGAAGTATGGGATACACTAGAGACCACCTATGAAGGAACTGGCGATGTGAAGGAGACCAAGATTGAAATTCTCAATCTTAGCTATGAGAATTTCAAAATGGAGCTCGACGAAACCATGTCCAAGATGTTCGATCACTTCTCAACAATCGTCAACGGGCTTAAGGGTTTTGGAGAGACAATCCCGAAAGACAAACTAGTCCGGAAGCTACTCTACTCACTTCCTGAATCTTGGGATGGGAAGAGAACCGCCATCATTGAGGCCAAAAACTTGAAGACACTCAAACTTGATGAGCTAGTGGGTTCTCTCCCTACTCATGAGATAATGAAGCAAGGAAGGGAAGATGAAAAGAAAAAGGAAGAGAAAAGAGTGGAGAAGCTAGAAGTAGAAAAGAAGAAGAAGATAGGAGTGACTCTCAAAGCTTCATTACATGAGGAGAGCACTTCTAGTGAGGAGGATGACCTAGAAGAATTGGCTATGATAGCCAAAAGGTTCTCATGATTCATGAGGTCCAACCGAGGAATGAAGATTCAAAGAAAAATGGACTTCAAGGGCAAAAACAAAGAAGAAGAGAGAGATCAAATCATTTGCTACGAGTGCAAAAAACCGGTCACATTCGTTCGGAGTGCCCTCAACTCAAGAAGAAGGGCTTTGAGAAGAAGAAGAAGCTCAAAGTCAAGCTTGCTACTTGGAGTGACGAGAAGTCATCCGAGGATGACGAACACGAAGTGGCCAACCTTTGCCTTATGGTACTTAAGGAGAATTCCTCCATGGTAACCTCTAACTCATCATCTTTTGACTTTACATTTGATGAATTGCATGATGCGTATGATGAGTTGCAAGAGGTTTATGATGAGTTAGTTGAGAAGTACAAAGAGTCAGTCATTAGAAATAAAAAAATATTTCAGAATTAAATGATAAAAATGACTCACTTTCTCAAGCTAACTTAAAATTTGAGAAAAAGATTTTAGGTTTAAAAGATGAACTTAAATTCTTCCAAGATGAAAATGTAGACCTAAATAATCTTCTTTCTCAATGCAATAGTGAACACCAAACGGTGTTAGATGAGCTTAACAAGCTCAAGAAGTCTTTCAAAAATATTGGTAATGTGAAGCATGAAAAATGTGAATCATCTAAAACAAACCACCCTAGGAGAAAGACATATAACTACAAACAAAGTGGCTTCCCTAGACATAATAGAACTAAAAAGATTAGGAGTGTATGGGTTCCTAAGGAACTCGTCAAGTCTAATAATGTTGTTGTTATGTCACCTTGGGTTCCTAAGGGAACCAAGCTTTTGGGAGCTAACACTAATGGACCCAAAATGATTTGGGTACCAAAAACAAAAGTTTAATATCTTTGTTTGTAGGGGGAGAATTGCTACAAGGCCAAAGCACAAAGTCAAAATTCATGGTACCTTAATAGTGGATGCTCGAGGCATATGACCGGAGACAAGAGTAGATTCATGGACTTAAATCCAAAAAGTGGAGAAGTAGTGACATTTGGTGACAACTCCAAAGGCCACATTAAAGGTATTGGCTCCATAGGTAATCACTCTACTATTCTCATTGAAAATGTTTTATATGTCGATGATCTTAAACATAATTTGTTGAGCATAAGTCAATTATGTGATAAAGGGTTTAATGTCTTATTTGATAAGAATGGGTGCAAAATAGTTGACATTAAATCAAATAATATTATTCTCATAGGTCATCGCATAGGTAATATTTACATAGTGCATTTAGATGACATACATACATCCCATGCATGTTTAGTAGCTTAAAATGAAAATGATGCATGACTATGGCATATGAAACTAGGACATGCTAGCATTAGTGTTTTAGAAAAATTAGTTTCCCTAGATCTAGTTAGAGGTTTACCCAAGATTAAGTTCTCAAATGACAAAATTTGTGATGCATGCTCTAAGGGTAAACAACATAAGTCATCCTTTAAATCCATTAATGATGTTTCTACAAGTAGATGTTTACAACTTATTCACATGGATTTATTTGGGCCTATTAGGACTATGAGTTTGGGTGGTAAATCTTATGCATTTGTACTTGTTGATGACTATTCTAGATTTACTTGGGTTCTATTTTTAAGTACTAAAGATGAGGCTTTAGAAAAATTCATCACATTTTCAAAATTAACTCAAAATGATCTTGAACTTAGAATTTCTCATATTAGAAGTGATCATGGAACCGAATTTCAAAATCTAGGTTTTGAAGAGTTTTTAAATGAAAATGGTATTAGCCACAATTTTTCGGCTCCTCGAACTCCTCAACAAAATGGGGTAGTTGAGAGGAAAAATAGAACTTTACAAGAAATGGCTAGAACCATGCTTTGTGAAAACAATTTACCTAAATATTTTTAGGCGGAAGCCACAAACACCGCTTGCTACATTGTAAACCGAGTAATGATTAGGCTACTTTTAAAGAAAACACCATATGAGATTTTAAATCTAAAAAGCCTAACCTTGGCTATTTTCATCCATTTGGTTGCAAGTGTTTTGTTTTAAACAATGGAAAAGATAACTTAGGTAAATTTGATGCAAAAAGTGATGAAGCTATTTTTTTAGGATATTCTTTAAACTCTAAAGCCTATCGTGTATTTAACAAGAGAACTTTAGTAGTAGAAGAGTCTATTCATGTTGTATTCGATGATAACCTGCTTCCAAGGAAGGATTCTTGTGATGATGATGATGTAAGAATCATTGATGTCTTTAATGGAGGACAAACTTCAAAGGAGGATGAGATTCCAACAAAAGAAGAGGATACATAAGATCCACCTCTTGAAGCCTTGAAGGACTTGGCTCTTGAGGAAAAGGAAGTGAGCTACCCAAGGGAGTTCAACTATGTCAAAGGTGGTGAAATATTGGGTGATCCATCCAAGAGGGTAACTACTAGATCTTCTCTTAAACTTATGAACCATGTTGCATTTATCTCATGCATAGAGCCTAAAAATATCAAAGAAGCATTAAAAGATGATTTTTGGATTTTGGCCATACAAGAGAAATTAAATCAATTTGAGAGAAGTAATGTTTGAACATTAGTTGATATGCCTAGTAATCAATCTACTATAGGAACTCAATGGGTCTTTAGGAATAAACTAGATGAGAGTGGTAACATTGTGAGAAATAAAGCTAGATTAGTTGCACAAGGTTACACTCAAGAAGATGGAATAGATTTTGATGAAACCTATGCACCCGTAGCTAGAATGCAGGCTATTTGGATGTTGCTTGCATATGCATGTTATCATGACTTCAAGCTTTTTCAAATGGATGTTAAAAGCGCATTTTTAAATGGTTTTATAAATGAGGAAGTGTATGTGGAACAACCACCGGATTTTGAAGACTCAAAATTTCCAAATCATGTTTTCAAACTTACTAAATCACTTTATGGTTTAAAACAAGCTCCTAGAGCTTGGTATGAAAGACTTTCAAACTTTTTGATTGAAAAAGGCTTTAAAAAAGGTAAGGCAGACACTACATTTTTCATAAAAATATATAAAAATGGCATCTTAGTAGTACAAATATATATTGATGATATTATTTTGATCTACTAATGAGTGTCATTGCAAAGAGTTTGCTAAGTTAATGTAAGGTGAATTCGAGATGAGCATGATGGGGGAGCTCTCATTCTTTTTGGGACTCCAAATCAAGCAAAGGAAGGATAACACATTCATCAATCAAGCAAAGTACATCAAGGATATGCTCAAGAAGTTTGGCTTGGAGAATGCAAAGCCTCAAGCCACACTAATGAGCTCATCTACAAAGCTTGACAAAGATGAAGGAGGTAAGTGTGTTGACTCTAAGCTTTATCGCTCTATGATTGGATCTTTGCTTTACCTTACCGCAAGTAGACCAGATATTTTGTTTAGTGTTTGCTTGTGTGCTAGGTTTCAAGCTACTCCTAGAGAGTCTCACCTTATAGCCGTTAAGAGAATCTTTAGGTACCTTAAAGATACACCTTGTTTAGGTCTTTGGTACCCTAGAGACTCAACCTTCAACCTTCATGCTTATTCGGATGTGAATTATAGGGGGTGTAAAATCGATAGGAAGAGTACTTCGGGAACATGTCAATTCTTAGGTAGTATGCTTATATCTTGGTTCTCTAAGAAACAAAATAGTGTAGCTCTTTCTACCACCGAAGCCGAGTACATATCCTTAGGGAGTTGTTGTGCTCAAGTCCTTTGGATGAAGCAACAACTCTTAGATTATGGTATTAAAGTTGAAATCATACCCCTTAAGTGTGATAACACTAGTGCTATATGCTTAACTAAAAATCCTATCCAACACTCTAGAACCAAACATATAAAGATAATGCATCATTTCATTAGAGATCATGTCCTTAAAGAAGATGTTGTTATAGAGTACATTGACACCTTAAACAAACTAGCGGACATCTTTACAAAGCCTTTAGATAAAGAGCGTTTTTGGTCTCTTAGGAGAGAGTTAGGTCTAACTAGCCTTCCTTAACCCTTTAGGACCCTTTTTGGAGTTAAAATTGCTTGATCTTGTGAAATTGCATGTTTATGTGTTGTTGCTCTTGAAAATATCAATGTTTATAGCTAGGGGGAGTATGCTTCTGTTAGAACACGCTTAGAACTGCTCATTCATCATTTGCATTCATTTAAGAGGTGTTAAAATCGAGCCTTTGGCTGTTCTTAAAGCCTAAAATGTATTTCTAGGCATAAGGTATCGATATGACCTTAAGCGTATCGATACGAGTACTGTATTAGTTTCTCATACTACATTTTGCCTAAAACGGGTATCGATACAGTTAAACTCGTTTCGATACGAGCAACAAGTGTTTCGATACGGATTACATTCGTTTCGATACGGACCTTCAACGGGCGCTTCAAGTGGAATTACGTTTTTACCCCCGTATCGATACACCCTCAGGCGTATCGATACGCGATTGCGCAGACAGCTTCTTAATGGCGTTTAAAGAGTTCTACTTTTACCAAAATTGAATTTTCAAAACCCTAAAAACCCTAGCCGTTTTTCACTCTATAAATAGCCTCTCAATCCCTCATATTTTCACACCACTACTCAAAATCTCTTGAGGTTTTTCAAAATCAAGCAAAGCTCTTCAAGTTTTTCATCAATTTGGTGCTAAGTTCTTCTCTCATTCATCTCTACCAATATCAAGGTAAAAATCTTTCTTTCCTTTTAATTTTTCTTTTGATTTTCATTTTAATTTTTGTTTTGTTTTGTCTTCTCAAAAAACTTATCTCTTTTCAAACTTTTTCCTTTTGTTTTTGTTTACAAATTTTTTTTTACAAAAACCTTGATTATTAGTTTTTAATGAGTTGAATGAAGAAAATTAATGCATACACTATTTTTAATCTTTTCTCTAGTTAATGGCACCTAAAAAGAGAGCACGTACTAGTGAAGCCGGTGAAGGTTCCAATGCCAGAGGTGGTACTCGTCTGAACCTCACTCTTATTTATCAACAATCCTTTAAGTCCACCGGAGATCTTAACTATTTTCGACAATTTCAAAACTATAAGATCCGTCCGGAGAGGGTAATTTCCATTCATTTTCTTAACTCGGAGCGTTTCAAATTTGATTACTTACCTTTGCTCCAAGAATGGAATTTTATGGATTTTCTCCAAATTCCCAGATTTTTCTTTCGCATCTTAGTTTTGATCTTTTATGCTAATGCCAAGTGTTGTGCCAATCGAGATGGTGTTGTTACGACCGTTAATTCTCATCTAATGGGTAAAAAGATCACTATCGATGTTCAATCCATTTGTGATGTGTTTAAGTTGGAGGATGAAGGCTATGATGATGAGAATGCTCTTGGCCATGTCCTAAGTGGTTCCGTCACCGCCCTTAATGCTCAAGATCGGATCCTACATTTGATGGTTTCTTGGTGATTTAGGCCCTCGGGAGGGAAGTATTCCACTATCCGCCAAGTTGACAATTTTTGGATTCGATGCTTCCGTGAGAGAAAACGTCCAAACATTGCTCGAATTATGTTTGCAGAGATTGTCTATCTCGTGCAACATCGCCACACTACACTCGTCACTTCCTTCACCTATGGTACGGCTTTCAGTTATTTCTTCCTACTAGATTGCTCACATGACTACCCAACTCCCCTCACCGATCCTATCGATGAAAGATCTCTTGCAAGGGGTAAGTTTCATTACTTCAATGGTAGTTGGCTTCGTCTATTCGAGCTCTTTGCTGATGCCATTCCAGAAGAAATTGCTAATCCTCAAGCCGCTCAAGTTCCTCAAGCTCTTCCTCCACCTTCTATAGAATCCCTCATGACTTTTCTCAATGTGAAATTCATGGGTTTGCACACGGGAATTGCCTCCATAGATCAAGTGATGAATTCAGGGTTTACCGGTATTGACACAAGGTTTACAAGCCTTGAAGATCGAATGAAGAATGTGGAGACTCGCCTCACTTCCCTTGAAGGCGGTCACAACTCAATGAACATATCCCTTACCGCTTTCCATGACGAGTGGCGTCAAACTAAGAGGAATGATGATGCAATTGAAGATGATGATAAAGATGGCGATGGAGATGCATAGTAGTTCATCTTTGCATATCATTTATGTCATTTAAGATATTTATGCACTTTTGATTTATACTTTTAGGATTAAGTTTGCATTATTCTAAAACCTATGCTTTGATTTTCTGTTATTTGGATTTTAAGTTGATGTTATCTTTCATTTGAACTTAATATTTATCAATATTATGTTGTTTGGTTATTATACCTTTTGCCTACTTATGCATTTTATATTATGTCTCAATTATTTTTGATCTAACAAAAAGGGGAGAGGGAACAAGCTCACACTTAAAATATTTTGATTTTCAACTTAAAGTTTACCTAGCTAATATTAAGGGGGAGTTATTTTGCAAAGTTTTTCAAAGTGTCAAAAAATTTCAAGTTTTGGTTTTGTTATATCAAAAAGAGGGAGATTGTAAAACCTATGTTTGATTTTGATATAACTAAGTATGTTAAGGATTAAATTCAAAACTTGAAATAGATTTCTAAGTCCCTCAAATGATTTATAAATCACCAACACTTTAATCTGATTTGAAAAACTCAAACTCCAAATATTTTCTAAGTGTTCCAAGGCAAAAGTATTGAAAAACGTTCAGGCGTATCGATACCATTTTTACTAAGTTGGCTACTAGAATGACGTGTTTCGATACGCCCCTCACCGTATCGAAACAGCGTATCGAAACAGATTGAATCTGTATCGATACGCCCCCTCTGTAAAATCTGAAGGAGTTTGAATGGCGTACAGATACGGTTCCACCCATATCGATACGGATTTAATGAATTTTTAAATTTGAAAGCTTTTAAATCTTTGACCGTTGGTGTCAGCTGGTTAGGTAACTAACATTTAAAGTGGTAGTTGTCCCGTATCGATACGGTGTTCCCCGTTTCGAAACGGAAATTCCAGTGAGCTAAGTTGAGAAAAATATATCGATACGGTCTTACCCGTATCGAAACGATCCCTGTCCCGTACCGATACGCTTACACGCGTATCGATACGCCCTCTTTATTATTGTGCAACGGCTCTTTCTGTTTTGAGACAAGTATCGATAGGGTATTCGTGTACCGATACGGATAGCTGCAGAAGTGCATTTATGGTGGAAAGAGAGGGTCCCAACGGCTATAATCAATATCCTAACCACCCAAACGGCTAGAATTGATAGAGAAGGTATAAATTGAAGCTAATTGAAGACCAGCAACAACTATTGCATCAAAGATAAACATCCAAGCAAAAATCCAAGCTCATTGTGCTTATTTTCCAATTTCTTGTAAACCCCAAATTGAGTAGTGTTCAATTCCTATCTTATCATAAAATTTGGGTTGAGTGTTTGTACTTAAAGGGGCAATCTTGTATTTGAGAGATATCTTTCTTGCCTAAATTCTTCTTTGTACTCTTGTGAGGTTTTGGTCAAATTTTGGGTAAAAAATTTGACCGGTTGTGTAAAGGTTACCTCTTAAGCCTTGAAAAGGGGAAGAACAAATTAGTGAATTGTTGGAAATCCTTAGTGGTAGCTAAGGTAGTGGATGTAGAGTTCATTTGGAACTTGAACCACTCTAAAATCCTTTGTTCTTTATTTTTTAGATATCATTTTTCTCCAACAAATTTTTAAAAGCTCAATTCACCTCATCTTGGCTTTGATTAATCCATTGATCCACTCAACAGAACCAAACATCGTAAATTACAAAAAATAAATTTCAGAATTGAAACTACATGAAACAAACACGTCCTTAGTAAAATTATATGATAATTTAAAATTTTCAAGAGTGTGAGATAAGATCATTAATATAAAATACAAAGAAAAATTTCTAAAATATACATAAACTTAAAAATTTCTAGAGAATACGATTGCCCCTAACACCCCTTAATCCATAAATTTAACCCGGTCAACTTTGTCAAAATTACTAATCTATGTCCCAAGTCTAAATGTTCTGCTTAACCTACAAGTTAATGTAACTTCATTGTATGAACAAGTGATATTATTTTAATTTTTAATTGATATTAAATCTCGAGTTCGATCTCAATTTTTTTAAGAATGGGATACGTTACATTCTATTTCACAATGATAAAAAAAAACAAAGGGTAAACTACAAAAAGGATCACTGAAGTATGAGTTTCTCTTTTCAGCATTGAAGTTTCAAAAGTAATGAAATGGTCACTAATGTTATCGTTTTGTAACAAATCAGTCACTCTACAATCAACTTTTGATAAATTGATGATGTGACATATTAACAAAAGGCTAACTTCCAATTTACTCCCTAAACTGTAACTAAGATTTCAATTTGATCCTTTAACATATTTTTAACTATCAAAATTCAATCTTTGAATCAAAACTCACCCCAAAAAAGTTACAATTGTTTCAAATAGCTTGAAACACTGTTGTTATGGCTAAAGGTTTGAATTGAAAATAAGGAAAATCAAAAGAAAATTCAAAACAACAATAAGAAGAAGCAGCAGAAGAAAATAGGCAGATTGAAACCCAGTAAAAAAAATTATATAGTATTGATTTTCGGAGAAAAGGGAGCAAAATGTGTACAAAAATCTGCAATGTTTTTTCTCTGGAAAACTTTGTTAAGATTTAAACAGTTGAATTTGAAGAATATATTATGATGAATTGACGATGGTGGGGGATTGGAGCTATTTGTAATTGTAACTATTTTGGGTGAGCTTTGATTCAAAGTTTGAATTTTGAGCATATGGGATTCTGAGAAGAAAGCTTGAGGGGAAAATTGTAGTTAAAAATATGTTAAATGGTCAATTTGTTATAAAACGATAATGTCACAACGTTAGTGGACTATTTCATCACTTTTAAAACTTAAATACTGCAAAGAAAAGTATATTCATACTCTGATGACCATAATGCACTAAATATCGAAACCTAAGAGTAAAGGTCGGACATTTATTTTGGGTCATAAGAATAGACCCCATCTATTCTAACTGCACTCAAGACTTATCTATTAAGCTTAAAATTTTACCATGAGTAAATATCATGGTTTTTTACTCAAATATTTTCAAAACTTAATTACTTCTCAAATTCTTATAAAAGTCGAGCTTTTTTTTTGTTGTCTTCCTGATTTTTTAAGATTTTACCTTGACTAATCGAGACCAACAAATGTCGCACATCTAACTTTAATGAGCGAGTCTCCCAACGAAAATTTTTTACATATACAAAACATCGAACTCAAAACCTACTTAAATATACCAAATTATTTACCACTTTAATTAATCCACCCTGATAAAGTCGAGTTTTTTAATAAACTTGTTGGATTAGATTTATAGGTAATACTCCCTCTGTCCCACTAAAACTGTCACATATTGACTTTTTTGGGTCAAACTTTTTCAATTTTGACCTCTTATAATTTAAAATTTATTATTGATAAAAATATAAAAAAATATATTTTAAAAACTTTGAATCAACTAGTTTTTAAATATATTTTTTATAATTTTTAATTAATTAAAATATTTAAATAAATTATAGTCAAAGTTGAAAAAAGTTGACCAAAAAAAGTCAACATGTGACAGTTTTAGTGGGACGGAGGGAGTAATTATTACAACTCGACTTTCATAGAATTTTTACTATAAATAGACTCTTATAAAAATCGACTAATACTCTTCATTGCTCAATTATAAATTAAATATGTGGATTAAATTTTACATTTTAAAATAATATGAATGTCTTTTTCTATATTTAATCCAAATAATTTTAACTACACTCAAACCAAATCACCAAAATGTCTAAATCAAAAGTTGAATTTCATAATTAGTCCAAAACAAACCACATCAACTAAATAAAACATGATCTTGTCTAGTTTTGCACGCCCTTAATCATCCCTTCTTGAAACAAGTCTTGAGTGCAAAGAAAACAAGAGATGGTATCCATTTTCCATATATACCTGATAAATCCTTAAATAATATCATATATTCAAATTTTAATATCGTGAATGAAGTAAATTAAATTTGAAGTATTGATCTACAATATGCCTTTATAATATTTGATTTAAATTTATCAGTCAATAAATCAGATATAATTACTATATAAAAGAATTTACACCTAATTCCCCCTTAAATATGAACCGGAAAAAATATAATAAAATAAAATTTATAATAGCTTGAATTGATTTATTTTTATCACAAATTCCCCCTCCAAAAAAATTCTTCATTAAGGATTTTGAGAGTTTTGACTTTTTATTAAGCTATAAGTATTAATCAAACATCATCAATCATGAAAGTTTTTGTGGGGAAAATAGCTTTCAATAGGGTTTCCTTCTATTATACTCCAAAATAACAAAGTCTATGGTTATTGCATCATTCCCAAATAAAACCAAACACCTGTAAAAAAAAATTATTATTTTTTATTTAATAGAGATGTATTACAGTCTTAAAGTAAATGTAAAAATTCAAACCGATACAAGATTAAACATGAACATCCGTGATCATTAGGCCAATTAGTAAATCTTTTTGTAAAAAAATAATTAAAATACCACAAAACTCAAAGATAGACAACAATTAGTTGGTCTAGTAGGTCAGATGTTCGAATTCTAACATTATGAATTAAACAAAATATGTTAGAATGATTGCTCATATAACGAGTCTTTATAGTATCTGATCTGAATTAGTCAAGTAATAAATTAGATACAAAAGAATATAAAAGAAAAGATAGCAAATGGATAATCTGATACAGAAAATATATATTGCATTACTAGTACAAAATAAGGATTAGCAACTTGGATTATCATATAATTAAAAGCATAATATCAAGCATTAGAGTAATAATAATAATAACCCATTGCCTTGCTACCCCTATACACAAAGATTTCTTCTATTTCTCATTCACAATGAAGAAATCTCAAAATATTGATTGAAAATAAATTATATTTCCGTTTTTGTTTTCTAGTTTACCAGATCCGAAACCCAGTCCAAATCCGGAGCTCCGGCAGATTGACCCGGGTTAACCCGCTCCAATGAATTCTCTTTACTCAGCTTCTCAAACATCTTTGCACGTAAATCACGTCCGGATTCGACCCGTTCCATCACCGGCTCTTCTTCACAAACTTTATCCCATGAATCCAAGTACCCGATCCCCGGACGGGTCAGGTTCCGGGTCGGAGTACTGGGTAGGCTGCAGAAACCGGGTCGAATCACTGCCGCTCTGGGTGAGCCACAGCCTACTTGGAATGACTTGACTTTACCCAGCTGCAGGTTCCTCAAAGAAGTCACCATATCGTTAATGGATGCCGAGCCGAGTGAACGGCTCAGCGTCTGAGCCATCGGCGAAACCGGAGGCGACGACTCGGCACGGGGACTAACCGGAGGCGAACCGGAACGAGGGGATGACCAAAACGTCAGCGTTTTGGCACAAGAAGGTGAAGAACCATCGTGAGAATCAGCAGAGCCAGAGGTCACGACCCGGAGCTGGTCCGGGGTGTGAGCGAAGAAACAAACCCGACGCCTACAACCCGGCCCGTCTTTACACGGCTGAGTCCGGTAACGAGCCGGGTGGAGCCAACACTCGAAAACGCCGTGAGCGAACTCACAAGAGTCCCCCTTCCGACAGCTCCCTTTTCGGAAATCGGGGCAAGCCGTACCCGAGTAATGGAACTTCCTCGGGTCACGCCGGCGGGCTTTCTCGCCGGGATGGGCGTATGGACACTCTGTCCAATCATGCGACCGGCCACGAGCGCACCTCCGGACCTTGAACTCGAACATCCTGAAATGATCGCAGGAGTAAGCATCCACCGGAGAATCCGGACTATCCAGACTCGGGAACTCGGAATCCAACTCGACGTCGGGTTCGTTCGACGGCAAGTAACGTTGCAACGCTGAAAACGCTTCCTGGAGGTAAAACGGGGTGCCGTTACTGTTGAAGTTGCTGTCGGGTGTATTATAACTGATGGGAGAATAAACGACGTCCGTCTGATCTTCGTCGGGATCAGGCCAGGGGGGTACGTGGACGGTTGGATTGGGACGATGAGTTGCTCCGAGCATCATTTTTTTTTCCTTTCAGTTTGGGATTGAAAGATTTGTATACAGAAATACCGGCAGGATTTGGATGCTTATAAGCTGAAGCTGGGAGTGGAAAGTTAGACTGTTTAACCGTGGTTAGTTTTATAGTAACCGTGGTTGTTTAAAAATCTGGCAACTACTATATACTTTTTTACTCGTTAATAGGGTTGAATATTAGATTGAGTCGAGTTAAAAAAAATTCAGTTAGTCGAGTTAAAGAATCTTATTTTATAACTCAAATTTTATTTTAAATTTTTTCGAGTCGAGCCGAGTTCAAAATTCCATTTAAATTTAATTGTAAACCTTTATAATTTTATAATACTAATTAGTTTAAATTTAAATAATTTTCTATAATCATATACAATACACGTATATATTTCTCAATATTTTTTATATGTGATATATATACATATGTCTGGCATAATTAGAGACTCGACTTGAACTTTAAAACTGATCTACTAATTATTAAAAAAATTTAAGTTATTCGAATGTTCATTTTATAACTAAAACTTTATTTTACAATTTTCAAGTCGAATCAACTTTATGAAAATACTAGTCAAGTCAAAACAAGTCGAGTATTTTCACATTGAGATGAATAATTCAATTTTTTCAAGTCAAATAGAATTTTGCCCAACCCTACTCATTGATTGACTATTTTGGATTGAATATTACAGATATTTATTACGAGGGTGACCCTTTCAAACTAGTTTAGTTTATACACACGTTAAAAATTAAACATCAAATCTTACTTGAGGATATAGTATGTCATTTCATTTAATCAATTCATTGTTAATAACTAATATAAGCATATTATATATATATATATATATATTATCACCGTAATAGATTAATCAAACACTAATTTAATAGTAAAATACAATAAAATAAATACTTTTAATAAAATAATATATAAAATTGAAACACAAAACAAAATACTACACAAAAGGTATTTTTATATTTTTTAAATAAAAAATTTCAAATGCAATATTCCACGATTTCACACCGTTATTTATTACTTTTCTATAACTTCTGTTGAACAAATTATTTTTAATATACTACTTCCTTTATCTCGGTAAATTGTCACTTTTATATTTTAAAATTGTCTCATTCAAATTGTCACTTTAAAAAATTTATCAATTTTTATAAGATAAACATACTTTTCTATCTTTTTAGTTTCCTAACAAAAACAAAAATTAACTTTCTAAAGGCAAACTTGTCATTCAAATTATTTTACACCATATAATTTTTTTCTTAAAAATAAAACTTCGTAAAAAATAAACATCTGACAATATAGGTGGAACGGAAATAGGGGTGTGCATAATTAACCATAACTGTTAACCGATATAATTGTTACATTTTATAGGTTAATTAACTGAATCGTTAAGGTTAAATGGTTTCGGTTAACTGAACTGCTAAAAAGGATAGTTAATGAGTACGGTTACGGTTACAAATTTTGACAATTGGTTAACCTATAGGTTAATTGTTTTTAAATTATTTATACATATATAAATCGGTGAAGGCCTTGAGTGATTTGATCGTAGAGTTAATTTTTGTGGCTTGTGGTACTAACTCATTGAAGCTTCATTTACCTTCTTTTTTTTATGTTCGTTAAACATTTGTCTTTAGAACTTTGTTGGTGTATTTTTATGTCCTGAATTTTGTGTTGTGTTGGAACTTTATAGTATGTAAGTATTTTTTTAAATTAAGTTTGAAGTTAGTGTTTAGAATCTCACTATTTAAGTTTTTTTCTAAATATTTATATATAATATTTATCGGAGACATAGTTTCATTATTATAAAAAAGAACATGTGAAAAAAAATTAATAAGTTATTGGTTAACCTATTATCGAACCGTCCGTTAACCCTGTCTTAATGGTTAATCGTTAGCGGTTAACCATTTTTTAACGGTTAGATTACGGTTAATAAAAATTAAAAAACGTTATAGCAATTAATCGACCATTTATGCTAAACGGTAAAATTAATCTATCACTAACACCCCTAAAGGAAATGAGTATAATTTTACGGTTTCAAATGGATAGAGATGAAGAAAATTATTTTTTTTTACTTTTTGATAAAGTGAAAAAAAAAACAGTACAATTATAGTACAACTGAACGTATTGATTAATTTCCATCCACTTCTCTGACAGGAAAAAGGAAAATAAGTTAAACAAAGCCCCATCCTTTGAATTCCTTAAAATTGGAAATAATTTAACAACTTTATGTGTGTGGACCTCCATGCTATCCATTCCAATTTTAAAATTTTCGTATCATTTCGATTTGAATCAATTTTTATTGTTTTGAATCGGTTTATTTTGAATTTAAATTATTTATTTAAATTTAAAGTTTAAGTTTTTAGGTTGAGATATCATATTATAGATTTTTATTACCTTTAAGTTTATGTTATTTTATATTATTTATTTGAATCGTATTAGAATTTTGATGGATTTGAATTTAAATTTTAAAATAAAATAAATCTTAATCATTAATTCTTTTTATGTTTCATGCGAGTTACTGAGTTTAGTTTTTTAATCATTTTAATGATGTCATCTTGTCATATTTTTATGTAGTTAAGAAACTCAAATATATATAAAAAATGTCACCGTTTTATTTTTTTTATTAGTGTGATTTTAAGATAATATAGGTTCATTAATCTTAGGTTTTTAATAAGATATATATATATATTGTACAGACAAAATTATTCGAATTTGGATCACCTATATATAATAACATTTTCTTTTCTACTATGATCACTTAACCCTTTGAGTTTTAACCAAGAAAAATAAAATGATTTGGCACTACTATGCTTTTTTATTAAATAAGAGATTTTAACCCCCTTGTCCCGGTCTGGCCGGGTGACCGGTCCGAGTAGGCCACACGGGGAAAACCGAAGCAAAACCCGTTAAGGTTCCCCCCTCGGTTAGCGACCCTATTTTTTTCTTTCATTTTAATCTTGTCTAGAGGACTGTTAAGTCCTAAGTGATCACGACATTGGAAAACATTCAAAGGAAGTCACATTCGAACCACGGCCATACACAAACAGTCCATTTTTAAACTTACAGGGCAGACCGTATCGGTACCCTAACCAGGTCAACCCAAAGAGTCAACTCCGGGAAAACCGTATCGATACAGCCCTTGAGTGTATCGATACGCCCTTCTCGGTCAATCCTTCTTGGTCAACAGAGTAGACCCGTATCGATACGCGGGAACCCCGTATCGGTACGCCCTACTCTCCCCGCTTCTCCAAATTCCAGTAATTTTGGAGGGTATCGATACCCCCAGGGTATCGGTACGCCAGGCAAAAATCGTGGCATTTGGGCAAGGCCGTATCGATACGGCACTCAGGCGTATCGATACGCACTGCTCTGCAATTCCACCATTTTCAACTTGGTGACCACAAACACGACTCTAGATGCATTTTTAGACTCTCCTATGCACATACTAACATTTGAGCTATTATACTTGAGCCAAAGGGAGCAATCAAACATGAAACAAGGCATCTAATCATGACATTCATACAAGGACAATATTTTAGCATAAATGGGCATACATAAAAGCTCAAAAGGCCAAAATGGCACAAGTCAACATATAAGAGGTTTGCACTCACTAACAAGGCAAACTAAACATCTAGAAGGCATGCCACCACGCTCAAACATTCATCATAGCATAACATGCTTTATAAACCAAAGTAAATCCAAAACACCAACATATCAAAGAGTCATACATAGCTCATACAAAACACCCTTGCCACATTGCTAACTAATACGTAATTAACAACCGTACTTGAGCCACAAACTTGGAAAGCCCTTCTTGCCTTGCTCCGAGCTAACACCACGCTAATGATCTGCATTGTTGAAAATTGAGAGCGTAAGCTATAAGCTTAGTGAGGATGCTCTAAAACGAAAACATCAACAATGCAGGGTTCAAGCATGTAAATCCTAATCTCACATACAACTTACATTGGTAAAGTAATCGAGTAGACCTAGCTAGTCTTTCAAGAGTCATAATATGATTTCTCATATCCTACCAAGCTCAATCATCATATAACAACACCACATATCAACATCATATATCACAAACACATAAACAAGTTTAATTGGCCACTATTAATTACCCGGATGTGCGGATTTAAATCTCAACAACCACTTTACCTCGGTGGGATTACACTCATCACCAGACCTTGCATGTGCGGGATTCCACTCATCGCCACATGCCCTACGGATGGGATTCCACTCATCATCCCGTAGAATATATAAAAGCTTTCGGTGGAATATTACATCACCGTACTCCTCATTGATGACTTAACGCCATCAAGGCCACGTACGTTTTGACTCAATTTGTGTGCACACTAATTCTAATGATCGATCATTTACAACCGATAATTTACTTAGTGCCAATTTTCATTTACCACATCACATTTCCATCAACCATATCATCATGCTCATCACATATTCATACCATGGCATACATGTACAAATTAACCACATATCACTAAAGCATAGATAGGCAATACACAATAGCACTTAAGGGAACTCAATGGCTAAGATAAACAACTTGAAATAAAAAAATGGCCTACCAAGCACATTTCACACACACTCTACACACACTCGAACCAAACTTTAAACCATGATTAAAACCACTCACCGCCCTTCCTTAGCAACCAAAGCAAATCTCCTACGAGCCCGAATTCGGTCCCAATGCTTATTCGACGTCTCCTCTTGCTTCTAGCCAACCAAAAACACAACCAACAACCTCAATCAATGCTAACATTCAATCAACACTCAACATTTGAGCTTAAACTAACTTCACCCACATTTTCCAACCAAATTAATCCCCAAATATATCATTTTCGTGCTCCCTCAAACCTTAGCTGAAATTTCCATTTTAAATCACCCAAATGACCCCCAAAAGGTCCCAAAACATCCTCCTAACCTATATAAACCATCAGCCCTTTAATTTCAACCTAAAACCCACCAAAAATTCAAATTTTGACATCCCAAAAATTGCTCCAAGAACCCACTTCGGGTTTTCAATAAAACCCACTCATTTTGACATATATAATACATCTTGAGGTGATTAAGATAAAACTTAACTTCATATTTCGAAACAAAGTGAAAATCACCATAAAAACCCAAACTTTAACCAAACCCTAATTTTTAAAAGCTCATGGTTTGAAAATCTACAACTATGTATGGATAGGGAATGAAGAGGAGAGTTGGAAAACATTATTACCTTTCATAATGGTCTTGAAATTGAGTTGCAAATCAATGGAATAGTAACTTGTGTTTGGGAGAGTTTGAAAGGTGGTTTTGGAGGTTTCTAACATGGGATGGGGAGATGAGGAAAGAGAAGACAACTTTTCTTTAAAAGTTGTCTTCCTTTAAAATTCTTTTGGGTAAAATTACAACATTGGTCTCTCCCCTTTTTACTAAAGCTCAATTAGGTCCAAATTAAGGTTGAATTTATTTAATTTTATTTTACCGACTCGAACCGCAAACCCCACTAACTCATAACCCCAAAACACGGGCGTTACAGAGATATTATATTCTCATGTCGAGATTCAAATTTATACAAATTTGATAATGAGAATTTGTTCCAATGTAAATTGATCATTAAGTCATATCCAAGGATAATAATAAATTTAATCTCTTTATTTATTTTTAGCTTGTCCATTTTGACTATTTTCATCATTTTTCCTCTTTAATGAAATTATATGTCTCCCATAAAAGAAAATGACACTAGGAAGTAAACAATTGTAGTTTTGAAGCAAATGATTGTTACAAGCACATTGTGTTACATCCATTCTTTGCCATCCCTTTTGATTAGTGGTGAACACTCATCAAATCAAGTCGAATAGAATGAAAAAAAATAATAAGATGTCGAGTCATATTTTAATATTTTAATTCAATTTAAATTTTTGGTTTGAATCGAGTGAAAAAAAATTAAATCAAATAAATTTGTTCCATTTAAACTAAAAATTAGGCCGAATTAAAATCTTGTCAATAATATGAATAAATTCTAAATTAGAACAAATAAATTTAGGAGCAGATATCTTTGAAAATTCTTTTAAAATGAAACAAGATGCTTTAGTTTTAACAATTTACTTGCTTAAAGCCTAACTTTATAGTTTTGGAACAATTTTTTATTTTATTTTTGTAATTTTTAACCAATTAACATATTTTTAAAAATTTCAAGAACCCAAGTAGTATTTACAGAAATTTAAATTTTGGTTTATTCGTATTAAATTTAATGTCACAAGTTAAATGATATTATTTTTAGAGTTGTTACAGCAAAGTCTGAAAGTTATTGACAGTTGGGGTTGTTATTAACAGTTGGCCCGTTAATAATAACAGCTGGTCTGTTAAAGGTTTGTTACTGGTTGTTGTCGAGTCTGTTAGACAATTGGGTTTATTGATATAAATAGGTCTCAATAGAGTTTTTTGTAACCAAAATTATTCATTTTATCAGATTAATAAAAGAAGTAGCCTTATTCTCTCTTCTCTAGGGTTAATCGTTTTCCCCCTTCTTCATCCTTTGTTAATCTTCATTTTATAGTTCACCAGATTCTTTTACCGGAGGTGTTTCAGCATGGTATCAGAGCTACAACGTTCGTTCCAATTGTGATTCCACCTGTTGTTTTATAACACCCCTCACCCTGGATTAGGGGCAAGGAACGTTAATCGGATTCGTATTAACTTTACAATTAGGCAGCAAAAGAACGTGTAATATTTTTTTATATTCTTATTCGAATTCTATCTAGGTGGGCCTACTTAATATTGATTTATTTAATCTACTTATAATCCATGTTGAATTCTTAATCTTAGTTATCCCATATTCGACATACAAACATATATACATTCTAGTTCATGTTTACCATTTTATTCATATTAATGGATACAAATTTAATCCAACCATGACCAACCTAAGAATTTCAATTATAAGATCAACATTTTAACCCTAACATATATGTATATATGCATCATCATCCATAACATAGTAATCGTTTCCCTTAAACAAAAGGCTTCCCGGAGTAACTATCATATCGGCTAAACCTAATGGTTGCCTATATAAAAAGTGGCAAAAAGAAACCAAGCCCCAAAACATATACCAAGGGCTAATCTATACATCATATATACCTCTTTACTTACATAACAAAATAAGGGAAACTAGGCTTAAGAGTTTAAACATTCTTAAGATAGTAATTCATGAACATGACCATTAGAGCGAATTGAACTAGCATAATGACAATTAGACCACCCATCATGAGTACAACAAAGATAATGAAAGGCCTACTTCTATCTTCGAGCTAGCTGAAATCAGAGGGTAGACCGATCACTTTACTTCCTGTAGTTTTGGGAAGAAATGAAAATTTCGAGTGATAAGTACTTATAGTACTTAGTGAGGAAACCTTAGTCTAACCATTTCTAATTTCTTGTTTAAATAATCACACAATAATTCAAATCTTTAATTTAGCATATTTATATCGTTCCAATCGAATAGGCCATTAGCCAACATTCAAAGTCACAAGAAATTTATTAAGCAAGAGTAGCCATTCGTGTAATATCCCAAAAATTAGCCTAGAAGAATTAGAGGTTTAATTTAATTATTAAATAAATTATTAGATTAAATTCCTTAATATTCGAATTGAAAATTGGTACTTATGGATCAAATTAAAATGTGAGCAAATGTGTAGGTAGAATTCGGTTAAATTACTTAGTGACCAATCCGAATAAGGATGGAAACTAAATGCTTGCATGCTAAAATGAAAGTATAAGGATTTCTACTAATTATAAGATGGAATCATAGTGTAATTAGAGATTTTATACATGAGTTGTAGGAATAATAAAGGGTTAATTTGAGAGATTAGTTGGAGACATGACCCCTTTGTCATATCCCAATTAATGTGTTCCCTCCCCACTTTCTCATTTCCTTAGCCGGCCACCCTCAACCAAACCACTATTCCACTTTGTTTCTTTCACACATACACAAACACACATAGAAAGTTGAGAGAAGGTTGAAGGCTCGGTGAGGAAGAAGAAGCTTGCATGTTGGTGTTAGTCCATTAGAAAATTCAAGGAAAAATTATAAGTAAGTAGCCCTTTCTCTATAGTTTCCGAGTATGTAAAAATTCTTAGAAAATCAGTGGCCTTAATGTGTTTAGAAAATCATAAACATAATGTTTAAAAGTGTGGTTGCTGGAAATTTAGAGATTCATAAGAATCATAAGAAGTTAAGGGCATGCATGTAAGTTATGGAGCAGATTTGGTAGATTGCACGACATGCATCTTTGAAAAATTATAAGAAATTATATGATGGGAGTTTGAGTCTGAAATTTTGATATGTTTTACCTTAGGATGTCTAGAATCATGGAAAAATGATAAATCAAGGTCTTAGAGGCTGTGTTAAAATCTGGAAAGGGTAAATGTGTTAACATGCAAAACTGTCCAGCCTTAATTCGAGCTGGACAGTGATCTTTAAAAATTCATAGAGATTAATTTACTAGGCGGTTTGATCTGAATTTTTGATTTGATAAAATTGGATGTGTAATCTGAAATTAGAAACAAACGGCACCTAATTTGGAGTTGTATACAAGGAGAACGAAGGGTGTCAAGTTGGGTGGTCAGAAATGAACAAAGAATTGGAAAAATGAGAAAATTGGAATTGAAATCGGTAAAATTGGCCAAATTGAAGCTTATAAGGTATTATTAAGTCGAGTCTTATGATTGAAGGATATGAAATCTAGTAAAATCGAAGGTCAATTTGAAGGTTTTAAGAGTTAATTGAAAGAATTAGAATATTTAGGAATTAGTCGAATTGGATTAAAATAATTTAGAGACTGTTTCGATTAAATTGAGAAATTCAGTCTTAAATTGCATGAATTGCATTCTGAAAATGTATTATTTGTTTGTATTGAGTGTCCTAGATCTTAGAAGTGAAAGGGTAGAAGAAGAGGCTACTCCGGGATCGACTACGGATCGGGCGAAAGGCGTACGGATTACGAACTAGCTCGGCGAATTGTGAGTGAAACGAATCTTAGAGTTGGAATTAGAGTTCCAACTACTTATTCTGATTTTTGATTATGATAAGCATGAAATTGACTAATTAAATATTCGATTTTAGTAAGGGAAGAAGGAAATAATGGAAATTTGATGTGGTACTTATGATATGTGATTTTGATGTGTATGAGATTAAATTGACTTGGTATTTGATATGATTGATTTTGGAATTGATCATCTGCCTATTATGCTACTTATATGAATTTAGAAATTCTGATCTTTGGTTGCTATGATGTTAAATATGTGTGGATATCATGACATTGAGTTATGAATTATGATTATATGATGATTATTCCAAGTATGATTAAGTTTGATGTGTTCAATTGTGTATTGAACTATGAGATGTGATTCAAATTTATGTGATATGAGCATGAAATTATATGCGAATTGATTTGAAGTATGCGATTTGAGCATATATAATTGCCATATGATCGTGTATGTTAATATGTTATTGGAATTGAAATTTATAAGTAATTAATCGAAAGGATTAATTTAGTATTTTCTGAAATTCGATCGATGACGTATTGATTAAATTAAAAATTTAAATGCAAAGCCCTTGGTGTGTACAGTCTGTTTAGGTAGTACGGCTAGCCTAGAGTCTGAGCTCAATAAGAAAATCGGTACGTTAGTGTACTCGATATTGTGGTACGTAAGTATACCTACTTGTTTAATGTCTGCGGACATTATACTATGTTATATGTGATACGAATTGGTACGTGGTACCTTAACATGGTGAATTTGATTCACAACCTCTGTTATATGTGACTTGCTTACCTATCAAACTATACTATCCAAGGCATTGCAAATTGATTAATTGACGATTAAAGAATTGAAATCTGAAATTTGAAGGAAATTAATTATAGAAGCATTCGAATGACATGCTAAATTTGGTGACTTTGTTATGCTTGATATGCTATGAACTTTGATTGTGATAATATGATAATTAGAGGTTAAATTAGGTTTCATGGCTTGTATGTGTAAATAACTTATGAAAAATGTATATTTGGTGGCATGTGTTCGAATGGAAATTTCTTGAATTCATTGCATACATGATCGATTGATTGATATATGTTATGGACTATGTTGTGGCCTATTTTACTTAGTTGATTCGATTGGAAATTACTTGAATTCTTTGTGTACATGTTTGAATGGATGAGGCTTGATTATTGATAATGTTGTTATTTATCTTGCTTGGCTCATTCGAATGAATTAATGTGCAAAGTGAAATTAAAATTATTTGATCACAATGTTAATTGGAAACCGGATAGAATAGGGTTTCCTCACTAAGTACGAAATGTACTTACCACTCGAACCTTCCTGCCTTCCCCTAAATTTCAGGTTCTAACATCGTCAACCTCAACCCGAGACTTTACCGTACTCAGATTAAGTATGATTTTCCCTATCTTTTTCATACTCATGGTGGGTGGCTTAGCATTTGGCATGTTAGTGCAGTTCGGTTTGTTGGTCATGTTTATGAACTATTATTTCGGTTCCACATAGACTTTTAACATGTTTCCCTATATTTTGTTATGTAAGTAAGGGGGTAAATGTTGGGGTATAGATAGCCCATATATATGTTAGGGCTCGATTCTTTTTGTTGATAGTCACGTTTTGTATAGGCAACCATTAGGTTAGCCGTTTGATACCCCGGTTATTTTGTAAAGGGAAACTAAATACTATGGAATGTATGAACCGTTTATGATGCTTAAATTATTATAAGTATGAAGTATGTTTCGGTTATGTATGATTTGTTTGGTATGGATGCTATTCGAATGGTTAATTGAGAGAATTAGAAATTACAAATCGTGTAATTCGAATGGAATTGATTAAGTATTGTTCGAATGAAAAGAGAACTTAAAATCGATTATAATTGAATAGAATAGTATTTGTAACATAGTTGGGTAAATTAATCAAATTGAACTTATATATATGACAACCAATTCGATAAGATATGTATGGTTTATTTAAGTTAGTTGTAATTATTGAACTTAGAAATCTTAAGAAATGGTTCACATGTGTATGTCGATACATGTTGCTAATGGTAAATATAATTAGAATGGATTTTGGATTTTTGGATGTTGGCCGAATGGTATAGGCTAGTCTAAATGAAAATAAGATAGTCTATGATTGAGAATGTTTGTATATGGTATTCGATGTGTATTGTTTGTGTATTAAATAGATATGAATACATGTTGTGTTCGAAAGTGTTATTGAAAAAAAAATGTGTTACACGAATTTGTAATAAGTTAACCCCTTCCGCTGTGCCTTCTAATACGAATCTGTTTATGTTAATATAACGCTCCTTGCCCCTAATCCGGGTGAGGGGTGTTATAATTCGAATATATCAACTTAATGATACCAATTTTAAAATCAAATTATACATTCAATCGATCGATTTGGGTCTACCAAAGTATCATGCAATTATACACCATACATTTAACATAGATCAGTCCAATTTAATAATTTCGTTTTAATCCATGCTATCTTCGAACCAACATGATTCATATACACAAATTTTAATCAATTATATACTCAGATATACAAGCAACAACAAACTGTAGCAGAATAACAATTAAATTTATAATTCATAACTTGCATGCTTCCTTACAATTCCAATAGCAATTTATAGAAATCAAGGAATTCAACATTAATGTATATAGGTTTACTTAATTATCAATTTGGTTCTGATGCCTTGGTTCATATAGTTAGCTAGATATTCGAGTCACGTGTTACAGTGATGTGAATCAAATTCACCATATAATAGGTACCAAAGTACCAATTCATATTATCGTATTACATGTCATCTTAGTGTCAATTTACACTAAGTGAATAGGTACACTTACGTACCATAGCAATCGAGTACACTAACGTACTGATTTTTATCGAGCTCTAGACTCTAGGCATGCCGTACTACCTGTATTGGCTATACATACCAAGGGCTTTGTCAATTACATTTTAAATTTAATTCATATAATTCAACAATCAAATTCCAGAATATATCAATCAATTCTTTCGATTAATTTCATATGTAAATTTCGATTCCAATAGCACAAGTAATATCACTTTTAAACATATCATATATATGCCACAAATCGCATATCCTTAATTCCAAACATATAATTTCAATTACATATCACATAATCCCAATTACAACAAAATTTTCAAACATGTGACATGTAAATTCAACCATTGATCATGTATTATACATTGTTCATCATATAACTCGAATAACAAGATCACATCTTGATCTTTATGCAATTTCAGCAACCAAATCATGTGAAAATCAACATAATTTAGAACCGCGTGGTTCCAATTCTATACTAATTAAACATGACAATCACCAAAATTTCAATCAATGCATACAACCATTCGAACACAACAAGAATTCACAATATCAAGTTCCTTTATAATTCTTCTTCTCTTAATAATTTACCAAACCATTATTAAGTCCATTTTCATGCAATTCTAAGATAAAAAATTAAATCAATTTAGTTGAGACACTATTCTCAACTCTAAAGTTTGTTTCACTTACAATCGCCGAGCTAATTCTGAATCCGAAGATTCTTCCCACGCTCCGACGCCACTCCATCTATCGACTCCTCGTTAATTCTTTCTCCTCTAGGCTCTATTACATTATGTACAATCATACAGACAAACTTTCAGAATCTATTGATTCAATTTAGACATTAAATTTTCATATTTCAATTTTGGTCCCTAAACTAATTTCAACCTCGAATAGAGTCGAATTACTCTACTAATTTTTTTCTTATTTTCCTTAATCCACTACTTAATTACTTATGTCAATTTAGTAATACACTTCTCTCATTCATGTTACTGAATTTTTTCCTTATCAATTTTTATCAATTTAATTAGAATGTCATTTAAGGTTCGACATTTCCTATATTAAACACTTTTGACCATCTATCTTAGTTTAGCTCCCATTTTCAGTATATTACTCGGAATTAAGTTCCATTTGTTTCTAAACTCAATTAACACCCCTAATTGTTACCTATTAAAATTTACGGCCGAATTGATAAGTGTATCAATTCTTATGAATTTTCAAGTTCACTGTCCATTTTAAGGCACTACTGGACAGATTCGAGTACCATTCCCAATTTCACTCCAAATTTCTCTATAGAGCTCTAATTTTGATTTTGTAAATTTTCTATTAAAATAGACATGTTAAAGTAGACAGTGTTAAAATTTCAGATTCAAATTCTTAATATTCTATTTTCTATAATTTTTCAAAGTTGAGTGTTTAAACTAGTACAATTCTGGCCAGCTTTGAACTTAGTATTTTAGAGTTTTCATTACACTCATCATCTTCCAAATTTTCCTCATCCAACTCATTATCCTTGTCTTACATTTTCCAGCAACACTACATGTTTAACTAATAGTTTTTCCATGAATTATCAATTGTACAAAAACAATTCCTTTCTAAAAAATTTTTACATGTTCGAATAGAGGATGAGAAGTTCTACTTACTTTTGATTTTTAATTTGTGATCCTAAGCCAAAATGCTTGCCATGCAAAGCTCCTTTTCTTACTCTCTTCACAACAATGGCCGGTTGACTTCTTCACTCTCCAAATTTAGTTTTAATTTTAGCTTAACTTTGGGTTTCCTTTCCCACTAAGGGAGCTGACTAAGAGGGAATCATAATGGTGACATGATAGTCACCTAACTACTACCATGTTTGTCTAATTTACCCTTAATTATCATATTGGTTAACTTTACTAATAGGGGTAGTTTTGGTAATCCCCTAAATGTTGCATGCAAACCTTCTTACTTTCATATTAGTTCGATTTGGTCACCTTCACTACTCGTCAAGCTTCTTTAAATTTTCAAGTGAGTCCCTAATAATTTTGATCTAATTTAAATATTTAAATTCCTAATCTAATTAAATTACTAATTATTCAAATAAATTCTTAAAACTTCTAGGCTAATTTTTGGGATGTTACACGATCGACATTTCTTGTTGCTCGTAAGAAAGTTGTTTCTCTTTCTTTGTTCGTCTATTCTCCTCACGTCTTGCAAACATGGTGACTCTGACGAATTCAACCGATGATGATGTAGTTGTGGCTCGCGGTGGTGATGATTCCACATCTCATATGTTTTATAACAAATGAATCAATGGGTGTTTTGATGATTCAAAATTTCTTCTCTAAAAGCAGCAGATGATACTGACGATTCGTAGCCTTGGCTTGAAGAAGTATCTAGATCCTGAAACTCCAAAGCCAATCAAGATTATTCAGCGTCCAAAAGGCGATCGGGCTGTGAATCATGAGTATTCTCAATTTGTGAAGCAGGACAACTCGCTAGCTTCATGGCTGCTGTCGATGGTGAGCCCCGATGTCGTTCCACAGCTGGTTGGCGCAGAAACATCGCGAACATTTGGAGAGTCGTCGCGTGTCTATTTTCAAAACTCTCTGCAACGAAGGTGACACACCTTCACTACATGCTTTGTTCAATGAAAAAAGGAACAATGCGTATGAGGGACTATACTGTCAAAACTAAGGAGATTTGTGATCTCTTAGCTCTGTCCGGTCACAAGGTGTCCGACGTGGAGCACATAGTAACCATTTTAAATGGTTTGCCCACTGAGTTCACACCATTCGTGGTTGTTATTACTGCGAGTAGTGCGCCATTCTTACTTGAGAGAGTTGTTTCAATGCTGGTGGATGTAGAATCTGGGCTTATTGATCCAATTTATGTACCAGTTAGAATCAATTTGACTCAGTTTTAGTCTAAAAATGTACCTGAAAGGTCAGAATATGTGTGATCTTTCGATCAAGATCGAGGTAGAGGCTCAAGGTCTTGTTTCAATCGTGGTGGACGTTTTTGAGGGAGGTCTCAACCACAATATCATATATGTGGTAAGTTGGGACATATGTTTGACTCTTGCTGGTACCGATTTGATGAACATTTCAAGGGTGTTACCTCTCAGTAACCTCGACAGAACACTGATCCACAAGCTAATGTTTGTCAATATCAGTCTGATACATTTGAACAATCTTATGAGCTATTTATTGAACACTGCGGGAACATTTGGTGCAGCAAATAGTCAACAACCTATTGACTATGTTCATGTTAATTCTTTGACTACGTCTGGCATTGGCGATGGTTCATTCAGGTGGTATCCTTATTCGAGAGCTATGCACTACGTTACCAGTATCTACTTAGTCACATGTTATAATGGTTTGGCTAAGGTTCATTTGGGTGATAACACTGCCATTAGTATACATCACGTGGGTCAATCTACTATTCATACTTGTAGTCAAAAACTTGTGATTGATAGATTGCTTCATGTGCCCCAAATCTCTCGTAATTTATTGTCTGTGTCTAAGTTTACTTCTGATAATAATGTGTTTTTTGAGTTTTATCCCACTCACCACTGTGTAAAGGATAAGAGGACAGTGGAGTTACTCTTAAAGGGAATTCAAGAAAATGACCTATATAGTTTTTCTGTACGCATGGGCAATTCAACTTCAGCACATTATTCAACTGTGAATAAAGAGGCATAAACTTATTGGATTTGACAGCAAAGACTTGGGCATCTGTCTTATGTCGTACTTAGTTCAGCTTTGAATAAAGGCTTTCGTCTTGACAACTTGTCCATTTGTGCAGCTTGTCATATGAGAAAGGCTTATGCATTACCTTTTTCTAAATATACTACCAAGTATACAATTCTTTTTTAATTAATCGAGATAGATGTATAAGGTCCTGCCCCTATAGTGTTTGTTGGTTTTCATACTATGTTTCCTTTGTCGATATGTACAGTAGAAACTATTGGACCTAATTTCTTTGAAATAAAAGTGAAGTTTCTAGAGTGTTTGATACTTTTGTGGCCTTAATAAAACTTAATTTCTTTTGTTATTAAGGTTGTACAAACCGACGGTGAGGGTGAGTTTCAAGCTATTATGAGTAAGTTGAACTCCTTAAGAATCTAGCACCGTGTTACGTGTCCCCATGCATCACAAAAAAATAGAGTGGTGGAACAGAAGCATCGTCAAATCGTTAAGATCGCCTTGTGTCTTCTTGCTCAGACTTCACTTCTATTAAAATTTTGGTTGTATACAGTGCTAACAGCCACGTATCTTATAAATCATTTGCCATCTCGAGCCATTGGAAAGTTGTCTTCATACGAAAAATTGATTGGTAGGAAACAAGACTATGGATTTCTTCATGCTTTTGGGTGTGCTTGTTACACTTATCTTCGACAATATAATCGTCATAAATTGGATTTTCGCTCTCAACAATGTATCTTTCTAGGGTATTCTCTGAAGCATCATGGGTATCAATGTATTGATATCCGAGGTCAAGGTCAGTTTTATGTTACTCGATATGTGAGGTTTGACGAGTCAATTTTTCCTTTTGCAGAGGGGCTTACTTCAAGTACAGAATCTATCTCAAAAAGACTCAAATCAGACATTGTTCCTCTTGTGCATGCTTCCAATAAACAAAGGGAGACACGGGTTTCTGTTCCATTTTCAAGTCAGAATGGTGCAACAAATTACAACAATAGTCCTCTAGTTGCGATTGTTGTGTTTGATGATCAAACAATGACACATGACAATGCTGCTGATTTATCACCACATGTGGTATCATTTGACAATTAATCGGGTGCTGAAGAGTTTGCAACTTCAGAAGGCTTTGAGAATGATGCTGAGCCTTCAACAAGTGCAACTCCTATTCCAGTACATGATGAAGATGGTGGTTGTGTTACCTCATTTCCAAATGAGTCCGAATCTGCAATACCAGCAGCTGTATCTAGTGCAAGAATGCTGGGAAGTACGCATTCCATGATGACTCGCAGTAAACGAGGGATTTTTAAGCCAAAGAAAGTTGTGATGAAGTTTCGTGAAATGTTTATGAAGTCGTGGAGAATGTTGATTGGCGAAACACGGTTGTGGCAGAATATTCAGCCTTGTTGGCCAATGGAACTTGGGGGTTGGTTGAAGCACCAATAGAGCGTAAAACCATTGGCTGCAAATGGTTGTTTAAGGTTAAAAGAAACGCGAACGTGTCAGTTAATCGGTACAAATCATGTCTTGTGGCCAATGGGTATTATCAAGTTTCGGGTCATGACTTCACTGATACGTTTAGTCTAGTGGTAAAATCACTTACTATCAACATACTTATTTCATTGGTTGTTCTAATCAATGGGTAATACACCAAGTTGACATCAACAACGTTTTTTAAAAGGTTATTTACGTGAAAAAGTATTCATGTAACAACAATTCGGGTTCGAGCAAAAGAGTTCCACTGGTGCTACTCTTGTTTGTAAGCTTGCCAAAGCTTTATATGGGTTGCGTCAAGCCCCAAGAAGCCGGTTATTCAAACTTAAAAATTTTCTTCTAACATTGCAATTTAAGTGTTCCTTGGCTGACACCTCGTTGTTCATATATAGAGCTGAGGGGGTGATTACGTATATTGTTGTTTACGTCGATGACGTTCTGCTTACAGAAAATTCAGATTCTCACGTTGCCCAAATTAAGGAGCAACTTTCATGATGAGTTTTCTTTGAAGGACCTTCGGGTTCTTGTCTATTTTCCGTGTAATAAAGCTTCCGTAACCAGCAATGGAATTTTTCTGACACAAAAAAAGTATGTATGAGACTTGCTTGAAAGGACACAAATGGCAGGCACCCAACCAGTTGATACGCCTATGGTTGTCACACTGAAGCTTAGTAAGTATGATGGTGAACCTTTTTATTGAAATTATTATGTTTCGTAGCATAGTTGGTGCCTTGATTTATATATGCCATACACGTCCAAATATCTCGTATGCGGTGAACATAGTATCTCAATACATGCAATGTCCTATTGTTATTTATTGGAGTGCAGTCAAGCACATATTAAGATATCTCAACGGTACTCTTGATTTCAGATTGTGATTCCATGCTCAACAAAGCACCGTGCCAAGTCTTGTTGCATTTTCGGATGCAGACTGGGGCAGCGATGAAGATGACATG
This sequence comes from Hibiscus tridactylites, assembly GCA_958450335.1. Taxonomy (NCBI): domain Eukaryota; kingdom Viridiplantae; phylum Streptophyta; class Magnoliopsida; order Malvales; family Malvaceae; genus Hibiscus; species Hibiscus tridactylites. The sequence continues at coordinate 82,629,538 of OY288277.1, read as the reverse complement.
AGGTTCATTTCCGGATATTACGTATACTTTGGAGGTCAGTTACTTTCATGGAGCTCCAAAAAATAGCGCTCGATTTTGAGGTCTACTGCCGAGGTTGAGTACAGACAACGCTGCTTTTGAAATTTTACGGGTGCAAAATTTGTTGACTGACATGGATGTGCAGCTGAGTGATTTGCCAAAATTTTGGTGTGGTAATACTAGCATGATTGCTATGGCTGCGAATATGGTGATACACGCTAAAACAAAACACGTAGATTTAGACTTATATTTTGTTCGCGAAAACATTTTTGACCGTATGTTACTAGTTGGATATGTACCAGCAGATTGTCAAATTGTTGACTAAGCCATTGTCATCACAATAGTTTGTCACTCTCATGGGGAAAATGAATGTTGTTTCATTTTCAAGACTGGAAGAAGAAGAAAGCATGATGAATTTTAGAGCTGCTACATCAAAGTCTGGAAGTTATTGACAACTGATGTTGTTATTAACATCTGGCCCATTAAAGGTTTGTTAATGGTTGTTGATGAGTCTGTTAGACAGTTGGGTTTATTGATATAAATAGGTTAGTTGGGTCAAGCCCAATAGAGTTTTTTGTAATCAGAATTATTCATTTGATCATATTAATAAAAGATGTAGCCATATTCTCTTTTCTCTAGAGTTAATCGTTTTTCTCATCTTCGTCATTTCTCAATCTCTGTTCACCTTCTCCATTCTACAGTTCATCGAATTTGCTTACTGGAGGTGTATCAACAATTATCTGATCAAATAAATGAAATTATAAAGCATATTAACTATGACACTCAAATTATCATGGTTTAAAAATCTAAAAGGATTAAGAGTTCATCACATTCTTCAGTAGTTAAATTTATTTCTTATGTTTGGAATTTTGTTGTTCATATTGTTTGAGTTTATTTTGATGCATAATGTCAAAAAACGCCCCAAACATTTGACTGAATAATTATTTTGGTCCATATTATTTTTTGAACTAATTTGACCTTAACATTTTATTTTGGGTCAAAATGACCCCTATGCAGATGAAAAATGTTAGTCGACTAACGATAAACAACTTGACAAAACGACATGTTAGCAGAAAAATATTAATTTTATATTATATATAATTTTATAAAATCATTTTTTGATTTGCATGATATTCTTTTAAGTCAACATCTTTGTCTATATGGCACTATCATGTCAACTTGCATTGCTATGTAGGTTTATCACGTCATTTCAAGTCATTTACCGTTAGTTAACTAACACTTTTCATCTGTCAATGGTCATTTCAACCCAAAATAAAACGTTAAAGGATTTATTAGTTTAAAAAATATATATGTCAAAATGTCTATTATGTCAAAGTTAGAGACATTTTCTGACTTTGTATCTTATTTTTATGAACAAAACTAAAATAGAAATCTCCCTCACATACAAGTCAATCTAATTTTATAGTGAAAACAACCGTGACTAACTACAATAATTGATGGATTATCTTATATTAACCAAATATGGAGTCTAATTTCTAAAAGGAGAGATGTCTTCAAGTACCAGGACATGCTAACTTTAACTAATAATACATGTTAGTGAAATTTTTATTATAATTTTTAAAAAACTATAATATTGTCATTTAATTAAAATTTTGTTATAATTATGTCATTTCATCGCTAGAATTAAAACGAATGTTTAAAATTAATTTGGCTACGCTTCGAAATAAATCAATAAATTTAATCATTTATATTTAAAAATTTAATTAGTGAAGTGATTGTGTTTACTAACAAATGTTGTTAGGACTTAGGGTCTTAATGAATTTTTTTCATTAGTTTGTCAGTTGTCAAATAATGAAGTGATTGTTTTGGGGGTTATCGCATCCTTTTCTTATTGAGTTGATGGACAGTAGTATAGAGTACAACAAGTGTGAAAAGTTTTAAATATAAAAGATTAAAATATTTAATACCAAACTGATAAAATATAAGCTTTGAGTACTAAAATTATTATATTATAAAGCCATATTTCCATTTTCACAAGAAATATTTTGATTATTCAACCACAAGAAATATTTTGATTTTTTAATTAACATTATATTAAAACGACAAATTGTTATATAATTTTAAAACACCGGGAGAGGAGAATGTAGTTAATCGACAATAAGAATTAGAAACAGGCTCAACACAGTTTCCCAGTTCGGCACATCATTTATGGTTCTAATTATAAAATAATTAATTTTATTAATTTTTCTACATCTTTTTTATTAAGTGAACATTAACTCATATTTACTGTAAATTAAATTAAAAAAATATTTTTACCAAGTGAAGAATCACTTAGTAAAATGATGATTTAAAAAAATTAAAAAAATTAATGCTTTTTATTAGTTGAAACTATATATGACGTAGCGAGCCGGACCTATAATATAATTTCTCGCCCTAAAATAACAACAAGTTAATATATATATATATATATATATATATATATGAGTTAGTATTTAATCTATTATATATTATTAATGTTTAAATATTATCTTGGGCCGTTTTCATATATTTATTACTGTAATATATTTTACATTTTTAATTATCTATTTAAATATTAATTAAAAATATTTAACTTTTAATAATTTTTAATAGTCTCAAGGTGATTACAAGATAATACTTGTTCATATTTTTTTCTTAATCTTTTGATAATATACACACCTTACAAATAAAATTATCTGAATCCGAATCTCTTATGTTAAACATCGAACTATTTTTGATTAAAATCGCCCATTGAGTTTAATATCCAATAAATTGAATAGTCAATGCCCAATTATATATATATATGTATATGTGTATGTGTGTCATGTGTGTGTACGTAGAGGACCTCAACGTGTCCACTTTTGTTTTGGCTTTTGTTTTGGTAAGTTTAGTTTGACCGTACGCGTGGCCTGGTGCTGTCCTTCTCGGGGAGTGGGAACAAAACGAACTCCCCCACATCTGTGAATCGACTCGTGCCTTCATCCTCTTGTCTTCCCTTTTTAGCCTCGAGATTCGGTTTTTATTGCACTTATTTTGGATTTTATTTTTTTTACGAATCAAGTCACTATCCGAAGAAAGCATTATTAGTTTAAATGAGAACCTTAATATATCATTGATTCAATTTTGTTTTGGATGAGAGCAAGTATAAGTATAGTTCGTCGGTTGGTCAAGCTGTTTATCTTTGTTATCTCACAATTTTTTAGGTCATGAATTTTAGACTCTATAAAAACACCTCTTTTCTTCCCTTAAAATTTTCCCTCCCCTTCACGTATGATTAGGAATAGAATTTGTGATTTTTTGTTTTGTTTTGGATGGTTCGACTGTTTTTCGTTCATGTGATCGAATTTATTAGTTATTTTAAATTTTTAAATGATTTTATTGAAAATTGATATATATATATATATATATAATATTTTAAATACATTAATAATATATAATAAATTAAGTTTGATTAAATATTTTGAATATATTTATAATAAATAATAAATATATCATGGTTCAAAATAAGGGAAATATTTTATGTACTAGCAGCGAATTTCTTTTCACAAATGTTTAATTATAATTTATGATTGAAGTTTTAATATTTGTGGTTATATTTTAAGGTTTGAAAATAAATTTTAATTTAGAGTTTAACGTTTATAATTTAGCAAATGTAATGATTTTGAATTCAAATTATTTAGGTGTAGATCTGTTTTGAGGTTGTTGATGAATGGTAATAAATAGGGGTAATATTATTATTTAATAGGAAGATGAGAGTAAATTGAATGTCGTTTTAAGCCATGAACCGACAATTTCTTTTGTGTGGTGGCATATATTGCATTTTCCAACTACCGGTGTAAAGAAAATTTATTTGATTTCAAATGATTCATCCAATCTATTTTGACTTGATTTTTCAATAGGATAATAAACACACTAAAATTTTACACTTAATTCTGACTTTAAACCAAATTGCAATTGAATTCGAATCTCAAACGGTTGAAATTTTTATAGTGGATTTACTCTTTTAACAAGGCCTCGTATAATACATCTCAAATTACAACATAAGTTCATTAAATGATTTATTTCAACTTTCGAGTCTCGCCCTATGTAAATTATATTCGAATTTATTCTGATTTTTAATACGCTTAATTCGAGTAGTTGGATAAATAATTAAACCATTGCCTTTAAGGTGATTAAACATGTACCAACTCTCATAACAATATAAACATAAAGATATTATATCTCCGCTCCTTTCTCAAAAAACCCTTGCCGTTCTTCTCTTAAAATTATTTCAATTTTAGCCGTTTTTTTGTTCAATCCTTTTAATATGTAGTCGGCAAACAATCTTTGTATTGGTTATCGACCACCGATTTTATCAGTTTTCTTGTTTATATTTCAATAAGAATCTCTGCTTCTTCTTCTGTCCTAGTGACACGCTTCTTCTTCTGTCTTTGTGACATGTTTTTTGTTTTGTTTTTTTTGGTTTGGTTCATCTATCTTCGTGGCAGGTTTCAGCATACCCTAACGTTCGATTGTTGTTCGCACAGAGATTCACTCGGCGCTAGTTTCTGATTCATGGTGTTGTCGGTGGTCACATGGAATGTTTTATCCCCACTCGTTGATGGTTGTTTGCCAATAAAATCAGTCCTAGGTAGCGGTACCTTTTGCCTGACATAATGGATCGTGCATCACTCCTTCCTTCTTTATGTGTCTCGTTTGAACAGAGACAAGGAGATTCATGAAGCTTTTGAATTTTTGTTGGTATGCGTATTTCCATAGAAATTTTCGTTTTCATTATTTTTGAGTTGTAAGAATTTTTTGGGTTATTTTAACCCAAATTTTCTTCTTATTGATTGCGTTGTAATTGAGTTTTTTTAGATTTAATGAAAATTCAATGGCTATTTAAAAAAAAAACATGTACCAACTCTCATCACGTGAATAGAGAGGGGGTTTTTAGAAAGTCCAAACCCTAGAAAAATGCATGAATCTACATGACATGGAGGGTGAGCCTATTGATAATTATTATAAATAATTAAATGTATGGAAACATTGAATTTATTCATATTTTCATGTGAATAAACAAAGATGGGTAAGGAAACCCTAACCTAACCAAATACATGCATTGGTTGGTGTTTTATTTTCTCGTGATGTTTTAGGGTTACCGTATGGTCACGGTCATTGCACAGATGAAAAACTTTTGTTTTCTTGACAACGAAGTTGTGCTTTGTTTTTTACACTCAAATCATGCTATTGAATTGATCTTATTAGGCTTGTAAACGAACCGAACGAACACAAACGAGGTTATATTCATGTTCGTTCGTTAAAATGAACGAACGCAAACGACCATGAATAACTAATCAAATATAATTTTTTGTTCGTTCGTTAAAATGATAAACGCACGCAAATGACCATTAATGAACGAAACAGTGAAATTGATTGAGAGATGAAAAGTCTAGGATTTTTACTTAAGTAGTATGAAGTCATTTAATTTTTCCATTTTATTTCATATTTTTAATATATGTTTTTGATTTTTTTAAATATAATACTTTTGTTTTGAAAAAAATAAATATAAATGGGCATGTGTGAATAAATTTAAATGAACATAAATGAACGAAGTACCGAACGTTCACGAACGTAAATGAACGAACGGGCCCTTTGTTCGCGTTCATTCATTTAATTAAATGAACAAAAAAATTTGTCCATGTCCGTTCATTTAATAAATAAACGAATTTCCCGCTGAATGGTTCGTTCAACGTTCGGTTCATTTATAACCCTAGACCTTATACATGCATGCATGTTGCCGTGACATAGACATAACAATTTCCCATAGGCCATAAGTAAGAATGGACCAAGAGAGTGTTAGGGAGCATAGACAGAACTAGGATCGTATATTAGGAGGAACAATAATCTATTAATCTTTTAAATTTAAAAATTAGGAGGGAGCAAATACCTTAATTAACTAATATTTAAACTAGAAAAGAACTAAAATACTAGTATTATATCAAAAACAATTCACTGGGGTGACATCTATAAAAAATTTAAATTCTCATCTAGTTTATGTATTTTTTATTTATGATTAATTTCGTATCCCTTAAATAGCTTTTTTAAATTTTATACCCTAAATATAAAATTATGCGTCCGTCTCGATATGATTAACCAATACTATGACTCTTGACTAGCAAGATCCACTTTCTTTGTTTACACTTTGTTCATCAATACTATGTTAATATGGCCAAGTCCCATTTTAATTTTAAACCGATGCTAAGGAGTTAAACATCAATATACCTTATTCTAAGGTGATTGCTCTGGAAGATATTTGCAAATCGCCCCCATTAGCAAGTTGTAATTTTCTCCTTTATCTAAGTTTAAGGAAATATTTTAACGAAATTTTTGCTAATAATTTTTTTATTTTAATAAAATATAACCTTCAAAAAAAAGAAGAAGTAGGGGGACAAATATACCCTTTATTTAAATGACAATATGAACAATTATTTATTAAAGGTCCAAGAAAGTTTTCTGGCCTCAAACTTTTTCTTTGGTAAACTACAACAAATGTCACTCAATTATGGGTAAAGTTACATTTGAGTCACTCAATTATTAAAAGTTATATTTGGGTCACTCAATTATGGGTAAAATTACGTTTGGGTCACTCAATTATTAAAGGTTACATTTGGATCACTCAATTATGGGCAATGTTACATTTGGGTCACACTTGATATTTAAAAAAAGTATATCAACTTGTGTATTAGATTAATTAATGATTTCAAATGAGGCATTCTGATGTTAACAAGGGTATACAAGTGGTTTGGAATAAAAAAATGACTAAATTGATGTACATTTTTAAATATGAAGGGTGACCCAAACGTAACTTTACCGATAATTGAGTGACCAAAATGTAACCTTTAATAATTGGGTGACCCAAATGTAACCTTACCCATAACTGAGTGACCCAAATGTAACTTTTAATAACTAGGTGATCCAAATGTAACTTTTAATAATTGGGTGATCCAAATATAACTATACCTATAATTGAGTGACCTCCGTTGTAGTTTACCCTTAAAGTTTTCATTTTAAGTTCTATATTTCTTTTTCACCCTTTTTAACCTCGAATTTCTGTTTTTATTTTTGTCAATTTGAACCGATTGACGAAAAAAAAAACTAACGCCAACCTTCTTTTCTTTTCGTCAACGGTGACGTTGATTATTTTGTCACTTTGCACAAAAATTTACTTTTTTAATAAATATTTTTAAAACTGAAAATACTTATTTAAATTATTAAAAATTCTAAAAGCTACGTATTCAAAAAAATCTAAAAGATATTAAAATAAAAAATTAAAAGATATTTAAAATATGTTACATTTTTCTATTAATGAGTGTAATTTAATAAAAAATAAAGTTGATTAGAAAACGAGAAAAGGTTTAAAAACCAAAATTATATTTTCTTTACTGCAGAGGTTGTCAATATTTCTAGGATTTGGAGGATCTGGTGGGCACGTTGATTTGAAAGTGAAGGGGTCGAGGATTGGGAATAAATAATCCACTTTTGTTTTAAGAATATAATTGATAATTGAATCAATCATTGAATTTTAATTTACAAAGGATTGAAAAACAAAAGCTTTAAAAAAATTAGTGGTAAATAATTTGATATAGCTTAAGTATATTTGGAGTTTGAGATCTTGTGTATGTAGATAATTTTTTTGAGAGACTCACCCACCAAAATTAAATGTGCAACGTGGATCGGTCCAGATTAATCAAAGCCAAAACTCTAAGAAACTGAGAGGACAGCCAAAAATTTTCTAAGGAGTTAAAAACAATTTAAAGAGTGATCTTATTAGAAAAAGAGAATGATATTTTCTATTTGATTCAGGTTTAAACATCTATATTTTATAAAGTATGAGTTATATCTAATGTTAAAAATAGATATTACCATAAAATTATATTATTATTTTAAAAAAAAATAAATATTACTTGCATATCTTTACCTGTTGAGAAATTGTGCCCCCGTATTAAACTTCAAGTTTCAAATGCTTCATTAAAATAGTATGATATATATATATATATATATATATATATATATATATATATATATATATATATATATATATATATATATATATATATATATATATATATATAATTTATGCTAGATTTTGTATTCAAAATAGTTAATTTACTTTGCGTGATTATAAGTAAAATGATAAGCGATTGACATAGAGTTAAAAATGTCCATAACGTTTGACTAAATAGTTATTTTGGTCTATATATTGATTTTTGAATCAATTTGACATTAATATTTTATTTTGGGTCAAAATGGCCGCCCCACTACGGATGAAAAATATAAGTCAACTTACGATAAACAACTTACAATGACACAAAATTATGCGTCATAAGAAAAAATATTTTGTATTTTATATAATTTTATAAAAATATTTTTTGACGGATGTGTCGTTATGTAAAGTGAGCATATTTGTCTATTTGACACTGCTATCGCGACATGCACTGTCATGTGAGTTTATCACGTCATTTCAAGCTGTTTATCATTAGTTGACTAATAATTTTCATCCGCAGAAGTGCTATTTTGACCCAAAGTAAAACATTGAGTTAAATTGGTTAAAAAAATATGAGCCAAAATGACTATTTAGTCAAATGTTAGAAAAAATTTTTGGCATTATGCTTAAGGATTTATATATAATCTACTATTAGTTTTTGATTTAATTATTAAGTAATGATTTGTATTCATATTATCTAAATATTTTTATATGAAGATAAAGAAAAATCAAAACAATAATTTGTTGGTATATAAAAGGGTATTTTAATTTTTTAAGCTAAATTGGTGTCGAGGTGATTTGCGACAAAAACTCAATCATAAGTTATACATATATCCGAGATAGGATCCGTTTACACAGTGTAAAACTCTTTAAGTTTTACATGTTTTTTTGGACTGTTGGATGAGTGAAACGAATGAATGAGATTAACAGTAAATATGTGAAGATTATCACTTGGAAAAAAAGAGTAAAGAGTTAATCTGAGCCATCCATTCTCCCATAAAACGGTCTATAAAACGTGTAAAACTCTCCAAGTTTTATATTGTGTAAGTTGATCCTAACTATATATATTACTGACTTTTTGTAGAGCTAATATTTGATAATATAATTATTGATTTTTTTTTCACGGTGTATAGAAGAGATTATATAGTGAATAGTTATATTTATACAGTATGAGGGATAGGTGATTAGATTTCTTTGAAATTTATAAAAATAATAAAAGAACAATATATATTGTAATATTTTCAAAATATAGAGTAATTATAATTTTAAAAATTAATATCTTAACCATTCAGAATTTTTATATATATAGATTTACATTTTTAGAATTTTTAATAAATAAACTTTCATTATGTCACGTCATGACATTATTATTTTAAGTTATCACCATCCATTTTATTTTTGTATTTAAGAAAACTACTCGGTTTTGGTATTTGAAAAAAGGCAATTTTAAATCAAACCCCCTTTTAATTATTATTTAAAGAAAGACCCATAGATATAAATTTAGAAAAATGACCCCCAAATCCGCCACGTATGAAAAACTTGCTTTCTGGAAATAGCGAGTTCCAACCTCGCTTTCTACAAAGAGTGAGGTCTTCATATGTAGTAACACTTTTCAGAATAACGAACTTAACAAGAACTCGCTTTCTGCAGAACGCGAGTTCTTCGATAATTTGAAGAGTCGACTTAATTTATTGCGGGCAGTTTAATGGAACCCGCTTTCTGCAGAAAGCAAGTTCTTTGTAAATCGGGCTGGCAGACCAAGTGTTAATAGGCATGTTCGAGCAATATTTTGAGGTTATTAATTATATAATTTTAGTAAACGTTGAGTTTAGGTACGTAGTACTGGAACTTGTCTTTCATTCGACACCAATATGGGCAAGTTCAGTGCATTGTAAACTGAGTAAAATTCAAGTTGAAAACGGTTCCATAGCTTGTTTTTGTGAATGAATGAAAATATAAAATGGCGTGATAGACAGTTCTGTCAAATTTTTCGGGTTTTTAATATAAGAATTATCACAATTTTTGACCTTGGAGGCGTTGTATTGTAACTTGTCCTCCATGAGACTGATATTGGTACGCGCGATACATGGAGAATGGTATAAAATTTGCATTGAAAATAGTTCCAAAGTGTGGTTTTGTGCAGGAACGACAAGTCAGAAAGAGAATTTTTAAAATGAATGAGACCTTATTATTTAAATCGAAACTTAAGGGACACAATTTATTTACAATCAATAGTAATACAGTAAGAAATTACAATCACTTAGTCGATATGAGGGCCCAAGCGATTAGGACACTTGTTACTCGTGTTTCCGGGATTTCTACATGTAGTGCAAAGTTTCATTTGTCTGGTTCGTTCTTTATGTTCGACCATATCCTCTGCACAATAAATATGTGTCGATCGTGAACGTCCCTTTTCTCGAAGTAGTGCAGGATCTGGGCGTATGGTCGGTTCAGCGTCAATGGCATAAAGATCAATTTCATTTCTGATGGGAGGAAACTCTTTTTCGTAAACCTTGAATACCAATTCTAGTAAGTATACCAGATCATGCACTCTCATGTAGTGAATCCGTTAGGAAGAACAAGCAACAATAACGTGTGTGCACAGGTATTTGAATATTTGGAAGACTCCGCACTCGTAGGTTTTGTGCCTTAGATCTACCACGTACGCGTTGTGATGTATGCTTTCCAACGGCCTCGAAAATTCTGAAACACAGAATGAATGACCTTCTCGAGAGAAGAGAGTTGCAGTCATCGCATTTGAATGGTGCGCATAAGTTTGCAATTGTTCGAGGAGGTCCGGATGGACTTTGTGGCCACCTGCCATGTACTCAGTTGCTTGCCTTCCCAGGGTTGCAAATAGGGTAGCCAAACGATAGTAGGTCGCTTTGACAATAGAAGTGATAGGCAAATGCCGCACTCCATTGAGTGTTGAGTTGACTGCCTCAGCCAAGTTCGTTGTCATGTGACCATATCGTTTACCCACATCATATGATCAAAGCCATTTTCACTCGGGATTTTGGCAAGGTAGTCCACACCATCTTTATTCATGGCTCTCAGTTCTAGGAACAGCTGGTCTACCTCATGTACGTAATACGAGTTGCCTAGGAAATGATAGATGAATAGTTAGGGGCAAACAATACATGCAAATATATCGTAAACATAGAGGACCTAAAAGACGTACCCATTTGAAGCACCATAGCACGTTCATCTTGGTTCATGTACTTCTACAAGTAGTTGGCCATAATGTGTCGTAAGAAGTAACGGTTGTAAATATGGGGAGGCTGCCAAGACCGGCCCAAAACATTGTATTATGTACTTGATCGCTATGCCTTTGTCGGAAATAACACATATCTTATCATCCTTTGCCCGCATTACATGAGAAAGAACATGTCTTCGTAGGTTCTTAAGAAAGAACTCTCAAGACTCGAGATCCTTCTTTTGGACTATTGCGAAGGCTACAGGAACAGTTTTTCAATTGTCGTCTTGTGCAACCGCAAGAAGTAAGACTTGTATATATTTCCCGTACAACCAAGTATCGTTGATCTGAACCATCGATTTGCAGTGCATGAATGCATTAATGCACTGCAGAAATGTCCAAAATAGTCGATAGAATTGACAAACACCTGGTACGTCACGATCATTTTCGTATGCCGAAGCCGTCTCAAGTTTTACAACGTTTCCGGGTATGTGTTTCTACATCAGTTTTAGCCACAGGCGCAACTCGTTGTAAGATTCCTCCCATTGACAAAACAGTTTTTGCACGGCCCGCCACCTTGCATACGGCGTTTTATGGTAATTAAGAATGTAGTCGTACTGCGTTTTAGCTGTAGCGATACAAGTGGCAACCATCACATGGGAATTTGCTTTGACCAGTGGCATGAAGGTATCGCATAGGACGTACACATCCAAGTTCTTGTGATTCTGACTTAGGCTGCTCACGGTACATGTATAAGGCCCATCCGGTTTCGTGATTCGCCACAGCCCGCTCAGCATCTTTAAGGATGATACACGAACCCTCCACTTAAATCACTGTTTCTTGTGGGCATACTCCGCAATGTAAAAATTCGGTTGGGTTTTCTTCACAGTCGACGTAACTGCCCGACGAATGTTGTAGTGCTTAATAGCGACCACAACTAGTTCTTTTGTCAAGAATGCCATCCCAATGGCCAATTTACCATCAGCACGGTGGTTGTAACCATTAATTGTTGGGAATTGTGAAAATTTCAGAACGTTCAAGGCATTCATATCAACCATTGTGAAGTTAGATGGTGGCTAGCAATAAGAAAGAGGTGTGGCCGATACTGGAACGTTGATTTTTGTCGGGTGTTCTTCGTTGCCTTCTAAATCTTCGAAGGACTCTGTTGGAATGTTCATGTCTGTCGGTTCTTTATAGAAGGGTCCTTGCTCGTTGCCATCAGGTCCGGCTTCCCTAACCGATTTTTCGTCAGAAATATCCCTCTCGAACCAATATAGTTATGTGTCATCGACTGCTACCCTTTCAGGCGAGCAGACTGGTCGTCGATCGCGAGACCGCTCACGAACCATATTACCAAGATCAAAATCGAGCGCACCAACACAAGAATGTCTCCCTATAGATGGTTGAACATACTCCGTACTAGGGATATACGTTGAGTATCGTCCATATGAGAAATCATCGAAGGGGTTGGACGCTTCATGGTCGGATGACCTCATATAGTAATGGGATGATGACACTGCATCCCCCATACTATACGGATTGTACATTGCATGTCTTCGTATTGGAGAGGATGGTGCTCGAATTCTTCGTTCGGGGCTGGTTCAAGTCGTAGCTGAAACTAGCTACGCACTAATGTCTTGGAATAGAACACGACGATACACCTAACTCGTTGCAGGGACTGTATGTACTTAATAGGTTGAAATCATTTCGTAAACTGGTCGTCATGCTATCAACATTGGCATTAGGGTCGATGTCGAAATTCGCCCATCTCTAGCTTGGAATTTCGATACTAGCATCAGAATCAGAAAACGACGCATACAGCTCAAGGGTCCCTCCTAATGAATGCTCCAAGTGGGTAGCCAACATCAACTCCACATCACTGTTGTCCCCAATGTGGCATACTGAGTAGGTAAACGGTTCTAAAGAGATCAGCAAACGATACTTCAACTCATCTAGATTTTCCCCAAGGCCATGCGAGACACTGTTTTCCACTACCTTAATCAACTTCTTGTACAATAATATCCTCAGAATCGTTATTCTTACAATATTTGCGAAATGAAAAATGACGCCGAGTTAGGCATCAACGATTATCTCGCCATCGTATTATACTAAAACAACAACACTTCATCGTCTCGACATTTTCCCAGCAATTGAAACACTTTTATGAAAACTATACAATACAAGCATTCCATTTTGCCTAATATAAGAGGACCAATATTATTCATCCAGGAAATCCATAAGAATTTTACTTTTGCAGACGTGTTAGACACGCTGTGTCAGCATTACTAACTTTGCAAGGATCTCGCTTTCTGTAGAAAGTGGGTTCCTTTGAGATTCCTGAATCTCGCTTTTTGTAGAAAGTAAGTTCATTGCATAGTCAGTAATGCTAACATAGTGTGTTTGACATGTCTACAAAAGACAAAATTCTTCTGAATTTTCTGGATAAATAAATTGGTCCTTTGTACCTCTTATATCAGACAGAATAGAATGCTTGTTTGAATAATTTAGGTAATGAGAGGTAATGTTGTTTGAATAATTGAGGTAAATTGTATCTCCCTACCGTAACGTGTTGGAAAAAGATAATTTAAGATGATTTATACCGAACAATGTTTCACATAAATAAAGGGGGATAAATTGCAGCGTTGCACATACTTAGAATATTAATAAAAGATGAAGAATCAACTCATAAAACATAATTTGACGATGATTTGAGAAGTGAAAGGTTAACTGGAATCATCGTAGTCAATTGAAATGTCTGAACTTAAGTTAAGTTCTTCGATCATCTGTTATTTTTATTATCTGCGTCTGTACATAAAAAGCTGCAACTTGTCGGCAGCTGCATCAACATCCGGTGAAGATGAAGCTTGTTCAGTGGTCGCTGTGAGTGCGGACGGAGCAGCTTCTACGAGTGCAGACGTACTACCTTCGCTAACGTTGACCTCATCGAACTTAACATTTAAATAGATGTATTTAGCTCCTACAAAATTGAGTCGTTCATACATGTTACGTACGTCGATTTCGTTGGTAAGCTTCAAAATGTAGTGCGTTTCAACTGCTGTTGATGTTGGGATTTTACATTCGAAGTAAGAAATTTGCTTGTCAGTACGTTTGCTAACCTTGTTTGATGTCATCTGCAACAAATCATGGAGTTACATATTGCTGGTGATTGTTGAGTCGAAATAGGTACCGAGAAAATAAAATGTTGTGAAAAACTTAGCCATGAGAGGAGCAAAGAGTTGGATATTTTTGGTGAAATAGACATAATTAGAGCGTGACTTTTATAGTGAAGGAAAAACACCGTGTGAGTAAATTAAATTCAAACAAAAATCATAATAGAATAAAAAGAATCTAGTATTTAAAGCGGAATAAAACCCTGACCTCACATTCTGCGAAATGCGGTATTTAAGGGACCTCGCTTTCTGCAGAACGCGAGGTCCCTTCTGACCGTTCAGTAGACGTGTCTTTTCAACGGATCTCGCTTTCTGCACAACGCGAGGTCCCTTAAATACCGTGTTTTGCAGAACGTGAGGTCCCTTTATGTCGCTTCTTAGGGGTGCGAGGCCTCTTATAAATAACGGCCCTACAATATGATTTACCCCACACCTCACACAATCAACAATTCTATCTTCTTCTTTTCCTATTCTACATATCCTAAACTTTTTACACAACGGCAGCTTTATTGAGGCTAGACGAACGACACGTCTTCGACTACTGGCGGACGAATGAGGAGGTAATATTCTTTTTTTTTTTACTTTAAATTGTTTCTTTATTCTTTTATTTATTGCTTCTTATATATATATATATATATATATATATATATATATATATATATATATATATATATATATGTATATATACTATGTTTTACTATTTTTTCTTCAAGAACTACGAACGAGAATTGACATGCTATCTAAATCGTATCACGGTCGCACCAGATGCAGATATTGTTCCGTTTATTGCTGAAGCCGGTTTTGGCCACGTCACTACTATCGTTGGCGGTACGAAGTTGAATTGTTCCTTTATTAACACCTTATTAGAACGATGGAGGCTAGAGACGCACACCTTTCATCTTCCATGTGGCGAGACTACAATTACACTAGAAGATGTTGCATATCATCTTGGCTTGCCTATGACGGCGAGGTTACTACCGGTGTTGCCGATGGTATTTGGGCGACCCTGTGTGCTGACCTGCTGGGAGTGGTTTCAGATAAGTTTGACGGTGGAAAAATCTTACTAACTTTTTTGGAGCAGAATTTTACAATCCTTCCCCCGATGCGGATGACAAAACAAAGCGGATGAATATATTTAATTTATTATATATATTGTTTTCTATTTTTTAATAATTAATATATTTTATAATGATACTTACTATTTTAGCAGCGGTTTGCTCGTGCCCACATCCTACGAATTGTTGGAGGGATTTTGATGCCTGACAAATTTCGCAACAAAGTCCACCTGATGTGGCTGCACCATCTCCGTAATTTTGCCGAATCTAGCAAAAAATGTTGGAGAGCATCGATCTTAGCCTTTCTGTTCAGGGAGCTTTGCAGAACTGTCGACCCTGACAGAGTTGCAATCGAATGATGTCTTTTACTACTGCAGTCTTGGGCTTGATTTCGAATGTCGTTTTTAAGCCCGCGGCCTAGACACCCGACCCCATACCTATTCCCACTTATTCGGAGGTACTATTGAAATTATTTAATTTAATTTAATTTAAAAATATTTTTTAAACTATTATAATTTTTTAATTTCTTTTTCATTAATGACAGGTGGTGCCTTCCACTCACCCACCAAGGACTGCTAGAGACACAACAAGACTATAGACTGTTGATCGACAAGATATTTCAGACCATTTTTCTTAATTCCTCAAATTCTTTTTCTAATCAAACTTTATATAACTCACGTTCAAAAAAATTTGTTTAGTTCATGTGGACATCGTACACTGCTCCTTCGATTCTAGACTATATTCCGAAGGACATTACGAACACTTCGATTCTAGACTATATTCCGAAGGACATTACGAACACCTCTCACTCCTAGTTGTTGCTAGTGCCACTCATCAACTACGAAATTGTCGAGTGGCATCCTACCGATCAGGTTCTGCGACGATATGGCTACGTCCAAGGGGTTCTGGAGCTGCCATCTAATTTGGACGAATTACATCAGTTGACGCGGCAGGGGAAGACGGAAGTCCATTGGGCCCATAATCATGCTAACTGGGTTGGGCAATAGATGACAAGGTATGACAGACGGCTGCCCATCTGTGAATGAATTGTGAACCAGGACGTCACATTAGACTATATACAGTGGTACCACAAAAATGGGAAGCCACACACACTAACTCGGGAGAAGCGCGAGTGAGAAATTGAGGTACCTCCCCAAAACCGCCCGCCCGCACAACGTCAAGCCACCAAGCGCCAGCCGACACATCGTGGTACTAGAATGGGGCCTGAAAGCCAGAGACGACAAACTCACATTGCAAGGGCCTCGTCGTTTGGAACAGCGCAAGCAGAAGATCAGACCGCGGAATAGCGTTTGACACCAACGTCATGACCGACATTCATGCACTCTGCTTCGTCATCGTTTCTGCAGATGGGTGGTCTTGAGACGTTTCAGCAGATGGGGCCACCATTCGAGATTTTGATCACAGACGCCTTTCGTCCCTTTATGCCGATGCATCCAACATATTACCCGACACCGCCTTTCGTATATGTTCCTCCGGTGTTCGATGTTCCACCGTTGGCAGCACATTTCGACTACAGCATTGTCGAGCAGACGTTGTCGTAGAGCTTGTTCTACATCGGCACCGGTGCCAGCGGTGGTCCGCATTTCGGGGACGATCATGGTGCCGATTATGTTGACGCTGATGATGAGGACAATGATGATGGAGCACATACCGTTCGGATGAATCTGCCACGGGATCGTCGTGCACTCAGCTACGAAACGGGTGGACATAGGGGTGAGCAAAACTCAACTCGAATCGAAATAATTGATATTTTTTACTTTAGAGTTATTCGATTCGAGTTATTCGAATCAACTCGAGTAACTCGAAAAAATTTCGAGTTCGAGTTGAGTTGAAATTTTCCCAACTTGAAAAACCGAAAAATTGAAAAACTAAATTTTACAGTTTTACATTTTGGTCCTTGATTTCATTTTTCTTCAAATCCTCTTTAATTTTAAGTCCATTTGACCAAATTTTAACCACATATTCCTAAACCAACGTTGAATACTTATTTATCTTCAATTTATAATTTTGGAAATAAATTTCATATTTTTTTTCAATTTAGCCCCTTAACTTTGTATGATTTCCTCATTTCTTCAACCCCTCATTCGTTTTAAGTCAATTTTTGATCAAATTTGAATTGCATGGTCCTAAACCACCGTAGAATACATATTTAGCTTCAATTCATATTTTTTTTTAAATTAAAATTTTCAACTTTTGCATTTTAGCCCCACAACTTTGAATGATTTCCCATTTCTTCAATTCCTCTTTCGTTTTAAGTCTATTTTTGACCAAAATTAAACCACATGATTCACTAACACTAATATATATATAACTTCAATTCATATTTTTAACAAATATATTCTTTTTGCAATGTAGTCTTTTAACTTTACATTTTATTCAATTTGATCATTCAACTGGATTTTTTTGTAATTTTTTTCTTCACATCAATTCATTGACTCATTTATACTCTCATCAATACATTATCCCCAAAAGTTTCTTATTTAAAAATAATATTATAAATATATTTTAGAAATTTAGATGATATTTTCTATTAAATAACAGTACAAATCTTACTTATACATGTTTAAAATAATATGAAGAAATATATATATGCATATCTTATATGATTAGAGAAAGTTGTTTAAATTGGAATTAAACTCTACTATAACATGATAAATAATTACAATTAAATTTGTATAGGAACTCAAAAACTCGACTCGGATCGAAAAAATTTCAAATTAAGTTCAAGTTGTAAAATATGACGCGTCAAATCGAATAACTCAAAATTTTTTAACTCGACTCGACTCGATCGAACGCTCACCCCTAGGTGGACATGATCATCATTAGGACGGGGGAGATGTCTAAAAAAATTTAATTATGCTTATGCAAGACTTTATTTCTTATTTTATAATTACCAATATTTTATTCTACCTTATTTTTACATAGTTTTTAGATTTTTTATTTATTTTCGTTATTTTTTTGGATAAACAATAACGTACATTATTCAATTAATAAACCGAATATGCCTATCACGCCATTTTATATTTTCATTCATTCACAAAACAAGCTATGGAATCGTTTTCAACGCGAATTTTACTCGGTTTACAATGCACCGAACTTGCCCATATTGGTGTCGAGTAAAAGACAAGTTCCAGTACTACGTACCTAAACTCAACGTTTACTAAAATTATACAATTAATAACCTCGAAATATTGCTCGAACATGCCTATGAACGCTTGGTCTGCCAGCCCGATTTACAAAGAACTCGCTTTCTAAAGAAAAAGAGTTCCATTAAATTGCCCGCGATAAATTAAGCCGGCTCTTCAAATTCTCGGGGAACTCGAGTTATGCAGAAAGCGAGTTTCTGTTAAGTTCATTATTTTGAAAAGTATTGCCACATATGAAGACCTCGCTCTTTGCAGAAAGCGAGGTTGAAACTTGCTATTCACAGAAAGCGAGTTCTTTATACGTGGCTGAATTGGAGGTCATTTTTCAAAATTTAGGTCTGTAGAGGTTATTTTTTAAATAATAATTAAAATGAGGTTTTTGATTTAAAATTGCCTGAAAAAAGAAAGAAAAAAACTTTCGAAAATCAACACAACACATCATGTAGATATTGGCACATACTTAAACCTACGAAAAGACACTTTGTCTCCTTAAAGAGTAGAACAAAATATATTATCTCTAAGAATTAAAAAAGAAAGGCTTAAAAAAAATAAATTTAATGTTTTCAATAAGATTCTTCATTTTGTTTTCCAAATATGGGACGGTTCACATGTGTCTAAGAGATTCCATTTCTCTAAACAATTTCTTGGCCAAAAAGAAGCACAAGCACCATCCCATCATTATATCAATTATCAACTATATTAGACAAATTGATCAATGGAAGAAAATGATAATTGTGGGCATTTCTTGTCTAAATATGTTGTGTTTATATTATTTACGGATCTAATACTCAAAAAACATTAATTTATAATATAATATTCTTTGTAGAGACTCGTTTGGTTTGTATGATGAGTTTTTTTATATTTTTTTTTATTTTTTAATAGAACATATCTAGCTTGTATGGTAAGTTCTATAAGATATTCGTTATCAGCTCGCATTAAAGAAATAAAAATCTATGGAACTCGCCTAACGAGTTTCATTAAAAAGGTAAAAAAATATGGAACTCGTCAAACCAACCATGTGAGTTCTTGTAAAGAGTGTTAGACGAGAATTAATTTTTTAAGGTGTCAAATATGTAAATAATATAAAAATGAGATATTTGCGTAAAAACACCTCTTTATATGAAGATATTGGAAATTATTAAAAATAGTTCCGATAATTTAGGAAATATATAGAAAGTTTTGGGCCACGAGTAGTAGAATATTGGATATAATAGTTGTATTTTGGAGTCGGGTACTGTCAAACCACATTGATATTAAGAGATGTTATTAGGAGCGGATCTTGACAATAGAGTTTAGAAAATTTACTTGAAAATTTTAAACATTTTGAAGGTTAAATTAAAATTTTTAAATTTTTTAAAGGGTTTAATTTTAATTTTTTAAAAAAATGTGTTTGACTAAATATTTTAGAAATTTTGAGACTTAACGGGAACTTTTTTTAAAAATATAAAAAATTATTTAATTAAAACATTTAAAATTTTCAAAACAATTTTAAATTTTTGCAAAGGTCAATTTAAAATTCTTAAAATTTTAAAAGACGAAATTTCAAATTTTGAAATTTTGGGTGCCAGGGCTCTCCTAGAGGTGGCAATCGGGTCATTCGGTTCGGGTTCGGTTCGGGTCGTTTCGGTTCGGGTCATTTCGGGTCTATCTAGAATCGGTTTAGATTCGGTTCGGGTCGGTTCGGTTCGGGTTCGGGTCTGATTCGGGTTTGTGATGAGTCGGATTCGGTTCGGGTATTGGATCGGGTCAGAATCGGATCGGTTGTTTTTGGGTCGGGTCAATATCGGATCGGTCCCTTTCGGTTCGGGTCAAAATCGGGTCGTTCGGGTCGCTTTCGGGTCGGGTCAAAATCGGATCAATTTCGGGTCAGGTCAACATTTAAATTTTTGGGTCAATTCGATTTGAGTTGAATTAAAGGTTTGAGGTTTAGTATTTATGGTTTAGTTTAGAGTTATTGGTGTATGAAATTAATTCTGATTCAACTTGTTAATCTATGCATTTGAATTTGATTAAATATTTAAATCAAAGCTTCATGTATCCATATCAAAATTTTTTGTAAAATTATATTAAATCAAAGTTTATTATATGTAATAATAATAATAATAATAATAATAATAATAATAATAATAATAATAATAATAATAATAATAATAATAATAATAATAATAATAATAATTTCTGAAATGAATTAATTTATTAAACTTATGATCTAATTGAGCTAACTAAAATCTAAAAGCATAAATCACGGACATAATTAAAATAATTCTAAAACTAAATGTGAAATTTCAATTAAATTAATCTAAATTAAAACTCAATTAAATTTAAAAAAAAAAGAAAAAAGAGAAAGATAATTGGTAAAAATAAAGAGGGAAAAGACAAAAATTTGGAGGGAAATAAGCCACCAATTTTTTAAGCTAGATTGAAAAAAAAAAGAAAAAGACAATTAGAAAAAATAGAGAGAGAAATGACAAAATAAAGAGGGAAAAGACAACTAGTTTTTTTAATGCATGGACTAGTGATGCAATTAAAGGTTGCCCCAATGAATTGGTTTATTATGTATCCATTTCTTTTAATGCAATCTTTTGACATTTTTTTTCTTTGTAAATGTAAGATTAAATATTTGGAGAGAAAATAGTACATTGAAACTCTAAATTTAAAAATTAGTTTATTTAATTAATATTGAAACGTAAAATAACATAAAATATTATTATACCACAACTTTGACAAGAGGAACAGTCTCTTCCATGATATAGTATAAAAAGATAATAAAACATACTTCTTTTTATTATTTATTATATTGTTAAAAATAGATATTCGGGTCAAAATCGGGTCAAAATCGGGTCAAAATCGGGTTAAAATCGGGTCGATATTCGGTTCAGCTTTCGATTCAGCTTTCGGTTCGGGTAGCATTCGGTTCGGGTCAAATCGGTTCGGGTCTATTCGGTTCGGGTCCATTTCGGTTCGGGTCCATTTCGGTTCAACAAAAAATTTCGGTTCGGTTCGGATTTCGGATTTCGGATCAACTTCTGATCATCATGTTCGGGTCAAAATCGATTTCGGTTCGATTCGGTTCGGTTCGGGTTTCGGGTCTCGGGTCAAATTTGCCAGGCTCTCCCGACTCCCATATCCATCTGCCCCTAGATGTTATGGTCTCATAACTTTTATAATGTAATTGTTTCTAAACGTCCCGTTAAGTTTGGGACGAGTCAAATTAAACTTTATCTCAATTTTTATTTAACTATTTTTAGGTTTCAATTAATTTTGAGGTTAGTCAAATTAAGTCATGCTCTTATTTTTGGTTTAATTGGGTTTTTTTTTCGGTAAATGAAGAAGACTTGTACAGCCTGATGTAGGTCCGTTGAATTGTTATTTATTTACCCAAATTTTACTTGGTTATTAAGTTGACTTTTAGTGTAATTCTAGTAGTTGAAAATTAAATAGTGATTAGATTTACTTAAGTTTTAAAGAATTAGGTTTCTTGGTGACCAAGTATTTGACCCTTTAGTATTATGAGAGATAAATATTGAGATATATCTAACCATGTTGAGGTCTTTATATGTGAGATGAGTTTTTTTTTTTTAATAATACTGAACAAAAGAGCAGAGGCTTAAGCTAGAGAGTCTTCAATCATCGCAACACTTGTTTTCGGAGGAGGAGCAGAAAACGTCGAGCAGCCAGCAGGACCATCTCGATGCAAGCGAGCTAAGCAATCCGCAACTGAATTTGCACTTCGATGTACATGACAAACTTCAACCAACCAAGTACGCGAGAGAAGATCCAGCAAAGAAGCTACAAGAGAATGAGATTGAAGAGCTTTAGAAGAACGTTTCAATATATGAGTGGCTTTTAAATTGTCCGACTCCAAGATTATTTGAAGAAATCCAAGAAGCCATGCTTGTTGTAGGCCATCACGAATCGCCCATAATTCCGCCAATAGTACAAAGCAATCTCCAACGCTTCGCGAGTAGCCCCAAATCCAATTACCATCATTGTCTCGTAGAACTCTGCCAATAGCAGCAGAACCCGTCCGAGAATTCACCGCTGCATCTGTGTTTAGCTTCGTCCAACTCAACGGTGGCTTAGACCACGTAACAACAGTCGATGGAGGGGAAAGGATAACACCACCTGACCTGTCGAAAGCTTCCTCATATTCACCTGCAAGGTGCAAACTGTGACCAATGAAGTCAGAACACTCCACATATTCCAGATTCAACAACACACAGCAGCGCCTCTTCCAAAGCTGCTAGCACACAGCCGCGAAAATTATAGGCCAATTCAACCCATCAATACTACCATATTGTACGCATCCCAGGTTTTCCACAAACCAAACCTGCAAGCCCTTTCTCATGAAGCTATCGAACACATTGGTGCTTACTAATGAAGCCCAAACCGATCTCGCCTTTGGACACTCACGCAAAATATGGCTCACATCCTCAATACCATTTTTACAAACTTCACACCTACTTTGGTTTGACATATGTCTTCGCATCCGTTCGGCATTTGTTAACAAACCTCCCCTCAAAGTCAACCATAAGAAAACCCGGATCCTTTGTGGAACTTTCAGAGACCATACAAGTGTCCATATTTGTTGCGGACCAACAGGTTCCCTCCACTCTAAACACCTATAAGCTGATTTTGTCGTAAAACATCGCGACACTTCCCATTTCCACCCAATAGTACCGGCACCAAGACTCTCATTAGGAGGAGGGAGTGCAACAATTTTTCGAATTGCATCCTCAGACAATATTTGCCGCAAGTGATCCCAATTCCAATCACCATAGTCATCCAAAAGGTGCGCCACCTTAATGTCGGAACTTTCTTTAGGATGCAATTTGAAATCCTCTGACGGTCCATTTAAATTAAGCCAATTATCTTTCCAAAAATCAATATTTAAACCGTAGCGGATGTTCCATACAATATTCTCCCGGAGAGTGTCCCAAATATTCACCAAGCCTCGCCACAGCCGAGAACAATTCCCTAAAAATAGAGTAACAGGCAACCTATCCCTCCATTTATATTTATGCTTGATCACCTTCACCCAAAGCCTATCATCATCTGTAGCTAACTGAAAAGCAATCTTTAACATAAAAGCTTTGTTTTGCTGATGGATATCTCGGAGACCAAGCCCTCTGCTCTCCAAATCACCTTGTAGTGTTTCCCACTTAACTAGAGCAATGCGAGATGCACCATTCGAACCGCCCCAAACGAAGCGACGAATCAGGGACTCAATATCCTCACACACCCCTTTCGGAAGCCACACCGATTGCGTCGCATACACAGAAATCGACTGAAGTACGGACTTAGCTAAGGTTATTCGGCCAGCTAGTGACAAAGACTGAGCAGCCCATCCAGGTAACCTACGCTGAATATTTTCAATGGTATAAGCATATGTTGCTTTTGTCACACGAGCATGCAAAAGGGGAACACCCAAATATTTTCCCAATTCCTCGACAACCTCAAATCCCAAATGTTGGACAAAACCAAGCTTCAAATCCTCACCCACATTCTTTGAAAAAAAGGACTTGAGTCTTTTGAACACTAATCTTATGCCCGGACATTAAGAAAAAATCATCAAGGACAGATTTAATCACAGACATCTGCTCCCAAGATGCTCTAGAAAAAAGAATCAAATCATCTGCAACGAACATATGCGACAAACCAGGCCCTCCACGAGACAGATGAATAGTTTGCCATTGACCATTATCAACATGATGCATAATTTCCTGCGACAGCCTCTCCATACAAAGAACAAACAAGTAAGGCGATAAAGGGTCACCTTGTCTGAGTCCTCTAGAAGGTTTAAAAACATCCGATAGATCACCATTCCAAATAATTTGACGCGACACAGAACGTACACAGAGCATAATAATCTCAATAAAATTAGAAGACATACCGGTGAGTATAATAGTCTCCTCCAGAAAATCCCATTCAATATGGTCGTACGCTTTTTCCAGATCAACTTTAATGGTCATCCATCCGCACTTCCCCTTTTTATTAGACATCGAATGCATGACCTCTTGTGCCAAGATTATATTATCCGTTATGCTCCGCCCAGGCACAAAACTCGTCCGTGTAGATGAGATCCAAGACGGTAGAAACGGTTTCATGCGCTCAACAATTACCTTAGAAATTATTTTGTAACTTACAGTGCAAAGACTGATAGGGCGGAATTGTTTGATATTAATAGGATTAGGCACTTTCGGAATACGCACAATTTGCGTTCTATTGATCCACTCCTCTATCACACCTTCACTGAAAACTTTCCGCACCAAATCAAAGACCGTGGACCCAACAATAGACCAATTCTTATGATAAAATGAAGCATGTAAGCCATCCCACCCCGGCGTTTTTAGCAGGGCCATTTTGAAAACAATATGACGCACCTCATCAACAGTCACGACTGTTGCCAATGTTCTCATTTCCTCCTTGGTGAATCGGTAGAAATCACCATAATACAAAGTCCCACTAGGCTGCCGCATCTCACTAGTAAATAGATTTTGGAAAAAAGTACAAGCATGGGATTTAAGCACATTATGATCATCACTCCAAATCCTATCATCCAATTGCAGCATACGCACAAAATTGAGTTGTCTACGGACCATGGTGCTTCTATGGAAGAATGTTGTATTGCGATCATCGTTACCTATCCATTCAACCCTTGACTTTTGATGCCAGAATTACTCTTCCTGCTCAAGGACCATTTTCAATTCAGTCTTTAACTCCCTCTCCAAATTCAAGAGGAACAAGGATTCATTTCTCGCCAATGCCCTTTCAATGCCACAAATACGAGCTAGAAAGAGGGATTTCCTTTTACCAATATGCCCAAAGGCATTCGTATTCCATTCACTGCTTTCCTTTTGGAACGCTAAAATATTATCCTTCAAACCCACCTCTTCATTCCAAACACCAGAAAGGAAGTTATGGAATTGAGGATGTAAGTTCCATGCCGAGATGAAGCGATTAGGACGGGAAGAAAGATGAGACATACTACGATCAACATTGAGAAGTATAGGACAATTATCTGACCCCAGTCTTTGAAGATGAACAACCTCATAGCTTGGAAAGTGATCATACCAATTAGCCGAACAAAGATAACGGTCAAGCCTTTGCATAAGGTCGCCACGTTGCCATGTATATATCGAACCATGAAAACCCATATCCATCAAACCAGGAGAAAACAAAAATTCCTTGAACAAACGACAAACCCCAAGACGCCTTTGAGAGCCTCCACTTCGTTCAGAACTATCAACTATTGCGTTAAAATCACCTCCTAGAGCCCACGGCCAATTTGTATCAGGGGTAAGAGCTAAGAGATGACTCCAAAGGGCACTACGACAAGCCGCAGTAGGACTCACATACACAAATGTAAAGAAGAAACTCTTATTATCACCAGGGATAGAGATGAAAGTGTGAACAAATTGAGACGAGATCGCTAACACATCAACAGTAACCGAATGATGCCACAAAACCCATATACCACCAGAAAACCCCAAAGCCTCAACACGGTACGATGCCTGAAACCCCGAGCGCCTTATAAATGAGTCAGCTTTCGCACCACTAATTCTTGGTTCAATAATTGCAAAAATATCTAGCTTAAGCAAACGCACAAACAATCTAAAATATCGGTTAAAATCAGCCCCTAGAGCACCTTGGACATTCCAAATAATTAGCTTAACCATAAAAATGATAAAAGAGGGGAAGAAACAGATCACCAGGCCTATAAACCAGCACCATCGGCTGCCGAAAAGGCAGAATTTTCCTTCCACTGCACCGAATTGCCCCCGCCCTTAGATAAAGTTGCAGATGAAATGGAATTCTGTGCTGTCGCATTCTCCAGGTCCGATGTAAGGCTTTCAACTAACTCATCCAGAGGTGGTTTTGCAAAAATATTCCCCTCTTTCTTCTTCGTCTTCAAAACCTTTCGAGAAACACCTTTTAAAGCCGACACTGTTTTATTCTGATTCTTCGTCGTGGAATTCATAATAGAGGAAGGTAATACTCTGCCATTCTTCTCTTTCAAAGCCAAACGAAAGCCTTCCTCGACCACTCTAACAACAATATGGTATTCTTTATTCAACGACGAGGTAACCGGGATCACTGCCGATGATGAAGCAACATCCTTAGCTTGACTACTTTTTAAAGCTACCACCCCAGGAGGACATTTCAGTGGCGTATCCTTAGATGCACCTGTGTGTTCCTTACCCTTCACCACCCTAGAGACATCACTCAAGATTCTCAAAGAACCACCAGTAGTAGTCACTTGACCCCCCTTACGTGCATGGGGATTGGTATTTTCCACCATTGGCGCCTTCCCACGTGACCCCTCATCCTCCACCCTACCTTCAATCGCATCAACTGCACAACTTCCCTCTTGGTCCGCAACCACATCACATACATTTTTATGTGCTTGTTCCGTATCATTCTCTGGAGTAACATCACCCAACGCTGAAAAACGAGAGCCCACCTTGGAGGTTAACTGTAAATTATTAGACTTTCCAGTGAGGTTTCCTTGACGATGACCTGTATTACCTCGGCGACGAGGAATAACCTGCATCCATGGTCCATAAGGATCCTTCTCGCCAACATTAGACATCGAACCTCTTGTTGCTGCCACAGGGGCTACGTCCTTACCACACATTTCTTTGGAATGGCCATATTTACCACATCCGAAACATATAATCGGTAGGCCTTCATACTCAATTGGTTGCAACCTTCCATCAATAAAAAGACCAGACTTTAGAGGTTTATCCAAATCGACTATGATTGCGAGCCTTACGAATCTTCCTCTATCCGCAACATTCGTATTATAGTCAATCCTAACCACCGACCCCAAGGCACTTGCAATGTGCCGAAAGAGACTCTTCGTGTAGTAACGATAGGGGAGGCCAGGTAGACGAACCCAAACCATAACACTGGAAGGATGATCAGCATTAGTAGAAAAGTTGCGGCTCCACGGCTGGACCGTTAAGTAAGATCCAAAGATTACCCAAGCCCCCCCGATCATTACCTTATCAAGATCCTCCTATAATGCAAACCGCACAAGATAATATTCATTATCAAGATCGATTAGGCGCAATTCTCCTACTGGTTTCCATAGTAATTCAATCCTGTTAAGAAGCGCTTTATACCCAATCGATTTACTCAGGAACCTGATCACTACCGACTTTTCCAGCTTCTTATCAATAGACAAGTGGACTTTTTCCGAAAATTGAATCTCCGTGAACACACCCTTGGAATTAAGATGAACATCCTCCTCTAAAACCTCCATATCCAAGTCCTCAATCAACGAGCGTTGAGGAGGAGAGGACAGAGAACCTGTCATAATGTCACGGAAAGAAGGGCGAACAGGGGGGAAGGATTCTGATAACCAAAACTAGGATCACTTACATTCGAAAGCGGCTTATTCGCATTAGCTTCAGACATCGACACATCAGTATCACCACTGTCCTCAACCCTTCCAATATTGCTGTCTCCATTACCACTATCAAGACCCTTCCCCTTTTTCGGTAAAGGCTGTAAAACTACATCCACAGGTGAGCCAGACCGCTCCAAAGAGGAAGGAACCAAATCACCAGGAGTCATCGTTATATCAGACATTCCTAGCCCATTCACCACTGGCACAAATTGATTACCAGGAAGGTCCGAGATCACCGTCGTCCGCACCTCCTAACGAGCAGAAAGACCGTATGTGGATCCATCCGGCGGCCGGCCATCTACCGGTTCAAACAAAAGATTGACTGCGGCACCTTCCGAAAACCGCGGAGAGAAATTCATAGGGTTGACTTTTTTCGTTTCTGCGAATATTGATAGTGCACACTATATGAGAGATGAGTTTTATATGTATTAAGAGACAATTTATGATATAATGTCAGGTTTATGAAACATATCTAATTTGAAAAATATATCGGAATTTGAGATATATCAAAATTTGAAATACTATAAATTTCTTGTACTATACTTTTTTTGCAACTTTTATTTATTATATAACCATTCACTCATCCGCGGAAATAAACAAAAATTACATACTGCATTTTTTATTAAGTAGTATTACAATAATAATCTCAAATAAATATAAAAATTCAAACCTACTCAAATGATGAAGCGAATAAACATCTATAACTACCAAATTAATTAACAGATCTTTCGCGCTGCTTTTTATTCTCCTCTTTGGTCAAAGTAATTAATATAGATGAGACACTTAACAGTATATATAGTTGGAGGATAGTATTACTGTATTATGGGAACTCTGGTCATGTTACTGTAATTCCCGTGCATCACACCATGTTTGTTGACTTAGGCACTTAGCTACCTTTATCAGAATTCGAACTTTTCCAAGTTCCAATCAACTTTGGGAGAAAATGTCTAATAGATCATGGGAAATAATACATGTTATTGATATCAAATTTTATGAGATCAAAATTAAATAAATAGATTTCTAAATTATTATTATTTTTAAAAAAATAATGACATCTGAATTTTATTAATCATCAATACAATATAATGCATTAAAAATAGAGAAAAATGACAAGCCTACTAAAAGTATCTTACAATGGTACAAAAAAAAATCATACAATTCCATCGAAATTAGCATACTAAAATTCAGAAACCTTACTGAATCTCTTTGTCTCTATCCAAATGAGATGCTTTACGGTGTGAAAAATGAGTGGTGAGTCGAACTAAGCTATCAGACAGATTGCTTGGCTACCCAGGTCTGATTACATCGGCAATCAACAATCAACTGAGTGGGGATCTATCTTTCTAAGACCACTGAAAGAACCACAATAAGGTATTAGTGTCGTGAAGATCTCTGTACGAGCACTAACCGATCGCTAATGTATACTAAAAATTATGCCATAAGGACAGATGAAACAAACCATAAAAAATTAAAAAAAAAACGTGTCACAAAGACAGAATAAACACGTGCCACAAAAACATAAATTCCTATTAAAACTTAAAAAATAAAAAAAATAAAAAAATAATAGACCAGGTGGTCGACAATTAATACTAAAATTAATTGCCGACCGCCAACTAAAAAAACAAAATTACAATAGACACAAATTTGAGAGAGAGAGCGACTAGGTAAAAAACCCAAACAAAATTGAAGAACCCAAGATAATAAATTATTGAATTTTTATTCGAAAAATGGAGAAAAAAATATTGATTTGACTAAACCATGGATTATTAATTTTCAATCTACTTTTAGGGGAATATTTCACCATTGTATGTCAGTGTCAACTCACAGCATTCCCAGTCTATATTGTTTCTTGTTAGGCAAGATTATTTGGAAGTCTCCAGATCCTCGCTTTGGTTGCTTGATGGTGTTTTCCATAATGGAAGACAATGACTTTTTAATAAAAAAATATATATAATTTTTTTTAATTTTTTTAAAAATTATATACGAAATTCAAATTTTTAGGTGGAACAACTACCCTCTCCAGCCCCTCGGTCCATCCCTGAGTACAACATATAGACCGTGAACTTTTTAATTATTTGGATTTATTTTTTTCATACGTTATTCGAGTATTACTATTCAAAGTTAAATTAAATAATATTATTTGTCATTTATCTGAATCCGCAAAAATCTAAATTCAAAATTTTAAATCATGTGTCAAATAATAGGAATCCGAGTTCATGGGAAGTTGGATGATCAAAGCTCTAATCACCTTAAAAACAAACATATTCTTCATTTTTGTAATTTAAAATTAAATTCAGATATTCGAATCTACATCTACATAAATAACGTAGATTTCGACAATGAATATTTAAAGATGTCTATTCACTATTCTCTAAATCCTAACGAATAGTAATTTTAACATCTAAATATACAATATCAACATATGTAAAAAAGATTGGATATATGTAAATATTCGAATATGCAATCTAAATTATCATCCCTAATCTCTACTCTATGTGTGAATGGATGTTAAAAAAATTTATGTCCATATTTTTTTGGTGAAAAAGAACTGAAGCAATCTACAAGCAGTCTACAGGCCTCCTTGAACATCTAGGAGGACCAACGCAGCAGCTTCTGGTAATCTGAGCACCAATCGGAGTCCCACAAGCCAACCTCGCTAGTGCATTCGCGACCTTGTTCGCACTTTGCCGGATATACCGGATCTTCACATCCTATCTAGAGGTCAAAAACCTGCGTAGCAGCTGCACCAATGCCGTACCACAAAGTGTCACTACAACAATATAGGTTTTTAGTGACAAATTAATAGTGACTAGGAATAATTTTGTCACAAATATTAACATTTTGTGACATTTTTTTGTGCGACACTATTAGTATAAGTAATTGTGACATATTTTTATTTGGTCACTGTAACAGTAGCAATTGTGACGATTACATTTTTCATAAATGAATTCTCACTATAAGTATACAATTGTGACACAAAGTTCATTGTCACTAAAACTTTGACACATGATAGTGACGATATGTGAAGTGGTCACCATTATTTGATATTTGTTGTTACAATGAAATTACTCGTCACTTAAAGTTTCACTTTTTGTTGTGATAAATTTTGTCACCAATAAAAAAATAAAAGTAATGACAAATCAGACATTGTCACAATGATAAATTTATTTTTATAATTATAAAAAAATTAAAGTTAACATAAACTAGTTTGTCAAAAGGTAAAATATTTCTATAGTCTATACTATATGTAACTTGTTGTTTTAGTCAATCTATTTTGATCAACTTTAGTCCCTAAATTTTTCAAAATTTAAAATTTTAATCCTAATCCTAACGGGACACCGGCAATATGACTAAATTACAAGGACTAAAAATGATCAAACTAAAGAACAAAAATTACATAAGCAACTTATGTATAACAAATTAGCTAAAAAGAACATTTTACTTAACATATTTAAATACTACCATTCATGTCAGGATCGAAAATTCAAAATTTTAAAAGTATAGAAATTTAAAGTAACCAAATTAGAGTATAAAGACTACTATGTGATTTTACCATAATATATGATAGATTTTTTTTGAAAATTTTAAAAGATATATTCTATTTTGATTAGTTTTTTCTTCAAAAAAATTTAAATAGTTTCTTCAACATACGTACTTCGTATAAGAAACCAATGAAAAATTAGTTAAACTATTATTATAATAATTAGTGTTATAATTAATAAATATTTTTAAAGTAAATAAAATTAATTTCAATTACAATTAAACCTAAATACTATTTTTCTTTCAAAATAGTATTAAATTTCTTGCCTAGCCTAGTGGATAAGTATTGCACTCTCGCCCTAAAGGTTTCATGTTCGATCCTTCTCGAAGCCGGTCATTGCATTTATTTACTAAAAATTGATATCTGAATATGCTACATCAAAAGTTTGCTGACTAAAATGCAAAAGCTCCATTAAACTTCAGGGACAATTAGGGGGCGTTTGGTTCGCGGAAAAGATTATTACCAGGGAGAATAATCTTTTCCGGAGTCACATACCCACGTTTGGTTCAAGAGCATTCCCTCCCAAGGGTAATGAAATATTCCCATCAGTAGCTATTTTTGAGTCTTTTCCTGGGAATGTCATTCCCTCCATTTTCTTAGGTATTAGACAATTCCCTCTCCTTTGGACAAGAATACCCCTAAAAAATATAGTTATTTTAAAATGATCTTTCCTTTTTGTATATAATTACACAAGTATAAATTTATTTTATTTTTTAGTGGTTTAGGGTTTTAATACTTATTATAAAATAATATTATAAAATAATATGATGCATATAAAATAAAAATATATCAAATTTTTATTTTATTTCGATTTTTTTATATATGTGTTTGATTCAAATTTTATTATTGGTATGTGTTTTATTACATTTATTATTTAGATCAATTTTCATAAAAGGTTTTCATATTATATTTTTTTATATTTTCTATGAACTTTTATGTAAATATTTTGACTTTAATCATAAAATTTCAGTTGGTTAAAAAAGAAAATATATTTCAAGGACAATTTGGTAAAACATGCATTTTTCCTATCTTATATTCCTTCAACCAAACAATGTAATCTTACATTCCTGTCAAACAAATCAAACAAGGTAATACAACATTCCGGGTAATATGTCAAGTAATGTAACATTCCGGTAATCTTATTCCCAAAGGTAATCTTACATTCCGTGAACCAAACGACCCCTTAGTGATTAGTTTAAACCTAAACCCTAAATAAAATAGTTACAACTAAAAATATTTTTTTTATTATTGACAGTGACAACATATTTTAGACATTATTTAAATATGTATTTGTGATAGAATGTTTGTCACTAGTAAGAATAACATTAGTGTCTAAATTTTAGTCACTGTTAATAATCATTTGTGTCAAATAGCGTGGTCATAAAAAATATATAACTATTGTGATGAAATACATGAAATTTGTCACTAATATAATAGTGACGGAGTTATTAGTGACGACTGGTGACGACTCAGAAAAATAGTCACTGTAAATTTCAGTGACTAAATTTAACACCTTTTGTGACTATTTTCAATGTCACTAAAAATACATTTTCTTGTAGTGTGCCGATGACACCCCTTGAAGAATTCCCGAAACCTCCACATAATCCGTCTCCAACTGAATCCGACGATAGCCTTGAGACCACGCTAAATGCAGTCCATCATGGGCCGCCCACAATTCAGCCAATAAAACCGAACACACACCTATGCTGCGCGCGCAGCCGGCTAACCAAACTCCATCGTTGCCTCTCAGAACCACCCCTGTGTCGAAAAAAATGAGATGTTAAGGGTCTCTTCTACTTAACAGTGTCGAAAGTTCGATATTTGTTCTGGACATCAAGCAACTTTAAAACTTTTGTGGCTAACATCTACCCCTAATATAAGCTGACAATGACGTAACATAAATGATTAATCATTATATTCATTTCGATAAATACCTTAAAAACCAAAAAAAATGTTCATTGATATTATTTATATTCATAATCGCTCCATATTGTTTCATATGGTTCTACACTCCTACCTCATTCCTTTTACTAAATAATTTTCAATTTAATATTAAAAAGTTATATAGTTATAATTTATGAAAAAGCTTATGATATTAGTACCCCAAGACCAAGTCTTAGCAAACATATGTATGGGGTTAAAAAAATGATGAACCTATTCTATTAGTACCCACTAAAGTAATCAAAGAGAGGGTACACAAGATTGCTTTTATTTGTATTTATCGTGTATGTTTTATAATTTATGTTCAAAATTTTTTACTGTTCTTTCTAATAATATTATTTCTAGATTTTGAATCTTTATTTTTCCTTTAGAAGTTTAACTTGTCTTACTGCCAGGCAGGAAACCATGTTAATAGTGGGAGTCTGGGAGGGACCTTGCCCTCCAACTTTTTTGGTCAAATTAACTGTTACCCCCAATTTTTTTAGTTTATTATTCTTAGGTCCCTATGATTCTGACATTAGACAAATTAGACCAAAATCCCTACTTTTTTTTTGTTTGTTTAATACTTGTGAGATCCTATTCTAAAGCACTAAACAAAAGCATGTGAGCTATATAATTCCTTGCTTGCACTTTCCTCTGAATCTTTCAAAGTAGGTAGAAGCTGGTAGAGGAAACTCTTTATATTAAAGCTGAAAGACTGAAGGGAATGATTGCCTTTTGTGGAACCAATTGTCTAAACAACAATTGTAGGCCTTTTAAGCTTTTGATTATCATATGTCCAGTAGGGTATTGATTCCAATCTAAAGCTACTAGCTTGGATTAAAACACAAACCCTCAAGCAAGGATGTGTATTCGATCTACTCGAGTAAAAAAAATCGAGTAAATTGAGTTGACAAAGTCCTATTTTATAACTCAAGTTTTATTTGAATTTTTTTTTCAAGCCGAGTCGAGTTGTTTGAGTTTGTGTTCAGATTTAATTGTAAATATTTATAACGCGGAAAAATAACCAAAGTGATACCAACATAAAAAGGCACGCAAGATAGAAAGGATTTAACGTGGTTCGGCCTTGACTACCTCCGCAGTTGAGAGAAACGAATAACACACTATTAATGTACTGAACACGAAGAGTACAAACACATATGATATCCCATGTACTCATGTAACTCGATG
The DNA here is from genome assembly GCA_958450335.1 of Hibiscus tridactylites. Classification (NCBI taxonomy): domain Eukaryota; kingdom Viridiplantae; phylum Streptophyta; class Magnoliopsida; order Malvales; family Malvaceae; genus Hibiscus; species Hibiscus tridactylites. The sequence continues at coordinate 82,594,860 of OY288277.1, read as the reverse complement.
TATATATCCCAGAATCTGATATATCCAAAACACTCTTTCCAACGTCTCTACAATAAACTAAATTTATATTAAATCAATACATGTTATAATATAATTTATCGATAGCATACTGATTTATACATCATCTGTGTAACAAATGAAAATTGTTATGTATAAGGTTACTAATGAAGTGATGTTTGTGTTTAATAATAATATAATAAATTTTTATATCGTCAATACATTAAATATTTAAATTTCAAAATATTAAATTATAGACTGCACCGTGTTATCTTCCCCTAACATATGGGTACCTCCATAAATTAATTTATAGTGGCCCATCTTATAGGCTTTTTGGGCCAATACCCATGTTATAGTTAAAGGCATTGGGTATTGATTTAATGAAGTAGAATCTCTCTTAAGCACCAGAGACTCAGCCCATCATCTTGTTTTAGCAGAAATTTCTAGTATATAATTCCAGAACTGGCAATTTTGACTCGAATTTATAATTTCTACGTCATCAATTTAATCTAAGGTAAATTATGTAAATCATCACTGAATTTTATTTTTAAATTTATAAACGTTCAATTTACTCACTGGAATTTAGACATTAAACGTTTTATGAAAAGTTTAGACATTAAACATTTTTTGTCACTCTGAAACTCCCAAACGGTCGTAAATGGTGGTCGTTCAGTCCCAAATTTCACCAGTTACTTTATCAAGGCCTCCTGAGTCAGAATTCGACCTTTATTTTGCCGAAAGTGGTCCAAAGTTTAAGAATCGGCCAAAAACTTTTTTATAGTTTTCTTCTCGTTGATCTCCCTCCTCCGCCATCGGATGAAGCCCATTTCTCATTATGTTGTTTCTTTCGTGCCGATAAAATTTTTCACCTTTCGAAATTTGGAAAAATTCCTTCGCTCACCCGTAAAATGGACATCGTCAAAAATTAACGAAGAAGTAACAAAAAAAAATGTATAATGTCTAAACTTTAGTGAGTAAATTGAACGTTTTAAAATTTATGTAACTAAAATATATTTAAGAGTAAAGTTCAATAATAATTTACGTAATTTATCTTTAAATCTAAGTGTAATCTAATCTGATTTGATTATAAAAAAGTTTAACAATATAATCTGAATTGATTAGAACCTAAACAAATAACATGAAATGACTAGAAGTTAAAGCCACAAGATTAAAAGAACCCCAAAACTGTGAATTACTTTAAATATGTCCCCCAGATGGAAGAAAAACTGGAAAAAAAACATGTCGAGGAAAAAGAAGAAAGCAGTTTTCTAGCTCTCTGCTCAAACCCAGGAACGTAACTATATTGCCCCTCCCTACTTCGAAAAATTTTCTTTTCACTATTGTCCCTTATTTAAATTTATTTTAAAAATTAGTTTATTTATAAATTTATCCCCTACTTTCAAACATTTATAATTTGCCTCCCAACCTTAAATTCTAGCTCTGTGGCTGCTCAAACCAACAGTTGAACTTGAACAACCTAGTAATCACTGCAGCAAGAGGTGAAATTGTCATTGAAAATTTGTAGGGTTTATTTTTATTAAGAAGATGTATCTTGTTCATCGTGGCAAAGCTCCTTCCTTAGTTTCCTCGAGAATAGCCGACATGCATCCATGCTGAGATCGATGGCGGCCGAAAGGGCGATAAACAATGCAGCATCGGCCATGCATGTAACATGTTGCATCCCAACTTGTACCATAGGCTTGCTAACTTTGCCTTCGCCTTCCACGGTCGAACCCATAACGAACCTTTTAACCGGTGACCTTAAACTCGTCAATGCCGATGAAGCCAGTCTCGATACTTTCCTATCTATACAAAACAAGCCACCCTTTTTCACACTCATTGTAGCTTCGGCAATAGGGATGCCATTACTCGGTCCATCCTCGGTAACGAGCTCAAATTTATAGCCTAAGCCGTCAATTGGACCCCTCTCTCGCCACGCCTCGAGACGTCCCCACGGTTTCCAACTGCTAACTGAGAAGCCGTGAGGACGGAGTATTAGCCACGCCCCGGGGTTCGACCGCGAAACACGGTCGGTCCCCGGGGAGGGTACAAATGGAGTGATCATCGAGGCAGCTGCGACGGGAGAACCCGATAGATCGTATATCATTATCATCCATCCTTTCCGTTCCCTCCCCTGCTTTTCCTTTTCTCCTGCTAATGTTCTCATCCATCCTCTATTCTTGCTGGAAAAATCTGGTGGGAGAGATCTGATTTCACCATTGACAATGAGATAAACAAAGCAATATATTAATACATTATACGTATATATATACATATATATTTAAAAAGGGTCAATTTATGGTTTTGGTCCCTCCACTATGATTTTGAGCACATGGAAGGGAATCCATGGTGGTTGTATTTTGACCAAAACAAAAGCATGAGACTTTATTCTTGCAATGGGATTTAAGTATCAGTTAATAAGAGATTTTATTCTCCAATGTGATTCAATTTTTCTATTGAAATTGAAGTTCACAAAGGTCAATGGCTTCACTAAACTGTTTATATGAAATGGTCAATTTTTGATTTTAATCCCTCTACTATACTTAAATTCAGGATTCAATCTTTATACTTTATTTTCACATAATCTATTTTTTTTTACTTTTTAAAATGTTAATATCAGTTATAATCCAAATAATTAACATTAACACATATTTGGTTGAAAATGTTGACATAGATTTTTCTGTTAAAACACTGGTTCTAATATAAGGAGTTAGAATGAGTGTTTTAAGAAAAAAAACTGAAATCAACATTCTAATCGAAAGCACAATACTAAATGAATTCCGATAAATTAGTGGGGTTGATGAGTTTGATAAAATTATTAAATTCGAAGTCTTTTAAAGATTCAATTCGAATCTAATTTTAGTTGAATGGAGTGATACTTGGGCATGTTTATGTAAGAGAAACTAAAGAAAAATAGACAAATACCACATGAGCCATGTGCCTAAATCAAGTTGCAAGAATTTGATTTCCACTCCCAAGGGAAAACTACAGATCCTATTAGAAGCGCATTTTAGCACAGACTCTAAGAGAGCTCGCTAAAATGCACCATGCTGGCATTGCAAAAGGAAACAGAGGAATGCAGTGACTTACCGGGATCTTGAACGGTCGGCGCTGAACTTGCAACTGAAAACCGGTTGTCTAATGTTGCATTGGATTTGGAACACGACCGGGCTGCATTCAGGTTCTCCGCCGAACTGGAAAACGAACCGGGGATCGGGTTCGGCTCTCACTGTTAAGTGAAGCTTAGCGGTGGGTTTTTCCGGATCGTTGCCGAGTTTCATCCACCCGTCTTGGAAAACCACCGGTCTGGTTTGTGAAACCCCCAAGTCGATACTAACCTGAACCGAACCCATCAGCTTCCTGCTGCTGACGCCGCAGGTTCGCCGTCCCATGCGTCCAGTGTAGACTTCGACACATAGCGTCACTGGCTTCCCGGAGAGACGGCGGAGAGTTATCGCGTCGAGGTGGAAACCGGAGGCGGAGATGGACGATTCAGGCGGGGAATCACATTCACCGGCGTTTTTGCTGAGGGGCAACAAAGCCGTTTGAGACGGGAAGTTCTTGAGTTTCAGCTTGCAGAAACACGGCGTCGTAGTGGGGTAAACGCCGGCGCCGCCGGAAGGTTTCGTCGGCAGCGGGAGTTTCAAAGCTAATGATTCGACGAACAAACGAACGAACGGACATGGATCCATGGTATTGATCTGGGTTTGTTCGGATGGGTATTTGTTTAAAACGACGATGGGAACTCGAAATGAACGTCGTTGACAGGGAAGAGCTTGGGAATCATCTACGATTTTTGTTTTGTTGTTAAAAAAACTATTGAATTCTTGAAGCTGGCTCCAATGGCGGCAGTGAAAGAATTCCCGCTGTTTATATATATATATAAAAGCTGTTTTATTTTTTTTTTGCTAATTTAGAAAAGCTTAAAATATGGTAATACACAAAGAAAAAAAAAGGATCGATTTGGTAATTATATATTTTTAATATAACCACCTATATCTTATTAATTGGTCAATTAATTAATATGTTATATTTTAATATACAGTCTGTAAATTTCTTTTACACAATTTTTAAATTCTAAACTCTAAAATCTTAAATTGGACACACTAGAACTTAAACTCAAAAATCTAACATTAAATTTTAAATTTCAAAACCCTACCACCAGTGACAGAACTATATTTTAAGTCGGTTAATTGCCCATCACCTTCATTTTTTTTCTCACTTTTGTTCACTTTCGATTTCTCCCACTTTCAAACATTTATATTTTACCCTCAAATTTTAAACTACGACATAAACTCTAAATTAAATTCTCAACAGTAAATTTGAAGCACGTGTAAACTAAAATTCGAATGTTTATAAATGTGGGACCAAGACAGCTGGGAAGAGGCTGTCACCACGTTGTAATAAAAGTGGGAGGGTTTGCTGAGCTGGACATGGATTGGGCTTGGGGTGGTAGAAGTCTTGTCTTCTTCATTCCTTCCAACTCCACTTATCATATAAGATGGTTGACGTGGCATTCTCCGGCGCTTCCCCTTCTTCAATCCCCGCCGTTTTTTGTCGGCTACACTTTTGGCGGCGTTACAAGATTTATTACAGTTTTTGTCTAATTATAATTAAGTCCCTATACTATACTGAAATTTAAATTTAACACATAATTTGACCTTCTACATTTATTAAATTTTTTTGGCATAATGCCAAAAGAAACCCTAACATTTGATTGAATAGTCATCATGTCTTCTATTTTTTTTAAGCAATTTAACTCTCAACGTTTTATTTTGTGTCAAAATTATACTCTGCGAATGAAAAATGTTAGTCTACTAACAATAAATGGCTTGAAATGACGTGACAACACTGACATAGCAGTGTCATATAAACAAAGATGTTAACTTGAAAGAATATCACACCAGTCAAAAAATAGTTTTATAAAATTATTTTTTTTACTGACGTATCATTCTATCAAGTCATTTTAAGTTGTTTATCTTTAGTTGATTAATCATTTTCATCTGCAGAGAGGCCATTTTGACCCAAAATGAAACACTAAGAGTTAAATTGTTTCAAAAAAGAATATGAACCAAAATGATTATTCAGTCAAACGTTAAAAATATTTTTTCATTATACCAATTTTTTTTATAAAGATAATATTAAGCATTTCATCGATATGTACATCTATTATTAATTGAATAAGGTTAACAATATTTCCACTTGGTCTAAATGGTATAAGCGAAAAATTGTAAAATTCACGTCATCACTTTAATAATAACAACTAATAGTGTTATCAAACAGAACTATTACTAATGTTATAATAACACGTAAATCGAATTATATCAAATTAAAATAATAAATTAAATCTCAAATTTTAATAACAAAAGGACTAAAATCATAATTAAACATTTTTTTGGTCATTCCCTTCTTTGTTAGCTGGGATTAGATTTGGATTAGCAATAAGGATATGACTCCGACACCTGAGAGGGCGGTTTAAAGATTTAAGAGGTCGTGTGTAATTTATTAAAATGTGATTCTTAATTTATAATAAAAAATATAATTTTTTTTAAAATAAAGTTTTCTTAATACAAAAAATATTAGATTAATTACTCTCTTAAGCAACATAAAAATGACTTACAAACTTCTAAAAGTCTAACATTTTCACTTAAAAAGTAATGTTATTCTTGCATATTTTGAAACAAAAACATCTACAATGCTTCCGATATCAACTTCTTCCAAAAGACCAATCTCAATTGTCATCAAAACATGTCTATTTAGTCTTTCTTGTGACATAGTTGTCTCTAAGTATGAGTACACAAACTTCAATTTTGAAAAGCTTCGTTTTACAGAAACAACAATAATAGGAATTTATATCAACATCAGATAACACATCTTTCTTAAGAGCATTCTCAAAATTATTGTAATAAGATTGAAGATTAATGTCATCCAATAAATGTATTTTAACGTAATGAAATAAGAAGCCTAAAATAACGTCATCTTATTTAAAAAAATTTCGCAAAAAGACAAAAAAAAAAACATTTCATATCGACATAATGTTTTTTTCTTTTATTTTATAAAACAATTGTAAAGAAACAAATATTGCAAACAAGACAAAGAAAAGCATTTTTTTTGAAAGAAAAGGGAAACGCACCTATATCACGTCTCAATTAAAGAAAAGCATTTTAATTGTAATTAAAACAAATTTTCATTTATCAATCATATTAATGTTAAGAAATACCTTTTCACAACTTAGATTTATATCTAGCCGAACTCATTGGGTGGTATGAGTGGAAAAAGAGATATTGTTATTTTTAAAAGACTTAATTTCAAATAATTTATTTATATGGTCTATATTTTTTTTGATCAAGAGAACTTTCATACCATAGGAAATTAAGAGAATAACAGATGTAAAGGGAAGACTGCAGGGTTCCAAACTACTTGGTCCTGTTCAGTCTTCGCGAACTTGGTAAGCCAGTCAGCTGCCTGATTACAAGATCGACTCACAAAGGAAAAACAACAAGACTCAAACACCTTGGTCGATTCCTTGATATTTTCTTCGATGGCTGAAGTGACCCAATCCGATAAGTCTCCTGTAGTCAGCCTATTGATAACTGCTTTATTGTCCGTCTCGACAATAACATTTGAAAAAGCATTAAGATTTGCAGTCTTTAGCCCAAGTTTGATTGCATAGGCTTCTACAGCAGCAACAGACGGAGCCCAACACGGAGCAGAGACCCCGAGGAGGCAAGAGCTTGAGCAGTCACGGAACACATCTGCGATAGAGGCTTTCCCTGAGTCTTGGTCGAAAGCGGCGTCGCAATTGATTTTTATAACACCTGAAGGAGGAGGTGTCCATTTGGCATTCTTCAGAGCATCTTTCGGTCTCGCCGTGGAGTCCAGTTTGTTTGCTTGTTGGAATTTCATGAAGTCTCTATCTGCTCTTAGCCAAACATCCCAGGGGAGTCTTTCCTCCCGTCGAAGACCAAAGCATTCCTTGCTTTCCAAATGTTCCAGAGAATGAAGGCAAGGTGGGCACGCCCTTCGCTAGAAAGACCCAAATTTCGATCTTGACCTAGCATACACCACCATTTGGGGAATCCGAGAAATCCAATTTCAACAGGGGAGTAGTTAAAACCCGACGCTTTCCAGATAGCTTAGGCGAAAGGGCAGAAGAACAACAAGTGCTCTGCCGATTCCTCAGAGTGAAAACAGTGGGGACAGACGTCCCGATCCTTAAGTTTCCCATGTAAACGGGCTCTCAAAGAACTCTTTGTGGGAACGATATCGTGACAGAGCCTCTACAAAAAGGATCGAATCTTAGAAGGTACATTAAGTTTCCATATTGAGTTCCATAATTCTTTCTTGGTCAAAGTGCCTTCACTTGAAGAAGGGTTAATATCCTCCCGAGACTCTTCCTCCATATAGCGATATCCCGACTTAGCCGAATAGTCACCATTTTTATTACCGGCCTATATGAGAACATCCGGGACATTTGGCCCTCCAATCGGGATTGTCAGGATCGCCTTCGCTTCGGATGGAGAGCAAAGTTCATGTACTTTCTCTTTGTTCCATGTCCAATCAGAGCTGATGAGGGAGCAAACGGAAGGGGCTGGGAAGCCCTGCGGCGGTTGAGTCGTTAGTCTAAAACCCTTGACCTTCGGAATCCAGTTATCGAACCAGGTTGAGATGCTTTTACCATTTCCGACTCTCCAGAGAGAGCCTTTTTTGATAACCTTGATCCCTTCTCTTATTCCGGACCATGCCCAAGAGGGATTTGAACACTTCGGAGCCTCGAATATGTTCCCATTTGGGAAATAGATTCCTCGGAGGACCTGAGATAGCAGGGACTCTGGATTCCTAATCACTTTCCAGGTAATTTTAGAGACGAGAGCTTTATTGAACAATCTGAGATTTCTGAATCCCATTCCCCCTTGTTCTTTGGGCTTACAGAGATCCTTCCAATTGATCCAGTGGATGCTCCTTTCCTTCTCTGCACAATTGTTCCACCAAAATCTGGCAACTATGGAGCTGATCTCATCACAGAAGGTGACCGGAAGTAGAAAACACTGCATCACACAGGTGGGGATAGCCTGAGCAACTGCTTTGATGAGTATCTCTTTCCCAGCACTAGTTAAAAATTTGGTTTTCCATCCTCTCAGTCTATTAAGGACACGTTCACAAATAAAGGCCAACACTTCTTTTTTGCTTCGTCCCCAAAAGGAAGGGAGACCAAGGTATTTTGAGTCTTCCTCCATGGCCTTGAAACCCAGGATATTTTGGAGATGAGATTTAAGACTGTTGCTAACGTTTGGAGAGAAGAACACGGAGGATTTCATGTGGCTTACTGTCTGACCTGTGGAAGATTGGAAGAGTTGGAGGATTTGCAGTAGCCCTGTACAGTTTTTTTCATTTGCCTCTGTGAAGACAAGACAGTCATCCGCAAATAACAGATGACTCAAAATGGGGCACCTCCTTTTAATTCTCAGACCAGTGAAAAGACCCATTTAAATTTCTTTTTCAATAATCCAAGAAAGAGTACTTGAGATGAAAGTGAAAAGGAAGGGGGAAAGCGGATCGCCCTGTCTCAGACCTCTCTCTGCAATAAATTCTCCTTTGCGTTCACCATTAACCACCAGGGAAAAGGAAACTGACGAGACACAGCTCATTACTCTGTTGATCCACCAGTTATCAAAGCCCATTTCCTTCATCACAAACTGAAGAAGATTCCAGTCCATTTTATCATAAGCTTTTTCCAGATCAATCTTGAGTGCCATGAAACCCTTTCCTCCTTTTTCTGGTTCGCTTTATCGATGAAAAGCCTCATTTTCCAGAATGATGTTGTCCTGAATTGCCCTACCTTTCACAAACGCAGATTGGTATTGCGGGATGAGGTCCGGAAGAAAGACCTTTAGTCTGGTTGCAAGGACTTTGGTGATCACTTTTAAAGAGAAGTTACATAAACTGATCGGTCTCAAATGGGAAACTTCCGTGGGATTTGCCTTTTTTGGGATAAGCACAATGTTGGTTTTGTTAATTGTGGGGTCCAGCTCACCCTCCCTAAAGAAAGCTGTTACCATTCCAATGAGGTCATCCTTCACAGTATTCCAGAAGGTCTCGTAAAAACATCCGGGAAAGCCATCGGGGCCCGGAGCTTTCGTTGCCCCCATATCAAACACTGCCTTTTTTATCTATTCCTCATCGATCGGCTTACACAAAGCTGCGTTCATTTCACATGTAACAACCCTGGAATATAATCTTTAAGCCGAATAAAGTCAACGGAATGGTCTTTCACGAACACCTGTTGGAAGTGGTGAAGAAGATAAGTGGCTATCTCCTCCGGGTCCTCAAGCCAGGACCCATTCCCATGTTTAATTTTAACTATTGAATTGGCCCTTCGGTGTTGGATAGTTGTAGCGTGGAAGAATTTGGTATTTTTGTCTCCCCACTTTAACTAGTTGACTCTAGATCTTTGATGCCAATATCTTTCCTCGCTTTCCCATTCGACATCGATCTCTTTCTGTAGCTTTTTATATTCTTCTAATTCCCTATCCGACAGCTTCCTTCCCTGAAGTTTTGATAAACCATCCATCAGAAACTGCTTTCTCTTATTTCTCTTCTTCATCTTCTCTTTGTTCCATTTCAGAAGGGTATTTTTTGTGCTATGGATCTTCCTTCGGAACCTAGACATCACTCTTTCTCCGGGAGCGATGTTCCATCCTTTATCCACTATCTGGGAGCAGTCTTCCTCCAAAAGCCATTTGGTTTCAAACCTGAAGTCTTTCTTGTATCTCCTGGATAGCCCTTTAGTTAGGAGGACTATAGGGGTGTGGTCAGAGGCGGTGGCAAGCTCCATCACCCCATGGCTTTAGGATAGGCGAAACTCCACTCTAGGGAACAAAGAATTTGATCCAGCTTCTCGAGAATAGCGTGTTCTCCCCCTCTTTGATTGTACCAAGAGAACTTGCCTCCCTTGATAGGAACCTCAATCATGCCTGAGGAATCAACAAAGTCTATATACCACTTAGCCTCCGAGGGATTAAAAGGGTTCCCTCCTTCTTTTTCGTCCTGGCATGCAACCGTATTAGAGTCCCCGATAATCACCCATTTGTCCTGTAAGGACTCTCTGAATTTCGAAAGATTCTTCCAAAATTCTTGACGGTTTTCTTTGTTAGGGGGGCCATATATGAAAGTATTATACCACGAGTCTCCCTCCTGAAGACTAATCTTCGTGTCTATGAAATTCTGATCATGTCTCAGAATAGTAACATCTGCTTCCGAATTCTACCACAAGGAAAGTCCCCCTGCTAGACCCTGTGGTTCCACATAGAAGGAGAATTCCCTTTTCATTTTCATCTTTATTTTTTCCAAATACCGTTTCTTCTATTTTGTTTCACTGAGAAAGATGATAGTCAGTTTGATCTTGAAAATAGAGTTTTGAAGAGCCCTCACAGATTTTCGGTTTCCCACTTCTCGGATATTCCACGCAAGTATTTACATAATTCTGACCTTGCACTGATCAACCACAACGGCCTCTGAGATCGAGAGCGGCAACACCAGCCTCAGCTTCCCAATCCCAGGATGCTGCAGGCTTCGTGCAAATCACCTCCGACTCTTTACCGAAAAATTTGGTTGTTTTCTGTAGGCGGGCAAGAGAGGGCAGACGGGGTGCCTGCGTCGACAACACCTCAACAGGAAGAAGTACACAAACAGAGCTCCTCTTGGGCCACCAAGCAGTAACCAAGAGGACCACAATGGTCCAGACTCCCGCGTCACGGAAAATATAACCAATCACAGTATAAACATGCTTCAAAAATCAACCCCAACAGAGCAAACACGGATAAATGGAAACAATTCACACAAATTCAAAGACCAAAGAACGGGTAAGTCCACAAGAAACGGGGCGAGGAGAGGGGAGAATGGGTTCAGTCACCAGATAGCGGGGCAGAAGAGGGGAGAACGGGAATCAGTCACCAGAAATCGGGGCGACACGGGACCGACCGGGCGAGAGGAAAAAGGAACCAGAATCTTACAGTGGCTTGGGAATTCAGTGGTTAAGCATGGCCTTCGCTCTGACCCTCATCTGAAACCGTACATACAAAGATAGGCGCACCCTCTGAATCTCCTCCGAAGCCAAAAAAAACGCCACGAGCAAACCACCTCCAGGGACAATACCTACACCACCGGAGCACGACAGTCGTCTGAGGGGTCCAGCCGCTCAATGACAACACCGTTCAATACCACTGGGACCAGGCAGCACTCCACTTGATCTTCTATATTTGTATGTTATCAATGAGTTAAAATTAATGAACAAATACTACCACATAATCACACTAAAGTGTTAAAAAAAATTGTATATTTATATTGTTTTGTATATGAAAAATAACATTAGGATAATTTTGGTCATTATACGTGAATTTGATTCAATTCAAGTTTAGATATAGCCGTCTATGAAAGATTATTAATGATGAGAGAGAATCCTCTTGCACTATGTAAAACTTGAAAGTTTTATACGTTTTTTGGACCTTTGAATGAAACACTATCACAAGAAAAAATAAAGAATTAATCGTAGCCATTTATTGCTCCCATCTAACGATTCAAAACACGTGTCAAAATAAAACACACGCACAGACGCACATATATGCATTCAAACATCCAAGTTGAGACCAACATAACAAACTCTTTTGAGAGGGATATGACTGTTGTTAATGCTCAATTGTGTGAGAAAGGACTAATGGTGGTTTCCGGAGTAGATGATGAACGATGAAGAGGAAAGGAGGCGACGATGGTTAGGGATTTTAGTTAAAAGAGAAAACCAAGTCAATGAAATAAATCTGGTGTATTTTTCTCATAACAAAAGGTGAGTTTATATAACCCAAAATTATAACAAACTACAAACAAACTTAACAAAACTAATGGGCTGAAACAGCTGGCCTAACTGACTCCAAAATGCTAAATGCTAAGAAATTGGTAACTAATTATTTTATTTTCTAACATTCACCCTGTTTTCTTCTTCCTTCTTCTTCTTCAAACTGTTGAGATTCTAGAACAACAATAAATCAACCTTTGAACAAACGCTTTCTTCCTTCAATCAAATGCTTTCTTCCTTCAATCAATATTCTTTCATTCATAATTTCTTCAGAAATAAAATTCATATTTCTTACTTGGTGGTTTACTGAGAATCGAAGGTGTTCTTCATCCTTTCGTTCTTCTTCACTCACCTTTCTGTCATACTTTTTTTCTTTCATTTGAAATCCCCCTAAAAAATCAATTGATCATAGGAAAACCAACAATATTGAAGTCATCCAACTCAGCAGTTGCAGTAGCAAACAAAATAAGAATGGACAAGTAAAGCACCACAAAGCAGAGAGTGAAGGCTTTTAACAAAACTTGTCTATATCTCAATCAGATGAACAAATATACCAGATGAAGCAACAACCAATCTGGAAAGAAATAAACTATAAACTGAAATGAATCCAATAGTACTTTAAGAAAGGGGAAATAACCAGCAACTCAACACAATCACCGATTTATCAGCTACAGTAACAATAAGATGACAGTCTCCAATGCCAATAGTAAACAACCGCTGAAACGAAACATCAATCACACTTATCCTTTGAATTTTCAATTCATCCACACAAAACCGGTTCCCAAAAAAAAATTCAATTTCACACTTAAAGCACATCCACCACCACCAACAACCAAGAGTATCCAAATTAAATCAAAACTAGATCGGGAGATCAACAATTTAGATGCTCAAACACAAACCCATATTTCAGATACCAGAAGAATAAAGCTGCACTCGAAACCAAAAAATAAAATAGCCACGAAGCAACGCGCAGAAAAATTAGAAGATCTCACCAGACTCATGTGCAATGAGTTATAAACCGAAATATGTCTGACAAAAAACGAAAGAAATCAAATCTTCCACCAGTTTCAAATCTGAGATTTGAACCAGACTTGTACATGCAATCGAAAAAAGTAGATATGACAAAGATGATGGAGGCAGATCTAGAACCAAACCGATAAAGGACATGAGATGTAGATTTGCAACACTGAAACAACGACATGAGCAAGTTTGGAGATCTGAACCAGTGACGAAGATGGTGAAACTGACGAAGAAAGTAACTGCTATTTGAGGTACGATTGATGACAAAACGACGGTGAATCAACAAACTGTATATCAGACTGCCAACAGCAGCAACGATGGAGAACGACATCAAAGAAAGATGTGACGATAAAAACTGAGCTAGATCGACGGTGAATGATACCATGTGAGAAAGGACTCATGGCGGTTGACGGAGTAGATGATGAACGATGAAGAGGAAATGAGGCGACGGTGGTTAGGAATTTTAGTTAAAAGAGAAAACCAAGTCAATGAAATAAATATGGTGTATTTTTCTCATAACAAAAGGTGGGTTTATATAACCCAAAATTATAACAAACTACAAACAAACTTAACAAAACTAATGGGCTGAAACAACTGGCCTAACTGACTCCAAAATGTTAAATGCTAAGAAATTAGTAACTAATTATTTTATTTTCTAACAATATGTAACTCTTTTTAAGGTCATTTAATTCTATTATAAATATAATTAATCTGACAAACAATTTTATATCATTTGTGGCACTAACAATTTCCTTTTGTAACTTACAAAGACAACATGATGTTTAAAAATTTGCCTATCAAACCAAATCTATCAAATTTTGGTTAATTTGGAGGAAAGATATTAGCCCTATGGCGCAAGAATAAATATTCGTCAGATGTTATATCGTCAGTATATCAAATATTTAGTTCATTTCACATTCAGTGATTTATTTTTATTTCGGACCGTTAAGTAACTTAGTTCATCTTATCAATCCACAATTGTGATAAGATATAATATACAAGCTTGAACTAATTATGATTTTGAACCTCTATAGAAATACCATTTTTTTCTTTAATGTTTCACCGAATAATCACTTTGATCTGGATGACGTCAACCTAACCTTTTATTTATTAAATTAATTGTAACTAATTAATTATTAATCAAAGTATTTAAAAAGTGGATTTGGGAGGATTCTTCTGGATTATAATTTGTATTATTGTCTTGGGTTTAAGACCTTGTGAATGTAGTAACGTTAAATACCTGATGGGCCCTTGTGTTTTTACTAAGCCCGACGAGATTAATCATTGCTTAGATCGTTAAATGAATAGTCAGAGTCACTCGTGGTTGACACCAAAAATATAGGAATGAACAAGTGTTTGATGAGTGATAAGACAAATTGCACTCCTAGAGTCATGTGAAAATTCAAAAATTCAAATTTGGTAATTCTTTGAATAATATAATAATATATTAATAAAAGGTAATTGTTGTACAAACAAGTATAATTTATAATTATAGACATATTTGCTTATATCAGTGTAAATATGTTTAAGATATTAAAACTATCTTACACCAATGTAATTGTGTTTTAAATTATATAAAAGCTTACATGTTAAAATTAAATATTGATAAGTGACAAATATTGTGCAAGCAATCATGAATTTTATATTTTAAAATCAATTTGAGGTTTTAGGATTTGTCAAAGAGATCACAAAATCAAAATCCTGTTAAGTTTTAAGTGCCAAAATCGATTAGAAACAAATGAAAATCAAAGAAGGATTTATGTTTCAAATTGGTTTCAACCAAAAGACGTTTTCCAAATGAAAAGGGTTACACAATACATATTTTTGGAGGTAAACATGTTTATTTGGGAACTAAAAATTATTTATTATTTTTATAATTTAATTTAAATATAATTATTTTAAAAAAATTAAATCAATATGTTGGTTAGATTATTTGACATGATCATTCAATGTATTATATGTTAAAAGAATTTTTTAATAGAACAAACGAATAAACTTAAAATATTTACATAATAATAATATTTTTCGGTGATACTACATAATAATAATTAGATACTTGTTTTTGATAAAAAAATAATTTAAAAGTTTAAAATAAAAAAAATTAAAATTTAGGATTGAATTTTAATTTAAACAAAAAAATTAGGCTAAACTACACTTCCAATCACCAATCTATTTCTCTTTTCATATTTTGGCCACTTAACTATTTTTTTTTGAAAAATCATCACTAATATTACGTTTTTTCCTGATTTTAGTCACCCGCCGTTAAAAAACTAATGGAAAAAATAGTTTAATGACAAAAAATAGAAAATAAACAATAGATTGGGGACTAAAACAAGAAAAAAATGTAACATTAGTGACCAAAATAGGGGAAAATGTAATTTTAGTGCGGTTTTATAAAAAATAATAGTTCGGTGACCAAAATAGGAAAAAACAATAGGTTGATGACTGCAAATGTAGTTTATCGAAAAAATTAATGGTAGGTCCGCCCTTGCCTAGAAGAGAACCCAACTTCTAATCATTGAGACGACATTGTTGTGAAGGGAAACCATGAATTTCAAACATGAACTGTAAAATAGACATGAAAGATACCAAAAAATATAGGGATTAAATCTTACTTTTCAGCACAGTAGAGGGATCGAAACTAGAATTAGACCGAAAATAAAAGAAAGAGAATTGCATGCATGCAAAGGAGGCTATTGCATGGCCATGCTATCAGCGTTGCTAAAATAAAGGAGGACGTGAATGGCAGCCATGAAAAGTTGCAAAACAAACGGCTAAGAAAAATTCATCAAATTAATCACCTTCTGTTCAAACCTTCCCCTTATTTATATTCCCCTCTCTCTTCAACCTTTCACCATTATCAAGCTTGAAATCTTCTCTACAAACCCAACATTCCTTGGTAATCCGATAACTGAACACAAAAACAAAATGTCGTGGCAATCTTACGTAGACGAGCACTTGATGTCTGATATTGATGGGCAACAAGGCCAACACCTTGCCGCCGGTGCCATCGTTGGCCATGATGGGAGTATTTGGGCTAAGAGTTCTAAGTTCCCTGAGGTTATTTATTATAATGAAACCCTTTTTTCCCCTCATTTGATCTGTTTTTTTTTTTTTATCGATTCGTCCGCTTTGTTGTTTTTGCAGTTGAAGGCTAGTGAGGTCTCGGACATAATGAAAGATTTTGATGAACCAGGCCACCTTGCTCCTACGGGGTTACACCTTGGTGGCTCCAAATATATGGTGATCCAGGGTGAGCCTGGTGCTGTCATTCGTGGGAAAAAGGTGATATAACTTTATTGTTATAATTATGAATAATAATAGTGACTCATTGATATGTTGTCACTATACTCCCCCAACCCCTCCCCCACCAAAAAAATAAAAAAATAAAGCTGAGTCTTAATTGATAATAGCAACTTGATTTAGTCACAATACGACATTAATAGTGACGTTTTATTTGTGACTTAATTTAAATTTGTCCAAAAAAGTAACCAAAGAGTAACATGTCACGATTACTAATTTCATTAGTGACACAAACAAATTACGTCACAAATAACCTACCTTTTGTGATGAAACACAATCAAATGGTCACTAAAAATTAATCTTGCTTGAAATTGGGTTAAAATTGTGTATGTGCAGGGACCAGGAGGGATCACTATTAAGAAAACCGGACAAGCTCTCGTGCTTGGCATTTACGAGGAGCCGGTGACTCCGGGACAATGCAACATAGCTGTCGAGAGGTTGGGTGATTATCTTGCCGAGCAGGGCCTTTAGTCGGCTTATCTTCCATTGAAACCAAAGGATTTGGCGTCCACTTCCATTGAAACCTATGGTTGTTGAGATGGCATTTGGACTTGGTTGATTCCCTTTGTTTCCTTCACCATTTCTGCTGCTTATTTCTGGTTTTCAATTGTTTTTCTTTTGTGGGTTTTGTGTATAACTTGTCGTTAGGCACTATTTGATGCCTAAATCGTCTGTTCTTGTTCATGTTTTGCCAAGTTTTTTCCTACATGACAATCGATTACATAAAAGCTACTATTGTCATTGACAGTCTCTTCTCTTCTCTCTCTCTCTCTTTTTTTTTCCGTTTTGTGTCTATGAAAATAATTATTATGGTTCCTCAAAAAAATTATTATAATAACGTACCAAAATGATGTTTATACCGATAATTGGTGCAATAGTACGATACATTATACTCTAACATGAGCAATACAAATTGGTAACTAAGTTGATTTTTGGGAACAAATTGATTAAAAAATACTAAGTACTAATTTCTTTTAAAATAAAATCAAGATTAGGTTTAAGTATCAATTTGATTCAATAAGCCATGTTCAAGAACCAATTTTAACTTTAACCGTTAATTAATTTGTTTTTTTAATTTAGGCCTAAAGAGTATTTTTTTTTCTATCATACTTGCCCAAAACTAATAATGTTGCCCTTTACTTTCAATTTCATCAATTTAGCCTATGAAATCCTTGAAGCATTTGGACTTATGAATACTTCTTTGGGGCAAAATATATCCATTTGTTAATAAACAATAAGAATGAATCTCAAAAGTCATTGTTACTCTAGTTCAAGGTTGATTCCACTAAAAATATGTATGAGGAATAACATTAGACTTTGGCTGACGAGAGACAATAGAAGACTTTTCAAATGAAAGTGTTCAATTTTTTAGTATTTCATAAAAAATTGTTTTTTATAATTTATAATTAATGTTTTTTTAATTTTTACTTAATTTTAAAACTTTTAATTGATTTTATTATAGTATTTTTTGACATTTATTTTTAAAATATTTGAATAATTTTTACATTTTCAATATTTTAAAATTTTAACAATTTCTTAAATTCTTAATTTATTTGCTTAAAGATTAAACAAAATTTTGATTTTTTTTATAAAAATCAATTAAGCCTTTGAATTCGACCAAAAGATACATTATTTTCTCTCTACCACATTATCATTTACACATAAATAGCCAGACTAGCACAATGGATCACCATGTAACCCAATTAACAATTACGTCAGCACCACATTATCATTCAACAATGGTTTTAATTGATCAAAGGACAACATTTATGCAATTTAGGAAATTAAATTGGAGAACTAAATTGACGAATTTAAAACGATGACAACATTACTAATTTTAGAATGGTAAAATTACACCTTAAGCCTTTAATTTAACTACTTTTGCGGCATTACCATTTGTATTTATACCGAACCCTTCCTCTCTTTGTCAACTAAAAGTACAATAATTTGGTTCTTGAACAAATATGAATAAATTTCTCTCTTTTTGTTTCTCTTAAGAATCCATTATAAACAGACGAAAATGAAGAGCAAGAAGCCGCCATTGAAGCTCTTCCTTCCTTCTCAAGTAAACCCAATCAGTTCCATTTGGTAAGTTCTTTTCTTCTCTAAGTTTCGGATCAAAGACTCCATTTTTATTTAGTAAATTGGTTCTTGAATCAAATTCTTGTTTTTTTTTCTTGGAATGTGACAGATCATGACGATGAATTGATGCAAAGATATTGTTTATTTCTTGGAAATCAAGGTTGGTTTCGAATTCTCAATGGAAGATCTTGAGACCGTCAAAGCGGTGTGGAAGTTCTGCACATAAATGGTGTAGTACACAACTTGTTCCACATAAATGGTGTGGAAGTTCATTTGCCTTGTGGGGAAATCAGATTCTATGAAAGTGGATTTCTGCACCATTTATGTCGAACAAGTTGTACGTCCACTGTCCTTCCCAATAACTTTGATGGTCTTAAGGTCTTCCAATGAGAATTCAAAATAGGAAGACACTTGATAACGATGATAAGATTTCGTTGGAGTTCGGTTTGCTCGTGACATCAAATATTTAAGGAATCTCCGGTAGGTTTCTTTGGTTCCCACACCTAATATTTTCATGGATTGATTCAAAGATATTGTTTCTTTCTTGGAATCCAAGGTTGATTTTGAATTCTCATTGGAAGATCTTGAGACTGTCAAAGATATTTTTCATTGTGCTTGTGCAATTGCTGGTCATGCAGATGAACATGTGGTCTGCAACCATTCTTTTTATCGACATGGACCGAGGATCTCTGGCCGATGTGGTCCGTCGAATCGTATCTTGCAGCCATGTGTACTGTAACACCCAAAATTTCCCCTAAATAAAAAAACTTAAATTTTGAAATCCCTAATTCAGTAACCCTAGAATTTGGGAATTTCTGATTTAAAACCTAATTTGAATTTAAGGATCAATTGGGCTTAAACCATATTTTAGTGACCTTATTGTGATAAATCAAGTTTTTGTGGGCTATTACGAAAATCAGGTTAACCTAGGAACCCATATGTTGCAATTTAGCCAAAGTTATAGGTTGTATAACCCTAATGTTATCTTAAGCTGTCTATGAAATTTCCATAAATTCACCAAAATGTTAAAATGAATACAAATCTATGTATATATAAGGTGCCTCAGATCTGCTGTAAATGAACAAATTTTGGACGAAATGAGAGAATTAAACGGCGACTCACTGTTTGTTTTTCCTGAGAATCGTTTGCAAAAAGTAGAATAAATTGAATAAGATTTACAGGAATGTTTTGCCTGAAAGAATGTTGATCTAATCCCATCTAAAATAGAAAAAAAAGAAATCAAATCTCTGATCTCCTAACCTCTTACATATTCCGATCATCATCTACGTCGCAAAACTCCATTGATGTCTTGGATTCCATGTTTCCGACGGGAGATCGAGATGAGAACCGGGAATTGGCCATCGATAAGGAACAATCATTCCACGTCTTTCTCTTGGTAAAAGAAATCTTCCTCGTGCGAGAACAAGCGGAAGAGCAAACACTAGCCTTTAAGCCGTGTATAGCGCAGCTGCAGTTGCGATGATACGGGCGGCGCTCCACCTCCATTTCTTGCATCAACAAGCTTCCTTCCAGGACGCACCGGAGCATCGTCTCGGCTGCAGCAGCTCCAGTGGCCATTTCCGATCTCAGCCTCCTTTTCTTCAATAGGTTTTATAATAAACTTTTAGATTGTTTTACAGGTTTTGGTAAATTTAAATTCATTTTAATTTTAATAAAAAAGTTTATTTCCAATTTAAACTCGACTCATAATTTTTTGGTAAATTTTTTGGTTTGATGTGAAAATACTCGACTCATAATTTCATAAACTCGACTCAAAAATTAAAAATAAAGTTTGAATTATAAAATAGAAATTCCAATAACTCGAATTTTTTAGTAGTTAGTGGACTAAATTTTTAAGTTCGAGTTATTAAATAGGAGCAATTTGGGCACCTAAGTTTCAAAGCGTATACTTTGGGCACCTATTTTTCATCTAAGGATTTATAAATATTATTGTACTAACTGATTGTAAAGTTTTAGGATTGAAAAATTAATTTTTAAAAATTTAAGGGTGAAATTATAAAGAAACATTTTTATTAGTGACTATAATGTTTACTTTTTTAAATTGAGGAGAAAAAATGTACATGAGATAAATTTTAATGGCTATTGCAGTAATTTATCCATATTTTTTCGTCTGCCACATTAGCAATCCGTTAGGGGACTAACAGACTATAACGTCGGAGTGACCAAGTCTTTACACATCGAAAACGTAGATGATCACTTATTGGCACTTTTCAAAAGTGGTGACTAAATCTGTACAAACAGAAAACGAAAGTGACCCCTACAGTAGTTTACCCTTTCTTTAAATAGGTCTAATGGATTAAGTATGGTTGATAGGTGCTTTATATATTTAACTTGGCTTTTACTTAATTGGTAATATAATAGTTACATCTCTCTTCATCATTCAAATAATCACGTTAGGTTCAACTTTGCAAACTTTAAATTTTTTTTATTATTTCAGAAATACAAAATAGATAGGAGTTGGATGAATTTGCCAAGAGTAAGCGTCGACTATTGAAATGGAGTAGAAACTTTTCTAAATTTTGTTTTTGCGAATGCAAGCCAAGAAGATATGATTCTTTGCCCTTGTAAGAAGTGTGCTAACATTAATTGGCACATTCGTGAAGTTGTACACGAACATCTAATTGTTTGTGGCTTTGTCCGGGGCTATATAAAATGGATATTCCATGGAGAGATCACACATCGTAGAACTTCATCCACGAGTAATTCAGTTGATCCTCTTAATTCTTATCATCGATCTCATAGAGAAGATGACATGGAGGGTATGCTGCGAGATGCATTTAATATGCATGATTATCATCAATCAGTTAGAGAAGATTATGATATTGGTGCTAATGATTCCTCCAAGATGGGAAGAAGTGAATGTCATGAAGAGTCAAATGGAGAAGCATCAAAGTTCTATAATTTGCTTGATGAAATGAATGAACAACTTTATGAGGGATCAAAATATTCAAAACTCTCCTTTTGCATTCGTATTTTCCACTTAAAATGCCTGGGAGGGTGGACCGGTAACCCTTTTATGCAGTTATTAGAGTTTTTAGGAGAAATGTTTTCTTTTGCAAAAATTCCTCAATCCAGCAAAGATATGAAGAAAATGATAAAGGATTTTGGCCTTGGTTATGAGAAAATCCATAGTTGTCCGAACGATTGCATGCTGTATTAGGGTGATAAAAAAACTAGGAGTCCTGTCATGTATGTGGTAAATCACAGTGGATGAATAGGGATGTAGAAAATATGAGTGAGAATGAAGTTGAAGCACACTAAAAAAAGAAATCAATTAAGATTCTACGATATTTCCTCTAATACCTAGGCTTCAAAGACTGTATATGTCTTCAAAGACTGCTGAGTCTATGAGGTGACATCATGATGGACGAACAATGATGGATTATTAAGGCATCCTGCAGATAGTTTAGCTTGGAAGTTATTTGACCAAAAATTTTCAAGTTTTGTAGAAGATCCTCAAAATGTCAAGCTCGATCTTGCATCTAATGGGTTTAATCCTTTTAAAATCATGATTACTTCGTATAATACTTGACCTGTTTTTCTTGTTCCCTACAATTTGCCCCCCCGTGGATTTGCATGAAACAATCATCGTTTATGTTATCCATGATAATCTCCGGTGAAAAAGGTCTCAGGAATGATATTGACATCTATATGCAACCTCTTATTGAAAAGCTGAAACAATTATGAATGGGTGTCGAAACATATGATGTATTGAAGAAGGAGAACTTTAATTTGCATGTAGCTTTATTGTGGACAATTAATGATTTTATTGCTTATGTAAATTTATCTGGTTGGAGTACCAAAGGTCGTTATGCTTGTCCTTGTTGTGCTGCACAAACATTTTCGAAGTGGTTGTATAATAGAAAGAAGTTCTCTTACATGGGACATCGTCAGTGGTTAGGTGAAAATCATATATTTAGATATGAAAAGAATATATTTGATGGTACTGAGGAGTTCAGAAAAGCTCATGAGCAAACAACTAGGTTTGATATCTTGTCGATGTTGCAACATATGCAGTTTACTTATGGGAAGACAAATCAACCACCAAACCCGCGATCAAAGAAAAAGACAAAGGAAGTGTATGACAATGATGTTGGCCAGCTAAACGATGATGATTACGATGAAGAGGATGATCCAAATGAGGCAGAGTTGTGGAAAAAAGTATTTTCTTCGAGTTGCCTTATTGAAAGCATAACATTTTGATACATAATCTTCATATCATGCACATTGAGAAGAATGTTTTTGAGAATATTATCGGGACCATTCTCAATGTCGATAGAAAATCTAAAGACAATATAAAGAGTCGACTTGACGTAGTTGACATCGGAATTCGGCATGATCTGCATCCTCAGGAACTTTCTAATGGAAAATTTTTGGTACTGCCTTCTATTTTTGCAATGTCAAAGAAAGAAAAAGAAGTGTTTTGCATGGTGTTGAAGTATATAAAGGTCCCAGATGGGTATGCATCAAATATATCTTGATGTGTCAGTGTTAAAGATCGAAGACTTTATTATCTAAAGTCACACGATTATCACATATTGATGCAAGATTTAATGCCAGTTGCACTACGTGGTTGTATGTCAAATGAGGTGAAATCTCGCATAATTGAACTTTCCAATATGATGAAAGCTCTTTGTGGGAAAGCACTGATGGTCGAAGAAATTGAGAAACTGCAAGATCGAGTCGCCTTGACTTTATGCAACTTGGAGAAGATATTTCCACCTTCATTCTTCACAATTATGGTGCACTTGCTGGTTCATCTCCTTCACGAAGCTAGAGTTGGTGGACTAGTTTTTTTATCGATGGATGTATCCTATAGAGAGGTGCGAATCGACTGATATGTATTCAATTAGTATTGAAAATTCATTTTAATTACAACTTTATACAATAATATTGTGTTTATTTCTCGTCTAGGTTCTTGTGCAAGTTGAAGTCTTACTGTCGTAATAAGCGTTATCCAGAAGGATCAATTGCTAAAGGGTATTTGGATGAGGAGTGTCTAACTTTTTGCTCTCGATATTTGGAAGATGTTGAAATGAGATTTAATCGACCAAATAGAAATGAAGTGTGTAGTACTAATAACTTAGCTGCGACTTATTTGTTTGGAAGTTATGGGGAACCACTTGGCAAAGTTGAAATTGCACAGTTAGATGATAAGTCTTGGGTACAAACACATCGACATGTTCTTTTCTATCACGATTCATTAGATTTCTTACGCACGTAAGTTTTACAACATAAATCATAATTTATTCACTTCATCTTTTATATTTTTCATTTTTAACCATAAAACCTATTTTATAGTGACTATAAATAAGAGTTGTAATCTCGTGTACGCCCCCAAAGATTACATCAACGAGAGATTCATAAGTTATTTACAGAAACTTTTCATGAATGGTTAGGGCGAACGGTAAGCAACTAAATCTTCGTACGGTAAGCAACTACATCAACGAGAGATTCATAAGTTGATCACAACATGTACATGTTGTAGTCTGCAACCATTCTTTTTACCGATATGGATCGGGGATCTTTGGCCAATGTGGTTCGTCGAATCGTACCTTGCACAAGCATGTGTAATGTAACACCAAAAATTTCCCCTAAATAAAAAAATCTAAAATTTGAAATCCCTAATTCAGTAACCCTAGAATTAAAAATTTTCCAATTCAAAACCTAATTTGAATTTAAGGATCAATTGGGCTTAAACCATATCTTAGTGACCTTATTGTGATAAATCAAGTTTTGGTGGGCTATTATGAAAAGTGGGTTAACCTAGGAACCCATATGTCGCAATTTACCCAAAGTTATATGTTGTATAACCCTAATGTTATGTTAAGCTGTCTGTGAAGTTTCCAATTGCTGCAGCCGCTATTCCCCATCTCCCTTATCTCTCATCATATCTCCCTCATTCGAATAACATACCCTCTCACCTCTCGAAATCATTTTTATGATTTTTGTTCCAATCGAACTTTGGTGAGTTTTTAGCATCGCACAATTATAACCTATAACCCACTCGTCCCGGCCTAGCCAACAGACCGAACCGAACGAGTTACACGGGGAAAACCGTAGCAAAACCCGTTAAGGCCTCACTCCGATTAGCAACCATATTTTTTCATTTTATTTATCTTGATTAAATATTACTTTCAATCCTACGCGTTAAGACAACATCGCAAAAGCGAAAGCGGAATTCGAACCAAAACAGAGGACACACGATAATGTAAACTTACCAAGTAGCTTACTTGTCAAATCTCATGCTCACGAGGTAAAACCATCAAAAAGGGCACATATAAACTCAACTAGGAAGCATACAAGCAATAGGGACTAAAACACAACATTTGAAAACCCTCGAAGATGCCTTTTAACCGTTTTAACTGCCTGCATTTTGAAACATGCCTGCCCGTTCCGAAACGCGAGCTTCATTAAAAAAGGTAACATCAAGACGTTCCGAAATAGTCCTACCTGTTGGAGTATGCCCAAAGACCAATCATATGACGTTTGAATAGACATACTATTTTACTAGATTTATCAAGTAATGACATTGCCGTTATTATCATTTGGTATGTTTTTGTGCATCAACCTAACCATTGGATAATAATGTCCATACAATAATACGATTATTGTTAAGTAGAATCCTTAGTCGAATATTATTACAGGTATGGACAATGATAATATATAAATACTAATATATGGTTGATGACAAGCGTTGTCATTGACATAGAGATGTCAAAATCAACACATAGTATTTGTTAGAGAACAACATACTGGATTGACCCGCTATGAACATGTTTCTAGGGTAATTATGTGACAGTCAAAACATTGCTCATGATAAACATTTGTATAATCCTCAGACTTGAGATCAACATGATTTCAACATAAATATTTACGTATTTTGACATAGTCAAACGTCTGTCGTAATTGACTACATTATAAAGACTGATGATTGGATACGTGATGACCTATGTAGTGAAATATGGTTGATCAAGAAAGGATTTGTCCCTCTTACATAATGAGAGAAATATCTTCGGCCACTTGATTGAGTGAGATTAGAAAATGCATGGCCATGCTCGAATATTATGATATGAGATATCATATAGATTCGTTTATCATAATCTACTCAAGACATCAAGAAACACTAGATGGACAACGCAAGTGTGACTAACCCATGACTTGTGTTCATCTAAGATATCAAGGACAAAAGGATGAAATACATAAAGGAAGTTTATTCAGAAATTAGGAAAGTCAAACCATGACTTCATGCAACTTAGGTAACAATGATGTATTGCTAGATGCCACTCATTGTTTGTAAAATTAGAACAGTTCTAATTTTGCTGCTAGCGTTGCATGAACCTACAAGGGTCACACCCTTCGAATGAAACGAACAAAAATTGGAAACCATACTCCCTATTTTATGGAGGTTGCTGAAAATCCCCTATGAGATAGGGGAAATCGACAACTCCCTTAAATAGGAATAATATTAGATAAATATTGTATTTATCAAATATTATTTAGAGTATGGAAAAATATTTAGAGACTTAAATATTATAGAATAAGATTCTAGAAATTTAAATATATATTTGGAATTTAAATAATGTATATTTAATTCTAAGTTTATGTAGAATTAGATTCCACATAATTAAAAATATATATTTAAATATATTTAAATCCAAGTAAAGATAGAATGAGATTCTATATAATAAAAATATATATATTTGGATTAAATATAATGTATATTTAAATCCATGTTTTATGTAGAATAAGATTCTACATAATCAAATATATATATTTCATTTAATATTATTAAATATAATGTATATTTAATATAAACTAATTTCAAGTAGAACTAGATTCTATGAATTTTGGTTGAACTTGGATTTAAGGAATTCAACTAGAATTAAGTCTCTAAATACTATTTAAAGGGACAAGGGCTAGCAACCAAATCATCCCTCTTCCTCCTCTTGAAGATTTCGACAACACCCCTAGGGATTCCCCACTGGAATTTGACATATCCCAGAAAGCTCTCTGAGAAGCTGTTCGATATTTTTCTGGTGTTCTACTAGCCCCCTGGAAAATCCCTGAAGGTTCCCTTGCTCGATTGCAAGTCCCGGTTGAACTCTTGGTCGATTTCAGACTCCCTCAGGAATCCCTGGAGGGATTTCGACTTCTCATTGGAAGGTGTTAAAACTTGTCGAAATTTATCCCTGAGTGTTAGGGAGGCAGAAACTTTGTTCGTTTTGTTCGGGTGGACTCCGTAGAGGTCGTTACGAACCTGTGACGATTCTGGTTTTACTTGACGTGGTTATTCCGACATACCGTCGGTTTTCCAGTTTCTAGAGTTTTAAAAGGTAACTCTTCATCTTTTCACCCCAGATTCGTTCTTATATATGGATCCTTGCTGGATTACGTCGGATTAATTTTTCCGCTACGCCACGGGGCGTGCCGACGTGACCCAACAGTGGTATCAGAGCCACTTGTATCATAAGAATTTGGACTTAAATTCTTGGGTGATGTTTATGTATGAGATGCACGCTGTTTGATTCGATTAAGATATTTATCGTTTATCGTATCACACCTAATAAAGACTTATTTCGATTATCACTGAATGATTAAGAGTTAATTATAACTATGTTAGGTTGCTTCATTGTTAAATGTTAACATGTTGAGACTAATAGTTAGTCTAGAGAACAAGTAGTTGTTCGTAGTTTCATAGATTTATGAAATCTCTGAAAGGGCTTCTAATTTGATAAAAGTTATCAAACTATCTTTCACGGTGAATCCATAAGAGTTATGGTTAGACGTTATGAAAAATGCATGTCTAGGATTGGCATCATCGAAGACCTGATACTTAAGTGTGCCTAGTGCGCCACCTCTCTTTCATGTTGACCTACCTGGTGCATTTGTTCGTTAACACAAATGGTTTATGAAACCTCGTGATCCTTCTTTGGCCCATTAACCGCAACATAGGGATAATCAGTTTAAAACTCCGTAAACACGTCGTTACTTTGTTCGCACGATGTTTGAAATGCATGTTAGATTGCACGATGTTTGTTTGCATGGTTATAGCCCATAACCCTTATAGTTTTTGGTTTTTATAAATACGGCCTGCGTGTCGTGCCTTTCTCTATCTTCTATTGTACTCCTCTTCTCATCTCACTCTCTCACATGTAACACGAGTTTCTGAAAATTGTAAATACTCATGGAGATAAAGCAAGAACCAAGGTAGCAGCGTGGTGGGCCTTCCCTGGTGGACCATGCGTTTCAGAAGCAGATTCTATCTTCAGTAGAATGGTCCTCCCATTGGCTTGGGATGGGTCGCCTTAGGTTAAGAAAGGGCTATAATCATTGCATATTTATTTACCGCTTATATTTACCTTGTATGTGATGCAATGGATGTTTTATAAGCATGATTAAACATAGTTCTATTGATAGGATCAATGTTAAAATGATGAGATAATTAAGTAAATCCCTCACTATAATTCTAAGTCTGTTTTAACCATCCAATATTTACCCTCGTTAAAGCTTCGATCGATATAATGCGAGCTTTTCCAAAGCAATGTCACATTTATCTTTCTTAGTTAAACGCGAAGAATAAGCTAGTGATATTCGTCGGTTG
Organism: Hibiscus tridactylites; assembly: GCA_958450335.1. Taxonomy (NCBI): domain Eukaryota; kingdom Viridiplantae; phylum Streptophyta; class Magnoliopsida; order Malvales; family Malvaceae; genus Hibiscus; species Hibiscus tridactylites. Next base: position 82,566,985 of record OY288277.1, on the reverse strand, counting down.
AGATATTGGTATTGACTTAGTTGGGTTGTTCTAATAAGATTAGAAAACCTAGTGGTTAAAAGTTTTGGTTAATCATAAGATGATTTAAAGAACAAGAGTTGTTCGCCAAAAGATGAGGAATTGCATGAGATGTAATTAGTAAGGTGTTACTTACCTAAATAACCATTTCCTAAAAGACTGACCAAAGCTGATTTAGGAATGGTGAAATACAGATCCTCACTCACTAGAAAAACTATCGAAACGTTTTTCCGAAATTAAAACTAGAGGGTTTTTAATTTTGAAGAAAATAGTGGGAGTAAATTTATAGTAAAGACCTATCTATAAATTTTAAAATTTAGTAAAACTTATGTAGCATATTTTCTTTGTTGTAGAATTAATGACAAATAATACTCTATCTCTGCGATCTATCCTTGAGAAGGATAAGCTCAATGGCATAAACTTCCTTGACTGATTCCGCAATTTGAGAATTGTTCTCAAACAGGAGAAGAAGGAATATGTCATTGAAGAACCTATTCCTGATGAACCGGTTGCCACTGCTTCCAGTGCTGACAAAGACAAGTTTAAGAAACACATGGACGACATGCTGTATGTCGGTTGTCTTATGCTTGCCACCATGACCCCTGAGCTTTAGAAGCAACATAAGGACATGATAGTTTATGATATGATTCAAAATCTCAAGGAGATTGATGAAGGGCAAGCTCGTCGAGAGAGGTACGAGACCTCTAAAGCTCTGTTTCAATGCAAGATGAGTGAGGGATCTCCCGTAGGAGCTCACGTCATCAAAATGATGGGCTACATCCAAACGTTGGAGAAGCTTGGCTTTTCGCTGAAAGATGAATTAGCTACTGATGTCGTCCTACAATCGTTTCCGGATAGTTTCAATCAGTTCGTCTTTAATTTCAATATGAATGAAATTAACATGACGCTGCCACAGTTGCTCGGCATGTTGAGAACTGCTGAAATCAACCTGAAGAAGGTAGGACCTAAACCTGTTCTGATGGTTCGCAAGGGCAAGAATAAAGGTAAATCGACAACAAAGTCTAAAGGTGATGGTAATACCAAAACCGATGGAAAGGAGGCATTGAAACCTAAGAAGGGAATCAAGAAGGATGGAAAATGTTTCCATTGCGGCAAGACTGGACATTGGAAGAGAAACCGCTCCACACACCTACAAGAAGTCAAGAAAGCAAAAACGAGTGACTCATCAACCTTAGAGGCTTCTAAAGAGAAGACATCAGAATAGACATGGACATGCGAATGGAAATAAAGCAAGAGTTGCTACATCATCCATTAGGACATGTGTTTTTGATTAAAAAGATTTGTTTTAGTTTTTAAGATTATTATTTTGTGCCTAAGTTTTAGTTATCTTGTAAGGACAAGATATTTTAATTTTGAGATTATTTAAATAAATGTTATTCTTTTAATCTCTTATGGCACAACGAATCAATGATCTTTAAACTAATCAAATCAATAATATTTATAAGATAAATAAAACACATGACTAATCTCAAACTCATAAAAAGTATTAAGGTAATTTGATGAGATCAAATTCAAGAATATTTAAAGTTTGATGAACTTTCAAAGAATATGGGATTGTTCCATAATTAAATCCCACAAGTGGAACGAAAAGTCTTTGAAAGAGAATCAAATATGTTAGACATGTTTTGATTCAAAACAAGTCATTTTCGACTTCTTTACACACTAGAAAAACAACTCTCATACTTAATCGTGTTTTTTTCCGAAACATCATATAAGATATGGACTAAGAATTGTTTTAGAATACCTTTGAAGTTTTAAGGTTACTTACATGTTAAAATGTTTACAAAGTTCGAACCTTAAAAAACTCCATTTGTTGTTTATCCTAACGAGAACAAAGCGTTTGTTTCTCAAACGAGAGTTTATCTTGAAAGAGATTAATTCTCACAAAGGGATATTATTTCTTCAACTTTAACGAGAACAAAATATTTGTTGCTCAAACGATAGTTTATCTCGAAAGAGAATACTTATCACTAAGGGATTTCATTTTTCAACGAGAACAAAATGTTTGTTGCTCAAGCGAGAGTTTCTCTCGAAAGAGATTACCTCTCACAAAAGGAAAAAATGGAATTTGGAATGTGAAGAAATTTTAGACAACAAATTTATGAACCAAAGATTGAGAATGTTCCACAAATGATCAAGGAACATTGGAACAAAACACAACCATTGTGTTGATCCTTAAGAGAATACCATATACTTGAGAAATATGGATTTCTCACTATCCGTACATGGAAACACTCTTCTTTTCGGATCAAGATAAAGACTAGGTCTTATCAGAAAGCAATGGTGAGCCCAAAATTTGAGAAATGGCTATAAGTCATGAGATATAAGATGGAATCCATGTCTAAAACCAAGTATAGACTTTGGTTACCTAAAAAGGTAAAACCTAAGAGGTATGGATGAGTTTTTCAAAAAAGAAAAACCGACATTGATGATAAAACATACAAAGGATGATTCGTCGCTAAAAGTTTTCGGCAAACTCCATAGTATAGACTGTGATAAAGCATCTTCCTTGTAGCTATGCTTAATCCATCTTAATCTCACTTGCAAGTAGTTACATACGATGATTATGGAATCAAATAAAGGAATGTCAAAACCACTTTCCTAAGGGAAAACTTGAAACAGATGTGTACATGACACATCCAGAAGGTTTTGTCACTCCAGTAAACACTTGGAAGGTATGTAAGCTACAAAGGTCTATCCGTAGACTAAGGCAAGCTTCTCGAAGTTGGGATATTCGTTTCAGAAGATACAATCAAAAGGTTTGGTTTATCTAGAAACAAAGAGGAGTCTTGTTTTCAAAAGAGCTAGTGGGAGCATTATTACTTTCCTAAGTATTGTATGTAGATGACATACTCATCAAAAGGAACTAAAGATCACAATCCGTTTTGTATTAATAAAAGATACTGCGAGTTAGCAACATGAGACAATATCTAACTCTACAACATAGGCTGAATGTATTACAGTCGACATAGCAATAAAGAAGGATGTTTGGATCTAAAGGGTTCACTTCTGAACTAAGGGTTGTTCCCAGCATATTAGATGCTACATAACTCTGTTATGATGGAACCTTTGCGTAAGCAAATAAAACCCAGATCTCATCAGTAAATCCAAACATATTCTAAAGAACTTACATCTTGGAGATGTGAAAGTATGAAACATACGCACAAAGTTGATAACTTTGTCAACTCCTTGACAAAGCTTTTGACACAACATTAGCATGTCAGTTACACTAAGCCATATCGTATTAGATACGAGAATGATTGGTCTTAGTGCTAGTGGGAGATTGTTGGAGTATGCCTGAAGACCAATCATATGATGATTGAATAGACATACTATTTTACTAGATTTATCAAGTAATGGCATTGCCGTTATTATCATTTGGTATGTTTCTGTGCATCAAACTAACCATCGGATAATAATGTCCATACAATAATACGATTATTGTTAAATAGGATCCTTAGTCGAATATTATTATGGTTATGGACAATGATAATATATAAAGACTAAAGTGTGGTTGATGACAAGCGTTGTCATTGACATAGAGATGTCAAAATCAACACATAAGTATTTGTTAGAGAACAACATACTGATTGACCCGCTATGAGCATGTTTCTTGGGTAATTTTGTGACAGTCACAACATTGCTCATGATAAACATATGTATAATCCTCAGACTTGAGATCAACATGATTTCAACATAAAGATTTACGTATTTTGACATAGTCAAACGTGTGTCGTAACTGACTACATTATAAAGACTGATGATTGGATACGTGATGACCTATGTAGTGAAATATGGTTGATCAAGAAAGGATTTGTCCCTCCTACATAATGGGAGAAATATCTTCGTCCACTTGATCGAGTGAGATTAGAAAATGCATGGCCATGCTCGAATATTATGATATGAGATATCATAGAGATTCGTTTATCATAATCTATTCAAGACATCAAGAAACAATAGATGGACAACGTAAGTGTGACTAACACATGACTTGTGTTCATCTAAGATATAAATGACAAAATGATGAAATACATAAAGGAAGTTTATTTAGGAATTAGGAAAGTCAAACCATGACTTCATGCAACTTAGGTAGCAATGATGTATTGCTAGATGCCACTCATTGTTTGTAAAATTAGAACAGTTCTAATTTTGCTGCTAACGCTGCATGAACCTACAAGGGTCACACCCTTCGAATGAAACGAACAAAAAAAATTGGAAACCATACTCCCTATTTTAGGGAGGTTGCCGACAATCCCCTGCGGGATAGGAGAAATCGGCAACTCCCTGAAATGGGAATAATATTGGATAAATATTGTATTTATCAAATATTATTTAGAGTATGGAAAATATTTAGAGATTTAATATTATAGAATAAGATTCTAGAAATTTAAATATATATTTGAAATTTATATAATGTATATTTAATTCCAAGTTTATGTAGAATTAGATTCCACATAATTAAAAATATATATTTAAAATATTTAAATCCAAGTAAAGATAGCATGAGATTCTATATAATAAAAATATATATATTTGGATTAAATGTAATATATATTTAAATCCATGTTTTATGTAGAATAAGATTCTACATAATTATATATATATTTTATTTAATATTATTAAATATAATATATATTTAATATAAACCAATTTCAAGTAGAATTAGATTCTATGAATTTTGGTTGAACTTGGATTTAAGAAATTCAACTAGAATTAAGTCTCTGAATACTATTTAAAGGGACAAGGGCTAGCAACCAAAACCATCCCTCTTCCTCCTCTTGAAGATTTCGACAACACCCCTAGGGATTTCCCACTAGAATTTGACATATCCCAGAAAGCTCTCTAAGAAGCTTTTCGATATTTTTCTGGTGTTCTACTTGCCCCCTAGCAAATCCCTGAAGGTTCCCTTGCTCGATTGCAAGTCCCTGTTGAACTCCTGGTCGATTTCAGACTCCCTCTGGAATCCCTAGAGGGATTTTGACTTCTCTCTGATAGGTGTTCAAACTTGTCAAAATTTACCCTTAAGTGTTAGTGAGGCAGAAACTTTGTTCGTTTTGTTCGGGTGGACTCCGTAGAAGTCGTTGCGAACCTGTGACGATTTCGGTTTTACTTGACGTAGTTATTCCGACATACCGTTGGTTTTCTAGTTTCCAGAGTTTTAAAAGGTAACTCTTCATCTTTTTGCCCCGGATTCGTTCATGTACATGGATCCTGGCTGGATTACGTCAGATTAATTTTTCTGCTGCGCACGGGGCGTGCCGACGTGACCTAACACTACCTTGTTCCGGAACAAGAGCCTCTAGTGGCCAAATGTACCGGGATGACCCTACATGGTTCCAAAACAGGAACCTCTAGTGGCAAATCGTATCGAAACGGCACTACCCCCATTTTGATCCGGGTGCCCCTGGAGCTCAATCGTTCCGAAATCGCCTGGACACAATTTAGCTCGAAAATACATTTCGGCATCTCCAAATGTCCCCAAACTTGCCCCGAAACATCATAAACCACATAACAACTTATTATACAAACAATCTAGAGGCAAAACACCCTAAACACGACTTCAAACATGCATACACACTACAAAATGGATCTCAACCTCAGCTCATAAGAACACTTAGCTTCAAAAACACTAACAAGGCAAAACGCATAGCAATTCATCGAAGGCCACATCAAACCTCAACATAACATGGTATCAACATTTAAAACATTCTAGCAACTTAAACATAACCAAACATAGGAGTTTGAACACCAACTCCCTAACATAAAAGTCTTGTATTCCCAATGTCTAAGCATTATTACAACCACAAAACCATACTTTGAGCTTAGCAAGAACTCCAAGAACTCCTCCCTTGCCCACTTGCCTCCCGGAGCCTCTAAGGATCTGCATTGTTGAAAAAAGAGAGCGTAAGCTTAAGAGCTTAGTGAGCGGAGCTCTAAAGCACAACAACAATGCAGTTTAAAACATATATTTTAGTTTTAAAAAAAACGAAACCACTTAAGACGAGATACAATGCAATGGAAACATAGATGATACATGGTTTGCACATGCACAACCATCCCTGGTGGGACTACACATCACTGTACACAACAACTAGCATTTTTCTGATGGTACTACACATCACCGTACTCATCTACTAGTCACTACCGGTGGGACTACACATCACTGTATACAACGACTAACCATCACGTGAGGCTTGACATCAACTACGACTACACAACAATATTAGAATGGAGAGTAAAGGAAATCCACATTTTACACAACAACATAAATATCCACACACACCAACACTTAACGAAACAAGGTAAATTAGGCAAACTTACACTTGGGTTTAGGTTAGCCCTTAAGGCTCCACCCAAACCCCCAAGAAACCACTTCAAATCATTTTAAACTTCAAAACATTACCACTCACCGATAGAGCCCAAACGAAAGCCGAAACACCGATCTCAAGCCTCTGCAACACCCAATATCGCGCCCAAAGTACCCGAATCAATCTCCTCTGCTTCAAGACAACCTAAAACAGAATATTAGGATGCTAATATACTTGTAAACCAGCAACAACCCAGAAATCCACTCCTTGCAACCAAAACACATTGATTCAAACCCAAATTTCACCCAAAACTTCACTAATTTCCTTCTAGACAACCCCCAAACTGAATCCATCAATTTCAACCATCCACACACATCCAATATCATCTAGAAACATCCCTCAACATCAAAGGAACCACCAGCCACGATTTCAGCCCAAAACCAAGCCAAAAACTCTACATTTTTAACCCAAAAATCCCATTTTTAGACCCATTTCGGGTTTCCTACTATTAGCCACCATTTTAGCATTTTTAAGACACTATAACATGATTAAAAACACCCTTAAACATGGCATCAAAAGACCCAAACGAAAATCCCATGAAAAAACTCATTTCTCCAACCCAAAACAAAAAATGCATTTTAATGGGTTTAAAAGAAAGTTTTTAATGAGTACAAGTTAAATATGTAAGAATCTAAGCAAGGAAGAGATTACCTTGAAAAATCTTGCTTGGATGAGGGATTTGAGGCAATGGAATAATGAAATAGGGTTTAGGAGAGGTTTTATGTGAAAAAGGGGATTTTTGGAGAAGATGATACTTTTCAAATTTCTTTTCTTTATTTCATTTACTCAAAATTCCCATTTTCCCCTTTAAATAAAAACCCATTTTGTCTATTAAAAATGTTTTCTTTCGATTAAACTAACTCGAACCGGTTTAACCAAACCCGGTTATCTCTCGGGCCCCAAACTCGGGCATTACATAACCTTTATTTTCTCATTCGTCTCGTGGGTAAACCCCACCACCTAGTTTTACTAATTGTAAATTATTTTATACCTATTTTTTAGGGATTTGGATATGAGATCTGATATAGTTTATATATGTGTTTTAGACGACATCAACTTTGAGGAAGACGAGTTACCACCTCTTTCGCCTATTCGATCTAATCGTGCACGTACAACGAGGACTATACATAAATATTCTTTTAGATTAAGATTAGTGGTTATGTTGTTTAGTTGGTGGAAAAGTGATAGATTTTTAATGTAGATTTTTATATCATAGGTTCTGATTCAGTTAGACCCAGTGCTATACCTGAACGTGAGAGACGTTCTTCTCGACGATAAGCTATTGTTGCTTGAGGTGTGTTTCTTCTTGTGCTATATAATAATATTTTTTTATCGTGTTTCATTGTTTTATATCGTATGCATATTTTTACATGTGATGTGGGATGATGATTTTTTCGTTCATTTTTACTTGATTTGTGATTTAACTAAAAATCAGATTTATTGAATTGTGTAGCATCAGATTTATCAAACTATGAAATATCAGATTTATCGAACTATGTGTTGAGACTGTATCAAATGTGATTTTACATTATTGTTTGTATGGGCTGGGATTGTACGGTGGAAGCAATGGTTTTTACCATGCATTGATTGGTGGATGTAGAGAGTGGTTTTGGGGAACCTTACTCTTCAGACGGTGTTGTAGTTGAGATTCATTTTATCGTTTTTTATAAGTTAAGGCTTTTGAGTTGTGCATCGTCATTTGTGAATTTAAAGATTATATCGAAATATATATGTTCTTGAGTTTGAGATTTTTCTTGCACTTTAGAGACACACTAAGCTCTTTAGCTCACTCTCCCTTAGTTCTTCTTTCAGATATATGTTGACGCTCCAAAAGTACTAATTTTTATGCCTATTTCACATGCTCTTTCTTGTCTTTTAAGTACATTTAGTTGCATTTTGGTCGCAAAATCATGCATTGCATAAAGAGTAAGGATTCAATGTTATGCCAGTGTGAAGGGTTGTTTTTGGCACCTTTTTGCAGGTTGGCATAGCTGATGGCACATCTGCTCGTGGTGCATGAGCAGGTTAGCCCAAGAAGAAGAAGACGCCAAGTAAGATGTCGAGTAGTCGTTGGCACATAAGGAACTTTGTAACCCCCTCGTCCCGGTCTGGTCGGATGACCGGTCCGAGTGCGCCACACGGGGAAAACCGAAGCGAAACCCGTTAAGGCTTCCCCTCGGTTAACGACCCAAAACTTTCTTTTAACTTTAATCTTATCTAGATGCATATTAAGTCCCTATGTGAAACGCAACAGCGGAAGATTACAAACAAAGAAACGTTTACCGACCAAACAAAAACAAACAATCCATTTTTCTTCATTATAGCAGGCCGTTTCGAAACACCTATAGGGTGTTCCGAAACGCCCTGACCTGGTCAACGGGCCTGGGTCAACCACAAGGTGACCGTTTCGAAACAGGGGTGACCCGTATCGGAACGACCTTGACGGTCAATATCTCGTGGTCAACGAGATTTGACCGTTTCAGAACTTCAAAGGCCCGTTTCGGAACGGCTTCATCTCGCCAATTTCTCAAAATTCCAGTAGTGAAAACGTTCCGGAACGACCCTCATCCGTTTCGAAACGGCAGGCCATTTACACAGGGGCCGTTTCGGAACACGGGGACCCGTTCCGAAACGCCCCCTGTCTGCAGATTTTCCTGGGCTGTTTTGAGGCACAAGAATGCCCCAAAACACCTCCACAACACCAAGCAACGTCAATACAAGACAAATTAAGGTATAGCAATCATACAAGCATGCTTCAACAATATTTAGACATGCTTAAAACCAAGGCCACATCTCAATTACATGCATTCGATCAAACGTCATTCAAGCACAAGTAAAAGCTCTTAAAGCATAGCCCAACATATCAAGCAAGCAAGTAGACATAAGTTAACATTCACCATGGCAACACAACCATGCAAAAGCCATAAATATAAAGGAGTCTACACATGCTCCTATCAACCAACAACCACCACAAAACATTACACGTCCCATTGCTCCACCATTACATGTCTAAAATTTAAAATCCATACTTAGTGAATTCAATCCAAAACCACACTTGGAGGCCCTCCTCTTGCCTGAGCAACCCACGAACTAAGGATCTGCAATGTTGAACAAAGAGAGCGTAAGCAATGATGCTTAGTGAGGGTAAGCTCTAAAAACAAACCTCAACATTGCAGGGTCCGAGCACGTTCTAGCCAAAGCCATTTACACTTACCAAAAGTCCACAAGGTATAGATGCATGAGCAATATATCACATGTATGCTACAATTATGAGCTCAATACTACCATACATGCAAATACATATAAACATCCAAACAGCTCATATATCTCCACACATTGATACTCATATCAATCAACATTGGCACCTAGTTATGACTCAAATACGCGGACAACTGTTGGAACTCATATCCAACCACACAACCATTACCTGACGGTGGGATTGCACTCATCACCGGTCTCGCGGAGGGGATTCCACTCATCCTCACGCCCCGTCGATGGGATTCCACTCATCACCGACTATCATTAAATACCATTTCCGGGCGTACCCGTACTCCTCCTTGGTGACTCAACGCCACCAAGGCCACGCGCGACTTTTTGACTCATGTGTACACACTAACATCCTAATGATCGATCATTTGTATTTAAGTATACTAGTGCCAATATTTTACTCATTCCACATCACACATTTCAATCATTTCCGTGCTTAGCACGCACTCACTATGGACACAATCATAAACCATCACCATGCATGCTTTAAGAAATACAATTCATGCCTCAACTCACATGTATAAAACCATATACATAAACATCCATATCACATGGCATACAAGGCACACACACATTCATATAATTGAGTTCATCCAAAGGCTTAGATTAAGTTTAGGATTAGGCTACCACCCTAATCCTAACTCTAGGTGGGTCTACCAAGCCCAACCTAGTCCATATACTCGAACCAACTAATTTAAAACTTTTAAAAGAAAACAACCACTCACCTAAGCTCCCAAGCTCCAAAACTTAGCAAGCGATAACCTTCAAATTCCCGGATTCGATCCCGAAGCTTCTTCCACGTTTCCCCTTGCTTCAAGCCAAACAAAACACATACATCACTTCTCAAATCAATGCTAATTCAACCGTCAATCCACTTTGCAAAACACAACTCAATTTCCACAATTTCTAAAACACATAACATCTCAAAAACCCAATTTTCGGACTCCCACAACCAAGGGCTGAAATACCCAATTCCAAGCACCCAAATGACTTCCAAAATATCCCAAATCACCCTCCTAACATAGATAGACCATCAGCCCTTCAATTCCCACACAAATCCTCTCAAAAACCCCATTTTTCAAACCCTAAAATTGGCCCTAAAGACCCACTACGAAAATTCACCCAAACTTGATCAAATTCATATATGTTGTGTATTTTAGCATGATTAACAAAAACCCCAACACAATTTCTTAAGACAAATTGAAAAACCCCAATAAAATCCAATTTTCCTCATAAACCCTAATTTTCCAAACCCCCACATTTTTGAATTCTAAGACAATGGTTAGATAGAGGGTAAAGAGGAGATTAAGAAAATGACTTTACCTTTCAAAAAGCCCTTGGATTGGAGTTGAAAATGAATGGAATAGGGTTTTGCTAGTTGAGAGGTTTTGAAAGAGAGGAGGGAGGTTTTTTCATGGGTTTTGGGGAAGAAAGGGGAAAAGATGACAAAATGGAAAAAGTTTTCATCCTTTTCCAAAAAGTTTGGGCAAATTGCATTATGAGTCCTCCTCTTTTAAATTAAACTTAATTAGGTCACGTTCTGAAGTTGAGTTGTCTTAATTAACATTTTTATTTAGCCCGACTAAAACCCGGTTAACTCCTAGGCCTAAGACGTGGGTGTTACAACTCTCCCCCACTTAAGGAATTTCGTCCCCGAAATTACCTGGTGGGAACAAATACGGAAACTGCTCAACCATATCCGCTTTCCTCTCCCACGTGGCCTCTTCCACACCTCTATGTCTCCACAACACCTTGACCAACTCTATGGTCTTGCCACGCAACACTTTGCTATCAGAGGCAAGTATCTCTACGGGCTCTTCCTTATAAGACAAATCCGGATTCAACTCTATTTCTTCAACGGGCATCACATGCGAAGGATCTGATCTATATCTCCTAAGCATAGATACATGAAAGACATCATGGATCTTTTCTAACTCAGAAGGTAACCTCAACCGATAAGCTACAGGCCCAATCCGCTCAACTATCTCATACGGGCCAATGAACCTCGGACTCAACTTGCCCTTACGGCAAAATCTCATCACCTTCTTCCACGGAGATACTTTCAAAAATACTTTCTCACCAACTGAGTACTCAATCTCCTTCCTTTTTAGATCTGCATAAGACTTCTGCCGATCGGAAGCTGCTCTCAAACGGTCGCAAATCAACTTCACTTTCTCTGTGGTTCCTTTAAGCAAATCTGGCATAGGTAACAATCTCTGACCTGTCTCAGCCCAACAAATCGGAGTCCTACACCGTCTACCATATAAGGCCTCATAAGGTGCCATCTGGATACTAGACTGATAACTGTTGTTGTAAGCAAACTCAACCAACGGTAGGTGCTTCTCCCAAGAACCCTGAAAGTCAATTATACAACAACGAAGTATATCCTCTAGGATCTGTATCACTCGCTCTGACTGCCCATCGGACTGCGGATGATAAGATGTGCTGAAATGCAGACGACTGCCCAAAGCACTATGTAAACAACTCCAGAACCTCGAAGTAAATCTAGGATCCCTATCTAAAACTATAGACTTCGGAACTCCATGAAGTCTCACAATCTCACGAATGTACAAGTTTGCCAACTTGTCTAAGGAATCCGTAGTGTTCACTGCTAAAAAGTGAGCACACTTAGTGAACCTATCGACAATCACCCAAACTGAATTCTTCTTCGAAGGAGACAAAGGCAACCCCGATACAAAATCCATGGTGATTCTCTCCCATTTCCATTCCGGAATCTTCAAAGGCTGTAGTAAACCTGAAGGAACCTGATGTTCTGCCTTCACTCTCTGACAAACCATGCAACGGCTCACATACTCGGCTACATCTCTCTTCAAACCAACCCAATAGTAATCATCCTTCAAATCTCGGTACATCTTGGTACTACCCGGATGCATAGAAAAGAGACTCGAATGTGCTTCACTCAAAATCTGACGTCTCAGCTCAACATCTTCCGGTACCACAATTCTATCTCTAAAGCACAACAAACTCTCACCACTGAAACTATACTCGGTCGGTCTTCCTTCGGCTATGTCTTGAACATGAGGAACTAGGCTCGCATCTTGCAACTGCTTCTCTCTAATCAATTGAATCAAAGAAGGCTTCACTTGCAACTCGGTGATCAAACCACCATCATCAGACACACTCAATCTAGCAAACATAGCTCTCAGCTCAACGACCACTTTTCTACTCAAAGCATCGGCTACTACGTTTGCTTTACCCGGATGGTACTCGATAGTCAAATCATAATCTTTTAACAACTCTAGCCATCTCCTCTGTCTCAAGTTCAACTCTTTCTGTGTCATCAAGTACTTCAAGCTTTTGTGATCTGTGTAAACTATACACTTCTCACCATACAAATAGTGACGCCAAATTTTCAATGCAAACACAACCGCGACTAGCTCTATGTCATGAGTAGGATAGTTCTTCTCATGAATCTTCAACTGTCTAGAAGCATAAGCAACAACTCTCCTATCTTGCATCAAAACACATCCTAAGCCTACGTAGGAAGCATCACTGTAAATCACAAACTCCTTACCTGAAACAGGTTGCACTAACACTGGAGCATTCGTCAAAGCTTCTTTCAATTTTTCAAAGGCCTTTTGTCTTGCATCTGACCATTCAAACTTGACTCCCTTTTGCAACAGCTTAGTCAAGGGAGCAGCTACTCTAGAGAAGCCATCCACAAATCTCCTATAGTAACCAGCTAGTCCTAGGAAACTCCTAATCTCGGTCACGGACTTAGGTTGTTTCCACTCAACAATAGCCTCAATCTTCGATGGATCGACTCGGATGCCTTCGGCCGAAACGACATGGCCAAGAAATACAACTTCTCTAATCCAGAATTCACACTTGCTAAGCTTCGCATATAACTGATTGCTCAACAACCTCTGTAAAACAAATCTCAAGTGCTCATCATGCTCTTCTTCTGTCTTCGAGCACACAAGTATATCATCAATGAAGACAACCACAAACCGGTCTAGATAGTCTCTAAAAATTCTGTTCATCATGTCCATGAATGCTGCTGGTGCATTCGTGAGCCCAAATGGCATCACAAGAAACTCATAGTGGCCATATCTAGTCCTAAAAGCTGTCTTCGGAACATCACACTCTTTCACTTTTAACTGGTAGTACCCGGATCTCAAATCTATCTTCGAGAACACTGAAGCACCCCTCAACTGATCAAACAAGTCATCTATACGCGGCAACAGATACTTGTTCTTCACAGTCAACTGATTCAGCTGTCTATAGTCAATACACATGCGCATGCTACCATCTTTATTTTTCACAAACAACACTGGAGCACCCCACGGAGAACTACTAGGTCTAATGAAACCATGGTCTAATAATTCTTGCAACTGACTCTTCAATTCTTTCAACTCTTTCGGAGCCATACGATACGGAGCTATCGAAACCGGACTAGACCCTGAAACTGTCTCAATCACAAACTCAACATCTCTGTCAGGAGGCAAACCCGGCAACTCTTCAGGAAACACATCTGGAAAGTCACACACTGTTATGATATCCTTCGGTCTGGCTTCACTCATATCTGGATTCATAACATAAGCTAAATAGGCCCCACATCCAGAGTCCATTAACCTATGAGCCTCTAAAGCTGACACCACATTAGACAAGAACTTAATGTTCTCGCCCACTACCACTACCTCGTAATCATCAGAGAGTTTCAAGGAGATTCTCTTTGTCTCAAAATCCACACTAGCTCGATGCTCAACCAACCAGTCCATACCCAAGATGATATCAAAACCATAGAAGGGAAGTTCCATCATATCAACTGAGAACACATGACCCTGAATCTTCAGTGGACACCTCCTATACATACGCCTAACTACAACTGTCTCACCAAAAGAGCTAGTAACATGCATACCTACATCTAAGATCTCAACATGAATGTCTAACTTCCGTGCATGCTCACTCAGAATGTAGGAATGCGTAGAACCCGAATCAACCAAAGAAAGCAAAGACATAGACTGTAACTCGAAATTACCTGCTATCACATCGGTGTCGTTCCCGGCCTCTCTCTGAGCATAAACCCTCGCTGGTCCTCCCGCCTCTGGCTGCACTGCCACAACATGAGCAAGGTTCCTCTGAGCATCTACCCTAGGTGCATCAGCCCTCGGCTGGAAGTAGCCACGACCGCGCCCACGGCCTCTCTGAAAATCATTACCTCTTGCAGGAGGCTGGGCAATGTTCGGTGCCTGAGCTGCCTGACGCGGACAGTCCCTCCTAAAGTGGTCCCTCGAACCATAGTTCCAGCAAGCATGAAAGTTACCCCAGCACTCTCCAGTGTGCTGTCTCCCACACTGTGCACACTCGGGCAAGCGCCCTCCTCCTCTATGGCCCTGATGGCCCCTACCATGATGGCCACCGCCACGCCTCTGATCAAACTGATGTCCGCCACCTCTGTGCCTCTTAGCATCTCTACCATCAAAGTGGTTATGCCTCTTTCCAGATCCAGAACCACAAGCTCGTTTGGCTGAACCCAAACTATGCTCCAAATCCTTGGCCCTCGCGACCAACACATCAAAGTCTGAGTAGTCAGAAGCCAACGTGTACCTCTTAACCTCTTCATTCAATCCGTATCGGAATCGTTTGCAGCGTTCCACTTCAGTAGGAACCAACTCTGGGGCATACTGACTCAAGCGAACAAAGCGGATCTCATAATCAGTCACTGAAGCATCTCCCTGAGTGAGAGCCATGAACTCTCTCTTCTTCTCATCTAGGTACCTCGGTCCTAAGTACCTCTTCCGGAAAGTAGACTCAAAGAAATCCCAATCTATCTCGGCCTCTGGAATCCCGGTAGTGATGGTGACCCACCAGGTGTAGGCATCACCCTGAAGCAGTGAGATCACACAACCCAATCTACGTGCGCCCGCACAACCCATCTGAGCCAAAATATGAACTGTCTTCTCTAACCATAACTCCGACCTCTCCGGAGTAGATCCTCTAAACTCCTCGGCCCCTAAGCTACGGAGCCTCTCCAACGGTAAGCTAGCATCATCACCCCTAGGCTGAGCTGCAGCCTGGGCTCCCGCAACTGCGGCCTGGAATGCTCCCGCTATTGCTTGGACAAGCGGAGTCATGTCAATCCCAGCTGGACCTTGGCCACCTTGGCCACCTTGAGGTCCATTTCCCCCGGCTCCATCCTCGCCCCCAACTCCCGGTGGAGGAGGTGGTGGTGGTGGAGGGGGTGGAGGAGCGCCAACTCCCGCTACCCCTGGTCCTTCTATGTGAGCTCCCGCACCAACTACCGGCTCAACGGGAGCCACAACTCGCGGTTCCTGACGAACCAACCTCGGTCTACCTCTCGGTCTAGACATTGCTCTCTCAGATATTAACTACAACCACAACAACGACACACAAATTGGGTTAGCAAGGTGAGGCTCCCAAGTGTCCAAGTATGTTTCCTCACTTAAAAATCATTTTTTCAGTGTAATAGTAGCAGTGGGACCCACACACACATGCTTAAAAGTAAAACAATCAGCATACTTGTCACATAAGCAACCATTCTTGCAGAACAAACAAACAGTCCATTTTTCTTCATTATAGCAGGCCGTTTCGAAACACCTATAGGGTGTTCCGAAACGCCCTGACCTGGTCAACGGGCCTGGGTCAACCACAAGGTGACCGTTCCGAAACAGGGGTGACCCGTATCGGAACGACCTTGACGGTCAATATCTCGTGGTCAACGAGATTTGACCGTTTCGGAACTTCAAAGGCCCGTTTCGGAACGACTTCATCTCGCCAATTTCTCAAAATTCCAGTAGCGAAAACGTTCCGGAACGACCCTCATCCGTTTCGAAACGGCAGGCCATTTACACAGGGGCCGTTTCGGAACACGGGGACCCGTTCCGAAACGCCCCCTGTCTGTAGATTTTCCTGGGCTGTTTTGAGGCACAAGAATGCCCCAAAACACCTCCACAACACCAAGCAACGTCAATACAAGACAAATTAAGGTATAGCAATCATACAAGCATGCTTCAACAATATTTAGACATGCTTAAAACCAAGGCCACATCTCAATTACATGCATTCGATCAAACGTCATTCAAGCACAAGTAAAAGCTCTTAAAGCATAGCCCAACATATCAAGCAAGCAAGTAGACATAAGTTAACATTCACCATGGCAACACAACCATGCAAAAGCCATAAATATAAAGGAGTCTACACATGCTCCTATCAACCAACAACCACCACAAAACATTACACGTCCCATTGCTCCACCATTACATGTCTAAAATTTAAAATCCATACTTAGTGAATTCAATCCAAAACCACACTTGGAGGCCCTCCTCTTGCCCGAGCAACCCACGAACTAAGGATCTGCAATGTTGAACAAAGAGAGCGTAAGCAATGATGCTTAGTGAGGGTAAGCTCTAAAAACAAACCTCAACATTGCAGGGTCCGAGCACGATCTAGCCAAAGCCATTTACACTTACCAAAAGTCCACAAGGTATAGATGCATGAGCAATATATCACATGTATGCTACAATTATGAGCTCAATACTACCATACATGCAAATACATATAAACATCCAAACAGCTCATATATCTCCACACATTGATGCTCATATCAATCAACATTGGCACCTAGTTATGACTCAAATACGCGGACAACTGTTGGAACTCATATCCAACCACACAACCATTACCTGACGGTGGGATTGCACTCATCACCGGTCTCGCGGAGGGGATTCCACTCATCCTCACGCCCCGTCGATGGGATTCCACTCATCACCGACTATCATTAAATACCATTTCCGGGCGTACCCGTACTCCTCCTTGGTGACTCAACGCCACCAAGGCCACGCGCGACTTTTTGACTCATGTGTACACACTAACATCCTAATGATCGATCATTTGTATTTAAGTATACTAGTGCCAATATTTTACTCATTCCACATCACACATTTCAATCATTTCCGTGCTTAGCACGCACTCACTATGGACACAATCATAAACCATCACCATGCATGCTTTAAGCAATACAATTCATGCCTCAACTCACATGTATAAAACCATATACATAAACATCCATATCACATGGCATATAAGGCACACACACATTCATATAATTGAGTTCATCCAAAGGCTTAGATTAAGTTTAGGATTAGGCTACCACCCTAATCCTAACTCTAGGTGGGTCTACCAAGCCCAACCTAGTCCATATACTCGAACCAACTAATTTAAAACCTTTAAAAGAAAACAACCACTCACCTAAGCTCCCAACCTCCAAAACTTAGCAAGCGATAACCTTCAAATTCCCGGATTCGATCCCGAAGCTTCTTCCACGTTTCCCCTTGCTTCAAGCCAAACAAAACACATACATCACTTCTCAAATCAATGCTAATTCAACCGTCAATCCACTTTGCAAAACACAACTCAGTTTCCATAATTTCTAAAACACATAACATCTCAAAAACCCAATTTTCGGACTCCCACAACCAAGGGCTGAAATACCCAATTCCAAGCACCCAAATGACTTCCAAAATATCCCAAATCACCCTCCTAACATAGATAGACCATCAACCCTTCAATTCCCACACAAATCCTCTCAAAAACCCCATTTTTCAAACCCTAAAATTGGCCCTAAAGACCCACTACGAAAATTCACCCAAACTTGATCAAATTCATATATGTTGTGTATTTTAGCATGATTAACAAAAATCCCAACACAATTTCTTAAGACAATTTGAAAAACCCCAATAAAATCCAATTTTCCTCATAAACACTAATTTTCCAAACCCCCACATTTTTGAATTCTAAGACAATGGTTAGATAGAGGGTAAAGAGGAGATTAAGAAAATGACTTTACCTTTCAAAAAGCCCTTGGATTGGAGTTGAAAATGAATGGAATAGGGTTTTGCTAGTTGAGAGGTTTTGAAAGAGAGGAGGGAGGTTTTTTCATGGGTTTTGGGGAAGAAAGGGGAAAAGATGACAAAATGGAAAAAGTTTTCATCCTTTTCCAAAAAGTTTGGGCAAATTGCATTATGAGTCCTCCTCTTTTAAATTAAACTTAATTAGGTCACGTTCTGAAGTTGAGTTGTCTTAATTAACATTTTTATTTAGCCCGACTAAAACCCGGTTAACTCCTAGGCCTAAGACGCGGGTGTTACAAACTTTAATGCCAAGCATCGGTCGGCAAAGAAGAACATTTGATGCCAGACCAAGAAGATGTTGGCCCCGAAAAAATAGGACTGGATCAGGCTGAAAGAAAATAGGGATTGAATCAATCTCCAAAAAAAATAATGGACAAGCAGTGCTAAGCGCGGTTGGTAGTACCATGTCGAGCTGCGATGCAAGAAGAGCAATGACACGATGACATCAGCCCTAATCTGATCAGCCTTAGGATTCAAACGTTGGATAAGATGACCACCTTCCTTATCCCTGCATGTTCAAATTCAAATCTAAGATAATCCTAGGCTATCCATAGAGTCCCATTTAAATCCGATCAAAGAAAACTTGAGGAGAGCGAAAAAACGAGGGGAGTGATCGGAGATAAGGTTCAACAGTCGACTAAGAGCCTGGCTGTGAAGAGCTGCATCGAGAAACCCTCTTCTAGCCCATCCTCTTTGTTGTTATTTTATTTTCACTTAGTTTTAATGATCATGGATGTTAAAAACGATGATGGTTTTTTGGTTGATACCCTCAGCATGAACAAATTTCATAGTTGGTAAAGTGTGTTTGCGTTTGAACGCTATGTTTTTGTTTAGTTTTTAATAAATCAACACTGCCTCGACACTGTTTTTCATATATGACATGTTTACTATTTTTTAGTGTGCTACCAAGCGACAACTGACACTCCATTTTTAAAATATTATACCAAGCGACGACTGGCATAGTTAGCCTATTACAACTCAATATTATAACTGACTTGGGTGGCAACGATCAGTTGTTAGATACTAAGGAGAGATGCTTCGAAAGAAGATGTTCAAGTAGATGAACTTACTTCGGGAGTGAAATCTACCCCTTAGGAGTAAAGATTGATACTTAATCGAATTGATTTATGAAAAAAAACATTCACTATAGACGTATAGGGGTTTTCCATGATTAATTTAGGGTAATGCTATTGACAGAGACATTGCTACTTTTGAATCTGCTCAGCAAACAATGCCAAGAAAGAATTTATTAAAGGCTGACATGACATGAATAGAGTGAAAACCAGGCACTCCTTGCCAATGCTCGTCATTTGCTAAGACACCTTCCTTGCCATCGTTTAAATTTACTTTTCGCACTTTCATTATCTTTTCATTTTTCAAAAACCACTCTATATCAAAAACATCTTTTTCACAAGACAAGTAATTATCAAAGCAATTAAATCCCAAACGCAATTTCTGTGGGATCGACACTCAGCTTAACTATTGTATTACTTGCAGACCGTGTATACTTGCACGCAATATATTTTCTTGGCACTGAGTTAACACCTTTCCAATATCTTTTACGCCCTATTGCCAGCAAATAATCATTCAAGTCGAGAGTCTACAATATACACATAGACATATGTGACTCGGTACTTAGAGCATCTCTTATTTTACTCGGTTAATTTATCATCGGCATGAACTTTATTTTAGACTATCAAATTAATACTATTTTATGTTATAGGAAATTTACGTATTTTTTAGATATCTTATTAAATGATCGGATTATTTTTACAACGTTTGAATTTTGTATACAATTGTGGTATTTTACGATATTTATTGTTATCTAATAATTAATTTGTTTTATAAATTATTTAAACCTGAAATCTATTATCTGAGAGAAAAGTTTTTAATAGTGACTTTCTAAACTCGGTCGTTTCTTCTAAGCCGGGTTTAGGGGTTACATGTACGCAGGTATATACATATAAATGGCGTCTACTTCCATTGAAACCTATAATTGTTGAGATGACATTTGGACTTGGTCGATTCCCTTTGTTTCCTTCACCATTTCTGTTGTTTCTTTTGCTTTCCAATTGTTTTCTTTTGTGGGTTTTGTGCCTAATTTGCTGTTAGGCACTATTTGATGCCATTAATCGTATCACATAAAAACTCCTATTGTCATTAACAGCGTCTTTTCTCTTCCTTCCCTTTTGTGTTCATGAAAATAATAATTATAGTAATGTACCAAAATGATAATTATACCTATAATTGGTGCAATAGTCCAACATATTGTACTCTAAATCAGAAAAAAATAACAAATCTCTAATATGAACAAAATAAATAATTTGAAAGATTTAAAAAGTGAGAATTATGTAAAACCTATTTCGATTTTGATATAACAAATTGTTTAAGGGACTAAATTGTAAAAGAAAATAAGTTTTTAAGTATTCAAAAGTCTCACAAACCGACAAGGAAAAATTTCCAAGTCTGAAACCTAAACCCAAATAAAATTTCTAAGTCTGAAACCTAAACCCAAATAAATTTTCTAAGTGTTTTTCAAGCCAAATTCTTCAAACACGCCCAGGCGTATTGATACGCCTTATGCGTTTCGATACGGGTTTTCACTACTAGAATTTTTACTTGGCATACCGTTTCGATAAAGCCTTCATCTGGGTTTGTCTTTAAGCTTTAGCGTATCAATACGATCATGCTTGTTTCGATACGACATTCATATGAGTTTAAGTTTATGTTTTAGCGTACCGATACGGCCTCCACCATATCCATGCGGTGTCTTAAAGATTTTCAAATCTTTGAATTTATTAATTTGACCGTTGCCTTGTCAGTTATCGGAATCAACAAATTTTAAATGACCGTTTACCCGTACCGATGCAATTTTTGCAGTCAAATTTCAGTGAGCAAACTTCGTACCGATACGGCCTAGCCGTTTCGATACAACCCCCATTTTACATTAAGGTCGTTTCGATATGCCCTCACTCGTATCGATACTCTCATGCTTTTTTACTCTACAATGGCTCTTTCTTCTTATGGCAGGTACCGATACATGTATTCTTGTACCGATACAGATGCCTACCAAACAACATTTATTGCGCTAAAAATACAGCCCAACGGCTCTATTGATGACTTCAACCACCCAAACGGTTAAAAGTAAAAAAGGGGATATAAAAGCAAATTGGATATAAAAGCATCCAAGAAAAATCCAATCACTTTGAGCTTTTTGAGTCAAACCCTTATACCCAACTTGTGTAATCTTCATTGTAATTCTTTATTTCAAGTTTGAGGGGTCTACATTTGTATTTGGGAAAATCACCTATCTATTGAGAGGTCAAATTTGCCAAACATTTCTTGTAAAAGAGTGAATTTGATTAAGCTTTGGGTAGAAAGCTTAATCGGTTTGTAATGATTTCCTCCTAACCCTTAATTAATTTTTTTAACTTAGGCCTAAAGAATATTTTTTCTATCATACTTGCCCAAAACTAATAATGTTGTCATTCACTTTCAATTTCATCAATTTAGCCTATGAAATACTTGAAGCATTTGGACTTATGAATACTTATTTGGGGCAAAATATATCCATTTGTTAATAAACAATAAAAATGAATCTCAAAAGTCATTGTTACTCTAGTTCAAGGTTGATTCCACTAAAAATATGTATGAGGAATAACATTAGACTTTGGCTGACGAGAGACAATAGAAGACTTTTCAAGTGAAAGTGTTCAATTTTTTAGTATTTCATAAATAAAATGTTTTTTTTATAATTTATAATTTATGTTTTTTAATTTTACTTAATTTTAAAACTTTTAATTGATTTTATTATAGTATTTTTAACATTTATTTTTAAAATATTTGAATAATTTTTACATTTCAATATTTTAAATTTTTAACAATTTCTTAAATTCTTAATTTATTTGCTTAAAGGTTAAACAAACCTTTAAATTTTTTTATAAAAATCAATTAAGCCTTTGAACTCGACCAAAAAATACATTATTTTTTCTCTACCACATCATCATTTACACATAAATAGCCAGACTAGCACAATGGATCACCATGTAAACCCAATTAACAATTACGTAAGCACCACATTATCATTTAAAGGACTACATTTATGCAATTTAGGAAATTAAATTCGAGAACTAAATTGACGAATTTAAAACGATGACAACATTTGTATATATAACGAACCCTTCCTCTCTTTGTCAACTAAAAGTACAATAAATTGGTTCTTGAAGAAATATGAATAGATTTCTCTCTTTTTGATTCTCTGAAGAATCCATTATAAACAGAAGAAAATGAAGAGCAAGAAGCCGCCATTGAAGCTCTTCCTTCCTTCTCAAGTAAACCCAATCAGTTCCATTTGGTAAGTTCTTTTCTTCTCTAAGTTTCGGATCAAAGACTCCATTTTTATTTAGTAAATTGGTTCTTGAATCAAATTCTTGTTTTTTTTCTTCTTGGAATGTGACAGATGATGACGATGAATTGATGCAAAGATATTGTTTATTTCTTGGAAATCAAGGTTGGTTTCGAATTCTCAATGGAAGATCTTGAGACCGTCAAAGCGGTGTGGAAGTTCTGCACATAAATGGTGTAGTACACAACTTGTTCCACATAAATGGTGTGGAAGTTCATTTGCTATGAAAGTGGATTTCTGCACCATTTATGTCGAACAAGTTGTACGTCCACTGTCCTAAGAGTTCTAAGTTCCCTGAGGTTATTTATTATAATGAAACCCTTTTTTCCCCTCATTTGATCTGTTTTTTTTTTTATCGATTCGTCCGCTTTGTTGTTTTTGCAGTTGAAGGCTAGTGAGGTCTCGGACATAATGAAAGATTTTGATGAACCAGGCCACCTTGCTCCTACGGGGTTACACCTTGGTGGCTCCAAATATATGGTGATCCAGGGTGAGCCTGGTGCTGTCATTCGTGGGAAAAAGGTGATATAACTTTATTGTTATAATTATGAATAATAATAGTGACTCATTGATATGTTGTCACTATACTCCCCCAACCCCTCCCCCACCAAAAAAATAAAAAAATAAAGCTGAGTCTTAATTGATAATAGCAACTTGATTTAGTCACAATACGACATTAATAGTGACGTTTTATTTGTGACTTAATTTAAATTTGTCCAAAAAAGTAACCAAAGAGTAACATGTCACGATTACTAATTTCATTAGTGACACAAACAAATTACGTCACAAATAACCTACCTTTTGTGATGAAACACAATCAAATGGTCACTAAAAATTAATCTTGCTTGAAATTGGGTTAAAATTGTGTATGTGCAGGGACCAGGAGGGATCACTATTAAGAAAACCGGACAAGCTCTCGTGCTTGGCATTTACGAGGAGCCGGTGACTCCGGGACAATGCAACATAGCTGTCGAGAGGTTGGGTGATTATCTTGCCGAGCAGGGCCTTTAGTCGGCTTATCTTCCATTGAAACCAAAGGATTTGGCGTCCACTTCCATTGAAACCTATGGTTGTTGAGATGGCATTTGGACTTGGTTGATTCCCTTTGTTTCCTTCACCATTTCTGCTGCTTATTTCTGGTTTTCAATTGTTTTTCTTTTGTGGGTTTTGTGTATAACTTGTCGTTAGGCACTATTTGATGCCTAAATCGTCTGTTCTTGTTCATGTTTTGCCAAGTTTTTTCCTACATGACAATCGATTACATAAAAGCTACTATTGTCATTGACAGTCTCTTCTCTTCTCTCTCTCTCTCTTTTTTTTTCCGTTTTGTGTCTATGAAAATAATTATTATGGTTCCTCAAAAAAATTATTATAATAACGTACCAAAATGATGTTTATACCGATAATTGGTGCAATAGTACGATACATTATACTCTAACATGAGCAATACAAATTGGTAACTAAGTTGATTTTTGGGAACAAATTGATTAAAAAATACTAAGTACTAATTTCTTTTAAAATAAAATCAAGATTAGGTTTAAGTATCAATTTGATTCAATAAGCCATGTTCAAGAACCAATTTTAACTTTAACCGTTAATTAATTTGTTTTTTTAATTTAGGCCTAAAGAGTATTTTTTTTTCTATCATACTTGCCCAAAACTAATAATGTTGCCCTTTACTTTCAATTTCATCAATTTAGCCTATGAAATCCTTGAAGCATTTGGACTTATGAATACTTCTTTGGGGCAAAATATATCCATTTGTTAATAAACAATAAGAATGAATCTCAAAAGTCATTGTTACTCTAGTTCAAGGTTGATTCCACTAAAAATATGTATGAGGAATAACATTAGACTTTGGCTGACGAGAGACAATAGAAGACTTTTCAAATGAAAGTGTTCAATTTTTTAGTATTTCATAAAAAATTGTTTTTTATAATTTATAATTAATGTTTTTTTAATTTTTACTTAATTTTAAAACTTTTAATTGATTTTATTATAGTATTTTTTGACATTTATTTTTAAAATATTTGAATAATTTTTACATTTTCAATATTTTAAAATTTTAACAATTTCTTAAATTCTTAATTTATTTGCTTAAAGATTAAACAAAATTTTGATTTTTTTTATAAAAATCAATTAAGCCTTTGAATTCGACCAAAAGATACATTATTTTCTCTCTACCACATTATCATTTACACATAAATAGCCAGACTAGCACAATGGATCACCATGTAACCCAATTAACAATTACGTCAGCACCACATTATCATTCAACAATGGTTTTAATTGATCAAAGGACAACATTTATGCAATTTAGGAAATTAAATTGGAGAACTAAATTGACGAATTTAAAACGATGACAACATTACTAATTTTAGAATGGTAAAATTACACCTTAAGCCTTTAATTTAACTACTTTTGCGGCATTACCATTTGTATTTATACCGAACCCTTCCTCTCTTTGTCAACTAAAAGTACAATAATTTGGTTCTTGAACAAATATGAATAAATTTCTCTCTTTTTGTTTCTCTTAAGAATCCATTATAAACAGACGAAAATGAAGAGCAAGAAGCCGCCATTGAAGCTCTTCCTTCCTTCTCAAGTAAACCCAATCAGTTCCATTTGGTAAGTTCTTTTCTTCTCTAAGTTTCGGATCAAAGACTCCATTTTTATTTAGTAAATTGGTTCTTGAATCAAATTCTTGTTTTTTTTTCTTGGAATGTGACAGATCATGACGATGAATTGATGCAAAGATATTGTTTATTTCTTGGAAATCAAGGTTGGTTTCGAATTCTCAATGGAAGATCTTGAGACCGTCAAAGCGGTGTGGAAGTTCTGCACATAAATGGTGTAGTACACAACTTGTTCCACATAAATGGTGTGGAAGTTCATTTGCCTTGTGGGGAAATCAGATTCTATGAAAGTGGATTTCTGCACCATTTATGTCGAACAAGTTGTACGTCCACTGTCCTTCCCAATAACTTTGATGGTCTTAAGGTCTTCCAATGAGAATTCAAAATAGGAAGACACTTGATAACGATGATAAGATTTCGTTGGAGTTCGGTTTGCTCGTGACATCAAATATTTAAGGAATCTCCGGTAGGTTTCTTTGGTTCCCACACCTAATATTTTCATGGATTGATTCAAAGATATTGTTTCTTTCTTGGAATCCAAGGTTGATTTTGAATTCTCATTGGAAGATCTTGAGACTGTCAAAGACATTTTTCATTGTGCTTGTGCAATTGCAGGTCATGCAGATGAACATGTGGTCTGCAACCATTCTTTTTACCGACATGGACTGGGGATCTCTGGCCGATGTAGTCCGTAGAATCGTATCTTGCAGCCATGTGAACTGTAACACCCAAAATTTCCCATAAATAAAAAAACCTAAATTTTAAAATCCCTAATTTAGTAACCCTAGAATTTGTAAATTTCTAATTCAAAACCTACTTTGAATATAAGGATCAATTGGGCTTAAACTATATTTTAGTGACCTTATTGTGATAAATCAAGTTTTGGTGGGCTATTATGAAAAGCAGGTTAACCTAAGAACCCATATGTCGCAATTTTCCCAAAGTTATAGGTTGTATAATCCGCTGCAGCCGCTATTCCCCATCTCCCTCATCTCTCCCCATATCTCCCTCATTCGAATAACATACCCTCCCACCTCTCGAAATCATTTTTTATGCTTTTTGTTTCAATTCGGTGAATTTCTATCATCGCACAACCACAACTTTTATTTTCTCATTCGTCTCGTGGGTAAACCACATCACCTAGTTTTATTAATTGTAAATTATTTTATACTTAGTATTTTTTGAGGGATTTAAATATGAAATCTGATGTAGTTTATATGTGTTTTAGACGACATTTACTTTGTGAAAAACGAGTTACCACCTCCTTCGCCTATTCAATCTAACCGTGCATGTACCACGGGGATTAGTGGTTGTGTTGTTTAGTTGGTGCCATATTGATAGATTTTTTATGTAGATTTTTATATCGTAGGTTCTGATTTAGCTAGGCATAATTCTAGACCTAGACGTGAAAACGTTCTTCTCGACGATAAGCTATTGCTGCTTGAGGTGCGTTTCTTCTTGTTCTATATAATAATAAATTTTACCGTGTGTTATTGTTTTACATATGATGTAGCATGATAATTTTTTCGTGCATTTTTACTTGATTTGTGATTTAACTAAACATCAAATTTATTGAATTGTGTATCATTGGATTTATCGAACTATGAAATATCAGATTTATCGGACAATGTGCTGAGACTGTTTCAAATATGATTTTACATCGTTGTTTGCATGGGTTGGGATTGTGCAGTGAAAGCAATGATTTTTACCACATATTGATTGGTGGGTGTAGAGACTGGTTCTGGGGAACCTTACTCTTTGGACGGTGTTGTAGTAGGGATTCATTGTATCGTTTTTTTATAAGTTAAGGCTTTTGAGTTGTACATCGTCATTTATGAATTTAAAGATTATATCGAAATATATATATTCTTGAGATTAAGATTTTTCATGCACTTTAAAGGCACACTAAGCTCTTTAGGTTATTTCCCCTTAGTTCTTCTTTCAGATATACACAAAGACATAGGTAACTCATACTTGAAGCATCTTATATTTTACTCGGCTAATTTATCATCAGTATGAAATTTATTTTAGACTATCATAGGGATGGACACGGGTCGGGTAGGGTCGGGTTTTTGGCCCACCCGAACCCCACCCGAAAATAGGCACCCTAAACCCGCACCTGAACTTTTTCTTCAAAAAATTCGACCCGAAAATAAATATATTAAAATCGACTCCGACTCCGACCCGACCCAACCCGAACTATATAAAATAAATTAATTTTAGGGACCTAATTGTAAAAAAATAATTTTTAGGGACTTAATTATAAAAAAATTATAATTTAAAGGACTAAATTATAAATAAAAATCAATTTTAAGGACTTAATTATAAAAAAAATATATAAAGAGGGGTATTATTATAAATATCCCAAAAAATTTAGGGAAAATATTACACTATTAGTCCCGGGCCGGATATTTTCCATCCTAAACCCGGACTCGAACCCGATTTTTTCATTATAAAATCCGACCCGATCGGATCCGGATATAATTCCCATCCCTAGACTATCATATTAATATTATTTTATGTTTTGGGACATTTACGTATTTTAGACTGTGGAACTTTATATTTTTTAGATTATGTTTCAGCATGTATTTACACACTTTATTTCAGACATCTTATTAAATGATCGTGTTAATTTTATAATGTTTGAGTTTTGTAAACAATTGTAGTATTTTATGGTATTTATTGTTATTTAATAATTAACTTGTTTTATAAATTATTTAAATCTAAAATCTATTATTTGAGGGAATTTTTTTTAATAGTGACTTCCTAAACTCAGTCGTTTTTTCTAAGCTGGGTTTAGAGGTTACATGTACGCATGTATATACATATAAATGGCGTCTACTTCCATTGAAACCTATGGTTGTTGAGATGGCATTTGGACTTGGTTGATTCCCTTTGTTTCCTTCACCATTTCTGCTGTTTCTTCTGCTTTCCAATTGTTTTCTTTTGTGGGTTTTGTGCATAATTTGCTGTTAGGCACTATTTGATGCCATTAATCGGATCGTCTGTTCTTGTTCATGTTTTTCCTACATCACATAAAAGCTCCTATTGTCACTAACACCGTCTCTTCTCTTTCCTTCCCTTTTGTGTTCATGAAAATAATAATTATAGTAATGTACCAAAATGATAATTATACCTATAATTGGTGCAATAGTCCAGCATATTGTACTCTAAATCAGAAAAAAATAATAACAAATCTCTAACATGAACAAAATAAATAATTTGAAAGATTTAAAAAGTGAGAATTATGTAAAACCTATTTCGATTTTGAGATAATAAATTGTTTAAGGGACTAAATTATAAAAGAAAATAAATTTTTAAGTATTCCAAAGTCTCACAAATCGATAAGGAAAATTTTCTACGCTTGAAACCTAAACCCAAATAAATTTTCTAAGTGTTTTTCAAGCCAAATTCTTCAAACATGCACAAGCGTATCGATATGCCCTAGGCGTTTCGATACGGTTTTTCACTACTGGAATTTTTACTTGGCATATCGTTTCGATACGGCCTTCGTCTGAGTTTGTATTTAAGCTTTAGCGTATCGATACAGCCATGCCCGTTTCGATACGATATTCATCTGGTTTAAGTTTATGCTTTAACGTACCGATACGGCCTCCATCGTATCGATACCGTGTCTTAAAGATTTTCAAATCTTTTTCATTTATTAATTTGACCGTTGCCTTGTCAGTTATCGGAATCAACAAATTTTAAATGACCATTTACCCGTACCGATAAGCCTAAGAGGCGTACTGATGTAATTTTTGCACTCAGATTCCAGTGAGCAAAATTCGTTCCGATACGGCCTAACCTTTTCAATACGAAACCCATTTTACACTAAGACCATTTTGATACGCCTCTCACGCGTATCGATACGTATCTCACGCGTATCGATACGCCCATGCTTTTTACTTTACAATAACTCTTTCTTATTATGGCAGGTACCTATATAACTGTTCGTGTGCCGATACAGATACCTACCAAACAACATTTACTGCGCCAAAAATACAACCCAACGACTCTATTGATGACTTCAACCACCCAAACGGTTAGAAATCAATAAGGGGATATAAAAGCAGGCCTCCAAAGCTTCAACAACAATTTTTTTTGAAAGAATTTAAAAAGCATGAAAGCAAAATCCAATCACTTTGAGCTTTTAGAGTCAAACCCTTGTATCAAACTTGTGTAATCTTCATTGTAATTCTTTATTTCAAGTTTGGGGAGTGTACATTTGTATTTGGGAAAATCATCTACCGATTGAGAGGTCAAAATTTCATTTGTCAAACACTTCTTGTAAAAGAGTGAGTTTGATTAAGCTTTGGGTAGAAAGCTTAATCGATTTGTAACGGTTTCCTCCTAAGCCTAGAAAAGGGGAGGAATTCATTTAGTTAATTGTTTGAAATCCTTAGTGGGAAGCTAAGGTAGTGAATGTATAGATTGTTAGAAGCTTGAACCACTATAAATTTTTGTGTCCTTATTTTTCTCATTTCCAATTTGCTTCCCTTCAATTTTTTAATCACCAATTCACCACCTCTTGGCCATATTGTTTGATTGATTATATCAACAATTGGTTTCAGAGTTACACTTATTTGAAGGATTAACATTCTCTTGAGTCGATTGTAGGAGAGATACATCAATCTACATTCAAGCCATGCCATCTACCTCCGGCCAAAACTTGTACGAGTCTTAATCGATCATCAAACCATATTTCTTCAATTGAGACAACTATCCATATTGGAAGAATCAGATGAGGCTATTCATCAAGTCCAACGACTTTGTCCTTTGGGATGTAATCGAAGATGGTCCATACATTTCGATGAAGCAAGAAGGAGATAGACAAGTTCCAAAATCAAAGAAAGAAATGACGAATGATGAAAGAAGAAAGCCACAAGTAAACGACAAGGCCTTGCACATGCTCTTTTGTGCACTTGGACCGAATATGTATTCGAAGATGTCTTTGTGTACAAGTGCAAAGGAGGTGTGAGACACGCTCGAGACCACTTATGAGGGCACCAACGACGTAAAGGAGACCAAGATTGGAATCCTCAACTTAGCTATGAGAATTTCAAGATGAAGCTCAATAAGAACGTCACAAAGATGTTCGATCGTTTCTCTCGTCATCGTCAACAGTCTCAAAGGCTTTGGAGAAGTCATCCTCGAAGACAAGCTTGTCCAAAAACTCCTCTATTCTCTTATCGAGTCATGAGATGGGAAGAGAACCACCACCATTGAGGTAAATGATTTGAAGAATTTGAAGCTCGATGGTCTTATGAGTTCTCTTCTTACTCATGAGATCATGAAGCAAGGTAGAGAAGAAGAAAAGAGAAAAGAAGAGAAGAAGATGGAGAAGAAAGAGGTAGAGAAGAAGAAACTCGAAATTACTCTTAAAGCTTCTTTTGAAGAGAGTGATTCGAGTGAGGAGGAAGACGAGAAGATGGCTATGCTAGCCAAAAGATTCACTCGATTCATGAAGTCCAACCAAGGAAGAAATTTCAATAGAAGAGGAGACTTTAAGAACAAGAAAAAGGAGGAGGAGAAGGATCAACTCATATGCTTTGAGTGCAAAAAGCCGGGGCATATTCGAACCGATTACCCTCAACTCAAAAGAAAGAGCTTTGGGAAGAAGAAGAATCTCAAGACAAACATTGCTACTTGGAGTGATGAGGAATCATCCGATGAAGAGGAGCAAGAAGTTGCCAACCTTTGTCTCATGGTGTTTGAAGAGGATCCTAAGGTAACCTCTAACTCATATACATTCGATTTTTCTTTTGAAGAGCGTCAAGAAGTTTATGATGAGTTACAAGAGGTTTATGACGAGTTGGTGGAGAAGTTTAACGAATCGATTTTGAAAAACAAGAAAACGATTTCCGATTTGAAAAACCAAAACAATTCTTTATCCAAAACCAACTCCAAACTTGAAAAGAAGGTTTGCGATTTACAAGAAAATCTAAAGTATTTTGAAAAAGAAAATGTTGATTTAAACAACCTTCTTTCCGAGTTTCACGATCATCACCACAAGGAGGTGAATGATCTCAAAGATTCTTTGAATAAAGTTGGGAAATCTAGTTTTAAGAAATGTGAATCATCAAAACCCAACTATGTAAAAAGAAACTTTGGCAACTACAAACAAAAAGGCTTCTAAAGACCTTCTAGAGGTAAAATGATTAGAAGTGTTTGGGTTCCTAAAAACTTAATTGCTTCTAATAATATTCACGCCATTGCTTCTTGGATCCCTAAGAGAACCAAGATTTTGGGAGCTAATACTTATGGACCCAAAATGATTTGGGTACCAAAAATCAAGATCTAATCATTGTTTATAGGGGGAGCATTGCTACAAGGCCAATGCTACATGTGCAAACTCATGGCACCTTGATAGTGGATGCTCAAGACACATGACCGGTGACAAGAGTAGATTCTTGGGGCTAAAGCCAAAATGTGGAGGAGTAGTGACATTTGGTAACAACTCCAAAGGCCACATTGAAGGAATTGGTTCCATTGGTAACCACTCTTCCATAATTATTGATAATGTTTTGTATGTCAACGATCTAAAACACAATTTATTGAGCATTAGACAATTATGTGATAAAGATTTTAATGTTCTCTTTGATGTAAATGGTTGCAAAATCTTGAACATTTAAATAAACAAAATAGTGCTCATTGGTCATCGCATAGGAAGCGTATACATGGTGCATTTAGATGACATGCACATTTATAATGCATGCTTTGTTGCTAAAGATGAACATGACTCATGACTATGACATAGAAAACTAGGACATGCAACCATGAGTGTTTTAGAAAAAATGGTTTAAAAAAGATCTAGTTAGAGGTTTACCTAAAATTAAGTTTTTACTTGATAAAATTTGTGATGCATGTGCAAAAGGAAAACACAAAAGAGTCTTTTTAAACTTATTAATGATGTTTCTACTAGTAGAATTTTACAATTGATCCATATGGATCATTTTGGCCCTATTAGGACAATGATCTTGGGTGGAAAATCATATGCATTTGTATTAGTAGATGATTACTCTAAATACACATGATATAAGCCATATTTTTTCCTCACCTCGCACTCCCCAACAAAATGGTGTAGTTGAGAGGAAAAACCGAACTTTAGAAGAAATAGCTAGAACCATGCTTTGTGAAAATAATTTACCTAAGTATTTTTGGGCGGAAGCCACAAATACGGCTCGCTACATTATAAATCGAGTAATGATCAGACCAATGTTAAAGAAAACTCCTTATGAGATTTTAAAATCCAAGAAGCCTAACATTAGCTATTTTCATTCATTTGGATGCAAGTGTTTTTTAAATAATGGAAAAAACAAATTAGGTAAATTTGATGCAAAAAGTGATGAAGCATTTTTCATAGGCACTCTTTAAACTCTAAAGCATATTGAGTATTAAATAAAAGAACTTTATTTGTTGAAGAGCCCATACATGTGATTTTCGATGATAACCTCATCCCGAGGAAGGATTCTTGTGATGATGATGATGTAGGGATTTTTTAAGCCAATGATGATGGGAAATCATCAAAGGTGGATAAGGTTACAACCAAAGAGGAAGAAGCACAAGATCCACCTCTAGAAGCATTGAAGGACATGTCTCTAGAGGAAAAGAAGGTCACCTACCCAAGGGAGTTCAATTATGTCAAAGGTGATGAAATTTTGGGTGATCCATCCCAAGGGGTAACCACTAGATCTTCTCTTAGACTTGCTAGTAATGTTGTATTTATCTCATGCATAGAGCCCAAGAATATCAAAGAAGCATTAAAAAGATGATTATTGGATATTAGCTATGCAAGAGGAATTAAATCAATTTGAGAGAAGTCAAGTTTGAACATTAGTTGACATGCCTAGTAATAAATCTACAATAGGAACTAAATGTCTTTTTAGAAAAAAACTAGATGAAAGTGGTAACATAGTGAGAAACAAGGCTAGGCTTGTTGCTCAAGGTTACACTCAAGAAAAGGGCATAAATTTTGATGAAACCTATGCACCCGTAGCTAGAATGGATGCTATTAGGATGCTTCTAGCATTTGTATGCTTTCATGAATTCAAGCATTTTCAAATGGATGTTAAAAGTGCATTTTAAATGGTTTTATTAATGAAGAAGTGTATGTAGAACAACCACTCGGTTTTGAGGATCCAAAATACCCAAACCATGTTTTCAAACTTTCAAAGGCTTTATATGGTTTGAAACAAGCTCATAGAGCTTGGTAAGAAAGGTTATCTAGCTTTTTAATTGATAAAGGTTTTGCAAAAGGAAATGTGGACACTACACTCTTCATTAAAAGAAAAGACAAAGGTATTCTACTAGTCTAAATTTATGTTGATGATATTATTTTTGGTTCTACTAACGAATTACTTTTCCAAGAATTTGCTAAGTTAATGCAAGGTGAATTTGAGATGAGCATGATGTGAGAGCTTTCATTCTTTTTGGGGCTCCAAATCAAACAAAGGAAGGATGACATCTTCATTAATCAAGCTAAGTACATCAAGGATATGCTCAAGAAGTTTGACTTGGAGAATATGAAACCTCAAGCCATACCTATGAGCTCTTCCACAAAGCTTGACAAGGATAAAGGAGGTAAGTGTGTTGATTTAAAGCTTTATCGATCTATGATTGAATCTTTTCTTTATCTTACCGCAAGTAAACCCGATATTATGTTTAGTGTTTGCTTGTGTGCTAGATTTCCAGCTAGTTCTAGAGAATCACACCTTATAGCCGTTAAGAGAATCTTTAGATACCTTAGAGACACACCTTGTTTAGGAATTTGGTATCCTCGAGATTTCTCCTTTGATCTACATGCTTACTCGGATATGGATTATGGAAGTTGTAAGATAGATAGAAAATGTATATCTGGTACTTGTCAATTCCTAGGCAATATGCTTATATCTTGGTTCTCTAAGAAATAAAATAGCGTAGCACTATCTACCACCGAAGCGAAATACATATCGGTCGAAAGTTGTTGTGCTCAAGTCCTTTGGATGAAGCAACAACTTTTAGATTATGGAATTGATGTAGGTACCATACCTCTTAAGTGTGACAACACTAGTGCAACTTGTCTCACTAAGAATCCCATACAACATTCTAGAACCAAGCACATAGAAATTAGACAGCATTTCATTAGAGATCATGTTTTAAAAAATGATGTTGTTCTAGAATATGTGGACACCTCGAACCAATTAGCGAACATTTTTACCAAACTATTAGATAAAGAGCGTTTTTGGTCTCTCAATAGAGAGTTGGGTTTAACTAGCATTTCTTGACCCTTTAGAGTCTTTTTGGCGCAAAAATTGCTTGAATTTGATTGATTGCCATGCTTTTGTAATTTTTCTCCTTTATGCATCTATACTTGTTGCTAGGGGGAGTATGTATCTGTTTTAGTCCTTACATGGTGTTCATTCATCATATACATGCATTTTAATTTGATTGAAATCAAATTTTTGAGCACCTTATTGCCCAAAATGTCATTTCTGGCATAAGGGTATCAATAGAGGTGGCAATCGGGTCGTTCGGTTTGGGTTCAGTTCAGGTCGTTTCAGATCTATCTAGAATCGATTTAGATTTGGTTCGGGTCTGTGATGAGTCGGATTCGGTTCGGGTCAAAATTGGATCGGTTGTTTTCGGGTTGGATCAATATCAGATCGATCGCTTTCGGTTCAGTCAAAATCGGGTCGTTCGAGTCGCTTTTGGTTCGGGTAAAAATCGGGTCGTTCGGGTCGATTTCAGGTCGGGTCAACATTTGAATTTTCGGGTCAATTTGGTTTGAGTTGGGTTTAGGGTTTGAGGTTTAGTATTTATGGTTTAGTTTAAAGTTACTGGTGTATGAGATTAATTCTGATTCAAGTTATTAATCTATGCATTTGAATTTGATTAAATATTTAAATCAAAGCTTCATGTATCCATATCAAAATTTTGTGTATAATTATATTAAATCAAAGTTTATTATATGTAATCATAATAATAATAATAATAATAATAATAATAATAATAATAATAATAATAATAATAATAATAATAATAATAATAATAATAATAATAATAATAATAATAATAATAATAATAATAATAATAATAATAATAATAATAATAATAATAATAATAATAATAATAATAATAATAATAATAATAATAATAATAATAATAATAATAATAATAATAATAATAATAATGTCTGAAATAAATTAATTTATTAAACTTATGATCTAATTGAGCTAACTAAAATCTAGAAGCATAAATCACGGACATAATTAAAATAATTCTAAAACTAAATGTGAAATTTCAATTAAATTAATCTAAATTGAAACTCAATTAAATTGAGAAAAAGAAAAAGAGAAAGACAATTGGTAAAAATAGAGAGGGAAAAGAAAATTTTTTGGAGGGAAATAAGCCACCAATTTTTTAAGCTAGATTGAAAAAAAGGAAAAAGACAATTGGTAAAAATAGAGAGGGAAAAGACAAAATTTTGGAGGGAAATCAACCACCAATTTTTTAAGCTAGAAATTAATTACTTTTTAGGTCATGTTGCATTTAAAATGTTACATTTTAGTACTAATATTCAATTGTAAATTTTAGTTTAATTTAATTTAGTCACAAGTATCCCCACGGTTTAGACTTCGGATATAAAAATCCCCTCCCCGTAGTGATATTTAGTCTCTAAAAATTTACTTTTAGTCGAAATTAACTAATCTTTATAATTTAGTCTATTAATTTAATATAATGATATTTTTGTTAATTTTAATTTCTAAGATTTATTTTTTAGCCCAAATTGACCCCTATTTATTTATATGTTATAATTATGAAATTGGTCATTGGACTCTCAAATTTCTCCACTTCCAAATTGTCAATTTAGTCCACAATTTCGGTTTTATGCTATATTTTATGGTGAAATTATAAAATTGGTCACCAAGCTCTCAAATTTCTCTACTTGAAATTGTCAAGTTGGTCTCTAATTCTAGTTTTAGCTATATTTTATGGTAAGATTGTAAAAATTGTCTCTAATTGGTCTATTATGTATCCATTCCTTTTAATGCAATCTTTTGACATTTTTTCTTTGTAAGTGTAGCAACAAAAAAATCACACTGACAAATATGAAGTTAAGATGAAATATTGGGAGAAAAAATAGTATATTAAAATTCTAAATTTAAAAATTAGTAGGGACAAAAGTTTTATTTAATTAATATTTAAAAGTAAAATGACATAAAATGTTATTATACCACAACTTTGACAAGAGCAACGATCTTTTCCATAGTATAGTACAAAAAGTTAATAAAACATACTTCATTTTATCATTTATTATAGTGTTAAAAATAGATAATATTAAAAATAAATTATTCATTTATTTTACCTTAATTTTCGGGTTAAAATCGGGTCGATATTCGGTTCAACTTTCGATTCGAGTAGCATTCGGTTCGGGTCTATTCGGTTCAACAAAAAATTTTAGGTCGTTTCGGTTCGGTTTATTTTGGGTTTCGAGTCAACTTCGGATCATCATATTTGGGTCAAAATCGGGTCTCGGTTCGAGTTTCAGGTCTCGGGTCAAGTTTGCCAGGTCTAAGTATTGATACAGTCCATCGTGTATCGATATGGATTCAAGAATATGGTTCGATATAGGCAAGCTTGTACTGGTACGGTCACGTGTTTTGGTACGACTTAAATAGCGTATTGATACGCAGTTTCGATACGCCACGTGGAGTATTGGTACACGTAGCTGCTGAGTCCTTAAAGAGTCATTAAAAGGGGGGGGGGGGTCAACTTTAATTAAAACACCATATCTTTTTAAAAAACCCTAGATTCGAAATTTCCTATAAAAATCTATCAAAGCCTTTTGATTTTCACACAAACTTTTCAAATATTTTGAGGGCTATTGGTTTTCAAATCAAGTCTAAGCTATATCATCAAGTTGGTGTATCATCATCCCTTCATTCATCCTAAATCTCATACTCAAGGTATAGAAACTCCTTTTCTTTTCTTTTAAATTTCGTTTGATTTTTTATACTGTTTTTGATTCAAAATCGTTTATTTAGTACATATATTTTATGGGTTTCAAAGATTTTGTAAAAATTCTTCCAAAACTAAATTTTTTATTCGAATATATAAATATACCATATATTTTTTTATACTATTTCAAAGTTATTTTTACCAAATATTATTTTTATACTTGTATATGACTTTAAACTATACACTATATTGTTTTAACATTACCTTGATTATTGGATTGTATATTGAATTGAATGCGATAATTTATGCATACATTGTTTTTGGTTTGATTTGGTTTTCAAGTTTTTATCTATGTGTCCTAGAAAGAGACAACATAGTGAGGTTGGATAAACTTCAAATCGCAATCCGGAAAATAATGGCACAAAACCAAACCTCGCCCTTATCCTTCAAAAGTGTTTTAACGAACCGAGGTATCCCGAAGCTATGGCTCACTTCAAACAATACCAAAATTATAAAATTCGTCGTGAGTGAATTACTCACATTCTGTTTTTATCCGCCAAACATTTTCAATTCAAATATCTTGATTTATTACAACAATGGAAATTCATGCAATTTTTGAGTATACCCAGATTGTCATAACGAAACCTTATCCTTATCTTTTTTGCCAATGCCCAATGTATCCAAAATCCCGAAAGAACCGAGGTTATTTCCGTTGAATCCTATCTCATGGGAAACAGATTTCAGATTGATCAATCAGTCTTAACAAATGTTTTTGGGTTTGACAATATTGGTATAGATGATGAATACACTTTAGGACATGTTCTTGGTGGCTCCATAACCGTCCCCGATGCACATGATCGCATCCTTCACCTCATGATCACTTGGTGGTTTCGTCCATCCGGTGGGAAGTTCTGAATGATCCGACGAGTTAATGATTTTTGGATCTTATGCTTTCGTGATGGTAAGCGCCCGAATCTAGCTCAAATCATGTTTGCTGAAATTGTCTACCTTGTGCAACATCATCACACGACCCTTGTCTCATCTTTCACATATGACACCGCTTTGAGCTATTTGTTTTCCAAGTTGGAGATTGATTGTTACAAGACTATGCCAATCCCCTCACCGATCCTATTGACGAGCTCTCTCTCACTCATGCTAAATTGCATTATATTGATGGATAATGGGTTCGTCTCACGGATCCTCCTCAAGGAGTTGCACCCGATCTGATGGCTCCTCAAGCTCCGGTAGCTCAACCTTCTATGGATGCTCTCATGACCTATCTCAATGGGCAATTTACATCTTTGGGCACTAATATTACATCTTTGGATACAACAATGAATTCCGGTTTTGCCAGTATTGACACTCGATTCACATCCTTGGAGGAAAGAGTGACTAACATATAGAACCGGGTTACTTCCATTTAAAATCAACAAGCCTCAATGGACACATATGAGCCTAAATTGTTTTTAAGTTTTTCAAAGTCAAGAGCTGTAGAGCGTTTGGGTGTTCTCCAATTATGAGCGCAAGTGCACACTCTTGTCAAATTATAGTATAAAAGATATCATCTCCATGAGTATTGGACAACCAAATTCAAATGTAAATCCCTGCACAGAGAATATTTAAGCGCACAATTAAATTTCCGTTTGTTTAAAACAAAAGTAAATAAACACAAGTAATTTTAAGGAAGAGATCATGTTGATAGAATGGGTCAGGTTATGCTGCTTCGTAGTGTGAAACTGCGTTGAATAAGTCAAGTTGTATTGCACTGCCAGACTCTGCTGCCTCGACGAAAGATGGCAGATTGGTGCTTCAACAACTTTCGCTGCCTCGGCAGGTGGAACAGATGATTGGCTTGGCGGCAAACTCGGTAGACCTTCAAGGCTTGGTAGAACGCTTTGAGAATGATTCTACTTATGTCTAAGCTAGAATACTGCTGATGCCCGCTGTAGATAATACCCGTCGGCATGAATCGTACAATAAACAACAACCTTTGGTTTGTCCTCTTTTATCCGCTTTAAACCCTAACCTATGTCTAGGCTAGATTGATCAACACCTGGCATGGATGAGATCGTGCGTACTTCTTTCATGAGTTTGACTCTCTCGATGCCAAACAAATGGATTGCTCACAATCGATCTTTTGAACTCAATTGCAAACAGTGAAGAACATGAAATAAGCAAACCTTGAATTTATTGCAATAACAAACTTGAACCTAAACAACCGTTCTCACAAATACTTTATAAAACAACCCAAACCCTTGAGAATTTAGAACATAGTGGTGACAAAGAAGCACAAGAGAAACCTAAGATATTGCCGACTAGGGGGATTCTAAGATGTCTAAAATACAAAATATGATCAAGTTTATATAGGGCATGGCCTAGGTCAAGTCCTCCTTGGAGTAGAAGTCTTTCTCATGATAAAGTAGCTTTTGCATTAAATGCAATCTTTAAATTTGACTTCTTTGACTTTAATTTGGATTTCTCTTGTCGTTGCCTTGTGCCGCAAGCAAGCCTTGATCATCTCCTTTGGCGGCTCTGTCCGTTGTTTCCGGCTTCAGTAAATTGAATGGATGGGCTCAATGGATTCAACAAATTATGCTCTACCAATCACACTCCACTTCAGCAATTCCTCAAGTTGCTGCTATGGGCGGCAGGTATGACGGCGATAGTTACTCGACAACATCTCTCTCTCTGTTGATCTGCTTCAGTACTGCTCCTTGGTATGCTGCCTCAGCATCCGCTGCTCTAATTTCTCCTAGAGCCTGTTTTGGGGACCTCTAGGGTAAAACATCATATCTTTCTTTGTTCCTTTTTTTTCTGTTTGTTGTCTGTCGCGACAACTACCTGTAACCATGTTAGAATTTTACAAATAATTCAAGCAGACAATGTTTATCAAAAATTCACTCAAATTCAGCAAGTAACAGTAATGTTTATGATTTTTTGCAATCATTGAAAAATTATAAGTTTTCTTCATGCTTTCCCCAAAATTAAGTTCTTTTTATTTAATGGTGCGAAAAATTTAATATCGGCTACCCTATCATTGGCATAACTTCTAACTATTTTTTTTATTTTGATTAATTTAAAGGCAAGTACATATGCAACTAAATGATCTAAGTATGCCTAAACAATAGATGAGTGCTAATCCCCCAAACTCGAGATGGGTATTACCCTCAATGCATCATGGGAAAGAGATTTCAGATTGATCAATCTGTTTTAACAAATGTTTTTGGGTTTGAGAATATTGGGATAGATGATGGATACTCTTTAGGACATGTTCTTGGTGGCTCCGTAACCGTCCCTGATGCACATGATCGCATCCTTCATCTCATGATCACTTGGTGGTTTCGTCCATCCGGTGAGAAGTTCTCAACAATCCAACGAGTTGATTATTTTTGGATCTTATGCTTTCGTGAGGATAAGCGCCTGAATCTAGCTCAAATCATGTTTGCAGAAATTGTCTACCTTGTGCAACATCATCACACGACCATTGTCTCATCTTTCACATATGTCACCGCTTTGAGCTATTTGTTTTCCAAGTTGGAGATTGATTGTTACAAGACTATGCCAATCCCCTCACCGATCCTATTGATGAGCACTCTCTCACTCATGCTAAATAGCATTATATTGATGGAGAATGGGTTTTTCTCACGGATCCTCCTCAAGGAGTTGCACCTGATCTAATGGCTCCTCAAGCTCTGGTAGCTCAACCTTCTATGGATGCTCTCATGGCCTATCTCAATGGGCAATTTACTTCTTTGGGCACTAATATTGCATCTTTGGATACAACCATGAATTCTGGTTTTGCCGCTATAGACACTCGCTTCACATCCTTGGAGGAAAGAGTGACTAACATATAGAATCGGGTTACTTCCATTTAAAATCAACAAGCCTCAATGGATAGACATGAGCCTAAATTGTTTTTAAGTTTTTCAAAGTCAAGAGCTGTAGAGCGTTTGGGTGTACTCCAATTATGAGCGCAAGTGTACACTCTTGTCAAGTTATAGTATAAAATATATCGTCTCCCACGAGGATTGGACAACCAAATTCAAATGTAAATCCCTACACAGATAATATTTAAGTGCGCAATTAAATTTCAGTTTGTTTAAAAGAAAAGTAAATAAACACAAGTAATTTTAAGGAAGAGATTAGGTTGATAGAATGGGTCAGTTTATGCTACTTCGTAGTGTGAAACTGTGTTGAATAAGTCAAGTTGTATTGCGCTACCAGACTCTGCTACCTCGGCGGAAGATGGCAGATTAATGCTTCAACAACTTTCGCTGCCTCGGAAGGTGGAACAGATGATTGGCTTGGCGGCAAACTCAGAAGACCTTCAAGGCTCGGTAGAACACTTCGAGAATGATTCGACTTATGTCTAAGCTAGAATACTATTGATGCCCACTGCAAATAATACCCGTCAACGTGAATCGTACAATGAACAACAACCTTTGGTTCGTCCTCTTTTATCTGCTTTAAACCCTAACCTATGTCTAGGCTAGATTGATCAACACATGGTATGGATGAGATCATGCTTACTTCTTTCGTGAGTTTGACTCTCTCGATGCCAAACAAATGGTTGCTCACAATCGATCTTTCGAACTTAATTGCAAACATTGAAGAACATGAAATAAGCAAACCATGAATTTTTTGCAACAACAAACTTGAACCTAAACAACCGTTCTCAAAACTACTTTTCAACTCAACCTAAACCCTTGAGAATTTAGAACATAGCGGCGGCAAGGAAGCACAAGAGAAACCTAAGCTATTTCCGACTAGGGGATTCTAAGATGTCTAAAATACAAAATATGATCAAGTATATATAGGGCATGGCCTAGGTCAAGTCCTCCTTGGAGTAGAAGTCTTCCTCATGATAAAGTAGCTTTTGTATTAAATGCAATCTTTAAATCTAACTTCTTTGACTTTAATTTGGACTTCTCTTGTCGTCGCCTTCTGTCGCAAGCAAGCCTTGATCTTTTCCTTTGGCGGCTCTGTCTACTACTTCCGGCTTCAGTAAATTGAGTAGATGGGCTCAATGGACTCAAAAAATTATGCTCTACCGATCGTACTCCACTTCACAAATTCCTCAAGTTGCTGCCATGAGCGGTAGGTGTGGCGGCGCGGCTACTCGACATCATCTCTCTCTGTGTTGAACTGCTTCAGTACAGCTCCTTGGTGTGCTACCTCAGCATCCGCTCCTATGATTTCTCCTCCTTCTGACAGCTTCTAGCATATGAAACTAAAACTAAACTTAAACAATATCTTTTCTTACCAAATCAAAGATATTCAATAGAAACATGGTAAAATAAAGAATACTGTACATAATGCATGCATGTACCTAAATATGCCTAAAATGCACTTGAGAATATCAATAATATGATATGAGAATGCATACAAAATATAAGACTTATGAGCACTTTTCACACCCCAAACTCGAACTTTTTCTTGTCCTCAAGCAATGCAATTCTAAACATACTCGCCCTTGCACTAATCAGAAAGAAAAACCTGTTTTAAACTTGATTCCGCACCTCAAGGCCGTGGCACCTATCATTAGATTAGTGAAAGGAAAATAACATGAATTACCTCAGAATTAAACTATAATGCCAGTGCACTGTGAGTAAAAACTGTATACAAGCTGAATCTGTAGAATATTCTAAGTAAA
The DNA here is from genome assembly GCA_958450335.1 of Hibiscus tridactylites. Lineage (NCBI taxonomy): Eukaryota > Viridiplantae > Streptophyta > Magnoliopsida > Malvales > Malvaceae > Hibiscus > Hibiscus tridactylites. The sequence goes on along the minus strand of OY288277.1, from coordinate 82,523,783 downwards.
CAAAGATGTTGTCAAGCTAATATAAGGTTGCTTCCGAGGCAGCACAATTAAGCACAATTTGCAATCATGGCAATAAGGGCTTCAGCTTATCACAACTACTCTTTAGGTCTGAAATTAAGATAGGAGCAAACTAAAAAACCCCGAACCCATTGAGTAGAGTCATTTCGTGAATACTTTCATTCACTCATGCTAATTTGTCTGTCACTTCAAAAATTTTCAGATACATGGACTTTGATAGTAGCGGAGTGTCATTGGCACATGATTCTTCCTAGAGCCTGTTTCGGGGACCTCTAGGGTAAAACAACATATTTTTCTTTGTTCCTATTTTTTTGTTTGTTATCTGCCGTGGCAGCTACCTGTAACCACGTTAGAATTTTACAAATGATTCAAGCAGACAATGTTTATAAGAAATTCACTCAAATTTAGCAAGTAACAGTAGTGTTTATGATTTTTGGCAATCATAGAAAAATTCTAAGTTTTCTTCATGCTTTCCCCAAAATTAAGTTCTTTTTATTTAATGGTGAGAAAAATTTAATATTGGCTATCCTATCATAGGCACAAGTTCTAACAATTTTTTTCTTTTGATTAATTGAAAGGCAAGTACATATGCAACTAAATGATCTAAGTATGCCTAAATAATAGATGAGTGCTAACCCCCCTCAAACTCGATATGGGCATTTCCCGCAATGCATTAAATTAAAAACAAATTAGAAACTGAAAAATAAACATGAGACATGGAAAGAAAACATAGACTTAGTTATTATCAGATAATGGAGATGATTCAGAGAAGTTATTTGCTATGCCGTCAAATGCGGGTTGTGGTAGCTGGCTGAGTAGTGCTGCCCTCTGTTGTGCGCGACGACTTGATTCTTTAGGGTCTGAATCTTGAGAAATAGTTGTGAGACGGGAATAGTAACAACGCAACTAAAAATAAAATCTAGTCCTATGCAATTAAAATCTACTCCTAAATAGATAAAACAATAGAAACGTGGACAAATAAAAATTATGTCACAGTGGGGTGGGCATCCCCCAGAGTGACTACTTCCTGTTCTCTCTGGATATAATCTCCTGCATAATGCTTTAACCGCTGCCCATTAACTTTGAATTCCGCCCCTCCGTTCATTGGCTTTACTGTCACGACACCTTGTGGGAAGGCGTAGACCACTTTGAACTGTCCTGAACATCTAGACTTTAATTTCTTGGGAAACATATTTAGGCGAGAGTTGAACAACAACACTTGCTGCCTAGGTAGGAAATGTCTTTGTTGGATCTTGCTGTCGTGCCACCTTTTTACTTTTTTCTTTGTGCAACTTGACATTCTCGTATGCTTCCTGTCTGAATTCCTCCATTTTGGCCAAATCCAACAATCTCTTTTTGCTAGCCTGCTTCCAATCCATGTTTACCGCCTTGACTGCCCAATACGCCTTGTGTTCTATTTCAACCCGGAGGTGGCAGGCCTTGCCATATACTAGTCGATAAGGGGACATTCCGAGTGGCGTTTTGTATGCCGTTTGATTTGCCCAAAGGGCATTGTCTAACTTCATCGACCAATCTTTTCTATTTAGGTTGACAACTTTTTCCAAGATGATTTTAACTTCTCTATTCGAAACCTCTGCCTGCCCATTTGTTTGCGGATGGTATGGCGCGACAATCTTGTATGTGATACCCACTTTTTGAAGTGCCTTGGTAATTAACTTGTTGTCAAAATGGGTGCCCTCGTCACTAATGATGGCTCTTGGGATTACAAACCTTGTGAATATGTTCTTGTGTAGGAATCTATGGACGGTCTTTGCATCATTGTGAGGGGTGGCAATGGCATCTACCCACTTGGAGACGTAATCAACTGCTAGGGGGATGTACATGTTGCCACAAGAAGATGGGAATGATCCCATAAAATCAATCCCCCCAAAATTGAATAATTCAACCTCCATGATGGTTTGCAAGGGCATTCCGTTCCTTCTTGAAGTGTTTCTTGTTCTTTGGCATCTGTCGCACTGTTTGTAGAAGGCTTGGGCATCTTTATGCAATGGTTTCCAGAAAAATCCCGATTGGAGTACTTTTGCTGCTGTGCGCTGTCCTCCGAAATGACCTCCATATGGTGCTGCATGGCACTGAGATAGTATGGCTTGTTGTTCATCCTCAGGGACACACCGTCTAATGACATGATCTACACAATTTTTAAACAAGAAAGGCTCGTCCCAAAAATAAGCTTAGCATCATATTGGAATCGTTTCTTTCCTTGATAGGTAAGGTCATAAGGTAAAACATCAGTTACCAAGTAATTAACAATATCTGTGTACCAGGGTGTTGCTGTTGACGTTGCTGCCGCGACATCTTCGTGGGCGGCAAGTGAGATGCCTTCAGCTTCCAAGGCTGCAACCAGGGCAGAGGCAAGTAACAGCTGTTCGTCAGGGAACGCATCCTGGATTTAGCTGTAGGGTGTCTTTCCTTGTTCATTCTCAAGCCGAGATAAATGGTCTGCCACTTGATTTTCTGTTCCCTTTCTATCTCAGATTTCTAGGTCAAACTCTTGCAGTAGAAGGATCCAACGAATTAGGCGAGGTTTGGCATCCTTCATTGCGAACTTGTACTTTAAGACTGAATGATCTGTGTTGACGATCACTTTTGTTCCAATTAGATAGGGATGGAACTTATCGAAGGTGAACACTACTGCCAATAGTTCCTTCTCGGTGGTAGTGTAGTTGGTCTAGGCAAGATTCAATGTCTTGCTGACGTAGTAGATGACATGGAAGATTTTTTCCCTGCGCTTCTGAGGGCGGCACCGACGGTAGTATCACTAGCGCCACACATTAATTCAAAAAGCTGGCTCCAATCAGGGGGAACTACCACATGTGCTGTCACGAGCTTCTCTTTGAGGGTTTTGAATGCTTCCAGGCATGCCCCGTCGAAGTTGAATGGTTTATCCTGTTCCAGCAAGGTACACAACGATTTAGAAATTTTAGAAAAATTTTCAATAAATCGACGATAAAAACCTGCGTGTCCTAGAAAACTTCTAATGCTTTTGATAGAGGTCGGCGACGGCTAATTGGCGATGACTTCAATCTTAGCCTTATCCACTTCTATTCTGTGTGCTGAGATTTTATGCCCCAAGACTATGCCTTCATCGACCATGAAATGGCATTTTCCCAATTAAGCACTAGGTTTGTTCCCTCGCATTTGGTAAGTACTTTTTTGAGGTTGCCGAGGTAGATGTCGAAGCTGATGCCGAAGTTAGAGAAATCGTCCATAAATATTTCCATGAAGTCTTCAATCATGTCGGAGAAAATGGCCATCATGCAACACTAGAATGTGGCAGAGGCGTTGCATAGTCCGAACGACATTCTTCGAAAGGCGTAGATGCCATATGGGCATGTGAATGTTGTCTTTGACTGATCTTCTAGTACAATGGCAATCTGGTTATACCCTGAATATCCATCCAGCAAACAATAGAAGGGTTTTCCAGCAAGGCAGTCAAGCATTTGATCAATAAAAGGTAGAGGAAAGTGATCCTTTTTAGTTGCTTTATTTAACTTGCGGTAATCCATGCATATTCTCCAACCAGTTATTGTCCTAGTTGGAATTAACTCATTATTATCAGTGCTTACCACAGTTATACCACCTTTCTTTGGTTCACATTGTACCGGGCTTACTCATTCGCTGTCAGATATAGGATATATGATGCCAATATCTAACCATTTGATTATCTCCTTTTTGACAACTTCCCTCATGACATCGTTCAATCTCCTCTAGGTATCGAAAACTGGTTTTTGATCCTCTTCAAGGTGGATTTTGTGCATCCAGATTATTGGGCTTATCCCTTTTAAGTCTGAAATGGTCCAGTCTATTGCCTTCTTGTGCTGTCGCAGCAGTGCTATCAATTTCTGTCCCTGTGTAGGCTGCAACTTGGAGGAAATTATTACGGGCAGCGTATCATTGGGCCTTTAATAAGCATACTTAAGTTGCGCATGTAAGGTTTTTAATTCAAGGGTAGAGGGTTGTTCAATAGATGGTTTGAACATTTTGCCACCCTTTTCTGTATAATTCAAAGGTTCAAAATACTTACATGGCCTGTTTTCTATCCAGTACGCATCCTCTTACTCATTCGATTCCTGTTCTGTCCATTCACCGCATCATTGATCTTTTGAGCAAGTATCTAAATGGCTGCCAAGATAATGGTCAAGGTTGTTGCCTCGATAGTCGTGCTGTAGACAGGGCCTATTGGCTTCGAAAATGAATTCTAAGATGGCCTCCATTAGCTGGCATTCTTCCGGATCATCAGCTTGCCTCATGGTTTGGAACACGTTCAACTTTACTTGCTGATCATTGACCCTCATTGTAAGTTCACCTTTTTCAACATCGATCAACGTTCTGCCCGTATCTAGGAATGGTCGTCCTAGGATTATCGGTGCCCTTTCGTCTGCCTCACAGTCTAGTACCAGGAAGTCGACAGGTAAAATGAATTTTTCCACCTTCCTAGGATGTCTTCAATTTTTCCTTCCGATTGCACATAAGTTTTGTCAGCTAGCTATAGCATTACTGTCGTTGGGCGAGCGTCTCCTATCCCCAGTTTCTAGAAAACAGACTTGGGCATTAGGTTGATCCTTGCCCCTAGGTCACATAAGACTCTTACGGAATGGTTGCTGCCTATTTTACAAGGAATTATGAAGCTATCTGGACCTTTCTGTTTGGGCGGCGCCTTATTGTGCAGCATTGCCATGCATCCTTTTGTTGTAGCCTTGTAGCTAGGCATCTGTTCGATCAATTTTACCAATGGTAGATTGATTTTTACTTGGTTCAGAACATCCAAAAATTTCTTGAACTGCATGTCCCACTTTTATTTTTTCAATCGTTGTGGGAATGGTGGTGGAGGATTAGTATCTTTGATTTTCGCCTTGGACAGAAGCTTATTCTAGGGAGCAATAACTGGTTCGTATTTTGTTTGGTCATCTACAGTGTCGTTTGTGACACGCGTCGTATAGTGTCAAAAATAAATCCTTAAACTCAAATAAATAAGAATAAAAATAGTATAGCGAGAGTAAGGGTCGATCCACAGGGAATAGGAGTTCTAACACCCTTTCGTTCTGACTTAGACCAAGAAACCTGTAAAAATAAAAGTGGGGGTTTAGAGAAGTAATTTGAGTAATGAAAAAAATAATAAGAACGAAAATAAGTATTGAAAATGAATTATGGAATGAATTAGCCTCAAGCTACGCTTTGCCACGACATCCTCGATCACCGAAATGGATTTTTCTTCAACTTTCTTGCCGGTTACAGTCTACAAGGCCCAACCCTTGCAACTTACTTCTCTTTGGTAAACTCGACTCCCAGGGCAATCCTTGAAATCAAGCTTTAGTTGGTTATCTACGGCAATCGATGCTAACGCAAGTCTGAATTAATGCTGGAGAAGCCCGTGCTCGGATAATCGTCTCGATGAGAATTGTTTCCGATTTTGATTCCCCTTAGTGGATCGCCACTAAGTTTGTTCTTAGGGATTTGAATTGGCTACAAGCTTTTCCTCCTCCCTAAAAATGGATCTTAACTACTTCAAATCCGACGACGTCTTCAGAATGGAATAATTGAGATTCCTATAGGTTAGGCTGATTTCCTAACCAATTTCGTAGAGAATCGAAAAAAGAAATGTTGAAAGAAAGAAAGAACTTCTTCTAATCTCACGAGTTTAGTCGGGTTAGGCGTTGCTCTTGGCTAAAGAGGATTTAGTTAAGCATGGTTGGAGAAGAAACCATACTTAATTAAATAATGAAGGAAATGGAGAAAAATAGAGAATTCTTTTAAACTCAAAGGTAGAAGAGAACAATGAGCAAGTGATATCTAATTGACCCCCCAAAGTGGGGTATTTATAGTATCTGAAAACCCCTAAAAAACTAAAATGATAAATCCAAAAAATAATTTAAATTACATAAGATAATTATCCCAAGTTTGAAATTTAAAAATTAAAATGCGGATGATAGGCTATCTGATAAGCGGCTTGATAAGCTATCACTGCTGCTGACGTCAGCTTCTAGAAGATGCTGACGTGGCGCCCAGTCAACATTCATGCCCATGAATCTGCCCATGACTCCAGCATTTTTTGCAGCATTCCAGCCTATTTCCAGCATCACATCCCCTGCATGAAAACATCATAAAACAGCCCAGTTAAGTCCCTCAAACTTATATTTAATCGAAATAAGGACAAAAAACATAACCAAAATAAATACTCATCAAACTCCCCCTCACTTATCCGATGCTTGTCCTCAAGTATCTCAAAATTTAACAAACCTAAGTTCAAGTTGTCATCCTTAATTTCACGAAGTCTCAAAGTTTCCGATATGATTAAGTATCTAAACATGAAAGAAAATAAGGAGCAAAATAGATAAATGGCAAGATTAAGAAATTTAAGCAAAAACGACATTTCAATACCCTACTAACATCAATGATGCAAAACAAGTACCCTCACAAGGAATCGCTCACGTCACTCAAAGTGTTTAAGGGTAGAGAAAATCACTTGCGCCAAAACTAATTAGAGCTTTACCATAGGCTTGTGGTTAAATCTAATCTCCACTACTAAGCATGAATGTGATGCAAAAATCAAGAGGTCTTAAAAAGGGTTGTAACGGGGCTAAGGTTCGGGTAGGATAAAGGCTAAAAAATATGGGTTAAAATTCAAGACAAAAATCATCCCAAAAAATTTATTCGAAACTTTTTTTCTCTCTTTTTTTTCATTCGAATCAAAACTGTTCTGCAGTGTATATTTTTTCTGCTTTTTTTACTGCAGACTCGAATAATTTTCTGCACAGTTTTTTTTTGCATAGTGTTTTCTGCTCTGCTGGACTGCATGATTCGAATCTGTTTTTTTAAGACTATTTTGTCTTGAAAAAGGGACAAAAACAGTGGAAATAATAAAAAACGGATAAGGCTAAAATATGGTGAATCTCAAGAAAAAGGTCAAGGCTCAAAATTGTTTCACTAAAGGAATTAATTAAAGGATAGGCAATTTGTTTGGGAGGAGAAAGGGTTAAAAACCTAGTGCCTCAATCATATTTAAGCATCATATTCAAATAATGTAATCTCAAAAAGAATTTAAACACAAGTTCTAGAATCAACTAATTTAGCTAGGCACACTCAAAGAAAAAAGAACAAAAATAATGCATGCTCATTAGGCTCAAAACTCACAAAATTTTGTCTTGTGTACATAGGTAAGCATCATGTCAATTAAATAGGGAAAGAAATTTCATAAAAATGATTTTATGGAAAAATTAATCATGCCAAAATCTACCATGCAACCTAAAACTTTCTAACAAGAGAGATACAAAATCATACGGAAATAATGAGACAAGGCCGAACTAAGGATTAAACAAGGAACTTAAATAAAATAAAATTAAGAGATCAATAGAACAACCAAACGAATAAGCAATATGAAAATTTGACAAGCATATCTCCCTCCCCCTCACTTGATTCATTTTGTCCCAAAATGATAATTTAAAGTAAAAGAGAGGAAAGGAGAGACTCCCTTAATCAATTGCGGCCACGACCACGGCCTCGTCATCTGCGAGAAGAGCCAGGGCGAAGATAGGATAGGATCTCGGCCAAGTCGGTCTCTATGGAGTGGAGTCGCTCATCCATATCTCGTCAGGGTTGGTCCTCTTGTGTTGGTCGTGTTTGGGCTCGTCTTTGAAACACTCGTTCTCTACGAGTTGGGAGAGTGCCTGGGGGAACAATATACGGTGCATCTGGAGTTCTTGCAAGTAATCCCATGGCGTCTAGGCATTTCTCATCTAAGGCACTCATAGAAAAAGCGTAAGTAAACTGAGATGGGTCAAAAGTAGCAGGATAAATGTGTAATGCTAAATGAGTAATGTAAGGACCCAAAATTAATGGTCGTGGCCTAGTGGTTTGCGCTACACGATGAAACGTGTAGGCCATCCAAAAGCCAAGATTTACCTTGATATTTACCTGCATACACCAGAGAAAAAATAACTCAGTCTTACTCAAGGTTGAAGGAGTGTCGTTTCTGCCGGAAAGATTGTAAGCGAGGAAACGATGGATATAGCGTAAGGCAGGGCTATGAATGTTGTGGTCTTTTGTCGTTTTCGGATTGTATTGAGAACCTGCAAAACCTGTCAAAGTCTCCAAGGAAAGGTTATTATTGAAGTCTTGCGGTATGTCTAAAAGGGTAGATTGATAGTTAGGGTCTGAAACATTAGTGACAAAACCCATATAAACATTAAATTCAGTAATAGACAACCGAAAGTACTGACCCAAGAGCCGAAAAGATATCACATTAGATGTATCAAGAGACCTTGCATGGCTACGATCAAATGTAAAAGTAGAATAAAATTCAAGTACTAATTCGTAGTAAGTATCACAGGTAATTGTAGGAAACATACGCCAACCAATTTTATCGAAAAGTGACATTACCGACTCACGTAAGTGCGAACGCTCTAGAGTTTGAGTGGAAATATACTTACAAACCAGAAGTGTACGATGTCAGATACGATTAAATATTTCAAGTTTGTTTCCGGTAAAGTGAAAGAATCCTTTCAAACTCTCATCGTTTGGTGCTGTAAATCTTTGGCCTCGTTGTGGAGGTTCCTCTTGATCCGATGGTATGTCGTTTTGCTCGTGAGATGGCGAATTCGGTTGAGCATTCTCCAATCGAGTGTGATTATTGGAAGTGAACTCATCATGCATGTGCTCTGAAAATCCATAAATGGGGGTGAAATATTAATAAAGGCTGAACAAAAAAATCGGAGTTTACCTCATCGGCCATATCGGCCGCGGAATTGTGGTATGAGTTCATAGACGTGTTCGTGTGCATGGTGAAGGATGGAACACGGTTTGGCAATGGCACGGGCTGAGAATGGTGTTGCGATGAATCGACCATTGCATCAGAGGCCAAGGAGTGGAACGAGGTTGATGGCGATGATGGAGGGTGCGCCGGTCGGCGGTGCGATGAAGCTCTGGCCTCGCCACTGTTAACGGCACGAGTAGTGCGGCCAATGGACGGGGGTCCTGATCTGTGCGAGGGAGTGCCTCTCCTCATGGCCGGACGAGGTTGTGGTGATGGAGGCGGGTGTTGCGGGTGGTGGTGCGAAGACTCGGACGGCTCTTGTGTCTCAAGTAAATGGAACGATGGTGATGGTGGTGATGCTGGTCGTGGCGAACGGCAGTTCAGGGAGGTGGCAGAAACGTTTCCGTCGAAGGGTTGGGTGGTGCCCATAACGGTGTGACGCTCGGGAGGAGGAGGGGGGTTGGTTGGCGGCTGTTGCGGCTCAGAATCGCTGCTGAGGGACACGAACTGCGGCAGTGCAAAGCGGCGGCGGCCACGGATGACGAGCGGTGGCTGCTGTGGGAGCTGGCGGGCTTGGTCATGGGTACGTGTCATTTTGGTGCTAGGGAAATCTCACGAAGGAGATGGCTGAGGGTGTTTGTGCAGCTGATGGTGAAGAATAAAAATAAAAAGGGTTTAAAGAGGGTGGTAGGGTGTTTTGACATGATGGGGGCTTGTGTAGGTAAGAGCTTTTTGAGTTTGGGTGGGGTCCACGAAATCTTTGAAGGGGTGAGTGAATTTGGTTTAAATTTTGAGTTTTGACAGGTGATTGTGGGAGATAAGGGTGGTATGGGTGGGTCCATGGGAAGAAATATATATATATATATATATATATATATATATATATATATATGTTTAGTTTAAAATATGGGTGAAGTGATTGGGTGGGGATAAAGGGATAATCCAATTTTTTTAAATTTGAGTTCTAAAAATTGGGCCCACAAAATCTTGTTGATAAAGATAGCTTCTCATGCCTTTATTCGGTCAACCTAAATTATCTGCGAACAAAATAAATTAGAGATTAGATAAATTAAATAAAAATAATGATAAAAATTCTTAATTAAAGATAAAATTAAATTGAAAATGACATAAATTTAAATAAAATTAAAATGAGATAAAAATAGAAAAAAGAAAAAGAAAAAAATAATTAAAGTAAAAGAAAAAAAGAAATGGGTTGCCTCCCATTCAATGCTTGTTTATCGTCACTAGCTTGACGACCTTATTCATGCGTTTGGTTCCTCGAAACGAATTTCTTCAATTAAACCGATTGGAACATTTTCATAAAATTACTTCAATCATTATCCATTGACTTTAAAGCTATGTCCTTCAGTATCTTGAATTTCTACCGCTCAATGTGGAAAAGTTTGAACAACGGTGAATGGTCCGAGCCATTTGGACCGGAACTTTCCTGTAAAAAGTTTAAATTTAGAATCAAATAATAGAACTTTTTGACCAACGAAAAAAGATTTAAATGCAATGTTTTTATCGTGGAAATCCTTTGTTTTGTCTTTGAAAATTTGTGCACTTTCGTAAGCGTGTTTCTGGATTTCCTCGAGCTGTTGAATGTGCAACTTGTGTTCCCTTCCAATCGCATCCATTTCCATGTTGCATTGTTGAATTGCCCAAAACGCGCGATGTTCCAGCTCGACCGATAGGTGACATGGTTTACCGTAGATGAGACGGTAGGGCGACATCCCGATTAGGCCTTTGTACGCAGTACGGTATGCCCACAACGCATCAGATAGCTTGACGCTCCAATCTTTGAGATCTGGCTTCACGATTTTTTCGAGTATGATCTTTATCTCTCGATTCGACACCTCCGCTTGACCATTTGTTTGCGAGTGGTAAGATGTCGAAATCCGGTGGGTGACGCCAAACTTCTTCATGAGAGCATCAATTACTCGGTTAAAAATGCTTCCCTCGGTCACTTATTATCGCCCGCGGTGTGCCAAACCTGCAAAAAATAGTTTCCTTTAGAAACTTAACCGTGGTTTTAGCATCATTATTTCGGGTAGCTCTAGCTTCAACCCATTTAGAAACATAATCCACCGCAATAATTATATAAAAATTGCCGAATGAAGAGACAAAGGGACCCATATAATCTAATCCCTAAACATCAAATATTTCACATACAGTAATAGGATTAAGTGGCATTTCATTTTGTCTACTCAAATTACCAACCCTCTGACATTTTCACAAGATTTTCAAAATAAGTAAGCATCGCGAAAAATGTTAGGCCAGTAAAAACCACACTCAAGAATCTTATGCGCAATACGTTTAGGCTCGAAATGCCCACCACAAGAATAAGAATGACAGAAGTTTAGGATAGAGTTTACCTCGCTTTCTGCTACACATCGTCTAATTACCTCATTCGAGCAATGTTTCCAGAGATAAGGATAATCTCAAACGAAGAATCGGGATTCCCTTTTTAACCATTTAACCTCCGCTCTCGGTAAATCTTGTGGCATCTTACCCGTGGCCAAGTAATTAACCATGTCTGCGAACCATGGTACGCTTACTTGAGCTGCCATCAATCTTTCGTCGGGGAACTCTTCTCTAACTGGTGGATCCGACATAGATAATGGGATGCGATCTAAATGGTCTGCAACAAGGTTTTCGCATCCCTTCTTATCTTTAATTTCAAGGTTGAACTCTTGGAGTAGTAAAATCCACCGGATCAGTCTCGATTTTGCCTCTTTTTTTCTCATCAAAAAGTGTAAAGCTGCATGATTAGAAAAAACAACGATTTTAGTACCAAGCAAATAAGATCTAAACTTTTCTAAGGCAAAAACAATAGCAAAGAGTTCTTTTTCTATTGTTGAATAGTTTTTCTGCGCAGGATCCAAAGTGTGTGACGTATATGCTATAACATGCGGTTTTTTTCGATCCTTTGACCTAACACGACTCCAATGCTAAAATCGGAAGCGTCGCACATCAGTTCGAACGAGTGGTTCCAATTTGGTGGTTGGACGATAGGTGCATTTACAAGCTTCTCTTTAAGTATGTCAAATGCCTCCCTGCATTTCTCGTCAAAATTGAAGGGTTGGTCTTTTTGTAATAGACTGCAGAGGGGTTGTGCCAACTTCGAAAAATCTTTAATAAACCTATAGTAAAACCCTGTATGGCCAAGAAAGGATCGAATATCCCTCACAGTTGTGGGGTAAGAAAGTCAGCGTATAACATCCGTTTTAGCTTTATCAACAGTAATACCTTTAGAAGAAACTATATGTCCTAGAATTAGCCCTTTATCTACCATGAAATGACACTTTTCGTAATTTAAGACAAGGTTAAATTCAAGGCATCTTTTTAGCACATTTGTTAAGTTTAATAAACATTCTCCAAAGGAATTACCGTAAACCGTAAAATCGTCCATGAATACCTCTATACCTTTTTCGATGTAATCCGAGAAAATGCTCACCATGCACCTTTGGAATGTGGCTGGTGCGTTACAAAGCCCAAATGGCATTCGGCGATAAGTGAATGTGCCAAAAGGACATGTAAAGGTCATTTTCCATCAAGAATCTGAAAAAACACTGAAAATCCATCAAGACAACAATAGTGAGTTTTACTGGCTAACCTCTCAATCATTTGGTCGATAAAAGTAAGTGGAAAATGGTCTTTTCGAGTTAGAGAGTTCAACTTCCTGTAGCCTATACAGACTCGCCAACCATTTTGGACTCTTGTTGGGACCAACTCACCTTCTGGGTTCTTGACTATTGTGACCCCGGTTTTTTTAGGAACTACGTGGATCGAGCTTACCCAGTCGAGATGGCTCCGCATCGAGAAGCTTTTGTATCTCTTGTTTAACCACGTCCATCTTTGGTTGGTTCAGGCGACATTGTCCTTGTCGAGATGGCTTAGCTCCATCTTCGATCTTTACCTTATGCATACAAGTTGAGGGACTAAGGCCCTTGATGTCTGCGACGGTCCACCCAATAGCTTCCTTATGCGCTCGCAACACTGTTAGCAAATCTTTCTCCTCTTCTTTGGACAACTTGGTCGAGATGATAACCGGTAAGGTCTCCCTTTCCTCTAAAAATGCATACTTTAGATGCTCCGGTAATTGCTTAAGTTCAATCTCAGGTGCCTGCAACACAGAAGGTAAATGTTTAGACTTGGATGCAGTAAGTATTAAATCTTTATTCACTGAACAAATATTTTCAGACTCCCTGTCTTCTTCGTCAGAATCTGCGATTTCTCTGCACAAATCATCCATAAAGTTAGTACAACTAGATTCAAAGAAATCATGTATGGCAGGCTCAATGACATCAACAAAGTTCGAACTAGCAATATTTTCAGGATGTCTCATAGCTTTGTAAACGTCAAATTTTACCACCTCGCCATCGAATTCCATTGAAAGGATCCCACTCCTTACATCGATTTTTGTATTTGCAGTGCTAAAAAATGGGCGGCCAAGGAGGATCTCAGAAGAATTATTGGTCCGGTCATTTTCCATGTAATAACATAGAAATCCGCCGAAAGATCAAATCATTTACCTTTACCAAGACGTTTTCCAGTAATCCTTCTGGGTAAATTAGGGATCTGTCTGCCAGTTGTATGGTTACCTTTGTATCCTTCAAAGGCTCAGTAGAAAGTGTGTTATAAAATGAAAGAGGCATAACATTAATAGAGGCCCCTAAGTCACACATTGCTCGTTTAATACCCACTTTACCGATTTTGCAGGGAATGGCGAACATACCCTGGTCCTTCAATTTTGGTGGCAACTTTCGCTGGAAGACCGCCGATACATGCTATCCTAGATTAACCTTCTCAATTCCAATAAGACAACGTGTATTAGTACACAAATCTTTAAGGAACTTAGCATAAATTGGGATTTTTCGGATTACGTCGATGAGTGGAATATTGATCTCTACTTTTTGAAACACATCTAGGATTTCCTTTTCTTCTGCTTGTTTGTTTCTTTTCATTAATCTTGACGGGAAGGGTGGTCGGACGGCATAAGGGGATGGTTCAGAGATCGGATTTGGTGTATCTTTTTCGACTGGTAAAGTTGACTTGTCTTTTTGGGCGTTTACCTCCGAAGTTTTGGGTTCGACAACGGTGCCACTCCGAAGAGTGATGGCATTGACATTTTCTTTTGGGTTTGTCTCGGTTTGTGAAGGAAGTTTACCTTTGGATTCAAGACGGCTCACTGTCTGGGCTAGTTGGCTCATTTGTTTGTCTAACTCTTGTAAGTGGGCCTCGGTACGATTTTGGAATTTCTCTTGGGATATCGCTAAACGCTCAACTAAGGTTTCTAGAGATGTCTTTTGTTGTGGGTAAGGTTGTCTTTGTTGGTATGGTTGATTTTGCCTTTGGTTGTTTGCGTATCCAAAGTTTGACTGGTTTCTCCACCCCGGATTATATGCATTTCCTATGGCATTGGCTTGCGCGATATCATCTTCCTGAATCATTGGACAACAGTCTGTCGGATGTTTTGGACTAGTACGGATTCCGCAAAGTCTAACTTTTCTTTTTTTATCTGCAACAAGAGATTGCACTATTTCATTTAATTTATTAATCTTATTTTCTAAAGAAACTATGCTTACCTCGCGAACCCTTCGAGATGGTTCGCTAGATTGATTAAACCTTTGCGAGTTGGCGACCATGGTTGATATCAGTGTTTTAGCCGTTGTTGGGATCATATTGACTAGAGCTCCGCTGCTTGCCGCATCTATTACTTTCATATCCATGGGCGTCAATCCTTCATAAAAATATTGAAGGAGGGTTTGTTCTGACAATCCATGTTGTGGACAATATGCACACAACTTTTTAAACCTCTCCCAGTATTCATATAAAGATTCGAATTCTTTTTGTTGAATGCTCAGGATGCTGCGCCTTATTTCGCTCGCTTTTGCCGCAGGGAAGAACTTGTCAAGAAAGAGTTTAGCCATGTCAGTCCAGGTTGTAACAGAGTTTGGGGGTAAATCAAATAACCAATCTTTTGCTATATCTGCTAAAGAAAATGGAAAAGCTCTAAATTTAATTTGGTCATCAGATACTCTCTGAGGCTTTGTGCTTAGACAAACCATGTGAAATTCCTTCAAATGTTTGTGAGGATTTTCCGTTGGCAAGCCGTGAAAAGTAGGTAAAAGGTGGATCAAACCTGTTTTTAGCACGAATGATGTTTCTCCGTTTGGGAAGGTTATACACATTGCTTGCTGGCCATCGGGTGCCGTATTTAGCTGGCGAATAGTTTGATTTTCGTCTCCCATTGGATTTGGTTTGTAGTTCGACTCTGCTTCGGATGTGATCTCTCGATCGCGTTCAAATCTTTGCTGGCAATGTTTGTTTTTATTTTCCCGAAGTGTTTGTGCGTGCAAATTTCGGGCTAGTGCTTTGATTTCCGGGATGAGTTCAAATTGTTCTCCTGGATTTCTCCTGGTCATAAATCAAATGAAACAATATTAGTACTTTGTCGTACTCCCCGGCAACAACGCCAATTTTGACACGCGTCATATAGTGTCAAAAATAAATCCTTAAACTCAAATAAATTAGAATAAAAATAGTATAGCGAGAGTAAGGGTCGATCCACAGGGAATAGGAGTTCTAAAAAACTTTCGTTCCAACTTAGACCAAGAAACCTGTAAAAATAAAAGTGGGGGTCTATAGAGGTAATTTGAGTGATGAAAAAAATAATAAAAACGAAAATAAGTATTGAAAATGAATTATGGAATAAATTAGCCTCAAGCTACGCTTTGCCACGACATCCTCGATCACCGAAATGGATTTTTCTTCAACTTTCTTGCCGGTTACAGTCTACAAGGCCCAACCCTTGCAAATTACTTCTCTTTGGTAAACTCGACTCCCAGGGCAATCCTTGAAATCAAGCTTTAGTTGGTTAGCTACTGTAACACCCCCAACCTGGGCTGAGAGTCGGGAGCGTTACCGGAAGCGGAGAACGAACAAACAGAACATATCGAACAATAGCGGAAGCATTTCGGAAAACAATATATCATTTTTAATCAGTTATTCATATTAATGCGCACGCGGAAAAATGGGCTAACAAAAACTTTTCTTAACTTCTCATGAACATACGTAAACTTAGGCACAATTTCTCTTAATCTTGTTACCAAATTACGAGCCAATTTAAATCTTTATTTTCATTATCAAATTACTATTACAATTTAATTCAAAAAGCCGAATACTTAAACTATTCAAATCCATGCCATTCGAAACCTTGATTAAATAGTCTAGGTGATTTTCGAATTATTCCAAATTACCAATAATTAATCGAGTCAATTTTCATACAAGACGTAGTAGATTTCAATACCATGGCATTCGATTTCCTATACTTAGAACCTTACAAAATATCATGATTTATATGCCCCTAAACCATGTCAAGCTATCGACTATGGACAACAAAAAGAATCGGCACAACTACTAGCTCGACTTACATTTTTATACAACAAAGTAATGAGGCTAGCTACTTAAATACAAAACATGATTCTAGCCTCCTAACCAAGCATCACGGAGCATATAACTTCAAACACCATTTCAGACTTAAGTTACTACCGAACACAACAAAACGAATCCTTAAACAGACTTCAAAGCCACCATCTAGGAGTCTAAAGATAAGACTAAGATCGTACATATTTCAGAACTTGTGAACTTGATCCAAACGAATGCTAGCTTTAAGGTCCGAGCGATCCTGCTAAGGTTGGGAAGAAGAAAACAACGGATCGATAAGTACAAATAGTACTTAGCGAGGTAATGCTAAATCTAATTCATTCTTGAGCTTTTAATGTGATCAAGCATTGAGTTTACTTAGCTAGGTTTATTAACAATTAATTTCACCCAACTAAGCTTATCTAAAATTCATACACATAGCATCATACATATCATAACAAGTTCATAACACATGCTCGAATACATAACATAACATAGTAATTTATCACATGCTTGCATATAATTCATTCAATAACATAAATCAATTCGATTTCAGCATACTCGATCTCAAGCTTAACAATTGAATTAACCAAAATTTCGTGCTAATCCATACATAGCATTATTAACTTATCAAAATGAATTCATAATTTCATCATAAGCATATCATTCAAATGATCTCAAACCATCATCCAAAAATCAGAATTTTCCATTTCTTAATTCCATGTATTCGGATAGGGTCATTACCCAAATTTCACATAATCGGACTTATAAGCAATTCATATGCTTCATATCATAATCGAAAGGACCAATGTCCACAAAGCATAACATTTCATATCACATCATAACATGCTAAGTCACACAATCATTTATCCACTTCATAAGCTATATTTAACTTAGCAAATTCCATTTAATTCATGTAAATCATATTGCATTATAATTCATTGCATTGCACTTTATTTAATTTCATTGCCCAAGGTAGAGTAGACGTATCAGATATTCAAGCCATCAAAAGGGTAACATGTGACGTATAATAGTTGCTCGAAGCAACATCAAGAGTTGCACAAAGCAACAAACAAAGGATGCCCATAGCATCATGTGTCTCGAACAGCAATCAAGAACACATATCTTATAATCAAGAGTACACAAAGTACTATCAAAGGTTGCACAAAGCAACATCAAACGGTGAGCTCAGACTCTAGGCATGCCGTACTTATCTAAAACTTCTAATCGACCGAGGGCGTATTCTTGTTAATTAATTAATTCGTTATCTCATTTAACATATACATTTTTCATAATTCAATTTGCATGCTCATTCGATCATATCATCATACATGGCAGCGACTTCATACATACATAATCACATGCATTTTGAGCATAGCATAAATACCATAGGGCAGTCCACATACTCATTTAATCAAGCATTATCAAGAATCTAATTTCACACATGATCGGCATACAAGTAATCACATGGGCAGTCCACATTTGCACATATTCAACATTATCAAAATCCAAATCGAACATATAATTCATGGCAATTAACATCACATAAGCCAGCCCACATTTTCACACAATCACATATTAACCACAATTCTCAAATCATGCATCCAATTTTCCTTTGATCTCCTTCCCTTACTAAACACATTACCGAATATCAATTAGTCCAATTTCATGCATAGAAATCATAAATTACAAATAATAAGGTGGTTCGGACACTAGTCCCAACCCTAATACAAAATTACACTCACAAAATTACACTCACAACTCCTTAAGCTTGATCTCGAATTGAGATGCCCTTGTTTCTTCCCTTCGAGTGATCGATCCTAGCTTCCTCCAAAGTTTCTTCACAATTCCGATTTTAACTCTCAACATAAAACGAATACACACTATATTATGAAGCAATTCAATCATATTTACTTCTCAATTTCAAGCATGAACTCATATTTTCAAATCTGACTTTTCATTAAACTAGTTGGAGGACTAGTTAGTGTTTTGATCATATCTTTTTAATTACTAATCCAAAATTAACTTATCATATACCGTTAGAAAGGTATTAAACTCAATTTTATACTCATGTGAACCTCATATTTTTATCTTATTCGAATCAATACAGTTTATTGCTTAATTACACTCCTTTCGGTAAATCTGGGCGGTACAGGCTGTCCAACTTTAAAAATTCATATCTCCTAATTTACATACTGAAATTGAGTTCCGTTTCCTCTCAATGATTCTAGACATATCAAAGTTCATACAGTAAACATTTCAACTTAAAATACCTTATATCCAATATTTTGTGAATTTCTAAAGTTACTGTTTCTAAGTCATATACCACTGGACAACTTTCTTAACTTACACTTTAACTTAAAATTCATCTAATCACATTCTTAAATATAAAAATTTATTCATGGCATGACTTATTCTATTCTTCCATGACATTTTAAAGTCCATATCAACTTTCAATTTCAACAATTAAGTACTCAATTTTACTGATTTTCCAGTTCAGTCCCTAATCTCCATAAATTTCGACTATGTGTCTCCTTTTAGTTCTAATCGAAATTTCATCTTTTAATTCATTTTTCCAGCAACCAATAGTCATTTATAATAGAATCCGTATTTCTTCACAACTTTCTCCTAGTGAGAATTTCTGATTTTAATCTCCAAGTATATAAATTTTCCAAATATCCAAGACTTTACATTTTCTTTCAAAACAGCCCCCTTATGACTCTATTCATATTTTCTCAAGAATTTTTCAAAGATTTCATTAGTTCATCTTGTTATTTCCTTCAAGATTCACATAGTTTCATGTTCATACAATTTTTAGGTTTGCATGCATGGTTTTTGACAAGTCGTCGTTTAACCGTTCAAAAATAAATATATATTTAACCTCTTTCAACAATAAATAAAATAAAGAATTTGAGTAGATATAGGGAAAGAGGGTCGATCCACGAGGAGATTAGCTGGAATTATTGACTGAAAACTGCTTCGATTAGTACTTCCAGGAATATCTGCAAAGTAATTAAATAAAATGGGGGGTGATTTGATTTTGAGTGAAGTAATAAAATAAAATGCTAGAATTAAAAATAATAAGAAAAACCAAATATGCAAATTAGCCTCGAGCTAGCCTTGTCAATTCCTTCGATCATTGAAATAGATTTTTACTCCGGGGATCATGTCGGTTACAGTCTGCGAGGCCCAACCCGTCGCAACTTGATTCTCTCTCGAGTAACCAATCCTCCCAAGACTATCTTCGAAGGTTGATTCTTAAACAAATTAACCACGTCTATCGCCGTTAAAGTATTTAGTTTTGAAAGCAGGAAAAGCCCGACTTAGAAATTGTCTTAAAAAGAATCGCTTCTGATTTTATCTTTCCTTAGCGGACCGCCGCTAAGAGTGTTCACAGGAAGTCGAAATTGCCACAGGCCGATCCTTCCTCCCAACTATGTCTTTAAACGATTCCAGACCAACGAGCTCTTTTTTATTTGAAAAACGATTAAAAACTTTAGTAAGGCCGATTGCCAAACTATCTAAACAGAAAGATAAAAATGTATTCCCGAAGAAATTTAGGCAATGTTCAATTCTCATGATTAGAATTGATTTGGCTAACTCTTGGCTCAAGAAATTTAGCTAAGCATGATATTAATTATCACACTTAACTTGGTTTTTAGAAAAGTAACAAAATAACATAAAATAAATGGAACAAGAAAATAAAGAAAAGAAAAAAAACTTTTATTAAAGCTAAAAACTATTTACAAAGGAGAAGCTAAAAATACTCAAAGCTAAGAAGATGATCACTCAAATGATTGATGGTCTAAGCCTTTACCAAGGGGTGGTATTTATAGGCTTAGATTTACAAAGATAAAGTGATGAGATAATTTAAAATAATAAACAAAAGATAAAACAATTCAAATGTTTTAAAATTTAAATGCAGGAAATCTAAACGGATAAGCTGATAAGATCTCTCAGAACGTTCCAGAAGCTTCTAGAAGTCGCCACGTCATTGCCATGTCACTGCCACGTCAGACGCGTCGTGCCCGGTGTCGTGCCCATGATGCCAGTCATGACAGAATTATAATAAAAACTGCAGAAATGCCCCATTTTCACTACTATTTCCAGAATTGGATCCCTGCACAAAATATAACGAAAACAACATGTATTAAGCAGCAAGAAATCCAAATAACTAGAAAAATAGCAAATGAAATATGTCATATTTGAGAACTCATCAAATTCCCCCTCACTTGTCTCATACTTGTCCTCAAGTATGTCCGAAAAAGATATTAACCAAAAATGCATTTCTCAAGCCATCACAAGTATCAAGCATAATTATAAGAGTTCTAGTGCAAAAGAAATATCATGAACGAAACATAATCAAACCAAATGGATGCAAGCAAAGAACAGTCCTTATCTCTTCCAATTACCTATCAAGCATTAATCAAATTCTAACCTAGTCTTAATCCTCACCAAGATACACTCAAGAGCACTCAAAGTGTTTAAAGGTAAATGTGAAGCAAAAACACTCTAAGTCATGCATGAACAAAGGTTTCCATAGGCTTGTAACAAGTTCAATTCTCCACTACTTATTAGAATCGAGGTGCAAAAATCATTAGGTCTTTTATTCAAGGTGTAATGTGGTTTTAGAGAAAAAAAAAGGGTAGAAAGATGGAAAGAAAAGGCAAAAGAAGATGATCAATGCAAGATATTTCAAACATAAAGCAGTGAAGACATTAAAAAGGAGCTAAAAATGGGCAAGCAAACACACATTTTTTTCTTTCTTTTTTTCTTTTCTTCTTTTTAAAACTATTTTTTTCTTTTTTTCTTTTCGAAGCAATTGCTTCCTTTATTCTGTTTTTCCTTTTTTCTTTGTTTTTTCATCATTTTTTTCTGGAAAAATTATGCCCTTATTTGAAAGTATCTCCTTCATGTCTAATAAAGATTCTAGCATTTGATCAATTGAAATGGTTAAGTCAAAGGAATGGGATGTAAGGCTTACAAAGGCTCACTAGGCGATGAGAAAGGGTAAATTAAAATGAAAGGGATGGAAGAGGTTAAAGCCTAATGCCTAAATCATTTTAAAGCACCTCGTTCTTAGTGTAGTCTCAGATCGTAAGCAAGCAACAAGTTCTAGATTCCTAAGTTCAAGATGACACTCTCAAGCAAAAGAAATGAGCATAATATGAAGAATGCATGCTCAAGGCTCAAAGTCTCACAAAATTAGGCTAAGTTTGATTAAGCTAGGCGAGAAACCTAATCAACACAATCAAGAGAAATTAAAAGAGATGTCAAACTGCAGATTACCCATATCCTTTGATTATCAAAATGCTATAATTCAATCATTCCTAAGCACAAGAACAAGTACAACATACTGGACAAGAAGTAATGGCAAGAACATAAAATTCATCCCAAGGTTTAATCAAAATCAAAACATATTATCGAACAAGCAGGCAAGTGGTAATTTACCCTCCCCCTCACTTAAGTGAATTGCCCCAATTCAGAGAAAAGAATTAAAAAAAGTAAGGCAAAGAGGGGCAAAGAGAACTCCCCGTGATCAACGATGATTGCGACGATGGTGATGGTGACCATCAAGAAGGCGGCCGGCGGGTGGAGCTTGGTCCAGCGGTGCTGTTGGAGAGCTGCGAATGGCGGCTAACGGCTGGGGGAGAAGGCGGAGGTGCGGTGGAAGCCATAGGCGTGGGGTTCTCGATCGAGGGCTGGGGGCTTGCCGTCATCGACCACCGCGGCGTGGAGGAGGTGCGGGGCATTGCGGCTGAGTGAGTTTGCGGCTGGGTGTGTTGTGTTTTCAGGGATTTGGTGGTTTTGCGGGAAAGAAAGAAAGGGAAAAGGGGGAGAGTTTGACGATATGCTTAAAGGGGAAGGCCTTGGGGCTATCGTGCACCGTTCATTGAGCGTGGTAAAATGCACCGCGTTTAATGAAACGGTGCACTTTGGCTGTGGGAATTTGATTGTCCTGCTGCATTCGAAATGAATCCTGCAAAGGAAAATTTATTGAGGCAAAAAAATGAAAAATAAAGAAACATAAATTAAATTATTAAAAACAAAGAAGTAAAAATTGAAGAAAAATAAACCAATGGGTTGCCTCCCATTTAGCGCTTTGTTTAACGTCGTTTAGCTCGACGACCTTTAAATTTTTGGTTCTTTAAAAGTGGGTTTTCCTGGTCATAAAAAAATCAGTCAAAAATGCCGAAAGTAAATCTCCCCGGCAACGGCGCCAATTTTGACAAGTCGTCGTTTAACCGGTCAAAAATAAATATATGTTTAACCTCTTTCAACAATAAATAAAATAAAGAAATTGAGTAGATATAGGGAAAGAGGGTCGATCCACGAGGAGATTAGCTGGAATTATTGACTGAAAACTGCTTCGATTAGTACTTCCAGGAATATCTGCAAAGTAATTAAATAAAATGGGGGTGATTTGATTTTGAGTGAAGTAATAAAATAAAATGCTAGAATTAAAAATAATAAGGAAAACCAAATATGCAAATTAGCCTCGAGCTAGCCTTGTCAATTCCTTCGATCATTGAAATAGATTTTTACTCCGGGGATCATGTCGGTTACAGTCTGCGAGGCCCAACCCGTCGCAACTTGCTTCTCTCTCGAGTAACCAATCCTCCCAAGACTATCTTCGAAGGTTGATTCTTAAACAAATTAACCACGTCTATCGCCGTTAAAGTATTTAGTTTTGAAAGTAGGAAAAGCCCGACTCAGAAATTGTCTTAAAAAGAATCGCTTCTGATTTTATCTTTCCTTAGCGGACCGCCGCTAAGAGTGTTCACAGGAAGTCGAAATTGCCACAGGCCGATCCTTCCTCCCAACTATGTCTTTAAACGATTCCAGACCAACGAGCTCTTTTTGATTTGATTAAAAACTTTAGTAAGGCCGATTGCCAAACTATCTAAACAGAAAGATAAAAATGTATTCCCGAAGGAATTTAGGCAATGTTCAATTCTCACGATTAGAATTGATTTGACTAACTCTTGGCTCAAGAAATTTAGCTAAGCATGATATTAATTATCATACTTAACTTGGTTTTTAGAAAAGTAACAAAATAACATAAAATAAATGGAACAAGAAAATAAAGAAAAGAAAAAAAAACTTTTATTAAAGCTAAAAACTATTTACAAAGGAAAAGCTAAAAATACTCAAAGCTAAGAAGATGATCACTCAAATGATTGATGATCTAAGCCTTTACCAAGGGGTGGTATTTATAGGCTTAGATTTACAAAGATAAAGTGATGAGATAATTTAAAATAATAAACAAAAGATAAAATAATTCAAATGTTTTGAAATTTAAATGTAGGAAATCTAAACGAATAAGCTGATAAGATCTCTCAGAACGTTCCAGAAGCTTCTAGAAGTCGCCACGTCATTGCCACGTCACTGCCACGTCAGACGCGTTGTGCCCGGTGTCGTGCCCATGATGCCAGTCATGACAGAATTATAATAAAAACTGCAGAAATGCCCCATTTTCACTGCTATTTCCAGAATTTGATCCCTGCACAAAATGTAACGAAAACAGCATGTATTAAGCAGCAAGAAATCCAAATAACTAGAAAAATAGCAAATGAAATATGTCATATTTGAGAACTCATCAGTTTTTAACTCAACCGAATAGTTACAAGGAGTAGGGAAACTTACTTTTTGATCTCCTTGACAACACTAGCTATCTCTTCAAATTCCTAGCTTAAATCTTCCACCATGCAAGCAAAAATCTCACCATTTTAGCTCTCAAATTTTCAGACTTCTGAGCTTCTCTTTCCCCCCATTTTTCTCTCTACTTCACGGAAAAGGAGAAGAAAATGATGAAGGAAGACATGCTTCCATAATCTAAGTGATTTGATGGCCTTAGTAATTACCGTAGTGTCCTTTTGTCTATCTCTTTTATCTTTATTTTACTAAGGGCAACCCTAAGGATATTTTGTTTTTAACATGCAAATTTCATTCTTTATAATTATTTTAAATTGATCATCAATTTCCCTTATTCCATGTTGTAGAACTAATGTTTTGATATAATAATTGAAAAATAATTTGGACTGATTTAAAAAGTATTTAAAACATTTCCAAAGTCCAAACATGTTTAGGGATGTCTTTAAAAAAGGGTTTTTCATGTTTTCAAAGGCCAATTTTCACAAAACTGACCAAGTGTTTCGAAACACCTTAGGGCGTTTCGAAACAGGTGCCTCCAGCGGCTAAAACGTTTCGATACTCGTATCGAAACGGGCCTTAGCGTTTCGAAACGGGCTAGGTCGTTCCGATACGCCCACGTGGCACTGACCACAATGGTCATAAACCCCAACGGCTATTTTCCCAACTAACTTTTAAATGCAGACGTTTCGATACGGGCTTATAGCGTTCCGATACGCGTTTCGAAACGGCAAGGGGGTGTTCCGAAACGGGTGCCCTGACAGACTGCAACGGCTCTTTCTATATTAAGAGTGTTTCGAAACGTCTTCGAGCGTTTCGAAACGGGGAGCTGCAGAACTGCATTTATGGAGGGAATTAAAGGCTCCAATGACTCTATTTCAACCCCAACGGTCCTAAACAGCTATAAACTCAATTGGGAGTATAAAAGGGACCTCCAAGCATCAAGAGAAGACTGATGCTTCAATTGTCAATCAACAAATGATCAAGAAATTGTCTTAGTGCTTAATTTGTCATTTCTTGTATAGACAAACACTAGTGAGCCAAAATTGTCAAATTTGCTCAAGTGTTTTAGGTTTTGGGTGAGTGCTTCATTGTGCAAACAAATACCTATTAGAGGGTTTAAGTTTGCTTTCTTTATCTCTTTGTAAAAGAGGGTTTTGATCAAGGCTTGGGTAGAAGCTTGATCGGTTGTAAGGGTTTCCTCCTAATCCTAGAAAAGGGGAAGATCAATTAGTGGATTGATTGTGAAATCCTTAGTGGGGAGCTAAGGTAGTGGATGTAGGTGCTTGTTAGAAGGCCGAACCACTATAAATCATTGTGTCTTTATTCTTTCTAGCTTCCTCAACCCTTCCACCCAAATATCCACCTCTCCACCACTTGGTGAGCAAAATCGGTTGAACGAATCGAGCCCCACACATCCCAACATGAGCTCAAACCAACTTCAACAAATTTCCCAATCAAATTAATCCCCCAAAATGCCCTTTTCGTGCTCCTTCAAAACTTAGCTGAAAATTCCATTTTCAAGCATCCAAACGACACCCAAATGATCCCAAACACCTTCCTAACATAAATAAACCATCAGCCCTCCAATTTAAACCTAAAACCCACCAAAACCAAGTTTTTGACACTTTGAAATTTGCCTCAAGAACCCATTTCGGGTTTTCACCCAAACCCAACCATTTTTACATATTATGTTCATTTTAAGGTAAGTAATCTAAAACCCAACTTTGTATTTCAAAACAAATTGAAAATCTCCATAAAAACTCAAACTTTCATCAAGCCCTAGTTTTAAAATCTATGACCATGTAGAGATAGAGGATGAAAAGGAGAGTTAGAAAATGCTATTACCTCTGAAAATGGCCTTAAGATGAAGATGAAAATCAATGGAATAGTGATTTGGTGGTTTGAGAGAGTTTTGGGGGTTTCTCACGTTGGGGAAGGGGAGACGGTAGAGAAGATGATAGCTTTTTTTAAAAGTTGTCTTCCTTTTTAAATTCTTTTGGGTCAAATCACCAAAGTGGTCCCTCCCCTTTATTTTAGATTTCAATTAACTCATGTCATGGCCAAAAAGATTTAATTTAATTTTACCGACTCGGACCACCAACCCGACTAACTCCTAACCCCAAAACACAGGTGTTACACCAACGACTCCAATTCAATTCCAGCGGTCAATAATGGCTAGAAGCTCAATTGGGAGTATAAAAGGGACCTCCATGCATCCATGGAAGGCTAATGCTTCAATTGTCAACATTATTATGATGAAAATATTGTCTTAAATCTAAATTATCATTCTTGTATAGACTAACACTTGTGAGCTCAAATTATCAATATATGCTCAAGTGTTCTAGGATTTGGGTGAGGGATTTAGTGTACAAACATCAACCTTTGTAGAGGGATTTCGTTTGCTTAAAATTCTCTTGTTTAAGAATGTGCCAAAACTCGAGTTGTGGGCTTTGGTTGCTAGACTTGGTGAGTGAGTCTAGGTTATAAATGGTTGCCTCCTTAATCTAGAAAAGAGGAAGAATTCTTAGTGAATTGGTGAAATCCTTGGCGGGTAGCTAAGGTAGTGGGTATAGGCTTTAGTTAGAAAGCCGAACCACTTTAAATCGTATGTCAATTTTGTTTATCTTTTGCTTCCACCACAAACACCCAAAATTACATCTTCTCCACTACTTGACAAGCAACGGTTGAGTGATCATCGAGCCTAACACCGCCAATTATCTTGTGACTTAAAATGCTCGACAATAGTTGTTATCTGAATGCTAAATTGACATAACATTAGACAATACTGTCACAGAGACAGACAAATCCTGCAAAAAAAAACAGACGAACAAACTGCCATACAAGCAGACGAAAATTAACCATAAAACAGATGTAAAGTGACTTTGGCAAAGTAAAACAAAGGAAAAAAACGAAACTAAAAAGAAACAAATGATTCTTCTTCGAAAGAGAAGAATCTTATTTATTTACAACTAGTGTAAACACTAGAAACCAGTCGATGGCATAAAGGCCGTCGTCGGAGAAAAAATGATGAAAAAAAAGAACTCAAAGAAGTTTAAAATAACCACCTCAAAGAAAAAATGGAAGTAATGGGATCCAACTACCTAGATTTTTATTTTTTTCAAGCCTATAATTTTTAAATATATGAAATTATTTTAAAAAATAATATATACTACGGGTGGAGAGAGAGGGTCGGCCGGCTGACATGTGCTATGGCCCACTTAAATGGTAAAATTTTCTTTTAATCTTTAATTAATTAATTTATTTATTTATTTTAACTCCCACGAGTTAATCTTTAATTTTAAAGCTAAAAAATAGTAAAATTTCCTTTCATCCCCACAATTGAAAATTTTCAGTTTAATCCCTTTTAAAAATTTAATTAATTCCAAACTAAAATAATGGTGAAACTACATTTTAATCCTTCAAAAATTTATAATATTTAAATTTAACCTCGGAAGTGGTATCAACACCTCTATATCTATGATTCTAACATGGCCCCTCTCTAAATTATTAAAGGATAAAGTTTATGAATGGTTACTCTAAAAAATAGTAAAATTGCCTTTCATCCCCACAATTGAAAATTTTCAGTTTAATCCCTTTTAAAAATTTAATTAATTCCAAACTAAAATAATGGTGAAACTACACTTTAATCCTTCAAAATTTTATAACATTTAAATTTAACCTCGTTAGTGGTATTAACATCTCTTTATCTATGATTCTAACATGGCCCCTCTCTAAGTTATTAAAGGATAAAGTTTATGAATGGTTACTAAAATATACTAAAATGGTCATTTTGATCGTTAAACCTTTAAAAATTACAACATATAATTAAACTTTTAATTTGATTATAAAATGATCATTGGACACTTAGTTGTCATCTATTACAATCAAAAGTGATGACATGACATGCTAAATTAATGGGTATATATATCCTTTGACTTCTCAATTAAAAGAAATTTTTTATTTTAAAAATTATAAGAAAAAAATAGTTATAATTGAAGGACCAAAATAAAATTTTACCTATTAATTTAACATGTCACGTCATTACCTTTGAAGACAATAAACAACAGCTTCACTATCTATTTTGTAACTAAATAAAACTTTAATGTTTATTTTGTAATTTTTAAAACTCCAGTAAACAAAATGATCATATTAACATAATTTAGTGAAGATTTCTGAACTTTACCCTTATTAAAGGCTTAATAGAAAACAATGGCTTAAACTATTTTTTTTCTTTAGATAGGTGCCTAAAATATTTTTTTGCCCAAATAGGTGTCTAACGTTTTTACCATTATCATTTTAGGTGACTTGTCATTAACTACCATTTAAAAAATTCCGTTAGCCAATAAAAGCATGACATGTTTTGTTTTGTTTTATTTTTAAAATAAAAAGTTTTAAAATATCCTAAATTTTTTTTAAAAAAATCCAAAATAATCTCAAAATCCCTTAATCCCAAATCCTGATTCCAACCGTTTCCGCCGCCAATTGTTGTTGGCATTCTGACCACTTTTGTTGTCGGACCCTCACATTTGTTTAGCGTGCCTAACGTCGAAACAAAGTTGAAGGCGAGATGAGGAAAAAATAATGGGCGGAAAACGGTGATCGATCAGACGACGAACGGCATACGATTCTTGCAACAGGAGGAGAAGGCTTCATTTCGTCGCTCCGACAACGTGATGAACGACAACGCAGTGGCCAAATTTGGGGATCTAGAAATTTTGGGGTTATTTTGTGGATTTTGAAAAATTTTGGGGTTTTTTTTAAAATTAAGTTAAAAGAAATAAAAAAATAAAGTCAAAGCCACATATTTTGTTTTAATTGGTTAAAGGAATTTTTTTTAAAGAACATTAACGGCTAGACACCTAAAATAATTAACGGTAAAAAGAATAGATATATTTGAGCTGAAAATTGTTTAGACGCTTATATAAAAAAGAATGTATTGCTCGGGTATTTTTTTGACTATTAATTCCTTATTAAAAAATGGTAAGCTACTCGACATAGTTTCCACGTGACAAGCAAAACAAGGATTAAGAGATGGAAAAGCTCTAATAATTACATAATTAATTATTCATTAATGATCACTAGGCCATTGAATTTGATCTTATTCAACCTACCTTGCTAGAGAAGAAGAAATAAAACAAACCCGGTTCAAACAACCCTTGTTCTATATCGTGGCCTTAGGGCTAAACGACTTATTATTACGGTGACCATCGAGTCCAGGGGCGGATCTTGAGGTCGGAGTTTGAGGGGGTCTACTTAAAATTTTTAAAATATTTGAATGTTTAAATTAAAAATTTTAAATATTTTGATGGGTTTAATTTAATTTTTTTAAAAAAATTTGGAGTCGACTAAAATTTTCAAAAAAAATAATACTTTAAGAAAACTTTTTTAAAATTTTAAGGAGGGTACTTAATTAAAAATATTCATAAAAATGAAATATAATAAAAATATTTTAAAATTTTGAAGGGGCCAAATTCAAAATTTTCAAAATATTAAAGACAAAATAATAAAATTTCAAAAGTTTGGGGGGACAGGGCCCCCACTCGCCCCCATTACCGTCCGCCTCTGATCGAGTCCCCTGATCAATCCTTTCTAGTCCTATGAGTTTTTGTCCCCCAAATTTAGTAAACTTATCTTATTCCCATTTAATGAGAAGTTGAATCCAATAGCATTTAAGCACATAATGAAATTGTGTATATAGGTTTCAGCAATTTTACAATCAAGACAAAATCATCTTGGGTAATTCATAGGAGATTCCAAACTGCCCACCAAAATCCCAAGCTCAATGTCTTTGTCTTCAAACTTTTTAATGAAGGGGTGGCTCTGCAAAATTTAATCATGGTTTTGGAGGGTAAATTGAAAAAAACAAAAACAAAATTTCAAGAGTGTTTTCAAGAATTAAGATAATCTCAAGGGCACACTTGATTTTCGGGTACAATTAGAGGGACTTATTTGATATATGAGTCAAAATTCTTACAAAGAACAAAGTGGTAAAACCATGGGAAACTTACCAAGAGTTCCAAGGATGATGCTCTCTTTTCACGGCTCTTCTGTAAGCTAAAACATTGAATTGGAAAAAGAAATGAATTTAAAATACTGTTTATGACCAGAAGAACAACAATATCCACAGGTTTCAGACAAGGAACATGAAATGATGCTGTTCAATGAATGCTGTAAATATTTACCAGGCTGATACAAATGAGCAAAACTCTGTAGAGAATTGATCTGGTGGAGCAATTGGTGGAGGCTGTTGCACAATTGCCTCCCAAAGCTCATAAAAGCCAGGGCAACTTTCCCGATCTTCGGATTGCATATACGGGAAACGTCCGATAGCACACTCTAGCACCACCAAGCCTAAACTCCAAACATCACTGCTACAGTCATAGGTGCTCCCATTGATCCTCTCCGGCTACAAGATTGTGGTTCGTCGAATTATAAACGAAAGTATTACGATGCGAGTAAAAGCAGTGTGGAAACCGGAAACTCCACATACCGACATGTAGCAGTAAGTCCCAACCAACGTATCCCTCCGGCCCATGGGGCTAACGAGCGCTGCACTGACACCGAAATCAGTGATCTTCACTTCCCCTTTACGGTTCACCAGTAGATTGGATGGTTTTATGTCTCTGTGTATCACATTCTTTTCATTGTGCAAATACACAAGACCCTGCAGGACCTGAAACACAAAGATACATCGATCGAAAGCTTGAAACAATGAAACTTGTTCAGCCATTTATGTGTACCTGCTTACACATGACTGCAAGATACGGTTCGAGGATTGTGTTAACTTGTCGGAGCACATCGGCAAGAGATCCCCGGTCCATGTATTCCAGCACGAGATATACGTTTCCGTCGCAATGAAAAGAATGGTAGCAAAGCACAACATGTGAGCAGTGTACAGCTTGGTGTATCTTCAACTCCTGCACAATTTGCTTGCGGATCTCTTCTCTCTGCCTGTTCATCTGCACGACCTGCAATTGCACAACAGCACAAGCACAATGAAAATTTTTAGTGGAATCTGATTTCCCCTCAGTTGCAACAGCCATGGAAACTTGAACAAACACCTTCAAGGCAAATGAATTCCCGCGCCATTTATGTCGAACAAGTTGTACTACACCTCCACTGCCCTTCCCAATAACTTTGACGGTCTCAAGATCTTCCAATGAGAATTGAAAATCAACCTTGAATTCCAAGAAAGAAACAATATCATTGAATCAATCAAGCCGTGGAGAAATTGATGATTCTATTCTAAAAGAAACTTACTGGAGTTTCGTTGTCCTCGGAAATGGAAGATGGCCCTTTTTGATTCAGAAGCAGTTCACCTTCATCATCCGTCATATTCCTAAAGATACCATATAAAAACGACAATGAAGCCATAGAATTTGATTCAAGAACCATTTTTTACCAAATAAAAAAGGAGTCTTTGATCCAAAACTTAGAGAAGAAAAGTACTTACGAGATGGAAGTGATTGGGTTTACTTGAGAAGGAAGGGAGAGCTTCAAAGGCGGCTTCTTGTTCTTCATTTTCTTCAACGGATTCATCAGAGAATCAAAGAGAGAAATTTATTCATTTTTGTTCAAGAACCAATATTTTATACTTTTAGTTGACAAAGAGAGGAAAAGTTCGTTATAAATACAAACCGTAATTCCGCGAAAAAAATTAAACTAAATTAAAAGGAGTTCATCGATTTACCTATGCGAGAGTAAAGAGGGGCTCTTCAAGGAGACTATTGGGGGAAATTTTTAAAACTCTTGCAGAATTAGGAGATGTTCATGGCCATATAAACATACTCATGAGAATCAAAGCCTTGCTAGTGAGGTATTTGTGTGAAGTATATCATCGTTTATCCAAACAACAAAACAGTTCAAGGACATCGTGTGTAACACCCCAAAATCTGACCTAGTTGGAATTGGGCTCCGGTGATCGAAAATTTCAAATTGATAAAGTCTATATATAGTATCGGCTAGTTAATTATTGATATTGGACTACAATTGACTTAAATCATTGTTATTGGACTCTATCGAATAATATCAGAACCTATTTAGTGGTTTAATTATGAAAATTAAAAGTTTGGGGATAAAAGTACAATTTATCGGGAACTAAAAGCTAAACTGAATAGTCAAATTGAAGTCTCGCCGAGACTTAAGAAAGCAAGCTCCTCCCTTTGTCATCTTCACCATCTTCCTCTAAGCTAGCAACTCCATTGGAGAGCAAGCTTTAGCTTAGTTTTTCTTCGATTTATTGACATCGAATCGTTGATATCATTCGGGTAAGCAATATTCTTCAATCAATCATTGGATTCCATGGATGTATTGGGCTTAATCTCAAGCTAGGGTTTTGACCATCCATGGATATTTCATCGTTGTTGTCTATATTGAAAGCGGATATTGATTTTGATATCGTTATATTGATTTTGATATCGTAATATTGATCCTAATAATCTTCATATCGATTTTCTAGCTCAATAAGTGGAGAGAGAGGTATCGCCATCTCCATCGAAAGCTAGAAACAAAGACGTCGTTATCCGATAGTCGTAAGAGCATTAGATTCTAAGGTGAGCGTAGTCGGAGTCTCGGGATTAGGCAAGGAGCCTTCCCGAATCCTTTATTATTTATTTCAACGTTATAGTTAACATTACCCTTAAGGAAGTTGCATCAAATTGTTAAACAGACCCATTGGTAAGCGTCGATAAGTTTGGTAATGAACATCGAACATAGTTATTGGCATCGATATCATGCATTGTCATCGATATAGTTATTGTCATTGAAACATTGTAAATAAACCATCGGATATTGATATTGACATTGACATTGAAACCATGAAATATTGATAATGAGACATGCTCGCTATTGATAATGTTGAAGTCATTGGTCATCAGAATTATCATTGAATATTGAATATGAATATTGACATTGAAACCTTGAATTTGAATGGACATTTGATACAATTGGCATGCCATAGAATTCATGAGCTCAGTGTACATGTGAACTACGGTCCTAAGGCTACGACCTATATTGATTTGGCGAGGCGGAGGGGTGTGTTTTGGTATTGGTCATATTGACGAGGCAGAGGGATTAGACCATTCACTGATTTGGCGAGGTATAGGAATTCGCGTATCCACTATCTTGATTCAATCCAAGAGTTAATAATGAATTTGATGTGTAAACATTGCATATTGAAATATAACATTGATATTGATAAGCATGAGAATTTGTATATACAATATTCATTGATATTTACATTGTTTATGACTATCTCACTAGGCTATGTATGCATAACGTGTCTCATCTCATGCATTTCAGGTTAAGGAATCGATCATCGCAGAAGATCGGATAAGTCGCGGCAAGACAAGTCACTATGAGCCAAAGTAATGTATATTGACCTTACGAACTCTTAGAAAGGTGGCAAAGTAGTTGAACTAGTCTTTTGTGTCTACTTTGGTGTGCTTGTAAGGTGCATAAGCTGTAATAATGTTAAAGGCCCTAAAATGATTTTTGGAATGGCTAAAAGTGGGTAAATATGACATATTTGGCTCACATAGATGAAATCCTAGTAAACATGTTCGTATGATCGTGAAATTCGGCATGCTAGTAGTTTATAGTATTGAAATATTGTGTAAGAAGTTTCATTGCATTTGAACATCGTTTCATAGGTCAATTCGATTAAAAACCAGCAAAATTCTGTCATTACAAGTCAGGCCGTATCGATACGGGGTAATGGCGTATCGATACGGTTAAGCATATTTGAACTTAAGGAACATGGCGTATCGATATGGTTTAGAGTTGTATCGAAACATTTTGCTACTGGAATCCTCTGTTTCGATACGGGTCTAATCCGTATCGATACGGGTCAAAGTCAAAGTTAATGAGAGTCAACTTGTACCGGTACAGGGCTTGCCCGTATCGATACGGTGTAATGGGAAAAGTCAACCCAAGTTGACCAACGTACACCCGTATCGAAACAACCTTAAGGTGTTTCGATACAGGGTTAGTTAAGTTGGTTAAAAGGTCTAAATTGACAGTTTACAATGTTCACAGATTGGTCACTAAAATTAGGACGAATCAATTGGATGAGTAAATGAACTCCAAATTGCATGAAATCTTACAGGCTTGTTGTTATTGTGTTGAATTTGTAACACCCCAAAATTCGGTCTAGTCAGAATTAGGTCCCGATGATCAAAAATCTCACGTTGATAAGGTTTAAATATTATATCGACCTGTTGATAATTCGATATTAGGCTCTAATTGAGTCAATTTATTGAACATGAATTTTATTAAATAGTATTGAAATCGTTTAGTGGCTAAATTGTGAAAATCGGGAACTTTGGGGTCAAAACCATATAGAATTGAAAGATGAGAGACTAACCTTTTGATTAGCCCCTCCTCAATTTTAATATCCCAAACGTGGGATAATCTAGTGAAGTTGCTTCATCCAAAGGAAAGCTTAATAAGTGTATAATACAAAAGAAAAAGAGAAAGGAATTGTAAAAGGATAGAAACTTACCCGAGACTTTAGTTAGCAAGCACCTCCCTTGTCATCTTCATCATCTTCCTCCAAGCTAGCACCTCCATTGGAGAGGAAGCTTTAGCTTAAATTTTCTTCGATTTATTGATATCGAATCGTTGCTATCTTTCGGGTAAGCAATATTCATCAATCAATCGTTGGATTTCATGGATTTATTGAGCTTAATCTTAAGCTAGGGTTTTGACCATCCATGGATATTTCATCATTGTTGTCTATATTGAAATCGGATATCAATTTTGATATCGTAATATTGATTTTGATATCGTATTATCGATCCTAATAATCTCCCTATTGATTTCCTAGCTCAAGATAACGAAAAGGAGTATCCATCGAATTCACCGAAGGCTAGGAACAAGGGAGTTATCATTCGAGAGCCTTGAAAGCTTTGGATTGTCAAGGTGAGTGTAGTCGGAGTCTCGGAATTAGGCGAGGAGACTTCCTGAATTCTTTATTATTGTTTTCGGTCTTATAGCTAACATTACCATTGAGAAAGTTACATCGGATTGTTAAACGGATCCATTGGTAAGCATCGATAAGTTTGTTAATGAACATCAGACATAGTTATTGGCATCATCATCATGCATTGTCATCGATATAGTTATTTTTATTGAAAATTGTAAATAAATCATCGGATATTGATATTGATATTGACATTAAAACCATGAAATATTGATAATGAGACATGTTCGCTATTGATAATGTTGAAGTCATTGGTCATCGAAATTATCCTTGAATATTGAATATGGTTATTGACATTGAAACCTTGGATTTGAATGAACATTGGATACAATTGGCATGTCATAGAATTCATGAGCTCAGTGTACGAGTGGACTACGGTCCTAAGGCTACGACCTATATTGATTTGGCGAGGCGGAGGGATGTGTTTCGATATTGGTCATATTGGCGAGTAGAGGGATTAGACCATTCATTGATTTGGCGAGGCGTAGGAATTCACGTATCCACTATCTTGATTCAATCCAAGGATTAATAATGATTGTGTTTTGTAAACATGGTATATTGAAACATAGTATTTATATTGATAAGCATGCGATTATGTATATGCTTCATACATTGTTATTCACATTGTTTGTGACTAACTCACTAGGAAATGTATGCCTAACGTGTCTTATCTCATGCATTTCAGGTTAAGGAATTGACAATCGCGGAAGATCGGACAAGTCGCAGCAAGACAAGTCACTACAAGCCAAAGTAATGTATATTGACCTTATGAACTCCTAGGAAGGTGGAAAAGTAGTTGAACTAGTCTTTTGTGCCTATTTTGGTATGCTTGTAAAGTGTATAAATTGTAATAATGTTAAAGGCCCTCAAATGACTTTTGGAATGGCTAAAAGTTGGTAAAAATGGCATATTTTGCTCCTATAGGTATGCCAGTAGTTTATAGCATTGAAATATTGCATGTAAAGTTTCGTTACATTTGAACATTGTTTGATAGGTCAATTCGGTTAAAAACCGGCTAAAATCTGTCATTATAGGTCAGGCCGTATCGATACGGGGTAGTGGCGTATCGATACAGTTAAGCATTATTGATCCTAAATAATAGGGCGTATCGATACGGTTTAGAGCTGTATCAAAACATTTTACTACTGGAATCCTTTGTTTCGATACGGGTCTAATTTGTATCGAAACGAGTCAAAGTCAAGTTCAAAGAAAGTCAATCCGTACCGATACAGGGCTTGCCCTTATCGATATGAGTAATGGGAAAAGTCAACCAAGGTTGACCATCGTGTACCCGTATCGAAATAGTATCAAGGCATTTCGATACAGGGGTTAGTTAAGTTAGTTAAAGAGGCAGAAACTGAAGGTTTGCAATGTTCACAGTTTGGTCATTGAATTTAGGTCGAATCAATTGAATGATTGAATGAACTCCAAATTGTATGAAATTTTACGGACTTGTTAATATTATATTGAATTTCAGTAAGGTATGATCAATTACATCAAAAGACCTCTAATTTCATAGATTTACGGTTTAGTCCCTAAAACTTGTAATAGTTAAGAATTGGTCGTAAATGATTAGTTATTGTTTCATAATGGGTTAATTGGACTAAGATGTATTATTGCATGAAATTGTTCAAGTGTTGATTAGAAGTTTAAAATTTTATTGCATCGATCATCGCACTATTCATTGGTAGCACATTCCAACCCAATTCTCGACTAGGTCGGGAAGGGGGTGTTACATTTGTAGTATTAGAGTTAGAGTTTAGTCAATTCTAGGGCTAAACTAAAGCTTGTTGCATTGTTGTTATGTTACTTTGCCACCTAGGAGTTATATATTGTGTATATTGTAACTTGTCGACTAATCCGATCTTTCATATATATGTCTGAAACTAATAAAGCTCACAATGACAAGCTTGCCACCGGCTCCTCAACTCATGGCGAGAAGATAAGAGGAGGAAATCCTCTGAATCCACCGAATCTACATGATCCTCCTATTCAGAATACCGAGCCTGTAGCACATACTGCTCAGGCTGAATGTTACAAGAACATGGCAGGCATGTTCAAGCAGTTTATGACTGCTGTGCGGGCATAACAAATTGTGCAACCCATTGCTCCCACTATTCAACATACTCGAGCTCCTATCGACAAGCTATCCCAATATCGAGCTTATACCTTTAATGGACAAGATGATGACAGTCCTAAAATTGATGATTATTGGTTGGACAACACTCTACAAATCTTGAATAAGCAGTTGCAGTGCTCGGACGAGCACAAACTCAAGTGTGCCCTTGCGTTTCTGGCGGATGATGCACTTCATTGGTGGAGACTACTACTTTGAAGGTCTCCAAGGACACTGTAACTTGGGAGTTCTTCCTTAAAGAATTCCGCAAGAAGTACATCAGTGAGTTTTATCTCGCTAAAAGACGAAATATTTTCCTCCATATCAAGCAAGGTGGACGACCGATTGAACAATACATTCATGACTTTTGCAAGTATTGTAGATACGGTGCTGAATATATTAAGAAGGAGGAAGAGAAATGTCGGATGTTCATTGCAGGGCTCAATGATGAATTATGCCCTATGTTTACAGCACTGAGCATTTTTTATTTTCAAGATCTCGTGAACCGAGTTAAAGCCACTGAAGATGCATAGAGGGCTCAACAAGCCAGTGGGTCTAGTAAATCTAAAAAGAGCTTTAGGGAAGATTCTCGACCTCCAAAGTGAAACAAGAAAGGGAGATATCAAGGCTCTAAGCAGAATGTTTATCCGCATCCTTCTCGTTCTGGAAATATTGATATGCCTCAATATATGACACAGTCCTTTGCTAAGGCATCATCTATTGATAGAAACGAATGTTCGAATCGAGGCAACCAACATCCAGTTTGTAATTACTGTCAGAATAGGCACCCACCGGGTCAATGTCGTAAGAAGACTAGAGCTTTTTTTAGGGAACTGGAGCATTTTATTACTGTGGTGAGCAGGGTCACTTTATTCGAGACTGCCCATTGAATGCAACCAAACCTACAGCGACTCCGACTACTGCTGCCTCACCTGCTCAATCGTTTCGAGGTAAAGGATCAAAGCAAGGATCAACGCGAACCTACGGAAAATCGAATGGTTCGGGGAAACCATTCAATAAACAAGATTCTAAAGCCCCTGCCCAGATGTATCATGTGAGAAGTAGGGAAGAGGAGGACGAACCTTATGTCATTACAGGTACCATTGAGTTATATTCTCATCCTTTATATCCATTGATTGATCATGGTTCTACTTACTCTTTTATAAGTACCAACATAGTTAAGAAGTATAATATGTCTTCCGAACCAATAGAATCGAGAATCTCTGTAACCAATCCCTTAGGAGATTGTGTCTCCGTAAAGGTAGTGTGCAAGAACTGTCCCTTATTGATCCAAGGAATTCCTTTCCCGACCAATTTGTTGGCCTTACCGATCCATGAGTTTGATGTTATCATAGGTTTAGATTGGCTCAGTGAGCATCAAGCCTGGGTAGATTGTTGTAAACTGAAGTTGTACCTTCGAGGTCTTGGCAAGGAAAGTGTTGTTTTAATGAACGCAATAAATCCTTCATTGTGTGTGTTGTGTGTAAAATAGTCTACCGCAATGGTAGTGCAAGTGTACACGACGCAAGTAGTAAAGTGATACTAAGTATCGGATATCGTCTCCACAGGGATTGGGCTAATGACTCCACCTAAATTCACTGCACGAAGTAAAGAGAAATATTTAAGAGAATTGTCACGAATATTAAAGTAAAAACGTAAATAAAAGATTGAGATATCAAGAGAGAGAGAATGGGCTGGTATTGAGTTGCTCAGTAGTGTAGGTATTGAATTGCTTAGGATCTCCAGTTCTGTCGTCGCACCCGTCGCCGACAGCACCTGTCGCGGCGTCTGTCCGTTAGCTGTCGCGGCAGCAAACACTAACTCCGCACTTCAAGCTTGGCAAGAATCCCTGATCTGCCTTGCCCTATCCCTAGGCACAAGTCTGTCGATGATCACGTCTTTGATGATACCTCCCGGCGTGAATCGAAGGATGAACACCGATGTGTATGAATTCTTCCTTAGCCACTTAACCTCGCCTTATCCCTAAGCACGAGATGGTTCAACTATAAACTAGAGAACGCGCTTTTACCTCTTTCGTATACTTAACTCTCCCGATGCTAAGTAAATAGATAACCTCACAATGCTCTCCCGATGCTCTTGCAAGATATTAAAACCAAGATAAAAGAACTTGAAGTTTATTTTATTGAACTTGAAAAATCCTAAAACAAAGCAACCCTTGCAACTACTTTACAAAACAACCCGTAGCCCTAGGGGGAATTTAGAACATATCGGTGACAGGTAAACGGCAGGGTTTTGGTTTCGGTTATGGGGTAGTCGGCTATGCCCTAGGTTTAATCTATGCCCTTTATATAAGCTTTGGGCTCAAGTTATCTAAGGTAACAAGGATTACAACTTTAATTAAAAGTAAGATTCTAATAAAGACTAAATCTCTAAGGATTCCTACTTTTCAGCCGCCTCCTTGTTTCATGGAAATTCCTCTCCTTGAGCTTTGGCTTGACATATCTTTTGATCCGGGGCTTGGAAAAATATTTGGCTTCCACACGACAGACGAGCAGATTTTTCTCTATCTATCGAGGTCCACTTCATTTTTCCTCTTCATAAATCTGCTGTCATCATGTTGTCACGACAGGTCCATGACAGGTTCGTCTTCTTCAGCTGCTTGTCCAGTTTAGCTCTCCTGCTTATCTGCCCTGCGCCTGCCTTCGACATCTACTGTGACAGATGCCTGCAAAAATAGCCATCTTTCAGTAGAATCCGTGCCTTTTATATAATTGTGATGTTTTATTAAAAACTAACCTAAATGCTATGTAATGATGCTTGAATGCAGCAGAAATATGGGTTTAAAAAGGTGTAAATGATAGAACTTTTACACACTCAACACACCCCCAAACTCAAGTTTTTGCTTGCCCTCAAGCATTGAAGACTTAAAAGAAAACTGAAAATTTTTGTGTTGGCCTTCAAACAGTGAACTGTCCCTTACCTGTCGCTCATTCTCTATGGCGGCAGCAACCTGTCGGAAGGGTTAGGATCTGTCCGGAATCTCCCTATAGCTCTCGTGCAGTGTGTGCATGCTTGTGAACAGTTATATGCTAGGACTCTTTTAGTTTCACTAGAATATTCAACTCCTTAACTTGAATTTTATGCCAAAGTTTACTTTCTTTTAGAAGGCACATTTTCATGCTTTTTCTTCTATTTTCAAGCTAAGTTTTTCTAGAGCCAGTTTTGGGCACCTCTAGTTAGCTTCCTAGAGCCGGTTTCGGGCACCTCTAGGTTTTTTTTTTTTTTGAATTTTCTTTTGCTAAACTTCTTTCCTAGAGCCAGTGTTAGGCACCTCTAGGGGCTATCCAAGTTCTAAGCTTCCTATTCTAGTTTGGCTAAAAGAAATCTAAGCAATATAACAGTCACAAAAGTGTTTAAGTTTTCAGTACTATAGAAAGGCTCTAAACTTTTCCTTAACCTGTCCTAAAGATGCTGCCACGACAGAGCCGTCATGACAGGTAAGTTATCATCACAGTTTTAAGCCAACAATTTAGATTTTCTTATTTTTCTGATTTTTTTTTAGAGAACTTAACTAATAAGACACAACAATTAAACAAAAGATGTGCTAAAGACTCCATTAAATATGGAGGGTTGCCACCCCCAAACTCAAGGGTTGCATTGCCCTCGATGCAAAATGACATATAAACAAATAAAGAAAAACACGAAAAATAAAAGTACATCACAAATATATAAGGGCAGGCAGCAATAAGAGGAGTAAAAGAAATAAAAACTTAAATTTTATGCGCTGTCCTCGCTGCTGCTGCTGACGCGGATCTGATGGTAGCGTCTGCGTTGGGGAGGTGGCTGGGCAGGTTCCGGAGCAGGTTGATCAACAGGTTCATCAGCCTGTTGAGGTTCAGGTTCTTCCTCCGGTTGGGGGACAGGGTCGTCAGCAGGTTGAAGGGCAGGTGGCTCCACTAGTCGGACATCAGAACTGCTGCTGCTGTCCCAGCTGTTACTCGTGATGGCTTTGGACAGCATCCTCTTGTTGGCCACATGCTTAATTCTTTTCACCCGCGTGAAGGCGCTGTCCAAGTTCCTCCGGACAAGAGGGCTGTCATCAGTGGCAGCTCGCTTGGTGCCTCTAGGGGAAGTGTCCGCCGGTGGGCTGCCGGCTGCTGTCGGGGAAGGTGTGGAGGAGGCAGATTCTTCGTGGGGATAGACTGGTGGTGTGGGAGTGGGGGAGGGGATATTGAAAAAATGGGCGGGGAAGGTGGGGAAAATGACATCCGGAAAATTCAAAGTATTGGTAATGAAATTTACCGTTGCATTGGAGAAGTCGCGGATGAATGTCATCAAACCCATCTGGCGCTCCTCTATCCTCAGGATGGCAGCTAAGATGTGGGCGTTCTGATCTGCCGGAGCGGTGTTGGTCGCAGCTTTTGGGGCAGGTTCGGTGGCAGGTTCATCATCAGACTCAGCAGGTGGGGCGTTTGGATCAAAGGCGTTGAGGGGCGATACGACGATGATCTCCATGAGGCTGGAGATGTTGCTTTCTGTCCAGCCGCTGCCCTTCTTGATTTTGTCTGAAGGGTCCTCCGGTACGGCAGCGCATCGGCAGAGGGCAGTAATGGTGAAGGGCAGGCATAGTCGTGAATCTGATCGGAAGGCACAATCGAGAATGCTGTCTCGCATGTACCTGCCCACATTGATGGGCCTGTCATGCATGATAGAGTGGATGAGGGCCAACCGCTGTCTGTTGACTGTCGTATGGTGTGACGAGGGCAAGATACGCTTTTTGATAAAAGCATTCCATAATTTTGCCTCGGGGAGTAGCTCTGCCCTGTTGACGGAGTTGGGGTTCTTCTTGCTGGTGCTCCAGGTCGTGCCCTCCTCTGTCAACTCCCTCATGACAGCATCATGTCCGGCAGCATCGAGGGTGTCCCAAAACTGTTGATGAGCATCGTCAGTGGGGCCAAAGAAGAGGCCGAATACATGGTTGATGCTGCTGGCGGTGAAAGGAACTGTCACTCCTCGGACGACGACAGATGTCGCCGTCTTACTCTCGATCGCCTCGTAAAATTCCCTGACCAGAGTGTCGTTAAGCTCTGCCGGCTGCTCGGCAAAGTCCTCCCAAAGTTGTGCCGTAATGGCCTTCATAATGAACGGCCGGAGTCCAAAAAGAGGGGCATCTCTGTTATAGATGAAGCTCCGTTCCTCCCATAGTTCTTTGTTAGCGAACGGAGATGCTGCTGCTGAAGAAGAAGCGGCAGCAGCATTCTGACGGGTTTGTCGTGAAGACATTTTGGTTGCAAGGGCTGAAAAAAGAAAGAAAGTAGATAAAACTAGAAGGGAATAACAAGAGAGAAAATCAGAAGTGATGAAAAATGAAAAGGGGAAGGGGTTTATATAGCGGTCGAGTAGCTGCCCATTTAATGTCGCAACGGCAGGCGGGAAAAACGGGGCGGCAGATTGGATATTGCGTGTCTGACGCGTCTGACACACATTAATGCGTCTGCTGTGCGTCTGCCGCACGCTTCTTCGTCTGCTGTGCGTCTGTTGACAGCCTGTCAAATCCGTCTGCGCCGGCAGCTGAAACGACAGGTTATCATAAATGGGCTTTATTGGGCTGATGTATGGGCGGTGGGCTTGGGCCACTTCTTCTTTCTCACTTGACTCCTTTATTTCCTAAAAACTGAAATTAAAAACAAAACATTATTTGAATAAAATAAATCTAATTCCTAATAAATAATAATAAATAATTAAAATAAAAATAAAAGTTAGGTTAAATTAGGGATGCCTTGTGGGGCATCACCTAAGATAACCACTTCCTGTATTCCTGGGGCTTCAGTCCCCTGATAATGCTTGAGGCGTTGTCCATTGACTTTGAATTGGTGCCCGTCCTTTAATGATTGAATTGTAATGGCACCATGGGGAAAAACTTGAACCACTTGGAACGGGCCAGACCATCTAGATTTAAGCTTTCCTGGGAAGAGTTTCAACCTAGAATTAAACAACAATACAAGCTGCCCTGGGCAGAACTGACGTGGCAGCAACTTCTTGTCATGCCACTTCTTTGTTTTCTCCTTGTATATTCTTGCGTTGTCGTAGGCCATCGTCCGTATTTCATCGATCTCATTCAAATCTAACAGCCTTTTCTGGCCTGCCTTGTCCAAGTCCATGTTTACTGCCTTGATTGCCCAATATGCCTTGTGCTCTATCTCAACAGGCAGGTGGCAGGTTTTCCCATAGATCAATCGGAATGGAGACATGCCCAATGGAGTTTTGAAAGTTGTCCTGTATGCCCATAATGCATCATTCAGAAGTAGAGACCAATCTTTCCTAGTTGGTTTAACCATCTTTTCAAGAATGTTCTTCACTTCCCTGTTGGAAATCTCAGCCTGTCCATTGGTCTGTGGGTGGTATGCTGTCGCGATCCTGTGCTTGACACCATATTTTCTCAAGGCGGCAGCAATTACCCTGTTGTCAAAATGTCTCCCTTCATCACTGATAATCGCCCTCGGGATGCCAAATCTAGAAAAGATGTTTTTGTGCAAAAACTTTTGGACCGTTTTGGCATCATTCTTTTGAGTTGCGATTGCTTCTACCCACTTGGAGACATAATCTACTTCTAGGAGGATGTAAAGATTTCCACACGAAGATGGAAAAGGTCCCATAAAATCAATCCCCCAAACGTCGAAGATTTCGACTTCTAAAATATTTTGCAGTGGCATCTCGTTTCTCCTCGAGATATTACCTGTCCGCTGGCACCTGTCACAGTTTTTGTAAAATTCCTGTGCGTCCTTGTACAGTGTCGGCCAGTAGAACCCTGACTGCAGCACCTTGGCAGCAGTTTTATTGCCTCCTAAGTGTCCTCCATATTGTGAAGCATGACAGTGATGGAGAATGTCTTCTTGTTCTTCTTGTGGTACACATCTCCTTATAACCTGATCTGCACACATCTTGAAAAGAAGAGGTTCGTCCCAATAATAATGTTTAACATCATTTTGAA
Source organism: Hibiscus tridactylites (assembly GCA_958450335.1). Classification (NCBI taxonomy): domain Eukaryota; kingdom Viridiplantae; phylum Streptophyta; class Magnoliopsida; order Malvales; family Malvaceae; genus Hibiscus; species Hibiscus tridactylites. The sequence continues at coordinate 82,479,862 of OY288277.1, read as the reverse complement.
ACCTCTTCCTGGCTTGATAAGTAAGATCAGAAGGTAATATTCCGCTAACTATAAAATTAACGAAATCAGCATACCAGGGAAGGTTAGAAGACTTACCTGCCGCCATGGCTGTCGCGACAGCTATTGCGGCAGCAAAGAGCTGCTCATCTGGGAAGGTCTCTAGTACGTGTGTCTCATCTACAGGTAGACTCTGTCCCATCTCCAACCTCGACAAGTGATCTGCCACCTGATTTTCTGTCCCCTTTTTATCTTTGATTTCAAGGTCGAACTCTTGTAATAGTAAGATCCACCGTATCAACCTAGGCTTTGCATCCTTTTTTGCAAATAAATACTTGAGGGCAGAGTGGTCGGTGTGTATTATAACCTTCGTTCCAAGTATGTAAGAACGAAACTTGTCGATGGAGAACACCACAGCTAACAGCTCCTTTTCTGTGGTGGTATAATTCACTTGGGCATCATTCAATGTTTTGCTGGCATAATATATGACACGAAACAATCTGTCCTTGCGCTGCCCAAGTGCTGCCCCGACAGCATAGTCACTAGCATCACACATAATTTCAAACGGTTGCGTCCAGTCTGGTGGCTGTACTATGGGGGCTGTCACTAGCTTTTCCTTCAGAACCTTGAATGCTTCAGTACATTCTTCATTAAAGTCAAAGGGTCGGTTCTGCTCTAAGAGATGACATAGGGGTTTCGTGATTTTTGAGAAATTGGTGATGAATCTCCTATAAAAACCAGCATGCCCTAAAAAACTCCTAATTCCCTTGACTGTGGTTGGCGGCGGCAGCTTCTCTATGACCTCTATTTTTGCCCTGTCGACTTCTATCCCACGGCAGCTAATCTTATGGCCTAAAACTATCCCTTCATCTACCATAAAATGGCATTTTTCCCAATTAAGAACAAGATTAGCTTTTTCACATCTTTCAAGTACCTTTTGAAGGTTGCCGAGGCAACTTTCAAAATCGTCTCCAAAGACAGAAAAATCATCCATGAAGATCTCAAGGAAGTCCTCAACCATGTCGGAGAATATAGCCATCATGCACCTTTGGAAGGTGGCAGGTGCGTTACAGAGTCCAAACGGCATCCTCCTAAATGCGTATGTTCCGTAGGGGCAGGTGAAAGTCGTTTTCTCTTGATCCTCTGGTGCAATAGCGATTTGGTTATAACCTGAGTAACCATCAAGAAAACAATAGTAAGGTTTACCCGCTAATCTATCAAGCATTTGATCAATAAAGGGTAAAGGAAAGTGGTCTTTTCGGGTAGCTTTGTTAAGCTTCCGATAGTCCATACAAACCCTCCAACCGGTCACAGTCCTGGTTGGGATTAACTCATTGTTTTCGTTGGTTATCACGATCATGCCTCCTTTCTTGGGAACACATTGCACCGGGCTTACCCATTTGCTATCGGAGATGGCGTAAATAATACCAGCATCTAACCATTTAATTATTTCTTTACGCACTACCTCCTTCATTGCAAGGTTTAACCGCCTTTGGGCATCAATAGTCGGCTTATGATCTTCCTCCAGGAGGATTTTGTGCATACAGATTGCCGGACTAATGCCCTGAATGTCTGCTATCGTCCATCCTATCGCCCTTTTATGCTGCCTCAACATGTCGATCAGCTGTCGTTCCTGTTCCTGCGGCAGCTTAGCAGAGATGATTACGGGCAGTGTGTTATCACAACCAAGATAAGCATATTTAAGCTGCCCTGGCAGGGGCTTAAGTTCTAAGACAGGTGGTTCAACAGTAAAGGGCTTTTGGATTAAATGGTTATCCGAAGTGTAATTCAAGGGTTCGAATAACTTACCTGGACGATGGTCTAACCAGTTTACCTCTTCATGACCTTCAGTATCAGATGTATTAGATTCAGAGGAGTCACTGTCGTCGGTGCTGTCGTCGTCACTGTCATGACAGGCTTGTAGATGGCTGTCGCAGCAGTGACCAAATTTTATATCTTGGCAGCCCGTCCTGATGCAAGGTTGATCAAAGGTCACCTCAATGATGGCCTTGCATTCCTCATCCACATCAGCATGTTTCATTGCTTGGAGAACATTCAACTTAATTTCTTGATCGTTTACGCGCATGGTGAGTTCTCCTTTCTCCACATCAATCAATGATCTTCCCGTGGCTAAGAAAGGTCGCCCTAGGATGACTGGTGCGTTCTCATCTGCCTCACAATCTAAAATAAGAAAGTCAGCAGGAAAAATAAGTTTATCCACTCTTACCAAGATGTCTTTAATTTTTCCCTCGGGGTGAACGTAAGAGCGGTCGGCTAGCTGTAGGGTAACTGTCGTGGGCTGCGCCTTGCCAATACCTAGTTTCTGAAAAACTGATTTGGGCATTAGATTAACACTAGCACCAAGATCACATAATGCCTTACCCACAAATTTATCGCCGATTACGCAAGGTATGAGGAAGCTCCCCGGATCCTTCTTTTTCTGGGGTGGTTGCCGATGAAGAATACTCATGCAACCTTCTTGCATCCTTACCGTTTCAAATTCCCCAAGTTTAGATTTTTTAGACATGACATCCTTGAGAAATTTAGCATAACCGGGCATCTCCCTAACAGCATCTAACAACGGAATGTTAATATGAACCTGTTTAAAAATATCATAAATCTTTTTAAGTTGAGATTCATGCTTAGCTTGCTGTATCCGTTGAGGGAAGGGTGGTGGAGGACGGTAATCAGCAATGCGTCCCTCCCACTGCATGCGAATCTGAGGACGATACTCATCTTTTTTCTCCTCTGTCGCTTCTGCTGTCGTAACAGGCTCATCGGCAGCAGTCTGTTTATCACCTGTCGGGGCAGCTTCCTCGGCAGGCTTATCCAAGGCAGGTTCCTTTTCTGTTTCAGCTTCTTTTTCCGGCCCTGGTAACTTTTTCCCACTCCTAGTCGTAATTGCCTTACATTGCTCGTGTGGGGGCGGTCTAGCATTTTCAGTATTGCTAGGGAAACCTCCATTCTGCCGTGGCTTAATATGCTGCGACACCTGACCCATTTGTGTCTCTAGAGATTTCAAGGTGGCCTCATGATTTGTCATTCTCATCTTAGTTTCATCCATAAAGTCTTCCGTTTTCTTGACAAACTTATTGATGTTCTCCATATACGTACCAGTCTGAGACATAAAGGTGGCCAGAGTCTGCTCCAATATACTACTCGTGGCAGGTGGTGGCTGCTGTTGTTGCTGAGGCGGCAGGTTCTGCGGCAGGTTCTGCGGCTGCGGCTGCTGTCGCGTCAACAATCTAGGACCCCCCTGATTCTGATTATATGCTTGCGGATTTAGGGCATTGTTAGGGTTACTCCAGGAAAATTTGGGATCTTTCCTCCAATTAGGGTTGTAATTGTTGGAATTGTAGTTTGGCTTGTAATTTCCAACATATTTTCCTTCTTCTATATTTATAGGGCACTCATCCCTACTATGATTTCCCTCACATGTAGCACAAACTTCCTCGACAGCAAACCCTCGTACTTCCTCTTCACTCAATAAGTGTTTCATGGCTTTAGTGAGGAATGCTACCTGTGATTTCATAGTGCTGTCGGCCTCATAATCCTTGACAGCAAGTACTCGTTTACCCCCTCTTCTAGCGGTTGGAAACTGCTCCTCATTCTTAGCCAGATGTTTCAAAACTTGCAGGGCCTCGTTCGGATCTTTATCCAATAATAGTCCATTCGCTGCAGAATCAATTCGAATGCGAGTTTGTAAGTTAGCAGCATTATAAAACTTAGTTACCTGATTCCAGACAGGGAATCCATGCATTGGGCAGTTTCGTAGAAGAGTTGTGAATCTGTCCCAGGCCTCGTGCATTGGCTCGTCATCTTCCTGTTGAAAAGTAGCAATTTCATTACGTAATCGCTCAGCTAAATGTGAAGGATTAAAACGAGACAAAAATTCACGAGTTAAATCTGCCCAAGTCATAATAGAACCCGGTGTAAGTTTATTCCACCAAGTTTTAGCTCTATCCCTCAATGAATGGGGGAATAACCGAAGCCTCAGTATCTCCGGACTAACTCCTGGTAGTCTAAACGAACCACAGATCTCCTGGAACGTTTTGAGATGCTCCCTAGCATCTTCTGTCGCAGAACCACCAAACTGCCCGACATTGTTGATCATACTAAACATGACAGGTTTAAGCTCGAAGTTGTCAACATCAATATCCGGCAGCGTGGTCTCCAGCTCTACATGATCGTTCAGCATGTAGTCACGACATGACCGTCATCCACCTGCCGCGGGCGGGTCACCGACATGCGGGATTTCTTCACCGACAGGCTGATTACGGGCCATCTGCTCTAGCTGTTCTTCAAGGTATTCGTTTCGGTCTAAAAGGTGGCGAATCTGTTTCTTGAGATTAAAGGAACGTTCAATCTCCGGATCTAATTTATACTCAGGATCTTCACCTCTTTTTGATCTGCGCATAAACAGAAAAACCTTGTGAAAAGCAAGAGTTTAAAACACAAAAGAAAAATTAAAGAAAAGTAAAAATAAAAACAAAAACAAAAACGAAAATAAAAACAAAAAGTGCAAGGAAGGAAAGGTGTAGTTATGTTGCCAATCCCCGGCAACGGCGCCAAAAACTTGTTGCGTGTAAAATAGTCTATCACAATGGTAGTGCAAGTGTACACGACGCAAGTAGTAAAGTGATACTAAGTATCGGATATCGTCTCCACAGGGATTGGGCTAATGCCTCCACCTAAATTCACTGCACGAAGTAAAGAGAAATATTTAAGAGAATTGTCACGAATATTAAAGTAAAAACGTAAATAAAAGATTGAGATATCAAGATAGAGAGAATGGGCTGGTATTGAGTTGCTCAGTAGTGTAGGTATTGAATTGCTTAGGATCTCCAGTTCTGTCGTCGCACCCGTCGCCGACAGCACCTGTCGCGGCGTCTGTTCGTTAGCTGTCGCGGCAGCAAACACTAACTCCGTACTTCAAGCTTGGCAAGAATCCCTGATCTGCCTTGCCCTATCCCTAGGCACAAGTCTGTCGATGATCACGTCTTTGATGATACCTCCCGGCGTGAATCGAAGGATGAACACCGATGTGTATGAATTCTTCCTTAGCCACTTAACCTCGCCTTATCCCTAAGCACGAGATGGTTCAACTATAAACTAGAGAACGCGCTTTTACCTCTTTCGTATACTTAACTCTCCCGATGCTAAGTAAATAGATAACCTCACAATGCTCTCCCGATGCTCTTGCAAGATATTAAAACCAAGATAAAAGAACTTGAAGTTTATTTTATTGAACTTGAAAAATCCTAAAACAAAGCAACCCTTGCAACTACTTTACAAAACAACCCGTAGCCCTAGGGGGAATTTAGAACATATCGGTGACAGGTAAACGGCAGGGTTTTGGTTTCGGTTATGGGGTAGTCGGCTATGCCCTAGGTTTAATCTATGCCCTTTATATAAGCTTTGGGCTCAAGTTATCTAAGGTAACAAGGATTACAACTTTAATTAAAAGTAAGATTCTAATAAAGACTAAATCTCTAAGGATTCCTACTTTTCAGCCGCCTCCTTGTTTCATGGAAATTCCTCTCCTTGAGCTTTGGCTTGACATATCTTTTGATCCGGGGCTTGGAAAAATATTTGGCTTCCACACGACAGACGAGCAGATTTTTCTCTATCTATCGAGGTCCACTTCATTTTTCCTCTTCATAAATCTGCTGTCATCATGTTGTCACGACAGGTCCATGACAGGTTCGTCTTCTTCAGCTGCTTGTCCAGTTTAGCTCTCCTGCTTATCTGCCCTGCGCCTGCCTTCGACATCTACTGTGACAGATGCCTGCAAAAATAGCCATCTTTCAGTAGAATCCGTGCCTTTTATATAATTGTGATGTTTTATTAAAAACTAACCTAAATGCTATGTAATGATGCTTGAATGCAGCAGAAATATGGGTTTAAAAAGGTGTAAATGATAGAACTTTTACACACTCAACAGTGTGCTTTGACGATAGAAGCCAAAAATGAACCTTGACTTCGGGACATTGACATTATATGCGAATTTCCCGATGTCTTCCTGATGAACTTCTGGGATTGCCCCCATCCCGTGAAGTGAAGTTTGGCATCGAGGTGCAACCTGGGACTGCTCTAGTTTTCATTGCACCATATCGTATGGCCGCTGTTGAACTAAAAGAGTTTGAAGCTCAAACTCAAGAACTTTTGAGCAAAGGCTTTATTCAACCGAGCTCTTTGCCTTGGGGAGCACCGGTTCTCTTTGTAAATGTAGAACTAATGTTTTGATATAATAATTGAAAAATGTTTTGGACAAATTTACAAAGAATTCAAAACAATTTCTAAGTCAAAACAACTTGAAACTATGTTTATAGGATATTTCACAAAGGTTTTATGTGTTTTCTAAGCCAAATTTAACAAAACCATCCAGGCGTTTCGAAATGCCTCTAGGTGTTTCGATACGGGACTTCACAGTGGCAAAATGTTTCGATACACCCTTGTCTGTTTCGAAACGGGGCTTGATATGGGTGAGAATTTCGCCTAGTGTTTCGATACGACCACTACCATTTTGGTACGCCTATGTGGCATGACATCAACGGTCATAAACCCCTCAACAGCTATTTCCCAACTACCTTTTAATTGCAGGGCGTTTCGATACGAGAACAAGCGTTTCGATACGACCGTTTCAATATGGCCAAGGGTGTTCCGAAACGGGTGCTGCATCAGACTGCAACGACTCTTTCTATTTCAAGAGTGTTTCGAAATAGGGTCGAGCGTTTTGAAATGGGGAGTTGCAGAACTGCATTTAAGGTGGTTAATAAAGTCTCCAACAGCTCAAATTCAACCCCAACGGCTAGTAACGGCTACAAACTCAATTAGGAGTGTAAAAGGGACCTCCAAGCATCAAGTAATGGTTAACGCTTCAATTGTAATACAACATATGATCAAAATGTGTCTTAGTGCCTAATTGTCAATTCCTTGTATAGACAAACACTAGTGAGCTAAAATTGTTATATTTGTTCAAGTGTTTTAGGATTGTGTGAGAGATTAATTGTGTAAACAAATACCTATTAGAGGGATTTGTGTTTTCTTATTTTTATATGTTTGTAAAGAGGGTTTGATCAAAGCTTTGGGTAGAAAGCTTGATCGGTTTTGTAAGGGTTACCTCCTAAGCCTAGAAAAGGGGACGAATCAATAGTGGATTGATTGGAAATCCTTAGTGGGAAGCTAAGGTAGTGGATGTAGACCTTGGTTAGAAGGTTGAACCACTATAAATCATCTTGTCTTTATCATTTTAGCTTTCACACCTCTATCACCCAACATTCCACCTCTCTACCACTTGGAGAGCAAGAACGGTTGAAGAAATCGAGCACCTATAAACCTAACAGTAAAGAAGAAAGATGGTTCTATGCGATTGTGTATTGGCTACCGACAGTTGAACAAGGTAACCATCAAGAACAAGTACCCATTGCCTAGAATAGACGATTTGTTTAATCAGCTAAAGGATGCCTTCGTGGTTTCCAAGATCAATTTAAGGTCAAGCTATTATCAAGTGAGAGTGAAATAATGTGATGTACCGAAGACTGCTTTCCGTACAAGATATGGACACTACGAAATTTTGGTGATGCCCTTCGGGCTAACCAATGCACGGGAACTTTTATAGATTTGATGAATCGAGTCTTTAGACCATATCTTGATAAATTCGTAGTGGTGTTTATAGATGACATATTAATTTATTCCAAGAATGTTACAGAACACCGAGATCATCTTCGTATCGTGCTTCAGACCTTACGGGAGAAGCAATTGTTCGCAAAATTTTCTAAGTGTGAGTTTTGGCTCACCAAATTTTCTTTTCTTGGACATATTGTGTTGGCTTTGGGTATATGGGTGGACTTGAAGAAAATCCAAGCTATCGTAGATTGGCATCCACCGAAGAACAATGGCGAAGTCAGAAGCTTCCTTGGGCTTGCTGGCTATTATAGGAGATTCGTAAAGGGGTTCTCTATGATAGTCACTCTTTTAACCAAGTTGTTGAGGAAAAAAGCTCCTTTTGTTTGGACTGAGGACCAACAACGGAGTTTTGATCAGTTGAAACAAGTATTGACGCATGCACCACTCCTAATCCAACCTGAGTCTAGAAAGGACTACACAATTTACAATAATGCATCACATCTTGGGTTAGGATGTGTACTAATGCAAGAAGGCAAAGTTATCGCTTATGACTCGAGACAACTTAAGCCGCATGAAATGAATTATCATACTCATGACCTTGAGTTGGCTGCAGTTGTATTTAAATTGAAATCTGGAGACATTAGCTCTACGGAGAAAAATGTTACCTCTTCACCGATCATAAAAGCCTTAAGTACCTATTGACCTAAAAGAAGTTGAATCTCCGACAATGAAGGTGGATGGAACTCCTTAAAGATTACGATCTTGTCATTGATTATCATCCGGGCAAGGCAAACATTATAGCTGATGCACTCAGTCGCAAACCTTTGCATGGTAAGTGTTAACAGTGAATATAGAGTTATATGTATTGTATGGTACATTAACTCGTTGTAATATCGCTATCTTGTAGCCCCTCGAGCAATTAATGCTCACTTCCGGCTTCGAAAGCATCGTTGTCTTGTAGCTGAACTTCAAGTTCAGTCTACCATTGTTTCCCGAATAAAGGTTTTGCAAGAGAAAGATCTTGAGCTTCAATCCATTGTCTCTAAGTTATCACATAACCCTAACTTCAGAATTAATTCTGAAAGGCTCTTATGTTTTCATGACCGGGTCTGTGTACCTAACGATGAATATCTTCGCACTGATATTCTCTCTGAAGCTCATTCGAGTTCTTTTTTGGTTCACCCCGGGTCCGTGAAGATGTATAAGGACCTACGTGAACTCTATTGGTGACCGAGCATGAAACAGGCTATAGTCGATTACATTTCCAAGTGTCTCACGTGCCAACGTGTTAAAGCAGAACATTGTGCTCCTACCGGACTGTTGCAACCCATTGATCCACCGCAATGGAAGTGGGAGAAGATCACTATGGATTTTGTTAGTGATCTACCTTTAACTCCCACGAAACATGATGCCATATGGGTCATTGTAGATCGTTTCACCAAGTTAGCTCATTTCACACCGATTAGAATGGACTACGGTCTCCCTAAATTGGTTGATTTGTACATTAAGGAAGTGATTCGACTACACGGAGTACCCAATTCGATTATCTCCGATCGAGATCACCATTTTGCATCTCGATTTTGGAGAATCTTACAAGGAGCTCTGGGCACCAGAGTTAATCTTAGCATAGCCTTTCACTATCAATCTGATGGCCAGTCAGAAAGGGTAATTCAGATTCTGGAAGATATGCTTCGAGCATGTATCATCGACTTTGGTGGAACTTGGGAAAAATCCCTACCCCTTGTTGAGTTTGCATACAATAATAGCTATCATATATCAATCTACATGACCCCGTATGAAGAATTGTATGGTAGACAAAGTCAAACTCTATTGTGTTGGTCTGAGCTTGGTGAAGGCAAGATGTTGGGCCCTGAATTACTTCGAGAAACCAAAGAATGGGTTACCATTATTCACGATCGCTTGAAAGCTGCCTTTGACCGGCATAAGGCCTATGCCGACCTCAAGAGAAGAGACATTGAGTATGAAGTTGGTGAAAAAGCCTTTCTCAAAGTATCATCCTGGAAGAACGATTTAAGGTTTGGCAAGAAGGGAAAATTGAGTCACCGATTCATTGAACCCTTTGAAATCATTGAAAGAGTTGGCCCCGTGGCATATAAATTATTGTTGCCCTTTGAATTGAGTAAAATTCACGATGTTTTTCATGTATCGATGTTTCGGAAGTACCGTTGTGATCCTTCGCATATTGTGGAACCCGAATCTGTAGAAATTAAACCAAATTTGTCCTGCGAAAAATAGCCAGTTCAGATTCTTGCAATAGAAGTCAAGAGGTTTCGCAACAAAACTGTACCATTAGTTAAAGTGCTCTGGAGGAGCCACGCTGTTGAAGAAGCTACCCGGGAACCTGAAGAGACCATGAAACAACAATATCCGCATTTCTTTGGTTCAGGTAAAAATTCAAGGCCAAATTTTTTTAAGGGGGAGAGTTGTAACACCTCAAAATTTGGTCTAGTCGGAATTGGGTCCCGGTGATCCGAAATCTCACATCGATAAGGATTAAATATTGTATCAGTCAGTTAATAATTTGATATTGGGCTCTAATTGAGTCAATTTCTTGAACATGGACTTTATTGAATAGTATCAAAATTGTTTAGTGGCTAAATAATGGAAATCGGGAACTTTGGGGGTCAAAACTATAGAGAATTGAGAGATGATGGACTAAACTTGCGATTAGCCCATCCTCAATTTTAATATCCCAAACGTGGGATAATCTGATGAAGTTGCTTCACCCAATGGAAAGCTTAATAAGTGTATAATACAAAATAAAAAGAGAAAGGAATTGTAAAAGGATAGAAACTTACCCAAGACTTTAGTAAGAAAGCACCTCCCTTGTCATTTTCATCATCTTCCTCTAAGCTAGCACTTTCATTGGAGAGGAAGCTTTAGCTTAACTTTTCTTCAATTTATTGATATTGAATCGTTGCTATCATTCGGGTAAGCAATATTCCCCAATCAATCGTTGGGTTCCATGGATGTATTGAGCTTAATCGTAAGCTAGGGTTTTGACCATCCATGGATATTTCATCATTGTTGTCTATATTGAAATTGGATATCGATTTTGATATCGTTATATTGATTTTGATATCTTATTATCGATCCTAATAATCTCCCTATTGATTTCCTAGCTCAAGATAACGAAAAGGAGTATCCATCAAATTCACTAAAGGCTAGGAACAAGGGAGTTATCATCCGAGAGCCTTGAAAGCTTTGGATTGTCAAGGTGAGTGTAGTCGGAGTCTCGGGATTAGGAGAGGAGCCTTCCCGAATCCTTTATTATTGTTTTCGATCTTATAGCTAACATTACCATTGAGGAAGTTGCATTTGATTGTTAAACGAATCCATTGGTAAGCGTCGGTAAGTTTGTTAATGAGCATCAGACATAGTTATTGGCATCACCATCATGCATTATCATCGATATAGTTATTGTTATTGAAACATTGTAAATAAATCATCAGATATTGATATTGACATTGACATTGAAACCATGAAATATTGATAATGAGACATGTTCGCTATTGGTAATATTGAAGTCATTGGTCATCGGAATTATCCTTGAATATTGAATATGGTTATTGAAATTGAAACCTTGGATTTGAATTGACATTGAAGACAATTGGCATGTCATAGAATTCATGAGCTCAATGTACGGGTGGACTACGGTCCTAAGGCTACGACCTATATTGATTTGGCGAGGGGGAGGGATGTGTTTTGGTATTGGTCTTATTGGCGAGGCGGAAGGATTAGACCATTCATTGATTTGGCAAGGCATAGGAATTCGCGTATCGACTATCTTGATTCAATCCAAGAATTAATAATGAATTTGTTCTGTAAGCACAGTACATTGAAATAAGGTATTTATATTGATAAGCATGAGATTATGTATATGCTTCATACATTGTTATTCACATTGTTTGTGACTAACTTACAAGGCAATGTATGCCTAACCTGTCTTATCTCATGCATTTTAGGTTAAGAAATTGACCATCGCGGAAGATCGGACAAGTCGCAGCAAAATAAGTCACTACATGCCAAAGTAATGTATATTGACCTTATGAACTCCTAGGAAGGTGGCAAAGTAGTTGAACTAGTCTTTTATGCCTATTTTGGTATGCTTGTAAGGTGCATAAGTTGTAGTAATGTTAAAGGCCCTAAAATGAATTTTGGAATGGCTAAAAGTCTGTAAAAATGGCATATTTGGCTCCTATAGGTGAAATCCTAGTAAACGTATTAGTATGATCGTGAAATTTGACATGCCAGTAGTTTATAGCATTGAAATACTGCATGTAAAGTTTATTTGCTTTTGAACATTGTTTGATAGGTCAATTCGATTAAAAACCAGCAAAAATCTGTCACTACACGTAAGACCGTATCGATACGGGGTAGTGGCATATCGATACGATTAAGCATTATTAAACCTAAGGAATAGGACATACAGATACGGTTTGGAGCTGTATTGGAACATTTTGCTACTGGAATCCTCTGTTTCTATACGAGTCTAATCTATATCGAAACGGGTCAAAGTCAAGGTCAAAGAAAGTCAACCCGTACCAATACAGGACTTTTCCGTATCGATACGGGTAATAGGAAAAGTCAACCAAGGTTGACCATCATGTACCCGTATCGAAACAGCCTCACGATGTTTCAATACATGGTTAGTTAAGTTAGTTAAAAAGGCAAAAACTGAAGGTTTGCAATGTTCACAGTTTGGTCATTGATTTAGGCCGAATCAATTGGATAAGTAAATGAACTCCAAATTGTATAAAATTTTACATACTTGTTAATATTATATTGAATTTCAGTAAGGTATGATAAATCTTATCGAAGGACCTCTAATTTGATAGATTTACACTTTAGTCCCTAACACTTGTAATAATTAAGTATTGGTCGTAGATGATTAGTTATTGTCTCATAATGGGTTAATTGGACTAAGATGCATTTTGGTAATTTATTATTGCATGACATTGTTCAATTGTTGATTAGAAGTTTGAAATTTTATTGCGCTGATCACCGTACTGTCCTTTGGTAGCACCTTCCAGCCCGGTTCTCTACTAGACTGAGAAGAGGATGTTACAGAATTTCATTAAGGTTTAATCAATTGCACTGAAGGACCTATAATTTACCAGTATTTATAGTTTAGTCCCTAAAACTTGTAATAGTTAAGATTTGGCCCTAAATGATTAAGTATTGTTTCATAATGAGTTTATTGGACAAAGATGCTTTTTGGTAATGTATTATTGTATAGCATTGTTCAAGAATTGATTATAAGTTGAAATTTTATTGCACCAACCATTGTACTATTTATCGGTATCACCTTCCGACCCGGTTCCCGACCAGGCCGGGAAGGGATGTTACATTTGTGGTATCAGAGCTAGTGTTTAGTCGATTCTAGGACTAAACCGAAGCTTGTTGCATTGTTATTATGTTACTTTGCCGCCTACGAGTTATATATTGTGTATATTGTGACTTGTCGACTAATCCGATCTTTTTATATAGATATGTCTGAAACAAATGAAGCTCAAATTGATGAGCTTGCCACCGGCTCCTCGACTCATGGTTAGGAGATAAGAGGAGGAAATCCTCCAAATCCACCAGATCTGCAGGAACCTCCTGTTCAAAATACTGAGCCTGTAGCACCTACCGCTCAGGCTGAGTTTTATAAGAACATGGACGACATGTTCAAGCAGTTTATGACTGCAATGAAGGCAGAACAAGTTGTGCAACCCATTGCTCCCGTTGTCCAACATACTCGAGCCCCTATTGACAAGTTATCCCGGTATCGAGCTTATACCTTTACCAGCCATGGTGACGATAATCCTGAAATCGCTAAGTATTGGTTGGACAATACTCTACGAATTTTGAATAAGTAGTTGCAGTGCTCGGATGAGCACAAACTCGAGTGTGCCCTCGCATTGCTGGCAGATGAGGCACTCCACTAGTGGAATACTACTACATTGACGGTCTCCGATGACACTGTGACTTGGGAGTCCTTCCTTAAAGAATTCCGTAAGAAGTACATCGGTGAGTTCTATCTCGCTGGGAGGCGAAGTATTTTTCTCCACCTCAAACAAGGCAGACGACCGATCATGTAGTACATTCATTATTTCTGTAAGTATTGTACATACAGTGCTCAATATATCAAGAAGGAAGAAGAGAAATGCAGGAGGTTCATTGCAGGGCTCAATGATGAATTACACCCTATGCTTACTACATTGAGCATCATTGATTTTCAAGACGTTGTGAACCGAGTCAAAGCCACTAAAGCTGCATAGAGAGCTTAACGAGCCGGTGGGTTCGGTAAAGTTGGGAAGATGTTTAGGGATGATTCTCGACCTCCAAAGTGGAACAAGAAAGGGAGATATCAAGGCCCTAAGCAGAATGTTTATTCGCAGCCCTCCCGTTCTGGAAACATTGATAGACCTCAATCTGTGACACAATCCTTTGCTAAGGTAACAACTGTTGATAGCATTGGAGGTTCGAATCGAGGCAACCAACATCCAGTTTCTAATTACTGTTATAATAGGAACCCAACAGGTCAATAACGTAAGTAGACTGGAGCTTGTTATTACTGTAGTGAGCAGGGTCACTTTATTCGTGACTGCCCATTGAATGCAATCGAGTCTACTGTCACCCCGACTACTGGTGCCTCTCCCGCTCAATCCTTTCGAGGTAAGAGATCAAATCAAAGATCAACGGGAACTTATGAAAGATCGAGTGGCTCGGGAAAACCAATCAATATGCAAGATTCTAAAGCCCCTGCCCAGATGTATCATGTGAGGAGCAGGGAAGAGGAAGTAGAGCCTGATGTTATTGCAGGTACCATTGAGTTATATTCATATCCTTTATATGCATTGATTGATCATGGTTCTACTCACTCTTTTATAAGCATCGTCGTATTTAAGAAGTATAGCATGTCTTTCGAACCAATAGCATCGAGAATTTTTGTAACCAATCCCTTAAGAGATTGTGTCACCGTAAGGATAGTGTGCAAGAATTGTCCCTTAATGATCCAAGTGATTCCTTTCCCGGCAAATTTGTTGGCCTTACCGATCCATGAGTTCGATGTTATCCTAGGTTTTGATTAGCTGAGCGAGCATCAAGTATGGGTAGAATGTTGTAAGAGGAAGTTTTATCTCCGGGGTTTTGGCAAGGAAATCATTGTATTGAAGAATGCAAAAAACCCTTCATTGTGTGCTTTGACGTTGGAAGCCAAAGAATAATCTTAATTGCGGAACATTGACACTATATGTAAATTCCCTGAACTCTTCCCTGATGAACTTCCAAGATTGCCCCCAACCCGTGAAATGGAGTTTGGCATCGAGGTGCAACTTGGAACTGCTCTAGTTTCCATTGCACCATATCGTATGGCAGCTGTTGAACTAAAGGAGTTGAAAGCTCAAATTCAAGAATTGTTAAGTAAGGGTTTTATTCAACCGAGCACTTCACCTTTAGGAGCATCAGTCCTCTCTGTAAAGAAGAAAGATGGTTCTTTGTGATTGTGTATTGATTACCGGCACTTGAACAAGGTAACCCTCAAGAACAAGTATCCATTGCCTAGAATAGACGACATGTTCGATCAATTAAATGATGTGTATGTTTTTTCTAAGATCGATTTGAGGTTGGGCTATTACCAAATGAGAGTAAAGGAATGTGGCGTACTTAAAATAGCCTTTCGTACAAGATATGGACTCTACGAATTCTTGGTGATGCCCTTTGGGTTAACCAATGCACCGACAGCGTTTATGGATTTGATGAATAAGGTCTTTAGACCCTATCTTGATAAATTCGTAGTGGTTTTTATAGATGATATATTGATCTATTCTAAGAATGTTGCGGAACACTGAGATCATCTTCGTATCATGCTTAAGACCTTACGGGAGAAGCAGTTGATCAACTGAAACAAGTCTTGACTCACGCACCAGTCCTAACCCAACTCGAGTCCGAAAAAGACTACACAGTTTATAGTGATGCATCGCATCTCGAGTTAGGATGTGTATTAATGAAAGAAGACAAAGTCATCGCTTATGCTTCGAGACAACTTAAGCAGCACGAAATGAATTATCCTACTCATGACCTTGAGTTGGATGTAGTTGTTTTTGCATTGAAAATCTGGAGACATTACCTCTACGGAGAAAAATGTTACCTCTTCACTGATCATAAAAGCCTCAAGTACCTATTGACCCAAAAGGAGTTGAATCTTCGACAACGAAGATGGATGGAAGTCCTTAAAGATTACGATCTTGTCATTTATTATCATCCGGGCAAGGCCAACATTGTAGGTGGTGCACTCAGCCGCAAACCTTTTCATGGCAAGTGTTGAGAGTGAATATAGAGTTATATGTATTGTATGGTACATTAACTCATTGTAATGTCACTATCTTGTAGCCCCTCGAGCAATTAATGCTCACTTCCGGCTTCGGAAGCATCGTTGTCTTGTAGCTGAACTTCAAGTTTGGTCTACGATTGTTTCGCGAATCAAGGTTTTGCAAGAGCAAGATCTTGAGCTTCAATTCATTGTTTCTAAGTTATCGAACAACCACGACTTTAGAATTAATTTTGAAGGGATCTTAGGTTTCCATGATGAGGTCTGTGTACCAAATCTCATTCAAGTTCTTTTTCTGTTCTTCCCGGGTCCGTGAAGATGTATAAAGACCTACGTGAACTCTATTGGTGGCCAGGCATGTAGCAGGCCATAGTCGACTATATTTCCAAGTGTCTCACGTGCCAACGTGGTAAAATAGAACATTGTGTTCCTATTGGATTGTTGCAACCCATTGATCCACCAAAATGGAAGTGGGAGAAGATCACTGTGGATTTTGTTAGTGGTCTACCTTTAACTCCCGCAAAACATGAAGCTATATGGGTCATTGTAGATCGTTTCACAAAGTCAGCTCATTTCATACCGGTTAGAATGGACTACGGTCTCCCTAAATTAGCTGACTTGTACATCAAAGAAGTTATCTGACTCCATAGAGTATCCAAGTCTGTTATCTCCGACCGAGATCCCCGATTTGCATCTCGGTTTTGGAGAACCTTACAAGGAGCTCTAGGCACCAGAGTTAATCTTAGTACATCCTTTCACCCTCAATGTGACGACCAGTCGGAAAAGGTAATTAAGGTAATTATCGAAAGACTTTCATTAAACCCTTGGAAATATATATTGTTATTAAACCATCATATACAGATCTTGAAAGACTTTCTTCGAGCATGCATCATCGATTTTAGTGGAACTTTGGAGAAATCCCTACCCCTTGTTGAATTTGCCTACAATAATTGCTATCAGGAATCAATCCAAATGGCCCCGTATGAAGCATTGTATGGCAGGCGATGTCGGACTCCATTGTGTTGGTCTGAGCTTGGTGAAGGCAAAATGTTGGGCCCTGAATTACTTTGGGAAACCAAAGAATGGGTTACCATTATTCACAATCACTTGAAAGCTGCCTTAAACCGACAGAAAGTCTATGCCGACCTCAAGAGAAGAGACATTGAGTATGAAGTTGGTGAAAAAACCTTTCTCAAAGTATCATCGTGGAATAAGGTTTTGATCCTTCACACATTGTGGAACCTAAATCTGTAGATATTCAACCAAATTTTTCCTACGAAGAAGAACCGGTTCAGATTCTTGCAAGAGAAGTCAAGAGGCATCGCAATAAAACTGTACCGTTAGTTAAAGTGCTCTAGAGGAGCCACACTATTGAGAAAGCTACTTGGGAACCTGAAGAGACCATGAAACAGCAAATCCACATCTCTTCGGTTCAGGTAAAAATTCGAGAACGAATTTTTCTTGAGGAGGAGAGTTGTAACACCCCAAAATCCGGTCTAGTCAGAATTGGGCTCCGGTGATTGGAAATTTCACATTGATAAACTCTAAATATAGTATCAGCTAGTTAATTATTGATATTAGACTCTAATTGAGTTAAATCATTGTTATTGGACCCTATCGAATAATATCAGAACCTATTTAGTGGTTAAATTATGAAAATTAAAAGTTTGGGGATAAAAGTACAATTTATCGAGAACTAAAGGGCTAACCTTGCCATTAACTCCATTTTCATTAAAAATCTCATACGTGGGATAATCTGTAGAGCTTTCTTCATTGGAAGGAAAGCTATACAAATTAAAAGCTAAATTGAATAGCCAAATTGAAGTGTCACTGAGACTTAAGAAAGTAAGCACCTCCCTTTGTCATCTTCACCATCTTCCTCCAAGCTAGCACCTCTATTGGAGAGCAAGCTTTAGCTTAGTTTTTCTTCAATTTATTGATATCGAATCGTTGCTATCATTCTGGTAAGAAATATTCCTCAATCAATCGTTGGATTCCAAGGATGTATTGGGCTTAATCTCAAGCTAGGGTTTTGACCATCCATGGATATTTCATTGTTGTTATCTATATTGAAAGCGGATATTGATTTTGATATCGTTATACTAATTTTGATATCGTAATATCGATCCTAATAATCTCTCTATCGATTTTCTATCTCAAGAAGTGGAGAGAGAGGTATCGTCATCTCCATCGAAAGCTAGAAGCAAAGGCGTTGTTATCCGAGAGCCATAAGAACATCGGATTCTAAGGTGAATGTAGTCGAAGTCTCTGGATTAGGTGAGGAGCCTTCTTGAATCCTTTATTATTGATTTCGATCTTATAGCTAACATTACTCTTCAAGAAGTTGCATTGGATTGTTAAACGGACCCATTGGTAAGCATCAGTAAGTTTGGTAATGAACATCAGACATAATTATTGGCATCGACATCATGCATTGTCATCGATATAGTTATTGTCATTGAAACGTTGTAAATAAACCATCAAATATTGATATTGACATTGAAACCATGAAATGTTGATAATGAGACATGCTCTCTATTGATAATGTTGAAGTCATTGATCATCGGAATTATCATTGAATATTGAATATGTATATTGACATTGAAACCTTAGATTTGAATGGACATTGGATACAATTGGCATGCCATAGAATTCATGAGCTCGGTGTACGGGTGGACTACGGTCCTAAGGCTACGACCTATATTGATTTGGCAAGGCGGAGGGATGTGTTTTGGTATTGGTCTTACTGGTGAGGCGGAGGGTTTAAACCATTCACTGATTTGGCGAGGCGTAGGAATTCGCGTATCCACTATCTTTATTCAATCCGAGGGTTAATAATGAATTTGATGTGTAAACATTGCATATTGAAATATGATATTGATATTGATAAGCATGAGAATATGTATATACAATACTCATTGATATTTACATTGTTTATGACTACCTCACTAGGCTATGTATGACTAACATGTCTCATCTCATGCATTTTAGGTTAAGGAATCAATCATCGCAGAAGATCGGATAAGTCACGACAAGACAAGTCACTACAAGCCAAAGTAATGTATATTGACCTTACGAACTCCTAGGAAGGTGGCAAAGTAGTTGAACTAGTCTTTTGTGTCAATTTTGGTATGCTTGTAAGGTGCATAAGTTGTAATAATGTTAAAGGCCCTAAAATGACTTTTGGAATGGCTAAAAGTGGGTAAAAATGACATATTTGGCTCACATAGGTGAAATCCTAGTAAACGTATTCGTATGATCATGAAATTAGGTATGCTAGTAGTTTATAGTATTGAAATGTTGTGTCTAAAGTTTCATTACAATTGAACATCGTTTGGAAGGTCAATTAGATTAAAAACCAGCAAAAAATGTTATTACAGGTCAGGCCGTATCGATACAGGGTAATGGTGTATCGATACGGTTAAGCATATTTGAACCTAAGGAACAAGGCGTATTGATACGGTTTAGAGCTGTATCGAAACATTTTGCTACTGGAATCCTCTCTTTCGATACGGGTCTAACCGGTATCGAAACGGGTCAAAGTCAATGAGAGTCAACTTGTATCGGTACAAGGCTTGCCTATATCGATACAATGTAATGGGAAAAGTCAGCTCAGGTTGACCATCGTACACACATATCGAAACGGCCTTAAAGTGTTTCGATACAGGGTTAGTTAAGTTGGTTAAAAGGCCTGAATTGACAGTTTACAATGTTCACAGATTGGTCACTGAAATTAGGACGAATCAATTGGACGAGTAAATGAACTCCAAATTACATGAAATCTTACAGGCTTGTTTTATTGTTTTATATTTCATTAAGGTTTAATCAATTTCACCGAAGGACCTCTAGTTTACCAAGATTTATAGTTTAGTCCCTACAACTTGTAATAGTTAAGACTTGGTTTTAAATGATTAATTATTGTTTTATAATGGGTTGATTGGACTAAGATGCATTTTGTTAATGTATTATTGTATAATAGTGTTCAAGTATTGATTATAAGTTGAAATTTTATTACACTGATCACTGTACTATTTATCAGTATCACCTTCCGACCCGGTTCCCGACTAGGCCGGGAAGGGGGTGTTACATGGTCTCTATTGGTCAATCAGTAAAATAAATATGCTTTCACAAGGGAAGGTTCAAGGGTTGATGCCTACCTATCCTATGCAAATATTAAACGCAGAATCTATCACCACTTCGTGTCATTGATCTATCAATTTCATTCATGTGTGGAGATTGTTAAAAAAATAATGGATAACTAAGGAACTTTGAGGCATATTTTTTATTGGTAAATTTGGAGTTTTGAATGATAAACATTATGTACATTCTACTCCATCTGAACTTTAAAACAATATATAATATGCTCAAATTAGTTGAATGATGAATGAGAAATTGATGCTTAAAGTAAGCTACGTGTAAATGTTGTTGAGGGAAAAAATGGGTGCTTAAAACACTCTCATCCCACATTGGAAAAGTGTGAGGTATGGAAAGGTGTTTATAAGCTAGAAACAACCTGTTGGCTAGTAAAAATGTAAGCAAAAGTTACATAATGTGGGCGACATGAAATGTTCAGATTGATAGAGCTTAATTGTCTTGCCAAAATTTTAGTATGCGTAAATGGTTTTAATTTTCTCAACACTTTTGTCTTTTGGTATACTAAATCAAGACTCTTCATTTTTCAATAACTAGTGTCCATTCTGAACCTTAATTTCCCTTGGACTTTGCATTTGCTTCCGTTTCAAATTCATCTCCTTTTTTTCACTATAAATAGGGATCAAATTTTGTCATTTGAAATATCTAAAATCATTCCATCTCTTTCTCTCTCAAATTTTTTTCAAGTGGTGATAGAAGAAGGCATGGTTGAATTCGCCTAGTTCACCGAAGTTGTGTTGGTTATAGTGAACGTTTGTTGTTGAATCCTGAGAGATAGACGTCCCACGATTTTCTAGCACCGGGAATAGGACGAATCTGTCTTAAAAGAGACTGTTTATACAGGCCTCAACAAAACTCTAGTTTTCAACTTGTATCCGTCAAGTATTATAGAGTAAATATATGTTCATTTTAAATTAATTTTCAATTAATTATTTTCAGTAAGTTGTTGTTATGAATATATTTGTATATTCAATTATATTTGTGTATTCTATGTCTTGGATCTAACAAATTCAAACATTGTATTCACACGCCACTACACAGCCCCCCCACTAGACTCATAGGGTTCTTGATTGTCAGTCTGGTGCTGCACCGTAAGGCTTAGGCTTTGTCTAGTTTAGATGACAAGGCCGCTACCATTTCAGCCATAACCGGCTGGCGCGGCTGTAAAGTTCATGTATCACTTTGAACTAAAAGTTAAAATACAAATTTGAACCTGAAAAACAAGTTCATGTATCAACTTGAACCTTGAACCTTTAAAAATATATATATTATGGTGACTTGTATAGTAGAATCCAATTCAGGTACCTAATTACACTAAAAATTTTAAGATACCAAATTAAACCTTAAAATCAAATTCAGATATCAAAACGTATATATCCTTAACAAATAACTTTTGAAATATAGGATTGAATGTCGAACTATACCAAAATATACATAGACTTTTGGTTCAATATTATTAAGATAAATATTTCAATAAATAAAGCAACACTTAATCTTTGAACTAAATGTTTAAATGGTCAAAAAAATTAGAGACCAAATTGAGAAAGGTTGTAAAGTTCAATGACTAAATGTTGCTTTATCCCATATTATAATTTATTGAGAAAATCAATCGAACAATATGACCAAGAGGGGATGAATTGGTAATTAAAAAATTGAAGGGAAGCAAATTGGAAATGAGAAAAATAAGGATACAAGAATTTATAATGGTTCAAGCTTCTAACAAGCTCTACTTCCACTACCTTAGCTTCCCACTAAGGATTTCAAACAATTCACTAAAAGAATTCGTCCCATTTTCTAGGCTTAGGAGGAAACCGTTTCAAATTGATTAAACTTTCTACCCAAAGCTTAATCAAACTCACTCTTTTACAAGAAGTATTTGGCAAATGAAAATTTGACCTCTCAATAGGTAGATGATTTGCCCAAATACAAATGTACACTCCTCAAACTTGAAATAAATAATTACAATGAAGATTACACAAATTGAGTACAAGAGTTTGACTCTAAAAGATCAAAGTGATTGGATTTTTCCTTGGATGCGTTTTAAATTCTTTCAAAAAAATTGTCGTTGAAGCTTTAGAGGCTTGCTTTTATATTCCCTTATTGATTTCTAACTGTTTGGGTGGTTGAAGTCACCAATAGAGTCGTTGGGCTGCATTTTTAGCACAATAAATGCTATTTGGTAGGCATTCGTATCGGTACACGAATACTTGTATTGGTACCTGCCATAAGAAGAAAGAGCCGTTGTAGAGTAAAAAACAAGGGTGTATCAATATGCATGAGGGGCATATCAAAACGGCCTTAGTGTAAAATGGGGGCCGTATCGAAACGGCTAGGACGTATCGGTATAGATTTTGCTCACTGAATTTGAGTGAAAAAATTGCATCGGTACGCCTCTCAGGCGCATTGGTATGGGTAAACGATCATTTAATATTTGTTGATTCCGATAACTGACAAGGCAACGGTCAAATTAATAAATGCAAAGATTTGATAATCTTTAAGACATTGTATCAATATGGTGGAGGTTGTATCTGTATACAAAAGCATAAACTTAAACCCAGATGAATGTCGTCTCGAAACAGGCATGGTTGTATTGATACGCTAAAGCTTAAATACAAATCCAAATGAAGGTCGTATCGAAACGGACTAAGCTGTATTGAAACGGTATGCCAAGTAAAATTTCCAGTAGTGAAAAATCGTATCAAAGTGCCTAAGGCATATCAATACGCTTGGGCGTGTTTTAATAATTTGGCTTGGAAAACACTTAGAAAATCTATTTGGGTTTAGGTTTTAGACTTAGAAAATTTTCCTTGTCAGTTTGTGAGACTTTTGAATACTTAAACATTTATTTTCTTTTACAATTTAGTCCCTTAAACAGTTTGTTATATCAAAATTGAAATAAGTTTTACAATCTCCCCATTTTTGATATAACAAAACCAACACTAAATTTTGAAGTAGTTTTGAAAAATATGCCCCTTACTTTAAGATTAAAAGGCTCTTGTAAAGTGCTCATAAGTCTTATATTTTGTATGCATTTCATCTCATATTATTGATATTCTCAAGTGCATTTTAGGCATATTTAGGTACATGCATGTGTTATGTATAGTATTCTTTACTTTACCATGTTTCTATTGAATATCTTTGATTTGGTAAGAAAAGATATTGTTTTAGTTTAGTTTTAGTTTCAGATGCTAGAAGCTGTCAGAAGGAGGAGAAATCAGAGGAGCGGATGCTGAGGCAGCACACCAAGGAGCTGTACTGAAACAGTTCAACACAGAGAGAGATATTGTCCCGTAGCCGCCGCAGCCATAACTGTCGCCCATGGCAGCAACTTGAGGAATTGGTGTAGTTGAGTGCGATCGGTAGAGCATAATTTGCTGAGTCCATTGATCCCCTCCACACAATTATTAAAGCCAGAAACAGCAGACAGAGCCGCCAAAGGAGAAGATCAAGGCTTGCTTGCGGCACAAGGCAACGACAAGAGAAGTCCAAATTAAAGTCAAAGAAGTCAGATTTAAAGATTGCATTTAATGCAAAAGCTACTTTATCATGAGGAAGACTTCTACTCCAAGGAGGACTTGACCTAGGCCATGCCCTATATATACTTGATCATAGTTTGTATTTTAGACATCTTAGAATCCCCCTAGTCGGCAATAGCTTAGGTTTCTCTTGTGCTTCCTTGCCATCGCTATGTTCTAAATTCTCTTGGGTTTGGGTTGTGTTGTAAAGTATTTGTGAGAACGGTTGTTTAGGTTCAAGTTTGTTATTGCAATAAATTCAAGGTTTGCTTATTTAATGTTCTTCACTGTTTGCAATTGAGTTCAAAAGATCGATTGTGAGCAATCCATTTGTTTGGCATCGAGAGAGTCAAACTCACGAAAGAAGTAAGCACGATCTCATCCATACCAGGTGTTGATCAATCCAGCCTAGACATAGGTTAGGTTTTAAAGCGGCTAAAAGATGACGAGCCAAAGGTTGATGTTCATTATACGATTCACGCCGACAAGTATTATCTGCAGCGGGCATCAACAATATTCTAGCTTAGACATAAGTCGAATCATTCTCGAAGCGTTCTGCAGAGCCTTGAAGGTTTGTCGAGTTTGCTGCTGAGCCAATCATTCGTTCCACCTGCCGAGGCAGTGAAAGTTGTTGAAGTGCAAATCTTCCATCTTCCGCCAAGGCAGCAGAGTTTGGCAGCGCAATACAACTTGACTTATTCAACGCAGTTTCACACTACGAAGTAGCATAACCTGACCCATTCTATCAACCTGATCTCTTCCTTAAAATTACTTGTATTTATTTACTATTCTTTTAAACAAACTGAAATATAATTGTGCACTTAAATATTCTTTGTGCAGGGATTTACATTCGAATTTGGTTGTCCAATCCTCGTGGGAGACGATATCTTTTATACTATAACTTGACAAGAGTGTGCACTTGCGCTCATAATTAGAGAACATCCAAACGCTCTACAAGTTTTTGACGTTATTGCCAGGGATTGGCAACAGTAAATTCGTCTTTATTTTTTAAAACTTTTATTTTATTGCATTTAATTTCAGTTTTTATTTTTCCTTTTCATTAAAAAAAGAATTTTACAGATTTCTTGTTTGGTGTATGACTAGAGCCAACCCGTCGTCCGAAATCGTTTACATAGATGAGATCGAACGAAGAGCAAGAAAACTAAAGAAAGAAGCAAAGAGAAACCCTCAGAAAAGCTAACGAAAAAGGAAAAGCATAGGCAGCCATGCATAACTGCCAAGACGACAACCCTGTCAACAATGCCCAAACCGGTATGAACAGGCAGCAAGATCCGTCGCATGGGCAGCAGCCCCCAATCCAGCCCAGGCAGCAACAATATGTGCTCACCACTAGGGACTACTTGGAGCACGACTTCAGAGGATTTGATACCACTATGGCAAAACCTGAAATTGAAGCATATCACTTCGAGCTGAAACTAGTAATGTTCAACATGATAAACACATTGGGGCAATTTGGAGGAACTGCCGCAGAAGATGCTCGGTAGAACTTGAGGGGGTTCCTTGACATTTGCAGAGCTTTTAAGATACATGGAGTTCATCAAGATGTGCTTAAGCTGAGACTATTTCCCTATTCACTAAGGGATAGGGCAAAACAGGAGCTGAATAACCAACCGGCGGGATCGTTTAACACTTGGACGCAGTTGTGCAAGGACTTCCTTGATCGTTTCAGCCCTTCAAACATAACAGACAGGTTAAGAAACAAGATCATTGCTTTCCGACAAGGGGATGATGAACCGATGTATGAAGCGTGGGAACGGTACCAACAGATGCTAAACAACTGCCCGTTTCACGGTTTTCCAACATGGACTCAAGTGTCAATGTTCTACAATGGAGTCAATCAACCGACTAGAATGATGCTTGACGCTTCAGCCAATGGAATCATCCTAGACATGCCACCTTAGGAGGCACTACAGATTTTTAACAGAATAGCGAAAAACGACTACAAGTTCTCTACAGCCCACCGCGGTGGCGTGAGGCGGCTAGTTGTTGCGAACGAAGTAGAAACCACTGAATCTGTCACTTCTCGCCTAGATAAACTGACACAGCTGGTGATGAATATGGCCAAACCCACTGGGAAAACGTATGAGGTCAAAGCTATGGAGCCCTTCTGTGATGAGTGTGGGGGCAACCATGATTCCTCCGAATACAATGAATCTGCCAATTTCATGGGGACATATGAGAGGAACAACAGGCCCAACACCAAGGCGTAAAATCCGGGCTGGAGAAAGCATCCAAATTTCTCCTAGAGTAACCCTAACACGGCTGCAAATACAACCCAGCAACCAGGAGGATATTAGTAGAACCTGTCCCGGCAGCAACCTCAGCAGTAACAGAATACGAACAATAATTCACTCAAATCTACTTTACATGCTTTTATAACTCGCACTAGTGATTTTATTGTTCATACTAATAAATTTATTAACAAGACTAAGTCCTTCATGGACAGGACTGAAATACGGATGAACAACCAGGAGGCAGCAATAAAGAATTTGGAGACTCAGTTTGGAAGGTTCGCCCAGATTGTTAACACTAAACCAATGGGTGGATAACCCAATGATACTGAAATCACAAAGGGAAAAACCCAAGAGCAATGCAAGGCTATAACAACCAGGAGTGGGATAAAGTTACAAGAGTCGTCAAATCTTGCTGCCAGGGAAACAGCACCTGCCGGTTTACCTGTTAAACAAAATCCAGTTTATGCCGCCAGAAACCCTGTCACGGCAGCCTCTGAGAAGGACAACACGGAAACACAAACAGAGCTGACAGACTGATGAGTATTTATTTTGGTTATGTTTTTGGTCCTTATTTCGATTAAATATAAGTTTGAGGGACTTAACTGGGCTGTTTTATGATGTTTTCATCAGGGGACGTGATGCTGGAAATAGGCCGGAATGCTGCAGAAAATGCTGGAGTCATGGGCAGATTCATGGGCATGAATCAGGGCATGAATGCTGACTGGGGGCCACGTCAACATCTTCTAGAAGCTGACGTCAGCAGCAGTGATAGCTTATCAAGCCGCTTATAAGATAGCCTATCATCCGCATTTTAATTTTTAAATTTCAAACTTGGGATAATTATATTATGTAATTTAAATTATTTTTGGGATTTATCATTTTAGTCTTTTTAGGGTTTTTCAGATGCTATAAATACCCCACTTTGGGGGTAAGTTAGATATCACTTGCTCATTGTTCTCTTCTACCTTTGAGTTTTATATAATTCTATATTTTTCTCCATTTCCATTTTCTCCATTTCCTTCATTATTTAATTAAGTATAGTTTCTTCTCCAACCATGCTTAACTAAATCCTCTTTAGCCAAGAGCAACGCCTAACCCGACTAAACTCGTGAGATTAGAAGAAGTCCTTTCTTTCTTTCAACATTTCTTTTTTTGATTCTCTACAAAATTGGTTAGGCAATCAGCCTAACCTATAGGAATCTCAATTATTCCATTCCGAAGACGTCGTCGGATTTGAAGTAGTTTAGATCCATTGTTGGGGACGAGGAAAAACTTGTAGCCAATAGAACTCACTAAGAACAAACTTAGTGGCAGTCCACTAAAGGGAATCAAAATCGGAAACAATTCTCATCGAGACGATTATCCAAGCACGGGCTTCTCCAGCATTAATTCATACTTGAGTTAGCATCGATTGCCGTAGCTGTAACACCCACATTTCCGTCCTAGAATTTAAAGTCGTAAAATTAAATTATTTATTTATTCTTAGAAGCAAGCTCAATTGCAATTTAGTGAATTATGCAATTTGGTCCTTAAATTTCTTAATTGGGCAACTAGTGCACCAATTAGAATTAGAAAGAAATTTAGCTTTGAATTAAGGAATTTAGCCGATTGGTAAAGTAGTGAATTTGAGTTAGTGGTAATAAGATCTAAAGTGTGAAATTAAAAGAATAAAAAGGAAATTTAGTAATGTTACATTTCCTTGAGGAAATCAGATTAAATTGAGAAAATTCAAGAAAGCATGTGTTGGGATGTGTGGGGCTCGATTCGTTCAACCGATTTTGCTCACCAAGTGGTGGAGAGGTGGATATTTGGGTTGAAGGGTTGAGGAAGCTAGAAAGAATAAAGACACAATGATTTATAGTGGTTCGGCCTTCTAACAAGCACCTACATCCACTACCTTAGCTCCCCACTAAGGATTTCACAATCAATCCACTAATTGATCTTCCCCTTTTCTAGGATTAGGAGGAAACCCTTACAACCGATCAAGCTTCTACCCAAGCCTTGATCAAAACCCTCTTTTACAAAGAGATAAAGAAAGCAAACTTAAACCCTCTAATAGGTATTTGTTTGCACAATGAAGCACTCACCCAAAACCTAAAACACTTGAGCAAATTTGACAATTTTGGCTCACTAGTGTTTGTCTATACAAGAAATGACAAATTAAGCACTAAGACAATTTCTTGATCATTTGTTGATTGACAATTGAAGCATTAGTCTTCTCTTGATGCTTGGAGGTCCATTTTATACTCCCAATTGAGTTTATAGCCGTTTAGGACCGTTGGGGTTGAAATAGAGTCATTGGAGCCTTTAATTCCCTTCATAAATACAGTTCTGCAGCTCCCCGTTTCGAAACGCTCGAAGCCGTTTCGAAACGCTCTTAATATAGAAAGAGCCGTTGCAGTCTGTCAGGGCACCCGTTTCGGAACACCCCCTTGCCGTTTCGAAACGCGTATCGGAACGCTATAAGCCCGTATCGAAACGCCTGCATTTAAAAGTTAGTTGGGAAAATAGCCGTTGGGGTTTATGACCGTTGTGGTCAGTGCCACGTGGGCGTATCGGAACGGCCTAGCCCGTTTCGAAACGCTAAGGCCCGTTTCGATACGAGTATCGAAACGTTTTAGCCACTGGAGGCACCTGTTTCGAAACGCCCTAAGGTGTTTCGAAACACTTGGTCAGTTTTGTGAAAATTGGCCTTTGAAAACATGAAAAACCTTTTTTAAAGACATCCCTAAACATGTTTGGACTTTGGAAATGTTTTAAATACTTTTTAAATCAGTCCAAATTATTTTTCAATTATTATATCAAAACATTAGTTCTACAATCTCTCCCTTTTTGATATAATAAAACCACTTGAAAAATTGTTTGGGATTCTCCCCCTTTAACTTTAAAAATGTGAATAAGAGATTAAAAGTTTTAATTCAAATAAAGCTCCCCCTTATTCATTTGAAAAATCAATTTTTCAAGCCATTTCTCCCCTTTTGTTATATCAAAAAGAATTTAAAACATGAAGCTCAACAATAACAATAGAGGTAAAAATTTTGATAAAAATGAAAATTTGGTTTTAAAATGGCTCCCCCTTACTCAAAGCATCATTGAAATGTTAGTCCAACATATATGATCATCTAGTTGAATTAAATAGAAAATAAGACAAATAAATTCAAAAACAACTAGAAATTTTACCAACACTTGAACCCAAGGGAGGATGTGAAGCCTTCCTTCTTCAAGTGTTCTTCCTTGTGTGTATGGAGCTCCCCCTCAATGTTTGACTTGTTGAACATCTCCATCACACCTACAATAGACAATCAAGTAACTTTTGGTATCCAAATTGCTTTGGATCCATAAACGTTAGTTGCACAAAATTTAGTCCCCTTAGGAATCCATTTTTCAATTTCATCCTTTTTAATTGAAGTATTAAGTCCTTTTGGGACCCAAACACTTCTAAAACATTTACCATTTATAAATCTAGGGGCACTAGATTGTCTAACATAAAAATTTGATTTTCCAAAATTATTTTTCTTTTCAATCTCTTTGGAAATCAAATCTTTTTCTACTTGAACATTTTGAAGCAATTTTTGTAAATCAAGACATTTTAACTCAAACTCTTCAAGTTTTGCTTCAAGTTCAAGTTTGGTTTTAGAAAGCAAATCATTTTGAATTTTTAACTTTGAAATCAATTTATTGTTTTTCAAAATGTGGCTTTTAAAATCTAAAACCAAATCATCATAGGCATCTTGTAATTCATCAAAGGAATAAGAACATGAAGTAGATGAATTAGAAGTTACCCTTGAATCTTCTTAGATGGCCATAAGGCAAAGGTTGGCTTGTTCATCGTCGGTGGAATCTTCATCACTCCAAGTAGCCAATTGTGCCTTCTTCTTATGGCTTGAAGTGCTTGCCCTCTCCTTCCTTTTAGGTTCTCGTTCAAGCTCTCTCAAGGCTTTCTTCATGAAAGGGGCACACTTCTTGAAGAGATGAACATTGTAGAACTAATGTTTTGATATAATAATTGAAAAATAATTTGGACTGATTTAAAAGTATTTAAAACATTTCCAAAGTCCAAACATGTTTAGGGATGTCTTTAAAAAAGGTTTTTCATGTTTTCAAAGGCCAATTTTCACAAAACTGACCAAGTGTTTCGAAACACCTTAGGGCGTTTCGAAACAGGTGCCTCCAGTGGCTAAAACGTTTCGATACTCGTATCGAAACGGGCCTTAGCGTTTCGAAACGGGCTAGGCCGTTCCGATACGCCCACGTGGCACTGACCACAACGGTCATAAACCCCAACGGCTATTTTCCCAACTAACTTTTAAATGCAGGCGTTTCGATACGGGCTTATAGCGTTCCGATACGCGTTTCGAAACGACAAGGGGGTGTTCCGAAACGGGTTCCCTGACAGACTGCAACGGCTCTTTCTATATTAAGAGCGTTTCGAAACGGCTTCGAGCGTTTCGAAACGGGGAGCTGCAGAACTGCATTTATGGAGGGAATTAAAGGCTCCAACGACTCTATTTCAACCCCAACGGTCCTAAACGGCTATAAACTCAATTGGGAGTATAAAAGGGACCTCCAAGCATCAAGAGAAGACTAATGCTTCAATTGTCAATCAACAAATGATCAAGAAATTGTCTTAGTGCTTAATTTGTCATTTCTTGTATAGACAAACACTAGTGAGACAAAATTGTCAAATTTGCTCAAGTGCTTTAGGTTTTGGGTGAGTGCTTCATTGTGCAAACAAATACCTATTAGAGGGTTTAAGTTTGCTTTCTTTATCTCTTTGTAAAAGAGGGTTTTGATCAAGGCTTGGGTAGAAGCTTGATCGGTTGTAAGGGTTTCCTCCTAATCCTAGAAAAGGGGAAGATCAATTAGTGGATTGATTGTGAAATCCTTAGTGGGGAGCTAAGGTAGTGGATGTAGGTGCTTGTTAGAAGGCCGAACCACTATAAATCATTGTGTCTTTATTCTTTCTAGCTTCCTCAACCCTTCCACCCAAATATCCACCTCTCCACCACTTGGTGAGCAAAATCGGTTGAACGAATCGAGCCCCACACATCCCAACAGCTCAAGAGTTGAGTGTTGACTGAATTTTAGCATTAATTGGGAATAATGGATGTGTTTTTGATTGGTTAGAAGCAAGAGGAGACGTTGAAGAGGCATTGGGATCGAATCCGGGCTTGTAGGAGGATTGATTTGGTTGCTAAGGAAGGGTGGTGAGTGACTTTAAATGTGTTTAAAAGTTTGGTTCGAGTGTGTGTAGTGTGGGAGTTGAAATGTGCTTGGTAGGCCATTTCTAGGTGGATTTAAATTGTTAATTTAGCTCTTGATTCCCATTAAATGTTATTGTGTTTGCCTATTTATGCTCTTGTAAAATGTGGGTTAAATTGTACATGTGTACCATGATATTTGTATGTGATGAGCATGAGATATGATGGATGGATATGTGATGTGGTAAATGAAAATTGGCACCAATTAACTTACCGGTGTAAATGATCGATCATTAGGATTAGTGTGCACACAAATTGAGTCAAAACGTACGTGTCCTTGATGGCGTTAAGTCATCAAGGAGGAGTACGGTGATGTAATATTCCACCGGAAGCTTATATATATTCTACGGGATGATGAGTGGAATCCCATCCGTAGGGCATGTGGTGATGAGTGGAATCCCGCCCATGCAAGGTCCGGTGATGAGTGTAATCCCACCGAGGTAATGTGATTGTTGAGATTAAATCCGCACATCCGGGTAAACTAATAGTGCCCAATTGAACTTGTTCTTATAATTGTGATGTGTGATGTTGATATATGATGTTTGAGCTTAGTATAATGTAAGATGCCATATTATGCCTCTTGAAAGACTAGCTAGGTCTACTTGATAATTTGCCTATGTATGTGAGTTTTAAGGATTGCATGCTTGAACCCTGCATTGTTGATGTTTTCGATTTTAGAGCATCCTCACTAAGCTTATAACTTACGCTCTCATTTTCATCAATGCAGATCATTAGCATGGTGTTAGCTCGGAGCAAGGCAAGAAGGGCTTTCCAAGTTTTTGTTGCTCAAGTACGGTTAACGATTATGTAGTAGTTTAGCAATGTGGCAAGAGTGTTTTGTATGAGCTATGTATGACTTATATATAAGTTGATGTTTTGGATTGTCTTTGGTTTGTAAAGCATGATATGCCATGATGAATGTTTGTGTGTGGTGGCATGCCTTTTAGGTGTTTAGGTTGCCTTGTTGGTGAGTGCAAACCTCATATGTGTTAACTTGTGCCTTTTGACCCTTTTGAGCTCTCATGGATGACCATATATGCAAAAATTGCCCTTTTGTATGAATGCCATGTATGGATGCCTTGCTATTGGTTTGATTGCTTCCCTTGGTTGTTGTATGTTGTATAAATGTTTGTATGTGCTTAAGGGAGTCCAAAAATGCATCTAGAGTCGTGTTTGGGGTCGTTAAGTTAGGAATTGTGGAATTGCAGTGCAGGGCGTATCGGTATGCCCAAGGGCCATATCGATATGGCCTTGCCCAAAGACCACAATTTTAGCCGGGCGTATCGATACCCTGGGGTACCGATACCCTCCCAACTCACTGGAATTTTGAGAAATGGGTAAGAGTAGGGCGTACCGATACGGGTTTTACGCGTATCGATACGATGCTACTTCGTTGACCAAGAAGAGTTGACCGAGAAGGGCGTATCGATACGCTCAAAGGTCTGTATCGATACGGTCTTCCTGGAGTTGACTTTTTCGGTTGACCGGGTCAGGGCGTATCGATACCCCTAGTTGGTGTACCGATACGGTCTGCTCTGTAAGCTTAAAATGGACTGTTAATGTATGGTTGTGGTTCGAATGTGATTTTCTTATGGATGTTTTTCCGCTGTCGTAATCACTTAGGATTTAATACTCCTCTAGACAAGATTAAAATGAGAAAAAAATAGGGTCGTTAACCGAGGGGGAACCTTAACAGGTTTCGCTTCGGTTTTCCCCGTGTGGCCTACTCGGACCGGTCATCCGGCCAGACCGGGACGAGGGGGTTACATTTGTTGGTATCAGAGCCTGAGGTTACCGAGACCTCGGGCAGGTAAGTGAGGTAAGCTTGATATGTTAAGTGATTGTGTTGTTCGATGCATGCCTTGCCATGAATTCTTGTTATTTGACTGTTCGTATGATGTTTTGAAGCATGAGTTGTTGCGTCTGGTGTAGAGTGCGTGACCATTGCTACTATTACTTAATTTAAAAAGATTTTATGGTAAAGGGAGTACTTGAGCACTATTGGACCCTTGCTTTGGCTAACGTAATCCCTGTTTGTTTGTTGTTGTAGTTATTACCTTGCTAGCTGTACCATGAGACCACGTGAGAAGCCTAGGATGGTTCGACCGGAACCACGGGCAGCGGCTCCAGGAGTTGAGCCAGTAGTTAGAGTTGAGGCTCAAGTGGGAGAGTCTGTGGTTGGAGTTGGAGCTCCTCCACCACCTCCACCATCACCACCTCCTCCACTTAGAGTAGGAGGCGAGGCCGGGGCCGATAGAGAGGGACCTCAGGGAGGCCAAGGTGGCCAAGGACCGGCCGGGATAGACTTAGCTCCCTTGGTTCAGGCGATAGCCGGGGCATTTCAGGCTGCAGTAGCTGGGGGTCAGGCAGCAGCACATCATTAGAGAGAGGGCACTTGTTTGCCGTTAGAGAGACTCCGTGGTTTAGGGGCCGAAGAGTTCAGAGGGTCTACCCCAGAGAGATCAGAGTTGTGGTTTGAGAAGACCGTCCGTATCCTCGCTCAGATGGGATGTACTGGTGAGCGCAAGTTAGGATGTGTTAAGTCCTTTCTTTAGGGTGATGCTTACACTTGGTGGGTCACCATTACTACGGGTATGGATGAGGCCGAGATCACTTGGGATTTCTTTGAGTCAGCATTTCGTAAGAAGTATCCGGGTCCGCGATACCTCGATGAGAGGAAGAGGGAGTTTATGGCATTACTTCATGGGAGTATGACTGTGACCGATTATGAGATCCGATTTGTCAGACTGAGTCAGTATGC
Organism: Hibiscus tridactylites; assembly: GCA_958450335.1. NCBI lineage: Eukaryota > Viridiplantae > Streptophyta > Magnoliopsida > Malvales > Malvaceae > Hibiscus > Hibiscus tridactylites. Next base: position 82,445,954 of record OY288277.1, on the reverse strand, counting down.
TTCTGAGCTTGTTCCTACTAAGGTGGAACGATGTAACCGATTCCATTATGGGCTGAATGAAGAGATCAAGAGGTACACTCTAGCTTCAGACTACACTGATTTTGATGTCTTGGTCGCGAGGGTCAAGGACTTAGATCATAGTTTGGGCTTGACCAAACGATCTGGTGGTTCTAGTTCGGGTAAGAGGTCCAGTGACTTTGATAGAGGTGATTCCAAGAGGCATCGGGACAACATGCATCATTATGATCATAGGCGTGGTGGCGGTAACCACGGTAGGGGCCAACAGGGCCAGAGGGCTGGTGGGAAGTTGCCCACATGTGCTACTTGCGAGAGGAACCACACCGGTGAGTGTTGGGGAAATTTCCACTCATGTTGGAGTTGTGGAGCTAGGGACCACATTAGACGTGACTGTCCACATCAGGTGGGACATGCACCAGCTCAGGCTCCTGCTAGAGCCAATGACTTTCAGAGAGGCCGCGGGCGCGGTAGAGGTAACTTCCAGCCGAGGAATGATTGTCAGAGGAACATAGCACATGTAGTTGCAGTTCAGCCGGAGGGCGGAGGTCAGGCCAGAGTTTACGCTCAGCGTGGGGATCAGCATGACACTGATGTGATCGCAGGTAACTTCTCGATATAGTCTTTGGGTTTGCTTTCTTTGATTGACTCCGGGTCTACACATTCTTACATATTGAGTGAGCATGCACAGCCTTTGAATTTGCCTTGTGAAATGTTAGAGGTAGGAGTTAGTGTTACTAGTTCCTTTGGGGACACGGTTGTAGTTAGAAAAATGTACAGAAGGTGTCCGTTGATGGTTCAGGGACATGTGTTTCCAGTGGATATGATAGAGCTTCCTTTCTATGGTTTTGATGTAATTCTGGGTATGGACTGGCTCACGAAGCATAGAGCTAGGATAGACTTTGAAACCAAGAGGATTTCTTTGAGGCTCACAGATGATTATGAGATTTTAGTGGTGGGTGAGAACGTGAAGTTCTTGTCCAATGTAATTTCAGTTTTAGAGGCTAAGAGGTTAGTTGAGTTGGGATGTGAAGCATACTTGGCATATGTGATGAACCCTAACATGAGTAAGGTTAGACCTCAGGATATCCGGACAGTATGTGACTTTCCTAGTGTTTTTCCAGAAGAGTTGCCAGGGTTACCACCGGACAGAGAGGTAGAGTTCACCATTGAGACTTATTCTGATTCAGCTCTTGTTTCGATTGCTCCATATCGCATGACACCGAAAGAATTGAAAGAGTTGAAGACTAAGTTGCAAGAGTTGACAGATAGAGGCTTCATTCGACCTAGTTCTTCACATTGGGGTGCACCAGTTTTGTTTGTGAAGAAGAAAGATGGAAGCATGAGGATGTGTATAGATTACAGACAGTTGAATCAGTTGACAGTGAAGAATAAGTATTCGTTGCCTAGAATTGATGACTTGTTTGATCAGTTGAGGGGAGCATCAGTCTTTTCGAAGATTGACTTGAGATCGGGTTACTACCAGCTAAAGGTAAGAGAGGTTGATGTTCCGAAGACGGCCTTTAGGACTAGGTATGGTCACTATGAGTTTTCAGTCATGCCTTTTAGGTTGACTAATGCACCGGCTGCTCTTATAGATATGATGAATAGGATTTTTCATCAGTACCTAGATAAGTTTGTAGTTGTGTTTATAGATGACATCTTGGTGTATTCGCGAACTGAAGAAGACCATGACCGACACTTGAGACTAGTTTTGAAGACTTTGCTAGATCATCAGTTGTATGCGAAGCTAAGCAAGTGTGAATTCTGGATCCGAGAGGTAGTCTTCTTAGGACATGTAGTGTCAGCCGATGGGATTAGAGTTGATCCGAAGAAGATTGAGGCCATTATTGAATGTAAGCAACCGAAGTCTGTAACAGAGGTACGTAGCTTCCTAGGCTTAGTCGGATACTATAGAAGATTTGTAGAAGGTTTCTCTAAGTTGGCCGCTCCATTGACACAATTACTTCAGAAGAGTGTTCAGTTTGAGTGGACAGATGCAATGAGAAATTGAAAGAAGCTTTGACCCAAGCACCGATCTTGATTCAGCCAGAGTCCGGGAATGACTATATAGTTTACAGTGATGCTTCTTATGTAGGGCTAGGATGTGTTCTTATGCAAGACAAGAGAGTAGTGGCTTATGCCTCAAGACAGTTGAAGACTCATGAGCGCAACTATCCGACCTATGATATAGAGTTAGCTGCTGTTGTGTTTGCTCTGAAGATTTGGTGGAACTATTTGTACGGTGAGAAATGCAGAGTGTACACCGATCACAAGAGTTTGAAATATATTATGACTCAGCGAGATTTGAATCTCAGAAAGCGTAGGTGGTTAGAGTTGCTAAAAGACTATGATCTTACCATTGAGTACCATCCGGGTAAGGCCAATGTAGTGGCTGATGCATTGAGTAGAAAGATAGCCGTGGGTTTGAGAGCCATGTTTGCTAGATTGAGCTTGTCCGGAGATGGTGGCTTGGTAGCCGAGCTTCAGGTTAGACCTACTCTAGGCCAGTTGATTAGAGAGAAGCAGCTCTTAGATAGATCTTTGGCACCTCACGTGCAAGATATAGCCGAAGGTAGACCTTCAAACTACAGTTTCAGTACTGATGGGGTTTTGTGTTTCAAAGATAGGATAGTTGTGCCAGAGGACAGTGACTTGAGACGTACGATCTTGACTGAAGCCCACAGTAATCCGTTTTCTATGCATCCCGGAAGTACGAAGATGTACCGCGATTTAAAGAATGAGTACTTTTAGGTTGGCTTGAAGAGAGATGTAGCCGACTTTGTGAGTAAGTGTTTAGTATGTCAGAGAGTGAAGGCGGAACATCAGGTTCCCTCAGGTTTGTTACAGCCGTTGAGGATCCCGGAATGGAAGTGGGAGAACATCACCATGGATTTCGTTTCGGGCTTGCCTTTGACTCCTACGAAGAAGAACTCAGTTTGGGTGATAGTGGATCGTTTTACGAAGTGTGATCACTTCTTGGCAGTCAATACTACGTACACTTTAGATAGATTGGCCGACTTGTACATTGGTGAGATTGTTAGACTGCATGGTGTGCCGAAGTCTATTGTGTCAGATAAAGATCCGAGGTTTACATCTCGGTTTTGGGAGTGTCTGCATAAACCTTTGGGTACCCGTTTGAACTTCAGCACGTCTTATCATCCTTAGTCAGATGGTCAGTCAGAGAGAGTTATTCAGATCTTAGAGGATATGTTGTGTTGTTGTATCATTGATTTTCAGGGTACGTGGGAGAAGCACTTGCCTCTAGTTGAGTTTGCGTACAATAACAGCTTTCAGTCGAGTATTCAGATGGCTCTGTATGAGGCCTTGTATGGCCGAAAGTGTAGAACTCCAGTTTGTTGGGCCGAAGTGGGACAGAAGTTGTTACCTATGCCGGATTTGCTCAAGGGGACAACTAACAAGGTAAAATTGATTTGTGATCGTTTGAAGGCTGCTTCATATAGGCAGAAGTCCTGTGCCGATTTGAAGAGGAAGGAAGTTGAGTTCTCAGCGGGTGACAAGGTATTCTTGAAGGTGTCTCCGTGGAAGAAAGTGATGAGATTTGGCCGAAAGGGGAAGTTTAGTCCGAGGTACATAGGACCGTATGAGATTGTGAAGAGGGTTGGTTTGGTTGCTTATCAGTTGCGTTTGCCATCCGAGCTAGAGAAGATACACGATGTATTTCATGTTTCGATGCTCCATAAGTATAGGTCTGATCCGTCACATGTTATGCCCGTAGAGGAAATTGAATTGAATCCGGATTTGACTTATGAGGAAGAGCCAGTTGAGATCCTAGCTTCTTACAGTAAGGTGTTGCGGGGTAGATCGATTGAGTTAGTAAAAGTGCGGTGGCGAAGTCGAGGTGTGGACGAGGCCACTTGGGAGAGGAAGGAGGATATGGAAAGACAATTTCCGTATCTCTTTCAGTCAGGTAATTTCGGGGACGAAATTTCTTAAGTGGGAGAGAGTTGTAACACCTGTTTTTTGGGGTTAGAAGTTAGTCGGGTTGGTGGTCCGAGTCGGTAAAATTAAATCTTTTTGGCCATGACATGAGTTAATTGAAATATAAAATAAAGGGGAGGGACCACTTTGGTGATTTGACCCAAAAGAATTTAAAAAGGAAGATAACTTTTAAAAAAAGCTATCATCTGCTCTACCCTCTCCCCTTCCCCAACGTGAGAAACCCCCAAAACTCTCTCAAACCACCAAATCACTATTCCATTGAGTTTCATCTTCATCTTAAGGCCATTTTCAGAGGTAATAGCATTTTCTAACTCTCCTTTTCATCCTCTATCTCTACATGGTCATAGATTTTAAAACTATGAACTTTTGAAAATTAGGGCTTGATGAAAGTTTGAGTTTTTATGGAGATTTTCAATTTGTTTTGAAATACAAAGTTGGGTTTTAGATTACTTACCTTAAAATGAACATAATATGTAAAAATGGTTGGGTTTGGGTGAAAACCCGAAATGGGTTCTTGAGGCAAATTTCAAAGTGTCAAAAACTTGGTTTTGGTGGGTTTTAGGTTTAAATTGGAGGGCGGATGGTTTATGTATGTTAGGAAGGTGTTTTGGGATCATTTGGGTGTCGTTTGGATGCTTGAAAATGGAATTTTCAGCTAAGTTTTGAAGGAGCACGAAAATGGGCATTTTAGGGGATTAATTTGATTGGGAAATTTTTTGAAGTTGGTTTGAGCTCAAGAGTTGAGTGTTGGCTGAATTTTAGCATTGATTGGGAATAATGAATGTGTTTTTAATTGGTTAGAAGCAAGAGGAGACGTTGAAGAGGCATTGGGATCGAATCCGGGCTTGTAGGAGGCTTGATTTGGTTGCTAAGGAAGGGTGGTGAGTGACTTTAAATGTGTTTTAAAGTTTGGTTCGAGTGTGTGTAGTGTGGGAGTTGAAATGTTCTTGGTAGGCCATTTCTAGGTGGATTTAAATTGTTAATTTAGCTCTTGATTCCCATTAAATGTTATTGTGTTTGCCTATTTATGCTCTTGTGAAATGTGGGTTAAATTGTACATGTGTACCATGATATGTGTATGTGATGAGCATGAGATATGATGGATGGATATGTGATGTGGTAAATGAAAATTGGCACTAATTAACTTACCGGGTGTAAATGATCGATCATTAGGATTAGTGTGCACACAAATTGAGTGAAAATGTACGTGGCCTTGATGGCGTTGAGTCATCAAGGAGGAGTACGGTGATGTAATATTCCACCGGAAGCTTATATATATTCTATGGGATGATGAGTGGAATCCCATCCGTAGGGCATGTGGTGATGAGTGGAATCCCGCCCATGCAAGGTCCGGTGATGAGTGTAATCCCACCGAGGTAATGTGATTGTTGAGATTAAATCCGCACATCCGAGTAAACTAATAGTGGCCAATTGAACTTGTTCTTATAATTGTGATGTGTGATGTTGATATATGATGTTTGAGCTTAGTATGATGTAAGATGCCATATTATGCCTCTTGAAAGACTAGCTAGGTCTATTTGATAATTTGCCTATGTATGTGAGTTTTAAGGATTGCATGCTTGAACCCTGCATTGTTGATGTTTTCGATTTTAGAGCATCCTCACTAAGCTTATAGCTTACGCTCTCATTTTCAACAACACAGATCATTAGCGTGGTGTTAGCTCGGAGCAAGGCAAGAAGGGCTTTCCAAGTTTTTGTTGCTCAATACGGTTAACGATTATGTAGTAGTTTAGCAATGTGGCAAGAGTGTTTTGTATGAGCTATGTATGACTTATATATATGTTGATGTTTTGGATTGACTTTGGTTTGTAAAGCATGATATGCCATGATGAATGTTTGTGTGTGGTGGCATGCCTTTTAGGTGTTTAGGTTGCCTTGTTGGTGAGTGCAAACCTCGTATGTGTTAACTTGTGCCTTTTGACCCTTTTGAGCTCTCATGGATGACCATATATGCAAAAATTGCCCTTTTGTATGAATGCCATGTATGGATGCCTTGCTATTGGTTTGATTGCTTCCCTTGGTTGTTGTATGTTGTATAAATGTTTGTATGTGCTTAGGGGAGTCCAAAAATGCATCTAGAGTCGTGTTTGGGGTCGTTAAGTTAGGAATTGTGGAGTTGCAGTGTAGGGCGTATCGGTACGCCCAAGGGCCGTATCGATACAGCCTTGCCCAAAGACCACAATTTTAGCCGGGCGTATCGATACCCTGGGGGTACCGATACCCTCCCAACTCACTGGAATTTTGAGAAATGGGTAAGAGTAGGGCGTACCGATACGGGTTTTACGCGTATCGATACGATCCTACTTCGTTGACCAAGAAGAGTTGACCGAGAAGGGCGTATCGATACGCTCAAAGGGTTGTATCGATACGGTCTTCCCGGAGTTGACTTTTTGGGATGACCGGGTTAGGGCGTATCGATACCCCTAGTTGGTGTACCAATACGGTCTGCCCTGTAAGCTTAAAATAGACTGTTAATGTATGGTTGTTGTTCGAATATGATTCTCTTATGGATGTTTTTTCGCTGTCGTAATCACTTAGGATTTAATACTCCTCTAGACAAGATTAAAATAAGAAAAAAATAGGGTCGTTAACCGAGGGGGAACCTTAACGGGTTTCGCTTCAGTTTTCCCCTTGTGGCCTACTTGGACCGGTCATCCGGCCAGACCGGGACGAGGGGGTTACATTTGTTGGTATCAGAGCCGGAGGTTACCGAGACTTCGGGCAGGTAAGTGAGGTAAGCTTGATATGTTAAGTGATTGTGTTGTTCGATGCATGCCTTGCCATGAATTCTTGTTATTTGACTGTTCGTATGATGTTTTGAAGCATGAGTTGTTGCGTCTGGTGTAGAGTGTGTGACCATTGCTACTATTACTTAATTTAAAAAGATTTTATGGTAAAGGGAGTACTTGAGCACTATTGGACCCTTGCTTTGGCTAACGTAATCCCTGTTTATTTGTTGTTGTAGTTATTACCTTGCTAGCTGTACCATAAGACCACGTGGGAGGCCTAGGATGGTTCGACCGGAACCACGGGCAGCGGCTCCAGGAGTTGAGCCAGTAGTTAGAGTTGAGGCTCAAGTGGGAGAGCCTGTGGTTTGAGTTGGAGCTCCTCCACCACCTCCACCACCACCACCTCCTCCACTTGGAGTAGGAGGCGGGGCCGGGGCCGATGGAGAGGGACCTCAGGGAGGCCAAGGTGGCCAAGGACCGGCCGGGATAGACTTAGCTCCCTTGGTTCAGGCGATAGCCGGGGCATTTCAGGATGTAGTAGCTGAGGGTCAGGCAGCAGCACATCTTCAGGGAGAGGGCACTGGTTTGCCGTTAAAGAGACTCCGTGGTTTAGGGGCCGAAGAGTTCAGAGGGTCTACCCCAGAGAGATCAGAGTTGTGGTTTGAGAAGACCGTCTGTATCCTCGCTCAGATGAGATGTACTGGTGAGCGCAAGTTAGGATGTGTTGAGTCCTTGCTTCAGGGTGATGCTTACACTTGGTGGGTCACCATTACTACGGGTATGGATGAGGCCGAGATCACTTGGGAGTTCTTTGAGTCAGCATTCCGTAAGAAGTATCTGGGTCCGCGATACCTCGATGAGAGGAAGAGGGAGTTTATGGCATTACTTCAAGGGAGTATGACTGTGACCGATTATGAGATCCGATTTGTCAGACTGAGTCAGTATGCTTCTGAGCTTGTTCCTACTGAGGTGGAACGATGTAACCGATTCCGTTATGGGCTGAATGAAGAGATCAAGAGGTACACTCTAGCTTCAGACTACACTGATTTTGATGTCTTGGTCGCGAGGGCCAAGGACTTAGAGCATAGTTTGGGCTTGACCAAACGATCTGGTGGTTCTAGTTCAGGTAAGAGGTCCAGTGACTTTGATAGAGGTGATTCCAAGAGGCATCGAGACAACAGGCATCATTATGATCATAGGCGTGGTGGCGGTAACCACGGTAGGGGCCAACAGGGCCAGAGGGCTGGTGGGAAGTTGCCCACATGTGCTACTTGCGGGAGGAACCACACCGGTGAGTGTTGGGGAAATTTCCACTCATATTGGAGTTGTGGAGCTAGGGACCACATTAGACGTGACTGTCCACATCAGGTGGGACATGCACCAGCTCAGGCCCCTTCTAGAGCCAATGACTTTCAGAGAGGCCGCGGGCGCAGTAGAGGTAACTTCCAGCCGAGGAACGATGGTCAGAGGAACATAGCACATGTAGTTGCAGTTCAGCCGGAGGGCGGAGGTCAGGCCAGAGTTTACGCTCAGCGTGGGGATCAGCATGACACCGATGTGATCGCAGGTAACTTCTCGATACAGTCTTTGGGTTTGCTTTCTTTGATTGACTCCGGGTCTACACATTCCTACATATTGAGTGAGCATATACAGTCTTTGAATTTGCCTTGTGAAATGTTAGAGGTAGGAGTTAGTGTTACTAGTTCCTTTGGGGACACGGTTGTAGTTAGAAAAATGTACAGAAGGTGTCCGTTGATGGTTCAGGGACATGTGTTTCTAGTGGATAAGATAGAGCTTCCTTTCTATGGTTTTGATGTAATTCTGGGTATGGACTGGCTCACGGAGCATAGAGCTAGGATAGACTTTGAAACCAAGAGGATTTCTTTGAGGCTCACAGATGATTATGAGATTGTAGTGGTGGGTGAGAACGTGAAGTTCTTGTCCAATGTAATTTCAGTTTAGAGGCTAAGATGTTAGTTGATTTGGGATGTGAAGCATACTTGGCATATGTGATGAACCCTAACATGAGTAATGTTAGACCTCAGGATATCCGGACAGTATGTTACTTTCCTAGTGTTTTTCCGGAAGAGTTGCCAGGGTTACCACCGGACAGAGTGGTAGAGTTCACCATTGAGACTTATTCTGATTCAGCTCTTGTTTCGATTGCTCCATATCGCATGGCACCGAAAGAATTGAAAGAGTTGAAGACTCAGTTGCAAGAGTTGACAGATAGAGGCTTCATTCGACCTAGTTCTTCACCTTGGGGTGCACCAGTTTTGTTTGTGAAGAAGAAAGATGGAAGAATGAGGATGTGTATAGATTACAGACAGTTGAATCAGTTGACAGTGAAGAATAAGTATTCGTTGCCTAGAATTGATGACTTGTTTGATCAGTTGAGGGGAGCATTAGTCTTTTCGAAGATTTACTTGAGATCGGGTTACTACCAGCTAAAGGTAAGAGAGGTTGATGTACCGAGGACGGCCTTTAAGACTAGGTATGGTCACTATGAGTTTTTAGTCATGCCTTTTGGGTTGACTAATGCACCGGCTTCTTTTATGGATATGATGAATAGGATTTTTCATCAGTACCTAGATAAGTTTGTAGTTGTGTTTATAGATGACATCTTGGTGTATTCGCGAACTGAAGAAGACCATGACCGACACTTGAGACTAGTTTTGAAGACTTTGCTAGATCATCAATTGTATGCGAAGCTAAGCAAGTGTGAATTCTGGATCCGAGAGGTAGTCTTCTTAGGACATGTAGTGTCAGCCGATGGGATTAGAGTTGATCCGAAGAAGATTGAGGCCATTGTTGAATGGAAGCAACCGAAATCTGTAACAGAGGTACGTAGCTTCCTAGGCTTAGTCGAATACTATAAAAGATTTGTAGAAGGTTTCTCTAAGTTGGCCGCTCCATTGACACAGTTACTTCAGAAGAGTGTTCAGTTTGAGTGGACAGATGCAAGACAGAGAGCCTTTGAGAAATTGAAAGAAGCTTTGACCCAAGCACCGATCTTGATTCAGCCAGAGTCCGGGAATGACTATATAGTTTACAGTGATGCTTCTTATGTAGGGCTAGGATGTGTTCTTATGCAAGACAAGAGAGTAGTGGCTTATGCCTCAAGACAGTTGAAGACTCATGAGCGCAACTATCCGACCCATGATATAGAGTTAGCTGCAGTTGTGTTTGCTCTGAAGATTTGAAGGCACTATTTGTACGGTGAGAAATGCACAGTGTACACCGATCACAAGAGTTTGAAATATATTATGACTCAGCGAGATTTGAATCTCAGACAGCGTAGGTGGTTAGAGTTGCTAAAAGACTATGATCTTACCATTGAGTACCATTCGGGTAAGGCCAATGTAGTGGCTGATGCATTGAGTAGAAAGATAGTTGTGGGTTTGAGAGCCATGTTTGCTAGATTGAGCTTGTCCGGAGATGGTGGCTTGGTAGCCGAGCTTCAGGTTAGACCTACTCTAGGCCAGTTGATTAGAGAGTAGCAGCTCTTAGATAGATCTTTGGCACCTCACGTGCAAGATATAGCCGAAGGTAGACCTTCAAAGTACAGTTTCAGTACTGATGGGGTTTTGTGTTTCAAAGATAGGATAGTTGTGCAAGAGGATAGTGACTTGAGACGTACGATCTTGACTGAAGCCCACAGTAGTCCATTTTCTATGCATCCCGGAAGTACGAAGATGTACCGCGATTTGAAGAATGAGTACTTTTGGGTTGGCTTGAAGAGAGATGTAGCCGACTTTGTGAGTAAGTGTTTAGTATGTCAGAGAGTGAAGGCGGAACATCAGGTTCCCTCAGGTTTGTTACAGCCATTGAGGATCCCGGAATGGAAGTGGGAGAACATCACCATGGATTTCGTTTCGGGCTTGCCTTTGACTCCTACGAAGAAGAACTCAGTTTGGGTGATAGTGGATCGTTTTACGAAGTGTGCTCACTTCTTGGCAGTCAATACTACGTACACTTTAGATAGATTGGCCGACTTGTACATTGGTGAGATTGTTAGACTGCATGGTGTGCCGAAGTCTATTGTGTCAGATAGAGATCCGCGGTTTACATCTCAACTTTGGGAGTGTCTGCATACAGCTTTGGGTACCCGTTTGAACTTCAGCACGTCTTATCATCCTTAGTCAGATGGTCAGTCAGAGAGAGTTATTCAGATCTTAGAGGATATGTTGTGTTGTTGTATCATTGATTTTCAGGGTACGTGGGAGAAGCACTTGCCTCTAGTTGAGTTTGCGTACAATAACAGCTTTCAGTCGAGTATTCAGATGGCTCTGTATGAGGCCTTGTATGGCCGAAAGTGTAGAACTCCAGTTTGTTGGGCCGAAGTGGGACAGAAGTTGTTACCTATGCCGGATTTGCTCAAGGGGACAACTAACAAGGTAAAATTGATTTGTGATCGTTTGAAGGCTGCTTCATATAGGCAGAAGTCCTGTGCCGATTTGAAGAGGAAGGAAGTTGAGTTCTCAGCGAGTGACAAGGTATTCTTGAAGGTGTCTCCGTGGAAGAAAGTGATGAGATTTGGCCGAAAGGGGAAGTTTAGTCCGAGGTACATAGGACCGTATGAGATTGTGAAGAGGGTTGGTATGGTTGCTTATCAGTTGCGTTTGCCATCCGAGCTAGAGAAGATACACGATGTATTTCATGTTTCGATGCTCCATAAGTATAGGTCTGATCCGTCACATGTTATGCCCGTAGAGGAAATTGAATTGAATCCGGATTTGACTTATGAGGAAGAGCCAGTTGAGATCCTAGCTTCTGACAGTAAGGTGTTGCGGGGTAGATCGATTGAGTTAGTAAAAGTGCGGTGGCGAAGTCGAGGTGTGGACGAGGCCACTTGGGAGAGGAAGGAGGATATGGAAAGACAATTTCCGTATCTCTTTCAGTCAGGTAATTTCGGGGACGAAATTTCTTAAGTGGGAGAGAGTTGTAACACCTGTTTTTTGGGGTTAGAAGTTAGTCGGGTTGGTGGTCCGAGTCGGTAAAATTAAATCTTTTTGGCCATGACATGAGTTAATTGAAATATAAAATAAAGGGGAGGGACCACTTTGGTGATTTGACCCAAAAGAATTTAAAAAGGAAGATAACTTTTAAAAAAAGCTATCATCTGCTCTACCCTCTCCCCTTCCCCAACGTGAGAAACCCCCAAAACTCTCTCAAACCACCAAATCACTATTCCATTGAGTTTCATCTTCATCTTAAGGCCATTTTCAGAGGTAATAGCATTTTCTAACTCTCCTTTTCATCCTCTATCTCTACATGGTCATAGATTTTAAAACTATGAACTTTTGAAAATTAGGGCTTGATGAAAGTTTGAGTTTTTATGGAGATTTTCAATTTGTTTTGAAATACAAAGTTGGGTTTTAGATTACTTACCTTAAAATGAACATAATATGTAAAAATGGTTGGGTTTGGGTGAAAACCCGAAATGGGTTCTTGAGGCAAATTTCAAAGTGTCAAAAACTTGGTTTTGGTGGGTTTTAGGTTTAAATTGGAGGGCGGATGGTTTATGTATGTTAGGAAGGTGTTTTGGGATCATTTGGGTGTCGTTTGGATGCTTGAAAATGGAATTTTCAGCTAAGTTTTGAAGGAGCACGAAAATGGGCATTTTAGGGGATTAATTTGATTGGGAAATTTTTTGAAGTTGGTTTGAGCTCAAGAGTTGAGTGTTGGCTGAATTTTAGCATTGATTGGGAATAATGAATGTGTTTTTAATTGGTTAGAAGCAAGAGGAGACGTTGAAGAGGCATTGGGATCGAATCCGGGCTTGTAGGAGGCTTGATTTGGTTGCTAAGGAAGGGTGGTGAGTGACTTTAAATGTGTTTTAAAGTTTGGTTCGAGTGTGTGTAGTGTGGGAGTTGAAATGTTCTTGGTAGGCCATTTCTAGGTGGATTTAAATTGTTAATTTAGCTCTTGATTCCCATTAAATGTTATTGTGTTTGCCTATTTATGCTCTTGTGAAATGTGGGTTAAATTGTACATGTGTACCATGATATGTGTATGTGATGAGCATGAGATATGATGGATGGATATGTGATGTGGTAAATGAAAATTGGCACTAATTAACTTACCGGGTGTAAATGATCGATCATTAGGATTAGTGTGCACACAAATTGAGTGAAAATGTACGTGGCCTTGATGGCGTTGAGTCATCAAGGAGGAGTACGGTGATGTAATATTCCACCGGAAGCTTATATATATTCTATGGGATGATGAGTGGAATCCCATCCGTAGGGCATGTGGTGATGAGTGGAATCCCGCCCATGCAAGGTCCGGTGATGAGTGTAATCCCACCGAGGTAATGTGATTGTTGAGATTAAATCCGCACATCCGAGTAAACTAATAGTGGCCAATTGAACTTGTTCTTATAATTGTGATGTGTGATGTTGATATATGATGTTTGAGCTTAGTATGATGTAAGATGCCATATTATGCCTCTTGAAAGACTAGCTAGGTCTATTTGATAATTTGCCTATGTATGTGAGTTTTAAGGATTGCATGCTTGAACCCTGCATTGTTGATGTTTTCGATTTTAGAGCATCCTCACTAAGCTTATAGCTTACGCTCTCATTTTCAACAACACAGATCATTAGCGTGGTGTTAGCTCGGAGCAAGGCAAGAAGGGCTTTCCAAGTTTTTGTTGCTCAATACGGTTAACGATTATGTAGTAGTTTAGCAATGTGGCAAGAGTGTTTTGTATGAGCTATGTATGACTTATATATATGTTGATGTTTTGGATTGACTTTGGTTTGTAAAGCATGATATGCCATGATGAATGTTTGTGTGTGGTGGCATGCCTTTTAGGTGTTTAGGTTGCCTTGTTGGTGAGTGCAAACCTCGTATGTGTTAACTTGTGCCTTTTGACCCTTTTGAGCTCTCATGGATGACCATATATGCAAAAATTGCCCTTTTGTATGAATGCCATGTATGGATGCCTTGCTATTGGTTTGATTGCTTCCCTTGGTTGTTGTATGTTGTATAAATGTTTGTATGTGCTTAGGGGAGTCCAAAAATGCATCTAGAGTCGTGTTTGGGGTCGTTAAGTTAGGAATTGTGGAGTTGCAGTGTAGGGCGTATCGGTACGCCCAAGGGCCGTATCGATACAGCCTTGCCCAAAGACCACAATTTTAGCCGGGCGTATCGATACCCTGGGGGTACCGATACCCTCCCAACTCACTGGAATTTTGAGAAATGGGTAAGAGTAGGGCGTACCGATACGGGTTTTACGCGTATCGATACGATCCTACTTCGTTGACCAAGAAGAGTTGACCGAGAAGGGCGTATCGATACGCTCAAAGGGTTGTATCGATACGGTCTTCCCGGAGTTGACTTTTTGGGATGACCGGGTTAGGGCGTATCGATACCCCTAGTTGGTGTACCAATACGGTCTGCCCTGTAAGCTTAAAATAGACTGTTAATGTATGGTTGTTGTTCGAATATGATTCTCTTATGGATGTTTTTTCGCTGTCGTAATCACTTAGGATTTAATACTCCTCTAGACAAGATTAAAATAAGAAAAAAATAGGGTCGTTAACCGAGGGGGAACCTTAACGGGTTTCGCTTCAGTTTTCCCCTTGTGGCCTACTTGGACCGGTCATCCGGCCAGACCGGGACGAGGGGGTTACATTTGTTGGTATCAGAGCCGGAGGTTACCGAGACTTCGGGCAGGTAAGTGAGGTAAGCTTGATATGTTAAGTGATTGTGTTGTTCGATGCATGCCTTGCCATGAATTCTTGTTATTTGACTGTTCGTATGATGTTTTGAAGCATGAGTTGTTGCGTCTGGTGTAGAGTGTGTGACCATTGCTACTATTACTTAATTTAAAAAGATTTTATGGTAAAGGGAGTACTTGAGCACTATTGGACCCTTGCTTTGGCTAACGTAATCCCTGTTTATTTGTTGTTGTAGTTATTACCTTGCTAGCTGTACCATAAGACCACGTGGGAGGCCTAGGATGGTTCGACCGGAACCACGGGCAGCGGCTCCAGGAGTTGAGCCAGTAGTTAGAGTTGAGGCTCAAGTGGGAGAGCCTGTGGTTTGAGTTGGAGCTCCTCCACCACCTCCACCACCACCACCTCCTCCACTTGGAGTAGGAGGCGGGGCCGGGGCCGATGGAGAGGGACCTCAGGGAGGCCAAGGTGGCCAAGGACCGGCCGGGATAGACTTAGCTCCCTTGGTTCAGGCGATAGCCGGGGCATTTCAGGATGTAGTAGCTGAGGGTCAGGCAGCAGCACATCTTCAGGGAGAGGGCACTGGTTTGCCGTTAAAGAGACTCCGTGGTTTAGGGGCCGAAGAGTTCAGAGGGTCTACCCCAGAGAGATCAGAGTTGTGGTTTGAGAAGACCGTCTGTATCCTCGCTCAGATGAGATGTACTGGTGAGCGCAAGTTAGGATGTGTTGAGTCCTTGCTTCAGGGTGATGCTTACACTTGGTGGGTCACCATTACTACGGGTATGGATGAGGCCGAGATCACTTGGGAGTTCTTTGAGTCAGCATTCCGTAAGAAGTATCTGGGTCCGCGATACCTCGATGAGAGGAAGAGGGAGTTTATGGCATTACTTCAAGGGAGTATGACTGTGACCGATTATGAGATCCGATTTGTCAGACTGAGTCAGTATGCTTCTGAGCTTGTTCCTACTGAGGTGGAACGATGTAACCGATTCCGTTATGGGCTGAATGAAGAGATCAAGAGGTACACTCTAGCTTCAGACTACACTGATTTTGATGTCTTGGTCGCGAGGGCCAAGGACTTAGAGCATAGTTTGGGCTTGACCAAACGATCTGGTGGTTCTAGTTCAGGTAAGAGGTCCAGTGACTTTGATAGAGGTGATTCCAAGAGGCATCGAGACAACAGGCATCATTATGATCATAGGCGTGGTGGCGGTAACCACGGTAGGGGCCAACAGGGCCAGAGGGCTGGTGGGAAGTTGCCCACATGTGCTACTTGCGGGAGGAACCACACCGGTGAGTGTTGGGGAAATTTCCACTCATATTGGAGTTGTGGAGCTAGGGACCACATTAGACGTGACTGTCCACATCAGGTGGGACATGCACCAGCTCAGGCCCCTTCTAGAGCCAATGACTTTCAGAGAGGCCGCGGGCGCAGTAGAGGTAACTTCCAGCCGAGGAACGATGGTCAGAGGAACATAGCACATGTAGTTGCAGTTCAGCCGGAGGGCGGAGGTCAGGCCAGAGTTTACGCTCAGCGTGGGGATCAGCATGACACCGATGTGATCGCAGGTAACTTCTCGATACAGTCTTTGGGTTTGCTTTCTTTGATTGACTCCGGGTCTACACATTCCTACATATTGAGTGAGCATATACAGTCTTTGAATTTGCCTTGTGAAATGTTAGAGGTAGGAGTTAGTGTTACTAGTTCCTTTGGGGACACGGTTGTAGTTAGAAAAATGTACAGAAGGTGTCCGTTGATGGTTCAGGGACATGTGTTTCTAGTGGATAAGATAGAGCTTCCTTTCTATGGTTTTGATGTAATTCTGGGTATGGACTGGCTCACGGAGCATAGAGCTAGGATAGACTTTGAAACCAAGAGGATTTCTTTGAGGCTCACAGATGATTATGAGATTGTAGTGGTGGGTGAGAACGTGAAGTTCTTGTCCAATGTAATTTCAGTTTAGAGGCTAAGATGTTAGTTGATTTGGGATGTGAAGCATACTTGGCATATGTGATGAACCCTAACATGAGTAATGTTAGACCTCAGGATATCCGGACAGTATGTTACTTTCCTAGTGTTTTTCCGGAAGAGTTGCCAGGGTTACCACCGGACAGAGTGGTAGAGTTCACCATTGAGACTTATTCTGATTCAGCTCTTGTTTCGATTGCTCCATATCGCATGGCACCGAAAGAATTGAAAGAGTTGAAGACTCAGTTGCAAGAGTTGACAGATAGAGGCTTCATTCGACCTAGTTCTTCACCTTGGGGTGCACCAGTTTTGTTTGTGAAGAAGAAAGATGGAAGAATGAGGATGTGTATAGATTACAGACAGTTGAATCAGTTGACAGTGAAGAATAAGTATTCGTTGCCTAGAATTGATGACTTGTTTGATCAGTTGAGGGGAGCATTAGTCTTTTCGAAGATTTACTTGAGATCGGGTTACTACCAGCTAAAGGTAAGAGAGGTTGATGTACCGAGGACGGCCTTTAAGACTAGGTATGGTCACTATGAGTTTTTAGTCATGCCTTTTGGGTTGACTAATGCACCGGCTTCTTTTATGGATATGATGAATAGGATTTTTCATCAGTACCTAGATAAGTTTGTAGTTGTGTTTATAGATGACATCTTGGTGTATTCGCGAACTGAAGAAGACCATGACCGACACTTGAGACTAGTTTTGAAGACTTTGCTAGATCATCAATTGTATGCGAAGCTAAGCAAGTGTGAATTCTGGATCCGAGAGGTAGTCTTCTTAGGACATGTAGTGTCAGCCGATGGGATTAGAGTTGATCCGAAGAAGATTGAGGCCATTGTTGAATGGAAGCAACCGAAATCTGTAACAGAGGTACGTAGCTTCCTAGGCTTAGTCGAATACTATAAAAGATTTGTAGAAGGTTTCTCTAAGTTGGCCGCTCCATTGACACAGTTACTTCAGAAGAGTGTTCAGTTTGAGTGGACAGATGCAAGACAGAGAGCCTTTGAGAAATTGAAAGAAGCTTTGACCCAAGCACCGATCTTGATTCAGCCAGAGTCCGGGAATGACTATATAGTTTACAGTGATGCTTCTTATGTAGGGCTAGGATGTGTTCTTATGCAAGACAAGAGAGTAGTGGCTTATGCCTCAAGACAGTTGAAGACTCATGAGCGCAACTATCCGACCCATGATATAGAGTTAGCTGCAGTTGTGTTTGCTCTGAAGATTTGAAGGCACTATTTGTACGGTGAGAAATGCACAGTGTACACCGATCACAAGAGTTTGAAATATATTATGACTCAGCGAGATTTGAATCTCAGACAGCGTAGGTGGTTAGAGTTGCTAAAAGACTATGATCTTACCATTGAGTACCATTCGGGTAAGGCCAATGTAGTGGCTGATGCATTGAGTAGAAAGATAGTTGTGGGTTTGAGAGCCATGTTTGCTAGATTGAGCTTGTCCGGAGATGGTGGCTTGGTAGCCGAGCTTCAGGTTAGACCTACTCTAGGCCAGTTGATTAGAGAGTAGCAGCTCTTAGATAGATCTTTGGCACCTCACGTGCAAGATATAGCCGAAGGTAGACCTTCAAAGTACAGTTTCAGTACTGATGGGGTTTTGTGTTTCAAAGATAGGATAGTTGTGCAAGAGGATAGTGACTTGAGACGTACGATCTTGACTGAAGCCCACAGTAGTCCATTTTCTATGCATCCCGGAAGTACGAAGATGTACCGCGATTTGAAGAATGAGTACTTTTGGGTTGGCTTGAAGAGAGATGTAGCCGACTTTGTGAGTAAGTGTTTAGTATGTCAGAGAGTGAAGGCGGAACATCAGGTTCCCTCAGGTTTGTTACAGCCATTGAGGATCCCGGAATGGAAGTGGGAGAACATCACCATGGATTTCGTTTCGGGCTTGCCTTTGACTCCTACGAAGAAGAACTCAGTTTGGGTGATAGTGGATCGTTTTACGAAGTGTGCTCACTTCTTGGCAGTCAATACTACGTACACTTTAGATAGATTGGCCGACTTGTACATTGGTGAGATTGTTAGACTGCATGGTGTGCCGAAGTCTATTGTGTCAGATAGAGATCCGCGGTTTACATCTCAACTTTGGGAGTGTCTGCATACAGCTTTGGGTACCCGTTTGAACTTCAGCACGTCTTATCATCCTTAGTCAGATGGTCAGTCAGAGAGAGTTATTCAGATCTTAGAGGATATGTTGTGTTGTTGTATCATTGATTTTCAGGGTACGTGGGAGAAGCACTTGCCTCTAGTTGAGTTTGCGTACAATAACAGCTTTCAGTCGAGTATTCAGATGGCTCTGTATGAGGCCTTGTATGGCCGAAAGTGTAGAACTCCAGTTTGTTGGGCCGAAGTGGGACAGAAGTTGTTACCTATGCCGGATTTGCTCAAGGGGACAACTAACAAGGTAAAATTGATTTGTGATCGTTTGAAGGCTGCTTCATATAGGCAGAAGTCCTGTGCCGATTTGAAGAGGAAGGAAGTTGAGTTCTCAGCGGGTGACAAGGTATTCTTGAAGGTGTCTCCGTGGAAGAAAGTGATGAGATTTGGCCGAAAGGGGAAGTTTAGTTCGAGGTACATAGGACCGTATGAGATTGTGAAGAGGGTTGGTATGGTTGCTTATCAGTTGCGTTTGCCATCCGAGCTAGAGAAGATACACGATGTATTTCATGTTTCGATGCTCCATAAGTATAGGTCTGATCCGTCACATGTTATGCCCGTAGAGGAAATTGAATTGAATCCGGATTTGACTTATGAGGAAGAGCCAGTTGAGATCCTAGCTTCTGACAGTAAGGTGTTGCGGGGTAGATCGATTGAGTTAGTAAAAGTGCGGTGGCAAAGTCGAGGTGTGGACGAGGCCACTTGGGAGAGGAAGGAGGATATGGAAAGACAATTTCCGTATCTCTTTCAGTCAGGTAATTTCGGGGACGAAATTTCTTAAGTGGGAGAGAGTTGTAACACCCGTGTTTTGGGGTTAGAAGTTAGTCGGGTTGGTGGTCCGAGTCGGTAAAATTAAATTTTTTTGGCTATGACATGAGTTAATTGAAATATAAAATAAAGGGGAGGGACCACTTTGGTGATTTGACCCAAAAGAATTTAAAAAGGAAAACAATTTTTTAAAAAAAAGCTATCATCTTCTCTACCACCAAATCACTATACCATTGAGTTTCATCTTCATCTTAAGGCCATTTTCAGAGGTAATAGCATTTTCTAACTCTCCTTTTCATCCTCTATCTCTACATGGTCATAGATTTTAAAACTATGAACTTTTGAAAATTAGGGCTTGATGAAAGTTTGAGTTTTTATGGAGATTTTCAATTTGTTTTGAAATACAAAGTTGGGTTTTAGATTACTTACCTTAAAATGAACATAATATGTAAAAATGGTTGGGTTTGGGTGAAAACCCGAAATGGGTTCTTGAGGCAAATTTCAAAGTGTCAAAAACTTGGTTTTGGTGGGTTTTAGGTTTAAATTGGAGGGCGGATGGTTTATGTATGTTAGAAAGGTGTTTTGGGATCATTTGGGTGTCGTTTGGATGCTTGAAAATGGAATTTTCAGCTAAGTTTTGAAGGAGCACGAAAATGGGCATTTTGGGGAATTAATTTGATTGGGAAATTTGTTGAAGTTGGTTTGAGCTCAAGAGTTGAGTGTTGCCTGAATTTTAGCATTGATTGGGAATAATGGATGTGTTTTTGATTGGTTAGAAGCAAGAGGAGACGTTGAAGAGGCATTGGGATCGAATCCGGGCTTGTAGGAGGCTTGATTTGGTTGCTAAGGAAGGGTGGTGAGTGACTTTAAATGTGTTTTAAAGTTTGGTTCGAGTGTGTGTAGTGTGGGAGTTGAAATGTTCTTGGTAGGCCATTTCTAGGTGGATTTAAATTGTTAATTTAGCTCTTGATTCCCATTAAATGTTACTGTGTTTGCCAATTTATGCTCTTGTGAAATGTGGGTTAAATTGTACATGTGTACCATGATATGTGTATGTGATGAGCATGAGATATGATGGATGGATATGTGATGTGGTAAATGAAAATTGGCACTAATTAACTTACCGGGTGTAAATGACCGATCATTGGGATTAGTGTGCACACAAATTGAGTCAAAACGTACGTGGCCTTGATGGCGTTAAGTCATCAAGGAGGAGTACGGTGATGTAATATTCCACCGGAAGCTTATATATATTCTACGGGATGATGAGTGGAATCCCATCCGTAGGGCATGTGGTGATGAGTGGAATCTCGCCCATGCAAGGTCCGGTGGTAAGTGTAATCCCACCGAGGTAATGTGATTGTTGAGATTAAATCCGCACATCCGGGTAAACTAATAGTGGCCAATTGAACTTGTTCTTATAATTGTGATGTGTGATGTTGATATATGATGTTTGAGCTTAGTATGATGTAAGATGCCATATTATGCCTCTTGAAAGACTAGCTAGGTCTACTTGATAATTTGCCTATGTATTTGAGTTTTAAGGATTGCATGCTTGAACCCTACATTGTTGATGTTTTTGATTTTAGAGCATCCTCACTAAGCTTATAGCTTACGCTCTCATTTTCAACAATGCAGATCATTAGCGTGGTGTTAGCTCGGAGCAAGGCAAGAAGGGCTTTCCAAGTTTTTGTTGCTCAAGTACGGTTAACGATTATGTAGTAGTTTAGCAATGTGGCAAGAGTGTTTTGTATGAGCTATGTATGACTTATATATATGTTGATGTTTTGGATTGACTTTGGTTTGTAAAGCATGATATGCCATGATGAATGTTTGTGTCTGGTGGCATGCCTTTTAGGTGTTTAGGTTGCCTTGTTGGTGAGTGCAAACCTCGTATGTTTTAACTTGTGCCTTTTGACCCTTTTGAGCTCTCATGGATGACCATATATGCAAAAATTGCCCTTTTGTATGAATGCCATGTATGGATGCCTTGCTATTGGTTTGATTGCTTCCCTTGGTTGTTGTATGTTGTATAAATGTTTGTATGTGCTTAGGGGAGTCCAAAAATGCATCTAGAGTCGTGTTTGGGGTCGTTAAGTTAGGAATTGTGGAATTGCAGTGCAGGGCGTATCGGTACGCCCAGGGGCCGTATCGATACGGCCTTGCCCAAAGACCACAATTTTAGCCGGGCGTATCGATACCCTGGGGGTACCGATACCCTCCCAACTCACTGGAATTTTGAGAAATGGGTAAGAGTAGGGCGTACCGATACGGGTTTTACGCGTATCGATACGATCCTACTTCGTTGACCAAGAAGAGTTGACCGAGAAGGGCGAATCGATACGCTCAAAGGGCTGTATCGATACGGTGTTCCCGGAGTTGACTTTTTGGGTTGACCGGGTCAGGGCGTATCGATACCCCTAGTTGGTGTACCGATACGGTCTGCCCTGTAAGCTTAAAATGGACTGTTAATGTATGGTTGTGGTTCGAATGTGATTTTCTTATGGATGTTTTTCCGCTGTCGTAATCACTTAGGATTTAATACTCCTCTAGACAAGATTAAAATGAGAAAAAATAGGGTCGTTAACCGAGGGGGAACCTTAACGGGTTTCGCTTCGGTTTTCCCCGTGTGGCCTACTCGGACCGATCATCCGGCCAGACCGGGACGAGGGGGTTACATTTGGGGTCTTTATTTTCCTTCATAAATGTAGTTCTGGGCAGTAGGGTATTGATACTCGTGTCACTGTATCGATACGACCTTCTTGGAAACTAGTCGCTTAGCCTGCTTTAGCTTCTGCGTGTCGATACGCTTACAAGTGTATTTGTACGTCATGCATTTCAAATATCCGTAGGGAAAATGATCGTTGGGAATGGTTAAGGTGTATCGATATGCGATACAACCGTATCGGTACGTGACTAGCCGTTGGGGGGGTTTAAAGCACTTTGTATCGATACGGCTAAAGCGTATCGGTAAGAGTTTTGGCTACTAGAATTTTTCTGTAGCTAAAATCTAAACTGTATCGATATGGTGTATACCGTATCGGTACGGTGACATTAAAAACATAGGTTTTGGCTACTTTAAAACATTTGAAGTTATTTCAAAGCCTTGTAAAAACCCTTAAACATATTTTCAAGTTGCTTAGACTTACAAAACATTTTGAAATCTTTTTCAATTTAATTTAAATCAATTTTTCAATTATTATATCAAAACTTATATCTTAACAATCTCCCCTTTTTGATATAATAAAACAACTTGAAAAATTGTTTGTGATTCTCCCCCTTTGTAAAATATTTTTTGAATAATAGACATAATTAATTTTAAAATTTAAAATTTGAAGTTCCCTCTTATTCTCACTTGAAAAATCAATTTTCAAACCATTTCTC
Source organism: Hibiscus tridactylites (assembly GCA_958450335.1). Taxonomy (NCBI): domain Eukaryota; kingdom Viridiplantae; phylum Streptophyta; class Magnoliopsida; order Malvales; family Malvaceae; genus Hibiscus; species Hibiscus tridactylites. The sequence goes on along the minus strand of OY288277.1, from coordinate 82,423,237 downwards.
TCCTTTTTGTTATATCAAAAAATATTCAAAAGACTTTAAGTTCAAAATAACATGAGAGGTAAAAAAATTGACACATAAGAATTTTGATTTTAAAAATGGCTCCCTCTTACTCAAAGCATCATCAAATGGTTAGTCCAACAAATATGATAATCTAGTTGAAAATAAAAATAATTCAAATTAATCAAAAGAAAATCAACTAGATTTTACCACACTTGAACCCAAGGGAGAATGTGAAGCCTTCCTTCTTCAAGTGTCTTTCCTTGTGTGTACGGAGCTCCCCCTTAATATTGAACTTGTTGATCATTTATTCATCACACCTAAAATAAGACAATCAAGTAATTTTTGGTATCCAAATTGCTTTTAATCTATAAACGTTAGTAGCACAAAATTTGGTCCACTTAGGAATCTATTTTGCAATTCCATCCTTTTTGTTTGAAGTGATTAGTTCTTTTGGAACCCAAACACTTCTAAAGCATTTTCTATTCAAAAACCTAGAGGCACTAGATTGTCTAACATAAAAATTTGATTTTCCTAAATTGATTTTCTTTTGAAGTTCATTAGAAATCAAATCTTTTTCCTTCTTAAGATCATCAATTTCTTTTTGATGGCCCTCTTGAACTTTTTGAAAGTTTTGTAAATCAAGGTTCTTTTTCTATTAAAAAATCTAGGGGCTCTAGATTGTCTAACATAAAAATTTGATTTCCCCAAATTATTTTTCTTTTGAAGTTAATTGAAAATCAAATATTTTTCCTTCTTAAGATCATCAATTTTCTTTTGATGGCCCTCTTGAAAATCAAATTATTTTTCTTTTCTGATGTATTGAAAAGCACAAATGTGAAGGTGAAGCTTATTTGTGATCGTTCGAAAGCTACCTCAGATTGACAAAAATCTTACGCGGATTTGAAGCGTAAGGAGATTGAGTATGCGATTGGTGATCATGTGATCTTGAAAGTATCGCCTTGGAAGAAGGTGATACGTAAAGGACGTAAAACAAAGCTTAGTCCGAGGATTATTGGACCATATGAAGTTGTGGAGCGTGTTGGTTCAATGGCTTATCGGTTGAGGTTGCCTCCCAAGTTGGAAAAGATTCATTATGTGTTCCATGTTTCGATGTTGCGGAGGTTTGGTCGGATCCATCTTATGTTATGTTGGTTGATGAGTTCTCAAATTTGTCATGTTTCACATGCTACTTTTCTAGTTATTGTGACTTCTTGCTGCTTAATATATGTTGTTTTCGTTACATTTTGTGCAGGGTCCAATTCTGGAAATAGCAGTGAAAATGGAGCATTTCTGCAGTTTTTTTTATTATCCTGTCATGACTGGCATCATGGGCACGACAACAGGCACGACGCGTCTGACGTGGCAGTGACGTGGCAACTTCTAGAAGATCCTGGAATGTTCCGAAAGAAGAATCCGATCAGATTATCAGCTTTTATCCATTTAGTTTTATTTTGAATTTTAATCAACATTTGAATTTGAATTATTATTTCTTATCTCTTATCTTTGTAAATCTAAGCCTATAAATACCAACCTTTGGTGAAGGCTTAAGATCATCTTCTAGTTTTGAGTTTTTTTTATCTTTGTAAACCTTTCTAGTTTTAATCCAAGTTCATTTTCCTTCATTTTCTTGTTCCACTTTTATGCTATTTAATTATTTTCCAAAAATCAAGTTAAGTATGATAATTAATATCATGCTTAGCTAAATTTCTTGAGCCAAGAACCAGCCAAGTCAATTCGATTCGTGAGAATTGAACTTGCCTAAATTCTTTTGGGAAATCATTTTTATCTTTCTGCTTAGATAGTTTGGCAATCGGCCTTACTAAAAGTTTTTAACCTTTTTTCATATCAAAAAGGGCCCGTTGGTCTGAAATCGCTTAAAAACACAGTTGGGAGGAAGGATCGGCCTGTGGCAAATTTCGACTTCCTGTGAACACTCTTAGCGGCGGTCCGCTAAGGAAAGATAAAATCAGAAGCGATTCTATTTTTTTAGACAATTTCTGAGTCGGGTTTTTCCTGCTTTTATCCTAAATACTTTAACGGCGATAGACGTGGTTGATTTATTTAAGAACCATCTTTCGAAGATAGACTTGGGAGGATTGGTTACTCGAGAGAGAAACAAGTTACGACGGGTTGGGCCTCGTAGACTGTAACCGACATGATCCCCGAAATAAAAATCTATTTCAATGATCGAAAGAATTGAAGGAGCTGGTTCGAGGCTGATTTGCACACTTCTTTTTATTTTATTACTTCACCAAAAATCATATCACCCCCTTCTTTTTATTTCTTTGTTTTTACAGATATTCTTGGGAATTCAGATTCGACAAGTTCAAGTCAATGATTCCAGCTAATCTCCCTGCGGATCGACCCTCTTTCCCTATATCTATTCAATTTCTTTATTTTATTTATTGTTGAAAGAGGTTAAAACACTTATTATTTTTGACCGGTTAAACGACGACTTGTCAAAATTGGTGTCGTTGCCGGGGAGATTTATTTTCGGCAATTTTTGACTGATTTTTGTCTTATTTTATGACCAGGAAGAACCCGGGTATTTTAGCTCCATACAACCCGGAAATTGAAGCAAGCGTTCGTAGAACTCACGTCGAAACACTTCGACGAAAGAAACAACAAAGCACACGACGACCCAAACAAGAATCCACCTCCGAAACAACACCAATCGAAGAACCTACACAGGAACCAGAAACGATGGCGGACCAAACAATTCGAGAGCTGAACGCAGCCCCTACTGTGCAACAACCCCTTTGTATCGCTTTTCCTCAAGGCGACACTCCCTTCCAGCTCAAAACAGGATTAATTCACCTACTCCCCACCTTTAGTGGCCTCCCTACTGAAAGCCCACATAAACACCTTTCCGAATTTCACATGGTGTGCAGTAGCATGAAACCGCAAGGAGTTTCAGATGATCAGATAAAACTAAGGGCATTTCCTTTTTCTTTAGCCAGAATGGCTAAAGAATGGTTATTTTATTTACCTCCGAATTCTATTAATACATGGGCTGATCTTTCTCGTGTTTTCCTTGACAGGTATTTCCCTACAGAAAAAGCGACTGAACTTAGGCGATGCATTTTGGGTATCCAACAAATGCACGATGAATCCTTATATGAATATTGGGAAAGGTTCAAGAAGCTGTGCGCAAGCTGTCCGCAACATGGCTTATCTGAGCAAACACTCCTTCAATACCTATACGAAGGAATGTTACCAATGGACAAAAAGATGGTAGATGCAGCAAGCGGTGGCGCGCTCGTTAACATGACTCCTACTGCAGCGAGAACATTAATCTCCACAATGGCTGCAAACTCGCAGCAATTTGGTTCTACAAGTGAACCCAGCCGACGGTTTCACACAGTAAGCATAATTACATTAGAAAATAAGATTGATAATTTGACTAATATTGTGCATTCACTTGTTTCAGGAGAAATAGGAGTTGCTAAGGCGTGCGGGATTTGTACTATGCAAGATCACGCAACCGATTTATGCCCAATGCTGAGGGAAACGTCTAGTGCCCAAGTCAACGCCTTACACAACTTTCCCGGACCTCCCCAAAGGCCATACAATCCGCAAAGCAACACATTCAACCCCAGGTGGAGAGATCATCCTAACCTTAGTTATGGTACTAGGAATCCAAATTTCCAAACTAGACAACCTCCCTACCAAAATCAAGCCCCCCAGAAATCTTCCCTTGAATCTATTGTTGAGAGGTTAGCCGTTTCACAGGAAAAGTTCCAAAACCAAACGCAATCTCACCTTCAGGAACTAGACAAACAAGTTAGCCAATTAGCTCAAACAATAGGGCGACTAGAATCTCAAGGAAAATTGCCATCACAAACCGAAATCAATCCAAGGGAAAATGTGAGCGAAATCACTTTGCGAAGCGGAACCGTGATAGCACCTGAACCGCCAAAGAAGGACGAGCAAAAATCTGAAAGCTCCTCGGAACACCAAAAAGACAAATCTCCTTCCACTTCAGGTAACATCAAATCTAAAATTCCTATTTCTACTTACGAACCTGTTCCGCCTTTTCCAGGAAGACTAGCAAAAAGGGACAAGAGGGAGGAAGAAAAGGAAATAATGGAGGTGTTCAAAAAGGTGGAAATTAACATTCCACTCTTGGATGTTATTAGGAAGGTTCCTAAATACGCAAAGTTTTTGAAAGACCTATGTACAAACCGAAGAAGGTTGTCGGGAAACGAGAGAGTTAACCTTGGCGAGAACATTTCAGCCATTTTTCAAAGACCGTTGCCACCAAAATACAAGGATCAAGGTATGTTTGCGATCCCCTGTAAAATTGGGAATGTTGGAATCAAAAGAGCTATGTGCGATTTGGGTGCCTCCATCAATGTCATGCCTCTAAATGTTTATAGAAAAATCTCAAATGATCCACTCAAGGAAACTAAGGTAACAGTACAATTGGCTGATAGGTCGATTATATATCCCGAAGGGGTATTGGAAAATATTCTGGTTAAGGTAAATAATCTCATTTTGTAACCCCCTCGTCCCGGTCTAGCCGGACGACCGGTCCGAGTGGGCCACACGGGGAAAACCGAAGCGAAACCCGTTAAGGCTTCCCCTCGGTTAACAACCCAGAAAATTTCTTTTTATCCTATCTTGTCTACATGCATAATTAAGACCTATGTGTAGCACAGCAGCGGAAGATACAAACAACGAAACATTCACCGACCAAACAAAACATAAACAGTCCATTTTACTTCATTACAGCAGGCCGTTTCGAAACGCCTATAGGGTGTTCCGAAACGCCTTGACCTAGTCAACGGGCCAGGGTCAACCACAAGGTGACCGTTCCGAAATAGGGGAGACCCGTATCGGAACGACCTTGACGGTCAATATCTCGTGGTCAACGAGATTTGACCGTTTTGAAACTTCAAAGGCTCGTTTCGGAACGGCTTCATCTCGCCAATTTCTCAAAATTCCAGTAGCGAAAACGTTCCGAAACGACCCTCATCCGTTTCGAAACGGCAGGCCATAAACACAGGGACCGTTCCGGAACAGGGGCACCCGTTCCGAAACGCCCCCTGTCTGCAGACTCGTCTGGGCTGTTTTGAGGCACAAGGGTGCCCCAAAACACCACCAAAACACCATACCACATCAAGACAATTCGACTTAAGGTTTACCAACTAAACTAGCATGCTTCAACATGATTTAAACATGTCTAACACTAAGGCGACACCCCACAAACATGCTTTCATACAAACATCATTCAAACACATGTAAAAACACTTAAGGCATAAGACTAACATTCAAAAGAGCAACTTAGGCATGAGTTAACATTCATCACACAAGCATCTGGCAAGACACATCATGCTTACAAATCAAGTCAACCATAGACATACATCAAACCCAATCAACAACACCTATCCCATTGCTTTACTATTACAATCTTTAAGTTTAAACATCATACTTGAGCTAACCGTAAGCAACACTTGGAGGCCTTTCCTTGCCCTTGCCACCCACAAACCATTGATCTGCATTGTCGAACAAAAGAGAGCGTAAGCATAAAAGCTTAGTGAGGGTAAGCTCATAAAACAAACCTTCGACAATGCAGGGTCCAAGCACGAGCTACAGCCAAGATAAAATGCATGACCATACCTTTGATCCACACGAGCCATAAATATATAAATGATGCATGAACATATATCCAATATCATGTCATGCTCAACATGTTTAAATCCATCACACATGTAATCACATATATTTAACCATGTTAGCAACACATCCCAAATTACATTGGTTCACGACTAATCACATATTGGCAACATAAACCACAATCCGTATTGGCACCTAGCTATGACCCGAATACGCGGATAACCCGTTGGAACGCATTTCCAACAACAACATTACCTCGGTGGGATTCCACTCATCACCGGTCCTTGCATGTGCGGGATTCCACTCATCGCCACATGCCCTACGGATGGGATTCCACTCATCATCACGTAGAAATATAAATAAAATTTCTGGGCGAACCCGTACTCCTCCTTGGTGACTCAACGCCACCAAGGCCACGCGCGACTTTTGACTCATGTGTACACACTAACATCCTAATGATCGATCATTTGTACCCAAGCATACTAGTGCCAATACTACACATTTCATTAATCATTCATAATGTCAATTCATAACACTTCCGTGCTTAGCACGTACTCACCATGACTTACCATCATGTACAAACCACATTTTCATGTCTAGCATGTACTCACCATGATCCCCGGATCATACAAACACCTCATAATATCATTACACATGTCAACACTACATGCATCTCAACAACACAATTATCACATCATATTTTACACACATGTATGTCTCTATCACATTCATCATCAACATGCACGTAACAATGCATTAAGCCATGCCTCCACATACATGTATAACAACATAAGCATAGCCACCATAAGCATGATTAAACATGAGGCATAATTCAACACTTTAAAGATCAACCAAGGTCTCTAACTAAAGTTTGGGATTAGGCCACCACCCTAATCCCAACTCTAAGTGGGTCTACCAATCCCAACCTAGTTCATATGCTTGAACCAACACTTGAAAACCATTTAAAAGTATTTAACCACTCACCTAAGCTTCCAAGCTCCAAGCCAAGCAACCATGGTCTTCAATTTCCGAATTTGATCCCGAGGCTTCACCAACACAAAATCTTGCTTCTAATCACCTCAACACATTCAAAACAACCTCAAATCAATTCATCAATTAAGGTAACAAACCCGGAACACTAATCAAACACCAAACTCAACATTTCAAGCCATGAACAACCCCCCAAAATTACCAAATCCGAGCAGCCCTTCTACACAGCCCAAAACTTGTGATTTCAACACATTTAGCACATTCAAATGCTTCCAAACTAGCCCCCAACTATTACCCTAGCATCAACCCTCAATTTCCAACACAAACCACAGCCAAAACTCAACTAAAAACCCTCTTAAAACCCCACCAAAACCCAATTTCGGGAATCCTTATAAAACACCTCAAAAATTATATATATTGGTCCCTTTAGTTCATAAACACCCTATCTAACAATATTAAATCAAAATCTTAAGTTAAAAACAATAAAGATATCATTTTTATCCAAATCTTTCAAAAACCCAAATTCTAAAACATTGATGAAAATGAAATATATTTGTACTCCCAAGTAGAGGAAGATGAGAGCAAGTCAGAAATGTAATTACCTTTCAAAAATCACCAACGAAGGCCAAGGAGATGATGAAATAAAGATTTGGAGAGGAAGAGCATTTTTTTGACGTGGAAGGAGAAATGAAGAAGATGAAGAAGAGATAAAGTTGTCTTCTAAAATAAAGGAGGGGCTTTTTATTTAAAAGTTCACATAGTTACCAAAACGCCATTAATGAGATGGCAATATCATTTACTTTAAAATTCATGAATTTGAGTTTCAATCCAATTTGGTCCAACACAATTGTTTGTTTTGAAAAGAATACGAAGACCAAAATAATACATTATTATTTTAATTATAAAGCTGAAATCCGAAATAATATTAAAATATTATTTTCACCCAACCCCTAAACCCGGGTGTTACAACTCTTCCCCACTTAAGGAAATTTCGTCCCCGAAATTTATCGAACAGGAACCCACTTTCCTTCTCACCACAACACCCTAATCAATCTCGGTGGACTTACCACACATCAATAGGTATCTGATGCTAAGATCTCAACTGATTCTTCGTTGCACGCGATTTCGAACTCAACTCAATCTCTTCAACAAACATAGCACGACACGGATCCGACTCACATTCCTGAATCATAGATACACACCTCGCATCACAACCCTCTTTCTAACTCTGGTGGTAACCGCAACAAATAGACAACTGTACTAGCCCGATTCACAATCTCATACAACACTGTTCAAAAATTGACCGAGGACTTTCTCTGACTGATCATCTGACTTCATCAATTAACCAAACACTATGCAGGCGTCTTCAAAAACAATCTAGCAGAAATTTCGGATCTCTATTACCCACTTCCATTATGAACCTTCCACGGATGTAACAAACTAGAACAAAACTGAAGCTCGGTCTTGACACGCTGGCAATTTACACACTTACTCTCATATTGAACCACATTACTCATCCACTCAATCCAGAAGTACTCATCTTCAACCCACAATACGTCTTCATACAACTCAGATGCAATACAAATGAACTGCCGTATGCTTCGGTCAAATCAATATGTCTCAAACACTATGTCAATCGGTGCAACTATTCTGTCTCTGAAATGCAAAACTCTGTCATCTCTGAAACTGTATTCTGAAGGTCTTCCTTCTACTATGCCTCGCACGTGAGGTGCCAAGAATCTGTCTTGCAACTGTTTCTCTTCAACATTCTGACTCAAGGTAGTCTAAACTCGAAACTCGGCCACAAAACTACTATCATTTGATATACGGAATTCGGCAATTGCAACTCGTAACTCAACTACTAATCTAACAACAAATACAACTCAGAACATCGGTTACTACGTAGACTCTCTTCATATAGTACTCAATCTTGAGATCACAGTCTTCAAGCAATTCTAACTACTCATGTTGTTCAAGTTCCAACCATTCCTAAGTCTTCAAATATTTCAAGTTCTGATGATACGTGCATATACATTGTGCATTTCTTACTATATAAGCTTTGTCTCTAAGTCTTCGAAGCAAATACAACTGTAATTAACTCTATGTCTCATATCAAATAACTCTTCTCACGGTCTTCCAACTATCTTGATGAACAAGCCATAGTCTTCTGTCTTGCATAAGCACACAACCTAACTCTACATGTAACACATCACTATGGTTCACAAATTCTTTCTCTGTTATAAGCTGACTCAAGGTCGAAGCTCTCTTCAAAGTTTCTTTCGGTTTCTCAAGGGCTCATTATCTCGCATCTAACCACACAACTGAACATTCTTCTGTAGCAATCTATCAACGGGGCAACTATCTTCAAAAGATTATTTACAATTTCTGAAAGTAACAATACTAGACCTAGGAACTATAGATATCTGTCACAGTCTTCAATTTCTTCCAACTCATATCTTCTTTTGCCTACTTGGGATTTTCTCTAACACATTCAGCTTATCTACATGTCCTAGGAGGACATCTTCGTTAATCTCGGAGTTTACGTTGGCTCAACTTGGCATTCAACTGATTCTCTAATAGAATCTACAATACTAACTCGAAAGCTTGTCATGGTCTTCTTCGGTACTTGAATATACTCAGGTATCATCTATGAGGACTACTACAAACTGATCAGGAAGCTTAGGAAAATATTCTGTTCAACATCTCTATAAAAGTAACCAACACACTAGTCCAACAAAACAGCATAACTCGGAACTCAAAACGGTCACATCTTGCCTCAAAAGTTGTGTTCGGTACTTCAAATTTTCTCACTTTCAACTGGTAGTAAACGGATCTCAAACTAATCTTCAAATAGACTGAAGCACACACTAACTGACCAACCAATCACTGACACTCGAAAACAGATACTAATCATTCACTGTCACTTGTTTCGACTGTATGTAATCTGATCACATTCTTGTATGGTCTTCTCTCTTCTTCACAAATTGCACTGTAGAACTCTGAGATGATGCACTAAGCCTAATGAATCTAAGGTCTAACAAGTCTCGAAGTTAATTCTTCAACATTCTCAATTCTTCCGGGATTCACAAGTTACAGAGCAAACAAAACAGAAGCAACCTCGAAAACGGTCTCAATAACAAACTCTTCTCCTCTAACAAGAGGTAAACCGGCAATTCTTCCAAATACTTCTAGGAAAAGAAAACACAAACTATCCTAACACGTTGCAGTCCAATCTTCATTCAAAAATCAAATCCATCACAATTGCTAAGCAAGCCTGTCAACTAAACTCATTCAACCTTTGACCTCTAAATCTGGATCAACATTCAACAAGAAGTTCACCTCCTCACCTACCACTACAGTCACACAAAAATTGGCGTCTTCAAAGCAACTCTCTCTTTGTCTCAACGTATACACTAACTCTATGCTCTTCGAGCCAAACCTTGACAAAAGGTATATCAAAACCGTAGAAAGGCAATCACTTCACATCTACTAGAAACTAGTAACTCTGAACCACCAACAAACATCTTCTGTACATCTTTCTGATCACTACTATCTCCCAAAAAGGTCTAGTCACATGCGTCCCTACGTCTAAAATCTCAACAGAGATACGTCAAAACCTTTACACGCTCACACAAACGGACGATTCTGCTAAAATTGTAACTTCACAAGTACACAATTGATAGTCTTCGGTCCTCTTGTTTTCGGACTGATTCTTCAACAAAATCCGACTCTTCTAAACTATTCGTAGAGCATTCCAAAACTTCAAAAACGCGGTTCTGGGCACACACAGACAACCATACTGGAAAACCACCCAGACGCACACTGGCCCCAAACACAAATCGGTTCCCATTCACGGACACTGATCGGCTGTCTTGCATCGAAATCATAGGATGAACCCCAACGGTCACCACTAACGTTTCTGGCTTTTAGATTACTCACACGAGACCCTTACCTTGATCTCGCTAAAAGAACTAAGGTGCTCATACCTACCTCTAACACCTCATCGGGCACATTCAAACTTGCATGCTTGTTAACAACATACGGGAGTACGGACTCAGAACCAATCAGAAGAGACAAACTCAAAACTGTACTAAGGGCTTATCTGCTATAACATCGATACCACTCTGACTCCCACTCATAGGTATTCACTTCTTTTCACCTACCAATACCAAAATCGGTCTCATCGTCTCCCACCAGCAAGAATCAACTCACGTGCACGCGAACTCGAGCAAACAAATTGTTCCTCCACTCCGGTACAACTATACTCCCCTAACTATAGCAAAGGACTTCCCCTACATCATCCCCATTTTCAAAACCCCAACTTCCACTTACCGATTCGCGGCTCACACACTGGCCCTAAACTTACTAAAAGCAATAAATCAATCAACAATTTAACATACAAGTTGGGTTAGCAAAGGAAAGGTCCAAGTGGCTCAAGTATGATTTCCCTCACTTAAAATCCTTTTTCCGATGTAATAGAAGCAATGGGACTCTACTAAACATGTTTCAACCAAATCAACACACATACATGCTCAACCAAGCATATAACAAGGATTACTTGCTAAACAAGCAACACATGCGTACGATCAAACAACATGCATTCTCAATCAAACAATCACACATCACAGCATACACGGAAAACAAACAGCATGCTTTTAAACAAGCAATCAACATACTTGTCATACAAGCAATCGTACTTACAAAACAAGCAAACACCGTGCATATCAATTCAAAACTTAAACTTACCTCACTTACCTGCCCAAGGTCTCGGAAACCTTAGGCTCTGATACCAACAAATGTAACCCCCTCGTCCCGGTCTAGCCGGACGACCGGTCCGAGTGGGCCACACGGGGAAAACCGAAGCGAAACCCGTTAAGGCTTCCCCTCGGTTAACGACCCAGAAAATTTCTTTTTATCCTATCTTGTCTACATGTATAATTAAGACCTATGTGTAGCACAGCAGCGGAAGATACAAACAACGAAACATTCACCGACCAAACAAAACATAAACAGTCCATTTTACTTCATTACAGCAGGCCGTTTCGAAACGCCTATAGGGTGTTCTGAAACGCCTTGACCTAGTCAACGGGCCAGGGTCAACCACAAGGTGACCGTTCCGAAACAGGGGAGACCCGTATCGGAACGACCTTGACGGTCAATATCTCGTGGTCAACGAGATTTGACCGTTTTGAAACTTCAAAGGCCCGTTTCGGAACGGCTTCATCTCGCCAATTTCTCAAAATTCCAGTAGCGAAAACGTTCCGAAACGACCCTCATCCGTTTCGAAATGGCAGGCCATAAACACAGGGACCGTTCCAGAACAAGGGCACCCGTTCCGAAACGCCCCATGTCTGCAGACTCGTCTGGGCTGTTTTGAGGCACAAGGGTGCCCCAAAACACCACCAAAACACCATACCACAACAAGACAATTCGACTTAAGGTTTACCAACTAAACTAGCATGCTTCAACATGATTTAAACATGTCTAACACTAAGGCGACACCCCACAAACATGCTTTCATACAAACATCATTCAAACACATGTAAAAACACTTAAGGCATAAGACTAACATTCAAAAGAGCAACTTAGGCATGAGTTAACATTCATCACACAAGCATCTGGCAAGACACATCATGCTTACAAATCAAGTCAACCATAGACATACATCAAACCCAATCAACAACACCTATCCCATTGCTTTACTATTACAATCTTTAAGTTTAAACATCATACTTGAGCTAACCGTAAGCAACACTTGGAGGCCTTTCCTTGCCCTTGCCACCCACAAACCATTGATCTGCATTGTCGAACAAAAGAGAGCGTAAGCATAAAAGCTTAGTGAGGGTAAGCTCATAAAACAAACCTTCGACAATGCAGGGTCCAAGCACGAGCTACAACCAAGATAAAATGCATGACCATACCTTTGATCCACACGAGCCATAAATATATAAATGATGCATGAACATATATCCAATATCATGTCATGCTCAACATGTTTAAATCCATCACACATGTAATCACATATATTTAACCATGTTAGCAACACATCCCAAATTACATTGGTTCACGACTAATCACATATTGGCAACATAAACCACAATCCGTATTGGCACCTAGCTATGACCCGAATACGCGGATAACCCGTTGGAACGCATTTCCAACAACAACATTACCTCGGTGGGATTCTACTCATCACCGGTCCTTGCATGTGCGGGATTCCACTCATCGCCACATGCCCTACGGATGGGATTCCACTCATCATCACGTAGAAATATAAATAAAATTTCCGGGCGAACCCGTACTCCTCCTTGGTGACTCAACGCCACCAAGGCCACGCGCGACTTTTGACTCATGTGTACACACTAACATCCTAATGATCGATCATTTGTACCCAAGCATACTAGTGCCAATACTACGCATTTCATTAATCATTCATAATGTCAATTCATAACACTTCCGTGCTTAGCACGTACTCACCATGACTTACCATCATGTACAAACCACATTTTCATGTCTAGCATGTACTCACCATGATCCCCGGATCATACAAACACCTCATAATATCATTACACATGTCAACACTACATGCATCTCAACAACACAATTATCACATCATATTTCACACACATGTATGTCTCTATCACATTCATCATCAACATGCACGTAACAATGCATTAAGCCATGCCTCCACATACATGTATAACAACATAAGCATAGCCACCATAAGCATGGTTAAACATGAGGCATAATTCAACACTTTAAATATCAACCAAGGTCTCTAACTAAAGTTTGGGATTAGGCCACCACCCTAATCCCAACTCTAGGTGGGTCTACCAATCCCAACCTAGTTCATATGCTTGAACCAACACTTGAAAACCATTTAAAAGTATTTAACCACTCACCTAAGCTTCCAAGCTCCAAGCCAAGCAACCATGGTCTTCAATTTCCGAATTTGATCCCGAGGCTTCACCAACACAAAATCTTGCTTCTAATCACCTCAACACATTCAAAACAACCTCAAATCAATTCATCAATTAAGGTAACAAACCCGGAACACTAATCAAACACCAAACTCAACATTTCAAGCCATGAACAACCCCCCAAAATTACCAAATCCGAGCAGCCCTTCTACACAGCCCAAAACTTGTGATTTCAACACATTTAGCACATTCAAATGCTTCCAAACTAGCCCCCAACTATTACCCTTGTAACGCCCCGGTTTTGGGCTCAGAAGTTTTGGCGTTGACCAGTTCGGTCAAAGTGCTGATCGAATATATAAGAGTGAATTTGGGAAAGCCTAGTTCGGGTTGCATTAAAATTATGGAAAAATGTTCTAAAATCATCTTTTAATATATATAAGTGAACTGTGAAATCAATTTTGGAAAATGAGGTTCGGAAGGTTGACATTTTGGCTAGTGACCAAAATGTAATTTTTGAAAGTTACAGGACAGTTTTATAAAGGATTGAAACTTTGAATCTTTAAGGTGCTATTATTCCAAAAAGGATTTCTCCAGATTTTTCTAAGATATTTTAAGGCTCAAATCTGATTTTAAAGATTTAGAAAAGGAGGGAAAATCATTTTAACTAAATTTCCAACAAACTTTTCATTTTCTCTCAAATTCTCTTTTCTCTCATTTTCTCTCAACCCAAACAAGATTCTCCAGATTTCTTTCTCTGATTTTGACATCTTAATCTCTCATTTCAATTCTCATTTGATTCCTAATCATCTCATCAACAAAACCTCTCAATTTACAAGTTAATTCATCAAGCTTTTTGGCTCTAAAATGGAGAAATTCAAGTTTGGAGGTAAGAACGTCCTTCTCCTCTAAACTATCAGTTCTTTACTGAAATTCCTAAGTTCTCAATCCTTGATTTATGTTTTATTAAAGGCTTATCAATTGAGATCTTGATTTTTGGCTAAAATGCAAGATTTGGCGATTTTGGTGAAAATTTCGTGTGATCTGTTTAAGCAGGGTTTTGAGGTGTTAAATTGATGTTAAATGAATGCTAAAATGATTAGAAGTTGAGGTTTAATCAATGCAATCCCGGATAGGTTGAATTTCCTAAGTTTGGCTTGAGTTTTTGGTTATTTTTGGAGTGTTTTGGTGATCTGTTATACCTGGAGATATAAGGACGTGGTTGTGATCATTTTGCATGTTATTTGATGTATAAAAGTGGTTAGAAGTGGTGGATCTTGGCTGGGTTAAGTTTTGGAAGTGTTTGGAGGTGATTTCGGTTATGTTTGGTAGCCAAATTGCTAGATTTGTGATGAGCAGCGAGTTGTGTTGTTGTTGCTGGTGTTTTAATGCATAAGGATGCATTAATGTTCTGTTTTTGTGTGCTTGAAACAGGGGAGGTTGATCCTTGAGCTTTGGAGGTGTTTTCGGAAGGTTTCGGAAGCTTGGAAAGCTTGTTGGCTAGCTTTGTTTGGTAATCGGTGAGTGAAGTTGGGATTTCAGCTTTTGAAACAAGGTTTGAAGGTTTTTGGGAGCTTAGTTTAAGTCTAATCAACTTTGCTAAGCTCAAGAGTAAGTGGATGGGTTTTTGCTCTTGATTTGGTTTTAAAATCAATTGTGGTTGACGATTGATGTGCATGTGTTATTGCATGGTTTAATTTTTTTTTGTAAGCATGTTTTTAGCATGGTTTAATGTTGGTTTTGAAAGCCATTTGAAAAGGATGCTCAAGGTAAGGGATCCTTGGTTTTGTATATGGAAATTGTGATTTTGATGCATAGTGTTGCATGTTGATCAATGGCTTTGTATGATGCTTAAAAACAAGGAATTAATGATGATACATGTTACCTTTTGCATATTGGTTATGCATGTGAATCATTGGATTGATGAGGTAATGGTTTTGCATATTGGTTATGCATGTGAATCATTGGATTAATGATGTGATGGATGCATTATGTTCATGCATGTGGAACATTGGATATTATGGTAAGATGGTTATATTGGCAAGAAGTGTAAATGGTTCTTGGTTCGTTGATCGGATATAATTAGCCGGCTATAGGATTGGGTGCACCGTGAATTAAGTCGCCTTGAAGGCGGAGTGGTCAAGTGTGGACCGGATAAGCTCCCCTCAAGTATTCCTAACGAGATGAGGTCAGTGGAGGTTGTTGCCCACGGGAGGACCTCGGTTGCTTAAGGTCAGTGGAGGTTGTTGCCCACGGGAAGACCTTGGTTGAGTAAAGGTTATAAGGTGGTTAAAAGTCCTTATGTGAGAACCTTGTACTTGTTAAGATCACAATGGCAGTGGTTAAGTCCATGTGTGGATCTTGTGTGTGATGTCCCGGATCTCGTTAGATGAAGTCTACAACTATCAATCGGTTGTGCAAAGGTTGTATGGTGGTTGAAAGTCCATACGGGAAGACCTTGTGCATGTCAAGGGTGTATGGTGGTTGAAAGTCCATACATGGGAACCTTGAGGAAAAGCTAAGGTTGTATGGTGTTTAAAAGTCCATACATGGGAACCTTAGGTTGTTGAGGTCAGTGGAGGTTGTTGCCCACGGGAAGACCTTGGATTGGGTAGTGTGTAGGGAGCGTTGGGACACGCTCGGAATCCGCATATTCGATCGGGTTGAAAAGTTGGAAAGTGAATATGGTTGATCTCTTGGAAGCCAATATAATGTTCTTGATCATGTGAAGCATGAGATGCTTGAATTGATGCATGGTTGCATGTGAAGCACGAGATGCTTGAATTGATGCATGGTTGCATGTGAAGCATGAGATGCTTGAATTGATGCATGGTTGCATGTGAAGCATGAGATGCTTGAATTGATGCATGGTTGCATGTGAAGCATGAGATGCTTGAATTGATGCATGGTTGCATGTGAAGCATGAGATGCTTGAGTTGATGCATGTTTGCATGTGAAGCATGGGATGCTTGGAAAAGGTGCATTGTTGCATGAAAAGTATATGATGCTAGTGAATGCATGTTTACTTGTATGTTGATCAAGTGTTGGTTATCATTTGATAAATGATGCATGTGAGCATGAATTACCTATGTTGCATTGGAGTCATGTATGACTTGTTGTTAAAGGCTTGTGAAGATGATGATATGGTTTTAAGTTGCCTTGGTTAAATGCATGTGAAAGAATATTTGAACTATGGTTTTAATGGTTTCTTACTTGTTATGGCTTTCAAGTTTATGAAAGGTATGTTGTGAAATGGAAGTGTTTTTCCATGGTTTTATTTAAGCTTTGCATATGGTGTTTATGCATGATTTGAGCTTGATGTTGAAAGAGTTTTCAAACATGGTTTTGGAAAGCAAATCGGGTTTGTTTTAAGGTGTTTTAAAGACCCGCTGCATTGATGGTGTTTTGGTTTTGAGCATTCCTCACTAAGCATTATGTGCTTACGCTCCTTTTTGTCCATCAATGCAGATTCTTGAAGTTTGGACAGCAAGGAGCAAGGGATTCAAGGTGGACTCCAATGGAGATGTATGTCTCGGTGAATAGCTATAGTTAATAAGGGCAATGGGGTAGAATCTCTCGGGTTTATGTGTATGTGATCGTATATGTTGATCTTGAATGTTTAAATGATGTTGTTAATGTTGTTGAAACATGAATTGGCTTAATTGAGGTTGCTTTGGAAAGGTTTATGCTTAAATGGATAGCTTGAGTAGGAAGCATGCTTTAGATTTGGGGCTTTTCATATGTGATGGTTATATGTTGAGTTGTTGATGCAAGTATGTCTCTTTTATGTTGAATTGCATGTTGGCAAAGTTTGGTGGCTTTTGGAGCATGTTTGAATGATCAATTGTGTGTTTGAATGAGCAAAATGCAACATTCTGGGCTAGGTGTTTCGGAACAGGTAACACCGTTTCGGAACGGGTGCCCTGCATGTGCCCAGGCGTCCGAAACGGGTGCCACCGTTTCGAAACGGAAGGCATTCTGCCAGACCCCCGTTGCGGAACGCGTTGCGGAACGGCCCGTGTTTCGGAACGGGCTTGGCCTGTTTCGGAACGGGTGACCGTTGGGGGCTGACATGGGCGGTTAAATGTTTCAAAATGTTTGCATTTTGGTCCTGAATCTTGTTTGTGCAATTGTGTGAGTTCGGGAGGTCGGTTTGAGCTGAAATTTGGCAGAGAAGCATGAAACATGATTAATTTTAAGTTGGTAACTTAAAATCTGGTTAAGTCCTTAAAGTTTTCAGAAATTACAGTTTGGTCCCTAAAGTTGTAATTTGTTCAATTGGGTCCCTGTTTGATCTCTGATGATTGTGATCTTTGAGCATGGTGTTTGTGTGATCACAATTAAGGTTAATGTGCATCTAGACAAGATTAAAAGTAAAAAAAAGGGTCGTTAATCAAGGTTGACTTTCGGGTTGACTTTGTTTTTCCCCGTGTAATCTTCGTAGTTCGGGTCAACCGTTTAGGCCGGGCTACGGGGGTTACATTTGGTGGTATCAGAGCCAGGTTACGAAGGTTGGGGAAAACGGTAAGTTGTTGTGGTATGAGTGCTTGATGTTTACCTTGTTGTATGGTTGAAAGCTGGTTGAAGCATGTGTTTCTGAATATGCTGTTGATGTTTTTGAGCATGTTGCTGATGTATGCAAGCATGTTTTGTGGTTATGAATCTTGGTTGAGTTCATGTGGATATGTGTTGATGCTATGAGCTGATGTTATGCATGGTGAATGTGTTTTGAGCATGTTATGTTGCTAATGTGCTGGTGCAATTGGATGTTGTTTGGTGTAAGCATGATCAAGGTATGTTGTTGATATGCTTGATGTTGTGATATCAATGTTGTGTTGGATGTTATGTCATGTTAAGGGGAGGATTCGGGGTACCCATTGCCTTATTAATATAGCTATTGTGTTATTTTGGAGTTGGAGTTTGAATCCTTGCTTAATGTTGGTCTAACTGTTTGTTTGCTTGTTGTGATTGTATGTTTGTTGTTAGTGGTATGGCAAAGTTGATGAAGGAGTGGCGGTTGAGTGAGATGGTTGATGCCTTGGGGCAGGTTGTTAAGGCAAAGAATTCACCCTTTTGTAAAGGTGTTTTGTCTCAGTCTTCTGTGACTGAAGTTGAGATGGTAAGGCAAGGAAAGGAAGCTGGTTCTGTGATGAAAAGTTCTTTATCTGTTGTTCAGGAGGTGTTGGGAACATTTCAAGATGCGGTTGAGGTAGAATCAGTGGATGTGCTGACTAGATGTGTGGGTTTGCCGAAACAGCGTTTGTTTGGTTTGGGTGTTGTGGAGTATCATGGTTCTTCCCCGGAGATGTTTGAGGCCTGGTTGGCCAATGTAGTTCTGATTTTGGATCAGGAAGGCTGTGATTATGCCTGTAAGCTGGGGAGTGTTGTTTCTCTGATGCTGGAGGATGCTTGTGCCTGGTGGACATCTGTGGCTATGGCGTCACATATCCTTGATATTTATTGGGATTTCTTTGTATCTGCTTTCTATGAAAGGTATCTTGGAAGGGAATTTCCAAGGGTTGAGCAAGGTGCGGGTAGTGTTGTTGGTGAGCAAGTGTTGCTTGAGCAAGGAGTGGAAGCTCAGCCACCTGTGTGTGACCGTTGGAGAGGCAACATGTTGGAAATTGTTGGAGCGCAGGTGTTTGTTGGAATTGTGGTTCTAAGGCACATGTTAAGCGTGATTGTCCTCATGGACTGAAGTCAGCTTTGATGTTAGCTAAAGGATCTTTGAAAGGTCGTGAGCACGGCCGAGGCGAGGTTCAGAGGTGGCAGAAAAAGCAGAAGGTTGTGAAGAGTTTGGGAAATGAAGTTTGCTGGAAATGTGGGTCTGCTGAACACAAAAGGCGTGATTGTTTGATGTTGGCTCGGAACAGCCAAGGTTCTTTATCGCAAGGAGTTGATGTTGACCCTGGTGTGTTAGCTGGTGCTGCAGTGGCGCGACAGAAGGATGATGGTTCCGCAAGGAAGAGAGCTCGTCTGATGAAGCTTCAGGATGGTGTTGTGTTTTCAGGTAACCTTGTTAAGTGATCTTTGCTTTAGTTGCTTAGTTTGGTTTCTGTTGGTTTTTCCTTGCGTGGTAAGTCTAGTCTTGTTGCTAGCATGTTTGGGGTAGTGGTAGTTGTGGTTGGTAATATCTTGGGTGTGAAGAAGGCTTGGGTAAGTATCTGGTGGTTAATGGTTGTTGGTATGATGGAGTTAGATAAGTTAAAGGTGGGTAAGGAGGTTGTTCTTAGACAGATTTTGAGGATGTTATTGGAGGGTGTGAACTGGCATTCATGCACAGTTTAAATCATTGTTATATGCTATATTATATATGTTGGTCCATGCATACATGTGGCATGACATTAGAGGTTTTGCATACATGTACATCAGACATTGATAGGGCATGTAGGTGATCATGCATACGATGTTCACGCTCGCTAATAACTAATCGAATCTGTTAGTGTTGTGGTTGGATTAGGTGGGATGATGGGTTTTTTTAGAGGTTGTTTGGTGCTAAGTGTGAGCTAGAGGTGCTGGAGTTTGGTAAATCAGTTGTTAGTGATAGTGGGAGTGGTATAGCCTGTTGGTAAAAGGATAGTGTTTGGTGCTCAGATGGGTTTAGTGGTTTGGTGGTGAAGGGTATTGGTTGAGGTTAGTATCGGTTAAGTGGTTTGTTTAGCTAAAAGGAGGTGGTAGTTCCTTGGTGCTGGTGATGTTGCAGTTTGTGGTTGTGTTTCCCAAGTGTTGAGGTGGTTTAGCTTTTAAGTTGTTGTGAAGGGTTGTGTTGGTTCTTAGTAACCTTTGAAGAGTTCAGAAGTTGTTATGTGTGTTTTGGTTGAGTAATGTTCTGGTGGTGCAAGTGTTCTGGTTGAAGTTTGTAATGAAGGGTTGTGCTAGATCGAAGGCTTTCGTTGGTTGTTTGGGTTCTTGTGAGAAGTGGTTGGCTAGTTGTGGTTAAGAAAGTTCTGTTTGAAGTCTGTTGATGGTATGTAGAACGGCTGACGGTTTCAAGTTGGGGTTGTGATGTAATTTTTTTGGTTTGGGTGAATAGTTTTGATGAGCTGTTATGGCAATGTTGTGACTGATGTGAAGGATTGTTAGCTTCGTTGAAGAGTTTGAATAAACATTTGATGTTTAAAGATTTTTGCTTGTTGAGAAAATCTTTGGAAAAGGTTTGGGAATCGCAAGAGTTTTAGAGGCTGAGAGGTTGCCTAGTGGCTGAGTTGGTTTGGTTGTTGTCTTTGTGTAGACAAGTCTTGGGAGTTGTGTGCTACAGTGTTGTCTGCTAAAAGAGCTGAAGTTCTTCAGGTTGATGTTGGGGTTGTGTACAATCCGGTATGTGGAAGGTTAAGTCGTGGTTACCTTTGAGAGTTTGGATTTGTGATCAGTGTGTGGTGGAGGTTTTGTGTGGAAAGTGATCAGTGTTGTTGGTTGAGGCTTTTGTGTTGCCTTGTGTGTTGCTTTGAGGAGTTTGTTGTTCTCTTTTCGCCGGTTGAAATTTCGAGGACGAAATTTCCTAAGGGGGGGAGAGTTGTAACGCCCCGGTTTTGGGCTCAGAAGTTTTGGCGTTGACCGGTTCGGTCAAAGTGCTGATCGAATATATAAGAGTGAATTTGGGAAAGCCTAGTTCGGGTTGCATTAAAATTATGGAAAAATGTTCTAAAATCATCTTTTAATATATATAAGTGAACTGTGAAATCAATTTTGGAAAATGAGGTTCGGAAGGTTGACATTTTGGCTAGTGACCAAAATGTAATTTTTGAAAGTTGCGGGACAGTTTTATAAAGGATTGAAACTTTGAATCTTTAAGGTGCTATTATTCCAAAAAGGATTTCTCCAGATTTTTCTAAGATATTTTAAGGCTCAAATCTGATTTTAAAGATTTAGAAAAGGAGGGAAAATCATTTTAACTAAATTTCCAACAAACTTTTCATTTTCTCTCAAATTCTCTTTTCTCTCATTTTCTCTCAACCCAAACAAGATTCTCCAGATTTCTTTCTCTGATTTTGACATCTTAATCTCTCATTTCAATTCTCATTTGATTCCTAATCATCTCATCAACAAAACCTCTCAATTTACAAGTTAATTCATCAAGCTTTTTGGCTCTAAAATGGAGAAATTCAAGTTTGGAGGTAAGAACGTCCTTCTCCTCTAAACTATCAGTTCTTTACTGAAATTCCTAAGTTCTCAATCCTTGATTTGTGTTTTATTAAAGGCTTATCAATTGAGATCTTGATTTTTGGCTAAAATGCAAGATTTGGCGATTTTGGTGAAAATTTCGTGTGATCTGTTTAAGCAGGGTTTTGAGGTGTTAAATTGATATTAAATGAATGCTAAAATGATTAGAAGTTGAGGTTTAATCAATGCAATCCCGGATAGGTTGAATTTCCTAAGTTTGGCTAGAGTTTTTGGTTGTTTTTGGAGTGTTTTTGGTGATCTGTTATACCTGGAGATATAAGGACGTGGTTGTGATCATTTTGCATGTTATTTGATGTATAAAAGTGGTTAGAAGTGATGGATCTTGGCTGGGTTAAGTTTTGGAAGTGTTTGGAGGTGATTTCGGTTATGTTTGGTAGCCAAATTGCTAGATTTGTGATGAGCAGCGATTTGTGTTGTTGTTGCTGGTGTTTTAATGCATAAGGATGCATTAATGTTCTGTTTTTGTGTGCTTGAAACAGGGGAGGTTGATCCTTAAGCTTTAGAGGTGTTTTCGGAAGGTTTCGGAAGCTTGGAAAGCTTGTTGGCTAGCTTTGTTTGGTAATCGGTGAGTGAAGTTGGGATTTCAGCTTTTGAAACAAGGTTTGAAGGTTTTTGGGAGCTTAGTTTAAGTCTAATCAACTTTGCTAAGCTCAAGAGTAAGTGGATGGGTTTTTGCTCTTGATTTGGTTTTAAAATCAATTGTGGTTGACGATTGATGTGCATGTGTTATTGCATGGTTTAATTTTTTTTTGTAAGCATGTTTTTAGCATGGTTTAATGTTGGTTTTGAAAGCCATTTGAAAAGGATGCTCAAGGTAAGGGATCCTTGGTTTTGTATATGGAAATTGTGATTTTGATGCATAGTGTTGCATGTTGATCAATGGCTTTGTATGATGCTTAAAAACAAGGAATTAATGATGATACATGTTACCTTTTGCATATTGGTTATGCATGTGAATCATTGGATTGATGAGGTAATGGTTTTGCATATTGGTTATGCATGTGAATCATTGGATTAATGATGTGATGGATGCATTATGTTCATGCATGTGGAACATTGGATATTATGGTAAGATGGTTATATTGGCAAGAAGTGTAAATGGTTCTTGGTTCGTTGATCGGATATAATTAGCCGGCTATAGGATTGGGTGCACCGTGAATTAAGTCGCCTTGAAGGCGGAGTGGTCAAGTGTGGACCGGATAAGCTCCCCTCAAGTATTCCTAACGAGATGAGGTCAGTGGAGGTTGTTGCCCACGGGAGGACCTCGGTTGCTTAAGGTCAGTGGAGGTTGTTGCCCACGGGAAGACCTTGGTTGAGTAAAGGTTATAAGGTGGTTAAAAGTCCTTATGTGAGAACCTTGTACTTGTTAAGATCACAATGGCAGTGGTTAAGTCCATGTGTGGATCTTGTGTGTGATGTCCCGGATCTCGTTAGATGAAGTCTACAACTACCAATCGGTTGTGCAAAGGTTGTATGGTGGTTGAAAGTCCATACGGGAAGACCTTGTGCATGTCAAGGGTGTATGGTGGTTGAAAGTCCATACATGGGAACCTTGAGGAAAAGCTAAGGTTGTATGGTGTTTAAAAGTCCATACATGGGAACCTTAGGTTGTTGAGGTCAGTGGAGGTTGTTGCCCACGGGAAGACCTTGGATTGGGTAGTGTGTAGGGAGCGTTGGGACACGCTCGGAATCCGCATATCCGATCGGGTTGAAAAGTTGGAAAGTGAATATGGTTGATCTCTTGGAAGCCAATATAATGTTCTTGATCATGTGAAGCATGAGATGCTTGAATTGATGCATGGTTGCATGTGAAGCACGAGATGCTTGAATTGATGCATGGTTGCATGTGAAGCATGAGATGCTTGAATTGATGCATGGTTGCATGTGAAGCATGAGATGCTTGAATTGATGCATGGTTGCATGTGAAGCATGAGATGCTTGAATTGATGCATGGTTGCATGTGAAGCATGAGATGCTTGAGTTGATGCATGTTTGCATGTGAAGCATGGGATGCTTGGAAAAGGTGCATTGTTGCATGAAAAGTATATGATGCTAGTGAATGCATGTTTACTTGTATGTTGATCAAGTGTTGGTTATCATTTGATAAATGATGCATGTGAGCATGAATTACCTATGTTGCATTGGAGTCATGTATGACTTGTTGTTAAAGGCTTGTGAAGATGATGATATGGTTTTAAGTTGCCTTGGTTAAATGCATGTGAAAGAATATTTGAACTATGGTTTTAATGGTTTCTTACTTGTTATGGCTTTCAAGTTTATGAAAGGTATGTTGTGAAATGGAAGTGTTTTTCCATGGTTTTATTTAAGCTTTGCATATGGTGTTTATGCATGATTTGAGCTTGATGTTGAAAGAGTTTTCAAACATGGTTTTGGAAAGCAAATCGGGTTTGTTTTAAGGTGTTTTAAAGACCCGCTGCATTGATGGTGTTTTGGTTTTGAGCATTCCTCACTAAGCATTATGTGCTTACGCTCCTTTTTGTCCATCAATGCAGATTCTTGAAGTTTGGACAGCAAGGAGCAAGGGATTCAAGGTGGACTCCAATGGAGATGTATGTCTCGGTGAATAGCTATAGTTAATAAGGGCAATGGGGTAGAATCTCTCGGGTTTATGTGTATGTGATCGTATATGTTGATCTTGAATGTTTAAATGATGTTGTTAATGTTGTTGAAACATGAATTGGCTTAATTGAGGTTGCTTTGGAAAGGTTTATGCTTAAATGGATAGCTTGAGTAGGAAGCATGCTTTAGATTTGGGGCTTTTCATATGTGATGGTTATATGTTGAGTTGTTGATGCAAGTATGTCTCTTTTATGTTGAATTGCATGTTGGCAAAGTTTGGTGGCTTTTGGAGCATGTTTGAATGATCAATTGTGTGTTTGAATGAGCAAAATGCAACATTCTGGGCTAGGTGTTTCGGAACAGGTAACACCGTTTCGGAACGGGTGCCCTGCATGTGCCCAGGCGTCCGAAACGGGTGCCACCGTTCCGAAACGGAAGGCATTCTGCCAGACCCCCGTTGCGGAACGCGTTGCGGAACGGCCCGTGTTTCGGAACGGGCTTGGCCTGTTTCGGAACGGGTGACCGTTGGGGGCTGACATGGGCGGTTAAATGTTTCAAAATGTTTGCATTTTGGTCCTGAATCTTGTTTGTGCAATTGTGTGAGTTCGGGAGGTCCGTTTGAGCTGAAATTTGGCAGAGAAGCATGAAACATGATTAATTTTAAGTTGGTAACTTAAAATCTGGTTAAGTCTTTAAAGTTTTCAGAAATTACAGTTTGGTCCCTAAAGTTGTAATTTGTTCAATTGGGTCCCTGTTTGATCTCTGATGATTGTGATCTTTGAGCATGGTGTTTGTGTGATCACAATTAAGGTTAATGTGCATCTAGACAAGATTAAAAGTAAAAAAAAAGGGTCGTTAATCAAGGTTGACTTTCGGGTTGACTTTGGTTTTCCCCGTGTAATCTTCGTAGTTCGGGTCAACCGTTTAGGCCGGGCTACGGGGGTTACAACCCTAGCATCAACCCTCAATTTCCAACACAAACCACACCCAAAACTCAACTAAAAACCCTCTTAAAACCCCACCAAAACCCAATTTCGGGAATCCTTATAAAACACCTCAAAAATTATATATGTTGGTCCCTTTAGTTCATAAACACCCTATCTAACAATATTAAATCAAAATCTTAAGTTAAAAACAATAAAGATATCATTTTTATCCAAATCTTTCAAAAACCCAAATTCTAAAACATTGATGAAAATGAAATATATTTGTACTCCCAAGTAGAGGAAGATGAGATCAAGTCAGAAATGTAATTACCTTTCAAAAATCACCAACGAAGGCCAAGGAGATGATGAAATAAAGATTTGGAGAGGAAGAGCATTTTTTTGACGTGGAAGGAGAAATGAAGAAGATGAAGAAGAGATAAAGTTGTCTTCTAAAATAAAGGAGGGGCTTTTTATTTAAAAGTTCACATATTTACCAAAACGCCATTAATGAGATGGCAATATCATTTACTTTAAAATTCATGAATTTGAGTTTCAATCCAATTTGGTCCAACACAATTGTTTGTTTTGAAAAGAATACGAAGACCAAAATAATACATTGTTATTTTAATTATAAAGCTGAAATCCGAAATAATATTAAAATATTATTTTCACCCGACCCCTAAACCCGGGTGTTACACATTTTTCCCGCCGATTTTTATATCATTGATATAGAGAATGATCATAGCAACAATGGGTCTGAAATTTTGCTTGGACGTCCTTTTCTATCAACCGCACACACAAAAATTGATGTTCGTAATGGCATTTTAACCATGGAATTCGACGTAGAGGTAGTGAAGTTTGATGTGTATAAAGCTATGAAATATCCTGATTCTGTCGCAAGCCTTAATTTCATTGATATTATAGATCCTTTGGCTAATGACTTTATCGGAACTGATTTATTTCATGACTTTTGTAGGGAATTGGAAGATCTCAACGATGACGACTTAGACGAAACAATCTCTACTCTCTCTTTAATTTCTGAAATTCGATTAACTCCATCACAATCTAAACCTCTTCCCTCAATTTTGCAGGCACCTCAGCTAGAATTGAAACAACTCCCACCACACTTGAAATATGCATATTTGGGCGACAAAGAAACTCTACCCGTCATCATATCAAGCGAATTGTCGTCACAAAAGGAGGAGGAGTTAATTGCTACGTTGAGCATCCATAAAGAGGCAATCGGATGGACATTAGCCGATATCAAAGGCTTAAGTCCTTCCATGTGCATGCACAAAATAAAAGTGGAGGATGGCGCAAAACCTATCCGAGAGGGACAACGTCGACTGAACCCACCGATGATGGATGTGGTAAGACAAGAAATACAAAAATTGCTAGATGCCGATATCATCTACGCAATTTCTGACAGTAAATGGGTTAGTCCAATTCATGTTGTGCCTAAGAAAACGGGAATAACTGTTGTCGAAAATGATGAAGGTGAAAAGGTTCCAAAAAGAGTTCAAAACGGATGGCGAATATGTATCGATTACAGGAAACTTAATTCCCAAACTCGAAAAGACCATTTCCCTTTACCGTTCATCGATCAAATGATCGAAAGACTTGCTGGAAAAACACATTATTGTTGTCTTGACGGATTCTCTGGATTTTTTTAGGTACTTGTAGCACCTGAAGATCAAGAAAAGACTACATTTACTTGTCCATTTGGCACATTTGCAGGCGAATGCCTTTCGGGCTATGCAACGCTCTAGCCACTTTCCAACGTTGCATGCTAAGCATTTTTTCCGATCACATTGAGCGAGGTATAGAGGTATTTATGGATGATTTCACCGTTTACGGCGATTCGTTTTCTAAATGTCTCTCTAATATTTCATACGTGCTTAATCGATGCATTGAGTATAATTTAGTTTTAAATTATGAGAAGTGTCACTTTATGGTAAGTAAGGGTTTAGTTGTCGGTCATGTGGTTTCTGCCCAAGGTATAGCCGTTGATAAAGCTAAAGTAGACGTTATTCGCTCACTTCCATACCCCACTTCGGTGAGGGAAATTCGAAGTTTTCTTGGTCATGCAGGATTCTATCGACGCTTCATAAAGGATTTCTCTAAGCTCGTACAACCACTTTGTCGCCTATTACAAAAAGATGTACCATTCGATGTAGACAAAGCTTGTAGAGAATCATTTGATGAGCTAAAAGCACGACTTATTTCCGCCCCAATTGTGCAGCCCCCGGATTGGTCGTTACCCTTCGAAATCATGTGCGATGCCTCCGATCTAAGTGTAGGCGCAGTGCTTGGGCAAAGATCCAAAGACGGACCGCATGTTATCGCTTATGCCTCTAGAACTCTTGATTCGGCACAATGAAATTATTCTACAACAGAAAAGGAGCTTTTTGCTGTCATTTTTGCATTAGATAAGTTTCGCCCTTATTTATTATGAACTAAAATTCTCATTTTTTCTGATCATGCAGCATTGGAATACTTGATCAACAAAAAGGACGCGAAACCTCGTTTGATTAGATGGATACTCTTGTTACAAGAGTTTGATATTCAAATCAAAGACAAGAAGGGCAGCGAGAATTTGGTGGCGGATCACCTAAGCCGTTTGGCGACATCACCGATCGAACTCCCTCTACGAGATGAATTCCCGGATGAATCGCTAATGGAAGTTAAGGTAACATTCCCTTGGTTTGCCGATTTGGCGAATTTCTTAGCCACTGGTAAGGTCCCTAACAATTTGTCTCAATCCGCGGTTAAACGTATTAAAAGAGATGCTAGACATTATATATGGGATGATCCATATTTGTGGAAATTGTGTTCTGATCAAATAATTCGTCGTTGCGTAAGTAATAGCGATGTAACTTCTATACTTAAATTTTGTCATTCTTACGCTTGTGGCGGACATTTTGGCCCTAAATGAACTGCGCACAAAATCCTTGAGTGCGAGTTCTTTTGGCCTACTTTATTTAAAGATACTTATGATTTCTGCAAATCATGTGACAGATGCCAACGGGTTGGGAATTTAAGCCATCGAAGCGAAATGCCATTAAATCCAATACATATATGTGAAGTATTCGACGTGTGGGGACTTGACTATATGGGACCTTTTATTTCATCCTATGGAAATCATTATATTATTTTAGCGGTCGATTACGTTTCGAAATGGGTTGAGGCGAAAGCCACCCATGAAAATGATGCGAGAACCACGACTAATTTTTTGCGTGAATTTATTTTTTCCAAGTTTGGGACTCCAAGGGCGATCATTTGTGATAGAGGAACACATTTCATCAATCGAATTGTCGAAGCTTTGATGAGGAAATATGGCGTGACGCAACACATATTAACAGCTTATCACCCACAAACTAACGGACAAGCGGAGGTTTCAAATAGGGAAATTAAGTCAATCCTAGAGAAAATCGTAAAACCCAATCGAAAGGATTGGAGCTTGAAATTGGTCGATGCGTTATGGGCATATAGGACCGCCTACAAAGGACCTATCGGCATGTCACCTTACCGCCTTGTCTTCGGTAAACCTTGTCATCTTCTGGTCGAACTTGAACATAGAGCATTTTGGGCAGTGAAAGAATGTAATATGGAGATGAATGCCATTGGCGAAATACGGAAACTCCACATCCAAGAACTTGAGGAAATTCGCCGAAACGCTTACGATAGCGCACAACGTTATAAAGAACAAACTAAAGCATTTCATGACAAACACATTTCGTTTAAATCCTTTTCAATTGGACAAAAAGTTCTCCTATTTAACTCGAAGTTGAAAATTTTTGCAGGAAAACTTAAGTCTAAGTGGAGCGGGCCGTTTACCGTAGTCAATACCTTCCCTCATGGAGCCGTGGAGATTGAAGACAGCTCGGGTGCACAGTTTAAAGTGAATGGACAGCGACTCAAACCGTTCTTCAAAAGCGCACCCATCGAACAAATTGAAGAAATTATCCTCGAAGAACCGAAAATCTGAGCAATGAATTGGTCGAGCTTAACGACAATAAACAAAGCGCTAAATGGGAGGCAACCCATTTGTTCAAATTTTATTTATTTATTATTTTTATTTTTATTTTTACTCTTTGCTTCAGTTTATTTATTTATTTATTTCTTAAATAACCTCCTTTTTTTCCCACTGCAGGCTTCTCTGTCGAATGGAGCAGGGCAATTTCATTCCCCAGCCAAAGTGCACTGTTTCATTAAACGCGGTGCATTTTAGCATGCTTAATGAACGGTGCACGATAGCCCCGACCCTTCCATTAATACTTTCGCAGACCCAGCACTTCCCCCCCCCCCTTTCCTCTTCTTTCCCTTCCGCAAACACCACTAAACCCTAGCAAGCTCACCCCGCCGCAAACACCCAACCGGATTTTCACCCCGCCGACATCAGCCCACAATGCCGCACACAAGACAACAAGCCCGCCATCTCCCTCAAGAACCACCGATGGTTATCGGCGGACGGCATCGTTTTCAATCGCCCCAGTTTATGGAGATTAGCAGCGAGTCCGAACCCTCCGCCGCACCTCCTCCTCACCGTGGAGGCCGTCAACGACAAGCCACCACTCCACCGGCCGAAAATCTTATCCCCCAGACTACCGCGGCTCCTCTGCCTCCTTCCCCGAGTGTCAGTCGCCGTTCGCACCGTTCCAACAGCGTCGCTGGCCCAAGCACCAGCCGTCTTCCGCCATCCCCACGGTCTTCGTCACCATCGTTTTATTCGATGCCCACTGTAGACTCCTCCACACCCTTTCGGCAGCATCCATCACATACCCAACAGAGGGATTCCACAATCCCTTCATTTTCTATGCATTCTGCCGAATCGGAGCAGCATCCCGAGGTAAATTATACCCCGATTTTAACTCAACCATTGCTAATGTATCACCCTTCTTTTGGATATACAGAAGACTTCTCGACCGATTACGGTTTCCACCACGATCACCAGTCCTCTGCAAACTACCATCATGGCGAGCACTCTAACCAGTAGAATAGTGCATCATCTTTTCCCTCTCCGCCCAGAGGTGACACAGAAAATCCTGAAAGAAATAGGCGTGGGCGTAAATATGACGTCCTGGCAAAAGAAGAGCTCAAAGGTTTCCTCATCTTTTTTTTTTCCGATCAGCTCGACCAATTTCAGAGTATCAGACATAGACCTTTTCGGGTTTGCAAATTCATTCCCCAGCTTACTATTGTTAATCTGAATATCTCTGAATCTGTCACACACTATTTTAATGCTATCGGATGGACTGCCTATTCTGAAATAAAATGTGGAACATTTTATGAGTTGGTTTTTGAATTATACTCAACATTCTCTTTTGCCGAAACTAGTTACATTACGCCTGACTCTCCTGCTATTATCAAATTTCGGTTATGTGGTCAAAGTTTTGCTATGTCTGTCAATGAATTTAATTTAGCTATGGGTTTTGTGACTAACGTCACAAACCCTGATTATCTAACAGCATTGTTTGAGATCCCTGCAGATTTCGATGAAAATGCTGCTTATTTTGAGCTATCCGGACAAACAGACATAGTCTTCGACCCTCGTTCCACCAAGGCTATTACGCTTCAAGATCCAGGGCTCCGTTATGTTCATCGTTTCCTTGCCTACAATTTTTCTGGACGTAACGATGCCTCTGCCACTTTAAGTAAGACCGAACTATTCTTCCTCTGGTGTATGCATTCGGGTAGGAAGGTAAACTTAGGATTTTGGTTAGCTCGCCAGTTCAAATTCGTCATCCGGTATAATCGTCCCTTAATCCTTGGTCCTTTAATTACTCACCTTGCATCTAGAATAGCTCACTTTGATATTGAGCATTTCACTTACGCCTTTTCTATGGATGCTTTAGATGAGCGTTGCTTGGACTCCATGGGACTACTTGATGGACCACCGGATGCGCCCTTCTTCAATCCATCGGGAATTTTAACACCAAGGACAAGGAGGGTTTTCGCTCGCAGAAATACCCCACGCGCCCCTCAATCCCCTCCTCCCCAAGAGCAGCCTTCTCACGATGTTCCGGATTTCGCTGCGCGCCTCTACGCACTAGAAGACAACATTTCCGAAATCCTCTCTTATCTACATCCTGGGCGCGGCCGCGGACGTGGCCGCAATCGTCGTTGATCACGGGGAGTTCCCTTTACCCCTCTTTGCCTTACTTTTTAATTCTTTTTTCTGAATTAGGGCAATTCATTTAAGTGAGGGGGAGGGTGCAAAAGCACCACTTGTCCTATGCTTGTTTGATAATATGTTTGACTTTGATTAAACTTGAGATGAATTTTTCTTGCCATTACATGTTACCTAGCATGTTGTACTTGTTCTAAGTGCTTAGGAGTGATTGAATTGGAGCATTTTGATAATCAAATGATATGGGTAATCTGCAGCTTGACATTCTTTTTAATTACTCTTGATTGTGTTAATTGGATTTCTCGCCTAGCTTAGTCAAATTAGCCCAATTTTGGTAAGATTTGAGCCTTGAGCATGCATTCTTCATATTATGCTTGTTTCTTTTGCTTGAGAGAGTCATCCTGAACTTTAGGAATCTAGAACTTGTGGCTTGCTTACAATTCGAGACTACACTAAGAACGAGGTGCTTTAAAATGATTTAGGCATTAGGCTTTAACCTTTTCCATCCCTTTCACTCTATTTTACCCTTTCTCATCGCCTAGTGAGCCTTTGTTAGCCTTACACCCCATTTTTTTGGCTTAACCCTCAACCAAACTTTTTGATTGATCAAATGCTAGAACTGTATTGCTAGACAAAAAGGGGCTGCAATTCGAATAAGGGCATAATTTTTCCGAAAAAAAAATGAAAAAACAAAGAAAAAACAGAATTAAAGGAAGCAATTGCTTCGAAGAAAAAAAACAGTTTCAAAAAAGAAAAAAAAGGAAGGAAGATATGTGTTTGCTTGCCCATTTTTAACTCCTCTTTTGTCTTCGTTGCTTATTGTTTGAAACTTCTTACATTGATCATCTTCTTTTGCCTTTTCTTTCCATCTTTCTACCCTTTTTCTAAACCCACATTACACCTTGAATAAAAGACCTAATGATTTTTGCACCTCGATTCTAATAAGTAGTGGAGAATTGAACTTGTTACAAGCTTATGGAAACCTTTGTTCATGCATGACTTAGAGTGTTTTTGCTTCAAATTTACCTTTAAAACACTTTGAGTGCTCTTGAGTGTATCTTGGTGAGGATTAAGACTAGGCTAAGATTTGATTAATGCTTGATAGGTAATTGAAAGGGACAAGGGCTGCTCTTTGCTTGTATTTATTTGGCTTGATTATGTTTCTTTCATGAAGCTCCTTTTGCGCTAGAACTCTTATGATTCTGTTTGATGCTTGTAATGGCTTGAAAAATGCATTCTTGGGTTTATGTTATTTCGGACATACTTGAGGACAAGTACGAGACAAGTGAGGGGGAATTTGATGAGTTCTCAAATTTGTCATGTTTCACATGCTACTTTTCTAGTTATTGTGACTTCTTGCTGCTTAATATATGTTGTTTTCGTTACATTTTGTGCAGGGGTCTAATTCTGGAAATAGCAGTGAAAATGGAGCATTTCTGCAGTTTTTTTATTATCCTGTCATGACTGGCATCATGGGCACGACACCAGGCACGACGCGTCTGACGTGGCAGTGACGTGGCAACTTCTAGAAGATCCTGGAATGTTCCGAAAGAAGAATCCGATCAGATTATCAGCTTTTATCCATTTAGTTTTATTTTGAATTTTAATCAACATTTGAATTTGAATTATTATTTCTTATCTCTTATCTTTGTAAATCTAAGCCTATAAATACCAACCTTTGGTGAAGGCTTAAGATCATCTTCTAGTTTTGAGTTTTTTTTATCTTTGTAAACCTTTCTAGTTTTAATCCAAGTTCATTTTCCTTCATTTTTTTGTTCCATTTTTATGCTATTTAATTATTTTCCAAAAACCAAGTTAAGTATGATAATTAATATCATGCTTAGCTAAATTTCTTGAGCCAAGAACCAGCCAAGTCAATTCAATTCGTGAGAATTGAACTTGCCTAAATTCTTTTGGGAAATCATTTTTATCTTTCTGCTTAGATAGTTTGGCAATCAGTCTTGCTAAAAGTTTTTAACCGTTTTTCATATCAAAAAGGGCTCGTTGGTCTGAAATCGCTTAAAAACACAGTTGGGAGGAAGGATCGGCCTGTGGCAAATTTTGACTTCCTATGAACACTCTTAGCGGCGGTCCGCTAAGGAAAGATAAAATCAGAAGTGATTCTATTTTTTTAGACAATTTCTGAGTCGGGTTTTTCCTGCTTTTATCCTAAATACTTTAACGGCGATAGACGTGGTTGATTTATTTAAGAACCATCTTTCGAAGATAGACTTGGGAGGATTGGTTACTCGAGAGAGAAACAAGTTACGATGGGTTGGGCCTCGTAGACTGTAACCGACATGATCCCGAAATAAAAATCTATTTCAATGATCGAAAGAATTGAAGGAGCTGGTTCGAGGCTGATTTGCACACTTGGTTTTTCTTACTACTTTTAATCCTTTTTTTATTTTATTACTTCACCAAAAATCATATCACCCCCTTCTTTTTATTTCTTTTCTTTTACAGATATTCCTGGGAATTCAGATTCGACAAGTTCAAGTCAATAATTCCAGCTAATCTCCCTGCGAATCGACCCTCTTTCCCTATATCTATTCAATTTCTTTATTTTATTTATTGTTGAAAGAGGTTAAAACACTTATTATTTTTGACCAGTTAAACGACGACTTGTCATTGGTGGAGGATATGGAGTTGTAACCGAGGTTGTCCTTTGATAAGGAACCTGTTGAGCTCTTTTATTCGTGTAGTAAAGTTCACCGTGGTAATAGTGGTGCTTGTGAAAGTCTTCTGGCAACACCATTATGTTGAGGAGGCCATGTGGAAGTGTAAGGCGGATTGGATAGAGTGGTTTTTGCACTCTTTTCCCAAGTGGGGGAGAGTTGTAATACCCCAAATTTGGGCCTAGACGTTTTTGGGATGGTTTTAGGGTCCGCTGGACCGAGATTAGAGATTCTGGTAAGTTTCGGGATGAGTTCAGGAAAAACTTGTTTCAGAAAGTGATAAAATAATGGAAAATTATCTAAAATCCTTTTTAAATATATAAAAGGTTTTGGTGAAATTAATTTTTGAAAACGAGTTTTGGAAATGTGACATTTAGGACTAGTAACAAAAATGTAAGAATTGTAAAACTGGTTTTAGTGATTGTTTTGTAAAGGGTCAAAACTTTGAATCTTTAAGGAGCTATTTTACCATTTGGTCTAATCTGAGTTTTCACTTAATTGTGATTATTTTAAATGTTCTTTAATTAAAGGAATTAAAAAAAATTAATTAAGGAATGTGGTTATTTTTTAAAATCACAATTTGACGTTCTCAAGATTTTCTCTCAACTTCTCTTTAGCCAAACATATTCTTTTCATCAGAAAATTTAAGGCGGTGATCTTGATTTCTTAACCCCTTTGATTTCCTAAATGATTCTTTAATTTATTTTCCAAAAATCTTATTGAATCTCTTTGATTTTCAAGAGGAAAACATCCAACTGAGGGAAAACTCATACATTGGAGGTAAGGTTCGTTCTTCTTATCTAATTTAAGATTCTTTACTGAAATTCCCAAGTTCTTGATCCTTTATATGTGTTTTCTAATGTGGTTTTATGATTTAATTGGGTAATATGATTAAATTAAGGTTTTATTGATGGATTTATATGATTTTCGGATTGGATCTAATTTGTTGGGTCTATGATTGGTTTTTAATCATGATTTTGAAGTTTAATAATGTTAAGATAAAGGTTTTAACATTGTAATCCCGAAACTATGTGAATCTCTAATTTTGGTTGCTAGATTTGGGTTTTTGTGGAGTTGTGATGGTTTTATTGATGCTGGAGTTATAAGGATGATAATATGATGATTTTGGATGTTAATCAATGATGATTGGTGGTTTGAAATGCTATTTTGTGGCTGGGTTAAGTTTAGAAGTGTTTTGGTGATGATTTCGGTTGTTCCAGGTAGGCGAATGATAGCTTTTGGCAAGACAATGTTGTGGAATTGTTTTCTTGGATTTTAAATGCTTTGAGATGCATTAATCCTCTGTTATTATGTGGTTAAAACATAGAAGAACGATCTGCTAACAACTGGTGAAGCTTTGAAGGCTTCGGACGCTTAGTTTCACGTCGGCAAATCGAGGTTTCGTGTGTCGATGAGTGAGAACGTGGATTCAGCTTGAAACACATGTCTAAGTTCGGAAGTGAGTATAAGTTGTTTTCTCTCTCGGTCGTGCTTTTACGAAATGGTTTATGCACTTGTTTTTTTATTACATGAATTTACCTACTATTTATACATGTTTTAAGTATGTGATATACTATTTTAATCATGAGAAGATGATGGATGCACGTGATAAGTGATCCATGTAAGTACGTGTTTTATACTTTTATTTAAAGCATGGTTTGATGCTTTGGAAAATGGTTTTATGTTGATGCATATGAAAATAGTGAGGTATGTGGTTATAATGAATAATATTGGCAAGTGATGTGGTTTTGAAAATGCTATCAAATATAGTTAGCCGGCTATAGGATTGAGTGCACTATAAACAAGTTGCCTTGGATGTT
The DNA here is from genome assembly GCA_958450335.1 of Hibiscus tridactylites. NCBI lineage: Eukaryota > Viridiplantae > Streptophyta > Magnoliopsida > Malvales > Malvaceae > Hibiscus > Hibiscus tridactylites. The sequence goes on along the minus strand of OY288277.1, from coordinate 82,387,396 downwards.
GAGGGATTTATACGATGTACCGAGTACTCCATCCAAGTACCCTAATGATAAAAAAAAGTGTAGTGTCTCGTCTCTCTTTAGTGGGGTTATACATCTACCGATGAGTGGTGTTGAGGGGTTTATACAGTGTACTGAATACTCCACCACGAGTGTCACAACGGTTGAGGGGTTTATATTGTGTACCGAATACTCTCGTGTGTGAACTTTGAGGTGCCGGTGAGAATGTATAAAGTGTGGGGACAAGACTTATGAATCCGTGTATCCGATGGTGCTATGATTTGGAAAAGAGAACTTGGTTAATGATCACTTGTAAGTCAATATAATTGTTGATGTATTATGTGATGTATAATGGGATTTACACATGTTTACTTTTTAAGATTTGCATATGGTTGTTATGCATGGGAAGGCTTATATTGAGGTTTAGCAATAGTATTTGCTGTTGAATAATTATGCATGAGGCATATGGTTTAATATGTTGGTTTTGGAATGGTTTAAGTGCATGGTTTTCAAGTCGTGATGTTTTATAAATGGATTGAAATGATGATTTCAATGGTTTTAAGAAAATGTTTTCAATTGCATTGATGGTGTTTTGTTTTAAGCACTCCTCACTAAGCCTTGTGTGCTTAGGCTCTCTTTGTCCATCAATGTAGAGAATTAGAGCTTGGAAGGCAGCGAGACGCAAGGGATCAAAAGAGACTTCGTTATTTGAAATTATGTTTTCGGTTTAGACTAAGTAATAAGGGCAAAGGGGAATCCGTTGTGTTTTGGGGAGATTTATGTGAACTCCCTATTTGAGCAAGTTTATGTTGTTGTTTTGGACTTGTAAATGACCTTTATTATTTGGTTTATGTTTTGCTATGGTTTTTAGTATCTCACTTGATGTGGTTTTAGGAAGCATGCCTATAGATTCCATTTTGAAGCTTGATGCTATAAATTGGTGATGTTTCTGATGTTTTTGGTTGAGGATCGATCCTTGTTATGTTGGTTATGCCTTAGAAGCATGCTTAGGTGTTTTTGTTGGCTCGAATGCATGATAAACTAGCAAAAATGGACATTACGAGTTCAGACGTATCGGTGCGCAACCTTTCGTATCGATACGTACCTTATGAAATATGCTAAGCATATCGGTATGATGGGAACCGTATCGATACGATTCATGAGTAAAATAGCTAGGTGTTTCGATACGCGGGGGCGTATCGGTACGGTAAATGGCTACTGGAATCTGAGATTTAAAATCCAACAAGACCGTACCGATACGGTGCTAGGTGTATCGATACGGTGACATGTAAATTGGGTTAAATGTGATCTTTGAAATTTTGTTTTATTAGGTTTTAGTCTCTAAATGTTGTGGATGCAATTAAAAGAGTTTGGATGATCGAATTGAGCTGAGATTTGACACATTGGCATGAAATATGACTAATTAAAGGTTGGTAACCATTAATTGGCTAAAGTCCCTATAATTTATTCAAATTATAATTTGGTTCCCAAAATATGTATGGTGTCAATTGAATGCGAAATCGTTGTTTGTTTGAATTGAAGTTTCTTTCGCTGCAAGTCTGAATCACATAGGATGATAATGTGCCTCTAGATAAGATAAAAGAAAAAATAGGGTCGTTTATTGAGGTAAACCTCCCGGTTTACTCCAATATTCCCAGTGTGACTCATTCAGTTCGGTCTCGCGTCTAGGCCGAGTCGAGGGGGTTACACTTCCGTAATGTATTAATAAGTTGGTAAACTTAATTGGGTGACTTGATAATTGATAGAACCATAGAGTTACAATAATCAGTCCAATGTTGTGTGATGTATGGTAATCGTGTCAATATTGTATGTTGTTTGGACACTTGATTGGTTGAGTCACCTTTGGTTGATGGGATCCGGATACCTAGAGAACGTGTTGCAACACCATGATTAGAGATGTCGAATGTACGTTTCCGATGTTGTGTAACATTGAGCCTCATTCGAAGATACTCGAGGAGAGATGCCGAGTATGGGTGTACATTCTCGAGGTTGTGTGACACCGAGCCTCGCCTAGAGAGAGTGTATGTTCCCGAGTCTTTATGACACCGGTCCCCACTCAAGGTGTACGTTTTCGAGGCCGTGTGATAGTGACACTAAGCCTCACTCCAAGTTTGTGGTTATGACTTTGTGCCTTTTTGCTTGGATGATCAGGTGAGATCCCAAGTATGGTTGGGCCTTGTGTGCCATGTATGATGATTTTCATGATAAGGGCATGTGTTTGGCGACTAATAGTAGCGTCACATGTTTATCTTATCGCTCCTTATTGCTCGTACTAGCTTGCATGCTTATGTTTATGATTAGCTTGAAGTATAGTAGAGTAGATGTGTGCCACTAAACTTTGTAAGCTCATTGCTCGGAATCGTTGTTTCCGCGTGTAGGTTAATTGTCGAATCGTGGGATCAAAGAGCACTATAAGTACGTAATTCTAGCATGTGGTGATTTCTAAAGTACGATACTTGTATTTAGTGAGCTGTGTATTCATAGGACCTTACGTGGTGGAGTCTGTAATTTTTATTTTTGAAATTGTATTAATCAAATCATATGTTCAAATATTTTAAATTAAATTAGAGCTCTTTTGTACGTTTTGATTTCTTATCTATATTTTCGAATGTTGGCTTTAAATGTTTTTGGGAAATACTTGTTGGGCTAAACCTAGTTTGAGAAATTTTATGATAACAAGTTGGGCTTAAGGCCCAAATGTGACATTCAGATTGAGAGTGCTAGAGTGTGTATATTGTAAAATAATTAATAATATGTATGAACGAATACTACCTTATAATACTCTTAAGAATATTAAAAATAATAAATTTTTATTTTAATTAATTCATTATCTTTGAGTTTGGATTAGGATAGAAAAGTGTATGTGGACCCAATAGGTTAGCCACGCGTAGGACTGATATGAATGAAGAACCTAACTCTTCCATGAACAACGCTTACATAGTAAACTTCACCTTCACGTGATCTCATCTCCGACAAAAACATATTTTTAGTATTATTATTACAGAACACAGTTGCCAATCTTATCCATTCACCACATCCTGCAATTACAACATTACACTTATCGCGCCCACAGCGTCACTGTCCCCAATTGTTTTCCTCCGCCTCTGCCTCTATATAAACACCGCTTCTCGCCCATAAAATCTTCATCTGAATTCTGAACTGATTATCCAAGGTTGCAGACAGCAATGAAGAACACCGGCAAGAGTACCAAGGGTACCGTGAAGTCGTCGGACCTGAGGAAAGATCGGAAGTCCGGAACCGGAATGAATGGATCGCCGAAGAAAGGAGGTCATGGCGGAAAGTTCACCTGGGCCGGAGATGGTCTTTCACCGGCTGAGATCGGGGACGGGAAACAGGTTTTCGATTCCAAGGATCCAAACTTTGAAGACCCCGATGAGGTCGTGACTAATTGATTGTGTTTGGCCATGATGATGAGGGTGGAAAAATGTTATCTCAATGGATGAATAAATATTGTAGAAATTGCTATTTTAATCTTCTTTTTTGTTTGTTTTTAATGATGTTATCTTTACTATGGGAAGAACTTTAAAATTTATTTGGTTTGGATTTGATGGTTTCTGGAAATAGTACCAACTAAATTTCCAGGAAAATGAGATTAAATAAGTTTAGTGTATTATTCTGTCTGAATTTTCCTCGGAACCAAACACACTTCACAAAGGAGAAAATAACAATAATCCCAAATTTTGATATGATCATGAGATACATAAAGACGATTAGACGATCCATGAAGACTAATCATCTCGAAATTTATGATTTATAAAGTTTTATTCGATTCATATAATTATAAGAACTCAACAAATAATTTCAATAAAAAAACGAATAATCTTATTTTAAGAGATTCGCGTTCAAAACAATGTCTGAAAGTTGTGTATGTATATGAATTTGATTTGACTCAAAACCAATAATAAAATAATCTTTTATCCTGGATGTCTTAATGGGTCCAAGATGGACTACCATTCTTCTCAAGCCATGCTGTCTAAAACTAAATGGGTAATCCAATATATACAATACAATGGGTTATCAACAAGGACATGTGATTAGATGGATAATTATCCAATATATGATGGGTAGGACAACACAATCATTTTCATTTTAGGTGCTATGGTTAAAAATTTAGTTTAGAATTTATGAACTTAATTTGTAGAGTTTAGAGTTAAAAATTAGAGTTTAAAGAGTAAATATGCATACTTGAATTATTTTTTTACACAATATATGCACTAAAAAAGAAACAAAGAAAATTCAACAGTCGGTGATCAGAATCAAAACTAGTGCCACCACCAGCTGAACAAAATAAAATAAAAACATAAAATTTGGTGGTGCTCTCTAGAAGAAATGGGTTTTGACAAAACCCTAAAAGAACTAAAAATTATTGGAGCATATGTGAAAATGTTAGATATAAAGACTTTACCTTTTATTTATTGCAAAAAGGTCTTTATAATAATATTTGTTTTCTAGTTAAAATATGATTAGTCCCCTAATCCTTTTGAAATAAATATCATTTGTGTTTAAAACGAGGTTAAAGTTATACCAAAACTAGGAGAATGGAATGATTAGAAAGTTATATCAATGTCACGGGGAGAGCTTAAAGAATCAAATTAATCAATTAATTATTCTCTTTCCCTAATTGATTCATTAATTAGTATAAATTCTATTACTATGGAATAAAATATTCTAATTTCTATCTATTTTTAGCCATAAAGTTTTTTTTTATTAAAAAAATTATTCTATGCACAAACGCTTGTGTAGATTTTTTTTACAAACATCTTAGTCAGAGGCGGAAGCACCATGGTGCATGGTGGGTCAATTGACTCACTGTTAAAAATATGATAAACTATTTTGCTAATTACTAAAATTTTATGATACTTTCATTTTGGTCGCTCAAAAAAAATTCTTCATTATAGTTACTAAACTTTTAATTTAAATTTATTATGGTCATTGTTGTAGTGATGTTAACATTGTTCAGAAATGTTGATGTGTCATGTTAAAGTCTTCTGCCAAAATTTTAATTAACGAAACGATCGTCGTCCAATCCCAACAGTTGGAAAGATTCATTTTGTCATAAACATAGTTTAGTTTTAAGTTGATCTGATGATTTACATTGGTGAATCAAAGCTAAAAAATCTCATTTTAAATTAAAAATTAACTTTTCAATCTATCATTGTTAACCGTTAGATCAACTTCAAACCAACTATATTAACATTTTGGTCAAACAAACGATTCCCACTGTTGAAAGTGATCGACGACGTCTCCAATCATCAAAATTTTGGCCTTAGTGGTAATTGTAAACTTAAATAATTATGGGTGGAAGAAAACTTTAACGTGTCACATCAATATTTCTTAATAACAGCGGATGTAATAAAATCGAATTAAAAATTTACTAACTATAATGAATGTTTATGAATTTCAATGAACAAAGTAAAAGCGCCCTAAAAGTTTTGTAGCTAACAGTGCAGTTTATCCTAGAAATATTAAGTATTTTTTTGTTTAATTGAAAAACTAATACTTCAATTATTTTATTTTATTTTTTCTTTGAGCTCGTAAACTATTTTTGGTCAAAATAAATATTCAATCTATCATTTTATAACTATTTTAAGTATGTTTGGTAGTAAAATATCTTTTAACTGTGTCAAATAATTTAACTAAAATTTTATTTTATTTTTTTTTAAATTACAAGTTGGTTTAAATAAAATTTAAAACTAGTAAAATATCTTTTAATTCTCAAATAAACATGTTAACCTCCAAAAATATTTTTGTAATTGTGTAATCATCTTTATTTGGAAAAACTCTTCTAGTTCAAACCATTTTGAAACTTAAGTTTTTGCTCCATTTTTTTGTTTCTGATATATTGTAATTAATTTGAGTATTTAGAACCTAAAACGATTTTGATTTCGTAACCTTTTTGAAAAATCCTAAGACTCCAAATCGTACTTGAATATGAAACATATGCTTGCTTGCACAAAAATTCCCACTACCAATATTTAATTTCATAAGTTTTTATGCTTTCTAAAACACAATTACATTAGTGTAAGATAGTTCTAAATTCGCAAACAAATTTACACGAATTGGTTCTTCAATGTCAATATGTCTCTGCCTAAAAATCATGTTTGTTTGCACAATAATTATCACTTATTAATACGTTATTATAAATGTGTAAATTGATTCTAAATTATTGCATTGATCGGTGAACTACTAAGTTTAAATTTCTAGACTCGTTCTTGATCTTAGTTTTAGTGTTTATGGTTTTTAGTGGATGAGTTTGAATTTAGTGTTTACGGTTAGAATTTAAGGTTCATGGGTTTAAAATCTAAATCCTAGCTATATTACATTAAAACTAAACTCTAAACTCTAAACCCTAAATTATATCCCTAAACCCTAAATTCTAAATACATACACCTAACCCCTAAACTAAGAAGTTTGTGAAATTTTTTCGTTTCAACACTAATGGATAGGATATTTTCTCTAAAAAAAAACTCTATTGCTAAGAGAAGAAAGAAGTAGAAGATAATAAATTATTACTTTTATTTTTCAAAAAAAATTATTACTTTTTTTAATCTATGGTTTTACTGTCTATATTCAAGGTTATTTTAGATCACTATAGGTAAATGATAGGAAGGTCGGTAGAATCAACAAAACAAGACAATTTATTATTTATTTGGGATAAAGTAATTTTTTAGTCCATAAATTTGATAACATTTCTCAATTTGATCACCGAACTTTATTTTGGTTCAAATTAATTCTTGAATTTGGATTTTTGGTTCATTTCTAGTCCATTTAATGATCTGTCAATTCTCTTAAAGTGTCAGGTAATACAAGTTCATGGACTAAAAAAATGGGAAGTCATCAAAATCAAGGATTGATGTGGATTTCAAAAAAGTTTTGGGACTAAAATGAGAAATATTACCAAGTTTACGAACTAAAAAATGATTTAATCCTTTTGATTAAACTATAGAAATTTCGTAGATATAGACATTTCCGATTATAATTTGGTACCTGCACTTTGTTTTGATTCACACTTTTTGTTTATTTTTAATTTTTTGATGATATGACATTTTTTCGTAAATTATATAGTTTAATCAAAATGGTTAAATCATTTTTTAGTTCGTAAACTTGGTAATATTTCTTATTTTAGTCCAAAAACTTTTTTGAAATCCACATCAATCCTTGATTTTGATGACTTTCCATTTTTTTAGTCCATGAACTTGTATTACCTAACACTTTAAGAGAATTGACAGATCATTAAAAGGACTAGAAATGAACCAAAAATCCAAATTCAATAATTAATTTGAACCAAAATAAAGTTCAGTGATCAAATTGAGAAATGTTATCAAAAAGAATAAAGATTTTAAAATTTACTGAGTTCAAATGCTAATATAAAAAAATAAAAATAAAAAATGAGAGAATTTGTCTAGACATCTAAAGTTGCTTTATCCGTATTGATTAAACTTTGAAATTCAGTAAATATTGGGGAAAGTCCACTTAAATAATCTAATTTAAGGTAAAAAGTGATAAATTTCGAAAAAAATTTAAACAACCTAAAATATCATACATTTTTATAACATTTTAGGTTGATGTTTTTTTGACAAGTTTCGATTTTTTTGGGGTGGGTGATTTTTTAATAAGTTTCGAAATAAGATATTATCAAAAAGTATAAAATTTATTTACTTAGACAAGTTTCGAAACTTACCGTTTTTACTTTAAATTAGATTGTTATATCGCAAACTAATAGATATAGACATTCCCAATCCCATTATCTCTCTCCAATTGAAGAATAGATTCACCAATCATAGAAAAACAGCAAGGAGAGAGCACTCACGGGCATTACGAACAGACAAACATATCAAACATGAAGCGAAGCAAAATTATCATTTTTTTATTACAAAAAGTGCAACCCGGTTGTCTTTGTGGCCTAGATTGTTTGTCTTCTCTCTCATATTTGAAGTCTTGACATGTTTGTCCTGGCAGCCGAACCACCCGTGAACTCTCACTTTTATCTGTCATTGATTCTCTAATTCAACAACCCCATACTTTCACATATAAAAACAATGATTTCGACATGCTCACTTGCTACTTGCCTCCTCTTCATTCTCAAACATGTCCAACTTCCAACGTTTTCTTTACATTGCCATCTTTATTCTTGTCTTGAATTCGGGCCAGACATTGTGCCACACCAAAGGGATCAGGCTTGGGGGCTCGAAAGCGAAGCACCACAAGCAATCGAACACGACCGGCACCCGCGTATCGGGACGGCCGTTCATGCAATGGGTTAAATTCGTCGGCGGCCTTAAACACTCGGTTTTCCGGACGGCGAAGAACAAGCTCTTCCCGTCTTATAAAATCACCGTAGACAAGAATCCGGCGTTCGGAGACTTCACCAGCATCCAGGATGCCATTGATTCCCTGCCTTTCATTAACCTTGTGAGAGTGGTCATCAAGATCCATGCAGGGGTTTACACGTGAGTGCATATAATTTTATGCCAAATTGTTCTGGATTTTGTCTATATTCACTCACTTGTATGACAATGTGATTCTCTAAAATTTTGAAATTCGTATATAATGTAGAATTTTTTTTAAAATTTTTTTCTATTTAAAATCTATTTTTACCCCCTAAAAGTTTATAAGTTCACTCCTTAACATAAAGTTTTACGTTCGTCCCTGATTTTCGGTTTTATTTGTTTATGTGTCTTTATCCCTGTAATAAAAGAATGGTTTGTTCAGGGAGAAGGTTAGCATTCCGCCATTGAAATCCTTCATAACAATTCAAGGAGCAGGAGCAGACAAGACAATAGTCCAATGGGGAGACACAGCTCAAACACCTGGTCCAAAAGGACAACATTTGGGAACCTATGGTTCTGCAACTTTTGCTGTCAATTCCCCTTATTTTATTGCCAAAGACATCACATTCAAGGTAAATAAAACTTAATTAATCTTGTTAATCTTCTTAATTAATCATGGTTAACAAAGTGTTGGTGTGTTCTCTCAGAACACTGCACCAGTTCCACCACCAGGAGCAGTCGGGAAACAAGCCGTGGCGTTTAGAATATCAGCGGATACCGCTACTTTCGTCCGTTGTCGGTTCCTCGGAGCTCAGGACACTCTCTATGATCACTTTGGTAGACATTACTATAAAGATTGTTACATTGAAGGATCTGTGGATTTCATCTTTGGCAATGCTCTCTCCCTCTTCGAGGTTTGCTTTTTCATGTCCGTTTTACGGTTTATTAAATCACGATTTTCCAAAACTATACCAAACATATCACCTTGTTCTTTTTTATGTAATGGAAGTTTTTTTACCATACTTGAGGTATAGGGAATGGATTGCCATATCTGCTTTTGTCACGCCTTGCATACTTTTTGAACTGCCTGCCCCCACAATTATTGCACCCTTTAACTGTAGCTCAACAATGATTTTGCAAGTAACACGCATCTAAATCGAATTCAACTCAATCGATTCATGTAACGATCGGTGTTGATCATTCTCAGGGGTGCCACGTGCACGCGATCGCGACGTTGACAGGAGCTTTAACGGCACAAAACAGAGGGAGTATCTTAGACGACACAGGTTTCTCCTTCGTGAAATGTAAGGTGACGGGGTCAGGGGCATTGTACCTAGGAAGGGCATGGGGTCCTTTCTCTAGGGTCGTATTTGCTTACACTTACATGGACAACATCATCCTCCCTAAGGGATGGTATAACTGGGGTGACCCTAACCGTGAGATGTAATATACCCTTTCCCTTTATGTTCTTTCAATGCATACCTAAACAGATTCGAATCATTTTGAGTTTGAGACTTTTTTTTTTTGCAGGACGGTGTTCTACGGGCAGTACAAATGCACGGGGCCGGGAGCGAGCTTTGCGGGTAGGGTTCCGTGGTCGAGAGAACTTACGGACAAGGAAGCCGAACCTTTTATTTCTGTTAGTTTCGTCGATGGATCGGAATGGATCAAACTATAAATGTAATAAGAATCATCAAATTTTATTTTTATGTATACCAACAAATTAAAATAGGGTTTTGTAAAATGCATAAATGGTGATAGCTAATAATTATTGACAAGCATGCCAATTACTATCTAGTCAATGTAAGTGGTTACATTATAGTTGATTAGGATGATAAATATATTACACTTAAAAAAATAAGTTTAAATCTTAAAAAAACGATATTATTAAGAGAGTGAATTAATTTTTTTTTAACTTTTATCATAACTGTCAATATTTTTATTGCTTAGTTTTTATTTCTGCTGCCTGTTTATTTTATCACAGACTAATACACATCTAATAATTAATATATTTTTGTGTGTTAACCAAACCAAACATGATAGCATGTGATGTGGAAAATGCCTTTCCCATTTGGTAATAGCAATAAGTAGGATAAAATTCGTCTGCCTCTTTTCGGTGCCCCTACATATGCCCCAACACTATAAAATATTACAAAATTAAAATTTAAGTTTTAATCCTAAATTCTAAATCCTAAACCCTACACCCTATACCCTAAAAAATACACCCTACCCTAAATTCCCTAAACTCTAACCACAACCCCTAACCTAAAACTCTAAACCCTAAACCCTAAAGTTAATTTTGAGCATGAGGCATATCTAGGGGCACCGAAAAGGGGTAGATGATTTCCATCCCAATAAGTACACTTTTTTTACTGTAGCTTAGGTCAAGGAGAGACCAACCTGCTGAAGAGTCAGGTCTGTTTTTAAAATTTTTTGAATTACGGGTGAACTTAAAATTTAGGCCCCTAATAATATATATTAGAAGAAAAATTAAATATTAAGATTAGATTACTAATAAAAAGTGTTAGAAAAAATTGGGACCTAATAAATAGTGAAAAAAACTCATTTTAAAAGTATGCTCCTAATAATAAATATTGGGAAAAACTGACTATATCATAACAAGTATTGGAAAAAAAATTAGCGTCCTAATAACAAGTATTGAGAAAAAGTTGGACCTCTATTAATAAATATTAGGAAAAATTAAATTTCAAGAGTAGACCTCTAATGACAAATATAGAAAAAAAATTGAATCACTTACAACAAGTATTAGGAAAAAATACATTTTAAGAGTAAACCGTTAATAACAAGTATTGAAAAAATTGGGTTCTGAAATAGAGCCCTTCTGCCCAGACTCAAGAACGACCCTAAAAAAAGCTATACTTGGGTGAGTGAAATTCAGCTCAAGCCAAAAATTTAATTTTTCTACTCGACTCAATTGTTATAAACTTCACTCGATTTTAAAAATTCAAATAAAGTTTAAATGATATAGCCATAATAAGTTGAATAACTATCTATGTAACTTTGATTCCATTTCTAACATAAATTTTTATAATTTTTAGTTTAGTCTCTCAACTTTATATTTTATTCAATTTAATCCTATAACTATAACTCTTTGCATTTTTTCTTTCCCTCAGTTCAATGACACACTTCCATTAATATTTTTTTCTCAAAATTCATTTTTTAAAATATAATATTATAAATATATTATATAATTTTATATGATATTTGATTTATTAAATAACACTACAAATTTTACTCACAATTGTAAAAAATTATAAAGAAATATATATGCATATCATATATGGTTATAAAAAAATGTTTAAATTGGAATCAATCAATGTTATAACATTATAAATATTTACAATTAAATTTGAACAAAAGCTCAAACAATTCAACTAAAAAAATTCAAATAAAATTTGATGATAAAATATGACTCGTTAACTCGATTAACTAAAAAATTTTAGTTTGATTCGATCAAATACTTACCCTGACTATTTTTGAGGTGAGCTTGAGTTTGAATAACTTTAACTATTAAATAAGTGGAGCTTGAGTAAATATCTTAATACTCAATTTGAGGAGTTCGCAAGTCTAATAGAGTAATTATTTCATACACAAGTAGAAACAAAAGGTTTTTTTACAAGTGTCTTAGTTTTAAGGTTTAGGGTTAAGAGTTTAGGTTTAATAGTTTAGTTATATGTAAAAATAAAAAACAATGTAAAATTCACAAATGATTATTGAACTTTGTTAAATTGTTCAATTTAACAACTAAACTTTTAATTACTTCAATTTAGATATTAAACTTTTATTTTTGTTATAAATTGATTGTTAAACCTTTAACTGTCATTAAGTAAGTGGCTTTTTTTATTACATTTCGTACTGTTTTAGGTCATATATGGCCACTCATTCGTACAACCCCATTACTTATCTCATCAAAGCTTAAATTAATTTATTAATTTAAGGTTTCAAGTTTGAATCTTCAATTTAATTAAAACTTTGATTAAATGGATTATTTAATATTTAATATTATTTAGTGTATTAATATATTTAAGGAGAGATTTATTGATTTTTTAATTAAAAATAAATTAATTAAATGTATAGATATGAAAGATTAAATGTGTTATTTAACAATTTTCTAAACTGCTACGTCACCTAACGGCTCAATGACCAATTTATAACAAAAATAGAAAATTAAATGAAAATTTAGTTATTAAATTGAAGAATTTAACAAAGTTCAGTGACCATATGTGAACTGTACCAAAAAAACAAGGGTATCTCAGTCCATTCGAAACGCTGGAGGTATGACAACGGCGGCGGCGGCGTCGTTTTACGCTTCAGCAGACAAAGAAACCTAAAGACACCCTTTGCCTCCAGAGGTGGTTTAAAAGTAAAAGCTTGTGTAACCATTGGAGTGGATAAGGTTATGGCTACGTTTTACTTGTTAAAAGCCTCTGCTTTAAACCCAGGTAGAGTTTTCTTCCATTGAACTGCTCTTTCAATTCCCAATTCCCAATTCCATCTCTTTATATGTTAACTGAGTTCTGGTTCTTGCAATTCTGTCTATAATCCAACACAATGTACTCTAACTTGACCAAGATCCAAGCTTTTCCGGTTGCTATTAGGTTTTCTTCAAAAACCCAATCTTTACCATTTATGTGTAGCACTCATAAAGCTCTCCACTTTTACCCTAAACCCTTGAAAGCTAGCAGTTTGGAAAACCCTAGAGGTACTTTAGGTGGGTTTAGGATTAGAGGTGCTGTGGACTGTTGTTCTTTGGTAGGAGCTAGGAGTTTATCGAGTTTGAATTCGAATAGAGTTGGTGAAGATAGGGTTTTTAGTGGGGCAGGAAAATCATTGCCTTGGTTGGATTCAGGGAGAGTGAATGGAGTGAAGAAATCACAGAAAGTGGCAGTTTCGAAGACAGATAGTCGTTCTTCTTGGGAGGAATCATTGGATAGATTGAAGGAAAATCATAGGTCTTCTTTGGAGGAAACGGGTGAATCGTTTTCGGGAAAGAAAGGTGCTCGCTTGATGGATACTAAAGAAAGTAGATATAGGAAAGTAGATATGATAAGGGATCATCGTAATGGACTTAATGGAAGGCGAGGTAGAGAGGATGGAATTGATGAGGAGAAAGAAGTGATGAGAGAAGAAGATGAGGTTGTTGATGATCCAAGATGGGATAAGATTAAGGGAAGGTTTAGAGGAATGGCCGACACTAAATTTGGGTCCGAGAAACCGGAGTTTCGAAGATGGAATAAGCAGGAAAACTGGGGTAGAAAAACATGGAAAGAGGCTACTGAATCAACTTTACCTAAGATGGTTGGTGAAGGGGTTTATGGTGTAGGTCCTGTTTTGGCTGCATTGTCTGCTGGAAGAAGGGAATTCTACTCATTGTATGTCCAAGAAGGATTAGATTTGAGTAGTAATAATCGGAAAAAGAAGGATAAGAAAGGGTTCGAGAAAGTGTTTAAGATGGCTGAAAAACTTGGGTTAGATGTAAAGGAACATTCAAAGCATGATCTGAATATGGTCGTTGATAATCGCCCCCACCAAGGTTTGGTGCTTGATGCTTCTCCCCTTGAGATGGTGAAGATAAAGGAATTAGACCCTTTATCTGATGAGGAGAAAGGTTCTCTTTGGGTAGCTTTAGATGAGGTTACGGATCCTCAGAATTTGGGCGCAATAATTAGGTCTGCATACTTCTTTGGAGCCTCAGGGGTCGTGCTATGTGCCAAAAATTCAGCCCCATTAAGTGGTGTCGTGAGCAAGGCAAGTGCTGGCTCACTCGAATTAATGGAGCTTAGATATTGCAAGAATATGATGCAATTCTTAATTTCCTCGGCTGAAAACGGTTGGCGGGTTCTTGGGGGTTCTGTTTCTTCGAAAGCTGTTCCCTTGAATGAGGTTTTGCCAGGTGTGCCGACCATTCTTGTTTTAGGCAGTGAAGGGACTGGCTTAAGGCCTTTAGTGGAGAGATCATGCACTCAGTTAGTTAGGATCCCGGGAAATATTCCTACAGACATATCAGCCGGAGAGGTTGATGATACGGAAACTACGAAAGTAAATTCTGGTTGCTCAGCTGAGGAGTTCCGGTCCTTTCTGGCAGTAGAGAGCTTGAACGTCAGTGTTGCAGCAGGTGTGCTTCTTCACCACTTAACTGGGAGCAGTCGTGGTATCGATTCTGCAATCGATGACAAGCCAACCGATATGCATCAATGACATTCCATGTCCAATGCATTGAGCTTAGTATCTCTGTGTTTCCACCTTTTAATACTAGTTTCTCAAGTTTTTTCACCAATTTTGTAAGGCTTTCTCTAGATAGAGTAGGCCGACGATTATGATCTTTATCGAGACTTTGCATCGGTTATATGTCGATATAAGAATCAAATTTTAATAAACTCATTATTAATTATACAGTCGATTTTAGACCAATAGTTATGCTGTCTAAAAGTATTTGCTGGTGTAGGGGTTATTGCCATGGTTGACCAAATAGAGTTTGAAGGAGGGAGTTTTATCATTTGGCCATGGCAGAAATCAGTAAAACTAATGGTGTCTGCAATGAATCTACAATTGGATTTCTGATTCCAACTCTTTGATGGTTTTCCATCCAGACTCCCACTATGTGTAAAGAAATATAGTTATTTCATTGAGTTAATTGCACCACATGCCCCCAAACTATGACACTCATTCTAAATTGGTCTCAAACTTTTGAGCATTCCAGTTTAATCCTCAAACTATGACTTTCATTCTAAATTGGTCTTCAAACTTTTTGAACGTTCTAATTTTATTATTAAATTATCAATATATGTTAATCATATCTTATGTTAATAAAACCGTTATAAAAAAGTTAATTGTCATGAAATATTGATGTGTATTATGTAATAATATGATGTGGCATAAACGATAAGTTGAGGATGAAATTAGAACGTTCAAAAGGTTTGGGGACCAATTTAAAATGAGAGTCATAGTTTGAGGATGAAACTGGAATGTTCAAAAGTTTTGGGACCAATTTAGAATGAATGTGATAGTTTGAGGATGAAATTGGAATGTTTTAAAGTTTATGGACCAATTTAAAATGAGTCATAGTTTGGTGACATGTGGTGTAATTTACTCTATTCCATCCAACAAAAGTTCTATTTCCAACTTTCTAAAAAATATAGTTATTCCATCCAATACCAGTTTTATCTCCACTTTTCTATTCAATCCAGATTCCATTATGTGTAAAAAGTATGTTGCTTTATTAAGTCCGCTAATTGAAATGCCATCACTGGTTGTTGCTATTGGGTAATTTAAAAACTTCAAATGTATGAGAACGATCAAATTTAGTTCGATTGATATTTAAGCGCTCAGTATCCTTTGTATTAGATCTAGTCGAGTCAAGTAAAAAAAATTAAATTAGTTGAGTTCTATTTTATAACTCAAATTTTATTTGAAATTTTTTTTTGAGTTTATGTTCAATTTGTTTCAATTTAAACAGCTTTCTATTACAATATACTTACCAGTATACTTAATGTTATGTTTATCTGATTGGCTTGATGTTATACTAATGGTGTTGGGAACTCTTGGAGCTATTGGAGATGGAATGTCTTTATATTTGATATTAGCCTTTCTCGGTCGCATAATGAACAACATTGGTAATGGTAGTTCTCAACGAAATGGTCACAACAATTTCATGGAAGATGTCGAAAAGGTTTGGTCTTGATTTGATGTTGTAATTAGTACCAACCGGTTGTCTGTAATCTCATGTTCTTGCAGCTCTTTGTCTCTCACATGTTTGCTTTATTGTAATAACAGTGCGCCTTGTACTTTACATTCATTGGATTGGCTGTCTTGGCGCTGGCTTTCATGGAACATTTTGTTTATTTCTTACATAAATTGGAGGAATTATGACAGGAAGTTGATGTTCATGGTTGCAGAAGGCTACTGTTGGAGCAAAACCGGTGAGCGACAAGTTGTGAAGATCCGTCACAAGTATTTGGAGTGTGTTCTTAGGCAGGAAGTTGGCTTCTTTGATTCACAACAGGCAACTACTTCCGAAATCATCGATGGCATATCGAAAGATACTTCTCTCATACAAGAAGTTCTCAGCAAAAAGGTACCTTGAAACATGTGTGAATCTTGTTTAACTTGTCTGGTGATATAAATGTAGAGCTCTTGGAGTTGCTACTTGCTGATCTGAAGTACTTCGCGGAAGCTGTTATTGCTGCAACAAGGATCTTTGTTAGGATTGACCGGATTCCCGAAATCGACTGTGAAGACACAAAAGGCATCGTGCTAGACACCGTTCAAGGAGACGTAGAATTCGAGCATATTGAATTCGCGTATCCTTCTAGTCCCAATTCTATTGTCCTCAAAGTTGAAGCGGGCAAAACTGTGGCTCTCGTTGGCGCAAGTGGAAGCGGAAAATCCACCGTCATTTCACTGCTGCAACGTTTTGATGATGTATGCAATGGAATAGTGAGGATTGATGGTGTTGACATAAGAACACTGCAATTGAAATGGTTCAGAGGGAAAATGGGGCTTGTTAGTCAAGAACATGCATTGTTTGGGACATAAATAAAGGAAAATATAATGTTTGGGAAGCTAGATGCGACGGTGGACAAAGTCATGGCTGCTAATGCTCATGATTTTATAAGACAGCTTCCTCAAGGGCATGAAACAAAGGTAGGCACTAGCCATATGAACACCAGTGCTTCGTTCACTCGAAAAAGTTGTGAAATTTGTTATGTTTTTACCTTTCTTGGATCAAATTTAATATCAAATACTTGTAACAGATTGACGAACGAGGAGCACTTTTTTCGGGAGGACAGAAGCAGCGAATTGCAATCGCCAGAGCCACTATCGAGAACCCTCTGGTTCTTCTACTTGATGAACGAGGAGCACTTTTTTCGGGAGGACAGAAGCAGCGAATTGCAATCGCCAGAGCCACTATCGAGAACCCTCTGGTTCTTCTACTTGATGAACGAGGAGCACTTTTTTCGGGAGGACAGAAGCAGCGAATTGCAATCGCCAGAGCCACTATCGAGAACCCTCTGGTTCTTCTACTTGATGAGGCAACAAGTGTTCTTGACTATGAATCAGAAACACTACTGCAAAATGCACTTGACCAGGCCTCCTTGTGAAGAACCACTTTGGTAATTAGTTTGACTGCATTAGACTTTTAGTGTTTATTACTTGGGAAACAAGAAAAATATTTTGGTGTTCTAATCAATTAGAGTTGCAATTTGACCAGGTTGTTGCCCACAGGCTCTCCACCATTCGAAATGCAGACCTCGTTGCAGTGGTTAACAATGGTTGTATCGTTGAATCGGGATCGCACAAAGATCTGATAAACATGAAGAACGGTCACTATGCACAACTAGCAAAACTACAAAGACAGTTCACCAGTGGTGACAATGAACAAAATCCTGAAACATGAAGAACCACTTTGTGTTCTAGTTTGAGTAATCAAGCTTCCATGGCTAAAACAATCGTCGCCGACAAAATATCGCTGTTAGTTCAAACTATGTCTGCAATTGCCTGCAATGGTTATAGGACTAATTGTGGCCTGGAAGTTAGCACTGGTGATGATTGCAGTCCAGCCTCTCACAATTATGTGTTTCTACACAAGAAAAGTTCCGCCTTCAAGTATTTCAACCAACTTTTCCAAGGCTCAAAATCAAAGCACTCAAATAGCTGTGAAAGCAGTCAATAACCATCGGATCGTAGCTTCGTTCGGGAGTGTAGATAACGTTCTTTGACTTTTCGATGAGGCTTACGAGGAATTGAGGAAAGAGCCAAGGAGAAAATCATGGCTTGCAGGGATAGGTATGGGGTTGGCTCAATGCTTAAAATATATGATATGGGCATTGGTTTTTTGGTATGGAGGTAAATTTGTTGATGCTGTTCCAGACTTTCATTGTCTTGATGACCACAGGAAGAGTTATAGCTGATGCTGGAAGCATGACTGTTGATCTAGCCAAGGGCTCGACTGCGGTGGCCTCTGTGTTTGAGATCCTCGACCGGCAATACTCTATTCCAGAGTCTCGAGTACATGTTCGAATCTGTTGATCTTTGTTACAACTGCATTGATTAACATGTTTACTATTGTAAACTAGGGAAGAAATGGCACCAGTGGAGCAAAGTTAGAGAGGATGAGTGGGATGATAGAGCTGAAGAAAGTTGATTTTGCATATCCAAGTAGACCAAAGACACTAGTGTTGCACCAGTTTAGCTTGGAGATTAAACCAGGCACAAGCGTTGGACTCGTTGGGAGGATAAGTGGATGTGGCTACGGTGGTCAGACTAATCCAAAGATTTTATGATGCTGGAATAGGATCCATAAAGGTAGATGGCGTCGACTGTCGATGTAATAACCTGATTTGGGGGTTAAATTTATTGTTTACTATATAAGGACGAAAGTGATTAAGATAAAAAGTTTGGGGGGGTTAACATTGAAATTCTGGAAAGCCATAAGGTCAAAGTATAAATCCTAAAGAAACTATGGACTAAGCCATAAGTTTGGGTGATTCAATAACACTCGTACAAGGATATTTTGTTAGCATCACAATTTCATTAGGTGTGTTTTATTTTGGTCGAGCAAGGTACCTATGCCCTGCTCATGAACCAGAAAGGACCATTCTCCAAGCTTGCTACATGATCATGTATATTGTTGGAGCTATACAAACATGAACATAACACCCTCATTGTCTTATACAAAAACACAATAATACAACTTTTCCTACTCTCTTTAACAGTACAAACTTAAAACATTTCCCAACCCATTTATTAGACAACATATATGACATAGATGAGCTTCGAGACTACGCTCTTATATATGAAAATGGGTGAGGGAAATCTCCGGGCATTTACCGGTAACTTCGGTAGACAGGTGAGTACATGCAACTCTCGGCATACTTCACGAGATTGGCAGGACGAGGGAGACGAGTTGCCACACCTAGAAAGCAAATTAAAGATAATTTCAGACATAAATGAACCGAAACACCAATGCATGTCTTTAATTCGATTAAAAATCTCACTTACCGAGCTCGTATGCTTTAGCAGCAACGTTTGCAGCTATGTTAGCCGAAATTTTCCTTATGTTGGTGAACGGTGGGTAAATAAGGCCCTTGTCATAGTTTTCCTCGGACACTTGCTTAGCCAAGGCTTCTGCTGTTCAATACAAAGAGAGGCAAGAACAGTATATGGTTAATCTCCTGTAAATTCATCTTAAATCCCAGCAAACTTCGGAATGTATATGTTGTTGCGTTGTTCGTAAGTTCATTACTGTCTTACTTACAGGCAACTAAAAGCATGTCGTCATGCACACGAATTGCTCCAGAGATGACCAAACCCAAACCAAATCCCGGGAAAATGTAAGCATTGTTGGCCTAAATTGACAAAAGAAAATGCAGGAATAGGTGATGATTCATATGGGGAGAATTTGCTAAAATATACTGAACCAATTAATGGTCGAACCTGGCCGGGAACAAAAACTTTGCCCTTGTATTCGAAAGGATCAAATGGACTTCCACTAGCAAAAATCGCACGGCCCTGCACGATGCGGCAACATAATAAGAATGAGACTTCGAAGCAACTACGACACTCACTTTTCAGTAGCTTTTTCATCTTAGTTAAGAGGTATAACAAAGTACTAACAAGAAATGATGTTACCTGACTCCAAGTATAAGCTTCTTCAGCTGTGCACTCGGATTGTGAGGTGGGGTTGGAGAGAGCCATAATAAGAGGTTTCTGCATTGTAATCGATTTACAACAATGTAAATATTTTCCAGTTCTGGATGGCAGAAAATTGTACCAGAAAGCTTATAGATACGAGGAATGCATGCAGTACCTCATTTAAGGAGGTCATTGTCTCGATAATTTCCTTCGTAAAAGTTCTTCCGACTCCAGAAGACCCAATCAGAACTGTTGGTTTGATTGCCTGAAGAGGTACGAGCAAAGTAAGCACCGAAATTAGTTTAAACAACATGAAAGTAAGCAATATTTTTCTTACCTTGACAGCCCCTAATAGATCCTTAACAGGTTCATGGTCATGAGCCCATGGTTTCTTGAAGTGTTGAAGCGAATCTTTCCGGGAGTTAACAATCAGTCCCTGAAATATAATTCACATGCTGCTTGGGTGAAAATGGATGTTCATATGGTATATTGTTTCAAGCAAGAATCAAAGGCCAAGCCTATCTATACCTTCGAGTCGACAAGCCATATCTTCTTACGGGTCTCTTCCAAGGGAATTTTTGTCTGAAAGTGAGCAAAACGATAATCACTCCATACGGAATTTAAGATCAACTAAAATCATCTGCAAAATTTTATTACTATGCTTTTACCTGCTTCGACATCTCAAGAGCTATAAGCTCTGCTATACCAGTCCCAGCCTACAACAGTATGACAAAAGCAACCGTCAATGACTCGATCGAGAGGTATTTTGAATTGATCCATTAAAAGTTAAATCATGTTGCATAAAGGTAGATATTTCCTTTCTATCAGCTATCATTTATTTCAGCATATTGATCCCCTCCCTTTCTGGGAAAAGATTAAAAAGCATCGATGAAGCAGAGATTAGCGTCTTACTTCCCCGGCACCGAGGAACAAGAATTTGTGGTCAGCTAGAGTACCACCAATCAACTTCAATGCAGCGACAACCCCGGCAAGAACAACAGATGCTGTCCCCTGCACCAAAAAATAATTGAAAATTAACAAAACGTACACAATCATAATGCCTGCTATAACCACTTACCTGTATATCATCATTGAAGACAAGGTGGGTTGTGCCATATTTCGCAAGCAATGTGAAAGCATTATGGTTTGCAAAATCTTCAAACTGAACATTCAAAGAATTGGACATGATTAGGAAATGCAAAAAGCAATAGCATACGGAAAAAACGAAAGGAAGTGCCCTAAGAAAGAATACCTGTATAAGAACTTTTTCCCCATAGTTCTGCTTGACAGCACTCATGAATTCATGTAGCAAGTCGGCGTATTCCTGAAATGTAATCAAAATAATCTCAGTATAATGCAAGTTATGTTCATAATTATTATGCTATTAAAATCTGCAAACCTGCCCAGTTGCCCTCCTTTGTCTAAGCCCAATGTAGAACTCATCCTTCAACAATTCCTCATTATTTGTGCCCACATCGATGGTCACTGGTAAACACTATAAAAAAGCAGAATCAATCAATACGAGAGCTACGATGCAATCATCAAAATTTCTGTTCATATCCAAACTTCATTTCGACTCCAAACTATGTAAGATTTCAGCTTAACTATAAATTTAGATATGAAGAACATCAAATGAACAACTTGTGGAAAAATGCCACACTAGAAACGCTTACCGCTGAAGGACGAACCCCTCCGAGTGCTGTGTACAAAGACAATTTTCCAACAGGAATTCCCATCCCCTAAATTTCCAACAGAATCATGGCCAAACTAGTTATTCATTTACATTATGGAATCCAAAGACTGAAACTTAAACTATGCACCAATAAAAATGTTTCTAATCTAAAGAAATGGACTTAAACACAATGTACCTGACAGCCAAGATCCCCAAGTCCCAAAATACGCTCACCATCGGTTACGACAATAACTTGAATACTCCGTTCCGGCCAGTTCTTCAAAACATCTAGAACTTTCCCCCTGCACATGATTATCCGACCAAGTCAGGCCAATCCACTTGGGGATTCAAATTACACAAGGCAAAGAAACATTTATACTTCTCTTTCAAACTTATATAAAGACCCTGTGGACGCCTGAAGATGCTTCCGTACTTCTGGCAAGCTTCACCTACAGTTGGGGTGTATACAACCGGGAGCAGCTCCTCAACATTATCAATCAGCAGCTTGTAAAACAGTCTTTCATTCCTTTCCTGTTAATGGTGAAAACTAATGAGAAAATTTGAAAAAGAACCCTTTTTTTTCTCCTAACACTAACAAATCCAAGCAAAGAATATGAACAGAGAGACCTGAAGTTCCATCATGGCCATGTATTTTTGCAGTGGAACTTGATATTTCCTGATATTGTCCATCATTTTTTTCTCCTAGGAATTATAACAAACACAAAGCATGAATCAACACTAGTTGTCAAATTCTGGGAGAAAATGGGTTGAAACTTGAAATTATGGTATAAACCTGGAGCTGCTGAGTGACAACGGCAGGAGGAAGTAAACCACGGAGGTAGTGAGAATCCCTCTCTGTCTCAGTGAATGCAAGCCCTTTGTTATGGTGGGGATCCCTCAACAATGAATAGCCACTGCAACCATGGAAGAACAGTTTAAAAAAGAACAAAAAGCTTCACAAAAATGATGAAAAAGGTGACCTTGCGACAGAGTAAGTCCATGGGGTGACGAGTTGGTCCTCTGTGGCGCAATCCTCACCGTAAACATCCTCAACGCCGCCACCTACGGTGGCTCTGGGGGACAAGTCAAGCACTGATTCCCCGCCTCTCATCTCCTTCATGGTGCTCTCCATCCTGTATATTTCTTCTTCTAGGTGAAAGTAAGAGATTCAACTGGAAATACTACAAGTAAATAACCAATCCCCAGAACTTAAAAGAAAGAACACTCGGATCAGCTGTGTTCAGTGTACTAGTTCAATGGATCAAAAAGTCAAATTGATGACAAAAAAAATCTCAACTTCTTAACCGACATATACTAGATGTGAATGTGATATTAAGACGTACTCCCTCCGTCCCACTAAAACTGTCACATGTTGACTTTTTTTGGTCAAAATTTTTTAAATTTGACTATAATTTATTTAAATATTTTAATTAATTAAAAATTATAAAAAATATATTTAAAAACTATTTGATTCAAAGTTTTTAAAATATATTTTTTCATATTTTTATCAATAATAAATTTTAAATTATAGGAGGTCAAAGTTGAAAAAATTTGACAAAAAAAAGTCAACATGTGACAGTTTTAGTGGGACAGAGGGAATAAATTATATGAGAAAACATCAACTTCGTTGCAATGTCATGCACTAAGAAAAAGGCAGAAAAGACCCTCTTTTTATCAAATAAATAAATAAATATAGGAGAGGAAGACAAAAGAAGCGGCGGTTAAGTGGCAGATTGAGGAGTGACGTGGTGGCCAGGTGGTGGTGGTGGTTGGCAAGTTTGGCCATTTGTCAACAAGGTGACACAAGTTTCATTGTCATGGAGGTGCCGTGATTTTTATGGTATCAATCGTTAGAATATAAATATAAGTCGGAGAGTCGTTTTATAATAAGTATTATTATTATATAGTGGTGCAAATTAAAAAAATTCACAAGCGCCTTAGTTTTAGGATTAATAGGCTTAGATTAGGCTATAGGGTTTAAGAGTTTAGGTGTAGGGATTTAGAATTTAGGGCTAGTGGTTAGAATTTAAGGTTTATTATTAGAATTTAAGGTTTAGATGTTACCGTTTAGTTTTTAGAGTAATATAGTGAGGATTTAGATTTTAATATATAAACCCTAAATTATAACACTGAACTATAAATTTCAATTACTATCCATAAATTCAAAACCCATACACCTAAATCCCTAAACCATACACCCTAAACTAAGTCTCTAAACCCTAAAATTAAGGCGCTTGTGGAAACTTTTAGTTTTCACCGCCAGTGTATCAAATAAGTACCCTTATAATAAGTACTTATGTTATATTTTGATACACAAGCTCGGTAAAAAAAATTACACAATCTTTTTATATTTAAATTATAAAATTTAAAACATAAATTCTTAATCCTAACACCCATTAACCTCAAAAACCTAAACTTTAATTTCTAACCATAAATCCTAAATTTTACATCCTACAACCTATACTCCTAATCCTTAAACTATAATCTAAATCTTTAAACCTCAAAATTAAAGAACTTTAACAAGATTGTGTATCTAAGTATTTCCCTGAATATTTATAATATTCTATTCTAATTAATCAGTTAAAGAAAATATAAATAATTATATGGATGGATCTATCACGTGCGACGAACATTGCTGAACACTACTAACGATAAATATCGATAAACACCATTAATTTTTTTAAAAATTTTAAAAATCTAAAAGACTGAAATTATAATTAAAATTATCTCTTAAAAAATAAAAAACAAATTTAATAATTACTTTATAATATTTTTTAATAGGTTAGAATCAAATATACTCAATTCTCCTAAACCCTAACAAAATCATTCTCTTAAAAAAATAGAAATCAGTTTATAATTTTGTCGAAACTCAACTTCCTTTTCCTCCAAATTCATTCTCAGTTTCGACAATGTTTCCACGGCTGTTTGAGTTTCGACAAAATTATAAACTAATTTTTATTTTTTTAAGAGATTGATTTTGTTAGGATTTAGGAGAATTGAGTATATTCGATTCTAACCTATTAAAAAATATTATAAAGTAATTATTAAATTTGATTTTTATATTTTAAGAGATAATTTTAATTATAATTTTAGTCCTCTAGATTTTTAAAATTTTAAAAAAAATTAATGGTGTTCATCGTTAGTGGTGTTCAGCAATGTTCGTCGCCCATTGTAGAATTTTCCTAATTATATATATAAGGCTTAATACACAAATAAGTGATCAAACTATACATTTTTTAGATATATGTTTAAAGTATTTTTCGGTCCAAATAATTTTTTTGTAAAATTTTTTCGTCACGTTCATTAATATTTTTCTGTTATCCAGTAACAAACTAACATGTGACCTTGTGTAATTTTTTAAAATTTTTAATTTGAAGAATAAGAAAATCTTTAACTATATAACAAAACCTAAAAATCAATAATTTCTTCCCTAACCCTTAATCCTTAAGTTCCCCACCACTTTCTTCGTCAACCCTCACTACCAATATCCCCAAACCATATATAGTTAGAAATCGATGAACAAGCAACAAAACAAACTACAAACGACAAATGTTAAATCATCAATCGAACGATGAATGAATAAACGACAAACTTGGCCTTACAACTCATGGGGTTAAAAAAAGACCCACTTCGACAACGACAGCAATAGTGGGGAGATTCAGTTATTAAAAATTAGTTTAAAAATATTATAGTTTTGAAAATATACCACATGCCCATTTTTTATTGGACGACTTTTTTAATGGTTGTTGACGAAAATTTTTAAAAGAATTAAAGAATGAAATATTAGACAACTACTTAATCGAAAAATACTTAAAAAAAATATATAATTTGGACACATATTTAACTATTAAACCAACAAAGAAAAACAATGACTCCCGACATTCCTATTAATAGTCTAGTGACACGATCACAGACAAGGACCACAACAGATAGATACACATACACATCTTAATAAGGTTTTTTTCTTTTTCTTTTTGAGTTGATCATTGTAAAATCAATATTCTATCATTAGCTCAAGAAAAGAGTTCTCTCAAAACAGAAGGTGCACACGACAGCAAGTTTTCGTCCAGCTTCGACGCATTCAGATTCAAGAGGGCGGAGCCTGCAACTTTCCATGCAAACGTACATTTGCCTACATCGTTCATTTTCATGGCATAATCATAGCAAATGTTATAAATGGCAACAGCCTCGTCTCGGATTTCCTCCATTGGCCTTTGTCTTTCCGTCAGCTCCAAACCTCCATATAGTTCCTAAACCATCACCAGTATATATTCGATCAGAATTATTCGGTTTAATTATGGTTCTACGTGTATCCATGATAATCACCTTTTTGTACTTGTCATAAACTGTATTAGCAGCTGCGTCAGTTTGTTCTGTGCTCGGGAAATTTAGAGCATCACGCATGTCTTTCCTGTATTTCTCGTAGAGTGCAGTCCATTTTTCTCGGCAGTACTCTTTGAGGACTCCATTGTCGAAGCAATGAAGCTTTCTAACTTCTGAAAAGAATTAAGATTAAAACACATTATTCACTTTCACATATTCCATGATAGCACAGAACATAAAACTCAGAAACACATTACTTACCTAATTTCTTTGACACTTCTTCTCGATAAGATTTGACATAATCATAGATCTTCCCCAATATGGAAGTCGACTTGAATGAGTTATTATCCCGTTCCATATAATGAGGAAATACAGCTACTCTCAACTCTTCCTGAACTTCAACCTATTCGAAAATCAAGGGAACGGTTATACAAGTTTCTATGATAGCAGCATGCACTCGAGACTCGAGAGTATACCAGTTTTTCAAGGTCAAGTAACTTACTAACCTTCTTTCCCGACTTCGATGCGTCCAAAGCTTCGTAGTATAAATTAATCAGGCGTTCCAGGTTTTTCTTCATGAGTTCTTTCTCGGATGAATCTTGTACCGTAAGAAACCGATCCATTATTGCACACCAGTTATCAGCAGCAGCACTCGTAGCATAACTGAAAGAAGAAGCAGCCAGACACACCATAACATAATTACCAAAACCGATATCTAGTTTGAGAGCTTGTTATAATGATGTACTTGTTATGAAGCGATGAAGATAATTCATGGAACTTGATCTAAGAGTAAAATTATTACCTTGGATGGAACCTAGTTCTCAAGAACGAATCAAAGAGCTCACGCTCCAACTCCTCATCTGAGAGGTCACTGGGTCGCGGACTAGGCCCTTCAGGGGTAGAACATTTTTCTACCCAGGGCTCACTCACTTTGAAGTAATCCAATAACTGAAGATAATAAAACCTAGTCTCAGAAAACAAAATAAAGCAAAATACAAGTAAAACCGAAAATTTACTGTATGTAATTCACAGTTGTATTTGTATCTACAAATCATCAAAACTACAACCCATTTAAAAACAAGATTCATCTATTTTGGTTCTTGAAGGGTAAGTCAAACTTCATGTTAGAATTCAGTGACCAAAACAACAGGTGTTCGATACGAGCAATGAGAGCTTGAAGCAACAAAAGTATCCCTATTCTCTACATAACAGAAAATACCTTTGGCGGGTAAAAATACCAAGAGAGAGTCCTCAGTTTGCATCATAAATGCTTAAAGTCAAAAAACTAGGACAAGGAATAGGCGGAGATATCCCTGTATGATCAATATCTTTTTCATGCATGATTTCCAAGAATGCTTTTGACATCTAGCTCAATGAAAATGCTACAGACAGCAGCTACCACAAACATGTCGGAACGTAAAGGCGTTCAAGTAAATTCATCTGTAAGAACTGAAGAGCAACTAAAATGTCACCTTTTAGCACATATTGAAATCAATAGATTCATCCAGTTGAAATGAAGATGAAAAGATCATAGTAAACTGTTTATTAAAAAGAGGGTAGTGATGACCGAAAAGAAAGCAAAGAAAAAGGAAAATGAACTCGTCAACCAAAAACATACTCAAAATGAAACCAACCTGTGGATTTTTTGATACGAAGAACATATCACCATCAAAATCACCCCCAGCCATTTCATCAGCCAGAGACCGCGGGCCTTTACAAGAAAAGAAAATAGCATACTTGGCATGTCCTACATATTCATCCAACTTTTTCACATATCTAGCATTGAGCACATGTATATCTCCAAAATGCACACCGGGTTGTCTGTACACCAGCACTTTCCCAGAAATCTGTCCATTATCCCTACACATATAAAATTCAATCTTATTTGCAGGGAAAATAAAGTTCTATTTGATTCGAGAGATGCATCTTGTGGCAAAAAGAGAAAAAAAAGAGTTGGATTTCTGGCCAAAACAGCAGGGACAGTGTCAAAGAACTTACTAATACAACAATGATAACAAAATTATTGCTATGAAGACCTTACAAGATAATGCTGACTTCATCACTTTCTAAGACTCCAGATGGATCAACAGTGCCCATTAAATAATAAGAGTCGGTTATAGGGAGCTTTCCTCCTAGGAGACCCTTTCTTTCTTCATTCAACATTATGGACATCCGATATTGCAAATATGATTCATCAAGGGGAATCCCTGATAAAATCATTTTTGCCACACCAAGTTCGTCCATGCCACCTCGGTTAAGAGCAACTGCGTGTGATAGTTATGAAGATTGATTCAAAAGTTTATTACACCAGTGAGAGGTAGCAGATAAGCAAAGGAGCATCAACGAGACATGACTATTGCTGATGTGTACAGCAATTCTGGAAGATTTTCAAAGCCAACAAAAAAAAGAACTTAAACATTACCATAGACCGTATTTTATTCTACAACAGTGTAATATATGCACATAAGCTAGTCTAGCCTTCAAAACAAAAAATTAGAGGACAAATGTTGAAAATGCTGAAGTTATGGGACAAAGAAGTTAAGAAAACTACCTTTAAGAGCTGCTCTCTTGTTGGAGAAAGCACCCTGTGACTCTTCTAAAGCATTCTTCAATATTTCCATAAAAAAATCATCTGGGACACCTCCATAGCTAAGGAGCAGAATCAAATTCCTTGAAAGAGAAGTTCTCTTTGGTTGATTGCTGCAGGATATCAAAAAATATATCACTCACCCGTGCAGCAAAGAAAACAATAACTGATCCAAGGCATATATTTCGTGTGGGGTAAATCATTTCATCAAAGCCAATTTCATCATAATAAGCCAGAAATAAAAGAAATGCTACATCTTCAGATTCGCTTATAACAGTATGGGTAATTTTCACAACGGCTGAAAGGCTGATTTGAGCAACAAAAACAGGCTGCAAATTACTCTGCAGTCATGCCCTAAACTTCTAAACTACAATCCAATGATTTCTAGTAAGTTCTAGGGGTGTTAAAAAACGTAAAAAGTAATGAATTCAGTGGCATCAGAGTAGGGGATTTGTGCTCCATTCTTTTTGCGTACTCCGAGACATGTTCTTAAATCTTATTTGCAATTACTAAAGAAGCAAGAGCTAGAGCTGGCAAGCTTCATATTCTGCCAGCTATGGTTCATACTTCAATGAAGCATTCCCCTTTAAGGAAAAATACCACACACACACACATTGACATTTCCAATAGATGCTCTGAAGACCAGGTTCAAAGTGGTGACAGAGTAAAAGAAGAAGCCAATATTGCTATACTTACTGTCAGAACAACATTGCTACATTAAGGCTTCAGCAGCACTCAGAGTTTTTTCGTACATATAATTTATCCATTGAACAAATATATTTTGACAAAACGCATAAAGAATTAACAAAAATGAGAGGTTAAATATTTTTCCTTATTTACCTTTTCAATTTAGAAAACACATTTAAATTTGGATAATGTTGGTGCACCTCCCAACTCCACTCTTCTATTTTAACACACAACATATTTAATTGGGTACTTATTACTCAACGATTAAAACAATGGATGATATACAAATATATTAAACAGAAATTATGAATGGAACAATGGAAAGTACCTGGTTGTAACTACTTCCAGCGAATTTCTTGTGCAGATATTTGATGGATTCGAATCTGGCCTAACTTTAATCATGGAATCCCGAACTTGAATGGTTTGGGGTGGAAGCTGCAAAATTTTGGAATAAAAGCTATTACATGCATTAGTACTGGCTTATCATGATGAAATTGTTGCAATTTTGGAATAAAAGTACAGATAAATTATTAGCCGCCAAAAATTAACTACGGTAGTTATGATCCTAGACAACAAACAACTAATGGGTTATATTGACAAGTTGATTTTTAAGGGAAATATGGTATTTTAGGTGGTCTCAATTTTGCTTTCAAATGGAATTCGATTGGAAACACAAACTAGATTCTGATGTGAAAACTGTTGCAACTAAATGAACCAGGCTAAGATCTCCAATGTTTTCTCAGCTCTGCTCCATTTTTCCCTTAAAATTTTAAACATTCTGTTCAGCAATAATTAATACTGTCTACTCCAAGATATACTCATGCAAATAACTAACCATTGCTTCTCATGTCAAGAAGATACTTTCCAAATGGAGCATGGTTCTAATTATAACGGCAAATTCATTTTTGTATAACTCCTCAAACGGACAGTTTTACCTTTTTATTAACTAGTACAGTTCCCTTGACAGCATAACCATTGTAAAAGAACCGGATCTGGAGCAGCAAAGGCTAGAAAGAAAATAAAGAATGGAATCATAATCAATTTATAAAATTAAAAAAGAAAGCACCAGTTTTTACATGTACATACTGGTACCCTACGGTTGAACTCTGTCGATTTCATGTCCGGAGTTTCCCCCTAAAGTTCATTGAGAAGAAATTAACAACCTTAGACAATTGTTTAAATGAAAAACAGGTAACAATAAAAAGATTAGATAACAAGTTCAACATCCCGACAATAGATAAGTGATTATAGATGGAAAGAAAAGCAGAACAAAATTTCCAAAATAGTACCTAAGAAACTAAATTGAAAAAAAAAACTTGGAATCTAAGCCTTTTAAAATGGCCAACAGGCCAAGGTATAACAGGCACGGAAATTTAGTGCAAAAACTGTTCGAGATTTGTATATATTACACTGGTTTTTATCCTGCACAGCACAATGATGAATTATTGGAGCAACCAGTATGCAATGCTTTCACAGGTTAACATACCATCAACGAAACAATTGGTCCAATCTCAACATTGGCACCACCGGCAATGCTTCCTTTGAAGACATTTATCGGGCATTTCAGAGCTAAATCCTCTGATATATACCCAGTCCCATCAGTGTGGATACGATGTTTTCCATCTTTATCAGGTACGGGGATTCCATCTTTATCCTACAAATTTATTGTGCTAAAATATCAAATTGAACTTAGAAGAAAATGTACAAGAAAAAGCTAAAAAATAATAAAGAGTAGATTTCCATTGAAAATTTAAATCCATATACCATACCTTGCAGTGTATATCTTCTATCTCCATAAATTTTATGTTGGCTAAATCAACATCCAATTTCATGGTCTTAGAGAGTATTAGTGCAAATCTACAGCCCAAGGAAAACCAGCAACTCTTAGAGAGAGAGAGAGAGAAGAAGAAGAAGAAGAAGAAGAAGAATTTGAACATGGATACTTGTATCGTCATTTCATCACTGACCTGGCCATATACTTAGCCATGCTAGGTAGCGTATGGACATGCATAAACAAGCTTCTGGCTTCTTGAACTGTTTTCCCAGATAAAACATAGTCTTTACCTTTGTCAATGGACGCATTAGACTCGAATCTAACAAATAAGCACCTAACGGATGAGGTAGACCGGTCTTTCTTTTTTGCTGTTTTGCCTCCATCCTTAAACACTGAAATTTTACATAGTAAGTATTCACTGCATTTCCAAAATCATAATAACTAGGGTATTAAAAAAAATCCACATTATATGTTTTCTCAAAAAAAGAGTAGAGGATCCTCAATAACCGAGATGTGGCAGATAAAGGTAGCAAACATGTATGTGCCAGTTAAGATATCCCCCAAAAATGCAAACTGGAAAAGTAAAAGCAATTCTTCCTTACATGCACATACACAATCCCAAACACCCGACACCATAGTGCAAAAGTAGACCTATATTTGTACGGGGACTGAAATCCATGATAAGTCATCTTAGTCATCATAAAGACAGGAGTGGCATTGGAAAAACAACTGATCCATTTCACATACATTTTCTTTTTTGCAACTTAAATTTAGCCAACGTTAAAATGGAGAAAATATCAGGTAAGAATGTAGCAAAACAAACAACCAATTCCTTTGTGCTAATTCTCTTATACAAGTTGAACTAAACACCTGAATCAATGTTGAATAAAGCTACGAGAACGGAACAGATGGTGTAAATATTCCTCATTAATAAGACGAGAACAAGAAATGCAATTCAACTGGTAGATGAATTATTCCCCTACTCTAGCAACAGGTCATCGACATGCATGCCTAAAATACAATGCAGAGATGCAAAATGCTAGCAGAAAATGTTAAAGCCATCAAGACAAGCAAGCTTGAACACTCTATGCATGCTGGAATAACAATTATGAATTACCTGAAATTTATCATTCCAAGAATTCAGAGCAGAAGACTCACCAAAAAACCGGTAACGGCGCAAACCGACAAGAATTCCATCTTTTGCAACTTTTTTGAACTCATCAAAACCACTGTCAACTGAACTTTTACCATCTCTATCAAACTTAACAGCAAGAACATTATCATCTCCTAAAACCCTTTGTAAATGACTTCTGGTCTTTTCAAAATAAGGGCCCTGATAAACCACATCCAACGGAATAAGGACATAGGAAAATACAATAAACTTGAGTGAAAAAGTATTGCAAAAGAAAATTAATGCTAAAATTATAATTAATAAGCAATGCACAATTATGCTACTCTGGGGTGCACCCTCCCCTTAAAAAAAACAGATCAGGGGGACTTAAGCCTAATGATAAAAAACTAATCACAAGCATTTTACATGATCAATTGCAGGCAGGACAAGAAATCAAGATTCAAATCCAGTAAGACAAGCAACAAGTCTGAACATGCATGAGATAAAAAAGAGAAACCATATTAAACTGCTGAGTAACCTCATAAAGCTGTCTACACCACACCATCCGAGACATGTTTCCACAAGCGTCTATAGATTTAACCCAAACCTTTTGTTCTATGAAGGTAAGATAACATACATGCATGCAAAAAGTCAAGGAAATGCAAAAAACTTGAAACTGCAACTCCCAATTTACCTTGAACCTATAGCTTCCATTTTCATTTACATGACACTGATACTCATATGTCTTGCCAGATTCCCACTCGAGTGACTGCAAGACAAAGCACAAAGAAAGGGAAAGTAATCAAAAGCAAGGGAGGGTAATGCAAAAATTACAAACTTTAGAAGCATGATATAGCTAGAGTCTAAGGCAGGCAATAACGCTATGAACTTATGTTACCTTAACACGATCACCTGCAGCATAATTTCTACCCAGAAAATCCCAGACCTTTCCCTCAAACTCATCCATTGCCAAATTCTTATAACTTCGTATTTCATCGGCAGGGATTACTTCTTCTAGCCTATTTCTGTGGTAAAAAGAACGGAAAAAACTAAAGTCACTTATTATTAAAAGCAGCAAAAGATATTCATATCAATTATAGAACGAAAACTTACTGCCCAATATAGCTTAGAATTAGAAAAGCTTTACGGAATTCCAGCTCCCCTAAAGCTACCAATTGAGAGCTCGGCCCTTCTCCTCTACCGGCATTTGCTGAAAAACTTCGAGTAGGAGTAACCGGTGCCGAAATAGAAGCAATGTGAACATTATCTCCCCCTAAATCATTAATAAAACCAACAACCCAGAAACAGAAATGGCGTCAGAAGAAGTACTGAAATGAAAAGAAACCCACCATGTGAGAGATTGAAGAAATGCTAACCAGGAGAGTTCATCATAAGACGGAGAGTTTTCGCGGGAGAGTTCACCGGAGAAGGATTTGATCGTTTTTGAGGAGAACCGTTTGATTCTTTCCTGATCAGAAACATTAAGAATATATCAAACGTAGCTTTGATCTCCGAAACTTGGATTTTCCGGAGAATATGTATGGATTTTTCTTCCCCCATCTGGGCCAACGCCTGCTTAGTTGAGCGGGAAAGTGGCGGTTGGCTTTTCTCGCTGCATATTCTTGATACCATTGCTTCCACTGTCGGAGGTAAAACAACATCTCTGTTCTCCATTGTTTAGGGATCAAAGTATGGAATGTTTCAATGAGAGAAAGCAACTTCTGTACAGAAAATTCTTCAAAAAGAAAATTTAAAATTTAAATTGAGTTTCAAAAATTGATCAGTTTTTCTCAATAAAAACGATTACTTTTCGACTATGCTAATGACTAGACATTTGAAGTTTATTGACGTTGACAAGATAATTTAAAATAAATATTTTGAATCTATTATCATTTACTCTTAACCCCTAAAGCACACATTATTGTCTTTTCCATTTAATTTTTTTCGTTCATAATATTAGTATTCGAATTGTAATTTTTCTTAATTTCATTTAATTAGATCAAAAAATTCTTTATTTTAAAAAAAATTGAAAAATTGATTAGTTTTTCTCAATAAAAACAATTACTTTTGGACTATGCTAATGACTAGACATTTGAAGTTTATTGATGTTCACAAGATAGTTTGAAATACATATTTTGAATCCATTATCATTTACTCTTAACCTCTAAGGCACACATTACTCAGTTGAGGTCGTCTTTTCTATTTAATTTTTTTCGTTCATAATATTAGTATTCGAATTGTAATTTTTCTTAATTTCATTTAATTAGATCAAAAAATTCTTCAATTTTTTTTAAAAAATTTAAATTTGGTTTCAAAAATTGATCAGTTTTTCTCAATAAAAATGATTACTTTTGGACTATGCTAATGACTAGACATTTGAAGTTTATTGATGTTGACAAGATAGTTTGAAATAAATATTTCGAATCCATTACCATTTACTCTTAACCCCTAAGGCACACATTACTCAGTCGAGGTCGTCTTTTTCATTTAATTTTTTTCATTCATAATATTAGTATTCGAATTGTAATTTTTCTTAATTTCATTTAATTAGATCAAAAAATTCTTCAATTTTTTTAAAAATTTTAAATTGGGTTTTAAAAATTGATCAGTTTTTCTCAATAAAAACGATTACTTTTAGACTATGCTAATGACTAGACATTTGAAGTTTATTGATGTTGACAAGATAGTTTGAACTTTGAAATAAATATTTTGATCCATTACCATTTACTCTTAACCCCTGAGGCACACATTACTTAGTCGAGGTCGTTTTTTCCATTTAATTTTTTTCGTTCATAATATTAGTATTCGAATTGTAATTTTTCTTAATTTTATTTAATTAGACCAATTGATTGTAGGATAATTTTATTAGTTTTAATTCTTCTAAGTTTTGATGATTTAAAGTTTGAGTTTTTTTTTTACAATAAAGTAATATTTATATTATTTATGTAAATGTTGAGATTTAAATTCACACAAATAAAATAAGGGCTAAAGAGCCACTTTTGCCCCTATAGTAGATCTAATTTATCAATTTTACCCTTTATGGTATTTTCGTATCAATTTAGCTCCTAAAGTAGTCCAATTGCATCACCATTTTCCCATTAACTGACGGAAGTCAACATTGACCGTTACAGTGGTGACATGGCAGTTTAGAATGACGTGGCATAGGTCAAAATTGATTTTTCAAGCGAGTTCGAGGGTAAAATTAATTTTTAGGTAAAAATATGAATTTAAGAAAATATTAAAATGCCAAAATAATGTAAAATAATAAAATATTTTTAAATATTTTATTAATATAAGGCTAAAAATATAAAAATAAGTAAAAATATAAAATTAAAATATTATAAGCTATTAAATTATAAAGTATTCAAAAATCAAAACTTAAAAATAAATTTTACCCTATAATCCTAATTTCTAAATTTCAAACCCTAAAAATTTTAAACTCTAAAATTGCAAACCTTAAATGCTAATCCCTAAAATATGTGTATTAATCATAAAAGTATGTGTATAAATTTAATCAAGTAAAGGGTTCAAATTTTAGGGCTTAAGGTTTGTGATTTAGAAATTAGACTTCGAGTGTAGAGATTAATTTTTTAGTATTGAGAGATAGAAGCACCAAAAAGAGTAAAAGATTTGTGTTCGGTTGAGAGAATCACATTAACCGCATTTTAAGATTCTTTCTTCCTTACATTTTTTAAGAGAAAGAAAACCAAAATCGTCCAATTTTTTATAAAAGTTTTTATATTTTTTAATAGTTTATAAATATTTCAAATTTAATTATTAAATAATTTATAATTTATTAGCTTTTGATATTTTAATTTTATAATGTTTACTTATTTTTTAGATAGTTTAATTATTTTATTTTTAGTCATATATTAATAAAAAATATTTTATTATTTTTTAATGTTATTTTAATATTTTGTATTTCACTCATATTTTTTGTCTAAAAATCAATTTTTTCTTCGTACTCAATTAAAAATCAATATTGCCCTCGAACTCACTTAAAAAATTAATTTTACCCTCTACCATGTCATTGTAAAATGCCACGTCACAATTGTAACGGTCAACGTTGGCTTCCGTCAGTCAATGGGCAAACGGTGATGCAATTGGACTACTTCAAAGGCTAAATTGATGCGAAAATACCATAGGGTGGAATCGATAAATCATGACTACTACAAGGGTAAAAGTGACCATTTAGCCTAAAATAAATGAATATTTTTTTTATCATTCGACCAATTAAAATTATTTTAAAGTTAATAATTAAAACAGAATATGAAAAAACAATGATAAAGATGAACACCATCGGTCGACAACTAGCACTATAACTGACGTCGCCGCCGACAAAATCAAAAGAAAAAATAGGACGGGCTTGCGGCTAATTCTTCTTTTTTCTGACAATATTTCGGCTGAATTATTAGAAATCAAAATAGAGAAACAACCCAAAGGAAATAAAATTGTAGCAGAAAAATCTAAATTGAAAATAAAAATTTAAAAAACAAACATCAGACCAGTAAAACTTGTTTATTGTGCTGCAAAACAATGATAAAGATGAAACACCGAAGAAATAAAAGCATGAGCAAGAGTTCTTGTCTCTATCCACCTACACGCTTCAGGATTTGAAGTAGGAGTGGTCAGCAAAATCAACAATCTTGGAAGTTACTTTGTAAAATATATCTAACTGCATTGGTAAACGAACCACAAAAGGAGATCAAATTTCTAAAGACCATCGACAATCTGCAAATCAGAGCTGAACATTGTGAAAAACGTATCCACGAACACAAATCTACCACAACGGTAGATAATAACGTGCCATAAGGCAGAAGCATGCCACAAGAAAAAGAAAAATGTATTACAAGACATATAAAAACTAGAAGAAAATTAAAATATAGAAGAACAACGACTTAATATAAGAAAGAAAAAAAGAAGAGTCGGCGGTGACGTCCAACATTAAAACTGACGTCACATGCATGAATCAAGAATAAATGAGAAAAAAAAAGTTAAACTAAAATTTTGAAGGAAAAAAAAGGAATAGCGCTAGCTTGCGGTTAACTCTTCTAAAGTTTTGATTATTTTTTAATAATAAAATAATATCTATATTTTTTATGTAAATGTTGAGATTTAGATTCATACAAAATAAATAAAAATGAATATCTTTAACCATTTGAACGGATCTCAAACACCCATTTTTGTACTATTTTTTTAGGTTTTTTATAACATCTGATATGAATGAAATACCAATAAGAGTGGAGAGCTTAAGAACTAAGGCTAAATGAAAATAAAGAGTTTCAAATTGGAATCCTTTCCCTCTTTTCTCAGTGCAATCTTTTCTTTCTCCCTTTCAAGGAAAAGATATTGTAAAAGCAAAAGGACTAGATTTACTGGGGTTATGAATAGGTAGAGTTTTGTTTGTTTATGCCC
Source organism: Hibiscus tridactylites (assembly GCA_958450335.1). Classification (NCBI taxonomy): domain Eukaryota; kingdom Viridiplantae; phylum Streptophyta; class Magnoliopsida; order Malvales; family Malvaceae; genus Hibiscus; species Hibiscus tridactylites. Next base: position 82,349,863 of record OY288277.1, on the reverse strand, counting down.
CTACCCTTCCCTTCATTTCAGAGGATAGTGACCTAGGGCTAGTATGAAATAATAATTTTAGTTCTTGAAATTTATATTAAGGGGTAAATTTTGAATTGATTAAAAAATTAAATTTTTTTATTTAATTTGTATTGATTTAACTTGTAATTTTATAAATTTGACTCGACGCGAGAAAATTTCAAGTAAAATTTAAGTTATAAAATGAAAATTTGAATAACCAAATTTTTTTAGTAATTAGTTGACTGATTTTCAAGTTCGAGTGAAATCTATTAATTTATGTTCATATAGTTTATATTTAAAATTTTCATCATTTTAATTTTTGTTATTCTTCTAAATTACTTGTTCTTCTCTCATAAATGTTATGTTAATTTACACAGTCTATTAATATTTTGTTACTTTTCTTGTATAATAATAGTTTAACAATAATTTATTGTTGTTTTATGGTAGAATGTCGTTATCCAACTACAATTTTGATTTGATGAGTTTGTTTGCTTTGGGAGTATAAAAACTAAATTGATGAAAATTTTTAAATATGAAAGTTAAAATTATTGAATTATTTTGAATTAGGACGTAATTAATAGAATGTATAAGTTTTGAGATTAAAAATATCATTATATCAAGTCACATTAGACGACCGTTTCAATTTTAACAACGGAGTGATATGATTGTAACAATATTTTAATTGAGTGACATATTTATAATTTTTATAAATATAACTATTTTTTAAAAAAGAAAAAGAAAAAGAGCCTCACTAAAACCCTTTCGTGTAATTTACCTTAAAAATATTTATAATATGATTAATATAAAGTTTAATTAAAAAAATTAACCTTAAAATTGTATTTATATTTCACCATTAAGAATACATAGAAACGAATATAGACATAGGGTTTCGCCATACGAATATAGACATAGGGTTTCGCATAGATCACAAACAACTTTTTTAAATTTTTCTTAGGTTTTTTTATAACATCTGATACGAAGGAGAGCTTAAGAACTAACTACTGAGATTATGAATAGCTAAGTTTTGTTTGTTTATGCCCCTACCCTTCCCTTCATTTCATAGAATAGTAATCTAGTATGACATAATAATATTAGTTCTTAATATTCACATTAAAGGAGTGGAATTTGACTGATTTTTGAATAATCGGGTATCTGACTCGACTCGTTACTTTTAATATATATTTATTTAATTTTAAATTAAAATTTTATCTTAGGTTCTTAATATTTTTCCCTAAAACTAAAACTAAATTTAAATTTTTAAATTATTTTTGTATTTGTATTATGTAGTTTTTAAGTTTAATTTTTTTAAAAATATTTGTATTAATTTATTTATATGATATTTAAAGAAAAAAATCAAGATCGATGTTAATATATTTTTTTGTGAACAAAAAAATAAAGTAGCAATTGTAGCTCATTAAACTAGCCTAAAAAACATTTTCATGTAATAATGCGAGTAGCGCATCTGGGGAACATCGAATCGAGAGCACTCCAATACATCCATTCAAGTTTCGAGATTGTATGGTTAGCATTACCACTGTTCTTCTATTGAATCAATCGAACTACATCCATTCGAGATTAATATTTTAATGCTTTTTTGGTGATAAATTTAATATATATTTATATCTAAATATTTCTTACGACTAACTTCTAATCACTAATTTTTTGTGTTTGAATTGTACATTATAATTTTTTAAAATTTATGTGTTTCATATGTTATTTTTTTTTATAAAAGTTTAGATTTAAAAAAAGTTAAAAAATATGAACTAAGTACATGTTACCTGATTTCTTGAGTACCCGAATTTAAGGGTATTGAATAGCGGATACCCAGCTAAAACAAATTAGGACATGATCTAATATATAATACCCAAAAGAATCAGGTACCGACAATGAACACCCCTCTTAAGAATACATAGAAACAAACATAGAGATAGGGTCGCCATTTCTCATAGATCACAAACAAATTTTTTCTCTTTTAACTTTGTTTAGTCAGCGACGGTATCGATTGTGATGCTGGCTGCAACAATTAGTTTTATCTTTTTTTTTATTATTTTAAATTTTTAATAAGAATAACTTTGTTTTGTGACACGTTTTCCTCCACTTTTGTGGTACGTTTATCTTTTTTCTTATATATTTTTCGTCTTATTTTTCTAGTTGTTTGACCGTTTTTTTTCTTAAGGTTGGATTTGACGTCGCCACAACTAATCAAGATGATCCTTATTTGTAATCTTGTTGATCTTCTCTGCCATGGACACTCAGATTGAATTTTGGATACGTGGTTTACGTTCGTAGATAGCTTTTCATGACGCTCGGCTCTGAGATGCGTTTCTCGATGGTAGGGGTGGGCAAAACTCGACTCGGCTAAAAAAAACCGAATTATTCGACTCGAGGCGAAAAAACCCGACTCGTTTTTACTCGACTCGAAAAAATTTCAAATAAAGTTTGAGTTATGAAATGAAAATTCGAATAACTCGAAATTTCTAGTAATTAATTGATCAGTTTTCATATTTGAGTCGAGCCTATTAATTTTGTATGATATATATTATATATATATATATATATATATATATATATATATATATATATATATGCATACATAAAGTCACTAAAATTGGAATCGATATGTGCACCGCTACGTATATACATATAAAAATATATTTGTACAATTAAATTCGTACAGAAACTCGAAAACTCGACTCAATTCGACTCGAATTTCATAAACTCGAATCGATTCGAAAAATTTTAAATAAAGTTTGAATCATAAAATAAGACTTGCAAAGTCGAATAACTCGAAATTTTTTGACTCGATCGAACGCCCAGCCCTACTCGGTGGTCTTTCAATAGCTTATTCTTACTTTGTAGTTCGTTTGCCGATGCAATCAAATTTGTTTGTATCTATTTTTGTTCGAGTCTTTTAGTTGGGTTTTTTTACCTTTTCTATCTATGGTCATTGTATGATCTAAAGTGGTTAGTTTTTTATGTCAATATTATAAAAAAGTCTAAATTATATATTTAGTTTACATAATAGTTATAAACTTTTATTTTAATTATAGATATTTTTAATAAAACTAACCGTTTCTTAAAAAAACAACTATAGAGATAATTTATAGTACCGGAGTTTTGTTTGTGTATTCATTTTTCAAGTTAAATAAACGAAAATATTAAGATATTTGTCAAATAAACTAAACCAAATACTACTATTTTATCGAAGGCTAAAAAGCTCACTTTTGCACTTGTAGTAAACCTAATTTATTGATTTCGCTCATATGGTATTTTCGCAGTAATTTAGCCCCTGAAGTAGTCCAATTGTATCATCGTTTGCCCCTTGACTGATGGAAGCCAACATTGACCATTACGGTGGTGACGTGGCAGTTTATGATGACGCGACATAGAGTAAAATTGATTTTTCAAGTGAGTTCGATGGTAAAATTATTTTTCGGTTGAGTATGAGAGCAAAATTGATTTTTAAGTAAAAATATGAATTTAAGAAAATATTAAAATACTAAAATGATGTAAAAATAATAAAAAAATTAAAAATATTTTATTAATATATGGCTAAAAATAATAAAAATTTGAAAAATTTGAAAAATAAGTAAAAAATATAAAATTAAAATATCATAAGCTATTAAATTATAAATTATTCAAAAATCAAAATTTAAAAATAAATTAACCCTCTAATCCTAATTTCTAAATTTCAAACCATAAAAATTTCAAACTCTAAATTGCAAAACTTAAATCTTAAACCCTAATTGAAAATTTTATCAATATAAAGTGAGTATGAATCATAAAAGTATGTGTATAAATTTAATCAAGTAAAGGGTTTAAATTTTAGGGTATAAGGTTTGTGATTTAGAAATTAGACTTAGAGTGTAGAGTTTAGGTTTTTAGTATTGAGAGATAGGAGCACCAAAAGGGTAAAAGATTTTTGTTCGGTTGAGAGAATCACATTAACTGTACTTTAGGATTCTTTCTTCCTTACATTTTTTGAAGAGAAAGAAAACCAAAATCGTCCATTTTTTTATGAAGGCTTTTATATATTTTTAATATTTTATAAATATTTTAACTTTTAATTATTGAATAATTTATAATTTATTAGCTTATGATATTTTAATTTTATAATTTTTACTTATTTTTAATTATTTTATTTTATGTAGAACTAATATTTTGATATAATAATTGAAAAATACTTTTGGACTAAATTGAAAAGATTTCAAAAATGCTTTTAAGTCCAAACAACTTGAAAATAAGTTTGTGGATGTTTTAAATGGTTTTGGCAATGTTTGAAATGTTTTTAAGTAGCCAACCTAGTGCTTTTAATGTACCCGTTTCGATACAGGCATAATCTGTTTCGAAACGTTTTGAAACTGTCAAAACCCGTTCCTATACGGCCTCACCCGTTCCTATACGACCCCACCTGTTTCTATACGGTCGTTCCTATACGGCCTCACCCGTTCATATACGGCCCCACTTGTTTCTATACGTCCGTTCCTATACGGCCTCACCTGTTTTCTATATAGCTGTTCCTATACGGCCTCACCCGTTCCTATACGGCCCCTACCCGTTTCTATACGGTCTCCTTATTTCACATAACGGCTCTTTCTACTTCAAGAGTGTTTCGAAACGGGGTCGAGTGTTTCGAAACTAGGAGCTGCAGAACTGCATTTATGGTGGGAAACAAAGTCTCCAACGGCTCCAAAACATCCCTAACGGCTAGTAACGGCCACCAACTCAATTGAGACTATAAATTGAAGGCTGGAACACTTGAAGATGGTTAGAGACTACAACCAAGCAACATGATTAAGAGAATTAGAGTTTAAGTCTTATTTTTACTATTCTCTTGTACATAGTCTTTAGATAGAGTGCTTAATTGTAAATCCTTGTACTCTTGTGAGCTTAAATTGTGTAAACACCAACCTTGTGAGGTATTTAGTTTACTCAAACAAATTCCTTGTAAAAGGAGAGGTTCTAGTATAGCCTTGAGAGAAAAACTAGAGTTGGTTCTATCTTAGCCAAGTCCAAAAGATAGGGTTGTAACGGTTTCCTACTAAACCGGGAAAAGGGGACGAATTCATTGTTGAGTGAATTGGGAAATTCTTAGTGGGGTGCTAAGGTAGTGGATGTAGGTGCTTGTTAGAAGGCCGAACCACTCTAAAATCATTGTTTCACTTGTCTACCTTTATTTTGATTTTAGCCAATTCAACCACCAAACATTTACAACTCTCCTCGACGGTTTCGGAGATCGATTCGAGCGTGCTATAAAGCCAACATTTTATTTTTAGTCATATATTAATAAAAAAATATTATTTTTATTATTTTTAATGTTATTTTAATATTTTTGTATTTTACTCATATTTTTGTCTAAAAATCAATTTTGCCCTCGTACTCAACCAAAAATCAATTTTGCCCTCGAACTCGCTTGAAAAATCAATTTTACCCTCGCCACGTCATCGTAAGATGCCACGTCATCGTAAGATGCCACGTCAATGCCGTAATGGTCAACGTTGGCTTGTAACAGTGAAGGGGCAATGTAACGCCCAAGTTTAGGGCCCGAGAGATATTCAGGTCTGGTAGAACCGGTTCGGGTTAAGCTAATTTTGAGAAAACAAATTAAAATAAACAAATTTTAAAGCTTTTAAAAGAAGGGGAAATTTTAAAGGGGGGTTTTATGTAAAATGGGTACAAATAGGTTTGGAGATAGATTTTAAATTAAAATAAAATACTACATTTTAAAAATTTCCCACCTCTTCTTCTTCCCTAAACTCATTTCACGTTATTTTGCTTCTTTCCACCAAACCTCCACCATTTTTGAGGCTTCATCAAGGTAAGTGCTGTATTCCTAATATTCCTTCACATTTTCTTATTGTCTATTAATTTCCTTCCAATACTTTGAAAGGATTTCTCAAGTTCTTCCTTTTGGGAAATAATGGGTTTTTGAATGGTTTAAGCAAAGTGGGTTAAAACAGTGTTTTGTGTAAGTTGTAAATCGTATTTTGGGTGTAAATTGATGCTAAGATAATGGGTTTATCAAGAAATTCTGGATTTTGGAAAATGAGTAATTTTTGGATATGGAATATTTGGGTTTTTGGCTTGGAAATGGTGGAAAAGGACTTCTAATATTTTGATGGTGTTGGGTTGATGTTTTAGGGGTATTTGAACATAGTTTGGATGATAAATTGATGAAGTTATGGCTGATTTATGGTTAGAGTAGAAATGATGATGGTTTTGGTTAGTTTCGGATAAGAATCGGAAACTTGCTGTTGCCGGATTTTGATAGGATTGATTCTAGTGGGTTTGATTGTTGAAAAGTGTGTTAATTCCTTATTTTGATTTGGGTAGAAGCAGTGGATAAAGATTCGGGATCTTCGGACGCCACACCGGGAGTTGAGGAAGCTTGAAGATGAACCGTTAGCTTGATTTGGTATTGTGATGGTGAGTGGTAGTGTTTTGAAGCTTTAAAATATTTCAAAGAGTTTTTCTTGGGGTTTGGGTGGAGCCCTAGGGGCCAACCTAAACCCAAGTGTAAGTTTAGCTAATTTTACCTTGTTTCGTTAAATGTTGGTGTATGCGATTATACATGTTGTTGGGTGAATTACGATTTGCTTTTACCTCCTTTTAATGTTGTTATGATGTTGTTGTTGTTGTTGTCAAAGCCTCACGTGATGGTTAATGGGAAGTGTGTTGAATACGGTGATGTGTAGTCTCACCGGAAGTTGACTAGTAGATGAGTACGGTGATGTGTAGTCCCACCGAAAATATGCTAGTTGTTGTGAGCGGTGATGTGTAATCCCACCGGGAATGGTTGTGCATGTGCATACAATGACTTTGTTCTTATGCTTTTGGTTTAGTATATTACCTTTCCAAATGGTTATGTCTTTAAGCTAAATACATGTTGTGAACTTCATTGTTGTTGTTGTTGTGTTTTTGAGCTTCGTTCACTAAGCTTTTAAGCTTACGCTCCTTTTTCCAACAATGCAGATCGTTAGTGGTTGCAGGAGGCAAGTGGGGCAAAGAAGGAACCTTGGAGTTCATTTTCTAGCTCAAGTATGGTTTTCATGGTTGTAATAATACTTAGGCAATGGGAATGCTAAACTTTTGTGTTAGGGAGTGGGTGTCCAAACTCCTATGTCGTTGTTATTTTTGTTAACATGTTTAAAATGTTGAAGTGTGTCATGGTTTGTCTTTTGACCTCTTTATGAATGCCAAGCATGAGTGTTTCCTTTAATTTTTTGGCCATGTATCCATTTTGTGTATGTATGCATGTTTGATGCTGGTTTTAGGGTGCCTTGCCTCTAGTTTCCTTGTTTATCGTGTTGCCATGTTGTTTGACGCATGTTGGGACTAGTTCGGGAACGTTTGAGGATGCCAATACGACTTTTTGAAACCCATTTGTGCCCAAGTGTTTCGAAACATCTGGTATGGTTTCGGAACGGTCAGGCTTTTGGGGCACCCGTATCGGAACGAGGGTGGTGCCGTTTTGGTACGTTTTGCCAATGGAGGCTCCCGTTTCGGAACCAAGAGGGACGTTCGGGAACAACCTAGTTTTGCTTTTTGCTGAGAGCCCGCGTTTCGAAATGGGCAACCCTGTTCCGAAACACAAGTAGTTAAAGTGGTTAAATGGCATCTTTGAAGGTTTCCAAACGTTACGTTCTAGTCCCTAATGCTTGTTTATTTCTTAAAGGAGTTTATATGCCTCTTTGGTGTTGGTTTCGCCTCGTGTGCTTGAAACTTGACTAATTAACTAATTGATAAGGTTAAATTACCTTTTTGCCCCTATTTAGTGTTGCCTTTGCAAAAATGGTCCTTCGTGGCTGTTGGTCCTTAATTGGACATCCGATTGATGTCCGATTGAGATGTTGTTTTCCACTGTGACCTCCTTAACACCATAGGACCGTAAATTACATTTAGACAAGATAAATCTTAAACTAGGGTTGTTAATCGGAGGGAGATTCTCAGATTTTTCTCCGGTTATCCCCGTGTAACTCTCCCGATTCGGTCTTGCGACTAGACTGGGTCGAGGGGGTTACAAGAAAACGGTGATGCAATTGGACTACTTCAAAGGCTAAATTGATGCGAAAATACCATAGGGGCGAAATCGATAAATTGAAACTATTACAGGGGAAAAAGTGACCCTTTAGCCTTTTGTCAAAGTATCTCTAGTCTTTATCTTTCAGAGAAATTATTTAGATATTGCACTTTAAACTTTTTCCCTCGACTGCTAGGTTTTTTATTCCTTCAGTCCATTGTACTTTAAACAAAATCAGCTGGAGTCGGTGAGAACTGAAAATATAGGAGAAATGTGAAGAATAATCTAAATAAAAGTAAATATTTAGAATGTATGGGATGTTGAAGAATATTTAGGGATATAGGTCATTTTTTACAGTATACGGAGATCTCACCATGTGCAGGTGGCGAGGTCTAATTTTTTAATCTTTTTTCTCAAACCTCACCATGTGTAGGTGGCGAGGTCTAATTTTTTAATACTTTTTTTCTCAAACTTCGCCATGTGCAGGTGGCGAGGTCCCCGTGTACTGTAAAAATGGCCTATATCCTTAAATATTTTCCAACATCCCTTATATTCTAAATATTGACTTCTATTTGGCCTAAAAATCTAACGGAACCGGAAATACAATCTGATTTCAATGTTTATTAGTTTTTTTCGATTAAAAAATTAAAATATGATGACAGTGAAGCCAATGGAAAAATGCCAGGTGAACTTGGTACAATGGTGTCGGAATGTAAGTATTTTGTCTTCAATTTTTTAATAAGAAAATAGGATACATAATAAAATCGATCTGTATTCTCACCGACTACCCTTCTTACTATAGCAAATGTTATAGATTGAAAAATAAGAACATGGTACAATAGATTGGAATTTTTTTCCCAACTACAATATCGTTCCAACAGTTTTAAGATCAAATCCAAATGACATTTAAAGTGAACTCATTCATTTAGTAACAAGTCTTAACGATCTTTATACTAAACCATTTTCAAGATCAAATTTTAATAGTCATTAAAATGAACCACATTCATCCAAAATCGATCTGAATTAAAAGAGTCATTCTTATGATTAGGGATGTAAAAATAAGTAATCAGATGAGTTTCAAGTCGGGTCAAATCGGATACATGTCATTTCAGGTCGATTTGATGTTTTGACTCGATTTGGGTCGGGTGCGGGTCAATTTCATGTCGGGTTCATTTCAGGTCAAGTTCATTTCGGGCCGAGTTCATTTCAGGTCGTGTTCATTTTAGGTCGGGTCAAAATAGTTCGAGTCTGAATCAATTAATTGACGAGTTAATTCGGGCTCGGGTAGAATTTAGGTCGGGTTCATTTCAGGTCGGTTTAATTTCAAGTCGGGTTCATTTCAAGTCGGATAATTTCAAGTCGGGTTCATTTTAGGCCGGGTTAATTTGGGGTTTGAATTCGTATTAAGTTTGAGTTTTGAATTCGGGTTAATTCAGGTCATTTTGAGTGAATTATTTAACGCCTTTCACGAACACGAATCACATTAAAAATAAATATCGATATATTATTCGACTAATTTACCAAAAATAGAAATATATATGGGTCAATTTCGGCCAAGAATAAAGTTTTAGGGACTGGAATGACAAAAAATATCATCATATTAAAAACATTGGACTAGATTACAAAAATTTAAAATAAATTGGGTCAATCTCGGTTAAAAAATATCTAATTGATCTAAATTGAAACCTAGAAGCAGAAATTACAAACCTAATTAAAGTAACTCTAATATTAAATGTCGAATCTCAATTAAATTAACCTAAATTGGGACTCAATTGAATTAAAGTAAAACCTAAAAGTGAACATTAATGGCTTAAATAAAAAATATCTAAAGTTGAAAGGGTTAAAAAAATAATTATCCCAACCTAAAAAATTGGGTGGATACTTTCCCTCCCTCCCGCCCATTTCAAATTTAAAAAATCGTTAAAAGGGGGGGGGGATTGAAAGACTAAAAATTGTCAAATTGGTCCCTAATTTTGGTTTATGGACTAAAAATTAAATTTCTTCACTTTCAAAAATAAATAGGGGTCAATATGGATTAAAAATTAAATTTTAGCTACTAAAATATACAAAAATATTATTGGACTAAATTGCCAAAAATATAAATAAATATGGGGCAATTTTGAATAAAAATAAAATTATAGGGGTCAATTTAGACAAGATTAAAGTTTTAGGGACTATAATGAACAAAATTATTATAATATTAAAAATATTGTACTAGATTAGAAAATTTTGAAATAAATAGAGGCCAATTTGGTTGAAAATTAGGGACTAATATGAACCAAAATAAACCACAAATCCCTAAAAATAAACCCCAAATCCTTGGACTCTAAACCCTTAATCCCCTAATCCTTAAACTAACATCATAACCCTAATTTCAAACACTCAACTTGAAACATGTATTAAACCTTTAAGCCCCAAATCTCAACCCTAAACCTTACAATCATTAATAATTAAAATACAAGCCTAATCCCCTAACCCGAATCTCTAAATTAAATCCATATCTCTAAGTATTCAACTTGAAACATATACCTCTAAACCCTAACCTCAACCCCTAAAACTTACAATCACTAATAATTAAAGTGCAAGCCTAATAATCATTAAACTAAACTCATAACCCTAAACATTTAACTTGAAACAGATACCCATAACCCTATACCTCAAACCCTAAACTAAACTCATAACCCAATCACTCAACTTGAAACATAATCCCCTAAAACATATACCCCTAAACCTAAAACCTCTAAACTAAATACATAGGCCATAACCCCAAACACGCAACTTGAAACATATACCCTTAAACTATGAATCCTTAAACTAAATCCATAACCCAACCACTCAACTTGAAACATAATCCCCTAAAAATATATACCCTTAAACCCCAAATCCCTTGTAACACCCGTGTTTTGGGGTTAGGAGTTAGTCGGGTTTATAGTCCGAGTCAATAAAAATTAATTAAAATCAATTCAACCTTAAATGGGACCTAATTGAGTTTTAGTAAAAAGGGGAGGGACCTATGTTGAAATTTGACCCAAAAGATTTAAAAAGCAAGACAACTTTATAGAAAAGTTGTCTTCTCTTTCCCCCAATTTCCCTCCCAACGTCAAAAACCCCATCTCTAAAACCTTTCAAGCTAGTTACTATTCCATTTGATTACAACTTCATTTCAAGGTGTTTTTGAAAGGTAAAATCATTTTCTTACTCTCCTCTCTATTCCCTATCAACCCATGGTCTTAGATTTTAAAGATATGTAGTTTTGAAAATTAGGGTTTGATTTAAAGTTTGGTTTTTAAGGGGGTTTTCATCTTGTTTTGATAAATTGAGTTGGGACTTTGTTTACTCATGTTAAAATACACATTATATGTTAATTTGGTTGAATTTTGGTGAAAACCCAAAGTGGGTTCTTAGACCCATTTTTGAGTTGTCAAAAACTCCATTTTTGGTGGGTTTTAGGTTGAAAACAAAGGGCTGATGGTTTAGGTATGATAGGAGGGTGATTTGGGACCTTTTGGGGGTCATTTGGAGGTTTGGAAATGGAAATTTCAGCAAGGTTTTAGGGGAGCACGAAAATTGGTATTTTGGGTGATTATGTGGATTGGGAATTTGATAATGTTGGCTTATACATGTGATGTGAGATGGTGATTGAGTTTTAGCATTGAATTGTGGTGTAATAAGTGTGTTTTGTTTGGCTAGAAGCAAGAGGAAGCGTTGGAGAGGCTTTGGGACCGAATCCGGGTTCGTAGGAGGATTGTTTCGATTGCTAAGGAAGGGCGGTGAGTGGTTTCAAACTTGTTTTAAAGTTTGGTTCGAGTGTGTGTAGAGTGTGTGTATGGAATGTGCTTGGTAGGCCATTTCTTTAGTTCAAGTTGTTAATTCTAGCCTTTGACTTCATTACATGCTATCGTGTATTTGCCTATCTATGCTCTTGTGTATTGTGGATAATTTGGTGCATGTGTATCATGAAATGCATATATGTGATGAGCATGGAATGTGGTTGATGATATATAAGGTGGTTATGATAATTGGTACTAAATAAATTACCGGTTGTAAATGATCGATCATTAGGATTAGTGTGCACACAAATTGAGTCAAAACGTACGTGGCCTTGATGGCGTTAAGTCATCAAGGAGGAGTACGGTGATGTAATATTCCACCGGAAGCTTTTTATATATTTCTACGGGATGATGAGTGGAATCCCATCCGTAGGGCATGTGGCGATGAGTGGAATCCCGCACATGCGAGGTCCGGTGATGAGTGTAATCCCACCGAGGTAAAGTGTTGTTGAGGTTTAAATCCGCACAATCGGGGTAATTAATAGTGGCCAATTAAACTTGTTCATGTGTTGTGATATAAAATTGTGGTGAATGGTGTTGATATATGATGTTGATATTGATGATTGAGCTTGGTAGATTGTGAGAAACCATATTATGCCACTTGAAAGACTAGCTAGGTCCACTTGTTTATATGCCATTGCATGTTGTATGTGAGATTAGGATTTACATGCTTGAACCCTGCATTGTTGATGTTTTTCGTTTTAGAGCACCCTCACTAAGCTTATAGCTTACGCTCTCAATGTTCAACAATGCAGATCATTAGCGTGGTGTTAGCTCGGAGCAAGGCAAGAAGGGCTTTCCAAGTTTGTGGCTCAAGTACGGTTATCAATTTTGTATTAGCTAGCAATGTGGTAAGGGTTTTTGTATGAGCTTTGTATGACTCATTTAAACGTTGATGATTGGTTTGACCATGTTTTGTAAAGCATGATATGCCATGAATTATGGTTGTGTGTGATGGCATGTCTTTAGATGTTTAGGTTGCCTTGTTGTGGGTGCAAACCTCTTATGTGTTATCTTGTGCCTTTTAAGGCTTTTGAATTCCATGTATGACCTTAAATGTTGAATTGCCTTTTTGGTTGGAATGCCATGTATGGATGCCTTGTTTCATGTTTGAATGCTTTTGTTGCTTGTATGGTTATGCATCACCTTGTGTTGAAATGTGCCTCGGTTTCATGTTAAAGCATGCTTATACATTTGGTTTGCCATAGGATATATGCTAGTGTGCTGGTTGAGGTTTTAGAAGGATTTAGAGGTATCATTGTGCCTTAAATCAGCTGGAACCTGTAAGTTCGTAGCAGGGGTATCGATATGGTTGGTCCCGTATCGATACGGCCTTCTTGTTTCAGGCCCCGCGTTTCGATACGCGAGGGGGGCGTATCGATACCTTTTTGGTCACTGAAGTTACTGTCCACTTTGGGATCGAAACGGGTCTCTGGCGTATCGATACGGATATCTTAGCATTGACCGCGAGAAGTCAACCGTTGGAGAGGGTATCGATACACTCCTTGGGTGTATCGAAACGGTCTCCACGGGTTGACCCTGACCAGTTGACCAAGTCAAAGGGGTATCGATACACCCCTTAAGTGTATCGATACCGCCTGCAGTTTAAGTTTAAAATGGGACTGTTAAAATTTGTTTTGGGTTCGTTCGATTGTCTCGTGTATGATGTTCTGCTGTTTGATCACTTAGGACTTAATACTCCTCTAGACAAGATTAAAACGAAAAAAATAATAGGGTTATTAACCGAGGGGAAACCTTAACGGGTTTCGCTTCGGTTTTCCCCGTGTGGCCCACTCGGACCGGTCATCCGGCCAGACTGGGACGAGGGGGTTACATCCCTAAAGTAAATACATAGACCATAACCCCAAACATGCAACTTAAAACATACACCCCTAAACTGTGAATCCCTAAACTAAAATTATAACCCAACCACTCAACTTGAAACATATAGCCCTAACCTAGTAACCCTTAACCCCAAACCCTTAAACTAATATCATAAGTCATAACTCAAACCATAAATTTTATTTTTATTTTTAATTAAATATATTATAAATAAAATTACAATAATTTGAAAATTAAATTAAATACTAATTTTAATATACTAAAATTATTATTATTAATTAAATATTAATTAAAATATTTATTTATATTATGTTTTAATTAAATATTAATTTTAAATTATGGTTTTTATCTATTTTTAATTAAATTTTAAAGATTAATTATTAATTAAAATTACAATAGTTTTACTTTGAATATTAAATTAAAAATTAATTGAAATTTGAAATATATTAAATTTATAATTAAATATTAATTTAACGTTATAATTTGAACAAATTTAATATACAATAATAAACTTAAATCTTAATTAAATAAATTATAATAATTAATTAAAACTTAAATAAAATGATTAAAATATTTTTTACCCTAAGTATAAATACACTATTAAAATCAGATCTATAACCCTAGCCCCATTTCAGATTGGTTGCGTCGTTTTATTTTCACGATATTCCCTTATCCCTCTCATCGTCTCTTTGAAATTTTAGAGATTCTTTTTATTGTTCATCCTCTGAATCTCTAATTCATCGTTGCTAGCGTATGGGTTGTGGTCATCTGAGTTTTACAGATATCACTGTTTGAGTTGTGGGCATTTAGGGTTGTAACCGGGTACTCTTGTCGTATGGGTTTTAGGGTTATATCGCCATCTGGGTTGTGGCCATTTAAGGTCGCGATCGTTTGGTACTTTGGTTGTCTAGGTTTTAGGGTTATTTTTTTTGGGTTGTGGCCGTTTAGTGTTGTGGTCGTCTGGTACTCTAGTCGTTTAGGTTGTGGCTATTTAGGGTTGTGGTCGTCTGGTACTTTGGTCGTTTAGGGTTTAGGGTTATCACCGTCTGGGTTTATCTTCTTAATTGCTTTTTAGGCTTTTTAGATTGTGGTCGTCTGAGTTCATCTCTCAGGTATATCTCTTATATCTCTCTGAATAGTTTCATTTTTATTTTGTTTTTGTTATCATTTATGCTAACTGATTGTGTTCTCTCTCTTATCTCTTAGGTTAATATCTCTGATTTGTCTCATCTCTCAGATTGGGTAAGTAACAGTCTTAATTTCTTATTTTGTTTTGATTTCTGCTTTTTTATTTTATTTTTGTTATAATTTATGCTAACTGTGTTCTCTCTCTCATCTTAGGTACATCCATGGTCTCTTTCAGACTCTCAGTCTTCCGCGTTCGGGTTTAGTTTGTGGTTTGATTTTTTAGATGTTTGTAGTTTCTGGTTTGGTTTAATATACATGCTTTAATGTTTTTTGTTTTTACATGTTTATGATTTGTGATTTGTGATTTGGTTTAATATGCATGCTTTAATGTTTGTAGTTTTTACATGTTTATGATTTCTTGTTTCTGGTTTGGTTTAATATGCATGTTTTAATTTTTGTGGTTTTTACATGTTTATGATTTGTGGTTTCTGGTTTGGTTTAATATGCATTCTTTAATGTTTGTGGTTTTTACATGTTTATGAAATCACAATTTAATATGCATGCTTTAATGTTTGTTGTTTTTAGATGTTTATGGTTTATGGTTTATGGTTTGATTTAATATGTATGCGTTAATGTTTGTGGTTTTTAGATGTTTGTGGTTTATGGTTTTGTTTAACATGCATGTTCGAATGTTTAAAGGCCTGGTTTATGTTCACTATTCTGTTTTGATTCAGTGTTCTGGGTTCTTGGCTCTGTACAAGCATGGTTTATAATTCAGTGTTCTCAGTTTGTTGCTTTGTATATATGTATGTTGTATGTTTTGTTTTTCTTTGTAAATACATGTTTAAAGGCTTGGTTTATGTTCACTGTTCTGTTTTGATTTGTAGATACTTGTTTAAATGTCTTGTTTATGTTTAAATGCCTTGTTTTGATTTGTACATACATGCATGTTCTGTTTTAATTTGTACATACATGTTCTATGTTCTATTTTAATGGTTTAACTTGAGTATATCGGGTGAACATCCCGTTCTGCGATGCTACTGGTGTCAAAGAAGGTTTCTAAAGAACCTTGTGGACTGGTTTAACAATGCCACTTACAAGGATTAAATCACTGAGTTTCTTTGTGCTATTTATTGTTTTGTATATTTATTATATGTTATGTTTTTCTTTGTGCACACATGTTCATTGTCCTTTTTAGTCTCTAACAAAAAATAACAGTGTTTTCTTTTTAGTATTTAGCACAACTATGGATGCTTTTTCTTATGAGTTGGACTATCCTGGTGAAAGAGGTATATTTGATTTTTTTCAATCACTAATACATGTTTGTTTGTTTGTTTGTTTGTTTGTTTGAAGGGGATGTAAATGATCAACTGTCTGAAATAGTTCATAGCTCTAAAAGGAGGGCTACAACTGTAAATTCAAGGGACTTTGGGAGAAGAACTTATTCTATTTGGGATCATTATACCTTCATTAAGCTTTCTGAAGGTGTTTTTGCGCAATGTAAGTATTGCAAAACTAAAAGTTATAAAGTAAATTCTTATGTTGGTACATCTAACCCTAAAAGACACACTGAAAAATGTCAAGCTTACAAAGATTTTCTTGCTACTAATCCTAATAGTAGTACAGAAAATTCTTTTGATAAAAAAAGATACTGTGATTTATTTGCTGAGGCTATTCTGTGTCATGGTTATGCTTTGAGTGTGGTTGAGCATGAAAAGCATACGGTTTTGCACCAATATCTAAATCCTAATGTGAAGGATATTTTGAGGTATACTATTACTAAGCATTGCATGTTAAAGCATGAGAAGTATAAAAAATTGTTACTTGATTCAATGCATTTTGTTTCAAGTCGTATCTGTTTTACATGTGATTGATGGTCTGCTTGCACTTCACGTTCATATTTTGCCCTGACTGCACATTATGTTGATAATAACTGAAAACTTCAGTCTAAAATACTGAATTTTCGTTGTTTTCCCCCATCCCATGATGGTGATTCTATTTATAAGTTTGTGAAACAAATGTTATATGAGTGGGGTCTTGAGAAAAAAACTTTTACCATAACTGTTGATAATGCTTCTGCAAATGAGAGAATGGTTAAGAGACTCAAAGATGATTTGCATGCCATTTTTCCCTTTTCATGCAATGGTAAGTATTTTCATATAAGGTGTGCTGCTCATATTTTGAACTTGATAGTTCATAAAGGTTTGAAGGTAATTGACTCTTCTGTTATTAAATTGCGTGAAATAGTTAAGTTTATTGATTCTTCTAATGCTAGACTTTGTAGCTTTGAATTAGCTGTTAAAGATTGTGGTTCTACTTTTTCTGGTAAGTTGATATTGGATGTTCCTACTCGATGGAACTCTACTTATTCAATGCTTCATAGGGCAATTTATGCTAAATTAGCTATCAACTTGTTTGTTAATAGGAAAAATGACTTGGATAAAATTAGTGAGGTTGAGTAGAAAACTGCTCAATAAATCTGTGATTTTCTTAAGCTACTTTTTGAAATTACTACTTTGTTCTCGGGATCTAAGTATCATACTTCTAACTTGTACTTGGCTAATGTTGTTGCCATTGAGAAGCTGTTGTATGATGCTCATAATGATCCTTGTGATGGGATTTCTGCAAGGGCATGACCTATGCTTGAATTATATGAGAAATATTGGTTTGATCACTCACCGATTCTCTCCTTTGCCGTTTTGCTTGATCCTTGATATAAATTACAACTTCCGGAGGAGTTGTACAATGTCCTCTATGTTGAGGATGAGGTTGAAAGGAGGGTAAGTGTTGTTTACAATGAGTTTGTTAATTTGTATATATATTATTCAAAAGTTGTACTTTGTTCTTCTTCTTTTAATTCTTCTGTCCAAAGTAACTCCTCTCAAAGTATAAGTGTGTCAAGTTTCGGTCAGCCTCGAGCATTTAAAAAATTCAATCTATTTCATGTTAGGCGTTATTTTCTTAAAGTTCACTTAGGCTTCTGTTTTTACATTCAATTATTTTTTTTAGTTTCAATTACAGTTTACTGATTAATCTTTATCTTTTTTAATGCTAGAACTTTGATGCCAATTTAGCTGCTTCTAGGAGTGGAATATCTGATGTTGACTCCTACATTACTCTGCCCTTTCTCCCTCATACTGAAGATGCTGAGTTTGATATTTTAGAGTATTGGAAAGCACAATATGTTTCTTTTCTCGTATTCTCACACATGACTAGAGATGTTTTAGCCATTCCGATCACTTCAGTTGCTTCCGAATCTTCATTTAGTTGGGGGCGGATTTTGAACCAGTTGAGGGCTAAACTCTTGCTTAAAAATGTCGAGATATTTGTAACAACCCGTAATTGGTTGTATGATTTGGAACCAGAGGAAAGGGATGAAGATTATCTTTCTGTTGTGAAAGATTCTTCAATCTCTAATTTTGGTGAAGATTCACTTCCTGTTTAAGGTAAAGCCTATTAATGCTTTCTTTTGTGATTCTGTTTTGTTTTCAAAATGGTTTCTGATTTAGTGATTCTGTTTTCTTTTGTAGGGTTCCTTCAAACCAAGCAAGCACATTAATGCTTAGGGGTCAACTAAGTTGTGAATTGTGATGTAAAAACATGTATTTTTCTTTTCTATTTTCTAAATGCATGGTTTTTGTTTTGTTTATCTTTGTACATGTTTAAATGTCCGATTGTATTAATGTTTTTAATAATGTTCACTGTTTTATTCATAATTTAACCATGATGGTAGCGGTTGTTGCTTCTGTTAATCACTTGATGTTGCTGCTGTTAATGACTTAATGTTGTTGCTCATTGTTTTTTGTTGCTGGTTGTTGATTTAGTTGGTAGTTTTTTTCTTATCTAAGTAGTTGCCATTGTTTTAATTATGCCGTTTTGTTAGCTATGCAAGTTACCCATAATTAACCTTGATGGTAGCATTTAGATCTTTTGACAGCTCGATGAGGAAATTTCTGGTAGCAAAGTCGAGCTTTTAGTCTCGTAAAACTTAGCTATAAGATCTAAGAGCTTAAATTTTCACCCAACAAACTAGTGTTACATTTCATAATTTTCAGTTTGTACGTTTGTAAGTTTAAAGTTTACTAAGTTATACATTTTTATGTTGTAATAAACTTCTTTTTTCAATCTTCTCCGATTAATAAGTTTAAAGTTTACTAAGTTATTATACATTTTTATGTTGTAATAAACTTCCGTTTCTAATCTTCTCCAATTAATGAGCTTAAATTTTCACCCAACAAACTAGTGTTACATTTCATAATTTTCAGTTTGTACGTTTGTAAGTTTAAAGTTTACTAAGTTATACATTTTTATGTTGTAATAAATTTCTTTTTTCAATCTTCTCCAATTAATAAGTTTAAAGTTTACTAAGTTATACATTTTTATGTTGTAATAAACTTCCGTTTCTAATCTTCTCCAATTAATGAGTTTAAAGTTTACTAAGTTATACATTTTTATGTTGTAATAAACTTCTGTTTATCTTCTCCAATTAACGAGTTTAAAGTTTAAAGCTTATACATTTGTAAGTTTAGAGTTTACTTATATTTCGTTTTTATCAACTCAAGTAATCAACAAAGACTCAAACAGTTTCCGATCTTCTCCAATTAATTTTGGTCAAGTTAAGTTAATAACAAAAAAGGACATTTATTCAAGTTATGATGTAATTTACCCAAACTAAAACTAAAATGAATGTCTTTTATGTATAAGAATAGAAGCATAATATAATGTATCATTATGTTAATATTTATTAATTTGAAAAATTATTTATATTGAATAAGTTAATACTATTACTATTTAGTATTTACTAAGCATATATTGAATTTTTACTAAGCATTAATTTAATTGATTATATATATAATCTTAATTTTTTACTAAACATATACTCTTTAGTGTCAAAAGAATACCTAAATTTAATCTTCCATATATATATATATATATATATAATTGATTATATATGTATATATAACAAAAATATTATTTAACATTTCAAATTAATTTTAAAAAGTAATAGTTTATATTTATCAACACTTAATAGTTTACATTTATCAAAACTTTAAATTCATCAAATCATAGATTTCCTCAAATGTCAGGTAAATATTATTATTAACTATTAGCCATGTCAATATCAATTCAGGTCAACAACATGTTGAGTTCAAAACAAGTCGGGTCAATTAATAGGCCGAGTTTAAAATAGGTCGGGTAAAATCAGATCTCTGGTCAATTCAGTCGGGTAATATCGGTTATCTGTCAGGTTAATCTCGGGTTCGGGTTCGTTTCAGTCGGGTGTAGGTCGGGTTTCAGGTCCACGGTAACATGTTTAATTCGGGTTTGGGTCGTTCTCGGTCGGATGCAGGTCAGGTTCGGTTACTACAGTAACAAGTCCAACTCGAGTTCGGGTCAACAACATTTGGTTACATATCGGATTCGGGTCAACGAATCCTCGGGTCAAATCGAGTTTTGACTCGAGCAGGTTTCAATCGAGTTTTCAGGTCAGGTCAACTTTTTTCATCCCTACTTATAATGAGTTACTATAATAGTCGGTCCGAATTAATCATTCAATAAACTTATACCAATATTTATAAAAAAAAAGTTTGAGAACAGTTTTTTTATAACATAAAATACAATAATTGGCGTAAAAGTTACGAGAAAGAAGTACGAAATAGCATCGCTTTTCCCCTGATTCCGTCTCCCTCCGGTACTTGACCCCCATGTTCCTCTTCTTAGTTTTCAAACCATCTTAAAGTCCTGCTCAATAGCATTGTCCGAATGAGATTACAGAGGAAACATGATGTTTTGTCAGAATGATATATTGTGGCAATTAAGTATTCGGGATCTGGGCAGATAAAGTGAATGACTCGGTAGATTTTCCTCAAAGATCCTGCACTATAGGCTACAAAGTTGACTTAGGAGAGAGCTTACATCTGGATACTGGATAGTAAAGAACTTGCAGGTTTTTTTGCCGTTAACGCAAGATTTTATGGTAGAAATCTGCTTCAGGCTTTGACATCCAGTTTGTTGGGGATTACGTTTCTTTGGGGCTGCCGTTGACCTTTTCAAGTCTGGTGCGTCTCTCACATAGCCTATGATGACAAGACCCTCTCTCTTGATGGGAGATGGATCCTGTTGTCTTCGGATGGACTCTCGCATGAATGTAGTTTGAGTTGTTTAATTCTAAATTCTGATCCTTATTTATTTCTTTAGCTTTTCGGAGTTTGTTTCCAGTTTTATGCTTGCACCCATTTGCTCTTGTTGTGGTTTTGCTTGCCCTTCGTGGCCTGTGCATGGGGTTGCTTGTTTATGTTAAGCCTTTTCGGCTCTTTGGTTGCCTTGATTAATGAATCTCTTCTCGTTCTTGATCAAAAAAAGAATTATAAAAAAAATTAAGCTAAAGAACGTTATTTTTGTTGGAGGGTTCCTAATTATCTTATTAACGAAATTCAGGGCCATTAACGATATTACCGGTATAGATTATTAGATTACTGTCTGAAATAATAAGTTGAAAGTAATTCAGGTAAAGCGAGAAAGAAAAATAATGACGCAGAAAGGGTACTAGAAAAAGGCGGACGATTTTTGTTCCATGTCTTGCTCGTGTTTGCAATTGGAGTGAATTCTTTAGATTGTATTTTGCTACTTGTAATTGATTGCCACGAAAAATGATTTTTGTACGCGCGGACACGCGCCCTTCTTTTCTTTTCTTTTCTACCGTCGTCGAAAACCCTAAACCTCAGGTGTTCGAGTTTTCTCCTCGTTCATGTTTGTTGTATGATCGGGGGGAGGGTGTTGTCACCGCCGTCCTGGTCATCGGTTACCGGACTCAGAGGAGATGGCGGCGGCTGGTGGTTCGCTTAGGGGAGCTGAGAGGAAGAAGAGGGGGAGTGAGAATGAGGGGCCCCTCCCGGTACCTTTCTCTACGGTGGCTCCAAACTACCGGAGCAGTGTTGGGGATCGTTAGAAGTTTTTCTGGACTCAACGGTGCTGGAGCAGAACTCGACTCTCTTTTCATGCGAACTTGGGATCGTGAGGCTCTAAGCCTACTCCTGGTGGTCGTGCCGCTTCCTCCGGTGTCAGAGCGGTTAATTTGGCGGAGGTACTGTTCTCTCGTGTGGATCGACGCTCCTTTATTCAGTCCTTCTCCAAAAGTTTCGTCGGGCCCTGAAGCTTTTGCAGCCTCCTGCTGCGTGTGGTTGTCGGACATAGTACAAAAACCTCAAAAATCGCTGGTCTCAACGGCGGCCTCCTACTCTATCTACTCTGTTGGTATTTTGGCCGGATTTCGCTGCGGAGTACGCCGGCTCGCCGAATTCTTTCTGGGTTTTGGAGCCCGGTCGGGCAGACACATTTGGGTAATCGGATGGAACACCGATGAAACAAGTGTTTCTGGAAACATTATGGTAGGAAGGGTGCTATTTATGGATTATGATTTCAACCCTCGGCGTGAACCGGCTAATCTATCCGAATTGTTATGGGGTTGGCCGCCGGCATGGCCCCCTGAAGTGCAGATGGAGATGGAGATCGTGAAAAGGGCATTTTGGTACTTTTGGGCTGTGCCAGCCTTTTCCCTGGGCCCATGTGTTGACCTTCGGAGCCCCCTATGTTTGCAATATTTTTTATCCGGGTATTATGGGATCCTGCCCTCCCATTTTCAGCTGTCCATCCCATCCCCTTTTAATTTTATATTGTCTTCTGCAGTTTTTTACGTGGCTTGGGATAGATTGGGATTTTGGAGATCTGGTGAATTTTGGATCTTCTGTGCTATCAGATTTAAATGGGACCCAGGTGGATCTGCTCAGTCTTTAAAGCTTCGGTTTTTCTCGGTGACTTTTCAGATCAGTTTTCCTTTACCGGCAACAGATAATCAGTGGACTAAGCAGTATCGATTTTCCCTTGTTGTTCGAGTTGGTACCAAAGGTTTCGACGAATCAGGATTGGGAGAAGGCTCGGTGAATTCATACTCTCCTCAATTCTGGGGTACAGTAGATAATGCCTTGATAAGGACCAACGTTTTCACGTTGGAAGCCTGCCTCTGGATAGAGCTCTCAGGCTTGACTACTGTCTGTCACCCCGGGAAGAGTTTATGGTCTCTTTGTTTTCTCCAGTATCGTTCTAGTTTCGTCGTTTTCGAAAACACGATCCACGGCTTGGCTGATGGAGGTGTCTATCTGGGTGCTCCAGTTTGTTTTTCGATATGCTTTGGTGGGATGTCCGAGCGGCCTACTGTTTTCCTTTGTTGGTTGCTGATGTTTGATCCATGGCTGCTGGCGGTTTGGTTTTCCTTTGTGTTTTTTATGTTTGGTGCTTGGCCTTGCATGGCCCTTCATATTGTTGTTTCTGTTGAACTCTTCCCCGTTCAGGGTTGCTTTCGGAATGTTCTCGGAGTTAGGTTTGTCTTTATTTTCGCTTATCTGGCCACCTTTAAGGTGGCTGGTCGGATCGGTTTGCCTTTGATGACGCTGCTAGTTGGCATTGCAAGGCCTATGCGTGGTTTGCATGGGCTTGTGCATGTCTGGCACGTGGTCTTGTTTGTTTTCATCCTTGGTGCTTTGTATGGTTTTCTTTAATCTATTGAAAGTTATGTTTGAACAAAAAAACCAAAAATAACCACAACCATCAATTAAGGTACACAAAATTTGACTTAACTAAAAAAATGAATTCATTTGATTCCATTTGACAGAAACAAAATTTGACTCGTAATTTCATAACATTGACTCGATTCAAAAAGGTTTTAAGTAAAGTTTGAGTTATAAAATAAAAATTGGAATAACTTGAAATTTTTAGTAATTAATGGATCGATTTTTAAGTTCGAATTAAGTCCATCGGTTCTGTCTGATGCTATCTATATCACATATGAAAAAAATTACAAAGAAATATATGTGTATTGTATTTGTTTATAGAAAGCCGTTTAAATTGAAACTAAATAATATCATAACTGAAGAACTAATGTTTTGATATAATAATTGAAAAATAATTTTGGACTAAATTGAAAAGATTTCAATAGTGCCTTTAAGTCCAAACAACTTGAAAATAAGTTTGTGAATGTTTTAAATGGTTTTGGCAAGGTTTAAAACGTTTTTAAGTAACCAAACCAGACTTTTCAAGGTAACCGTTTCGAAACAGGGGGCATGTATCAAAACACTTTTAAACTGCCAAAACCCGTACCGAAACAGGGCTTGCCCGTTTCGTTACGGAGGGTCTTTGTTTCGAAACACCCATTTGGTGTTTTGATACGCCCAACAGTCAAAACCTCCCCAACGGCTATTTTCCCAACGAATTTTTAAATTGCAGCTCAACTGTCACACGTTCCGAAACGGGGTTGTTACCATTTCGATACGGATCAAGAGTGTTTCGAAACGGCCAGAGGCGTTTCGAAACGGCTTGCTGCATCAGACTTCAATGGCTAGTTCTGAAGAAGGGCATCCCGAAACGAGTTCGATTGTTTCGAAAGAGACGTCTGTAGAACAATATTTATGGTGGGAAATAAAGTCTCCAACGGCTCCAAAACAACTCCAACGGTCCTCAACGGCTACAAACTCAATTAGGAGTATAAAAGAGACCTCCAAGCATCAAGAGAAGACTAATGCTTTAATTGTCAACAACATAATGATCAAGAAATTATCTTAGAGCCTAATTGTTCATTTTCTTGCATAGAAAACACTAGTGAGCTAAACATTGTCAAATTTACTCAAGTGTTTAGGTTTTGAGTGAGAGATAAATAGCGCAAACAAATACCTATTAGAGGGATTTCAAGTTTGCTTAAGAATTTCTCTTGTAAGAGAGTGTTTGATTAAGCTAAGGGTAGTTAGTTTAGTCATTGTAACAGTTTCCTCCTAAGCCGAGAAAAGGGGACGAAATTCTTAGTGAATTTGGTTGAAATCCTTATGGGAAGCTAAGGTAGTGGATGTAGGTGCTTGTTAGAAGGCCGGACCACTATAAATCCTTGTGTCAATTGTCTATCTTTCACCTCCCACTAAAACACCCAAAAATCAAACTTCTCCACACTTGGCGAGCTAGAACGGTTGAAGGAAATCGAGCACTTAAAAACCCAACAATTGGTATCAGAGCTTGGCTCAATTGAAGAGGATTAAAACCCTATTGAGGCGATCCGGCAAGCTCGATCATCATTTCAAAAAACCGGCTCAATGGCGCAATCCATCGACAAGCCACTCTTCTTCGACGGGACCAATTATGTTTATTGAAAGACAAGGATGATGTTCTTTGTAAAATCCAAAGACTACAAGCTTTGGGATATCATTGAAGATGGTCCGTTTGTACCAAAAGGAAGCAAGGCGGAGTGGAGTGCCGACGATCGTAAGAAGATGGGGCTAAATTGCAAAGGCTTTTCACTTCATCTTTTGTGCACTTTGCCTCAACATATACGAGAAGATGTCTTCTTCCGAGAGTGCCAAGGAAGTTTGGGACAAGCTCAAAGTTACATACGAGGGGACAAACGAAGTAAAGGAGACCAAGATTAGCCTCCTCAACCTAGAGTATGAAAACTTCAAAATGGATCCGGAAGAGGACATTGAAAAGATGTTCCATCGATTCTCCACCATTACCAATGGACTCAAGGGTTATGGAGAAGTCATTCCGGAAGAAAAGTGATGAGTATTTATTTTGGTTGTGTTTTTGGTCCTTATTTCGATTAAATATAAGTTTAAGGGACTTAATTGGGCTGTTTTATGATGTTTTCATGCAGGAGACGTGATGCTGGAGTCATGGACTGATTCATGGGCATGAACCAGGGCATGAATGCTGACTGGGCGCCACGTCAGCGTCTTCTAGAAGATGGCGTCAGTAGCAGTGATAGCTTATCAGGCCGCTTATCAGATAGCTTATCTTCGGATTTTTAAATTTTAAATTTTAAACTTTGGATAATTATTTTGTTTAATTTTAATTATCTTTTAGGTTTTACCTAGGTTATTTTGAAACGCTATAAATACCCCTCTTTGGGGTAAGTCTTGTCATCATTCAATTAGCAATTGAACATCATCTTCTTCTCTTGGGAATTCCCCTCTTCTTAATTTTTCTACTTAAGTTATTTTCTTATATTTCTTCTTTTAATTATTTCTTATATGTCGAGCATGATTAATTTGATAACCATGCTCGGCTAGATCTTTTTAAGCCGAAGGCTTTTGCGATGACGCGTTCTCAAGGCGAGGTTTGAAACTATGCTTCAAACATTTCGAAAACTTCTCTCAATTTCTTCAAACTTTATTTTCTAAATTAAAATGATTTTTAAAACCCAAAGATTGACTTTGGAGAAAAACAATTGTTTTGATCTATCAAGTGGGAGGGAGGATCGATTATTGAAACAAATCCGACTTCCAGGGAACACACTTAGTAAATAGATTACTAAGGGAAATTGAGATCAAATTGTTTTTATAGAAATGACTTTTCGAGTTGGTTACGAGCTTAAGTAATTTGTTTTCTCAAACATTGAGTCGGTTTAGACAAATTATCAAAACTGAAACCAAAAATTGATTTTGGAAATTCAGTTTACAAACAAAAACTCAAGGATTGACCTTGAAGTAATTTTGCCAACAAATTTTTCGAAATAAAAATCTTTACCAAGGAACCAAGTAGAACAAGTCAACGTGGAAGCCCGAGGCTGATAATCTTATATTTACTTTAAACTCTTTTAAAAACTTCCTTTTACTCTCTTAAACAATTACATTTCATTGCAACAAACCCCCACCTAAATCACCTTAACATAGCTCCATCAACAACTCTTGGTTCAGAAACTACAAAAGCGCGACAAGGAAAGTTCTAAGTCCCTATGCGTTCGACTCCTACTTCCCTATCTACAATTTAATTCCTTTATTTATTTTATTATTCGGAAGAAGGAAATTATTCTTGACACGTTACGACGCATGTCAAAAAGCTTGTCCAAAAGCTTATCTATTCTCTTCCCGAGTCATGGGACTAAAAAAGAACCGCCATCATCGAAGTAAAGAATTTGAAGACCTTGAAGCTTGATGAACTCATGGGGTAACTTCTCACTCACCAAATCATGAAGAAGGATAAAGAAGAGGAGAAGAAGAAGGAAGAGATAAGAAAGATGTGGAAGAAAAAGATCATGGAGCTAGGCATCCTTGCAAATGCCATGACTCTCAAAACCTCCAAGTGCAACCATGTTGATACAAGCGAGGAGGAGGATGAAGAAGAAGAGATAGTTCATCTCTTCAAGAAGTGTGCCCTTTTCATAAAGAAAGCAATGAAAGAATTCGAATATGAGTCTATGAAGAAGAAGAAGAGGGCAAGCAGTTCAAGCTATAAGAAGAAGGCATATGTGGCTACATGGAGTGATGAAGACTCCACCGACGATGAACAAGCTAACCTTTGCCTTATGGCCATCGAAGAAGATTCAAGGGTAACTTCTAATTCATCTACTTCATGTTCATATTCTTTTCATGAATTACAAGATGCCTACGATGATTTGGTTTTAGAATTTAAAAAAACACTTTTTGAAAAAAAGAAAATTGTTTCAAATTTGAAAATTCAAAATGATTTGATTTCTAAAACCAAACTTGAACTTGAAGCAAAACTCAATGAGTTTGAACAAAAATATGTTGATTTACAAAATTTGCTTCAAAAAGTTCAAGAAGAAAAAGATTTGATTTCCAAAGAGCTTGAAAAGAAAAACAATTTTGAAAAATCAAATTTTCATGTAAGACAATCTATCACCCCTAGATTTTTGAATGGAAAATGTTTTAGAAGTGTTTGGGTTCCAAAAGAACTAATAACTTCAACTAAAAAGGATGAAATTGAAAAATGGATTCCTATGGGGACTAAACTATGTGCTACTAATGTCTATGGATCCAAAGCAATTTGGATACAAAAAATTACTTGATTGTCTTATGTTAGGTGTGATGGAGATGAATCAACAAGTCCAAACATTGAGGGGGAGCTCCATGCACACAAGGAAGAACACTTGAAGAAAGAAGGCTTCACATCCTCCCTTGAGTTCAAGTGTGGTAAAAATCTAGTTGTTTATATTTGTTCAATTTGATTTTCTTTATTCAACTAGATTATCATATATGTTGGACTAACATTTTTGATGATGCTTTGAGTAATGGGGAGCCATTTTAAAACCAAAATTCTTTTGTGTTAATTTGTTTTTACCTCCCAAGTTATTTTGAACTTATAGATATCTAAATTCTTTTTGATATAATAAAAGGGGGAAAGTTTGGTTTGAAAAATTGCATTCTCAAATGAATAAGGGGGAACTTTAATTACTTGTCTATTTTGAAATATCTTATTCAAATTCTTAAACTTGAAGGGGGAGAATCCCAAACATTTGTTCAAGTTGGTTTTATTATATCAAAAATGGGGAGATTGAAGAACTAACGTTTTGATATAATAATTGAAAAATAGTTTTGGACTAAATTGAAAAGATTTCAATAGTGCCTTTAAGTCCAAACAACTTGAAAATAAGTTTGTGGACGTTTTAAATGGTTTTGGCAAGGTTTAAAACGTTTTTAAGTAACCAAACCAGACTTTTCAAGGTAACTGTTTCGAAACAGGGGGACTTGTATCGAAACACTTTGAAACTGCCAAAACCCGTACCAAAACAGGGCTTGCCCGTTTCGATACGGAGGGTCTTTGTTTCGAAACATCCCTTTGGTGTTTCGATACGCCCAACGGTCAAAATCTCCTCAACGACTATTTTTCCAACGACTTTTTAAATTGCAGCTCAACTGTCACACGTTCTGAAACGGGGTTGCTATTGTTTCGATACGGATCAAGAGTGTTTCGAAATGACCATAGGCGTTTCGAAACGGCTTGCTGCATCAGACTTCAACGACTAGTTCTGAAGAAGGGCGTTCCAAAATGGGTTCGATTGTTTAAAAACGAACGTTTGCAGAACAACATTTATGGTGGGAAATAAAGTCTCCAACAGCTCCAAAACAACTCCAACGGTCTTCAACGGCTACAAACTCAATTAGGAGTATAAAAGTGACCTTCAAGCATCAAGAGAAGACTAATGCTTCAATTGTCAACAACATAATGATCAAGAAATGTCTTAGAGCCTAATTGTTCATTTTCTTGCATAGACAACACTAGTGGCTAAACATTGTCAAATTTGCTCAAGTGTTTAGGTTTTGGGGGAGAGCTAAGTAGTGCAAACAAATACCTATTAGAGAGATTTCAAGTTTTCTTAAGAATTTCTCTTGCAAGAGAGTGTTTGATTAAGATAAGAGTAGTTAGTTTAATTGTTGTAACGCTTTCCTCCTAAGCCGAGAAAAGGGGACGAAATTCTTAGTGAATTTGGTTGAAATCCTTAGTGGGAAGCTAAGGTAGTGGATGTAGGTGCTTGTAAGAAGGCTGAACCACTATAAATCCTTGTGTCAATTGTCTATCTTTCACCTCCCACTAAAACACCCAAAAATCAAACTTCTCCACACTTGGCGAGCTAGAACGGTTGAAGGAAATCGAGCACTTAAAAACCCAACAATAACATTATAAATGTTTATAATTAAATTTGAAAAAAAATTCGAACAACTTGACTCAATTTTTTTTAAATAAAGTTTGAATTATAAAATAGGACTCGTCAACTCGACTCGACTCGTCTCGATCGTATGCTCACCCATACCATCAATATCAAAATTTAAGACGCAAAACAACTTATACAAAAAGCTTTTGTGTAAAAATAATAACCCTAGAAAAATTTATAAATCTAAATTAAAGTGTGATATCAATTATAAAAGGTGGTATATTCTTCTCTTGGTGACTCGAGTCGAACAATATCGTTTCTATAACGTGTGAGTTTTATTCAAGATTAAAAATAAAACATATACTAACATAGGATCACATTAAAAATATTAAAAAATCATTTAATTTTATACTGATTTATGTTAAGAAATGGAATTTGAAGAATACTTCATTGTATTGAGTAAAGAAAAATACATCTGTTTATATACAAGTATAAATAATTAGTTAGACATCTAATTACTTGCTATCAACTTTCTAACTATCTGACTGATTCTAATTACAACACCCCTTAAAGTTGGAGGTTGAAAGACATCTTTAACCCCTAACTTGGAAACTAAATAACCATGTTGCTGGATTCCCAGAGCTTTGGTCAACACATCAGCCAATTGTTCTTCAGAAGCAACATGCTCAGCTTGAATCCAACCCTGTTGTATTTTCTCTCGAATGAAATGACAGTTTATTTCAATGTGTTTGGTGCGCTCATGAAATACATGATTTGCTGCAATTTGTAAGCCTGCTTTGCTGTCACAAAACAACTTAGATGGCTTGATTAAGTTTGCTCCCAACTCTTCTAGTAATCCATTCAACCAAACAGTCTCTGAAGCACTAACTGCCATGCTTCGATACTCTGCTTCTACAGAAGATCTTGCAAATGTACTCTGTTTCTTAGCCTTCCAAGAAATCAAAGAATCTCCCAGCTTTATGCAAAAAATCTATGACTGATTTTCGAGACATAGGACATGAGGCCCGATTCGAGTCACAAAATGCAATCAATTGATAGGCACTTGAAGAACTCAGTAAAATTCCTTGTCCTGAATTGGTTTTGATATATCTGACAACCCTTAGAGAAACATATACATGTGTGGCTTTAGGATGTTTCATGAACTGACTCAAATAATGAACATTATATGTTATATCCGGTCTTATGTGTGTCAAATATATCAATCTTCCTATCAGTCTCTGATAAACAAATTTGTATTGGAACAATGAATCACTCTCTTCTTGCCATATTCCTTGATCATACTCAATTGTTGTGAGTTTTCTGTTTTGCTCAAAAGGAGTTGTGGCAGGCTTAGATCCCTTTATCCCACTGTCTTCAATAAATTCTAAGACATATTTTCTCTGATTCAGAAATATTCCATCCTTAGATCTTAGAATTTTCAATCCTAGGAAATATTTCAACTCACCTAAATCTTTCATCTTAAAGTTCTGATTTAGGATCCTTTTAACTTCTTGATCAAAGACTCATCATTACTAGTTATGACTAAATCATCAACATAGATGAGTAACAGAACCATCTTGAAACCTTGCCTCTTTGTGAACAAAGAGTAATCATACTTACTTTGCTGAAACCTAACAGAAACCAATGCTTGTGTCAATTTTAGATTCCATTGTAAGGAGGTCTGTTTTAACCCATAAATGGATTTTTGCATCTTACAAATTGTATTCTTCCCATGGCTGCAAAAACGAGTAGGAAACTCCATTTAAACTTCTTTAAACAGACCACCCTGGAGGAATGCATTGAACACATCCATTTGATAAATGGGCCATTGAAAAATAGAGGCCAAAGCTAAAATAGTCCGCACAGTGACCAATTTAGCAACATGAGAGAAAGTATCCCCATAGTCCACACCTTTCTTCTGGCTGTAACCCATGGCCACAAGATGAGCCTTAAACCGTTCCACCTCACCAGATTCCTTGTACTTTATCTTATAGACCCATTATAGCCAATTGGGGAATTTCCCGGAGGCAGAGGAACCACAGACCCATTGTTATTTGATTCGAGAGCAAGAATCTCCTCCTTCATTGCTTTGATCCAGACTGGGTTCTGAATTGCCTCTAAATAGGATTTGGGTTCAACTAAACGAGAAATAGATGATAAAAACAACTGGGTATGGGTAGGTAAATGGGAATAAGAGATATGATTAGATATGGAATACTGACTTGAAGGAGTGGAAGAGGATGTGGAGAAATGACAAAATCATATAACCAGTTTTGTAGCTTAGAAATTCTAGTGGAATGATGATGAAGAGGATGATCATTAAAAATGGAAGGAACATGTGGTAAAGAAGAAGAACAACCTAGGACACTTGTTGAAGTAGAATTTAGTAAAGGTAATGAAGAAGTTGACAAACCTATTAAAGGTGTAGGACATGGAGAAGTTGAAAGTGAAGAAGAAGACGTAGGCTGAAGGGTAAAAGAAGAAGCACGTTGAGGTATAGAAGAAGAAGCATGTTGAGGTGTAGAAGAAGAAGTAGGTGGGGTGCTGGAGAGGGTTCAAATTATAAGAAATCATAACCAGAGACCTGTAACTGATGAGGAAAAAACACAAAATGTCTTTGATGGGAAAATGAAAGGAAAAAAATAGATTCATGGAATTTGACTTCTCGATTAACAAAAAACAATTTTGTTTCAAGATTGAACAGTATGTACCCCTTTTGATTGGGTAAATATCCCATATAGACTGATGGGATAGCTTTGGGAGAAAATTTGTCTTTGTAATTAGGTTGAGTGGCATAACAAAGGCAACCAAAAACTTTTAAATAAGAAAGTTTTGGTTGTTTTCTGTAAAGAAGCTCAAAAGGGCTTTTATTATGAAGGACAAATGAGGGTCATCTATTGATGAGGTAGCATGCAATTTTGTCACACTCACCTCAGAATTTAATTGGGACTTTGGATTGGAACTTGAGTGCTTTACCAACCTCAAGGATATGCATGTGTTTGATCTCAGCAACTCCATTTTGCTGAGGTGTGTGAACACAAGAGCTTTGATGGATAATGCCCAAGTCAATAAATAGGGAAGAACACTCTGAGTTGAAGAACTCAGAACCATTATCACTTCTGATGTATTCTATGGAAGTAGAAAAGTGATTTTTAACTAAGTGAAAGAATGTTTTAAGTAAAGAACCACATCATTCTTATGCTTCAACAAATAGACCCAGATTATCCTAGAATGATCATCTACAACAGTCAAAAAATATTTGTGCCCACTGAGTTGATATTATATAAGGGCCCTAAATATCAAGATGAATAAGATGGAAAGGTTCAGTTGACCTAATAGCATTAGTGGGGAAAGGTAGACGAGTTTTCATAGCTAAAGGATGCACAAGACACGAATGTATCAAACTATCATCAAAGGATAAAGATTGCAGAAAAGGAATATGATGCAATTTAGAAGAAGCCACATGCCCTAAGCGAGTATGCCAAAGACTGGTATTATATCAAGCATAGTTAACATACATTAAGTAGAAAGAATATTAAAGGAAGAAAAATTGGAATGAATAGAAAAAGACAAACCAGAAGGTAGACTTGAAGAATCAAACAAATACAACCCTCGAGATTCTCTACCAATCCCCTTCATCCTTCCATTGGAGAGATCCTGTAAAACACATAAGTCAAGAAAGAAAGTAATAGAACAATTGAAATCACTAAAAGAAGGTTATGCTTAAAATTAGGAACATAAAAGACATTGGTGACAAAATGATCATAATCAAAGACATATGAACCTACAGAATTGACCGAAACGATATTACCATTAGGAATATGAACAAATCGTGAACCATTAGCACAAGAAATAGGAAATTTCAAGCTTCGAGAATCAGATATCATGTGATCTGTGCCCCCCGTATCTAGTATCAAACTAAGAGAATCATCAGAAACAAAAAGACAGTAGGATATACATGCCATATTTGTAGATGAATCAGCAGATGAGACCTTGTTCAATAGGTTCAGAATCTGATTATATTGCTCTGAGGTGAACATTGGTGAAGTAGCAACAAGAGCTGGTGCACTAGACTGATCAGAAGGTCCAGAAGTTGCACCAGGTTCAACAATTCTGGAATAAGCTGCCACAGATCCTAGAGGTCCATTCTTCTGAGTGAACTTGAAGTCGACCAGATATCCAATAAGACGATAACAATTTTCCCTCTTGTGGCCTTTGATTTTACAATAGTCACACGAACCATTGAATCGCTTACGATATGGACCTCTATTAGCATTAGAAAGCATGAAGTCAGCTTTAGAGAATGGCGCAATCCCTGAGAATTGAGTTCTCTAGGATTCCTCCTAGACAAGTATCGAATATGCTTGATTGACTGAGGAAAGTGGCTGTATGAGTAAGATCTATCTCCTGATAGCTGAGTAGGTTTCATTTAGGCCCATGAGGAACTGGAAGAGTCTCTACTGAATTAGATGCTTGAGACTCTCCTGAGAAATCTTACACTCACAAGCCGAAAAAGGGACGAGGGTGTGATACTCATCCCATAAGAGTTTCAGACGCGTGAAATAGGCCAAGATTGTCATCTCTCCATGATGCAAAATAGTGATTTCACGGTGGATGAAATAAACCCTTGAGCCATCCACTTTATCAAACCGTTCATTGAGATCTTTCCAAACAAGAGCGACACTAGAGGCGAGCACTACTCTGGCATAAAGCTTCTTGCTAACCGAATTGACGATCTAGGACAAGACGATTGCATTGCATCGCTCCTACTACGATTGTAATTCCGCTTCATAAGCCATCATCTAGCAGTTACCGTCAATAAACCCTAGCTTCTTTTTGGCAAGAAGGGTGATTCGCATGGATCGGCTCCACACGCTATTGTTGTCGATGCTAACAAGCTAGTGAGACACCAAAACGACCCCAGACGTATCAGAACCATGGAGATAAAACATGTGAGTGAAACCAATGGTGCCCGCAATTGACACATCAAAAGGAAACGAGAAAGAGTTTAGGGAAAAACGTGAAATGGGTAAGATTATTACCCAAACAGAATGGGCAATCGGAAGAGAGAAAAATGGCCCAAAGAAGAAACGACCCATAGAAACGCTTAATTTGTGGCTCGTGATACCATGTTAAGAAATGGAATATGAAGAAGACTTCATTGTATTGAGTAAAGAAAAATACATCCATTTATTACAAGTAGAAATAATTAGTTAGACAGATAACTACTTGCTAACAACTTTCTAACTAATTAACGGGTTCTAATTACAATAATTTAAGATTATTGTATTTGAACAAACTTAGAAAGAAGATTATTATCTTTTTCTAATTAGGTTACAACCTTTATAAGATGATCTAAGTAAAAATAAGGAAATAATTTCCTAGAAATCAATAACTTCCTAAGAATTAGAGACTAATATTATATCCTACTATACAAGGTGATTACAAGAACTAAGACAAGAATTATGTCCTTAATTTTAGGGATTCTAACACTCCCCCTCAAGCTGAGTGTAGATATTTATCAAACCCAGCTTGCCAATGAGTTCCTCGAACATGTTCTTGCTCAAGCTTTTAGTTAGCATGTCTGCAACTTGTTGCCTGGTAGGTAGATAGGTAATGCACACTTCTCCTGAGTCAATTCTTTCTTTGATGAAGTGGTGATCTATTTCCACATGTTTGGTGCGATCGT
This sequence comes from Hibiscus tridactylites, assembly GCA_958450335.1. Taxonomy (NCBI): domain Eukaryota; kingdom Viridiplantae; phylum Streptophyta; class Magnoliopsida; order Malvales; family Malvaceae; genus Hibiscus; species Hibiscus tridactylites. The sequence goes on along the minus strand of OY288277.1, from coordinate 82,314,926 downwards.
GGTGAACAAGATTATGAGCTATGCTGACAGCAACTTGGTTGGCACAATACATCTTTATAGGTCTAGTGTGTAGTACTTTTAGTTCTCCCATTAGTCGTTGCAACCAGATTCCTTCGCATATGCCATGGGATAGTGCTCGATACTCTGCTTCTACGCTGCTGCATGCTACAACAAGCTACTTTTTTCTTCTCCACGTCACAAGATTCCCCCACACATAGCTGCAGTAACCACTTGTAGAACGTTTGTCATTAACAGACCCAACCCAGTCTACATCAGTGTAAATTTCAACACTTTGGTTGGCAGTTTTCTTGAAGTGTAGGCCTTTACCAGGGGTCCCCTTTAGATACCTTAAAATTCTGTAAGCAGCTTTCAAGTGCTTCTCTTTTGGGGCATGCTTGTATTGGCTGATATCTCCCCCTATCAACTTCTTCTCAATCTTTATCAGTTCCCAATTTAAGATTAGATTCCAAGGGAGTTTCGGCTAGTTTACACCCCAACATACCAACTTCAGATAATAGATCAAGAATATACTTCCTTTGGGAGATGGAAATACCTATTTTAGACCTTGCTACTTCCATTCCAAGGAAGTACTTAAGGTTTCCCAAGTCCTTAAGTTCAAATTCAGCACTATGAAATTCTTTTAGACTTTCAATTTCGCTTATATCATCCCCAGTTAATATTATATCATCCACGTAAACAATGAGAATGCAGCATTTCCCACCTTTCGAATGCTTGTAAAACATGGTATGATCTGCTTGCCCCTGGATATAGCTCCTACTGATCATAGCATTGGCAAATCGACTGAACCACGCCCTTGGAGACTACTTCAGACCATACAAGGACTTCTTCAACTTGCATACTTGGCCCTTGCTTTCTTCAAACCCGGGTGGAAAATCCATGTACAGTTCATCATTTAACTCTTCATTAAGGAATGCATTTTTACATCCAATTGAGTCAAAGGCCAATCCATGTTGACAGCTAGGGATAGAAGATCTCGAATGGTGTTTAGCTTGGCAACTGATGCAAATGTCTCGTTGAAGTCTAGGCCATAGGTTTGGGTGAAACCCTTAGCAACGAGTCGAGCCTTGTGTTTGTTAATACTGTCATAAGGATTAAACTTTGTGGTGAAGATCCATTTGCATCCTACTATCTTCTTCCCATTAGGTAGATGCACGACTTCCTAAGTTTCATTTGCCTTGAGAGCCCTCATTTCTTCCATCACAGCTTTCCTCCACCCAGCTGATTCAAGAGCATCTTCTATATTTTTTGGTGTTTCTAAAGAATCAACGTTAGACACAAAAGCTCTATAAGACTTAGATAAATTTCCATATGACACAAACCGAGAAATATGGTGTTGAGTGCAGCTTCTTGTGCCCTTTCGAACATCAATTGGAAGGTAGATGGATGGTTGTAGAGGTGAGACTTCTGATTCGGAATAGTCCTCGGATGGGGGTGAATTTGGCACTGCTGTCTCAGTTTCAGGTGGATGCTTTCTTCGAGACTAAACCCGCAGTTCTGATTTTGGAGCCTGTTCTTGCTGTTTTTCTAGATTAGGTGGTTGCTACTCATTTATCGAGCTTATTTCTTGCTGCACAGGAGAACCAATGTCTAAATCTGGAACAATAACATCCTGATTTGTGGGCTTGGTAATGGTGGTAGGATCAGGAGGCATAGGATCGGTTGGTATCATAAGGAGTGTGTTAAGAGTCTCATCTTCATTGAGAACCTCCCCCTGAATATGAGATGCAGTAAAGTAAGATTCATGTTCAAAAAAATTGACATCCCAAGAGATAAATATTCGGCGGAAGGTAGGCGAATAACACTTATACCCTTTTTGTGTTGGAGAATAGCCAATGAAAGCACACGTGTGGGCTCGAGGATCCAGTTTGTACTGATTTGGTTGGTGATTGTGGACAAAAGCTTTGCAACCGAAGATTTTGGCTGGAAGGTTGGGAACATGAAATAATGGAAAAGTCATTTGAAGGATAGTTATAGGTGTTTGGAAATTTAGGACCTTTGATGGTAGTCAGTTTATGAGATAACAGACCATGAGGATAGCTTCTCCCCATAGGTATTTTTGAACTCCCATAGTGAACATTAGTGCTCGAGCTACATCAAGGAGATGACGATTTTTCTCTCGGAGATCCCATTTTATTGAGGGGGTGTCAAGACAAGAACTTTGGTGTATGACGCCCTGTTCAGCTAGGTAAGGACTTAGGAAAGAATTATAGTATTCTCTCCCATTTTCAGTTTGGAGAGTATGAATGTAACCCCCTAGACCCGCCTATGCGTTACCACAGATCCTAAGGAGTCACATTAGGGTCACAAGAGCGACCCACAATAAAAGTAGACATAAAAATACTTTTTTTTCTCAAAACACTTTCATGAAATCATTTAAACATACATAAGGATTTCAGAAAACGTTTTACAGACACTGTCATAAAATAATACATGATGTACGTGCCCACTAATTGTACAGTACCGTACTCCAAAAGCGACGTTGAGAGAACTTCGAACGCTGATGTCAGACATAATACCATGATATATTCTTTTAACCTGCGATGGTAAAAACCAACGTGAGCTTGGAAAAGCTCAGTAATACAGAACTACCAAAAGATGCTATAAGCTCATGCAGATATATGGTAGGCATAACATTTTCATGATGTTCCACGTAGTAACAGTCTCCATTTCTGTTCTACTATTTCGAGGTTGCATCATACTCGAGAATAACGATATTTGTTCTTTATTCAAACCTCGAGAATTAGACGGGAATTATATAGGCTGGTAACATACGAAGGTGGAATCAGAGAGTTTAGTGTCTAGTGTGTCCAGGGGCGAATTTGTAATTGTGCAAGGTAGTGCACGTGAACTACCATTAATTATAAAAAAAATTACTTTTACTTTAACTATTGCTTTACAACTAGACAATTAGACAAGAGTGGAAAAAGGTGCACTGTTGCACACGTGAACTCCCATTTATGGTAAAAAAATTCTTTTAATAATTTTTTTATTTTGAGAGTTGTCTTATTACCCAATTCTCCACATAACTTCCCCTAAATAGTTAACTACTTTTACACAACAAGGGCGATTTTGTAATTTAATTTTTTCCATAAAAAACTCATTTAACTTCTCCAGAATTGTCACTTTCCCCAATTCTCATTCTCTAAAAAAAGCTTCCATCGTTTTCTCTCCAATTTTTTTTTTCTTCCATTCATCCAAATTTCTCTTAATTTCTTCCAAGCTTTGTGATCACTAATCAGGTACATATTTATTTCCTTTCCCCCTAATTTCTTCTTAATTTTATTTTTTAAAATTTTCTTTAGTTAAATTTAGGTTTACTTCAAATTTTGCTTTAGTTAGATTTAGGTTTACTTCAAGTTAAGTTAAATTTAGGTTTACTTCAAATTTTTCTTTAGTTAGATTAGAAGAAATTAGAAGTAATTTTATTATATATTTGTGTTTTGTTTTTCTAATGAATAATTATTTTTTTATTTGATTATTGAAGAAATAGAAGGTAAAGCAAGATCTTTGTATTCACAATTCAGAAATATTAAGAGGCAAGGTTGTTGAAAGGATTTATCTCCTTGGAAAGGTGCGTCTAATTTATAAGTGTTAATTTTTCTGTTATTTCTATTTTCTTACATGTTTTCTTAATCGTTTTAAACTTAACCCTAAAATTATGTAATACTTTAATGTTTAAAATATATATTTAGAATGATTTATAATTTTGTATATAGGTAGGTAGGTAGGTAGAAATATTTAAGATAAAAAAATTGAAACAATCAAAAGTCTTGAACATAATATTTAGAATGCAAAATGCACATTATCATGTATTTCTCATATTTATTTTATTATTCAAGTTTATTTAAATTTCTTTTTGAAAATATTTTTCTTATAATCTAATTTCAGCATGAAGAGAACAAATCATAGAGACATTTCAAGTTTTTTTACAAAAAAACTTCAAAAAGATACCGGAAGTGTCTCTACTCCAAATCTTTCACCATCTCAAGCAAGTTTGCAAGCTTCCTCTCCATCAAACAATGATTCTTCTTCTGATGAACATGGAGAGACTCAAAATATCCCTCAAAATCAAGATAAACATGTTGAAGCTAGTTCAGTTCATATGGATGAAGTATCGATTGATGATGGGAGATTAAGTGAATTTGATGTTACTAATCTTCCACATGATCCGAAGAAAAGGAGAAAAATAAGTGATTTCCATCCAAATGATAGAGATATAGTTAGAAGAGAATATATCCAAAAACAACCTTGTCAACCTGGTAATCATGAGTTTCCTAAAACAAATATATCAGGAAAAAATCATCGTTTTAATCCTAATTGGTTTCAAAAGCATGACTCTTGGCTTGAGTATAGTGTTGAGAAGGATGCAGCTTTCTGTTTTGTGTGTTATTTATTCAAGGATGATAATACATCTGGGGAGATGCTTTTGTTGGTTTAGGTTTTAGAGCTTGGAATAGAATTGATGCATTTGTTAAGCATGTTGGTGGACATATGAGTGCACACAATCAAGCATTAGGGAAGTTGAATGATTTCAAGAATCAAAAGACTTCAATTTCATTAGGTTTCTCCAAACAATCTAATGAATACACAAGTGCTTATCGTTTGCGATTAGAATCTTCTCTTACATGTTTGAAGTGGCTTTTGCTTCAAGGGTTGGCTTTTCGTGGCCATGATGAAAGTGAGAAATTATTGAATAAAGGTAATTTTCTTAAACTCTTGCAACTTCTTTCGGTGCATAATCTTGAATATAAAAAGTAGTTTTGAAAAATGCTCCCGGTAATTGCCAATTGATAGCTCCTTCAATTCAAAAGGACATAGTCAATGCTTGTGCAAAGGAGACAACTAAAGCAATTATAGAAGAACTTGGTGATGGGTTTTTTTTCAATCCTTGTTGATGAGTCTGCGGACATATCTGATAAGGAGCAAATGTCACTTTGTTTGCGGTATGTTAACAAAAAGGGAGAAGTTCAAGAGCGTTTTCTTGGTATTTTGCATGTTGCTAATACTACTTCTTTGACTCTAAAAGCTACAATTGATTCATTGCTTATGGAACACTCTTTAAGCCTTTCTAGTGTTCGAGGTCAAGGTTATGATGGAGCTAGCAACATGCGAGGTTCAATTAATGGCCTTAAAACTTTAATCTTGAATGAATATCCAAGTGCATATTATGTTCATTGTTTTGCCCATCAACTTCAATTGACACTTGCTGGTGTTGCTCAAAAGAATAGAGATGTTTCTTGGCTATTTGGTGATGTTCTTGCACCTTTGTTGAATTTTGTGGGTGGTTCACCTAAAAGGAAAGAATTTCTCCGAGAAAAACAAGCTAAAAATGTTGTGGAGGCATTATCTTTGGGTCAATTAGAATCGAGAACTGGTTTAAATCAAGAGCTTGGTTTGAGTAGGTCTGGAGATACTCGTTGGGGGTCGCATTTTAAAATGATCTTGAATGTGATTTCTTTGTATCCTACAATCCTTGAGTCACTTGATGCCATTGGAGAAGTTTCTGACTGGAATGACATGAACAAAGCTGAGTCACTTACTCATTTAATGATGTCATTTGATTTCGTTTTTGTGGCACACTTGATGTTATCTATATTTGGGATTACAAATGAGCTAAATTTAGCTTTACAAAGAAATGAGCAAGACATTGTGAATGCGATGTCTATAGTTGATGTAACTAAAGTGAATCTTCAAGATTTGAGAGATAATGGATGGAATGATCTCATGGAAAGAGTTACTTCATTTATGATTAAGCATGGAGTGAAGATTCTTGCTATGAAGGCAAATTATTTTATCCGAGGGAGGAGTCGTTATCGTGGAAGTAAGCAACCAGAAGTGACAAATCTCCACCATTTTCAGGTTGAAGTGTTTCTTTGCGTGATTGATTTACAATTGCAAGAACTTGAAAATTGATTTAGTGAGGTAAGTAAGGAGTTACTTGTTTGTATGTCTTGCTTTCATCCCTCTAATCGGTTTTCTTCTTTTGACAAAAAGAAACTACTACGACTTGCTTTCATCCCTCTAATCGGCTTTCATCCCTCTAATCGGTTTCATCCCTCTAAACTGAATTATTGTTTTCTGAATATTCACTGGGAAATTTCATTGCTGATATTCGGAATGATGAGAGATTTTGGGATGTGAAGAACCTAAATAAGCTCTCCATCAAACTTGTTGAGACAAAGAAGCAAGAAATTCATTCTAGAGTCTACTTTCTTTTGAAATTAATATTACTTCTTCTTGTGGCAACTTCGACAGTAGAAAGAGCTTTTTCAGCAATGACAATCGTGAAAAGTAAATTGCGTAATAGCATGGGAGATCAATTATTAAATGATTGTTTGGTTACTTTTATAGAAAAAGACTTGTTTGTAGATGTTAGCATGGATACTATTTACGACGATACCAAAATATGAGAACTCGTCGTGAACAATTGTAGACATTTTTTATGTACTAGTACTTTGTAATTTGAATTTCTTATAAATTTAGAATGTAGCTTTTGATGACTTATTTAATTTACTCTTGGCTTATATGTTATTATATTAATTATCGGTTAGTGAACTACCAAATTTATATTTCTAGATCCACCCCTGAGTGTGTTCCAACGGTGCAACGTTAATGCATGAAATGTAACAATGCAGTAAACCTTTTTATTTAAAATACATTTGTTTCAAGTAGCAGTAAAGTTTATTTTAATTCTTTATTTACCCTCCAACCACACTCCAGTATTTAGTTTCCCTAGTGCGGTATCATGTACATGCATTAACCTGAGCCCATTGGGCGTGGTACCATCCTAAGGGAATACCTTAGAATACGGGCAGCCCTAGCCGAAGCATAGGAGCCGAATATGGGTGGACCTAGCCGAAGCATAGGAACCGAATACGGGCAGACCTAGCCGAAGCATAGGAATTGAAAATGGGCAAACTTACCTGCTGGATCAGGGTTGAGCCGTCAGCAACTTCATATCATTTCCCCAGTACCCTAGTGAATCAGATCATTAATAGTTCATTAATCAATAACAATATTTTCAGTGATACATTATCCATATAACATGTTTGTCATATCGGGTGCATAGACATAAATCAGAAAAACAGTACCGTCATGATAAATTTATAAAACATGTCATGTTCCTGTGAATTCAAGTATGTCATTCATGTGCACGTGATCGGTATTATAACATATAAATCAGTATGCAAAAACAGTTGTGTAGCACACATGGAACACACTAGGTGGAACAGTTTATTCCTTGGAGATACTTGGCATTCACGGAAGGGAACACATTAAACTTTTGACAATTCAAACGGATTTTGGAAACGAAGTCCCTATAAAAAAGGGAGTTCGTACTGACGGTTCAAACTAGATATTCAGGAGATGGTACATCAAGATCTTTGAGAGTTTAGATATATCATGAGCGATTTACTCATTAAAGCCTACAAGGGTATTATAGTCATTTTATCACACATTGGCATTTTGGTAATTTATACCAACAATGCGTAAAAAGTGGCTCGAAAATTCTTTTTGCTCATCAGGTTTCCAACCAAGCATTCAGAGGTTTCCATGTTAAGATTTTTCACGATATTAGATACATTGAGGACTATTTTGATTACTTTGGCCAATGAGGGCATTTTGGTCATTTAACTATCAAGGGCGATTTTGTGATTTAGCCTAATAATGAAGAAATGATGATTTACAGTATTTAAGATTTCCAGGAGTTTATCGAGCCTCCAAAACCATTCGAACTAACATATCCCAACCTTGTAGTACTAACCAACCCTTCTAAAGTATCCGGCTGTATCATATATCTGAACGGTTGTTTTCATATTTCACCACAAGACTTGTCGCAGAGTAGTCGAACTTATGTTCTGTGCGGAAATACTTCCAACCTTATATTGATATCATGAGTGATTGACATACCAGAGTCATGCTTCAACCCTTAGGGGCATTTCAGTCATTTTCAGCTTTATTGGCATTTCTAGAATTTTATCAAAGGTAATTTACTTATTCCAATCAAGGGGGTATTTCAGTCATTTTGACGTTTAGAATATCCCCCATTCATGTCAATCGAACCATATATAGTATTTCAATCAATTAAGTACCCGTGGGTGTTTCAGCCATTCAAGTAATTTCGGTACCTCTGACCACTTCATTCATTAAAGAACTCAAAGGTTTATCCATCATTTTTAGTTAATTTGCAAACCTCGGTGTCCGAAGATACTTCAGTCTTTTTGGTTAATTCGATCATTCCGAGTAATTAACCATAACAGTATTTCCAATACTTTTAGTCATTTCAGTCAATTCAGTATTTTGAGTCGCTTGATTAATTCAGAGGTACGAATAGTTTCCTGTAAATATATATTCAGAGATTCATTCCAAATTCAAGGAAACTTAACACCTTACAATCTTGAAGGTTTAAATATTGTTACCATAACTTTCTAAGTTTTTCGAGGTTTTCAGATGAATCATGTTGTTTTACCATATCTAACGTAGATTTCTAGATCGCTTCCAATTCCAAGGGTATTTTAGTCATTCTAGTACCTTAAGAGCATTTTTGTAATTTTATATCCAAATATTTTTAACATTTGATCATTTGACATTGATAATCGGATTTGGAGATTAGTTGCCTTATTAATCATTTATTGAACTCCAGATCCTTACTTTATTAACTTTCTCGTTCGAGCATTTTAATCTTATCCAGGTTATCATACTCAATTTGATATCCGGCTTGACTTAAGCAGAACTAACATCACCCCACATCATATTTATACATGCATTAGCCGAATACCGACATGTTCATAAAGCATACAAGAGGTAGTAATATATTACCTTTAATCATCGCTATATCGGTCAACCATGATACTCCATTCGATCACTCTTGAATCCGAATGCAATGTCCTCAACATCCCGAGTACAAGGAACTTTGAATACCTTCAATCGCACAAATTCCAATTTCAGTCCTTATTCATATTGCTCATAATTGATTATTAAAATACATAAGCAAACTCGAGTTCAAGGTCCAATTCGGAGGCTTTTGGGTTAGAATTTCATGAAACGGGCATCAAAATTAGACTCAAGACGTCAAAAAACATAAAACGAGAGCTTTCGGAAAAAAAGTTGACTTTTTGGTCAAAGTCAACACTGACGTCAGCAACCAAAGTCAACACTTATGTCATGCTGACGTCATCAGTCAAAGTCAACTGTAACACCTCGGGTTTAGGGGTCGGATGTTACTCGGGTAAATTAGGTTTGAGTTGTGGGCTCGTTTTAAAATTTAATTAAGCTTTGGTTTAAATTAAAAGGATTTGAAATTCATTAATTGCAAAATTGTAAATATGTAAAAGAAGGAAAATAAGATGAGTAAAAGAAGCTTTTTGAAAGCTTTTCTCATCTTCTTCATTCCACCATTTTTATTTCACGTCAAAAACCACAAACCTCCCAAGTTACTATTCCATCAAATCCCTCCCTCGTTTCAAGTGATTTTAACGAGGTAAACACATTTTTGACTTTCCTCTCTATTCCGAACATTTCTATGGTTTTAGATTTTCAAAAGCACCATCTTTTTAGTTCAAGTTTTCAAAGTTTGAAGAAAAGTATGAAACTTTAATGGCTTCTTGGGTTGTTTTTGAATTGTAGAGTTAAGTTTTGAACTAATCTTGCCCTAAGGTACATCATATCTCAATTTGGTTGGTTTTTGTTAAGAATCCCGAAATTGGGGTTTAGGATATTTTAAAAGTGTCAAAACTTGGTTTTTAGTGTGGTTTTATGTTGGAGAGTGGGGCTGATGTTATAACAATGTTAGGGAGATGTTTTGAAGATGTTTGGAGGTGTTTTGGGTATTGGAATTAGTAGTTTTCTGCTGGGTTATTAGGGAGTACGAAAATGAAGAAGTTTAGTTAGCTCATGGGTTGGAAATGTGGTAAATGGGTCTTGAAATTGTATCTTGATTGTGACAGTGGTTTTGGGGTTGAATGATTGAGTAAATTGTTGTTTTTGATTGACTAGAATCAAGGGAAACCATCGGAGAAGCTTCAGGGACTATTTCGGGGAATTTAGAGACTTGAGATTGGTGTTTGGCTTCCGGTTGGGTTTCATCGGTGAATAAAAATGGTTTGAACTTGATTTGATTTCGAAATGGGTTCTTAGGGGTTTGGGTGGAGCCTCGAAGGCTAACCTAAACCCAAGTGTAAGCTTACTAAACTTTACATTGTTTGTCAAGTGTTGGTGCATGAACAATTGTTGTGATGATTGTGTAAATTGTGGAATTGTCTTTACTTCCGTTTGTTGTTGTGTAGTCGTTGTTGGTGTCGAGCCTCACGTGATGGTTTTCATAACTAAGGTGATGTGTAGTCCCACCGGTAATGACTAGTAGAAGAGTACGTTGATGTGTAGTCCCATCGGAAAACTACTAGTCGAAACAGTGATGCGTAGTCCCATCGTGTTTTGGGTTGTGCTTGTGCAAACCTTGTAATTGTGTTGTTGTGCTTCATTTCGTGCATATAAGTGGTTTACTTATCTTTTAAGAAATGTGTTTTGAAAACTGCATTGCTGATGAGTTTTTAGAGCTTCGCTCACTAAGCTGTCAAGCTTACGCTCTCCTTTTTCCAACATGCAGATCGTTAGAGTTCGAAAGGCAAGTGGGCGAGAGAGGAGCTTTTTGGAGTTCTCGAGTAGCTCAAGTATGATTTAAGTATTTTTAATAATGCCTAGACAATGGGGGTGCAGACTTGTATGGAGTTGGTGTCAAACTCTTTAGCTTGATCTTGTTGATGTTCTAGCATGTTGAGTGATGATGTTATGTTGAGTATGTTATGCTTATATGTCGTGGATTGTAAACCATGTTTATTTTGTTGTTTAAATGCCTTGTGTTTGAAGGCTTAGGACCATATTCCATGAATGCTATGTGTGTTTGTTTAAAGGCATGTAGACTTGATATGAATGCATTTTGGGTGAATGCTTGAATTCTTTTATGGATGGCTTTTCATGTATGTTAAGTGTTCGAACATGGTTGTAGTAGGGTGTATGCCTCTAGAGTATGTATTTCCATGTTGTGTCTTGAATCATGATGTTTGAGGCATGTTGGGGACGTTTAGAGATGCCTATAACTGTTTTTAGAAACACACAGACATCAGGCATTTCGGAATGGGTAGGGTTGTTTTGGAACGGGTGTGGTTCTAGGGACACCCATATCGGAACGCGTTCTAGTACGGTTTGGCTACTGTGTACCCCTGTTCTGATACGCGTACCGAAACGTTTTGGCTACTGTGAGGGCCTGTTCTGGAACGTGTTTCGGAACGTCTAGGCGAAAAAGGACCCCGTACCGAAACGGAGTGGGCCGTATCGATACGGGTAGTCTGGCTTTCAAAACTAGGGCTCGTGTATCGAAACGGGCAAGCCTGTTTCGAAACACAGGCCTATGATTTGGGCTTTGGGCATCTTTGGAGGTCCTCTAGTGTTGGGCTTGGGTCCGGGTAGTTGTGTGCTTTCTCGTGAGCCTTGTTTGTAGTCGTTTATGTTTGGTTTGGCCGCGTACGTAATGAAATGGATTAACTCGAATACATGGTAAATTTATATTAACTTATGTTTCGTCTACAAAGTCTTGTCTTGTTTATCCGCTGTCGTTTCACACATAGGATTTAATGATCCATCTAGACAAGATAATTTAAGAAATTTTTCTAGGGTTGCTAACCGAAGGGGAGCCTTAACAGGTTTCACTTCGGTTTTCCCCGTGTGACCTGCTCGGACCGGTCAGTCGTCCAGACCGGGACGAGGGGTTACATCAACAATGACGTCAGCAGTCAAGTTAACGTTGACGTCATGCTGACATAACTGATTAATCGGGTTGACTCGATGAGTTGACTCACTGGGTTGACTCGGTCAAGTTGATTCACTGGGTTGAATCGGTCGAGTTGACTCACTGAGTTAACTCGGATAGCTGACTAGGTTAACGGGTCGGGTACGAGTCAACGGGTCAAGTTTGGGCTTAGACCAAAACATGCCGGTTCGAAAGGCTCGGTTCGAAGAACACCGCCACAGGCGACCGAAAATTGCATGCGACGGCGCGTGCTCACCACGCGGGGCCAAAATCGGCTAAAAACACCGCAAAACGTAGAGAACAAACTCCTAAATTCAAATATGATCCTAACCAAACCTAGATTTAGGCCGAAACCTTGTCGTTTCCTACCAAAATGAAAGGATAACACGGTTGGACTACCGTAGCTCCGGTGGTGGCTTAAACGGTAACGGGCGGACGCTCAATGGACAGGGTTTTGCTAAGCTCAGCCAGGGGACGACAACGGCAGTGATGACGTCTCAAATGAACGGCCACGATGGACGAAAAATATGAGAAACCGAAAGGAGACTCATAGTTTTCCGTCGAGTCTTCAACCAAGGTTTAACAGCAAATGGTGGTCCCTCTGTGCGAGTGGGGGCTGTGGTCGTGATCAGTGCAAGGCGGCAGTTAAGTTGACGGTGGCGGTGATGGCCACGACCGGGCGGTGAGGCGGTGAGGTACGGTGGCCGGGTTGATGTTCGGGGAGGTGAAGAGTTTTAGAGGAAGCCTCTAGAATCTGATATCATTTTTGGATCTAGGATGGGCATTAATTATGGATAGGGTTTGGTTCTATCTTATTTATTTTCGTTATACCCTTCAGATATAGCTTAACAATAAATCATGGTAGATTCTCAACGTGGATAGCCATAGCCCTGATGGCTAAGGCTTTTGTTTATGATTCCAAGGGTCAAGGGCTCAAACCCTACAACCCACCATTATTCATTTTCTTTTCTCCTTTCTTTCTTTCTCCCCCATTTTTTAAACTTTAGTCATATTTTAATATGGGTGTTACAACTCTCCCCCCTAAAAGAAATTTTGTCCTCGAAATTTACTAGTCGTAGAAATGCAAAAACTGCTCTTACCACCCTTCTTGTACTAAAACTTATACATTAGAATATCCTTGTCTCTCGGGGCTATTAGACAATCGCGTTTTAATCTGGTTGTGTCCCCAGTCACTCGGACTGTCTTTGGACCCAAAGTCATCTCATCATACATCTTGGACCAGCCAATCAGAACACAGTATCTAAATCCATATCGAACTTCATATGGTGCCAAGCAAATACTTGTATGATAACTTTTATTATAGACGGTCTCAGTCAAGGATAAGAACCTTTCCAACTACCATAGAAGTCAATCATAAGACTAAGAAGTCTTACATTGGTTACCTCACTTAATCAGATATTTATTCTCAATTTGAATCAGGCCTTCAATTTCACATACATTAAGCATATCAAGTTCTTTATCCAAATTCAAATTCATCATGTTAATCCAAATCATAGACGAACATTACCGACATTCCTTGCCAATACATATCGAGCTATTATGGACAGAACGATCAGATGCACTTATTACATGAAAAGATTAGACATCAGAGTCTCGGCTTGATGGAGTACAATTAAGATCTAAGGGCATGTATAGACCAGACACCCTATGATAGATGATCGGCCAATCTACCCAGAATGACGCAACTCTAAGCTCTGATACCACTAAATGTAACCCCCTAGATTTGCCTATGTGTTACCACGGATCCTATAGAGTCACATTAGAGTCACAAGAGCGACTCACAGTAAATATATACATAAAATATTTTTTTTTCTCAAAACACTTATTAAACTGCAAAACAAATTTCTGTTTAACATACCCTTTCATGAAATCATTTAAACATATAACAAGATTTCAGAAAACGTTTTACAGACACTATCATAAAATAATACATGACGTACATGCCCACTAACTGTATAGTATCGTACTCCAAAAGCGACACCGAGAGAACTCCGAACGCTGATGTCAGGCATAATACCATGATATATTCTTTTAAAATGTGATGGTAAAAACAGCGTGAGCTTGGAAAAGCTCAGTAATACAAAACTACCAAAAGATGCTATAAGCTCATGTAGATATATGGTAGGCATAATATTTTCATGATGTTCCACGTAGTAATAGTCTTCATTTATGTTCTACTATTTCGAGGTTGCATCATACTTGAGAATAACAATATTTGTTCTTTATTCAAACCTCAAGAATTAGACGGGAATTATATAGGCTGGTACCATACGAAGGTGGAATCAGAGAGTTTAGTGTCTAGTGTGTTCCAACGGTGCAATGTTAATGCATGAAATGTAGCAATGCAGTAAACCTTTTTATTTCAAATACATTTGTTTCAAGTAGCAGTAAAGCTTATTTTAATTCTTTATTTACCCTCCAACCATACTCCAGTATTTAGTTTCCCCAGTGCGGTATCATGTACACGCATTAACTCGAGCCCATTGGGCGTGGGTACCATCCTAAGAGAATACCTTAGAATACGGGCGGCCCTAGCCGAAGTATAGGAGCCGAATACGGGCGGACCTAGCCGAAGCATAGGAACCGAATACTGGCGGACCTAGCCGAAGCATAGGAACCAAAAACGTGCGGCCTTACCAGCTAGATCAGGGCTGAGCCGTCAGCAACTTCATATCATTTCCCCAGTACCCTAGTGAATCAGATCATTAATAGTTCATTAATCAATAACATTATTTTCAGTAATACATTATCCATATAGCATGTTTGTCATATCGGGTGCATATGCATATATCAGAAATACAGTACGGTCATGATTAATTTATAAAACATGTCATGTTCCTATGAATTCAAGTATGTCAGTCATGTGCACGTGATCGGTATTATAACATATAAATCAGTATGCAAAAACAGTTGTGTAGCACACATGGAACACACTAGGTGGAACAGTTTATTCCTTGGAGATACTTGGCATTCACGGAAGGGAACAAATTAAACTTTTGACAATTCAAACGGATTTTAGAAATGAAGTCCCTATAAAAAGGAGAGTTTGTACTGACGGTTCAAACCAGATATTTAGGAGATGATACATCAAGATCTTTGAGAGTTTAGATATATCATGAGCGATTTACTCATTAAAGCCTACAAGGGCATTATTGTCATTTATCACACATGGGCATTTTGGTAATTTATACCAACAAGGCATAAAAAGTGGCTCGAAAATTCTATTTGCTCATAAGGTTTCCAACCAAGCATTCAGAGGTTTCCATGTCAAGATCTTTTACGATATCATATACATTCAGGACTATTTTGATTACTTTGGCCAATGAGGGCATTTTGGTCATTAACTATTAGGGGTGATTTTGTAATTTAGCCCAATAATGAATAAATGATGATTTACAATATTTAAGATTTCCAGGAGTTTATCGAGCCTCCAAAACCATTCGAACTATCATATCCCAACCGTGCAGTACTAACCAACCCTTCTAATGTATTCGGTTGTATCATATATCTGAACGGTTGCTTTCATATTTCACCACAGGACTTGTCACGGAGTAGTCGAACTTATGTTATGTGCGGAAAAACTTCCAACCTTATATTAATATCATGAGTGATTGACATACCAGAGTCATGCTTCAACCCTTAAGGGCATTTCAGTCATTTTTAGCTTTATTGGCATTTCCAGAATTTTATCAGAGGTAATTTACTTATTCCAATCAAGGGGGTCTTTCAGTCATTTTCACGTTCGAATTATCCCTCATTCATGTCAATTGAACCATATATAGTATTTCAATCAATTAAGTACTCGTGGGTGTTTCAACCATTCAAGTAATTTCGGTACCTCCGACCACATCATTCATTTTAGAACTCTAAGGGTTATCCATCATTCTAGTTAATTTGCAAACCTCGGTGTCCGAGGATACTTCAATCTTTTTGGTCAATTCGTTCATTTCGATTAATTAACCATAACAGTATTTCCAATACTTTTAGTAATTTCCGTCAATTCAGTATTTTGAGTCGCTTGATTAATTCAGAGGTACAAATAGTTTCTCGTAAATCTATATTCAGAGATTCATTCCAAATTCAAGGAAACTTAACACCTTACAATCTCAAAGGTTCAAATCTTGTTACCATAACTTTCCAAGTTTTTCGATGTTTTCAAATGAATCATGTTGTTTTACCATATCTAGCGTAAATTTCTAGATCGCTTCCAATTCCAAGGGTATTTTAGTCATTCTCGTACCTTAAGAGCATTTTCGTAATTTTATATCCAAATATTTTTAACATTTGATCATTTGATACTAATAATCAGATTTGGGGATTAGCTACCTTATTAATTATTTATTGAACTCCAGATCCTTACTTTATTAGCTTTCTCGTTCGAGCATTTTAATCTTATTCAGGTTATCATACTCAATTTTATATCCGGTTTGACTTAAGAAGAGCTAACATCACCTCACATCATATTTATGCATGCATTAGCCGAATACCGACATGTTCATAAAGCATACAAGAGGTAGTAATGTTACCTTTATTCATCGCTATATCGGTCAACCATGATACTCCATTCGATCACTCTCGAACCCGAATGCAACGTCCTCAACATTCCGAATACAAGGAACTTTGAATACCTTCAATCGCACAAATTCCAATTTCAGTCCTTATTCACATTGCTCATAATTGATTATTAAAATGCATAAGAAGACTCAAGTTCAAGGTCCAATTTGGAGGCTTTCGGGTATAAATTTCACGAAACGGGCATCAAAATCAGACTCAGGACGTCGAAAAACATAAAACGAGAGCTTTCGGGAAAAAGTTGACTTTTTGGTCAAAGTTAACGCTGACGTCAGCAACCAAAGTCAACACTGATGTCATCGGTCAAAGTCAACGCTGACGTCAGTGGTCAAGTAAATTCTGACATCACCGATTAATCGGGTTGACTCACTGGGTTGACTCGGTCATGTTGACTCACTGGGTTGACTCAGTCGAGTTGACTCACTAAGTTAACTCGGATAGCTGACTCGATCAACTTGTCAAGTACGGGTCAACGGGTCGGGTCGGTCAATGGGTTAGGTTTGGGCTTAGACCAAAACAGGCCGATTTAGTTAGATTTTGGGCCGGTTCGGCTTGGTTCGAAGACCACTGTCACAGGTGTTCAGAAATTGCATGCGACAGCGCGTGCTCGCCACGCGCGGCCAAAATTGGCTGAAAACACCGCAAAACGTAGAGAACAAACTCCCAAATTCAAATATGATCCTAACCAAACCCAATTTTAGGCCGAAACCTTACCGTTTCCTGCCAAAATGAAAGGATAACACGGTTGGATTGTCGTAGCTCCGGTGGTGGCTTAAACGGTAACAGGCGGATGCTCAATGGACAGGGTTTTGTTCAGCTCGGCCAGGGGACAACAACGACAGTGATGACGTCTCGAATGAACGACCACGATGGCGGAAAATATGTGAAATCGAAGGGAGACCTATGGTTTTTCGTCGAGTCTTCAACCAAGGTTTAACGACAAATGGTGGTCCCTCTGTGCGAGTGGGGGTTGTGGCCGTGATCGGTGCAAGATGACGGTTAAGTTGACGGTGGCGGTGATGGCCACGACCGGGCGGTGAGGTACGATGGCCGAGTTAATGTTTGGGGAGGTGAAGAGTTTTATAGGAAGCCTCTAGAATCTGATATCATTTTTGGATCTAGGATGGGCATTAATTTTGGTTAGGGTTTGGTTCTATCTTATTTATTTGCGTTATACCCTTCAGATATAGCTTAACAATAAATCATGGTAGATTCTCAACATGGATAGCCATAACCCTGATGGCTAAGGCTTGGGTGTATAATTCCAAGGGTTAAGGGTTCAAACCGTACAACCCACCATTATTCATTTTCTTTTCTCCTTTCTTTCTTTCTCCCCCTTTTTTTTAAACTTTAGTCATATTTTAATATGGGTGTTACAATGAATGGTTGAGTTAAATTGAGTTCGAATCATTGAATGGAAGTTTTAGAAAACTTTAGGTGTTTCTGATTTTTCTTTGAGAAGGTAGACCTAACAGACCCTAGTGTGGTCATCAATGAAAGTTATGAACCACCTAGCTCCTGTAATGTTTTTCACTCGGCTGGCTCCCCATAAGTCACTATGAATTAAAAAGAATGGTTGAGACTGATTATAGGATTTTAGTGGGTATGTTACTCGGGTGTGTTTGGATAATTGACAGATTTCACACTTCAAGGAATCAATGTTTTATTTCTAAATAACAGTGGAAGGTGTTTTTTCAAGTACAAAAGTTCAGATGTCCTAGTCTACGGTGCCATAACATGATTGTGTCTTCCTTGGAAGTAGATAGAGCTAGCCTTTCTTGTCCATTGTCTTTATTCCAAACACAGACACCATCATCAACTTTAGCAGTGCCAATCATCCTCCCCGATTTCTATTCCTGTACCACACAACCATTTGTAGAAATTTCAGTGAGAACACTATCATCCTTAGTTACTTTACTGATTGAAAGTAAATTGCAGGACAAGTTTGGAACATGTAACACTTCATCAAGAGAAAAATTATTTGTTAATTGAATTTTCCCAATACCAGCTACATGTTAGTAAGAACCATCAACAATAGAGATTCGGGACTGATTATGACATGGTGTGTAGGTGTGAAACAAGGTGGAGTTACCTGTCATGTGATCAGAGGCACCCGAATCGAGTATCCAAGAGGATTGGTTGTTAGGTTCAAAAATACTGTTGAGAGCAATACCTTGAGTGGCTAAGGATCCATGAGCAGTGGTAGTGCCTAGTATCTTATGAAGAGCCTCAAGTTGATTTTTGGTTAGGTGAACATCAAGGACTTCATCTACAGCAGTGGAGGTGTTAGAGGACACTAGTGCAGCCTTATTTTCCTTCAGATTTTTCTAGGATAACCATGTAGTTTGAAGTATTTTTCCTTTGTATGTCCTACACGGTTGCAGTGGTTGCACCATGGCCTGGTCGAGCCTGAATCATTCCCAGCACGGGGCCTTTGTGGTTGAGGGCCTCTGGATATAAGAGTTGAGTTTTCAGTGGGACGGTAAGCATCAGTTGTCACAGGCTTAGGTTCCTTTAAATCTCCCATCATGACAAGCCGTCGCTTCTCTTCTCTTCTAACTTCTGCAAATGCTTCACCAATGGTTGGTAGGGAGGTTCTACCCAGAATTCTACCACGGACCTCATCAAGCTCTCGGTTCAGTCCTGCCAGAAACTCATAGAGACGTTCTTTGTTGACATGAGTCATAAACTTGGTATGTTCCTCCCCTTCTCCCTAGTCTGCCTCATAGTACATGTCCAGTTTGTGCCACAAAATTTTCAGATTATTGTAATACTGAGTTACTTCAAGTGTTCCATGTCGGATATCCTTCAACTTGAGTTTGATCTCAAATACTTGGGAGGCATATCCAAGATCTGAGTAGTTTTCTTTGATAGCATCCCACATATCTTTTGCAGTTTTGAAGAAGAGGTAGGTGCGACTAATATGGCCTTCCATTGAATTAATTAACCAAGTCATTACGATGGAGTTGTTGAGTTCCCACGTTCCATAAGTTGGATCTGTTTTGGCTGGTCGTAGAATATCTCCATTGATATATCCTAGTTTTCCACGACCACAAATCACCATAATAACCGATTGGGACCACTGTAGGAAATTTTTTCCATCTAGCTGATGGTTGGTGATTATAAGGGAGGAATTAAGATCCCCTTGAGAAGTTCCTTGATTGCTGTTTGAAATCATTTGTGAGGTTTTAGTCTCAGACAAAGTTTCGACAGTGTCATCCATAGGAAGGAATAAAATAGGAGGAAAGAGAGATTAAGAGAAGAGATGTTTAGGACGAGAGATTAGAGATGACAGGATCAAAAATCCTAAAGCTCCGATGCCATGAACAAACTTAGAAAGAAGATTGTTATCTTTTTCTAATTAGGTTACAATCTTTATAAGATGATCTAAGTACAAATAAGGAAATAATTTCCTAGAAACCAATAACTTCCTAAGAATTTGAGACTAATATTATATCCTACTATACAAGGTAATTACAAGGACTAAGCCAAGAATTATGTCCTTAATTTTAGGGATTCTAACAGTATTAATTGCATTTAATTATTGAAATTAAAATTTTAAATTGAGTATAATTCACTTCTTTTTTTCGTATAAATCTTTCATTTCTTACTATTAATTTTAGGGTAATTATACTATACATCGGCGGTGGAAACATTTTGTTTCCAAAAATGCTCTAATTTTAGGGGTTGGGAATTCAATTTAGGGTTCATAATTTAGGGCTTTAGGTTTATGTGCTTAGAATTTAGGCAACATGGTTTGAATTTAGGTTTATGTACTTAGAATTTATAGTTCACATTTTGTAAGTCTTACACGTTTTTTTTGGATCTTTGGATGAGTGAAACGGATGACTGAGATTAACAGTAGAATATGTGAAGATTATCACTTGAAAAAAAATTAAGGAGCTAATCTCAGCCATTCATTTCCCCCATCCAACGATCCAAAAAAATGTGTAAAACTTAAAGACTTTTACATTGTGTAAGTGGATCCTAACCCACTTATGTGTGTGTGTATATGTGCGTGCCTGTGTGTGTGGGTGGGTTTAAGGTTTAGAATTTAGGGTTAGGGTTTAAAATTTATTTATTTTTGTATTTTTTAGTGTGGGGCATATAAATGGACATAATTAAGGGGCAGAGAATTTTTGTTCATGTCTATTATCAGCAGGAGATTCAAAGGCAGACCACCTCCTCTGTAGCCTAAGATCTTTGTAAAACTTGTTTATGAGCTCCTTCGCCGCGAAATCCACTTGACTATCATCGTCATCGATCATCTTTCAATGGGAACGACGAGTCCGTCATCCTCATTTGTCTCACCAAAAGACTTCGTCCAAACCCCAGAAAAGTCATTGGCGACGCCGACTCTCCTGTGCGGCCTCATTGTTCAACATCTCGAGAACCTTTTACACCACGAAGACCATCATAACATCGCCATATATGTAATTAGAGTTATAGTAGTGGTGGTAGTGTTTGTGCTTGTTGTAAAAGGCCGGGTTGTTGCTGCAGCTGAACTCGTACTCCCGTTTCGACATGAAGGACAGAACGTTGTCGGGCCGAAAACTCGAGAAAGACAGATGGTGGTAGTGATGGAAGAAGAGGTTGTTCTTTACCATGAAGAACATGATCCATATAATGTCCCATAGATTCTTTGCTACAACTAGTGAGCTTGTCGGGTGATTCTAGGGTAAGGCTAAAATGAGACGGATTTACACAAATTCTTACTAAATTGGTAAGGATTTGTGTAACTACACAAATCCTTACAATCTATACAAATTCTTACCCAAATGGTAAGAATTTAGGTTATAATATAAGAATTTGTGTAATTACACAAATGATTACCTAAGGCAAAATCTACACAAATTCTTACCAAGTTAATAAGAATTTATATAGTTACACAATTTCTTACCATTCATACGCAAATTCTTACAAAAATGGTAATAATTTATGTAGTTACACAAATTATACCTCATTTTAGCCTTACCCTAACCCCTCTCATTTTAGAATTTTCTGGTTTGTCTCCATTTCAGTCTTTGTGTTTCGTAAGAACCTTTGGGGGTAAATTTTGAGCTCTTTGCAATGGACGAAGAGATGCAGAGCAGTGTATATAAAGGACTGGAAATAATTATTTATTAATCAAGATTAATAATTTTAACAAGTAATTAACCGGTTGGTCCAAGTAGTAAGCAACTTGATATCGTTTAAGCAGGTCTCGAGTTCGAGATTTTGTGTATGCAGAAAATCTCAGCTGCAAGACTCACACACCAAATTCAAGTGTGTGATACGAGTCGGTACAGATTAGTCAAGGCCAAGCCTAGAAAACTGAGAGGGCAACAAAAAATAATTTAAATAAGTAAACAATCCCCACTCTCCAATGTTGTGCGTTCTTTATACATAAAGCGAAAAGTCTTCCATGGTCATGGGTGCAGTGGGAGTTCTTGGCGATTGTGGATGACTTTGAGCCAATTTTTTAGGGACTTAAATGAAAAGAATTAAAATTAGAGGGACTAAAATGAAAATTTTCAAAAAAACTGACACAATTTTACTGTATTTGTGCAATTATACTGAATTATGAAATAATTCATTTTGGTCATTGGGGATAAAACTAAAAGGATCTAATTTAAAGGAAATTAAGATTATAAGGATCAAAAAGAAAATTTTCAAAATTTACTGTAATTGTGTAATTATACGTGGGTGAGTGCGTGTTTGCGCATACGTGCGCGCCTGTGTACACGTGCGTGTGTGACTGCGTGCATGTGGGTGCGTGCTTGCGCGTGTATGTGTGTGCGCGTGTGCGTGTATGTGAACATGACTCCCTTTTTTTGTTGCCCTCTTAGATCTTCGGGACTTTGTCCTGACTAATCCAGACCGACTCGCGTCGCACACCTGGCTTTGGTGGGTGAGTCTCCCAGTGAAAATTTTCTGCATACACAAGGTTTCGAACTCGAGACCCACTTAAGCGATACCAAGCTGCTTATCACTTGGACCAACCTCGTTCATTTGAACATAACTCCTTTTGATATGTTAGAAAATAACCATTATTCTAATTAATTTTATTTGCATGAACCATTTTCCATTTTTTTAAAATAATGGTCTTTCCCCCTAAATAACCCCAATATTTTCACTCCAATTGTACTTGTGTCACATCCGCAAAAAGGTGGCCATTTTCAACTTGACAATTTTTTCAACTTGGTCCTTGAATTTTTATTTGATCCATATTAGTTCCTAAACTTGCAACTTTTCCATTTTAGTTATGTTGATGAGTGATACTATGAGATTGTGATACATGAAATAACCTCAAAGTGTCACGTCATTAAAATGACAAAAAAATTCCAAGATAAAAGACTAACATGAGAAAAGTTTCCAAGTTCAAAGACTAGAAGTTACTTTATCACAAAAATTTACTAGCTAGCATCATGAGTTAAAAGAGGACATGTTAAGGAAAAAACATATACCGAAAAGAGGATATTTTGAGAATAATCAAAATGGAGCAACTTAGTGGGCCTCTACGATACTCAGATTTAGATTAGTCAGTTAATGAGTCGGATACTATATGATTATACCAAAAGAAGGATATTTTAACAAAAATCATGAGTATTTTAACTGAAATAGATAACGTTGTTGGCTATTGACTAACTAATGCTTTATAAATGTAAAGGATAAAATTGTGACAAATAGAAATATAGGGTCCAAATTCTAAATTTGAATATAGTAAAGGGATTAAAACCACAATTTGACCACTTGTGTATAAAGTTCTCACGCGCTTGTTATGGTTTTCCATGCGATAAGAGACTAGGAGTAGTGGTGGATTTTTAAAAAAAAATTCATTTATGTTATGAATATTTATCTAAGGAGTTTGACTTATTTATTATTAGGAATATTATCTCTATTAATTAGATTTTAATGTATTATGTACTTCTTATGTCTATAAATAGATGATTCATTGAAGGCATTGTATACAATTTTATTTTTGAGAATAATACAAATCTCTCTCTTTCTCTTATCTCTTTGTTCTTCTTGTTCTTGTTCTTCTTTATTTATTCACAACACGTTATCAGCACGACTCTAATCAACTGAGGTCTTCATTGTTTGAATCCAAAAGATGTTATTGGAAAGAATTCGATTCTAGGATAAACCAAAGATAAATTTTTTCTCTTCATTTTTTTAAATTACCGATTGTCTTTTTCTTTATATTTTAACTTATTTTTTTTAAAGTTTGGAAGTATGTTTGATTTTATTCGAACATTGGAAAGAGACAAATTTGTGGCTTCTCACAAACCAAAAGATAGATCGAAAGAGACAAAGAGATTGCGTTTGGTGTAAATTACGTGTGTTTTCTCTTGTTCCTAAAAGGGTTAATTAGCGGTATGCTTATTCATACTTTTACTTATATGATTATATTTGATATTTTTCATATTATTATTTATGTTATTTTATTTGGTAAAAGTTACTATTTTTAACCGTGTTTTGAGTTTTGCATGATATGCTTAAATGAGTTGGAAAGAGATGTGATATAAAAGGACTATGGGAAGCTATTTCGGTCATATGCTATGTCTCCATTGTCCACGAGAGAAAAATCAATATCGGTAAATTTTAATTTTATTTTTATTCTTTATATTATTATTTTAAAGTGCGATAAATCATGATGATTTTGAATTTACAAGAAGATTATTGTAAAGTCTATATTTACTCGAAAGTAATATTTCTTCTTCGTCGAAAAACTCGACCATAGACTTCTCCCAATTTCAAGTTACGAAAATTCGTCTTGAACCAAAAAAGTTTTATGGGAGGCATTCCTTGAAGTGAATGCAAAGCATGATGTTTATTTCATGCGATTATCAATGATGGGGCATTCCCTGAAGTGAATGCAAGCATGATGTTTATTTCATGCGATTATTGGAACTGTTTCATTCCCTGAAGTGAATGCAAACATGGTAAATCATTATTCAATTAGAGACATAATTTCGATATAATCCAAGTATATTGACTGGACATCCCGTTCTGCGAGGCTAATGGTCTCAAAGGAGGTTTTTAAATGACCTTGTGGATAGGTTTAACAATGCCACGTACGAGGATTAAATCTTTGTTCTCTGTGATAAGGATATGTGAAAAAGGTTTCAAAGGCCCACTGGCTCTACTCCATTCCCTGAAGTGATTGTGAGATTATATTATGGAAGGAATAAAAAACCACATGAAAAAATATACACATGAAAAAATATAGTCGTTTTAAGAATACTTCTACGCGTTGGTAGCGAAGTTATAAGGATGACAAGAGTGATAAAGATCATTCTAAGGAAGTGAAATCCTTTTACCAATGTGATGTTATAAACCATTGGTTTCGTACTTGTCAAACGCCAAAGTATTATGGACTTTATCCATAATCATGAATGATAAATGAAATAAAATATAAATAAAATTTGTTTATGGCGAAAATAATTATGGCGTTATTGGTCCAACTCAATTGGATATTGTTAATTTTCTCATAACCGTTGAAGGGAATAATTTACCATTTATTTTATTTCCCTTATAACCTCTAAAAGGAATAATTGATTTTTTTATTTTATTTTTTATGTTAATTCGTTTTATTTATTACTTATTTATGTTAGTTTGCTTTATGTTTATTTATTTCACACATTATTTATTTACGCTTTATGTTAATTTATTATTTGAAGAATATGATTACTTCCGGAATAAAATATACAATGAATTGTGACTATTTATGCCTAGAATTGTGGCTATTTATGCCTATCAGATAATGCAAGTACTCATATTGTACTTAAGCATAAGAAATATTTTTCCCATTTAAATGCAAGGGGAAATATGAGTAATATTTCTCAAAGTACTAAAATAGCAATGCTTCGGAAGAGCACTTGAAAGTTTATCTCTGATAGATAATCTGTAGAACTAATGTTTTGATATAATAATTGAAAAATGTTTTGGACTAATTTGAAAAGAATTTAAAACTTGTTTTTAAGTCCAAACAACTTGAAATTATGTTTGAGGTATTTTAAGAGGTTTTTGGCAAGGATTTTTCATGTTTTTAATAGCCAAACTTGTGTTTTCAGAGTACCCGTATCGATACGATAAACCCCCGTACCGATACCTTTTTGCCCCAGTTTGGCCACTGTCAAAACCCGTATCGATACAGGCCCTTGCCATATCGATACGGATCGGGATCGTTTCGATACGCCAGGTCAGCGTACCGATTCCATTTCAACTACCCCAACGGCTATTTCCCAACGGCCATTTAAATGTGAACCCGTACCGATACGCCCTCAAGCGTATCGATACGCCCAGGCTGGAAAGAGCCCAACGACTAGTTCATATGAAGGCCGTACCGATACGGTTCCACGCGTATCGATACGGATAGCTACAGAACAGCATTTATGAAGGGAAATAAAGTCCTCAACGGCTCCAATTCATCCCAACGGCTAGTAACGGCTACAAACTCAATTGGAAGTATAAAAGGGACCCCAAAGCATCAAGAGAAGGCCAATGCTCATATTGTCAAACATCAAATGATCAAAAAGTGTCTTAGTGCTTAAATTGTCAATTCTTGTATAGACAAACACTAGTGAGCCATAATTGTCAAATTTGCTCAAGTGTTTTAGGTTTTGGGTGAGTGCTTAATTGTGCAAACAAACACCTATTAGAAGGTTTTAAGTTTGCTTTCATTATCTCTTTGTAAATAGGGTTTTGATCAAGGCTTTGGGTAGAAGCTTGATCGGTTGTAAGGGTTTCCTCCTAATCCTAGAAAAGGGGACGAATCAATAGTGGATTGATAGAGAAATCCTTAGTGGGGAGCTAAGGTAGTGGATGTAGACCTTGGTTAGAAGGTTGAACCACTATAAATCATTGTGTCTTTTTATATTCTAGCTTCCACAACCCTTCCACCCAAAAATTCACCTCTCCACCACTTGGTGAGCTAAATTGGTTGATCGAATCGAGCCCCTAAAAACCCAACAATTGGTATTAGAGCTTGGCTTAATCGAAGAGGATTAACATCCTATTGAGAAGATCCGGCAAGCTTGATCACTATTTCATCAACCGGCTCAATGGCACAATCAATCGACAAACCGCCTTTCTTCGATGGAGACCACTATGCCCATTGGAAGACAAAGATGAAATTCTTCTTGAAGTCAAGAGATTACAAGCTATGGGACATAGTTGAAGATGGTCCGTTCGTGCCTCAAAGAAGTAAAGTGGAGTGGAGTGCCGACGATCGCAAGAAGATGAAGCTAAATTGCAAAGCCTTGCACATTCTATTTTGTACATTTGGTCCATCCATCTATGAGAAGATGTCTTCTCGTGAGAGTGCCAAGGAGGTATGGGACAAGCTTGAAGTCACATACGAGGGGACAAATGAAGTCAAGGAGAGCAAAATTGGGCTCCTAACCTTGGAGTATGAGAACTTTAAAATGGATCCGGAAGAGAACATCGAGAAGATGTTTGATAGATTCTCCACCATCACCAATGGTCTCAAAGGGTATGGAGAAGCCATTCGAGAAGAAAAGCTTGTTCGAAAGCTCATCTACTCACTTCCCGAGTCTTGGGACTCAAAGAGGACCGCCATCATCGAAGCCAAAAATTTGAAGACTTTGAAGCTTGATGAACTCATGGGGTCTCTCCTTACTCATCAAATCATGAAGAAAAACAAAGAGGATGAGAAGAAGAGGGAAGAAATTAGAGCTATGGGAGAGAAGAAACTCAAAGGGCTTGGCCTCAATGCAAGTGCCATGGCTCTCAAATCCTCCACTTGTCATCATGTCTACTCAAGTGAAGAGGAGGATGAAGATGAAGAGATAGTTCATCTCTTCAAGAAGTGTGCCCCGTTCATGAAGAAAGCCTTGAGAGAGCTTGAACGAGAACCTAAAAGAAAGGAGAGGGCAAGCACTTCAAGCCATAAGAAGAAGGCACATGTGGCTACTTGGAGTGAGGAGGACTCCACCGACGATGAACAAGCCAACCTTTGCCTTATGGCCATCGAAGAAGATTCAAGGGTAACTTCTAATTCATCTACTTCATGTTCTTATTCCTTTGATGAATTACAAGATGCCTGTGATGATTTGGTTTTAGATTTTAAAAGCCACATTTTGAAAAACAATAAATTGATTTCAAAGTTAAAAATTCAAAATGATTTGCTTTCTAAAACCAAACTTGAACTTGAAGCAAAACTTGAAGAGTTTGAATTAAAATGTTTTGATTTACAAAAATTGCTTCAAAATGTTCAAGAAGAAAAAGATTTGATTTCCAAAGAGCTTGAAAAGAAAAACAATTTTGGAAAATCAAATTTTTATGTTAGACAATCTAGTGCCCCTAGATTTATTAAAGGAAAATGTTTTAGAAGTATTTGGGTCCCTAAAGGACTTAGTACTTCAATTAAAAAGGATGACATTGAAAAATGGATTCCTAAGGGGACTAAAATTTGTGCAACTAACGTTTATGGATCCAAAGCAATTTGGATACCAAAAATTACTTGATTGTCTATTGCTAGGTGTGATGGAGATGTTCAACAAGTCAAACATTGAGGGGGAGCTCCATGCACACAAGGAAAAACACTTGAAGAAGGAAGGCTTCACATCGTCCCTTGAGTTCAAGTGTGGTAAAATCTAGTTGTTTTTGCTTTTATTTGATTTATCTTCTTTTATGTCAACTAGATGATCATAAATGTTGGGCTAACATTTTTAATGATGCTTTGAGTAAGGGGGGGTCATTTTTTTTAAACCAAATTCTTATTTATGTCAAAGTTTTTACCTCTATTGTTTTTTTGAACTTAATGTCTTAAATTCTTTTTGATATAACAAAAAGGGGGAGAAATGGTATGGTTTTGAAAAATTGAATTTCAAATGAATAAGGGAGAGCTTTATTTGATTTCATACATTTAATCTCTTATTCACATTTTTAAAGTTGAAGGGGGAGAATCCAAAACAATTTTTCAAGTGAGTTTTATTATATCAAAAAGGGGGAGATTGTAGAACTAATGTTTTGATATAATAATTGAAAAATGTTTTAGACTAATTTGAAAAGAATTTAAAACTTGTTTTTAAGTCCAAACAACTTGAAATTATGTTTGAGGTATTTTAAGAGGTTTTTGGCAAGGATTTTTCATGTTTTTAATAGCCAAACTTGTGTTTTCAGAGTACCCGTATCGATACGGTAAACCCCCGTACCGATACCTTTTTGCCCCAGTTTGGCCACTGTCAAAACCCGTATCGATACAGGCCCTTGCCGTATCGATACGGATCGGGATCGTTTCGATACGCCAGGTCAGCGTACCGATCCCATTTCAACTACCCCAACGGCTATTTCCCAACGGCCATTTAAATGTGAACCCGTACCGATACGCCCTCAAGCGTATCGATACGCCCAGGCTGGCAAGAGCCCAACGGCTAGTTCATATGAAGGTCGTACCGATACGGTTCCATGCGTATCGATACGGATAGCTGCAGAACAGCATTTATGAAGGGAAATAAAGTCCTCAACGGCTTCAATTCATCCCCAACGGCTAGTAACGGCTACAAACTCAATTGGGAGTATAAAAGGGACCCCAAAGCATCAAGAGAAGGCCAATGCTCATATTGTCAAACATCAAATGATCAAAAAGTGTCTTAGTGCTTAAATTGTCAACTCTTGTATAGACAAACACTAGTGAGCCAAAATTGTCAAATTTGCTCAAGTGTTTTAGGTTTTGGGTGAGTGCTTAATTGTGCAAACAAACACCTATTAGAGGGTTTTAAGTTTGCTTTCATTATCTCTTTGTAAAGAGGGTTTTGATCAAGGCTTTGGGTAGAAGCTTGATCGGTTGTAAGGGTTTCCTCCTAATCCTAGAAAAGGGGACGAATCAATAGTGGATTGATTGAGAAATCCTTAGTGGGGAGCTAAGGTAGTGGATGTAGACCTTGGTTAGAAGGTTGAACCACTATAAATCATTGTGTCTTTTTATATTCTAGCTTCCACAACCCTTCCACCCAAAAATTCACCTCTCCACCACTTGGTGAGCTAAATTGGTTGATCTAATCGAGCCCCACACAACTCAACATAATCGACTTGATATGATGTGCTATATTTTATATTTTTCATTCCTCGAAGTGAATGATACAAAGTACATATTTTCATTACCCGAAGTAAATGAAACAAAGCACATTTTGAAAGGTGCATAATTATGCATTTCTCGATTAAAATGCAAGGGAATAATGTGAGTACTATATCCGGAAGTACTAATATCACAAAAGGCTCTGGTTGAGCAAATATGTTATTGTCAAATGGAACTTTATTCCATATTCACAGTGCGTTATACTCGTCAAAGTCATAAAGAGACTTATTTAATTTTAAATATATTCACGGTAATGGATATCATATTGAGATCATTAGTCGATGGGATGTTGACTATCTCAATATTATGAGTATAAATCAAGGAAATAATAAAAACTTGAAAAAAGTTATATGCAATGTCATCCATAGTGTACTACAATAGAATTAGTACAAATTGAAGCTCATACTATTGTGAATCAGAAGTTTACTGATAATTTTATTATTTGGCAATGACCGGTTAGACCATCCCGGTTCAATTATGATGCGAAAATTTGTTGACGCTTTCATGTGATAATTTATTGAAGAGTTGAAATTTTCTTCAAAGTAATGTTTTCATGTGATACTTGCTATCAAAGCAAACTGATTATTCAATCATCATCAGCTTTGATAGATTGCGAATCTATTATTTTTTTTTGGAACGGATACACAGGTGATATATGTAGGCCCATACACCTTTCTTACAGTCCATCTAGATATTTTACGATTTTAATTGATGCGTCGACTAGATGGTCATATGTATCCTTGTTACTAATTCGCAACTTGGTATTTGCGAGGCTACTTGCTCAGTTGATAAAACTATGAGCACATTTTCAGATTACCTTATAAAGACAATTGGTCTTGATAATGCTGATGACATGTCATTTTATATGTATTATCACTAATTCGCATCAAGCCAAAAAATTATAATAAGTTCTCCCCATTATAAATGGTTTTTGGTCAGGAACCAAATATTTCTCATCTTAGATTTTTTTTAGTGTGCGGTATATGTTCTGATTGCTCCACCACAACGCACAAAGATGAGTTCTTAAAGGAGGTTGGGAATATATGTCAGATTCAAATTTCTCTTGATAATTAAATATCTTGAGCTTCTTATAGGGAATTTATTTACAACTCGATTTACTGACTATCATTTTAATGTGTCAGTTTTCCCAACGTTAGGGGGGGAGAAAATAAAATACCTGGGAAAAGAAATAAATTGGAATGAATTATCATTATCTTAGTTTGATCCACGTACTCAACAATGTGAACTATAAGTTCAAAGGATAATTCATTTAGCAAATCAATTGTCAGATGATTTTGCTGACCCTAATAGAGTGACTAAGTCACATATACCAACTATGAATGCTCTGTTTAAATTTGATGTCCCTGAAGGACAAATTCTAGTTGCTAATGAGTCTAACTTACGCCTGTAGCGTGGTAGACAAGTAGGTTCCAAAGATAAAAATCCTCGAAAAAAAAGGAAGGGAGCTATAGTTATGATGGTCTAATCGAGGAATCAATGAATTATGAAAATCTCAAGAAGAGATTAAAAGGTCTCCAATAGAGGCATTAACATGACTCAAGTACCTGATAATAAAGAGATCTCAATAGATTATGTCATGTCTGGTAATAAATGGAACTGAAATCAAATCGACGTCGATAATACATTTGCATGCAATATAGCACTAAAGATTTTATTTGATGATGTGGATCATGAATCATTGTCAATTGGACAATGTAAACAAAGAAATGATTGGCCAATATGGAAAGAGGTAATTGAGGCGAAACTAAGATCTCTTTCGAAAAGAGAAGTATTTGGGCCTATAGCTCGTATATTGAAATGTGTAAAGCTCGTGGATATTAATGAGCCTTTGTGAGAAAGAGAAATCAAAAGGAGAAATCACGAGATATAAGCTCGTTTGGTTGCAAAGATTCTCACAAAGACATGAAATTGATTATGAGGAAAATATATTTCTCGGTGGTGGATGCAGTTACTTTTAGATAGTCTGACAATAAATGAAATAACTCAGTTTTCCGCCTAATGGATGTTGTTACATCTTATTTGTATAAGCCTCTTGATAACAACATTTACATGAAGCTTCTGGAAGGATTTAGACTGCCAGAAGTAGTTAATTCAAGTTCTCGAGAACATTATTTAATTATATTGAATATATCTTTTATGGATTAAAACATTTTGGGCACATTTGATATAACCGCCCCATTGAATACTTATTAGCGGAAGGCTATAAGAATAATTTAATTTCCGAAGCATTTTATTAAGAGGTTTAGCTCTGGATTTGTCTTTGTTTTTATTCTGTATGTTGGTGATTCATTGAGACTCATGAAGAGATCTCCTTAACAATGAAATTCTTGTGCAGCAATCGACATACACAAAAAAATGTTTAAAGAGACTTTACATGCATAATGCATATTCGTTGATCACTATTTGGTTGTTAGGTCTCTTAATGTAAACAAAGATCCATTCTGCCCTCGAGAAAAATGTGATGATATTCTTGGTATAAAAGCACCATATATACATTAATTGATCTGGAAGCATCGTATCTTAGCTGGTCCAGAAATACTATCTAAGTGCTACGAGACCATTGTCTTTAAATAATTGCTATACATGAGGCAAAGCTGAAATATGTGTTTGGCTAAACATATCCAGAAGATATGTGGATTGCTTTCACAAGATAAGATGCAAACTATCTTATGTAGAGATAATGCAGAATTTATATCTCAAGGTGGATACACCAAATGTGATAAAACGAAACATATCTATTTAAAGTTTCGTCCCTCATGATCTTTAGAAGAATAATATTTGATGGATCATTTCAAGCAATAATTTGAATGATTTATCCACTAGTGCATACTCTATTTCAACATTTGAAGATTATATTCAAAATTGAATTATAAAGATTCAAAGATCTTATGTGATATTTTTATGAGGGGGAGTAAATACGCGTTGCACTCTTTTTCCCTTAACCGAGGTTTTGTCCCAATGAGTTTTTCTGGTAAGGTTTTTAATGAGGCAACATGTAATGCGTATTAAAGATGTGTGTACTCTTTTTCCTTCACTAATAAAATTTTTTCCCACTGAGTTTTTATCTTAGTAAGGTTTTAACGAGGCACATTATCTTCATAGACATCCAAGGGGGAGTGTTATGAATATTTGTCTATGTGGATGTCTATCATGATTAGAACTTTATCTAAGGAGTTTGATTTATTTATTATTAGGAATATTATCTCTATTAATTAGAGTTTAATGTATTATGTACTTCTTATGCCTATAAATAGATGATTCATTGAAGGAATTATATACAATTTTATTTTTGAGAATAATACAAATCTCCCTCTTTCTCTCATCTCTTTGTTCTTCTTGTTCTTCTTTATTTATTCACAACAATTTAGCTTTTTTTATTATTATTACTATTACTATTACTATTACTATTATTACTATTATTATTATTATTATTATTAATAAGAAAAGTTGCATGGAAATTACTAAAAGAACCCTTTGGTGCAATCGAATTACTAAGTATATCTTAGAGTTCAATGATTAGACGATATATAGTGCATCTCAAATGGGTTCAATCCTCACTGTCCAAGGTTGTATCTTGACCGTCCGTTCTGCATATTAAATAGCCCCATGGACCACCCATACTCAATTATGTATGAAATTTCAAAGTCTATCAACAAGGCTCATAAGTGATAACCACATTCAATATGTAGTTAGTGCCAAAGCATGGATTAAAGTTAAAAAGAGAAAAGTCGGTTGAGTATTAATTCGAAGGACAGTTTTTAAAAGTTATAGTTATATTCAAGGTTTATAGTTCAAGGTATGGTTTAAAAATGAATAAGATTTATAATTTAATATTTTAAAATTTTGCGAATTCAATGTTACTTGCTAATGAGAGTTATTATGTTAAAGCACTTTTCATTTTCTTTAAGAGAAATTCACAAAATATCGTTCGTCAAACAATCAATCAAGTTTCCAATAATAATATGTATTGTCTTGAGTTGAGGTTCTCTACTAAAGTTTTTCAAAAGCAATAGAAACAAGTGGTGCCATACACCCATAAAAATGTCCTATATGCACTAGGACATGAGTTCTAATCTCACCAACCATAAATTTTTCGAGTTTTTTCGACGGGTTTGGCTCTTTAGGCATTTTAGATAATTTTGAATCTATAAACTGGCTGTGACTCAGCAGAGTCCGGGAGACAGTTCCGACCTGAAATATTAATATTGATTATTTTAAAACTTAAAAAGTTACATATGGATAATACTTTACAAACTAAAGCACTTAAAGATCTAATCGTGGGATGCCTTGAAAGCGCAAGAGGAGCTTTAAAGCCAAAAGGTAAGAATTAATTGATTGAGGATTGCGATAAGGGTGGATCATCCTCAAATTGGATTTTTACTAATTAAATAATTATAATAGAACATGCCCTAAAGTTCGATTATAATATTAGATAGATGTCTCCACCTTGGTCCATAAATAACAAGTAAAGGAAATAATAATTTGGTTATAATATTAGATAAAAGCTTTTTTACTTTTTGTTTTTGAAAATTATGGCTTTATTAAAATGCAACTCAAAGAACCATAGGTTCATGCCTCATTAAAAAACCTCCCTAAACCTAGTTGGAGGAAAAAGAGTGCAATCAACCATGGTTTACAAAACAAAACCCTTTAACCTCTGATGCTCAATCTCCACTCACTCCTTGCTGGATATCCAGGTTGCATCCACGCTTCTTTCTATCCCCTTTTTTAGCGAGAGAATCAGCAAAAACATTATAAAGCATTCGATATATTCGAGCAATGTGTTCTATTCTTCTGACTCCCAGTCAAAAATTGGTCGCCTGAGTTTAATATCCCACTTCCAAGATCCATCTACTTGTACCCTAAAATCGCAAATTTTCCCTTCTTTTTTAGCGGATAAAGCATACATTCTAGGAAACATTGATTTTAAAGGACTGCTCCCAATCCATATATCGCACTAGAAGCTGGTTAATTTTCCATCCCCGACCGTGAGGCGAATCTGATTCCGAAAAGTTTGTATACAATCAGGGTATGCAGAGGTGATATTCTTCCATATGATCGATTTTCTTGTTGTCTTCATATTTGTCGGAAAGAAATTGGAATTCGAATTTTCATATCTTGCCGCGATTACACTCCTCCAATGGCTATCAGGTTTGGACCCATATCGCCATAACCATTTCAATAATAGAGCTTGGTTCTTGAGTTTTAAGTCAATCAGGCCGAGGCCACCAAGACTTTTTGGAATGCATAACACTTCCCACCTCACCCAATGAATTGCCTTTTTGTCCACCCCTCCCCAAATGAATTTTGAGATTATACTCGATAGCAATTTGCTAACTTTACTAGGCATGTAAAAAATTGACATGAAATAAATCGGAAGGCTCATTAGCACGGATCTTACCAACGTAATAAGGCCTCCGAAAGATAGCTTCGTCGATTTCCATCCCGCTAGGCGCTGCCTGAATTTCAGCAGCACTGGCTCTCAAAGTTTGAGATTATTCTTCTTGAAGCCTAAAGGAATCCCGAGGTATGTTGTTGGAAAGCTTTCCTTTTTTACAATTTATAGAACAAGCCCAACTCTCCACCAAACCATCATCGGCATTTTTGCCCAGATCCAACTCATCGATCCGTTTACAGACCTGGTCATCATCCACCGCAAAACTCAGCCCGATCGCCTTGCAAACTTCCAAAATTTTCTTTGAAACAGATTCGGTTGATGCCCCATCTTGGTCGTTACTAGGATTCACGCTACCACCTGATTCATTACTCTTTGACGAATTCAGACCCTGATTTTGGGCAGCCTCAATCCTCGTGGGTATCGCCTTGTATCTGATAGAGGTGACAGTTATTGGGTTAAAGCTTCTTCGGCTTCCCTCAGGCTGGTTTGTCTGCTGATCCTTTGCTGGCTTGAAAGCTTGACTATCTTGCTGGGACCTTGCCGTCCTGAAACCTTGAGCACCGGCCATGTCTCTGAATTATGAAGCTGCCTAATTTTTACTATTTAAATAGTTATAATTTATTGTTTTTTAATAGTTATTATTAGGAGTTCAATTTTTTAATACTTATTATTTAGGGCCCAAAAATTTTCAATACTTGTTATTAAAGCCTCAAATTTTCCTAATATTTGATATTATGATCCTACTCTTAAAATTCATTTTTAATATTTTTTTATTAGGGTCTGATTTTTTTCAATATTTGTTATTTGAGGCCCATTTTTTCTTGATATTTGTCATTAGGGACATACTTTTAAAATTCATATTTATTCAACACTTGTTATTTGGTGCCAATTTTTCAATACTTTTTTTATTAGAGGCTCAATTTTTCTAATATTTTGTTATTATGGGCTACTCTTAAAATTTATTTATTTTTTCAATATTTGTTATTACAGGTCCATTTTTTCAATACATGTTATTTGATGCCCATTTTTATGATATTTGTTCTTAGGGACCTACTCTTAAAATTCAATTTTTCAATACTTGTTATTTGGGCTTTATTTTTTTCAATATTTTTTATTTAGGGTCTAGTTTTTTCAATGCTTGTTATTAAAGACTCATTTTTTTTCTAACATTTATTATTAGGGGGCATACTCTTAAAATTAAAAAATTTCAATTTGTTTAGTGCCTACTCCTAAAATTCATTTTTCTAATATTTGTTATTAGAGGCCTACTATTAAAATTTAATTTTTTCGAGACTTATTTTTAGGGGTCTAATTTTTCAGTTCACCCCGAACCTCCAAAATCTCAGCATCGGCCCTGTGCATAAAATTAACAGATTGAGAAGAAATTTTCTTTGGGGAAGCTGGAATAGGTAAAAAAATGGGTAAAAATCCTAAACCCATCCTAAACTCTAAACCATACACCCTAAAAAATACACCCTACCCCTAATTCCCTAAACCCTAACCACAACATCTAACCTTAAACTCTAAACCATAAACCCATTATTTTAAAGTGTGACCTAAAAGGAGGCATGATAAAAGGCAGACTATTCTATCCGAAAAAAATTGACTAAAATTAATTGGGGAAGAGTTTGTCGACCAAAAAAGCATTAGGGAGCTGGAGTGGTAAACATCAAGACAAAAAATAAAGTCCTATTGACCAAATTGGAGGTGGAGATTCGTGTTGGAGAAGGAAGTCCTGCGGAGTAAGATCATCTGTGCTAAGTATGGTGAAGCTGATAAAAAAATGGATTACGTTCCATGCTCAGTCTAGAGGTGTGTCTCAGATTTGGAAACTGGGTGATGGGAAAAATATTATCTTCTAAGAGGACTGTTGGTGTGGTGAGAAAGCCTTTAGACAAGTCTTCCCTCGTCTTTAAAGATTAGCCTTAAATAAATGTGCTGTTATAGCAGATGTTGTGGTGAATTCAAGTTTACAAGAGATAGATTGGAACTCAATGTTCTCTGCCAGAGTTGGAGTCCCTTAAACAGTTGATTCAAGGAGAACATTTTTGTTAGGATCATATGGTTGCACGATAAGGATGGACAATTTACTATAAGTAAATTGACTAATTTAGGGGTAATCTTCACCCGTGGTCCATTTTGTTTGGGTTTTGTTCTATTTTAATCACTTAAATTTAAAAAAGATTATTCTTGTCACTTATATTTCAAAACGCTTATGTTTTGGTCACTGGACCGTTAGTCTCCGTTACTTAACTAACTGGTAGCTATCATGGCACTTTAAAAAATTAAAATAATCCACGTGTAATAGACGCACAAATATTAAACATCCTTGCCCTTTAAAACACTAGTTGACATGGCCCTTTAAAACACCCTTAACCGTCAACAAGGTTGACTTCTCTACCTTCTCGTTCAAGATCTTCGTTGATTCAAAAGTCGTCTTGGCCGATTCTGTCATCGTGGCCACCGGGGTCGTGGTGAAGTAGCTTAGTTTGTCGGGTTCAGGGTATGGGCAAGGGAGATTTTGGAACAGAGGAATCTCGACGTGCGCGGTGTGTGATAGGGCGACGCCAATATTCAGGAACAAGCCTCTCGCCATGATCGGCAGAGGCGATTCTGCAATGGAGGAATCCACCTTCCTCACCAAGTACGGTTCCAAGGTTTACATCATTGAAAGAAGGGACACGTTTAGGGCATCCAAGATTATGCAGAGCAAAATTGTTTCGACCCTAAGATAGAGGTGATATGGAATTCGATGGTCGTGGAGACGTATGGGGATAGAGTATTGGGTGGGATCAAGGTGAAGAACTTGCTCACCGGGGAAGTTTCCGATTTGCGAGTCGTCGGTTTGTTCTTTGCCATCGGACACGAGCCTGACACCAAATTATTGGACGACCAGCTGTAGCTTGACTCAGATGGATATGTTCTCACTAAGCTGGGTACAATCTAGACCAGCGTGCCCAACATTTTTGTTACCAGAGATGTCTAGGATAAGAAGTACATGCAA
This sequence comes from Hibiscus tridactylites, assembly GCA_958450335.1. Taxonomy (NCBI): domain Eukaryota; kingdom Viridiplantae; phylum Streptophyta; class Magnoliopsida; order Malvales; family Malvaceae; genus Hibiscus; species Hibiscus tridactylites. The sequence continues at coordinate 82,277,002 of OY288277.1, read as the reverse complement.
GCTGTTACGGCTATTGGCACCGGTTAGTCTTTTTTCCCTTTCTTTTGATTATCATCAAGCTGCCCCTTTACCCCTTTGCATCACCCTGCTAGATTAGAGAAGCTACTATAACAATGAAACTACAACTCTGCAAGTATTGTGTTGTGAATTATATAGAAAGAAACTTAGGCCATTCGAATTTGGTTCACTTAATTTTCGTTTGGATGCATAAAAACGAAGGTAAATATCGTCGCAACTGAGTCAAATTTAGTCACCCTTCTTCCTGAAAGAGTAGTCTCCGGTGAGCCTAGCTCTACCGCCACTCGACTAGCATAAAATCATCTAACAGTTTTCACAAACTACCACAGTTTGAGAGGGGCTATTTCTAAAGCTTCGACTTTCACATATTTTCTTTTCAAAACTCCGACGACTACCTCAACGAAACTGTCGAATTTAACAAAAAAATTCTGGTTCTATTCACAATAGCTCATGAATTCGGAAACCTTATACAAAGAATCGACTCAAATCTGACTCTCAATCTTTACTGCTCCTTCGCCATTTTCTTCTCTGATTAAAATTTTGCTTTTGAAGAGAACAAAAGGGAGAGAAGCTTTGTCTGGCTTTGAATACAAGGGAAGGAGTCAAAGTGTAGGTTAGTTTGACCAAAACCACGTAATATTATAGCAGTCGTCCAATGTGGCATTTTTTTAAGTGCCATGTCAGCTACCCGTTAGTCAAGTAACGAAGATTAACGGTCCAGTGATCAAAACATAAATGTTTTGAAATGTAAGTGGCAAGAATGATCTTTTTTAAATTCGGGTGACCAAAATAGAACAAAACCCAAACAAAAGGGATCACGGATGAAGATTACCCCTAATTTAATGTTGGATACATACCTTGATATGTTGTTATTCAACTATGACAAAATTTTGATACCTTCTATGGAAGGTGAGTTAAAATTCAAAGTTGATGGGGCATCAAAGGGTGAAGCTTCTGGTTGTGGGGGTGTTCTAAGAACTTCATCTAGTGACATTAAGGCAATGTTCTTGGGTCCAGTACCTTGTTACAGCTTCGATTACGCAAAACTGATTGCTATCAAAATAACTCTTCAAATTTTCATTGAAGCTAAGAGGATTGGCAAGGCGAAGCTCAACGTGGAGTCTGTCACACTCTGGTTTTATGGTAAAGAAAAAAAATTTAGAATGGGGTTAGTGGGGTTCGAACCCGCAACCACACCCTCCCATCTCTGTGTGTTGAACCATTGAGCTATATGCTCATTTTTGTTAAAAACTGCCTGGAATATAATTAGAATGAGTTTGGGAGGCCGTTAGCTAAGCCTTAATATCCCATTTGACTCCCCACCTACCCGAGTTTACCATTCATTTGAATCTGGGATTTTCAAGGGTCACTAAGGGTATATTTTTTCCCCCGTCCTGGCTCCGATCTGCCACACCGCCCCGTCGTGGCCGTCACCGCCACCTTCACTGTGTTGGCCGCCGCACCCCGACCCTAGCCCTGCGCTCTACTTGCCGGTGCGTCGCGCTGTTCGCCGTTGAGAGCGAGTTGAAGCTTCGTCGAGACCCATCTTGAAGCCGCCTATGTTTTCCTCCGTTCCGGCTGCCTCCGTCATCGGCAAGGTGCGTCGACCGTGCAGGCGTGTCCAGCATACGGAGGAGAGCAAAACCCAACCGACCACCCTCTGTTCCGCCGCCGGCAGGGCCCTCATCGGCGCTTCGTCATTTCCGACCATCCATGTCCTTTGTTACGTAGTTCCGATGAATTTTCGACCTATTTTCATGTTTGTGTGGTTTGGTTCAAGTGGTTTATTGAAGATCTATCTTTTGCAGGTGAAATCGCACCATTTCAGGCCTCCGATGACCGTCCGGCGACCTCTCCGGCGTTTTTTCGGTGAAAGGAATGTTTTGGGTAAGTAAATCGGCTCGAACCGGTTTAAACCAGTCTGAGTCAACCTAAACCGAACTCGGCCCAACCTATGAGCCCGAGCCCGATTTCGGTCCAACCCGTATCCGACCCGACCCGTCTGTTCGATCCGGAAACCCGATTCGAGTCAACCCGAGTAAGTCGAGTCAACTCGTCCGAGTCAACTCGTCCGAGTCAGCCCGAGTCAACTCAGTTGAGCCTTATCAGTTGACTGCTGATGTCAGCATTGACCTGCTGACATCAGCGTTGACTCTGACCCCCCGTTGACCGTTGACCTGCTGACGTCAGCATTGACCTCCTGACGTCAGCGTTGACTTTGACCGTTGACCAAAAAGTCGAATTTTTTGAAAACTCCTATTTTATGTTTTTTCGACATCCTGAGTCCATTTTTGAAGCCCGTTTTGCAAAATTCTGATCCGAAAGCCTCCGAATCTGACCTTGAGCCCGAACTTGTCTATGTACTTAATCATTGGTTAAGAGCTTGTAAGTAAGGTCTGATCTTGGAATTTGTGTAATTGAAGGTATTCTCGGTTCCTTGGATGCAATGTCGAGGAATGTCGAATTCGGGTTCGAGGGTATTCGAATGTCGTATCACGAATCGACTGATGTAGCTCGGAATTAAGGTAATACACTACTACCTCTTGTATGTTTTATGTACATGTCGATATCCGGTTAACGCATGCATGTTTATGATGAAATGTTTTGTGAACTCTGTTTAAGCCGAATTCGATACGAAAAATAAGTATGAGAGTCAGTAAGATCAAAATACTCGGATAAGAATATTAATAGACCATGAGTGTCGAAAGTGATAATAATAATAATAATACAGTTAAATCTGAAACTCTATCAATGGTGTCTAAGAACCAATGTTCAGAAGGCGGGGTATGAGATGTTGTTTATGAAATTACAAAAATGCCCTTAGGTTATAAAAATGACTAAACTACCCCCTCTGGTAAAGAAAATGACATGAAACCTGCATTCGACCTAATGGTGTATTTTACTCTACCTAAGATGTATGTTTTATTGGAAAGACTCCGACATCATTATACAATACGTGTGTTATAAAACTTGGATTTTCCCCTCAAACTCTGTATAACACATGAATGAGAATTCTCTGGAAATATTGTTGAAATCCTAAGTCGATCCTTATGATAGTAATGCGTGAATTAAATAAGAATGATCGTAATGACCAAAAGACGGTAATGCCCTCGAGCACCGAAATGTCTGATTAATTTGAATGGCGTTATACCCTTAAGTTTTGTAATGAATGAATCGTCTGTAAAGAGGCGGAGAGTTATGACGACTTAATCTCGTTTGAATACGTGAATGATGGAGGTACCAAATGGTAATTCAGAAAGAAATGGTGGATTTATCCCAATTTCCAAAATGACTGAAAAGCCCTCTTGAGTCAAATATGCAGTTATGCATTTGATGAAATTCTGAGATTTCTAATAAAACCTTAAGGGCTAAAGCGCCCCTAAGTGTTAGGAAGCACACTCATGTATGATAATCACTCCTGATATTAAATTAAGGTTGGAAGTTTTTCCGCACAAAAATATAAGTTCGACTACTCCGCGGCAAGTCTGGTGGTGAAATATGAAAGCAACCGTTCAGATATACGATGCATCCGGATACATTAGAAGGGTTGGTTAGTAATGCAAGGTTGGGACATGTTAGTTTGAATGGTTTTGGAGGCTCGGTAAACTTATGGAAATCTTAAATATTGTGAATCATAATCTTCTCATGATGGGGCTAAATTTACAAAATCACCCATGATTGTTAAAAGACCAAAATGCCCTCGTTGGCCAAAGTAATCAAAATAGCCCCGAATGTATCTGATATCGTGAAAGATCTTGACGTAGAAACCTCTGAATGCCTGGTTGGATACCTGTTGAGCAAAAAGAATTTCTGAGCCACCATTTACGCCTTGATGGTATAATTTATCAAAATGTTCGTGTATGATAAAATGACCATAATACCCTTGTAAGCTTAAATGGCTGAATCACTCAAGATATGCTAAAGCTCTCAAAGATCTTGATGTATCATCTCCTGAATATCTGGGTTAAACCATTAGTATGAACCTACGTTTCAGAAATCCGTTCAAATCGTCAAAAGTTTAATTTGTCACATTCCGTAAATGCCAAGTATCTCCAAGAAATGATCTATCTCACCTAGTGTGTTCCATGTGTGATATATTCTGTTGAATGGATTGTATAATTATTTAATTATGAATAATATTATGTTTGATAAACTTGATATATGATGACATTCTTTGCCTACCTGATATATGTCTGCTCAATTTTTATACTCGGTATGTGATCGTTTGATCTATGATGATACAATCTGTGTACATGATGAATGCTGAATATGTCTGCTCTGCTTAATAGTATGCCCATTTATCTGTCAAAAGCATGAACTTCTGTTTCTGATACTCTGAATAGAATATGTCTGTTACATGTATTATGTTACTCATGTCTGAAATCTGATTACCGTTTGTCATCTGGGGTACACTGTTGGGTTATGATATGAAGTCTCTGTCGGTACAGCCCTGATCAAGCTGGTAAATCCTTATGGACTCAAGGTCTCCCCTTGAGTGGTACCTACGCCCATCGGGCCTAGGGTAAGTCTTTATGGACTCAAGGTCTCCCCTTGAGTGGCACCTATGCCCATCGGGCCTAGGGTAAGTCCTTATGGACCTAAGGCATCCCCTTAGGTGGCACCTATGCCCATCGGGCCTAGGGTAAGTCCTATGGATGCAGTTCTGGGGGACTGCATATTGGTGTAAGGTTGGAGGGTAGTTCTTGTAAACTTCTGCATGATCATTGAACATTTGCATTTAATCTGTTATGTGCTCATATGATATGATGTTAAGTACTTATGTATGTTGATCTGCACTTATTGGAACACACTAGACGCCGAACTCTCTAATTCCTACCTCGTATGTTACCAGTCTATATTATTTTCGTCCAATTCTCAAGGTCTGATTAAAGAACAAATATCATTATTCTTGAGTATGATGTAACCTCGAAATAGTAGAACAGGAATAGAGGACTATCACTGCTTGAAACATCATGAAAATGTTATGCCTACCATATGTCTGCATGAGCTTATAGCATCTTTTGGTAATTCTGTATTACTGAGCTTTCCCAAGCTCACGTTGTTTTTACCATCGCAGGTTAAAAGAAAATATCATGACCTAATGTTTGACATCAGTGTTCGGAGTTCTCTCGGCGTTGCCTCTAGAGTACGGTATTGAATAGTTAGTGGGCATGTATGTCATGTATGTCACGTATGGTTTTGTGATAGAGTCTGTAAAGCACTTTCTGAAATTTTTGTTATGTGTTTAAATGTTTTCCTGAAATTGTATTTTAAACAGAAGATGATTTTACAGTTTAATAAATGTTTGAGAAAGAAAAATGTTTTTATGTGTATTTTTCATTGTGGGTCGCTCTTGTGACCCTAATGTGGCTTTCTAGGATCCGTTGTAACGCATAGGCGGGTCGAGGGGGTTACATTTAGTGGTATCAGAGCTTAGAGTTGCGTCATTCTGGTTAGATCGGCCGATCGTCTGTCATAGGGTTTCTGGTATGTGCATGCCCCTAGGTCCTGACCGTACTCCACCAAGCCGGGACTCTGATGTCGAATCCTTTTTCTGAAATAACTGAATCTAAGCTTTCTATCTGCTGTATCTCGACTCGTAATGACAAGGAATGTCTGTAACACTTGTCTGTGAATTGGACTAACTTAATGAATTTGAATCTGGATAAAGAACTTGAGATGGTCTATGCTTGTGAAAGTGAAGATCTGAATCAGGTTAAGAATAAATGTTTGATCAAATGAGGTAATCGATATAATACTACATGTGAAGTAGCTCCGTGATATTAATTGTATGTGAGAATATTCTGATGAAAAAAAATTGATAAAAATATTATGAATTTAAAAGAAAGGTGTCAGCGAGATTGGTGAAATTATAGATTATGCTATGACTCTGTTATGCACGAAGTAAACGATTATCGGAGTATTACGCTGAAGGTATGTGACATCCGTTTAAAACTTTGGTTATGTTGGATTGGTTTGGAGAAAGGGTTCCTTGCAAGTGTGGCATGTTGTATAGTTATACATATCACCCTGACTGACATTCGATGTTATGTCTTGATTCTGGAAGGCTCTATAGGAAGCCTCTATTGGAAGCCTTGAGTACTCGTCCGAATTTGAGGGACAATTCTTCATCTATAAGTTGATGGTCAACCTAGAAGAATTATGAATATAATTTTGGGTCGCATGAATGACATCTTTGGTAGTTGGGAAGGCTAATTATTCATGATTAAGACTGTTTATGACAAAAGTTATGAGATAAGTGTTCGCTTAGCACCATTCGAAGTTCGATAAGAATATAAATATTTTATTCTGATTAGCCGTCGGAGATGTATGATGGGATGACTTTGGGTCTAAGGATAGTTTGAGTGACTGAGGAAAACTACCAGATTGATATATGACTGACTGAGAGTCCTGAGAAACGATGATGCTATGATGGAAAAGATTTAGTACAAGAATGGATGGAAGAGATGTTTCTGCATTTCTCTGACTTTGGTAAATTTCGAGGACGAAATTTCTTTTAGGGGAGGAGAGTTGTCACACTCTGGTTTTATGGTAAAGAAAAAAAAATTAGAATGGGGTTAGTGGGGTTCGAACCCGCAACCACACCCTCCCATCTCTGTGTGTTGAACCATTGAGCTATATGCTCATTTTTGTTAAAGACTGCCTGGAATATGATTAGAATGAGTTTGGGAGGCCGTTAGCTAAGCCTTAATATCCCATTTGACTCCCCACCTACCCGAGTTTACCATTCATTTGAATCTGGGATTTTCAAGGGTCACTAAGGGTATATTTTTTCCCCCGTCCTGGCTCCGATCTGCCACACTGCCCCGTCGTGGCTGTCACCGCCACCTTCACTGTGTTGGCCGCCGCACCCCGACCCTAGCCCTGCGCTCCACTCGCCGGTGCGTCGCGCCGTTCGCCGTTGAGAGCGAGTTGAAGCTTCGTCGAGACCCATCTTGAAGCCGCCTCTATTTTCCTCTGTTCCGGCTGCCTCCGTCATCGGCAAGGTGCGTCGACCGTGCAGGCGTGTCCAGCATACGGAGGAGAGCAAAACCCAACCGACCACCCTCTGTTTCGCCGCCGGCAGGGCCCTCATCGGCGCTTCGTCATTTCCGACCATCCATGTCCTTTGTTACGTAGTTCCGATGAATTTCCGACCTATTTTCATGTTTGTGTGGTTTGGTTCAAGTGGTTTATTGAAGATCTATCTTTTGCAGGTGAAATCGCACCATTTCAGGCCTCCGATGACCGTCCGGTGACCTCTCCGGCGTTTTTCCGGTGAAAGGAATGTTTTGGGTAAGTAAATCGGCTTGAACCGGTTTAAACCAGTCTGAGTCAACCTAAACCGAACCCGGCCCAACCTATGAGCCCGAGCCCGATTTCGGTCCAACCCGTATCCGACCCGACCCGTCTGTTCGATCCGGAAACCCGAATCGAGTCAACTCGTCCGAGTCCACTCGTCCGAGTCAGCCCGAGTCAACTCAGTTGACCCTTATCAGTTGACTGCTGATGTCAGCATTGACCTGCTGACGTCAGCGTTGACTCTGACCCCCGTTGACCGTTAACATGCTGACGTTCAGCATTGGCCTGCTGACGTCAGCGTTGACTTTGACCGTTGACCAAAAAGTCGAATTTTTCGAAAAATCCTATTTTATGTTTTTCGACGTCTTGAGTCCATTTTTGAAGCCCGTTTTACAAAATTCTGATCCGAAAGCCTCCGAATCTGACCTTGAGCCCGAACTTGTCTATGTACTTAATCATTGGTTAAGAGCTTGTAAGTAAGGTCTGATCTTGGAATTTGTGTAATTGAAGGTATTCTCGGTTCCTTGGATGCAATGTCGAGGAATGTCGAATTCGGGTTCGAGGGTATTCGAATGTCGTATCACGAATCGACTGATGTAGCTCGGAATTAAGGTAATACACTACTACCTCTTGTATGCTTTATGTACATGTCGATATCCGGTTAACGCATGCATGTTTATGATGAAATGTTTTGTGAACTCTATTTAAGCCGAATTCGATACGAAAAATAAGTATGAGAGTCAGTAAGATCAAAATACTCGGATAAGAATATTGATAGACCATGAGTGTCGAAAGTGATAATAATAATAATAATACAGTTAAATCTGAAACTCTATCAATGGTGTCTAAGAACCAATGTTCAGAATGCGGGGTATGAGATGTTGTTTATGAAATTACGAAAATGCCCTTAGGTTATAAAAATGACTAAACTACCCCCACTGGTAAAGAAAATGACATGAAACCTGCATTCGACCTAATGGTGTATTTTACTCTACCTAAGATGTATGTTTTATTGGAAAGACTCCGACATCATTATACAATACGTGTGTTATAAAACTTGGATTTCCCCCCTCAAACTCTGTATAACACATGAATGAGAATTCTCTGGAAATATTGTTGAAATCCTAAGTCGACCCTTATGATAGTAATGCGTGAATTAAATAAGAATGATCGTAATAACCAAAAGACGGTAATGCCCTCGAGCACCGAAATGTCTGATTAATTTGAATGGCGTTATACCCTTAAGTTTTGTAATGAATGAATCGTCTGTAAAGAGGCGGAGAGTTATGGCGACTTAATCTCGTTTGAGTACGTGAATGATGGAGGTACCAAATGGTAATTCAGAAAGAAATGGTGGATTTATCCCAATTTCCAAAATGACTGAAAAGCCCTCTTGAGTCAAATATGCAGTTATGCATTTGATGAAATTCCGAGATTTCTAATAAAACCTTAAGGGCTAAAGCGCCCCTAAGTGTTAGGAAGCACACTCATGTATGATAATCACTCCTGATATTAAATTAAGGTTGGAAGTTTTTCCGCACAAAAATATATGTTCGACTACTCCGCGGCAAGTCTGGTGGTGAAATATGAAAGCAACCGTTCAGATATACGATGCATCCGGATACATTAGAAGGGTTGGTTAGTAATGCAAGGTTGGGACATGTTAGTTTGAATGGTTTTGGAGGCTCGGTAAACTTATGGAAATCTTAAATATTGTGAATCATAATCTTCTCATGATGGGGCTAAATTTACAAAATCACCCATGATTGTTAAAAGACCAAAATGCCCTCGTTGGCCAAAGTAATCAAAATAGCCCCGAATGTATCTGATATCGTGAAAGATCTTGACGTAGAAACCTCTGAATGCCTGGTTGGATACCTGTTGAGCAAAAAGAATTTCTGAGCCACCATTTACGCCTTGATGGTATAATTTATCAAAATGTTCGTGTATGATAAAATGACCATAATACCCTTGTAAGCTTAAATGGCTGAATCACTCAAGATATGCTAAAGCTCTCAAAGATCTTGATGTATCATCTCCTGAATATCTGGGTTAAACCATTAGTATGAACCTACGTTTCAGAAATCCGTTCAAATCGTCAAAAGTTTAATTTGTCACATTCCGTAAATGCCAAGTATCTCCAAGAAATGATCTATCTCACCTAGTGTGTTCCATGTGTGATATATTCTGTTGAATGGATTGTATAATTATTTAATTATGAATAATATTATGTTTGATAAACTTGATATATGATGACATTCTTTGCCTACCTGATATATGTCTGCTCAATTTTTATACTCGGTATGTGATCGTTTGATCTATGATGATACAATCTGTGTACATGATGAATGCTGAATATGTCTGCTCTGCTTAATAGTATGCCCATTTATCTGTCAAAAGCATGAACTTCTGTTTCTGATACTCTGAATAGAATATGTCTGTTACATGTATTATGTTACTCATGTCTGAAATCTGATTACCGTTTGTCATCTGGGGTACACTGTTGGGTTATGATATGAAGTCTCTGTCGGTACAGCCCTGATCAAGCTGGTAAATCCTTATGGACTCAAGGTCTCCCCTTGAGTGGTACCTACGCCCATCGGGCCTAGGGTAAGTCTTTATGGACTCAAGGTCTCCCCTTGAGTGGCACCTATGCCCATCGGGCCTAGGGTAAGTCCTTATGGACCTAAGGCATCCCCTTAGGTGGCACCTATGCCCATCGGGCCTAGGGTAAGTCCTATGGATGCAGTTCTGGGGGACTGCATATTGGTGTAAGGTTGGAGGGTAATTCTTGTAAACTTCTGTATGATCATTGAACATTTGCATTTAATCTGTTATGTGCTCATATGATATGATGTTAAGTACTTATGTATGTTGATCTGCACTTATTGGAACACACTAGACGCCGAACTCTCTGATTCCTACCTCGTATGTTACCAGTCTATATTATTTCCGTCCAATTCTCAAGGTCTGATTAAAGAACAAATATCATTATTCTTGAGTATGATGTAACCTCGAAATAGTAGAACAGGAATAGAGGACTATCACTGCTTGAAACATCATGAAAATGTTATGCCTACCATATGTCTGCATGAGCTTATAGCATCTTTTGGTAGTTCTGTATTACTGAGCTTTCCCAAGCTCACGTTGTTTTTACCATCGCAGGTTAAAAGAAAATATCATGACCTAATGTTTGACATCAGTGTTCGGAGTTCTCTCGGCGTTGCCTCTAGAGTACGGTATTGAATAGTTAGTGGGCATGTATGTCACGCATGTCACGTATGGTTTTGTGATAGAGTCTGTAAAGCACTTTCTGAAATTTTTGTTATGTGTTTAAATGTTTTCCTGAAATTGTATTTTAAATAGAAGATGATTTTACAGTTTAATAAATGTTTGAGAAGGAAAAATGTTTTTATGTGTATTTTTCGTTGTGGGTCGCTCTTGTGACCCTAATGTGGCTTCCTAGGATCCGTTGTAACGCATAGGCGGGTCGAGGGGGTTACAGAGTCGGACTCCCAGGTGGTTCTAAACTGAATTTTGAACGTGCTCCTTAGGCCACGGCGTTGGTGGAACATCTTCGATAAAATTGATGGTATAATCAGAATGATAGCTATGGTTCAATTTCTTTATGTTCAAAGAAGCCAAAATGGAATAGCAGATCATCTTGCAAATGGAGGTTTGAGCAGACGAGAGCTTTTTAAAGCATGATGGTAGCTGTTTAGGAATAGTCAAGGTGGTGTCCTTAAAATTCCAGGGAACTGTTGCGTTTTATTTATTTGCCTAGCATTAGCTCTGTTGAACACCCCACAGTCCAAACCACTCAAAAGGAGAAAATGGAGAGAACAAAGTGAAAGAATGAACACTTGTTCTATTTCATTCGGTGTGTAAAATGTAAACAAACAACTTCTTTATATAGGTAGAGAATCACCTATCTTCATTAATGTGCCTTTATAACATTAATGAACTATTTATTAAACTATAGCATAAACTTAATTCATCTTAATTAGTCTTTAAAGTATTGGTGCTGATATTTCAACACTCCCCCTCAACACCAACTTCCATTTTGTTTGCCATGCCAAGCTAACGACAAAAACTTTCGAACTTGTTGTCACTCAAGCCTTTCGTGAAAAGGTCTGCAACCTAATCTTCTGTCTTCATATATTCAAGCTTGATTTCTTCTTGCAAGACTTTTTCTCTAACAAAATGATAATGTACCTCCACGTGTTTAGTTTTTGCATGAAAAACTGGATTCTCGGCTAAGCGTATGGCTGACAAGTTGTCACAGTATAGGGTGACAGGAAACTCCACTTGTTGATGCAAGTCCTCCAACAATTGCAAAAGCCAAGTACTCTCTTGAGCTGCCATTGCTGCCACACGATACTCTGCTTCAGTGGTTGATAAAGACATCGTAGGTTGTCTTTTGCTATACCAGGAAATTGCTTCAGATCCAAGTACAAACACATACCCTGTAGTTGAGCGTCGGGTATCATGGTCACATGCATAGGCAGCGTCCCAATAGCCAACTAGCTTGCAATCTACACCTTTTTTGTACAGAATACCATGATCAATGGTACTCTTCATATATCTCAAAATTCGTCTAACCGCTTCCAAGTAAGGTTTCTTTGGATTTTACATTTATCGACTCAGAACACCAACTGCAAAAGAAATATCTGGTCTTGTTAAAGTTAAGTAGATAAGATTACCAACTAGCTGTCGATACATACTATCATCTTCTAAATCTTTCCCGCCATTAGCACATATTTTGACATTTGGTTCCATCGAAGTAGAAATTGTCTTGCAATTGAGCATTCCAAACTTTTTTAATAGATCATTGGAATACTTTCTTTGATGGAGAAAAATTCCTTCCTAAGTGCGATCAATCTCTAAACCAATGAAGTGTCTGAGTTGCCCAAGTTCTTTCATCTAAAAGTGAACTGACAAATTCTTCTTGGTTTGAAGAATTTCATCCTCAAAATCACCAGTGATGATTAAATCATCCACATATACTAGCACAATAGCTAGTTTTCCTTCAATTGCTTTCACGAACAAACTGGAATCTGAAGGAGCCACAAAAAAGCCACTATGAGTTAGAAACTCAACAATCTCACCATACCAAGCTCTGAGTGTTTGCTTCAATCCATACAACGCCTTTCGAAGCTTACAAACATACTCAGGATGATTAATACTTCAAAAACCCATCGGTTGGTCCATATAGATTTCTCGATCTAGCTCTCCATGCAAAAATGCATTCTTAACATCCATCTGCCATAAATTCCAATCCTTGCTAGCTGTCAGTGCTAGTAGGACTCGGACAGTTGTAAGATTTGTCATTGGACTAAATGTTTCATCATAATCTAGTCTATATTGTTGGGAGAATCTTCGAGCTACCAATCGAGCTTTGTATCTCTCAATCGAGCCATCTATGCAACGTTTTATTTTGTATATCCATTTACAAGAAATGGGCTTCACATTTATTGGCTTTGGTATGAACTCCCAAGTTTGATTCTGATCAAGTGCAGTAATCTCTTCTCTCATTGCTTCAGTCCATTCAGCTTTTTGAGAAGCTTCTTCAAATATTTCTGGCTTTTTTTCATCGTCTTTTTCTACTATGGCAGCGTTAGCATATTTGGGATTTGGCTTCTTGATCCTTGTTGATCTTCTAAGTGGTGTTGGTCCTTCTATTCACTCAGCTCACCGTCTTCGATCGGTTACTGGTGAACACCAATTTGCCATGGAGTTTGAGTTACACCTTCTTCCCCACCATCATCGACAATTTCAGTTTCATCTAAACTCAACTGAACTTGAGAAAATTGCAATTCTCTCTTGAGAGTATCTGAGTCTGGAAATAACTCTTTATTTAAGGACCACCATGAAGATGCTTCATCAAGCACCACACTGTGGGAAATGTAACATTTTCTAGTTGTAAGATCACAACTCGAGTCAACGATCCCATCGTTCTCATAATCTGAGTCAACAATCCAGTCATCTTCATAATCTGGGTCAACGATCCAATCACTCTCATAATCTGAGTCAACAATCCAATAACTCTCATAATCAATTTTATCTAACATAGTCGTCGTGAGAGCTAGCTCTTTCTCTTCTACTGCAAAGAATACTTTTGTGTCCCATTCTTCTTCATTGTTGGAAGTAACAACATTACTCTCCACATATTTTTTCTTTGACCAACAAGATTTGGCCATGTGACCCTTCTTCCCATAGTTGTAACACTTTCCTTCAAACCTTTTATTGTTGTCATGATTTTTTAGAACCTTCCCATTCACGAGAGCTTCACTTTCCTTGATTTCAATTGAACCCACCATTGTCACGCTGCTTGCAGTTCCGCCTGCCTTTACTGGCGTAGAGTGCCTCTTCTTTATTTTTCAATGAGACTCCTCCCTTTTGTTTAACTAAGGCTTCCTGACTAGCTAACAAATTTTCGAATTTTAGAAGTGATGGTTGAGTTTTCCATCTTTGTACAACATCAAAAAAAAACTTCTAAACTCTAGCTTTAGACCATGAACAATGATTCATTTCATCCCGGTGTCACCAATAGGAGCTACTAGATCCAACTCAGAAGTCTCCCGACATAACAACTTTACTTTGTGAAAGTATTATTTGATTGTCATGTTGCCTTGCTTCATAGACAACAACTCACTCTCGAGAAGTTGGAGCTTCGTATCATTCTTCTTAGAGAATAACTTGGCGAATGTTTCCCAAGCTTCATTTGGGGTTTTGACATCGCGGATGTGTTCCAGCATATCTTCCTCCACTGTTGTCTTCAAGGCGTACATTGCCTTGCCTGCCTTTATCTTTCATTTTCTTAACATGTCATTTGCATCCTCTACTTCTGGTTGCTCCTTTTCACTATCATTGGCAATCTCCCACAAGTTTTGTCCTTGCATATATGACATCATGCAAGTTGACCATGTATTGTAGTTGCCGTTGTTAAGCTTCCTCATTCCACCGATAGCATGTAGGTTTGTCATTGTGTCAAAAAATGATTCTCACCAAATTAAATGCAATAGTGAAAGTATGTGTAACAAACACTAGATAAGTTCCTAAGAAAGAGAGGTGGATCACTCAGATCACTCAAATACCAAGTCTTTCCTAGTCAGAACTTTCCTAGATATGCATTGTTGTTGCGCGTAATAAGTGCTTCATAATTGGTGCAAGTGTACTCGTCGCAAGTTATGGTATAGAAAGATATCGTCTTCATAGGGATTGGTGCTACTTCAGAAATCTAATTTCTCGCACTGAAAATAAAAACACAATTTGGTGATTGTAGAAGTTCTAATTAACAAATAAAATAAAGAGCAATTAAATAAAAGAGAGATGTAATCAAATAAGAGAGAATATGACGGCTTATCATGAGTTTGAGGAGTGATAATTGAATGGATCGTCTTGGTAATTAAGTGCAAAAGTAACTCAATTGCCTTGACAATTGGCAACAATTTTATTGCATGGGCAACTAGTGAAGCGAATGCATGAGTAATGTAGAAATGGAGCAAATGCCTGGACAACTGGGCGACAACCTTCAAGGTTCGGCGAAGCGTTCTTCAATGGTTTCTCCTTATCCCTAATTTGAAACACTAGTTAATTGTGCATGTCTTGATAATACATCCCTGCGTGAACCAAGGGTGGACAAAAACCGATCTTGCGCTCCTTTTAGCCGTTGAAATTTTCAACTTATCCCTAATTCGAATTACTCTTCACCATCGATTGATGACCATGCACATTTGTTTCTTGAATCCAACTCTCCCGATATTAGATAAATGGATGAATTCACGAAATCCTCTCCCAATTCACTCGTAAACAAAATTAAGAACCAGAAATGAACAAACCTTGAATTAAAATTGCAAACTCAAATACTTAAACAAACCAATCGTTCTCATAACCACAAAAACACAATAACCCATGCCAAAATAATTTAGTTCATGGTTGGGTTCAAAATAAACACAAGATCTAAAAATCCCAACATGAATCGACAAGAAACAATGAAGAAGATGTCGAACAACCCTTTAGTTTTTCTCTCTCAATCGAACATCTTTGAAGTTGCGGCTCGGTCTTCTATTTATAAGAGATGGCTAGGTCAAAGTCTTTCTTGAGGAGGAAGTTTAGTTAGAATTAAATAGCATTAAAGAGATAAATCTCTTTTAATATATTTTTATTCCTCCTAAAACTCTTGGAATTTAATCTCCTTTAAATCTCTAATTTTAGATTCGTGTGATAAGCTATCGTAATGCGGCTGATAAGCTATCACCGTTCTGCTGACGTTATCTTCTAGAAGCGCTGACATGTCGTCCAGTCAGCCTTTCATGCCATGATTCATGCCCACTAGCCCAATCTTACTCCATATAAAATCCGCATACACAAAAGCACATACTAGCAGTATCTTTCCACCAAAATCAATTAAAATATGTAATCAAGCTTAGCGGTGAAAGAAATAATGAATTAATTCATGAATGACTAGTTATGCAACTAATATGAGCTTAAGTCTAACAATAATATGAGTAAAAAAAGGTAATAAAAATAGTACTTTTGAACACGTAACATACTACTTTGCATGAATTACTATACCATACTACTTTGCATCAACTGGGCAACCGAAATAACCTTCAACGAGACTCTGATACCGATTGTTGAACACCCCATATTCCAAAACACTCAAAAAGAGAAATGGAGAGAACGAAGTGAAAGAAGGAACACTTGTTCTATTTCATTCGTTGTGTAAAATGTAAACAAACAACTTCTTTATATAGGTAGAGAATCACCTAATCTCATTAATGTGCCTTATAACATTAATGAACTATTTATTAAACTATAACATAAACTTAGCTTAAACTTAATTCATCTTAATTAGTCTTTAACGTATTGGTGTTGATATTTCAACAAGCTCTTGGAGGCAATTGTTTTTCGTCCTATTCACCTACTTGTTCATACTTTTTTCCTCCATTTAGGTTGAATGAGGTTTTGATGAGGCTTACAAGCATGTTCGGATGTATGATTTTATTACGTTCTAATACAATCGTTATTGCCGAGCAAAAATAAATCGACTTATGATCATAATATACATATATCCAAGATTGCATACTTTGCTTTGTTTTGTATTGTATTTGACTAAAAAATGCTTGTTATTTTCAGTTTTAGGGGGAGTAATTCTCAATTGATCCAAAAATGCTTCAACAGATATTATGTAAGAATTGAAATTGTTGAAGAGTTACAAACCAATATTGTATGAAATTTGAGTTAAGTGAGAAATTTTTATATATTGACTCAAATTCTAATTGGTTATTAAGTTGGATTTGATTGTAATACTAATGGTTGAAGATTACTTAATGATTAGATTTACTTAATACCTAGTTATTTATATTAGTGAGAAGTCTTATGTTATAAGGTTTCTTAGTGATCAAGTATTTGAATCTATAAATATGAAGTGAATCTTAACTTTTAGAGTTATGAGAAAAATTATTCTGTAGAGATGTAATCTCTTTTATGATCCATGCAATTATTGTGGCTATGATGCAAAGATGTGTATCGTACGGACATTAGAAGAGTGTTTGATATATATCGGGTTTAGGGATATATATATATATATATATATATATATATATATGAGATATCATGTATTTGTACTCTTTGTAATTTCTATGCTTTTAGTAGATTATTTGTCTCTCATCCATAGAGATAAGTAAGATTGAGCCACATTAAATCTGGTCACTCTTGTGTATCTTGTTTTATCTTGAATTTTTGATCTCAATTTGTTTATTTTTTCGCTTAAAAATTTCTAACGGATATCATTGAAATATACAAATTTATCTAGCCTTCTAATATTTAGACAATTCGTACATCAAATAATTTTCCCTTAAATAGTGCTAAGAAAAAATGTGTTTTGTGGGTGAACATGACATTCAACTTGCCCTTTCAAACAATTTAAAACGAGTCTTATGAATGATTAATTTACTTTGGGGGTGGGGATTAATTAATATTATTAACAATGTAACGTGTCGATTTGTTGTCTATTTTCCATCTAAATTTAGGCCTATATCTCAAATAAGTACCTAAAATATATCAATTTATTCATTTAGGTACTCAAAGTATTTTTTGGTCAAAATAAGTTCTTAAAGTATTTTATGGCCAAAGAGGTACTTAAGTATTTTTTCGTCAAAGTAGGTACCTAAAGTATTTTTTTGTCAAAATAGGTACCTAATGTATTTTTCAATCAATATCACGTGTCAACTTTTAGGAACCTAGATGAAAAGTATATATACTTTAGGTACCTATTTTGACCAAAAAATACTTTAGGTACATGTTTTGATAAAAAGTACACTTTAAGTACTTATTTTGACTAAAAAATACTTGAGGTACCTAAACGAAAAAAAATAGTATACTTTATGTAATTATTTATAAAGCCCTAAACTTATAAGCATCTTGTAATCACAGTCAACTTCAGGTTCTGACCCAGTGACCCCTTTACTATGCTCCAATTTGTGATTTTATCCCTTCAATTTAATTTGGCCAACTCCCACCGGCCACCAGTGTAGCCAAGGTGATAATAATTGAACAGTCTCCATCTTTGAACTAAGTGCATGGATTTCAGCCATTTCTTTTTCCAAAAATCTACACTACTTCGTGTGGATATCATACAAACATTTAGATTCAAATATAACTCTGTTGGAGTTGAACCCAACAAGTGGTTGCAGTGAAAAAGCGATGATGGACATTTTAAAAGATTCGAGTTCAAATTGCTTTATCTATAAGGTGTGTGCGCATTGTTAAAGAGTTAAGAATATTTATGAACATATACTACAAGTTAAATTTTGAACTAAATTGATATCTCAACCACCGAGTATCTAACCTATCGAACTACATCAAGATGATTGTAGCATACTGAAAAGAAAAAGAGAATGGCCGGCATAGGAAGATAGTACCATTTTACTAGACGAAGGAGACAATGATTGCAGCATAAAGGAATTAGGGCAAACAGTTGAATCCTTAAATAATGTAAAATAGCATGCGAGTCTATGTTATAACAATCAAATTTAAGATTAAAGACGTAAATTTTAAAATTTGTTTAAGCAACTAAAATATTATACCTTTTGATAACAGTTTAGGTTGAATTTTTTCAACAAGTTTCAAAACTTGTCTTTTTAAGTTGGTGGTTTTTCGGAAAAAATTTCAAAACATATTTTTTAAGTTTCGAAACTTGAGAAAGACCATGAAAAAACTAACCTAAAATATTATCAAAAAGTATAATATTTTAGGTTGCTTGTCAAGTTTCTAAATTTACCATTTTTAACCTTAAACTATGTTGTTGTACCGCAGACTCCCCTAAAATGACATCTACCTTTTAACAAACTACATTTTTAATGGTTTAACCAACTACAATGGGGAAGTTTTAGGGTGAGGCACCCTTAGGGTGCAGTTAAAATGAAGTGGATTTATACAAATTCTTACTAAGTTGATAAGAATTTATGTAGTTAAACAAATTCTTGTTCAATTGTAAGAATTTTAATTCTATCTAAATTATCCAGTCTTACGTAAATTCTTAAAGAAATAATAAGAAATTATGTAAGGCTACGTTTTAACCTCACCCAAAGTGCCTTACCCTATAATTTTCCACTACAATAACATTAGGGTCCACTTAGATTTTGCTAGATTTGACTAATATTATAATACGGCAAAGAACGTGCAAAACGAGCCAACTGAAAACAAAAATTTACATAAAATTATTGCTCTACTGGTTCCACGTGACCATGGAAAGCAAAGACAACGCTCAGCCACTTAGCCTTTGACCATGATTTTATATGACTGGTACGAATTTTTAATAAGGTAGCACGAAATTATAAAATTTTATAAGTATAAAATTAAATTATTAATGAAAAAAATTAATATATATAAAAATTTAAAATTTTTTAGAGTGTATCCAAAAATAAAAAAACTCTGGAGTGCGGCTCACCCCAGCACCTCTCCTACTATCCTGTTTTTAACAGTATCTAATCTTTCCCTATATAAACAATAGCTGCTTGGTTTGGTCTTTGCCATATAGTTTTTGGTAAAACAACTTGTCTAATGGCTAAATGGGAAGGCAAGGCCTATGCAAAGCTAGCAGGGTGCAAAGCCGAACAAGTATGGCCTCTCTTACAAGACTTTTTCGGCTTAGACAAATGGTTCCCGACTCTCGCCACTTGCCTTCCGGTCGAAGGTGTGTCGGGACAGCCAGGGTGCGTTCGTTTCTGCGCCGGCTTCAAGACTCCGGTCGACGGTGGTGATAAAGCATCTATGAACTGGACTAAGCAAAAACTATTGTCCATCGATCCGAATGAAATGGTTTTTAGCTATTCTATCGAAGAAGGAAATGTCGGTTTCGATTCGTATGTGTCGACGGTGAAAGTGTTGCCGGAGGAACAAGGCTGCGGCGTCGAGTGGAAGTACGAGGTTGAGCCTGTGGAAGGATGGAGACTTGAGGATTTGGATTTCTTCATTGCTTCTGGTTTACAAGTTATGGCTCGGAGAATGGAAGCAGCTCTCCAACTTTTTCAAGCTTCGATCAATAATTAATTCAGTAATTTTATTGAAATAATTCTACTAAATCTTGATTTAGTTGATATTGTTTTCAAGGAATATGTATTAAGTAATTTTCAAAATATATAAATCTTATTTTAATTTTAAAATTCTCTCTAAAAGACTCGAGGATATGAAAAAGGTACATAAAATAATCCTGATGAAAATAATTTTTTTTTGAATTGAAAAGAAGCTTAAACTGGATGTTCAATTTAGAGTAGTTGGACATCAGCCATATCACAGCTAGCATATTCGAACACATATTTTCTGTTCCTATTCGATGTCTTTATATATGTCTCAATATTAAGTAAAAAATTTAAAATTTATTATTAAAGTTTAATTTTTAATAGGGTAAATTATGTAAATCATCACTGAACTTTATTCTTAAACTTATTTTGGTTACTAAAATTTCAAAACGTTCAATTTACTCACTAAAGTTTAGACATTGAACATTTTTTGTCACTCTTCCGTTAACGCGACCATTTACCGGCAGAAGGAGGAACTTTTCCAAGATCTGAACGATGAAAAGCTTCATCGACACGAGGGAAATAATATATTGAGAAATGGGCTCCATCCGATGGCGGAAGAGGAAGATCGACAAGATAGAAATCGAAAGATTTTTGCCTGATTCGTGGACTTCGAGGCACTCTCTGACGAAATGGAGGCCGAATTCAAACTCATAGCGGCGAGACGAAACGGCCGGTGAAGTTTAGTACTGAACAACGATAACGTTAAAAAGTGGAGTGACAAAAAACGTTTAATGTCTAAACTTCATTGAGTAAATTGAACGTTTTGAAACTTTAATGGCCAAAATAGGTTTGAGAGTAAAGTATATTGATGATTTATGTAATTTAACTTTTTACTATTGAGGCGTCGGTAAAAACATTGAAAGCAAGAAGAAAATTTTTGTTCAGAATATTCACAACATCAGCAGGAAAATTATGGTAAAGCGTTGTTTCAACGTGTCGGAAAAGAGACAATTTGGCTATTCTTTCGGCAGCACGGTTGCCTAAATCCAAAGAAATTTAAATCCAAAAAAATCTCATCACGAAACCAAACCATAAAAATCTAAACCTACCCAAGTAGGCTCGATTGTCACCTCTAGCTTATACATATACAAGGACAATAGGGAAATTGGGTCATAACTAGGGTTATTTAAAATGGAGAAATTGGAACTTTAATGAACTAGGACTAAATTGTGAGATTTTGAAATGTAAGGCTTGGCATGTCAATGTCGAATAGCTTTAGTGGGAAGTATGGATGAGTTTAAGGACTTAGTGAGTCATTAGGTCATTTTCTTTGCAAGATACTCATGGTATAGGTGTCTTCATTGGAAAATTTTGATTAAAAAAAGAAAATAAAGGGATTAGTGGGTATCCCACGGCAAGGAAAGAAGATGGAACCAAAATCACAATTTTCATTATGCTCTACAAGACATTATTGTTGAGTCCTCTGAAGAACCCTAACTTTTGAATTCCAAATCATTTGAAATTTAGCCATCATGTTCTCAAATTAATTCCATATTTGGTAAACTCTCATCTTTCGCTTCCATTTGATATCATTTTTGTTAAGTTTTGAACCTAAATGTCCATGGTATAATATTCATAGCTTAGATTTTTGAATAAGTATGGATTCATATGTGTTGAGCTTGCAGCGCGCTCGAAACGATCACTGAAACCGTCAAGGAGGGTTGTAAATGTTTTGGCGGTTGAATTGGCTAAAATCGAAATAGTGGTAGACAAGTGACACAATGATTTTAGAGTGGTTCGGTCTTCTAACAAGCACCTACATCCACTACCTTAGTACACCACTAAGGATTTCCCAATTCACTCAACAATGAATTCGTCCCATTTTCCCGGTTTAGGAGGAAACCGTTACAACCCTATCTTTTGGACTTGGCTAAGATAGAACCAACTCTAGTTTTTCTCTCAAGGCTAAACTAGAACCTCTCCTTTTACAAGGGATTTGTTTGGTAAACTTAATACCTCACAAGGTGGGTGTTTACACAAGTTTAAGCTCACAAGAGTACAAGGATTTACAATAAAGTTCACTCTTTAAAGACTGTGTACAAGAGAATAGTAAAATAAAGATTTAGACTCTAATTCTCTTGACCATATTGCTTGGATGTTGTCTCTAACCTTCTTCAAGTGTTCCAGGCTTCAATTTATAGTCCCAATTGAGTTTGTAGTCGTTACTAGCCGTTAGGGATGTTTTGGAGCCGTTGGAGACTTTATTTCCCACCATTAATGCTATTTTGCAGCTGTTCGTATCGGAATAAGTGAACCCGTATCGGAATGGCCTTCTTCAGAACTAGCCATTGAAGCCTGATGCAGCAAGCCGTATCGAAACGCCTCTGGTCGTATCGAAACGGTTACAAACCATTTGGTATGAGTGACCGTTGAGCTGCATTTAAAAAGTCGTTAGGAAATTTTGACCGTTGGGGAGGTTTTGACCGTTGGGCAAATCGAAACACCAAAGGGATGTTTCGAAACCGAAACCCTCCGTATCGAAATGGGCAAGCCCTGTTTCACTACGTGTTTTGGCAGTTTCAAACTGTATTGATACAAGTTAGCCTGTATCGAAATGGGTACCTTGAAAACCCTAGTTTGGCTACTTAAAAACGTTTCAAACCTTGCCAAAACCATTTAAAACATCCACAAAACTTATTTTCAAGTTGTTTGGACTTAAAAGCATTTTTGAAATCTTTTTAATTTAGTCCAAAACTATTTTTCAAATATTATATGAAAACATTAGTTCTACAATCTCCCCCTTTTTGATATAATAAAACCAACTTGAAAATTTGTTTGGGATTCTTCCCTTTTGTATTTTAAAATTTTAAATAAGAGATTTCAAAAAATTAAAAGAAGGTAAAGCTCCTCCTTATTCTCTCGAAAAATTATTTTTTCAAACCATTTCTCCTCTTGTTGTTATATCAAAAAAGAACTTAAATAACTTTAAATTCAAAATAACTTAGGAGGTTAAAAATTTGACACAAATAAGAATTTTGGTTTTAAAATGGCTCCCCCTTACTCATTGCATCATATTAGGCTTACCAAATAATCCAAGACTTTAAACACAAATTAGATAACCAAATAAATAAAATGAAAGCTTTTAGCTTTAGAGGTTACACAATTTCTTCTCTTGTGTGACTAGAGCATTTCCATGGTTTTGCTTTGCTTATCATAGCTCCAACACACCTACAAAAGACATTTACTTGGATTTTGGAATCCAAATTGCTTTGGATCCATTAACATTAATTTCAATGTCTTTAGTTTCCTTAGGAACCCATACTTGTCTAATCCTATAAGATTTTCTCTTCTTTATAGGACAAGTATGTGAGGAATGACCATGATAATGGCAATGTGAGCATTTTTCCATTATGTGACAAGATGAATTATTGAAAACAATTTCTTTTTCTTTTGTTAAGCTTTCAAGCTTAACTTTCAAATCAAGATTTTCTTTTTCTAAAACATCTTTACTTGTTTTTGAAAACTCTAAATCATTTTCAAAATTTCATTTTGGTTTTCAAAATCCAATTTTGTTTTTAAAAGAAAATCATTTTCAAATTCAAGTTTTGAAATTATTTTCTTAAATTTGGAGTTCATGGTCTCAAATTCCAAAAATAATTCATCGAAAGCATCTTGCAACTCATTGAAAGAGTAAGAATTAAGCTCACTTGAGTTAGAAGATACCTTAGGCTCATCGAGAGCCAAAACACCATCAACCTTTGGATTGGAGAGAAGGTTTGCACATGATTGGGCATCATCTTTCTTTTCTCCCTTCTTGTTGGCATAAAGCTTCTCAAGTTTCTCCCATATATCTTTGGCACTTTTACATGTGGAGATTTTCTTGGAAACGTCTTCATTGAGGCCACAAAGAAGAGTGTGCTTCGCCTTTGCGTTTAGCTTGGCCTTCGTGTCATTTGCACTCCTTTTGAAGAACTAATGTTTTGATATAATAATTGAAAAATAGTTTTGGACTAAATTGAAAAGATTTCAAAATGCTTTTAAGTCCAAACAACTTAAAAATATGTTTGAGGAATTCTTAAAAGGGTTTTAATGTGTTTTATAAAGCCAAATTTTACAAAACCACTCAGGTGTTTCGAAACACCCTTAGGCGTTTCGAAACTGTAACACCCGGGTTTAGGGGTTAGGTGAAAATAATATTTTAATATTATCTTGGGTTCGGTTCTATGATTTAAATAATGGTCCGGGTTTGGCTTTCAAATTAATTAAATTAATGATAGACTAAGTTTTGGGATTAAAACCTCAAATGACCAAAGAATATGTGCCCTTGTGAATAATCCATTTCATTAAGGGCAAATGGGTCATTGGGCTTTTAAATTAAAACAAAACAAACCAAAACCCCCATTTCACTCATCTTCCCTCTCTCTCTCCACAAAACCCACGGTAAAACCTCTCCACCATTGAAGAGCACTATTCCATCACCTCTCTCCTTCATTTCAACTCCGTTTTGAAAGGTGAGAGTATTTTTGACTTCTCCTCACCTTCCCCTTCGTAAAAGTACCTTTCATTTTAGTTTTCATGGAAGTTTTGGAAAATGTCATTTTTGAATATTTTGATTTAAAATGGGATTTTCTAAGTTGTTAAGTGAAGTATTTGATTTGATATGCTTAGTTGTGGTATAAGGAAGTCAAATGGTATATTATATATGAATTTCAAGTGATTTTGGGAAATTTTGGATTTGGGTACCAAGGGGGTTTTAGGAGGCTTTTAAAGGGGTTTTTGGGGTTGGTTAATGTTGGATTTCGAGGCTGGTGCTAGTATGATATTTGAGGGTTGCTTTGGGTGTGTTTGATGGTCGTTTGGAGGCTCGAAATGGAAGATTTCAGTGGGTTAAGTGAGCTACTCGAAAATTCTGTTTTTGGACTTGTTTGGGGTGTTGAATGCTTGTTAATGTTAATCCGGGTTGTTTCCGATGATGTGTTATTGATTCGAACGTTTTGTTTGTGTTTGAGA
The DNA here is from genome assembly GCA_958450335.1 of Hibiscus tridactylites. Classification (NCBI taxonomy): domain Eukaryota; kingdom Viridiplantae; phylum Streptophyta; class Magnoliopsida; order Malvales; family Malvaceae; genus Hibiscus; species Hibiscus tridactylites. Next base: position 82,252,142 of record OY288277.1, on the reverse strand, counting down.
TGATTAGAATCAAGTTTGGGCATCGGTGGAACATCGGAAGAGAATCCGGGAAGTTGAAGGTTGTGCTTGCTTGGTCTTTTGGCTTGGGAGCTTAGGTGAGTGGTTAATTGTTTTAAACGGTTTTAGATTGGTTGGTTCGAGTATATGGACTAGGTTGGGCTTGGTAGACCCACCTAGAGTTAGGATTAGGGTGGTAGCCTAATCCTAATCTTGATCTAAGCCTTTGGATGAACTCAAATGCATGAATGTATATGCCTCGTATGTCTTGTGTTATGAATGCTTATGTATATTGTTTTATACATGTGAATTGAGGCATGGATTGTATTGCTTAAAGCATGCATGGTGATGGTTCATGGTTGTGTCCATGGTGAGTACGTGCTAAGCACAGGAATGATTGAAATGAGTAATGTGGAATGAGTAAAATATTGGCACTAGTATACTTAAATACAAATGATCGATCATTAGGATGTTAGTGTGTACACATGAGTCAAAAGTCGCGCGTGGCCTTGGTGGCGTTGAGTCACCAAGGAGGAGTACGGGTACGCCCGGAAATGGTATTTAAATATAGTCGGTGATGAGTGGAATCCCATCGACGGGGCGTGAGGATGAGTGGAATCCCCTCCGCGAGACCGGTGATGAGTGGAATCCCACCGAGGTAATGTGGTTGTTGGATATGAGTTTCCAACGTGTCTATCCGCGTATTTGAGTCATAACTAGGTGCCAATATGGATTGATATGCGTATCAATGTGTTGTGATATATGAACTGTTTGGATGTTTAAATGTGATTACATGTATGGTAGTGTTGAGCTCATGATTATGGCATATATGTGATATATTGCTCATGCATCTATATCTTGTGGACTCTTGGTAATGTAAGTTGCTTGGCTAGATCGTGCTCGGACCCTGCAGTGTTGAGGTTTGTTTTTAGAGCTTACCCTCACTAAGCATTATTGCTTACGCTCTCTTTGTTCAACATTGCAGATCCTTAGTTCGTGGGTTGCTCGGGCAAGTGGAGGGCCTCCAAGTGTGATTTTGGACTGTGTTCATCAAGTATGGTTTTAATGCTAAGACATGTAATAGTTTAAGCAATGGGATGTGTAAGGTTTTGTTGGATTGTTGATGGTTGTTTGGAGCATGTGTAGACTCCTTAGAATCTTGCTTTTGCATGGTTGTGTTGCCATGTTGATTGTTAACTCATGCCTAATTGCTTACCCGCATGTTAGCCTTAGGCTTAGGAGTTATATATGTGTTTGACCTATGTTTGAATGAATGCATGTTGTGGGAATGTTGCCTTTGTGATAGACATGTCTAATTAATGTCGAAGCATGCTAATATGGTTGTTATACCTTAGGATGTCTTGTCTTGAAGTTGCTTGGTTGTTGTATGGTGCTTTGGGGATGTTTTGGGGCATCCTTGTGCCTCAAAACAGCCCAGAAAAGTCTGCAGACAGGGGGTGTTTCGGAACGGGTCCCCGTGTTCCGAAACGGCCCCTGTGTTTATGGCCTGCCGTTCCGAAACGGACGAGGGTCGTTCCGGAACGTTTTCGCTACTGGAATTTTGAGAAAATGGCGAGATGAAGCCGTTCCGAAACGGGCCTTTGAAGTTCCGAAACGGTCAAATCTCGTTGACCACGAGATATTGACCGTCAAGGTCGTTCCGATACGGGTCACCCCTGTTTTGGAACGGTCACCTTGTGGTTGACCCAGGCCCGTTGACCAGGTCAGGGCGTTTCGGAACACCCTATAGGTGTTCCGAAACGGCCTGCTGAAATGAAGTAAAATTGACTGTTTATGTCTTGTTTGGTCGGAGAACGTTTCTTTGTTTGTAATCTTCCGCTGTTGTGCTTCACATAGGGATTAAATATGCATCTAGATAAGATTAAAGTTAAAAGAAATTTTTTTGGGTCGTTAACCGAGGGGAAGCCTTAACGGGTTTCGCTTCGGTTTTCCCCGTGTGGCCCACTCGGACCGGTCATCCGACCAGACCGGGACGAGGGGGTTACAGAAACGACCATTCACAGTGTTAAAACGTTTCGATACAGCTCTGCTTGTTTTGAAACGGGCTTAATATGGGTAAGGGTTTTTACATAATGTTTCGATACGGGCTTCACCGTTTCGATACGGCTATTTCCCCAACGGTCAAATCCCCAAAGGCTATTTCCCAACAATATTTTAAATTGTAGCTCTACTGTCACTCGTACCGAAATAGGTTGTAACCGTTTCAATACGGCCAAAGGCATTTCGATACGACCAGAGGCGTTTCGAAATAGCTTGCTGTATCAGGCTTCAACGGCTAGTTCTGAAGAAGTTCGTTCCGATACGGGTTCGCCTGTTCTGAAACAGACATCACCAGAACTGCATTTATGGTGGGAAATAAAGTCTCCAACGGCTCTAAAACAAACCCAACGGTCCTCAACGGCTACAAACTTATTTGGGAGTATAAAAGGGACCTCCAAGCATCAAGGATAAGTTAATGTTTCAGTTGTAACAACATTATGATGTCAAAATGTCTTTAGAGCTTTAATTACAAATTCCTTGTATAGACAACACTAGTGAGCTAAACATTGTCAAATTTGCTCAAGTGTTTAGGTTTGGATGAGAGCTTTATAGTGCAAACAAATACCTATTAGAGGAATTTCAAGTTTTCTTAGAATTTCTCTTGTAAGAGAGTGCTTGATCAAGCTTTACCCAAAGCTTGATCGTTGTAACGATTTCCTCCTAATCCGAGAAAAGGGGACGGAATTCTTAGTGAATTTTGTTGAAATCCTTAGTAGGAAGCTAAGGTAGTGGATGTAGGCTTTGGGTTAGAAAGTCGAACCACTCTAAATCCTTGTGTTCATTTCTCATATTTTTAACTTCCACAAAAACACCAAAAAATCCAACTTCCCCACACTTGGCAAGCATTTTGGTTGTGACCATCGAGCTCAACACCTTTGCTTCTTCTTCTTCTTAGGAGCTTCCAAGTAACCATCTTCGATGATATCCCAAATCTCAAAATCAAGAGATTTGATGAAATACTTCATGACATTGCTCCATTGGAGATGAGGCTCTAATACCAATTATTGAGCTTGTAGCACACTCGAATTGATCATTGAAACCGTCAAGGAGGGTTGTAAATGTTTGGTGGTTGAATTGGCTAAAATCGAAATAAAGGTAGACAAGTGACACAATAATTTTAGAGTGGTTCGACCTTCTAACAAGCACCTACATCCACTACCTTAGCACACCACTAAGGATTTCCCAATTCACTCAACAATGAATTCGTCCCCTTTTCTCAGTTTAGGAGGAAACTATTACAACCCTATCTTTTGGACTTGGCTAAGATAGAACCAACTCTAGTTTTTCTATCAAGGCTAAACTAGAACCTCTCCTTTTACAAGGGATTTGTTTGGTAAACTTAATACCTCACAAGGTGGGTGTTTACAGAAGTTTAAGCTCATAAGAGTACAAGGATTTACAATAAAGCTCACTCTCTAAAGTCTATGTACAAGAAAATATTAAAATAAAGATTTAGACTCTAATTCTCTTGACCATATTGCTTGGATGTTGTCTCTAAACTTCTTCAAGTGTTCTAGCCTTCAATTTATAGTCCCAATTGAGTGTGTGGTCGTTACTAGCCATTGGAGACTTTATTTCCCACCATTAATGTTGTTATGCAGTTGTCCGTATCGGAACAAGCGAGCCCGTATCGAAACGACCTTCTTCAGAACTAGCCATTGAACCCTGATGCAGCAAGCCGTATCGAAACGCCTATGGCTGTATCGAAACGATATTGAGCTGTATTGAAACGGTTACAAACCATTTCGATATGAGTGACCGTTGAGCTACATTTAAAAAGTCGTTAGGAAATTTTGACCGTTGGGGAGGTTTTGGCCGTTGGGCGTATCGAAACACCAAAGAGGAGTTCCGAAACCGAAACCTTCCGTATCGAAACGGGCAAGCCTTGTTTCGGTACGTGTTTTGGCAGTTTTAAACTGTACCGATACAGGTTAGCCTGTATCGAAATAGGTACCTTGAAAACCCTGGTTTGGCTACTTAAAAACTTTTCTTTACCTTGCCAAAACCATTTAAAACATCCACAAACTTATTTTCAAGTTGTTTAGACTTAAAGGCATTTTTTGAAATCTTTTCAATTTAGTCCAAAAATATTTTTCATTTATTATATTAAAACATTAGTTCTACAATATGTAACTCACCATTAGCACATCCAAAAAACTATATTTACAACAAGAGTAATGCCAATCACATTGTTCGTGGAGAATTTGATGGCCAAACTACACTAGAAGGGGTTATGGTATGTGTTGTCACTAAATTTTCACTTTAATTTTAAATAATACAAAAAATAAAAAAGGCAAAAATATAAAAAAAAATCCCTTTTTTCCTTTAAATAATAAAATGCCGACTTTTTTAAAAACAAATAACAAAGAACCATCTTTAAAAGCCCATTTTTAAAAGGAAAAAAAAACAAAACCCATTTTAAGTTTTAGCCCATCTTTTAAAAAAGAAAAAAAGGGAAAAAAGAGAAAAATAATTCTAATAATTATGGTGTAAAATAAATATTGGAGAAGAAAAGGGAAATAAAATGAAGTGAAATAATAATAATAATAATAATAATAATAATAATAATAATAATAATAATAATAATAATAATAATAATAATAATAATAATAATAATAATAATAATAATAATAATAATAATAAATGTGATGAAAAACAGCCAAAAAAAGAAAAGAAAAAAAAGAAAAAAAGGGAACCGGTGCGTGGGCCGCACGCGCTGGCTGGTTCCCCAGCAAACCCTCGCGACGAATGTCCATGGTGGTCGGTCGACATCTACCGGCCACGACTGCCGTCGTCGTTGGTATCGACCGGTTTGCCTCGTCGCCGCCGACCCAATGCCACCAATCCCGCTCGCCGTCGCTGCCTGTGCTCGCCAGAATCTACAAAAAAACAGAGTCAAAGAAGTCAAACCCTAGGCTCGAATCAAGGGGAAATTCGATCTCAAATTTGAACCAAATCGGGATATTCTTGAGGGGTTTTTCCGAGGATCAAGCCACGTGTCAGATTTAGGCTCCTATTTGGTGATTAAATCTCGATTTGGCTTGAACTTGAAGCTAAAAATCAACTATAAAACCCCTCTTCACCCATTTGTTCAACACACAATTTTCAAGAAAAACACACTTAAAAAATCAAAAAGCTTAGAAAAATCCAAAATAATTCTCTAAAAATTCTTTAAGGGTTGCTGGAAATTTTGAGTTGAAGTTCGAGTTTGGAAGCAATTTTCCGGGGGCAATTAGGAGGATTTCGAGAAGTCCGGATTCGAGTTCTTTGTTCGTCGTTTCGGTAAAATTTCCAACTTTTCTTTTACTTTTTTTGTTTAGATTTTTAATTGCATGTACTTGGTTGAAATTTTGTTTGTGTTTTTGTTTTTTTTTTTGGATTTTAGGTCGCATTCTCAAAGTCGGAAAATCGTTTCACGATTTTAGTAACGATTTCGTTTTAATTCTTCGTTTAAAATTTGGTTTGATCTTTGAAAATATTTGCATGCTTAAAAATGTTGTTAAAGTTATTTTGATCTTTAGAAATGTAGAAATAAAATTTTAAAGGTGTTTAAATTAAAATGCAAGAATAAAATGAATAAATGTGGTTTAATTGAAAAAAAAACTTAAAGTTAGGGGTTTAATTAGGAAAAAATAATAATGCATGGGTGGAAATAATAAAGGGGCTTGATTTTTGATTGAAAATATAAAAAGATTTTTATGAAATTTATTTTTAATAATAAATGGGTTAAGTGATTTTAAAAAAAATAATAAGATATTTTTAGGGGAAAAAGAAAGAAATAAAATAAGTTATAAAAGTTTGTTTTTTTAGAAATAGAATAAAAAAAATTTAATAAAGTTTAAGGTTTTAGTGGAAAATAAATTTTGAAAAAAAAAACTTAAAAGGAAATCTTCGAAAAAAATAATAAAGTTTGTTTTTTAAAAAAATGGTCATATAAAAAAGAAAAGCTTAAAAATCGAGAAAATAAAAAAAGTTTTGAAAGAGAGAGAGTTTCTTTTTGAAAGGAAAAAAATAAAAAAAAAGTGAAAAAACATAAAAATGCAAAAGGGTAAAAATTTTAAAAAGGGTCTTGACTTTTAAAAATATTAAAAAAGTAAAGAAATACAGGATTTTCAAAGGAAATAATAAAAAGGGAAAAAAACTTAAAAGAATAAAAAGTTGCTTGCTTGTTTTTAGAAATAGGGTTAAAACTTAGGGCTAGATTCTAAAGCTTAGATAAAGACATGTTTTGTTGAAAAATGTTCTTCACAAAAAATAAAATACACTTAAGCATACTTAAATTTTAAATTAGGAATAAAAGACTTAGACGTTTTTCAGGATTTTTAAATAATCGAACTTAGAAATAAATATAAAATGCTCAACACACTAAATCTCTTTGTTGCTTGAAAAAGTGAAATTAATTTAATGCGGTGTCTTATCAAACGGGAATGACGGGTTAGCGCCAGAAATGTTGGCGGTGATTAAAGTTCATCTCCCGGGCGATAAGGCCTTTAAAATAGACTAATATTCATTAAATAGAAAAATAAAATCGAACCTTTGTGAACTTGCAAATTCCAGTTTTGAAAACGATTTTAAAACCAATTAGGTACCAATTTTGATCGTCATGGGGGTGCTAACCCTTCCCCACGCGTAACCGACCTCGAACTTGTTTTCTGATTTTCGCAGACCAAAACTACTATTTTATTAAAACAAAACGTTTTATTAAAATAATCATTTTTTAAAGTGATCCAGTCACACTTTTCAAAAAGATTAGTGGCGACTCCGTATTTTTTTTTAAAATTTTTGCCAAAAAGTCGATGCCTCCTAAAAAGGGTTGCGACAGTATGCTTTTGAAAGACATAGCGACGCAGTGGACGAGTTTATAGCAAACAAAAGGAACAAAAGAGGGAGATGGTTCGATCTTGTGAGATATTCAAAAAGGTTGATGCAGATAGAGCAACTGAATGGTTGGACGGATTTCATTTATACATATATAGATTATTAGCCTCCCTTACTAAGTAAAAGGCAAAGGAATCATATTAAAGGAAAATACGGCCGAAGTTTATACAAGATAATGACAATGGGAGGAATAATAATAGAAGGGGAACAATTTTGACTGAAGATCTAAGGACTACAAAACTGGTAGTTGGAGTAAATGAAGAGGATCAGGTGAAAATGAGATAGAAATGATCGAGATGTAGGAATGAAACACGTTGTAAAAGAATCTCGGGTTAGGTAGAGTCTAAGGAGTTATGGAAATTAAAAAGATGTTTGGTTGACTCGATGTGGTGATAGTTTCTACGATTGATAGTTGCATAGGATAGGTAGGTGTCCACCATTGAACTTTTCCTTGTGAAAGTATATTTACTTTACTAGCTGTCCAGTAGACACGATGTCCTTGAATTGTCCTGCCATTTGTGTAAATAATGATATACTTCACACGACTACCTCTCTAGAACGAGTTTAATTCTTATGGTTATGTTCATATGGCCGCGGACATCCCTGGTTTTACGAGAGTTTGAGAGAGATATGCCCCAATAGTCTTTTTGAAGCGGCCCTACTTCACTCTTACATAGGTGGCTTATGTTGCTCGGCCTCGCCGATGCACACAATGATCATTAAAAGCAATGCTTAGTCTGTCATGTTTTTAGTCATTGTTTACATCATAAGAATGGATTTGGGTGAGTAACCCCCCTCCACAGTGACCGCACAAGGTCTATGTGATTAGGTTATCTCTTTGAACCTAGATTTTGGGATCTCTAGTTAATTAGGTTGGGTTTTCCTTCTCATAGCGCTTTAAATTTTCATGGGCTTTATCTCATTCTTTCGATATTTTCTCAACTTAATCTCAGTTTAACCCTTTGGTTAGCGGATCCGCAACGTTATCCTTTAATTTTACAAGATCAATAGAGATAACCCATTTAAGATCAATTGTTTAATTGATTTCTGGTTATACCAGAATCATCCTTGTTAATTTCTTCAAGAATTTGTCCACATGGTGTGACTTAATTAATATGAGACTTGTAGGTGATCGTTTGATTTGGATGCCCAAAGTCAATTATGTCATTCTCATATTTTCCATGTCAAATCTTGAATTTGACATGTCATTGGTACGTTTACCATTTCATTGTTACATATAACAATGAGCATGGTATAGGATCATATATCCTAATGCACACTTTTGTCACACTTTTCTTTGTCATTATGACAATGTTTTCATTTTAACCTTTTGTTGAACGCATGGACTATTTTTCATTGATGGTCTCTAAAGTTCCATTAAACTTGAACCTACTTCCCTAACCAATTAGGAAATCTATTCCAATGGATGAGACATTCTTTGTTTTTCATTATTACATCCTTGTGAATCTATTTGTCCACAAGAGTTTTACACATTCAATAAAAATATAGTCCATTTTTTCATTTACTTCGGTAATAGAAATATCACGTTTGCAAGACACCCCACATTTTTATGTAGTTGTAGGAAGGTTTAATTTCTTTCCATAACTTATATGGTGTCTAATTAGTTGATAGAACAACTCCCCCACCCCCACATGTTAGGCACATTTTGAAGTTTCAATTCTTATCTTCAAAATTATTGTACCCTTTGATGTTGTGACGTTACTCACTTATAGTTCCCCCAATTTAATCAATTTATTAATTTTGTGTTTCAACATCTTACTCATAGAGAATAATTTCTCTATAGTATCTTCACTCTTAAGCAAAACACTAGTTTGTTTTATCTAGAAGGCAATTTTATCCGAACAACATTTTGACATATCAATTGTTACCCAAATAACATTGACATTTGAAGACTTGTTTCTCATCTTATGGCAGTCGAAGCATTTCCCATAAAATTTGCTTCTTAACCATACCATTTGTCATGGTAATATTTGTCTCACAAATATTCACCTTAATGACATTTGAAGGTGGTAACAAACTTTACCTTATCCACTCTAAATAATAGGAGAATTTTCTTTCAAATCTTTGATCAATCTTATTATGGTCAAATTCACAAAAATTTAAACTCTTCTATTTATGGTCCAACGATTATCACAATTATTTAGTCATTTTTAAACATTATATTTTGTAACATGCATCGGAATTAATTTTGACATATAGAACCAAGTTCTTCTATGTTTTGATTCAAGATCTCGATCGGAATCAACGATTTTATTTTGGTAACCAGTGTTACTTCCCGAAATAAATTCACCGGTTTATTTCCAAAATAGAATCATCCTTGATTCTTTAAGAAATAATAACTTTAAGTTATTTCCAAAATATATTCACTAATTTTTTTCTATATTTAATCACTTTAGATTCCCATGAAATTAAATCCAACGATATATTTTCCATACCAAATTGAATCATACAAGATTCTCACGAAAATAAATAATTTATTTCCTTTTAGAATCAACACAAGATTCTTACGATGAAATAAATTTAGTGATTTATTTCTCTTATACGTCGGGATTAGTAGCACTAAACCCCAAGTGGAGATATCACGGTCAACTCGATCGAGATCTTTGTTTCCAAACAAATCACGTAATTTTCTCATAGTTATCTTACACTTTTTCATGGAATATTATTGGTTGAAATAATAATCCAAAGTGTTTCCAACCACAAATAATAATTATCTCAATAATTACTATTTTCCAAGAAAAAGATATTCCTTGCTTTAAATCTTTTACTCACATGGTAAAGGTTTTACCATACATACAACCATGTATTTCACATATGATTTTAATCATTGATAAAAGCGAAGGTATTAAGTCAAACATGTATCCTCATAATACATACCAATAAATCAAAATTTAATTTCGTTTATTTCTGATTTCGGTTTTTCCCAAAACCTGTAACCGCAGTTACTCTCAACGACAATTTTTGTAACACATATTTGTCCCAACTATTTTTGAGATCTAAGCAAACCCGTTAAAACGGCATGATAAATCTCGAAACAAATTTGTTTGCTTGACTCGCACTTATGTTTGAGAATTCCTTTCTGTTCGAATGCAACAGTTTGTCCACGCCTCATGCATGGTCAATTTATTTCGTTCGAATGTATCGTCGTGGTGAACCACCTCTTTTGATACGGTAATCTGTTCGTCTTGGATTAATCTCGAAAGAATCTAACTTAATATTGTAGGGAAAAGGGTGTTATTAATCCAAGAAAGTAATAAATAAATAATATGTTTATTATTTTAACAAACTTGGAATAAATACAAGAAAAATAGAGAACATTCAAACTATTAAACCACGTATTCGGATCATCTCTTCCGCTATGGCTATACTGGAATCCATGTGACTTCTCCCAAGTGATCCTCATAATATCAACACACCCCTTCTCTTATATTTCCTTTACTATAAGTAACTAAAAATTATGAAGGAAATTAAAATAAGACAATCGAAACGAATAAAAGAACGAAATAACCAAAATTAATTGTTGAGGCCTGTAGGGAACGCAGTTATCTTAAGACAGATTCGACCACTCTTTGGTGCTAGAGATCGTCGGTCGTCAGTCTCCCAGGATACAACAGCGGATGATTATCTTCAGCGGCACCACTGAGTAATCACGAACAATCTTGAGCCTTCAACTATCACCAGAAAACACTATAAAGATTTTGAAGAGAGGAAAACAATTTTTGGTTGTGTTTTAAAACTGAAAACTGCTCATGTATTTATAGGGAAAAATTAGGGCAAATATGAGAAAATATTATACCAATCATGCCCCTAATCGGATAACATGAGTGGGCTGCAAGCATTTAATTCGGATTCAAATTAATCTGAATTTATCCCTTAATTTTTGAGATAATCTGCTATCCAAAAAGGACAAAATTAATTCGAACGTGATAAAATATCTACAGGCCCGACCGATCCGGACATTTGCGTTGCTCACGTCATGCGGGTGCACCCCAACCCGAATGGGATTGGATTTGCACCCTCCATGCGAACAAGGCACAATTTCATCTCAAGTCATTCAATGACCACAAGTAGGGTAAGTGTATATAAACACTTCTCAATCCATTTATCCCATCAACGTGGGATTGGGGGTCTTCATTTTCTTTTCTTGCTTTGCAACCTCTTTACTTTGACCACCAATTTCTCATTCATTAGTCAACCATTTTGAGCATATGAGATACCGTTGTAAAGATCTCGTGGAGTAGAATAAGTTTCTGTTTGTAACGACGTTTTTTGAAGGAAACCTTGAAGTGTCCCTCTTTTTGAGAAAGATTTGTTAAAAGGGAATTTTTGTTAAAAATTCGTGTTTTGGAAAATAATAAAGACTTGGAAATCGCCATCGGCCACTAAGGTAGGTCGAACACCATAAAAACTAGAGATTCATTTGAAAGGGTTCGAGAGTTGGTTACGTGTGGGAAAGGATTAGCACACCATCACGCCCGGAAATCGGTACCAAAATACTTGTTACTTTTAATTGATGGAAATTGTTCAAAATTTAAAATGAATTTAATTAGGCGTTCATAATTGAAAATTGACTCTAATTGTACGAGCTTTATCAAATCAGTGCTTTAGAATTAATTAGGCATTTAATTAAAAAGGATGACTATACACCAGACCAAAGACTAAACCGACATCATATAAGTATGGATGTCGTGTTAGTTTAGGATTCAGATCCCGTACGTCACCTTTATGCATGATACAAGCCGATAAAAGATGATGTCATGGTCTTGTTCGTTTTATCTACTTACGAATTACCTTTATACGATGCAAATCAATTCGAATATTCGGGGAATATCCAATAAGCTAGGATATTACAACCCAAATACGCGAATTAATAAGTATCTCCTTTTTATGATTGAAGTTAATTATCACGCAAATTAAAATATTAAAAGTCACATGAATGACAATTAGGAGGTGCACGTCACGTATTAACATTCGAGCAACATAAAAAAATCTAAACTATGCACACATTAAAACTGAGCATATAACATATATAATAAAACTATGTATATTATAAAACCATATATTAAACAAGATTATATAAAAACATACGATCATATACCACATCAACCACAAATCATATATATATATATATATATATATATATATATATATATATATATATATATATATATATATATATATATATATCCACATATCACAAATCAACATGGCAAAAAACCACAAAAAGGACTGAAATTAAAGAAGTGTAAAATGCGAGACAGAATTTAAAATGCATGATAAAGAGGGTAAAACCCTGGAATTAAGACCAAATTGAACTCGAAAGAGACTATAGGGACCTAAAGGGTGATTAACCCATTAGAGAACAGTCTATAATTAAATTACGGACGAAATTAAAAACATTTAAAAAACTCGAGGGACTACAAGTGTAATTTCAAAATGCGGGAGGATCGGCGGCGGTATTATGAAGACTCGGAGGGATTTAAAATGCAAATAAACCAATTTTAAAAACCTAAAACACTATAAAAACGCGTTTATCTCCTCTAAAACACTATTTTCTGCCATTTTTCTTAAAACCGAAACCTCTCCTCTCTAATTTCTCTAAAAATCGGTCGGCGCAGCTCCGTCCAGCGAACCCAAAAAACCCTAAAACCATTTTTTCTTTCGCAAACCTTTCAAAACCCAAAAATCAAAAACCCTTTCTCTCTTTTGTTTTGAGAAAATAAAAACTCGAAACCCTTCCTCTATGTTTTTAAAAACTGAAATTGATCCCTTTTTTGTTACCGTGTTTACCGACTCACCATGCACGGCCTCAAAGAGGCCAGAGGGCTTGTCGCCGCCAAAGGGGAGCAAGGGACGAGAGGAAGATGAGATGACGCGAAGGTAAAAAAAAGAAACCCTAACCCTTTTCCTTTTATGTGCTTCCGATTTGAAATGAAAATGAAAAAAGAAGAAAATGATACATCTAAAATGTTCTATTGTCTTTGTATTGATCTCTGAAATTTCCCTCGTTTCTAACTTAGGGGTTTACACTGCTTGTTTTGGCTTTTTATAGCCCGAAATTACATCATGTAATTTTTGAATTACATGAAATTATAAGAAAAAACTCGCTATTGGTTCTGCCATTATTTGTTTTCATTCACCTCTGAAATTCGTTGCATTTCCTGGCATTCTATTTTTGTTTTATTGCATGTGACGACTCTCGTACGAGGGGGACCTGAGAGGAGGAAGGGACCAGCCGGACGATGCGGGGCGATCCTAGCCGTCAATGAAAGATTTGGACGGTTGTGAGGGGTTCGAAAAGGCGCGCGTGAGGGAGCTAGAATGTCGTGCACGCGCGCGTATGGGAATCCGAAAGCCGCACGTGGGTGTGTGAAAGTTCTGGAGGCTTCCCTGCCTCGATATCAGGCGTTCGATGCGCTCCCGATCCAAGGGCTACGCTTGATGCGGCGCTAGAGGAGCAAATGGCCATCTAGGGTTTCCCTCATCCGCACAATCTTGATTATCAGATTATCCTTTATCTGACGGTGGTGCTTTGGCTGCGTAAACAATATATTAGATTATGGTTTTGGTGTTATTGATTTAGGGCAGATTATTAGGGCTTAGGGTTAAATTAGATCCTAGCCTAAAACAAGCCTTATGTATAATATATTTTTTTGGGTTTTTAATATTTGTAAATGGAATATTTTATTAAATAAACTTAGGCTTGTTTTTATTTGTAATGTATTTATATTAAATTTTTTTTTTGCATTTTCAGATTCGTTTCAAAATAATAATAGTTGTAACACCCGTGTCTTAGGCCTAGGAGTTAACCGGGTTTTAGTTCGAGTTAAATAAAAATTTAATTAAGACAATTCAACTATAAATAATAACCTTTTTGAACCATATTAATGAGGGAGGGACTTATATCGTGATTTTACCCAAAACTTTTAAAAGTAAGACCACTTTATTGTAAAGTGTCTTCTCTTTCCCCATTTCTTCCAAAAATTAACGTGAAAGACCCCCTCCCATGCTCAAACTCTCCCAACTACACTAGTTACTATTCCATTCATCCCCTTCTTCAATCCGAGGTCTTTTTCAAAGGTAATTACGTTTTCCTAACCTCCTCTTCATCCTCTATCCAACCATTGTTTTAAATTTCAAAAATAGTGAGTTTTGGGAATTAGGGTTTATGTGGAAAATTGGGGTTTTGATGGGGTTTTTCAATTGGTTTTGAGAAATTGTTTTGGGGTTATGTTTAATCATAATGAAATATGCAACATATCTTAATTTGGTTGATTTTGGGTGAATTTTCGTAGTGGGTCTTTAGGGCAAATTCTAAGGTATGAAAAATTGGATTTTTGAGAGGTTTAGTGTTGGAATTGAAGGGCTGATGGTCTACCTATGTTAGGAGGGTGATTTGGGGTGTTTTGGAAGCCATTTGGGTGCTTAGAATTGGGTATTTCAGTCCTTGATTTTGGGAGTCCGAAAATTGGGGTTTTGGGAATGTTGTGTGGTTTGGAAAATTGTGGAAATGGGTCGTGAGTTGCAAAGTAGATTGGTGATTGAATTAGCATTGGGTTGAGAAGTAATGTATGTGTTTTGTGTGATTAGAATCAAGGTTGGGCGTCAGTGAAGCATCGGAAGTGAACCCGGAAGGTTGAAGGTTGTGGCTTGCTTGGTCTTGTGCTTGGAAGCTTAGGTGAGTGGTTGTTTGCTTTAAAGGTTTTAAATTAGTTGGTTCGAGTATATGGACTAGGTTGGGCTTGGTAGAACCACCTAGAGTTAGGATTAGGGTGGTAGCCTAATCCTAATCTTGATCTAAGCCTTTGGATGAACTCAAATGCATGAATGTATATGCCTCGTATGTCTTGTGTTATGAATGCTTATGTATATTGTTTTATACATGTGAAATGAGGCATGGATTGTATTGCTTAAAGCATGCATGGTGATGGTTCATGGTTGTGTCCATGGTGAGTACGTGCTAAGCACGAGAATGATTGAAATGAGTAATGTGGAATGAGTAAAATATTGGCACTAGTATACTTAAATACAAATGATCGATCATTAGGATGTTAGTGTGTACACATGAGTCAAAGTCGCGCGTGGCCTTGGTGGCGTTGAGTCACCAAGGAGGAGTACGAGTACGCCCGGAAATGGTATTTAAATATAGTCGGTGATGAGTGGAATCCCATCGACGGGGCGTGAGGATGAGTGGAATCCCCTCCGCGAGACCGGTGATGAGTGGAATCCCACCGAGGTAATGTGGTTGTTGGATATGAGTTTCCAACGTGTCTATCCGCGTATTTGAGTCATAACTAGGTGCCAATGTGGATTGATATGTGTATCAAATGTGTTGTGATATATGAGCTGTTTGGATGTTTAATCGTGATTACATGTATGGTAGTGTTGAGCTCATGATTATGGCATATATGTGATATATTGCTCATGCATCTATATCTTGTGAACTCTTGGTAATGTGAGTTGCTTGGCTAGATCGTGCTCGGACCCTGCAGTGTTGAGGTTTGTTTTTAGAGCTTACCCTCACTAAGCATCATTGCTTACGCTCTCTTTGTTCAACATTGCAGATCCTTAGTTCGTGGGTTACTCGGGCAAGTGGAGGGCCTCCAAGTGTGGTTTTGGACTTGAGTTCATCAAGTATGGTTTTTGTTAAGACAAGTAATAGTTTAAGCAATGGGATGTGTTGGTTGTTGTTGGTTGTTAGGAGCATGTGTGGACTCCTTTATATATATTGCTTATGCATGGATGTGTAGCCATGTTGAATGTCAACTTATGTCTATTTTGTTTGCTTGATATGTTGGCCTATGCTTAAGAGTTTCTACTTGTGCTTGATCATAGTTAGAATGAATATATGTTGTGGATTGTTGTTTTGGTATTAGACATGTCTAAATATTGTTGAAGCATGATTGTATGGTTGCTAAGCCTTAGGTTATCTTGTCTTGCTGTTGCTTGGATGTTGTATGATGCTTTGGAAGTGTTTTGGGGCATCCTTGTGCCTCAAAACAGCCCAGAAAAGACTGCAGACAGGGGGTGTTTCGGAACGGGTCCCCGTGTTCCGAAACGGCCCCTGTGTAAATGGCCAGCCGTTTCGAAACGGATGAGGGTCGTTCCGGAACGTTTTCGCTACTGGAATTTTGAGAAATTGGCGAGATGAAGCCGTTCCGAAACGGGCCTTTGAAGTTCCGAAACGGTCAAATCTCGTTGACCACGAGATATTGACCGTCAAGGTCGTTCCGATACGGGTCACCCTTGTTTCGGAACGGTCCCCTTGTGGTTGACCCAGGGCCGTTGACCAGGTCAGGGCGTTTCGGAACACCCTATAGGTGTTTCGAAACGGCCTGCTGAAAATGAAATAAAATGGACTGTTTGTGTTGTTTGGTCGGTAAATGTTTCGTTGATTGTATCTTCCGCTGTTGTGTTTCACATAGGGATTAAATATGCATCTAGATAAGATTAAAGTTAAAAGAAATTTTTGGGTCGTTAACCGAGGGGAAGCCTTAACGGGTTTCGCTTCAGTTTTCCCCGTGTGGCCCACTCGGACCGGTCATCCGACCAGGCCGGGACGAGGGGGTTACACTTGTTGGTATCAGAGCCTAAGGTTACCGAGACCTTGGGCAGGTAAGAGAGGTAAGTTTAAATTTTTAAGTTGAATTGCACGGTGTTTGCTTGTTCTACAAGAATGGTTGCTTATGTGACAAGTATGCTGATTGTTTTACTTTTAAGCATGTGTGTGTGGGTCCCATTGCTACTATTACATTGAAAAAAAATGATTTTTAGGTGAGGAAACATACTTGGACACTTGGAAGCCTTGCCTTGCTAACCCAACTTGTATGTTTGTTTGTTGTGGTTGTAGTTGATAATCGTGAGAGCGATGTCTAGACCGAGAGGTAGACCGAGGTTGGTTCGTCAGGAACCGCGAGTTGTGGCTCCTGTTGAGCCGGTAGTTGGTGCGGGAGCTCACATAGAGGGACCGGGGGCAGCGGGAGTTGGCGCTCCTCCACCACCTCCACCACCACCACCTCCTCCACCGGGAGTTGGGGGAGAGGATGGAGCCGGGGGAAATGGACCTCAAGGTGGCCAAGGTGGCCGAGGTCCAGCTGGAATTGATATGACTCCGCTTGTGCAAGCAATAGCGGGAGCATTCCAGGCCGCAGTTGCGGGAGCCCAGGCTGCAGCTCAGCCTAGGGGTGATGATACTAGCTTACCGTTGGAGAGGCTCCGTAGCTTAGGGGCCGAGGAGTTTAGAGGATCTACTCCGGAGAGGTCGGAGTTATGGTTAGAGAAGACAGTTCGTATTTTGGCTCAGATGGGTTGTGCGGGCGCACGTAGATTGGGTTGTGTGATCTCACTGCTTCAGGGTGATGCCTACACCTGGTGGGTCACCATCACTACCGGGATTCCAGAGGCCGAGATAGATTGGGATTTCTTTGAGTCTGCTTTCCGGAAGAGGTACTTAGGACCGAGGTACCTAGATGAGAAGAAGAGAGAGTTCATGGCTCTCACTCAGGGAGATGCTTCAGTGACTGATTATGAGATCCGCTTTGTTCGCTTGAGTCAGTATGCCCCAGAGTTGGTTCCTACTGAAGTGGAACGCTGCAAACGATTCCGATACGGATTGAATGAAGAGGTTAAGAGGTACACGTTGGCTTCTGACTACTCAGACTTTGATGTGTTGGTCGCGAGGGCCAAGGATTTGGAGCATAGTTTGGGTTCAGCCAAACGAGCTGGTAGTTCTGGTTCTGGAAAGAGGCATAACCACTTTGATGGTAGAGATGCCAAGAGGCACAGAGGTGGCGGACATCAGTTTGATCAGAGACGTGGCGGTGGCCACCATGGTAGGGGCCATCAGGGCCATAGAGGAGGAGGGCGCTTGCCCGAGTGTGCACAGTGTGGGAGACAGCACACGGGAGAGTGCTGGGGTAACTTTCATGCTTGTTGGAACTGTGGTTCGAGGGACCACTTTAGGAGGGACTGTCCACGTCAGGCAGCCCAGGCACCGAACATAGCTCAGGCTCCTGCGAGAGGTAATGATTTTCAGAGAGGCCGTGGGCGCGGTCGTGGCTACTTCCAGCCGAGGGCTGATGCACCTAGGGTAGACGCTCAGAGGAACCTTGCACATGTTGTGGCTGTGCAGCCAGAGGCGGGAGGACCAGCGAGGGTCTATGCTCAGAGAGAGGCCGGGAACGACACCGATGTGATAGCAGGTAATTTTGAGTTACAGTCTATGTCCTTGCTTTCTTTGGTTGATTCGGGTTCTACGCATTCCTACATTTTGAGTAAGCATGCACAGAAGTTAGATATTCCTGTTGAGATCTTAGATGTAGGTATGCATGTTACTAGTTCTTTTGGTGAGACAGTTGTAGTTAGACGTATGTATAGGAGGTGTCCGCTGAAGATTCAGGGTCATGTGTTCTCAGTTGATATGATGGAACTTCCTTTCTACGGTTTTGATATTATTTTGGGTATGGATTGGTTGGTTGAGCATCAGGCTAGTGTGGATTTTGAGACAAAGAGAATTTCCTTGAAGCTTTCTGATGACTATGAGGTAGTGGTAGTGGGCGAGAACATTAAGTTCTTGTCTAACGTGGTGTCAGCCTTAGAGGCTCATAGGTTGATGGACTCTGGATGTGGGGCCTATTTAGCTTATGTTATGAATCCGGATATGAGTGAAGCTAGACCGAAAGATATCAGAACAGTGTGTGATTTTCCAGATGTGTTTCCTGAAGAGTTTTCTGGTTTGCCTCCTGACAGAGATGTTGAGTTTGTGATTGAGACAGTTTTGGGGTCTAGTCCAGTTTCGATAGCTCCGTATCGTATGGCTCCGAAAGAGTTGAAAGAATTGAAGAGTCAGTTGCAAGAATTATTAGACCGTGGTTTCATTAGGCCTAGTAGTTCTCCGTGGGGTGCTCCAGTGTTGTTTGTGAAAAAGAAAGATGGTAGCATGCGCATGTGTATTGACTATAGACAGCTGAATCAGTTGACTGTGAAGAACAAGTATTCGTTGCCTCGTATAGATGATTTGTTTGATCAGTTGAGGGGTGCTTCAGTGTTCTCGAAGATAGATTTGAGATCCGGGTACTACCAGTTGAAAGTGAAAGAGTGTGATGTTCCGAAGACAGCTTTTAGGACTAGATATGGTCACTATGAGTTTCTCGTGATGCCATTTGGGCTCACAAATGCACCAGCAGCATTCATGGACATGATGAACAGAATTTTTAGAGACTATCTAGACCGGTTTGTAGTTGTCTTCATTGATGATATACTTGTGTACTCGAAGACAGAAGAAGAGCATGATGAGCACTTGAGATTTGTTTTGCAGAGATTGTTGAGCAATCAGTTGTATGCGAAGCTTAGAAAATGTGAATTCTGGATTCGAGAGGTTGTGTTTCTTGGCCATGTTGTTTCGGCCGAAGGTATCCGAGTTGATCCATCGAAGATTGAGGCTATTGTTGAGTGGAAACAACCTAAGTCCGTGACCGAGATTAGGAGTTTCCTAGGATTAGCTGGTTACTATAGGAGGTTCGTTGATGGCTTCTCTAGAGTAGCTGCTCCCTTGACTAAGTTGTTGCAAAAGGGAGTCAAGTTTGAGTGGTCAGATGCAAGACAAAAGGCCTTTGAAAAAATGAAAGAAGCTTTGACCAATGCTCCAGTGTTGTACAACCTGTTTCAGGTAAGGAGTTTGTGATTTATAGTGATGCTTCCTACGTAGGCTTAGGATGTGTTTTGATGCAAGATAGGAGAGTTGTTGCTTATGCTTCTAGACAGTTGAAGATTCATGAGAAGAACTATCCTACTCATGACATAGAGCTAGCCGCAGTTGTGTTTGCATTGAAAATTTGGCGTCACTATTTGTATGGTGAGAAGTGTATAGTCTACACCGATCACAAGAGCTTGAAGTACTTGATGACACAGAAAGAGTTGAACTTGAGACAGAGGAGATGGCTAGAGTTGTTAAAAGATTATGACTTGACTATTTAGTACCATCCGGGTAAAGCAAACGTAGTGGCCGATGCTTTGAGTAGAAAAGTGGCCGTTGAGCTGAGAGCTATGTTTGCTAGATTGAGTGTGTCCGATGATGGTGGTCTGATCACCGAGTTGCAAGTGAAGCCTTCCTTGATTCAGTTGATTAGAGAGAAGCAGTTGCAAGATGTGAGCCTAGTTCCTCATGTTCAGGACATAGCCGAAGGAAGACCGACCGAGTATAGTTTCAGTGGTGAGGGTTTGTTGTGCCTTAGAGATAGAATTGTTGTACCGGAAGATGTTGAGTTGAGACGACAGATTTTGAGTGAAGCGCATTCGAGTCCCTTTTCTATGCATCCGGGTAGTACCAAGATGTACCGAGATTTGAAGAATGATTACTATTGGATTGGTTTGAAGAGAGATGTAGCCGAGTATGTGAGCCGTTGCATGGTTTGTCAGAGAGTGAAGGCAGAACATTAGGTTCCTTCAGGTTTGCTACAGCCTTTGAAGATTCCGGAATGGAAATGGGAGAGAATCACCATGGATTTTGTATCGGGGTTGCCTTTGTCCCCTTCGAAGAAGAATTCCGTTTGGGTGATTGTTGATAGGTTCACTAAGTGTGCTCACTTCTTAGCAGTGAACACTACGGATTCCTTAGATAAGTTGGCAAACTTGTATATTCGTGAGATTGTGAGACTTCATGGAGTCCCAAAGTCTATAGTTTCAGATAGGGATCTTAGATTTACTTCGAGGTTCTGGAGTTGTTTGCATGGTGCTTTGGGTAGTCGTTTGCATTTCAGCACATCTTATCATCCGCAGTCCGATGGGCAGTCAGAGCGAGTGATACAGATTCTAGAGGATATGCTTCGTTGTTGTGTGATTGATTTTCAAGGTTCTTGGGAGAAGCATTTACCGTTGGTTGAGTTTGCTTACAACAACAGTTATCAGTCTAGTATTCAGATGGCACCCTATGAGGCTTTATATGGTAGACGGTGTAGGACTCCGATTTGTTGGGCTGAGACAGGTCAGAGGTTGTTACCTATGCCAGACTTGCTTAAGGGAACCACAGAAAAAGTGAAGTTGATTTGTGATCGTTTGAAAGCAGCTTCCGATCGTCAGAAGTCCTATGCAGATTTGAAGAGGAAAGAGGTTGAGTACTCAGTGGGTGAGAAAGTGTTTCTGAAGGTATCTCCGTGGAAGAAGGTAATGAGATTTGGCCGGAAAGGCAAGTTGAGTCCGAGGTTCATTGGTCCGTATGAGATAGTTGAGCGGATTGGGCCCGTAGCTTATCGTTTGAGGTTACCTTCTGAGTTAGAAAAGATCCATGATGTCTTTCATGTATCTATACTTAGGAGATATAGGTCAGATCCTTCGCATGTGATGCCCGTTGAAGAAATAGAGTTGAATCCGGATTTGTCTTATAATGAAGAGCCCGTAGAGATACTTGCTTCTGATAGCAAGGTGTTGCGTGGCAAGACCATAGAGTTGGTCAAGGTATTGTGGAGACATAGAGGTGTGGAAGAGGCCACGTGGGAGAGGAAAGCGGATATGGTTGAGCAGTTTCCGTATCTGTTTCCACCAGGTAATTTCGGGGACGAAATTCCTTAAGTGGGGGAGAGTTGTAACACCCGTGTCTTAGGCCTAGGAGTTAACCGGGTTTTAGTTCGAGTTAAATAAAAATTTAATTAAGACAATTCAACTATAAATAATGACCTTTTTGAACCATATTAATGAGGGAGGGACTTATATCGTGATTTTACCCAAAACTTTTAAAAGTAAGACCACTTTATTGTAAAGTGTCTTCTCTTTCCCCATTTCTTCCAAAAATTAACGTGAAAGACCCCCTCCCATGCTCAAACTCTCCCAACTACACTAGTTACTATTCCATTCATCCCCTTCTTCAATCCGAGGTCTTTTTCAAAGGTAATTACGTTTTCCTAACCTCCTCTTCATCCTCTATCCAACCATTGTTTTAAATTTCAAAAATAGTGAGTTTTGGGAATTAGGGTTTATGTGGAAAATTGGGGTTTTGATGGGGTTTTTCAATTGGTTTTGAGAAATTGTTTTAGGGTTATGTTTAATCATAATGAAATATGCAACATATCTTAATTTGGTTGATTTTGGGTGAATTTTCGTAGTGGGTCTTTAGGGCAAATTCTAAGGTATGAAAAATTGGGTTTTTGAGAGGTTTAGTGTTGGAATTGAAGGGCTGATGGTCTACCTATGTTAGGAGGGTGATTTGGGGTGTTTTGGAAGCCATTTGGGTGCTTGGAATTGGGTATTTCAGTCCTTGATTTTGGGAGTCCGAAAATTGGGGTTTTAGGAATGTTGTGTGGTTTGGAAAATTGTGGAAATGGGTCGTGAGTTGCAAAGTAGATTGGTGATTGAATTAGCATTGGGTTGAGAAGTAATGTATGTGTTTTGTGTGATTAGAATCAAGGTTGGGCGTCGGTGAAGCATCGGAAGTGAACCCGGAAGGTTGAAGGTTGTGGCTTGCTTGGTCTTGTGCTTGGAAGCTTAGGTGAGTGGTTGTTTGCTTTAAAGGTTTTAAATTAGTTGGTTCGAGTATATAGACTAGGTTGGGCTTGGTAGACCCACCTAGAGTTAGGATTAGGGTGGTAGCCTAATCCTAATCTTGATCTAAGCCTTTGGATGAACTCAAATGCATGAATGTATATGCCTCGTATGTCTTGTGTTATGAATGCTTATGTATATTGTTTTATACATGTGAATTGAGGCATGGATTGTATTGCTTAAAGCATGCATGGTGATGGTTCATGGTTGTGTCCATGGTGAGTACGTGCTAAGCACGGGAATGATTGAAATGAGTAATGTGGAATGAGTAAAATATTGGCACTAGTATACTTAAATACAAATGATCGATCATTAGGATGTTAGTGTGTACACATGAGTCAAAGTCGCGCGTGGCCTTGGTGGCGTTGAGTCACCAAGGAGGAGTACGGGTACGCCCGGAAATGGTATTTAAATATAGTCAGTGATGAGTGGAATCCCATCGACGGGGCGTGAGGATGAGTGGAATCCCCTCCGCGAGACCGGTGATGAGTGGAATCCCACCGAGGTAATGTGGTTGTTGGATATGAGTTTCCAACGTGTCTATCCGCGTATTTGAGTCATAACTAGGTGCCAATGTGGATTGATATGTGTATCAAATGTGTTGTGATATATGAGCTGTTTGGATGTTTAATCGTGATTACATGTATGGTAGTGTTGAGCTCATGATTATGGCATATATGTGATACATTGCTCATGCATCTATATCTTGTGAACTCTTGGTAATGTGAGTTGCTTGGCTAGATCGTGCTCGGACCCTGCAGTGTTGAGGTTTGTTTTTAGAGCTTACCCTCACTAAGCATCATTGCTTACGCTCTCTTTGTTCAACATTGCAGATCCTTAGTTCGTGGGTTGCTCGGGCAAGTGGAGGGCCTCCAAGTGTGGTTTTGGACTTGAGTTCATCAAGTATGGTTTTTGTTAAGACAAGTAATAGTTTAAGCAATGGGATGTGTTGGTTGTTGTTGGTTGTTAGGAGCATGTGTGGACTCCTTTATATATATTGCTTATGCATGGATGTGTAGCCATGTTGAATGTCAACTTATGTCTATTTTGTTTGCTTGATATGTTGGCCTATGCTTAAGAGTTTCTACTTGTGCTTGATCATAGTTAGAATGAATATATGTTGTGGATTGTTGCTTTGGTATTAGACATGTCTAAATATTGTTGAAGCATGATTGTATGGTTGCTAAGCCTTAGGTTATCTTGTCTTGCTGTTGCTTGGATGTTGTATGATGCTTTGGAAGTGTTTTGGGGCATCCTTGTGCCTCAAAACAGCCCAGAAAAGACTGCAGACAGGGGGTGTTTCGGAACGGGTCCCTGTGTTCCGAAACGGCCCCTGTGTAAATGGCCAGCCGTTTCGAAACGGATGAGGGTTGTTCCGGAACGTTTTCGCTACTGGAATTTTGAGAAATTGGCGAGATGAAGCCGTTCCGAAACGGGCCTTTGAAGTTCCGAAACGGTCAAATCTCGTTGACCACGAGATATTGACCGTCAAGGTCGTTCCGATACGGGTCACCCCTGTTTCGGAACGGTCCCCTTGTGGTTGACCCAGGGCCGTTGACCAGGTCAGGGCGTTTCGGAACACCCTATAGGTGTTTCGAAACGGCCTGCTGAAAATGAAATAAAATGGACTGTTTGTGTTGTTTGGTCGGTAAATGTTTCGTTGATTGTATCTTCCGCTGTTGTGTTTCACATAGGGATTAAATATGCATCTAGATAAGATTAAAGTTAAAAGAAATTTTTGGGTCGTTAACCGAGGGGAAGCCTTAACGGGTTTCGCTTCGGTTTTCCCCGTGTGGCCCACTCGGACCGGTCATCCGACCAGGCCGGGACGAGGGGGTTACAATAATAATAGTAACAATGATGATGATAATAATAATAATATTAATAATAATAATAGTAATGTTAATAATAACAATAATAATAGTAATGTTAATAATAACAATAATAATAATAGCATAGCATATGATAATAATGTTTAGGGTTTTTCAAATGGGTAATAACATAATACTAAAGACTACATGATAATAAATAATACTATATATATCACTAATAATATTTTGTTTTAGTTTTAATTATATTGTTTAATTAAAGTAAATGAACAAAGCTCATTATTTATAAAAAAATAAAAACAGATTAACACTCCGAATAAAATTAGTGATTACACCGTTAAATCTGTATTTGAATCTCCATCTTTATTCATTCGAAATATGGCTCAAAGTTTCATTTTCTCATATTTTTCCAACATCCTATCGGTCGCCAAACATTAGCCTGATTTGCTTTCATAGAAACAACGTTAATAACACTACTCTTGAGAAACCTGCCCACAAAGCAATGATCACACGATGGAAGAGAACCTGAATCCTCCAGCTCGAACTGGAGTTCATCATCTTCGTCACCATCAATGGCAAGAAGCGCTTGATCCTCATGAACATTCGCCATAAATGAGGCTTGATAAGATCAAAGAGACTTGGAAAGATCAAGAAGGAAAAACAAAGAAACAAAAAGAGGCGTGCTAAAGAACAAAGTAATATCATTAGAGCCTTGGTTGTGGCTGGTAGTAGGCGGACAAAAATTTATTGCCCATTTTCGGTGCACTAACACTAAAAGATTAAATTTTAAGCCCTAAACTTAAGTTTTAAATCCTAAACCATAAATACTAAAAGATACATCCTACCCATAATTCTCTAAATCTTAACCTTAAACCTTAACTCTAAACCCTAAACTTACGTAGGGGCACCAAAAAGGAACAGATGATTTCTATTCATAGTAAGCACCATGGGTGGAGCCACGTACAAGAATGAGGTGTCCGTTAACACCCCAAAAGTTTTTAAAAATTATATATAAAAAATTAATATATATATATATATATATATATATATATATATATATATATATATATATAAATGACACCCCTTTTAAAAATAAAATAATTCATCCCTTAAATATCATTAAAAAAATATACTCTTAAATAAATTTCTAACTATGCCTCTCGGAACTGCGAAGCTTCCTTTGCTGAACTGTTTGCGTGTCTAATTGACAGTGATGATGACCTGACCTGACTAGTTTAACTATATATGATCTGTTTGTTAACCGTAGCTTGACTTGTTGGTATTTGGAAACAACAGCAGGAAGCTCCAAACCTGTTTTTGGAGATCTATTTTCATTTGATAAAGTAAGCCAACATGATTTTACATATACACAGGCAGCCTATATGGGTCACATGAATCAGTTTATGGCATTCATTTCACAAGGAAAAAGAAAAGAAAAGAAACTGTTATAGCTTCTTTGGCAATTGGTAAGTCTTCTTAAGGAACTTGGCTGCTATTTCGTCATTCCTACAACACAAAACTCGCAAGACCGTGTTCGGTTCAGTCGGTCCCCAATGGCCGGTCGTGGGCGGCAATGGAAGCTTGGATTTAGTAGAGGAACAAGAACAAGTCTCGAGTGTCACATCTCTGAACTTCTCAATCAAGCTGTCGGTGTCGGTTTGAAACAAGGGGAGAATCTCGTTAACCGTGGTCGAAAACTCCTCTATCAACTCAGCCGGGAGTCCATCGCCATTAGACCAAAACAAATCAGTCAACAACCTGAAATCCTCCTCGATTGTCTCGTAATCCTGCAGGGTGAAAGCACGAGCATGGCCTCCGGCGAGCAAAACCAGCAAGAAACAATCGAAAGAAACCTTCATCACTTGAGTAATAACTCGTGTTCTAACCTTGTCATGCACGGTTAACGAAATGACCTCCAAATGGTGGTCAAGCTCTTGAAGAAAAGGTTCAATTCTGGAAGATGAAACTTCCCCAACATACAAACCATCCCAGAAGAGATGTCCTAGGTCATGGAAGATGACTTTGTTTGCCGTGGATTCACATAGCTGTTGGATCCCTTCTTCGCATGCAGCAGCCGAGAGTTTCAATTCTTTCCCCATCCCGTTGGAGAAATCATCATGCAGCAGCTGAGTTTGAATGTAGTGCAGTGTGTTAATCCGACAGCACAACTGGGGTGTCCCGAAGCTGTCATTGGCATTGGCATTTGCAGCCTGGGGTTTCTTATGAGCCTTGTCTTTTCTCTTGAACACACTAGGAAGTTTGGAGCGTTGAGAACATCTGGTCAATGGCGGCATTGTGGGTGTATACGTAGTCGTACCACAGCCGGACTTCGCCGTGGATATGTAGTGTTGGAGGCAGCCGTCGATCGCGGTGGCTAAATCTGGAAGCGAAGCAGCATGTGTAGATATTGGTAACATCAAGAATGCTTCAAATGCTTCGTCTACAATCCGCAACACTTCAACTGCAGATAGAGCAAAACGCTCCCTAGTCGCCTTTGGATCCCATGCCTACAAAGAGATGAGAAAATTACACAATGCATTTGAGTTTAGTCCTTATATTTTAATCCAGCCTAATCTGATTCATTTATTTTTATAAAGTGATTAGTTAATCTAGTGGGACGGAAGTTAAAACACAATATTTCTAAAATAAGATTAAATTTAAATTTTGATGTTTAGAATAAAAAAATATGAACTAGGGGTCGACTCCATACTGAACATCTGCAATCATCGGTCTGGACAAACTAACTAATGAGTCACATACCGGTAGTTAATGTAGACTTAAATTTTTTCTTAGTAAAAGTCACTCCAATGTATATATATACACGCTTTAAGGATAAAGTAACTTCTAGCCCTTAAACTTAACAAAATTTCCAACTTGATCTTTGAATTCTTTTTTGTTTATATTAATACATGAAGTTGGATTTTTGGTCTTTTAATAATGTATCACTATGAGATTGTAGCACATGTCACAAATATCTAAGCGTTAATGTCACCAAAAGAACTATAGTAATTAGAAAAGTTGACCAACGTGACTCAAGGAAAAGATTCAAGGACCAGAAATCTGTCAAGTTTAAGGAAAAAAAGTAATATTATTCTGTTTTAATAAATAAAGTCATGGAAATATTTTTGTTCTAATGTCAAAAAAATATTCATAACATTTCATTGAATAGTCATTTTATTTTTTATTATTTTCTTAAGGATTTTAACCTCACCATTTCGTTTTAGGTTAAAATAGTTTCTATGTGAATGAAAATTATTAGTCAACTAACGGTAAATGATCTGAAATGACGTGGCAAACATACATTACAGTGTATGCTAGCTTAGTAATGTCATATATACAAAGATGTTGACTTGATAGAATGACACCGAGTCAAAAATATAAAATTATTTTTAGCTGACGTGTCATTATATCAAGTCATTTCAAGTTGTTTATATTAGTTGACTAATAGTTGTCATCCACGGAGTGGCCATTTTGACTCAAAAAATTAAACGTTGACGGTTAAGATGCTTCAGAAAAAGAATATGAGCCAAAGTGACTATTCATTCAAAATTAGGAGTATTTTTGATATTATGTCAATATTTTAATAGGAATAGTTAATGGTATTAAGTTATCAAATGATTGAACTACCTAATGATATCATAAAAGTAGAGGACCCAAATTATGCTAAACTAAAGTATTGGGACTAAATATCAAATTCAAGCATAGTGATTAAACCCAAATTACCTCTTGTTGCAGGTTCCTATCAACCCATTCCTTCAACCTATCAGTTCTGGTCGTAATCCATGACTTAACCAGACCAGAAGTAACAGATTCAACCTCATAAGAAAGCATCTCCCTTATGATTGACTTCCCATCATCTTCCCTATCCACTGAATTCTCAAGTGCGATTTGCACCAAATCTTTCTCCAGTTTGTTTGCAGAGTTCAGCACTCGAAAAATATCCGGTGACAGTTCATCGATGCCGGAAACGTATTGCTTGAGCTCATTCCCATAGCAGGAATGGAGGGTGGCCACTGCTACGCCGGCTGCAAGTGGATGCCACCGTTTTAGTATCGGACTGAATAGTTCCTTCTCGGTAGAAGCCAGTGTACTCACTGCCTCTGCAAGTCTGGCCATGAAAGGAAGCTCATTGTGAATGTGAGGGTCCTCTGCTGAAGAATTGCTGCACTTTTCCTTCTCCATTACCTGTCTAAATACATATCAATAAAACCATGAATTGTCTTGGGCTAAATAACAAATTTTACCACTCAACTTTCTTTTTCACTCCAATTTTGGTCATTGGAGTAAAAAGTTTTCCAATTTAATCACAAGACTTTTAATTTACTTTTATTTTAGTCATTCTATCATTAAATACTTAACAACATTATGACTGAACATTCATATTTTGAAATTTTAAAATAACCCCATTTTTTTATTTTTTGTGTGAAAAATCCTTAATTTTAGGGTTTTCTTTGATTTCTCAATGATAAACCATCTTTTTGCAAATTCAAACAGTGAGAAGATGGAGAAGGAGGAAGCGAATTGTATATCATGATTTCATGTTGACAAAAGGTAAATATTTTTGTCGAAGAGATTTATGGTTGTGCCAGTTTGAAAGGAATACGATAAAGTCAAAAAATGAAATGAACAAATTGTCAGAGAAGACTTCGATAATGGTGAATTCAAAGCCGACAAGACACAGGAAGAAACTATATAACTTTCATCTTTGAGAGGAATATAATAAAGTTAAAGAAAAAAAATAAAAAATAAAAAACAATGTGGATTAATGTCAACAAAAAGCAGTCTATGTTAGTATATGTGGTTGTCATCTCACCACTTTATTTTTGATTTAACGCTCGAGTTACTAAAATAGGAGTAAATATAAAGTTTAATGATTAAATTAAAAAATTAAATTTTAGTGACAAAAAAGAAATGAGAAAAAAGTTGAATGATGAAATTTGTAATTTATTGATTATCTTTCAGATAAAAAAAATGACAAAATTACAAATCCACCCCTATGGTACTTAACTTGAAGTTTTAGTCCATGTAATTTAATTAATAAACTTGATCTATGTTTTCTTTAATGCACTAGATTATCCGTATCTCTTTTTCATATCGTGTTAGATAATGTTATTCAAACTTGAATTATCGAGAGAGAATAATTTATTCTACACCATTGAGACTACTCCTTAATTCAACTTGATCTAATTGTTTAAATGAAGTTACTTTATGATATTAAACTATAGGAGACTTCTCATCTTATGTTGCTCATTCACAAATCACAAGCAGGGACAATATAAAAGATTATGCTGAAATATCGGGAACTTGCCTGGGCAAAAGCAGCACGCAGTGATGACTTTATGTATCCATCAACTCTGTCATAACCCACATCGTTTCCGTTTCCTTCAACATCATCTTCTGCCATTATCTTTGCCGATCGAACCGCCATGGAAACAAGACATGCCATCGACTCGGTGTTATCGCTACGAAAACAACTGTGGTAATCAGCCAGCCTTGTCTCAGCCCAGCCTGAAATCGCACTCAAAGTAGAACTCAACACCTTGGCCAAATTGGCATCTTCTTTCAATGCCTTGGCATCGTTTTCGACTTTCATCAACAGGTTATCGCCGGCGTTCAAGAGATCGCTTTCGGCATGATCGGTTGACGTGTAACGGTTAAACAACATCCACAAGAAGCAAAGATTGTGCAGCATCTGGTTCAATCCTAGGACGTGCCATGTCTTTTTAATGAGCTCTAGGACTTCGTCTAACTCTTCAATCACTGATGTTTCGTCGTTGAGATCGAAACAAGCTTCGAGCAACATTTGGTAGATTTTGAGATTCAATGGGAAACCATCTGCCCAGTGACTTGTCCCCGAAGTCAACCCGTCGTCGCGTGTTCTACAAGCAAGTGATGTAACGATGTTCCGAAGGGGTTGCATGGACTCGTTGTTTTCAGCGGTGTCCAAAGGGTTCTCCGATGCCCCATCGATGACCTCCCGGAGCCGCTGCGGTGCGGTGTCTTCGTTGTTTAGTGGTATTAGAGGATGCAAAAGGAGTCCGGCGTCGAGAAGCTTCAGATTTCTCCTCTGCCAAGCTTCGTATTCTTCCTGGTTCGGAAAATCCGAAGGCTGGAGTTGCTGCAACATCTCGAGTGGTAACACCATTGATTCTATCCTCTGATACAAACACAAAAGACCGTTACTTTTCTTAGTAAGGACGTGAATTCAGGTGAATCGAGTTCGAACAACCATAATTTAGATCTCAAGTTCAGTTAAGTTTGTTTATTGATTCTCATACTTAAGTTTAAACTTGGACTCAGATAAATTAGTTTAAAGAATTTTCTTATTCGAGCCTGAGCTCGATTTCTTAGTAAAATTATATACATGAAAGATTAATTCAAAATAATTTACCGAACATCCTCAAATTATGGATCTAAGTTTAAATTGTTTGTTAAACTGCATAAAATTCTAATTGAATCCTCGAATAGAAATATTGTTTCAATTACTCATTTACTTTAGTCTAGTATTTTTACCTAAACGGTTAGCATCTGATTTAATTCAGGCAAGTTTTAAAATATTTATTAGAGTTAATTACACCACAAGTCTCTTCAAACTATGACCTTCATTTTAAAATAGTCTTTAAACTTTTGAATACTCTAATTTCATCATTAAACTATGACTTTTATTAGAAATTGATCCTCAAAATTTTGAATATTTCAGTTTCATCCTCAAAATATAACACTCGTTCTAAATTGATCCATAAACTTTTGAACGTTCAAATTTCATTCTCAAAGTATCGTTTATGTCACATCATATTATTATATAATACACACCATTGTTTACAAGACAATTAGCAATTTCACAGCGATGTTATTAATGATGGATATGATTGGCATGTACTGATAATTTGGGATGGAATTAGAATATTTAAAAGTCTGGGTCCAATTAGAACGAGACTCATAGTTTGGAGATGAAATTAGAACATTCAAAAGTTTAGGGATCAATCTAGAATGAATGTTCAAAAGTTTAGGGACCAATTTAAAATAAAAATCATAATTTGAAGACATGTAATACAATTAACTCTATTTATTAACACGTGTGTGTTTAAGAAATGAACTGGGTCAGATGCAAGCTAGCATTTTACGTTAAGGTTGATAGCTAAGCCAATAGAAGGACTTTATTGAAATATTTTAATTTTAAGACCAGTTTTAAATTTTGTCATCGTTTAGGGACGTTTTATGTATTTAGCCCAAAACGATTTTTGTTTAACAAACCTGATTAGCAGCAACTTTCGAGAGAGCTTTTCTAACTCTTGAATCCATCTGCTCTGAAACTCGCAGTTGAACTCTCAACGTCTCCTCCGTCGATCTCGCCTTCTTGACTCGTTCCGATTTGTGCTTATTGCCGCTCGATTTCTTCCTCCGAGAACGTAATCCTAAAGCCTTCTTCACCGTACTCGCCGCCCTGGACGTCAACGACGTATGTGGTGTCGCAGCCGCCTTCTCCGACTCCGACATGTTGAGACATGCTCCAACCACAATCTCGTAAGCCGTCTCACGGAGCTCCGACTCCGATAAATTCGTCGCCAACTCCCCGAAGGGACAGGAAAGCGTTTCAGTAGAGTCGTTATGCATTGCCCTCACCACCTTTACCGCCGCCTTCGTCGTCGTCGTCGTTTTACAATGATGGTAATGTCGTTTGACTTTCCTGGAAGTTATGTTCCTTAATGCACACAACATGTTAATTAAATCAGAGGAAAAAAAACGGCAAGAATAAATTAAACTCGACATGTTAAATGAAGGTTTTAATTTTATAGAGGGTAATTTGTGATTAATGCACTGTCGTTTTTTCCTGTTTGGATTAATGGAAAATCTTGCTTGAATGTAAAGGAAACGAAATGAAAGTTCTGGGAATTTCATCAAACACAAAACAGTGTTAGAAATGATCAAAATCGACAGAATTTCGGACAGTGAAAGGATATGGTTTCTTCTCTTACAAAATAGAAGAGTGTTCAATGGATATGAAGGAAAGAAAGACAATGACTGTGATGTTTTCTCTGTTGGTTTAATTATAATTTTAATCCCTCTACTGTTTTGAAATTTAATCCTTATCCGGCATAATTTGGTAATTCATCAAATTAATAACACTATTAGTTGTTTCTGTGAAAGTGATAAAGTTGATATTTTTATTATTATTCTGTCACATAGTTAGAGCTACATGATATTATAACCGATATTAAATTTTTGTGTCAATCGAATGCTTAACGTTGATTTAAATCAAGTTTGACAGTAAAGACATTAATTATCGGTGTTATCAATTTGGATATACTCATAACATATAAAAATAGAGAGACCAAACTATGTTAAATTAAGGTGTTAAAACTAAATTTCATATTTTAACATAGTTGATGGACTAAAACTAGAATTAGACATTTTCTAGCTCAAGAACTATTTCCCTTGTCAAAACTTGAATGAGCAAGAAATCAATAACTCTTTTACATTTAGGTCCTTTTAAAATTCAATTGTAACACTCAGCAAATAGAATTTTCTTTTTATGATTGCATGTACTGCAAATGTGGAATCACTTTCATTTTATTATGATTTCGTCCTTGTAATGCCATCATTGGGTGGGCTATGCACATAATTGACATGATCTAAAGGTCTTTGACTCTATATGAAAAACTGTTTGCAAACTATGCAGCATTTCGGAAAACTCCCTCCGATGTTGTACCGATTTCTGACATAAACATTTTATTTTGTCCAAATTAATTTTTCATTAAATCTCCGAGATTACACAATCACAATCAATCAATAAAATTATAAAAAAATAAATGAATTTATAAAAATGGAGAATTACCTGTTGATTTCTCGAGTTATCGAAGATTGGAATTTTATTTAATCTTTTGATTCCGATATTCAACGATCGTCATTTGGTAATCTTTTTGTTAGCATCGTCGTTGCGTTTGAAAAAGAAAATTGATAAGAGAAAGGAAAAGAGAAGAATGAATGTTTGCATTACAATTATGGTAGGAAAATGAGAGAATTGGGATGAGAAATCCGGAGAAAATTTGTGCATGTTTGTTTTACAGGTTTACTGATTGTTTGTGTTCTTTTTTTTTTCCTTTCTATTTTTTATTATCTTTATTTTATTATGATTATTAATTACATAATTGAAATTTGACATGTTAACTTGTATGAACCTTAATTTGATTAGAATGAAATAATAGTAAAATTAAGGGAAAACTACACGGTGGTCACCTAACTATATATCATTCTTTTTATGTTTTGGTAGTCACTCAATTATATACGTTTTATGTTTTGACCCCTTATGTCAAAAACTTAACGGACATGCTAATATGACATTTATTTTACATAATTTTAATCATTTCTCTTTCTTATTGTTTTTGTTTTATTTTATTCGACCAATCAAATGATGACATGTGTCTTCACTATATTGAATAAATTAAATCAAAGAAAAATTAAAATAAAAACATTTGTAGAGGATATGAATTGAACATGTGCCCAATAGCATGAAAAGGCAACACACAAACCAATTACACTAGAACACGATTTTGATTCATTTCCACTAAAATATATATGTAACTTATATTAAGTTATCAACAACACAAAATAAAATATTAAAGTTAGGGGAATGACTTGAACACAATACCTCATTAATAAAAATTTAAATATTTAACCACCAAGTTAAGTTAAGAGGTTATTAAATTATATTTAACTAAATTATAATTAAAATTAAAAAACAAACTAGATTTAATTTTTCTCACTTTGTTAGATAATGACAAAATTAACTAAATAATCATTTATTTATTTTTATAAAACTAATATTATTTTATTTTCAAAATTAAATGAATAATATTTATTTATGATAGAATATAAAAAATTAAATTTTATTTATTTATTATTTTTAAATGATTTCAATTTTATATGCTATAATTAATAAAAAATTATTTTAAATAATTATTTATTGTTGTGAATAAAATGAAGAAGAACAAGAATAAGGACAAGAAGAACAAAGAGATGAGAGAAAGAGGGAGATTTGTATTATTCTCAAAATATAGAATTGTCTACAATGCCTTCAATGAATCATCTATTTATAGGCATAAGAAGTACATAATACATTAAACTCTAATTCATAGAGATAATATTCCTAATAATAAATAAATCAAACTCCTTTGATAAAGTTCTAATCATGATAGACATCCACATAGATAAATATTCATAACACTCCCCCTTGGATGTCTATGAAGATAATGTGCCTCGTTAAAACCTTACTAAGATAAAAACCCAGTGGGAAAAAAATTCTTTAGTGAAGGAAAAAGAGTACACACATCTTTGATACGCATAACAGTTGCCTCATTAAAAACCTTACCAGGAAAACCCATTGGGACAAAACCTCGGTTAAGGAAAAAAGAGTGCAACGCGTATTTACTCCCCCTCATGCAAACATCACAGAAGATCTTTGAGTCTTCATAATTTAATCTTGAATATCATTTTTCTAAAGATCGTGAGGGATGAAACTTTGGAGTAATATGTTCTATGATGTATCCACTTTCAAACTAAGATATACATCTTGCGTTATCTTCACACAAGATAGCTTTTATCATATCTTGTAAAAGTAAATCCACATATCTTTTGGATATGTTGGGTCAATAGTCTTAGCCAAACACATTTTTTGGCTTGCCTCGTGCATAACAATTATTTCTACGACATTTGAGGAGGCATCAACGAATGTTTGAAGATCTAAATGTAATGATCTTTGTATATTCATATATATTTCTTGACCAACTAATATATAGTGCTTCAAGACTAAGAAAAGATATAATTATCTTTATTCATATCCAACAATCTTACAACTATTGGGATACTCAATAGATATGCTCTATTCATATTGAATCTTCTTTAAGATTCTTTCAGCTTATGTCTATTCATAGACAAAAGAAATATATAATAATGCTCGATCTTCATGTCGAGATAAACTTGATGTCGAGATTCAAGTACTTGTATTGAAAGTACTTCATGAGTTTCCAATTTGAAGCTCTTTAGGAGTTCTAAAATTATCATAATGGATCTTGATCCAAACTCCTTTATAGAATACATAAGAAAATCTGATCATTCTTATAGTATTTTCTCAATTAGTATTCACTAAGGCGATTATACCAAATGCGCCAAAAATATTCATGAGACATGTCTAAATAAATTTCCTCAGAATTTTCCAAATGCTTATAGAATTTTAGATCCTTCAAGGATAAATATGGATCCACAAATAATTAGACGCATGTAAAATTTTCAAAACTGCCAAAGTAATTGCATCCACCATGAAGTAATTAAAACTTTTCATAAATCACAGTTCAAGTCGTATTTACGATTACTTATTTGTGCCTCACTTGCATTACACCTTTAGGTGTTTGGACTGGTGGTCCAAATACTTCTATTTTAGAAGTTCAAAGCGTCTTTCAACATTGGCCAATTCAATATGTATACTTCTGGATAGATTTTATACAAGATCCTCGATTTCTTTCTTTACTTCTATAGAAGTATTTTATGTAAAATTGTTTGTAAAATCGTTGTCGACAACTTTCCAATTTTTCTAGTTTCATTCTCGTAATGACATAACTCATCGAGATCTCTTCAAGATTTCAATCTTTATTCCAGGTACCTGAAACTCTTCAAGAGTTTTATTATTTGTTATGTCTTGGGTCTCTTCAGGAGCACCCGCCTCCAATATATGACCATCTCATATTACTTTCTATTTACGAGAATTTTGATCATTGGAACCATTTCAACTATCATGCTTCAGGCATGATTTACATTCTCTCGCTCTAACATGTAATTTAAACTTAGAGCTTTCAGCTGGTATATGAGACTTAATTACTCTCATTGGGTCAGTAAATATGTCTGGCAGTTGACATGTAATAACATGAATTATCTTATGAACTTCTAGTTCATATACGAGGATCTAGATAATGATAATTCATTTTCCTCTATCCAGCTGATTATTATCTCCCCCTGATGTTGAGAAAAATCATGTCATAAATGATTCTCCAATTAATGTTTAAGAATTTAAACATAAAAGGAGACTCGTACTCAATATATATTCTCAACCCTTTTTATTTACCCATTTTGTGCGATGTGGTGGAGCAATTCATATCGCACATTCAAAAATCATAAAATGGGACATTTCAAAAATCATAAAATGGGAAATGTATGGTTTCTGACCAAAAACCAATCATAACGAGGAGTTTATTATAACTCGTTGGCTTGATGCGTATAAGTGTTGCTATATGGAAACAACATATAAATAATAACTCTTTTGTTCTCATAGTTTAGCTATTAAATAGGAGGCATCCAATTGAAATTTTGCTAAACTATATTTTTCATAATCAATAGGCTTTGTAACAACTGATATAGCCTAAAATATAAACCCACTAGCTTTTCAAGACGAATAGTCTAACTGCATAATCTGAATATTTTTAGAATCAATCTCACAAACTTCTGGTTGTAAGTCGATAAAACAATGTAGATGCATCTACTAAAATCATATAAAACTTTCCACATTTGTGGATATATGGGCCCATATTTCGTTCAGATATGCAAGACATACAGTCTCAACTTCAATACAAGAACTTTAAGTTCTAATTCTTTTGGTAAGTGGGATCATCTATATCCTTTGAGAACAAACAACACAAGAACTTTAGGTTCTTTTAGTAAGTGGAATTTAATCAATTCCTTTAAGCAACGCAAGAACTTCACGTTCTTTAATAAGTGGAATTTAATCCATTCCTTTGAGAATAAGCACCACAAGAACTACAGGTTCTTTTAATACATGTGCATGTAAATCTCAATAATTTCTGCACCATTGATCAGGATGGTCTAACCGATCATGCCAACTATATATATATGTGTGTATATATCTCTGAATTTGTAAACTCCTTGTTTACCATAACATGTAATTCAATCTCACTCGTACATGTCTAGTACGGCCATCAAAATTATTCCTTTAAATAGGAATATATTTAACTCTTTCGGAGCTTTCAATTGAAATCATCTTTTGGTAGTAATATATAGCTCTTCTAGAGTTTTCAACTGACTTTTTGGCTACCAAAACTTATATCAATATTGGCTTATTTCAAATGACAATTGATAACATATGTTATCTATAATTCCCAAAGGGATAGTTTGCGAACTCATATTGCTCTCTTTATGACTTTGACGAGTATAACACACTGTGAATATGGAATAAAGTTCCATTTGACAATAACATATTTGCTCAACCAGAGCCTTTTGTGATATTAGTACTTCCAGATATAGTACTCACATTATTCCCTTGCATTTTAATCGAGAAATGCATAATTGTGCACCTTTCAAAATGTGCTTTGTTTCATTTACTTCAGGTAATGAAAATATGTACTTTGTATCATTCACTTCGAGGAATGAAAAATATAAAATATAGCACATCATATCAAGTCGATTATCTATCAGAGATAAACTTTCAAGTGCTCTTCCGAAGTATTGATATTTTAGTACTTTGAGAAATACTACTCATATTTCCTCTTACATTTAAATGGGAAAAATATTTCTTATGCTTAAGTACAATGTGAGTACTTGCATTATCTGCTAGGCATAAATAGCCACAATTTTAGGCATAAATAGCCACAATTCTAG
This sequence comes from Hibiscus tridactylites, assembly GCA_958450335.1. Taxonomy (NCBI): domain Eukaryota; kingdom Viridiplantae; phylum Streptophyta; class Magnoliopsida; order Malvales; family Malvaceae; genus Hibiscus; species Hibiscus tridactylites. The sequence goes on along the minus strand of OY288277.1, from coordinate 82,214,163 downwards.
GCATAAATAGCCACAATTCATTGTATATTTTATTCTGGAAGTAATCATATTCTTCAAATAATAAATTAACATAAATCGTAAATAAATAATATGTGGAATAAATAAACATAAAGCAAACTAACATAAATAAATAATAAATAAAACGAATTAACATAAAAAAAAAATAAAAAACCAATTATTCCTGTTAGAGGTTATAAGGGAAATAAAAAAATGGTAAATTATTCCCTTCAAGGGTTATGAGAAAATTAACAATATCCAATTGAGTTGGACCAATAACGCCATAATTATTTTCACCATAAACAAATTTTGTTTATATTTTATTTCATTTATCATTCATGATTATGGATAAAGTCTATAATACTTTGGCGTTTGACAAGTACGAAACCAATGGTTTATAACATCACATTGGTAAAAGGATTTCACTTCCTTAGAATGATCTTTATCACTCTTGTCATCCTTATAACTTCGCTCCCAGCGGGTAGAAGTATTCTTAAAATGACTATATTTTTCATGTGTATATTCATAGCCTCGACCACGACCACAACTTTTAATGTGATTTTTTATTCCTTTCATAATATAATCTCACATTCACTTCAGGAAATGGAGTAGAGCCAGTGGGCCTTTAAAACCTTTTTCACATATCCTTATCACAGAGAACAAATATTTAATCCTCGTACGCGGCATTGTTAAACCTGTCCACAAGGTCCTTTAAAAACCTCCTTTGAGACCAGTAGCCTCGCAGAACGGGATGTCCAGCCAATTATACTTGGATTATATCGAAATTATGTCTCCAATTGAATAATCATTTACCATGTTTGCATTCACTTCAGGGAATGAAACAGATCCAATAATTGCATGGAATAAACATCATGCTTGTATTCACTTCAGGGAATGCCCCATCATTGATAATTACATGGAATAAACATCATGCTTGCATTCACTTCAGGGAATGCCCCATCATTGATAATCGCATGGAATAAACATCATGCTTTGCATTCACTTCAAGGAATGCCTCCCATAAAACTTTTTGGATCAAGAAAAATTTTTGTAACTTGAAATTGGGAGAAGTCTATGGTCGAGTTTTTCGACAAAGAAGAAAAATTACTTTCGAGCAAATATAGACTTTATAACAATCTTTTTATAGATTGAAATTCACCATGATTTATCACACATTAAAATCACAATTTAAAGGGGAAAAATGAAATTAGAATTTATCGATATTAGTTTTCCTTGTGAGAACAATGGAGACATAGCAAACGACCAAAACAACTTCTTATAATCTCTTTACGTCATTGTCTCTTACCACGCCATTTAAACATATCATGTAAAACTCAAAATACGATTAAAACATAACTATTATCAATAGAATAAAATAAACAAATATAAATAAATTTGTAATTGTTTATAAAATACATATATTATTTCAGGTCAAAATTGAATTAAAGAAAGTATATGGGTACTAAACTGAATAAACAAAAAACTTAAAAAACTTAATAGAGCAATTATCTCGTTTCTCAAAATTAGGCACAAATTGTGAGCAACAATGACATCTCCTTCAATTATCCCGCAAGCGAAAAAAAATTGGGCGCGATTTTTTTTAAGCAATGTAAAAAAAATAGAGAAGCATACTGGAATTAAATACAACCAAACACAGCTTACCCATCTTTGTTAAACAATAACAAAAAAAAATTAAAGGTAAAAGAAAACTTATCTTTGGTTCAACGTAGAAGCGAATTTATTTCAGTAACTCTTTTGGGATTCAAACGAAGAGCACCAAAATCTTTTGAGCGAACTCGTGCTGATAACGTGTTGTGAATAAAATGAAGAAGAACAAGAATAAGGACAAGAAGAACAAAGAGATGAGAGAAAGAGGGAGATTTGTATTATTCTCAAAATATAGAATTGTCTACAATGCCTTCAATGAATCATCTATTTATAGGCATAAGAAGTACATAATACATTAAACTCTAATTCATAGAGATAATATTCCTAATAATAAATAAATCAAACTCCTTTGATAAAGTTCTAATCATGATAGACATCCACATAGATAAATATTCATAACATTTATATATAAATTATGAATTATTTAAATTTTAAATTAAGATCTAAATAATTATTTTTAAAATAATTTATAATTTACGTTCTATAATAAATAAATATTATTTAAAAATAATTATTTAGATCTAAATTTCAAATCATTTAAAATAATTATTAAATATAATTTAAAACTTTATATTCTATCATAAATAAATATTATTAAGTTAATATTAATTTTATAAAATAAATAATAAAAAATAATTTTGTTATTATTGAACAAAGTGAAGAAAAAATAAATCTAGTTTGATTTTTAATTTTAATCACAATTCTGTTAAACATTATTCAAGATAAAAGTATTGCAATTTATTAGTTTAACTTGATGGTTAAATTTTTAAATTTTTATCAACGAGGGCTTGTGTTCGAGTCACTCCCCTAACTTTAATATTTTATTTTGTGTTGTTGGTATATATATAGTTTTATGGTATATGGTGCAAGTCTTAGCATATGTGTAACGCCCCGGGTTTAGGGGTCGGATGTTATTCGGGTAAATCAGGTTTGAGTCGTGGGCTTGTCTTAAATTAAATTGGGCTTTGGGTTTTTTTATTATTTTAATTAAAAAGAGTTTGAGTCATTAATGGTATTTTGGTAATTTTAAAGTAAAGAAAAATAAAATATGAGAAAGGGGTTTTGAAATTAGCTATCCATCATCTTCTTCCTCTTGTTCACGTTGAAAAACCCCCATTTTATCCCATAAAACACTATTCCATTAAATCTCACCCTCATTTCAAGTGTTCTCTTCAAGGTAAGCACATTTTTGAATTCTCCTCACTATTTTTAACATTTCCCTAGCTTTAGTTTTCATAGAAATCCTCTTTCAAGGTTTTTGAGGTTTTCAAATTTTTGAAGTGAAAGCATGAAACTTTAAAGGATTTTCGTTTTGTTTTGATGTGTAGAGTTAAATTATGAGTTAACCTAGCCCTAAGGTACATTATATCTCAATTTAGTTGATTTTTGTTAAGAATCCCAAAATTGGGTTTTGGGGTATTTTAAAGGTGTTAAACTTTGTGTTTTTGGTGTGGTTTTGTGAAAAGGAGTTGGGTTGGGGTTATAGTGATATTAGTAGGGTGTTTTGAGGATGTTTGGAGGTGTTTTGAGCATTGGATTTGGTACTTTCCTGCTGGGTCATTAGGGAGTACGAAAATGAAGGATGTTTTGTTGGTTCATGGGTTGGAAATGTGGTAAATGGGTCTTGGAAATGTATCTTGATTGTGGCAGTGATTTTGGGGCTGAATGATTGAGTAAATTGTTGTTTTTGATTGACTAGAACCAAGGGAAACCTTTGGAGAGGCTTCGGGCACGAATCCAGAGAATTTAGAGAATTGAGATCGATGTTCGGCTTCCGTTTGGGTTGCAACGGTGAGTGAAAATGTTTGACCTTGTTTTACTTTCGAAATAGGATTCTCGGGGGTTTGGGTGGATCCTTGAGGGCTCACCTAAATCCAAGTGTAAGTTTACTAATCCTACCTTGATGGTTATGTGATGATGCATGATTAATTGTTGTGTTATCATGTGCATTGTGGATTGCTTTTACATCCGTTGTTGTTGTGTAGTCGTTGTTGATATCGAGCCTCACGTGATGGTTGTCATAACTACGGTGATGAGTGGTCCCACCGGTAGTGACTACTAGTAGAGTAAGGTGATGAGTGGTCCCATCGGAAAACTACTAGTCGAACGGTGATGTGTGGTCCCACCATGTGTGTTGGTTGTGCATGTGCAAACCATGTAGTTGTCTTGTTGTGATACCTTTCGTGCATTCAATGGTTTACTTATCATTTAAGAAAAGTGTTTTGAAAACTGCACGATTGTTGAGTTTTTAGAGCTTCGCTCACTAAGCTATCAAGCTTACGCTCTCCTTTTTCCAACATGCAGATCGTTAGAGTTCGGGAGGCAAGTGGGCAAGGGATGAGCCTTTTTGGAGTTCTCAAGTAGCTCAAGTATGATTTAAGTAATTGTACTAATTCCTAGACATTGGGGGTATTAGACTTGTATGGTGTTGGAGTTCAAACTCTTTTGATGGTTTTTGATGTTCTAGCATGTTGGTTTGTTGGTGTCATGTGTTGTATGAGCATTGTTGGACTCATGTACGTTGGATTGTTGTTAATGCCTTGTTATGGATTTGTAAACCATGTTTACCATTGTAACACTCCAATTTTGGGCTTAGAAGTTTAGGGTTTGGTCGGACCGGTCTGAGAAACGGTTCGAATATAAAAGGAGGTTTTAGGGAAAGCCTAGTTCGGGATGCTTTAAAAATATAGAAAAATATCTAAAAATCCTCTTTTAATATATATAAGAGAGTGGTGAAATCAATTTTACAAAATAAGGTTTGGAATTACTACATTTCGGTGTAGTGACCAAAATGCAATTTTTGAAAAGTTTAGTGGTAACTGTTTTGTAAAGGATTGAAACTTTGAATCTTTAAGGAGCTAATTACCCAAAATGTTTTTCTCCAGATTTTTCCTTAATTTGGGTGATTTAATTAATGTTTTAATTAAATAAAATAAAGATGGAAACTACTTTTAGATTCTCAAAACTACCTTTTCAAAATTTTCTCTCATTCATTTTTCTCTCAAAATCCCATCATCGAAACACTTTTTCTCTAGAAACTTTCACATAGATTTTCACTTCAATTGATGAGATTTCTATCATCTATTGGTTCCTAATCAATCTTGCATCAAATCCTTTTGATTTCCACATTGAATTTTCATGGAATTTTGCCCAAATCAAGAAGAAATCACCATTTGGAGGTAAGATTGTTCTTCTCCTCTAAATACTCAGTTCTTTACTGAAATTCCCTAGTTTTCAATCCTTAATTTAAGTTTTATAAATGATTTTAACGTTAGAAACATGATTTTGGCTTAAAACTCAAGATTTTGGAAGAGATCTTGAAGAATTTCGTTGTGATTGTTTGGGCTCTGCTTTGAGATGGTTCTTTAATGTATTTTGGATATTAAATGATGTTAGAAATGAGGTTTTATCAATCCAATCCCGAATAGGTTGTGTTTCCTAAGTTTTTGCTCAAGAAAATGGTGGTTTTTGAGGTGTTCTTGGTGTTCTGTTATAGCTGGAGGTATAAGGTCAAGTTTAGGGTTGTTTTTAATGGTGATTGATGTTTATAAATGATTAGAAGTGATGGATCTTGGCTGGGTAAAGTTTTGGAAGAGTTTGGAGGTGATTTCGGTTGTGTTTGGTAGCCGAAATGTTGGTTTTAGGTAGAGCATCGACTTTAGGTGTGTTGATTTAAGATTTCAATGCATGATGATGCATTAATCCTCTACTTTGATGTGTCTAAAACAGGGGAGACATCTTCGAACACCTTTGGAATTGATTTGGAGGCTTAGTTGGCGTTTCGGCAAGCAAACGAAACATAATTGATGAGTGGAGATGGTTTTCCAGCTTTGAAACGATTATTTGGATGTTTGGGAGCTTAGTTTAAGTCTAAACAACTTAGCTAAGCTCAAGAGTAAGTTTTAGGAAAAACTCCCTCGGATGTGCTAAGAAGTGGTTTGATGCATTGGTTATAAATTGCATGTTTAATTTCTGTTTTGAAAGCATGTTTTAGCATGATTAATGCTGGTTTTGAAAGCCATGTATTGAAGGATGCTCAAGGTAAGAGATCATTGGTTTGACATGTTAATAATGTGGTTATGATGCATAGTGATGCATGAGGTTTAATGGCTTTGTTTAATGCTTTAAAACAGTGAATTGATGATGATATTTGATGTATATTGGCAAGTGATGAATTGGTTTTAAAGTACTTGAATCAGATATAGTTAGCCGGCTATAGGATTGGGTGCACCGTAAGTAAAGTCACCTTGGATGTTGAGGGGTTGTGATTGTACCGTAAACTCCATCCAAGTACCCTAACGAGTGAGGTAAGATCACAACGGTGGTTGAAATTCCGTGTGTGGATCTTGTGTTATGTGTCCTTTACTCTCGTTAGTGGAATTATACAACTACCGATGAGTGATGTTGAGGGGTTTTGATTGTACCGTTAAACTCTATCACGAGTGTTGAGGGGTTGTGATTGTACCGATAAACTCCACCTTGTGTAGTCCGGTAGTATGTATGAAGCGTGTGGGACAACGCTTGTAATCCGCGTATCCAATTGTGTTTTGTGTTGAAATGGTTATTAACTATCACTTGAAAGCCAATATAATGTATTGAACATAATGAAGCGTGAGATGCTTGTGAAGTATGCATGGTAGCATGAGAAAGAGATGAGTATGTGGTTTAAAAACTTTATTGAAAGTGTTTTCTAAAAATGCATTATTGTGTTGGTTTACTTAGAGCATGCCTCACTAAGCATTTGTGCTTATGCTCTCTCTTTTACCAATAATGCAGATAATTGAAGTGTTTAAGGACAACAAGGAAGCTAAGAGTGTCCAAGGGAAACAAAGCTCATGTATGTTGATGTTTTCATACACTATTAGTTTTGGTAATTTGGCAATGGGAACTTAAGACGTGTTTTGGAAGATGTGTTGAACTCCCTAGGTTGTGGCATGTTGCCTTTGTTGGTTTGAAATTGTAAATGGCCTTTAAGTGCTTGATTTGAAGTTTGTTTGCTTACTTGGTTTTGAATAATAGGAAGCATGCCTCTAGATATGCCATATTTCATGGTTGATGCTATGAATGTGTTTAGGAGTTTTAAACATGCACCATATATGTTTGATGACCTGTTGGTATGTTTGGGAAGTCATTAGGATGAGTTTGAGTGGGTTTGTACATGAAAACCAGCAAAATCTGCAGCTTCTGGGCAAACCGTATCGAAACACCCTCTAGTGTTTCGAAACGGGGGCCTGAAATGGCCTTCGTGTTTCGAAACGCTAAGGGGCGTTCTGAAACGTTTTGGCTACTGGAAGGCCTTGTTTTGAAACCATTCTCGGAACCAACCCGCGTTTCGGAACGGGCAACGCCGTTCCGAAACAGGTGACCTTTGGGCACTGATTTGAATGGTGCAGAAGTTTGCAAGCTTTACATTTTAGTCTAAAATGTTGATGTTGCAATTGTTGGTGTTTGAGATGTCCGATTAAGTTAAATTTTGGCAGAGAACCATAAAATGTGACTAATTTCATTTTGGTAGCCTTAAAATCAATTATGATCCACTAATTTACAGAAATTACATTTTGGTCCCTAAACTTGTAATAAGTGCAATTGAGTCTCTCCTTGTTGTTCGATCGCTGTACCTTTCTCATATATGTTTCATGAGTACTCACTTAGGGTTAACATGTATCTAGACATTTTTTTTTTAAAAAAGGTCGTTAATCAAGGTTGACATTCGGGTTGACTTTGGTTTTCCCCGTGTAATCCTCGTAGTTCGGGTCAACCGTCTAGGCTGGGCTAAGGGGGTTACAACCATGTTGCTTAAATGCTTTGTGTTTGAGGGTTTAGGCCCTTTTATATGAATGCTATGAGTTGCTATGAGAACATGTAAACCTTGTTAGTGGATGCATGTGTCTTTTGCCTTTTAGACCCCTTTTATGTATGGTTGATATGCAAGTTCCCCTTAAGTATGGTTGTCTTGGATTTGATGCCTCGTTGTTTGTTTAAATTGATCTGTATGCTTATTTATGGTTGGTGAATGTTGTATGGATGTTTTATTGTGGCTAGGTGGGTCATAAAATGCATCTAGAGTTGAGTCTTAGGTTGTTTTCGGCTAATTTGAGTCTTGCAGTGCAGTGCGTATCGGTACGCCTAAAGGCCGTATCGATACGGTCCTACACTTTGGGGCTTAATTTAAGCCTAGCGTACCGATACACGGGGGGTGTATCGGTACGCCAAAGGCTCTCTGAAAATTTGAGATTTTGTCGAGATTATGGCGTATCGGTACTGGTCTATAGTGTATCGATACGGTTTCATATCGTTGACCATGAAAAGTTAACCGTCGAGGGTGTATCGGTATGGTCAACCAGTGTACCGATACGGTCTCCCTAGGTTGACTTTGGGCAGTTGACCTGGTCAAGGCGTATCGATACCCTCTTCTAGTGTATCGATACGGCATGTTGTAATGAATAAAATAGGCTGTTTTAAGTTGCTTGTGTTGTATGCTTGCCTCGTTCGATGTCTTTCCGTTGTCGTATGTCACATAGGATGTACTAAAGCATTTAGACAAAATAATAATTAAAAGAAATTTTCCTAGGGTTGCTAACCAAAGGGGAGCCTTAACGGGTTTCACTTCGATTTTCCCCGTGTGACCCACTCGGACCGGTCAGTCGTCCAGACCGAGACGAGAGGGTTACAATATGCAAAATTCTTTTTTAAAATTTTTCTTTAATTTTCTTTATTAATCAGGTAGTGAAGAATAAAATTAAAAAAAATAACATGAGGAGAGAGATATGATTGAAAATATAAAAATGCCATGTCAATAAGTCAATAAGTCCATTAGATTTTTAACAGAGGAGGTCTAAAAAACAGGAAAATAGTGATAGTTGAGTGGTCATCAGTGTAGTTTTTTTAAAAATTAATTAGTTTAACTACCACAACCAATTTTGTTTCTACATAGTACCGCAAACTTTTTTTCAACTTTGTTTAGTCGGTGACGATATCGATTTTGATGTTGGTCGCCGGCCGTCGGTTCCTTTTTCTTCTTTTAATTTTTAATAAGAATAACTATGCCTTTGTGGCACATTTTTCCTGTCTTTATAGTTCATTTATTTCTGCCTTTTTTCACGTTTTTCGTCTTCTTTCTCAGTCGTTTTGACCGTTCTTTTTAATTTATGTTTTCTCATGGTCAAATTTGTCGACTTCACAACTGATCAAGGTGTCGATTATTTGTAATCTTGTTGATCTTCCCTACTTTGGACCCTTAGATTGAATTTGGATACGTGGTTTGTGTTTGTGGATAGTTTCTCACAATGCTCGACTCTGTTTTACGATTCTTGATGGTATTTCAATAGTTTTAATCTCCTTTTGTGGTTCGTTTGTCAATGCGGTCAAATTTGATCATATCTATTTTTTTGTTCGAGGCTTTTGATTGTGTTTTTAACCTTTTCCATGTATAATCCTTATATAGTCTAAATTGACTAGTTTCTTGTGTTAATGTTATAAAAAAATGTCTAAATAATATATTTAGTTTATGATGATAATTGTAAATTCCTATTATAATTTTAAATATTTTCACTTTTTAATATGACTTACGACTTCTATTAAAAAAAACAGTTTAACTGAATTTGTTGTGCATACCTTAAGCAAGGTATGAATGGGCTTGTTTGCAAGGTTCAAAAACGGCCTGGCCGACCCAAAGTTCTATGTCTTCTCCCACTCTTTCAGGACCAACAATGTACAGACCACTAGTCCACTACCAGTCTTTGCTTCATGTCTAAGTATCTAACCATTTCCTCTTGGCTCTTGCATTGTTATTTTTTTAACCACTATTATCCAACTTATTGACCGACTAATTCAGATCAAGTTTTTGTAAATGTTTAATATTGGGCGGCCCTCCCAACTCAGTTTCTTTAATTCAAAACGCCAGGATTCGAACTCCTAACATCCCCACTAAACCAAACGTTTGTTGGTTGCGCTTGTATTTTATAATGCAAGGCAAAACCAATATTGTTCAAGGTAAAGGAACTTCAATTCCCAAGGTTGGGTATGATTTTGTACCATTACATTTACAAACACCAACATTTTCTTACAATGACTTTGTTATCTCTAAGCAAACCCTAAATATTACCCGAAACACAAAACACCATTGTCTTAACCTTTTGATTTGGTTTGTCAAACCATGATTTTAACATCATAAGCTAAAAGATTTTGCCCGTTTAACGTTGTTTGCGTTCGGGAGCTTATGTATTTTGGGCTTTTGGGTCCTTGGATATTTTACTCCAAAATTGTATGAATTGTGTCAGATTGTGTTTAAGTTAATAATACTAGGTGAATTATTGAAAAAATAAAATAAAACATAAACAAAAATACAAGAAAGTTTGTTTACTTAGTTTAGACCGATCAACGATCCTATTTATACGAAACCATGCTCGGAGAGAAATTCACTATAATATTTTTAGTATAAGAGACACAAATACTCAACTTAACCACACATGCTAGTTGTAGGTGACCTCCTATATAATATTATCCTAAATATTCTCCCATTTTAATAATCATGATTGATTACTTAACACGTGTTGTACAAATAGAATTCGCCTTTCCTTTTTTATATATGTTATATCTCTCATAATAATTTTATGTCATGTGTGTTATCAATAAAAAACAGTTAATAAAATAATAATAACACTTTAATGATACGTCGCTAATATAAAATTATTGGTGGAACATATAAAATTGCAAACAAATTTTGTTTGTGTTGTACACACAACCTCTGAAACTCTCAGTAGCACACTTCAATGTTTTTAACTAAATTGATTTGTCTGAAGCAATAAAGCTCTCCATCGAATAATATCACAATTTTTTTTAGCCGAAACTATATACTATCAATCTTTAAATAGGCCTCACACACTTCTTAGGGTTTGAGATATTATTCTTCTTTAATTATTTATCTTAAGATGAGTTTAGAATGAGAGACACGTATCGTTATATACCGCTACACACTATTAATTTTTTAATGATTTTTTAATATTTATTAAAAATTTCAAAGGCTCGACATACAATTTATCATATTTTAAAATAAAATCCAAAAAAATTATTCCATTAATCATTCTCAACACCTCATCCATAATCCTACCCAATTAAACAAAATTAAAAAAAATATTCTTTAATATTTTATTTAATTGGGTAGAACCATAGATGAGATGGTGAGAATGACTAATGGTCGACTAACGGTCAGCGCGAGATGCTGATGTGGCATGCTAACTTTGCTTGGGTCGTTGATGTGGCAAAGTGCAAAATCATCAATTTTTTTAAATATTTTTAATTTTTAAAAAAATAATTAATAATCATTGGTTTAATTTATTAATTTTATTTTTAATAAATAAAAAACAATAAATTATATAAATTATTATTTGTTAGAAAATTTAAAACTAATAAATTATTTAATTTATTAATTTTAGTTTTTTTAAAATAATATTTAATTTCATTTATTTTTTTTAAAAAAATTAAGTTAAATATTATATATTATTTTTAAAAAATTATTAATTTTTTAAAAAATAAATTATTATTTATTATTTTTTAATTAGAAATAATAAATTATTATTTATAATTATTTTAGAAAAATTAGGAAAGATTCTTTTAAAAGAAAAAAATTGTTGCCGTGGTAAAGTGCCACGTCAACATCCTAAGCCACATTAGCGTCCCCCATAAATTGTTAATTGACTAACAATTTTTATCTACGGTGGGTTATTTTGACCCAAAATGTAATGTTAGGGGTGAAAGCGGTAAAAAAATGAGCTAAAATGACTATTAAGTGAAACGTTATGACATTTTTGGGCATTATACCTTTGAAATATAATTAATTGCATATTGAGCTTATAAAATTTTTAATAATCATTTAAAACTCGTTAAAAAATTAATAGTGTATAATAATGTATAACGTTAATGGTGTATAGCCTTATACGTCGTCCATTCTAAAATTTTTCATATCTTTTATTATTGTAGGATTTGTCTCAGAGTGGTCGATCAAATAATCTTTTTCGAACAAAAATTTTCCCATGAATTCTTTACTTATCGAGTGAGTACACTTCTGAAGATAAACTTGAAGTCGTCAAACAAAATTTTCAGAAACAATATCTTTTAAAAGAATCACACTATTTGTTTAATTGAATAAAAACGTGTTTCGATTTCAACCGTACAACTTTTTGTTAAAACTAAAACATAAATTAATATAAAATTTAAACTCAAAATTTATCACAATAAATCGAATAAACTAAATGGAGAAGCGTAGTTGAATTAATCAATAGATTGGAAACCTTAAATCTTCATATTGGAATCTCAGTTTTTTGGTATTGATCTTTCAAGAAGATAAGTTAGCCATTGCCATAAAAATTCTCTACGGAGACAAAATTAATACAAGTTAACCTATTTCTTGGGGACCACTACCTCTTTATATAATTGATTATTAAATGAACTATTAAATATTTATAATTTTGTCTCTAATTGAATTATAAATATATCTTATAGTATCTATATTTTTATTTTCATATTGACACTTTAATACCTATGACACGCTTAACATAATTGATTACTCCATTTTATGTCATACTTTATTATAGCATCATTCATTTTACATATATGCCCACAATTATAGATTTTAATCCAACACTCTTTCCCTGCTTTATTTGGCTTGGATTCTTGATATCATACATTTCATTCAAAATGAAGGGGAGAGATTAAATTTTCAAAGCTCATGTTTTCACAAAAAGACCAAAACAATTGTCCCGACAAAAGTTGTTGAGAAAAGAACATATTTTCACTTTTCATTTTTCTTTTTTCTAAAAATCAAACCGACCCACCATGTTCATCTTCCCGACACCTAACCCTAATTTGATTTTCTCCATTATAATCAATTCCAACAAAAGACAAAAGCAGATCAAGCTAAAGGTCGAAACAGTACTTCTGTGTCGACATTTTACAGTGTGTGGTTGTGGCTATTGAACTAAGACTGATACCACCGAACGTGTTCCTCGCCATTGAACTAAGACTGACACCACCGAACGTGTTCCAGTGTTTGTAATGGAGGGGCTAACTCTCCTTTTTATTACACAGGTGGCAAATGGGTTGTTGAGTTCGGTTTGATTTTAGTTCATGTTATTTCAAGTTTGATTACATTCGGTTCAAGTTTAGTTTGAATTTGATTCGGTTTAATTCGAGTTTATGGAGATTCGGGTCGAGTGTCGGGTTTGTAAGGGATCGATTGGTTTCAATAGTGTTTTCAGGCCATGTCAATTTTTTACACCCTTATATATGAGATAAAAATCATCTGCCCCTTTTCGGTGCCCTTATATATGCTCCACACAAAAAATATTAAAAAAGTAAATTTCAAGATCTAACCCTAAATTCTAAATCCTACACCTTATACCCTAAAAATACATCATACCTTAAATTTCCTAAACCATAAACTCTAAACTTAATTTTGAATGTGGGGCATAAGTAGGAGCACCGAAAAGGGTATAGGATTTTCATCCTTATATATGGCTTTATAAAAGCCAGTGTATTTGACTTTTTTGTGAATTGTGCGGCAGTTCATATCTCATCTTTTTTTATTTCAAATTACCTTCAATTCAGGTAAAATCGATTCGAGTTTATTTCAATTCAACTAAAATATTTATAAAAGCAAGTGTATTTGACATGATTGGTCTTGGCCCACTTCGTTAAAGAATTTGAGCCCTCTTAAAAATGATAATTCAATGTAAACCCTTTCAACTCTTGAACTAAATTGAAATATTTCAATTTTGATCCCTAAAGAAATTAATAACTCAATTTAAAACATTTTTAACACAACTTTGAACTTTAATCATTCTAATAAGAACAAAAATGATTGAGGATACATATTAAGAGCACGTTCAAAAACATAATCATGACATGAAGGATATAGTTATTGATTGATTAAATGATTTTAGCTTAGGTCCAATTGACATGGACACTTAGTAGGTAATTAGTTCCATCCCCATGATTTTCCAAATTCATGTAAATGCTAGCTGCCTTGCATTCCAATGTAAACATATTAATTTCAGTCAATTTTCAAATTGATGTAATGTTTGTATTTCGTTTAGATCCGATAATATTCGACATGATACGATTAAAATGAAAATGAAAAATAATTAATGATATAAGTGGCAATGGATTGCACTTGTCTGAAAAAAAATAATAAGTAGATGTAGATGTTCAATGTTCGTGATGGACAGAATATTGCACTTGTCTGGTTACAAATGTATGACTATTACTTTTGTCAATGGTTCCATCAATGTACCGCTAGGCCGTATCTAATCTGTACAAACAACATTAAATTAAATGATAAACACGTGTCGATAAAACACAACCGTAGGAAGTTTCGCTTTTTTTTTTTTCTTGTAATAAATAGATGGGCAATTATACAATGCATTGATATGAAAGAAAAAAGATTTTGTTGAGTGATTTAGTTTTAAGATTTATAAGTCTAATTTCAGGGTTAATAGTTTATGTATTTAGGTTTTAGCGATTGTGGTTATAATTTAAAGTTAAAATGTAGTGTTTATAGATTACAACTTAAATCCCTAACATATTGTCCTATAATCAGTGGCGGATGTACATATAACATAGGGTGGGCTTGTGGCCACCTTAAACTTTTTAAAGTTCACACATTTTTCTTTAATTTTCTTAATTTTTTTGAATTAGTCCTTAAATTTTTGTAATATTTGTGATTTGTGCCCACCCTGAAATTTTGAGATTTTATATGTGTCCACCAAAACTCTAACCTTTAACACCAATATTCTAACCACAATACTTAAATTTTAATGTAACCCCTCTAGACCCGCCTATGCGTTAATACGGATCCTAGGAAGTCACATTAGGGTCACCGGAGCGACCCACGATAAAATTTCAAATATACAAATTTGCTGAACCATTTGAAATCACAAATCAAGTTTTGAATTTAAAATACAATTTCAGAAAAACATTTAGACAATGAAACAAAACTCTGATACAAATTATTAATACAAGTTTCAAACTCGAATATAAATCAAAACGTGACATACATGCCCCTAATTATACAGATACCATACTCCGCAAGAAAGCCGAAGAAACTCTTATACCGAAGTTGACAGCTGCGACAAAGTCGATCTTCTAACCTGTGATGGTAAAAACAACGTGAGCTTCGGAAAGCTCAGTAATACAGAACACCAAGGGATGCTAAAAGCACAAGTAGGTAAAATGGCAAGCTTGACACTGTCATAGTGAACTGAGCAATGTTAAACTCAAATTACGATTCGATATTTCAGTGAAGCATTATATTAGAAGGTAACAGAGTTGTTCTTTACTCGATCACCCGAACCTTAGGAGGTGAGTTTAAAACTAGAGATTCAAATTTCAAAAGTGAACCAATGAGTTTAGGGTGGTTCATTAAGTGCAGATTAGAAGTATACCGAGTGTTTCAGACTTAGTTGCACTAATTCAGTAGGGTGGACTTCAGAAGAGGTCAGAAAGTTTTTATCAATTTAATTAACTATCCTTCAACCGTACACCATTATGCAGAAACTCAGAATTGTATCCAGAAAGTCTTACCCTAGGCCCGTCAGGCTTAGGAGCTTACAGAAAGGCTTACCCTAGGCCCATTGGGCGTAGGAGCTTAGGTCCAGAAGGGCTTACCAGCGCTGAGCTTACAGAACTTCATTTATATCCCAGATAATACACCCCCAAATAAATTTAGTTTATAAACAGAAGGTGGTAATACTAGAAGATATTTATCCGATCTATTTTTTTTATACTAGAAGGCAAATGTTAGATTTATTTTGTTTCATTATTATTATTATTATTATTATTATTATTATTATTATTATTATTATTATTATTATTGTTGTTGTTGTTGTTGTTGTTGTTGTTGTTGTTGTTGTTGTTGTTGTTGTTGTTGTTGTTGTTGTTGTTGTTGTTATTACTACGTATTCAAAGCCATGTATCAGATATATTTTCATATAAGAGGACAAAAGCCATGAATTGCTTTCTTTTCAAATAACAATAACAGTGTTATACTTTTGAATTTTAGGCAGATAGTGTTTTGGTTTAGAACAGAAAATATTTACGGATGCATGGTACGTGCCTTACGGCTCAATTTATTTTATAGAAACACCCGATAAGTATCAAAAAGAGACATTCGACAATCTTTGGACAGATTTCAGAATGAGGTCCCTACGAATAGGGGAGTTTGATAAAACGGCTCGGATCAAACATCGGAAGTTGATGCATTAGGATTATCGGGATTTCAGATATATCATGAATGAATCAAACGTTACAACTTACGAGGGTATCATGGTCGTTTTGACCTTCATGGGTAAGTTGATAATTTAGCCAAACCAAGCATAAGCATCGATACACATAATTCAAGAATATGAGTTGCTCTTCAGGTTTTTTGGCCCCTTGAACTAGTCAGAACCCAATAGTGCGATTTTTATTATTTAACCAGATAGGTACGCCTTCAACATTTGTTTCGCAGAACTGACCACAACGTACAACCAAAAGTAGTTCACCTTCACCAATCGCCCACTAAACTTATTACCAGGAATCGAGCATATATTCGAACGGTATTTTCCAAGTATTCAAACATGTGCATTGCACTTGAACTCATTCCAAAACATCGAATGTGCCTTATGAGAACAGACCTCTCTTACTATTAGCTATGTACTTTCTCCCAATAAATTGTACGCCTTCATATGGTATTCCTCCAATATCATCTTAGTATCAAAAACGACCAACAGACACGGGTCGTATATTATCAATTTTTGGTTGAGCCATTATATGGTTGGCTTTATTTGGAGTTCTCAATTTCATGTCTTAGAAATATTCTCAATAATTATAATATCCGAGGGTATTTCAGACAATTCGATGCTCGAAGGTGTTACGATTGTTCTGAATCTTCCGGTCCTTCCAACTATTCATTCATTTAAGTTCTCGAGGGTAAAACCATCATTTTGATCAATTTGACACTTGGTGTCGAGGATAGATTATTCTTTTTGGTCATTATGGATATTCTGATCAGCTCAACATCATCAGTATTTCCAAACATTTTTGTCATTTTAATCAATTCAGCAACTTACGCAATTTTGACTAATTCAACATACAAATATTTTCTCACAAATGTCTTCAGAAATTTATTCAATTTCAAAAAGAAATGAGCAATTTACAATCTCAAAGGTGAAGCCTCGTTATTATAACTTCCCAAGCCAGTTTCAAGATTTTTAGAAAAATCAATTGATATACCGAATCTAGTGTAGATTCTTAGACCACTTTCATTGATAAGGGTATTTTAGTCATTTTCATACATCAAGGGCATTTTCGTAATTCATTAGCCAACATAATCAGTTTTGGAGATCAACCGTTTTTATTAATCGCTTACTGAACTTGAAAGCCCTTTCGATTTATCAAACCTCTTATTCGAGTATTTGTACTAGCCATTATTATTTTTATCTCATAAATGATCGACATAAGCGGAAGTAATCACATGCTCAAACATGGTCGTGCAAACGTTAACCAATTACCAACATGTTACAATAGCATGCAGAAGGTAATAATGTATTACCTTGAATCCTTGCTATATCGGTTGACCCTCGAACGACACTTGAACACCCTTGAACTCGAATTTGACGTCCCTCAACCATTCGTATTCAAGGAATAGTGAGTACCTTCAATCACACAATATCCCATTTTAGTCCTTATTCATAGAACTCTTAACTAAATAAATAAATACATAAACAAGTTCGGATTCAATGTCAGATTCGGAGGCTTTCGGGTCAGAATTTTACAAAACGGGCTTCAAAATCGAACTCAGGACATCGAAAAACATAAAACGGGAGTTTTCGGAAAAGTTGACTTTTTGGTCAGCGGTCAAAGTCAACGTTGACGTCAAGAGTCAAGTCAACGCTGATGTCAACATGACGTCATCGGTCAGGGTCAACTGAGTTGACTCGGCAAGTTAACTCACTGATTCAACTTGGGTGAGTTGACTCACTAAGTTGACTCAGCCGAGTCGGATGCGGGTTAGAGGCGAGTCGGGTCGGGACGGTTCGGGTCTGGGTCTTGGTCATGGGCCGACCAGTTTAACTGGTCCAGCCGGTTCAGGCCGGTTCGCTTACCCAAAATCTCAGGTCACCGGAAAATGGTCGCCGGAGATCTAAAAGGCCGGTTCGCTCAGAATCAGCTTCCCTGTCTACATCAGGCTGCACCAACAATTCACCAAAACCAGAACCAGTCTCAACAACCAAGGGCTCAGAAACAAATGCAGCACCTCCAGTCGTTTACCGCTCAGGAACAACAACAACTTTGGCAACACTTACAGGCTTGTCAACAAAATCAGCCATATCACCTCCAAGCACGTGCTCTATATCCTTAGTGCCAGTCGACGATCCAGCCTCATTAATAGAATTAAGAGCATACACAGGAGCCTTCGGCCTCCAAAGTTGCACAGGCCTGAACCGACTGGACCAGTTAAAAGAATCCAATTTCTAAAAGTTCCTAATCCCTCTAAGATGAAGGACTTTAGGCCAATTTCCTGTTGTTCTGTTATCTACAAGGCAATTTCTAAGATCCTGGTGGGCAGACTGGTTCCTTTTCTCGCTGGACTGGTTTCACTCAACCAGGCTGCATTTATTCTGGGACATAGTATTGCTGACAATACCCTTTTGGCTCAAGAGTTAGTAAGGGGGTATGCTCGAAGCACTTTGTCACCCCGTTGTGCACTCAAGGTGGACTTGCAGAAGGCTTTTGACAGTGTTTCATGGGATTTTGTTCTTGCAATTCTTGAGGCTTTGGGTCTGCCACTTCAATTTCGAGAATGGATACGAATCTACTTGACAACTCCTCGATATTCCATTTCGTTTAATGGCATTTTAGTGGGATATTTTTCTGGTGCAAGGGGTATTCGTCATGGAGATCACCTATCTCCCTACCTCTTTGTGCTTGTGATGGATGCTCTATCGAAGCTCTTGGATCTGGGTGCTCCTAGTGGTGTATTTTAGTACCATCCCAAGTGTCACAAGCTTGGGCTTACGCATTTAAGTTTCGCTGATGACCTTCTTATTTTTTGCAAAGGGTCGTTGGTTTCTTTGGTTGGTGTCACTTGTGTGGTTACAAGGTTTTATGAGATGTCGAGGTTGCAACTTAATGCTTTAAAGAGTGAGCTCTTCGCTTCGGGGGTTTCTAGTGAGTCTTTGTCGATTATAAGTGAGGTGACTGGTTTTCATGCGAGTTCTCTCCCGATTAGGTACCTGGGTGTCCCACTTGTAACGAGGAAACTTACTGAAAGTGATTGTCAAGCTCTTTTTGAGAAGGTCAGAGGGAAGTTGCGACAATGGTAAACTCGTAACCTTAGCTTTGTAGGGAGGCTTCAGTTGATAAAGACTGTCTTGCTAGGGGTCACGAATTATTGGTGTAGGCAACTCGTTTTACCATCAGGTGTTCTTAGAAAGATTGAGCAGATTTGTGTGCGTTTCTTTTGGGAAGGAGCTGATGTTCCAATGCGTGGTGCTAAGGTAAAATGGTCGCAAGTTTGCTGTCTGAAGAGCGAGGGGGCCTTGGTCTTAAGGAGTTGGCCACATGGGGTAAGGCGTGTTCTTTTCTTCTTATTCGCAATATCCTTGCTGATCATGAATCTTTATGGGTGGCTTGGTTAAAGACTTACGCTTTCAAAGGTGATGATTTTTGGACTGTGGTGCCTAGAGATACGATGAGTTGGACGCTACGTAAGCTTCTTAAGCTTCGCAGCGAAGATAGCCCCTATTTTGCTGCTATTGTTGCGTTGGATTCATTGAATGCTATGCTGATTTGGAGGGCCATTCGTGTCTCGAAGATGAAGGTTCTTTGGCACCACCTTGTATGGTTCCCTCAACAAATTCCGAAATATGCTGTTATTGCATGGTTGGCACTTATGGGATGCCTCTCAACCAAGGATAGGTTGCTGCAATGGGGCGTTGTGGACTCTACAAATTGTGTGTTATGTGTTGGAGGCGTGGAGTCTCATGATCATCTGTTTTCGGGTTGCAACTTTACTATGAGGATTTGGGATGCGATAGGCTTATGGAACGGTGTTGCCTTGGGAGGTGATAGCTGGGTAGGCAATGTGGCGAGGGCTTCTCGGTTCAAAGGGAAGTCTTTGAGGTCTTTTGTATTGCGCTTTTGTGGAATGCTGTCATCTATCATGTTTGGGAGGAACGAAACTGGCGTCAAATTCGTGGTGAGTCGAGGAATTGTGATGCTATTATACATATAATTAGAGAGGTTGTACAAATTAAAATAGCCAGAGATGTAAAGATAGGCCTATACTTACGCACGATCCTATTTGTATAGCTTGGGGTGCGATTTAGTGTCTTGGATACGTTTTTTTGTAGCACTTTTTTGCTTACTGGATAATGAAAGCCAACCTAATTATCCAAAAAAAATGAACATAAATGATGTTTAAATTCGTTATCATAAAATTTACTAACATTGTTATATATGATATAAATAAACATAAATTATAATAAAAATATAAAAACCATGAAAATTCATTAGTAATTTTTATATAAAAATATAAACTTTAAATATTTTTAAATTATTAATCTAAAATTTTGGCCTAAATAAAAAATTAGTCTCTAAACTATGCGTTTTTTATATTAGTATAATATAACTAAATATTAATTTAATATATTAATAATTATTATATTTAATATTATTTTATAGATTAAATTTTTTATTATTTATTTTTATTTAAAATATTAAATTCTTAATATTATTTAATAATTATTATATTTAATATCACATATTATTAATATATTAATAAAAAATATATTTAATATATTAGTATTAATATTTAATAATTAAGGATAAAAAAGTAACTTCACCCAAAAAATGATTTTCCACCTCAAAAGCTAGAAATGTTAGCTTTTTGAGGTTGATTTGTAAGTGTTTGGCATCATTTATGAATAAAAAATCACTTTTTTAAGTAAAAGTTATTTTTTAAGCAATGCAAAAGGGACATGTAAATGTATTTAAACATTCTAAAAAGGCTTTACTCTAAAATAATTGTCTCAACTATATTTTTTTAGGTACTAAAAGTTTATTTAGGATTAGGGGCTTAAAGTTTCATTATGTTTATTTTAGGTGCATGCATTTAAAAAAACTCAACATCCAATTATTATTTGACACGTGGTTTATTTTCAGCACCTATTTTAACCTAAAAAAATATTTTTAGGCGCCTATCTTGACCAAAATAAACTTTAAGCACTTATTTTGACCTAAAAATAGCTTTAAGTACCTATTCTAGTCAAAATAAACTTTAGGCACCAAAAAATTATAATTTAAACAAGTAGCCTTCTAAAAACTACAAAATTATAAATTAATTTAATAATAAAGTTATTTTTTATCTTCTATAAAAATCTATAATTTAATTTCAATATAAAAAATAAACTATGACTTTATCCTATCGATAGATACTTTATGATAGATAATCATTTATCAATATTCCTTGTGAGATTCATCAATTGAATTATTACTTACCCCCTTTGTAGACATGATTATCTAGTTGCTTTTAGCCTTTCTTCAAGTAATAACAAAATTTCAAAATAATATCCCATTATTAGATCTATTTTTGGAAAGTCGTATCAAAATCAAAATGTTGCATTTGTTAATGGTGCACGTTGTTCAATTTTTCTCTTCAAAATTATTAAATAATATGTCATCTCATTGAAAAATTTTAGCATAAAAATTATGTATCGATATATACCATTATTCATATGCATATATATATATATATATATATATATATATATATATATATATATAATATTTTTAATAACTTTTAAAATTATAAGGACTTTAAGTATGATTATTTTTTATAAAAATCGTAAAAAATTATACTTTGTTGTGAATAAAATAAAGAAGAAAAAGAAGAACAAAGAGATGAGAGGAAGAAGGAGATTTGTATTATTCTCAAAAAAATATAGAATTGTATACAATGCCTTCAATGAATCATCTATTTATAGGCATAAGAAGTACATAATACATTAAACTCTAATTCATAGAGATAATATTCCTAATAATAAATAAATCAAACTCCTTTGATAAAGTTCTAATCATGATAGACATCCACATAGATAAATATTCATAACACTCCCCCTTGGATGTCTATGAAGATAATGTGCCTCGTTAAAACCTTACTAAGATAAAAACCCAGTGGGAAAAAAATTCTTTAGTGAAGGAAAAAGAGTACACACATCTTTGATACGCATAACATGTTGCCTCATTAAAAACCTTACCAGGAAAACCCATTGGGACAAAACCTCGGTTAAGGGAAAAAGAGTGCAAAGCGTACTTACTCCCCCTCATGCAAACATCACAGAATATCTTTGAATCTTCATAATTTAATCTTGAATATCATTTTTCTAAAGATCGTGAGGGATGAAAACTTTGGAGTAATATGTTCCATGATGTATCCACTTTCAAACTGAGATATACATCTTGCTTTATCTTCACACAAGATAGCTTTTATCATATCTTGTAAAAGTAAATCCACATATCTTTTGGATATGTTGGGTCAATAATCTTAGCCAAACACATTTTTTTTGGCTTGCCTCATGCATAACAATTATTTCTACGACATTTGATGAGGCATCAACGAATGTTTGAAGATCTAAATGTAATGATCTTTGTATATTCATAGATATTTCTTGACCAACTAATATATAGTGCTTCAAGACCAAGAAAAGATATAATTATCTTTATTCACATCCAACAATCTTACAACTATTGGGATACTCAATAGATATGCTCTATTCATATTGAATCTTCTTTAAGATTCTTTCAGCTTATGTCTATTCATAGACAAAAGAAATATATAAAAATGCTCGATCTTCAGGTCGAGATAAACTTGATGTCAAGATTCAAGTACTTGTATTGAAAGTACTTCATGAGTTTCCAATTTGAAGCTCTTTAGGAGTTCTAAAATTATCATAATGAATCTTGATCCAAACTCCTTTATAAAATACATAAGGAAATATGATCATTCTTATAGTATTTTCTCAATCAGTATTCACTAAGGCGATTATACCAAATACGCCAAAATATTCATGAGACATGTCTAAATAAATTTCCTCAGAAATTTCCAAATGCTTATAGCATTTTAGATCCTTCAAGGATAAATATGGATCCACAAATAATTAGACGCATGTAAAATTTTCATAACTGCCAAAGTAATTGCATCCACCATGAAGTAATTAAAACTTTTCATAAATCATAGTTCAAGTCGTATTTACGACTACTTATTTGTGCCTCACTTGCTTTACACATTTAGGTGTTTAGACTATTGGTCCAAATACTTCTATTTTAGAAGTTCAAAGCGTCTTTCAACATTGACCAATTCAATATCTATACTTCTGGATAGATTTTATACAAGATCCTCGATTTCTTTCTTTACTTCTATAGAAGTATTTTATGTAAAATTGTTTGTAAAATCGTTGTCGACAACTTTCTAATTTTTCTAGTTCCATTCTCGTAATGACATAACTCATCGAGATCTCTTCAAGATTTCAATCTTTATTTCAGGTACCTGAAACTCTTCAAGAGTTTTATTATTTGTTATGTTTTGGGTCTCTTCAGGAGCACCCGCCTCCAATATATGACCATCTCATATTACTTTCTATTTACGAGAATTTTGATTATTGGAATCATTTCAACTATCATGCTCCAGGCATGATTTACATTCTCTCGCTCTAACATGTAATTTAAACTTAGAGCATTTCAGCTGGTATATGAGACTTAATTACTCTTATTGGGTCAATAAATATGTCTGGCAGTTGACATGTAATAACATGAATTATCTTATGAACTTCTAGTTCATATACGAGGATCTAGATAATGATAATTCATTTTCCTCTATCCAGCTGATTATTATCTCCCCCTGATGTTGAGAAAAATCATGTCATAAATGATTCTCCAATTAATGTTTAAGAATTTAAACATAAAAGGAGACTCGTACTCAATATATATTCTCAACCCTTTTTATTTACCCATTTTGTGCGTTGTGCTGGAGCAATTCATATCGCACATTCAAAAATCATAAAATGGAAAATGTATGGTTTCTGACCAAAAACCAATCATAACGGGGAGTTTATTATAACTCGTTGGCTTGATGCGTATAAGTGTTGCTATATGGAAACACCATATAAATAATAACTCTTTTGTTCTCATAGTTTAGCTATTAAATAGGAGGCATCCAATTGAAATTTTGCTAAACTATATTTTTCATAATCAATAGGCTTTGTAACAACTGATATAGCCTAAAATATAAACCCACTAGCTTTTCAAGACGAATAGTCTAACTGCATAATCTGAATATTTTTAGAATCAATCTCACAAACTTCTGGTTGTAAGTCGATAAAACAATGTAGATGCATCTACTAAAATCATATAAAACTTTCCACATTTGTGGATATATGGGCCCATATTTCGTTCAGATATGCAAGACATACAGTCTCAACTTCAATACAAGAACTTTAAGTTCTAATTCTTTTGGTAAGTGGGATCATCTATATCCTTTGAGAACAAACAACACAAGAACTTCAGGTTCTTTTAGTAAGTGGAATTTAATCAATTCCTTTAAGCAACACAAGAACTTCACGTTCTTTAATAAGTGGAATTTAATACATTCCTTTGGGAATAAGCACCACAAGAACTACAGGTTCTTTTAATACTTGTGCATGTAAATCTCAATAATTTCTGCACCATTGATCAGGATGGTCTAACCGATCATGCCAACTATATATATGTGTGTATATATCTCTGAATTTGTAAACTCCTTGTTTACCATAACATGTAATTTAATCTCACTCGTACATGTCTAGTACGACCATCAAAATTGTTCCTTTAAATAAGAATATATTTAGCTCTTTCGGAGCTTTCAATTGAAATTATCTTTTGGTAGTAATATATAGCTCTTCTAGAGCTTTCAACTGACTTTTTGGCTACCAAAACTTATATCAATATTGGCTTATTTTAAATGCCAATTGATAACATATGTTATCTATAATTCCCAAAGGGATAGTTTGCGAACTCATATTCCTCTCTTTATGACTTTGACGAGTATAACGCACTGTGAATATGAAATAAAGTTCCATTTGACAATAACATATTTGCTCAACCAGAGCCTTTTGTGATATTAGTACTTCCGGATATAGTACTCACATTATTCCCTTGCATTTTAATCGAGAAATGCATAATTGTGCACCTTTCAAAATGTGCTTTGTTTCATTTACTTCAGGTAATGAAAATATGTACTTTGTATCATTCACTTCGAGGAATGAAAAATATAAAATATAGCACATCATATCAAGTCGATTATCTATCAGAGATAAACTTTCAAGTGCTCTTCCGGAGTATTGATATTTTAGTACTTTGAGAAATACTACTCATATTTCTCCTTGCATTTAAATGAGAAAAATATTTCTTATGCTTAAGTACAATATGAGTACTTGCATTATCTGTTAGGCATAAATAGCCACAATTCTAGGCATAAATAGCCACAATTCATTGTATATTTTATTCCGGAAGTAATCATATTCTTCAAATAATAAATTAACATAAAACGTAAATAAATAATACGTGAAATAAATAAACATAAAGCAAACTAACATAAATAAATAATAAATAAAACGAATTAACATTAAAAAATAAAATAAATGGTAAATTATTCCCTTCAAGGGTTATGAGAAAATTAACAATATCCAATTGAGTTGGACCAATAACGCCATAATTATTTTCGCCATAAACAAATTTTGTTTATATTTTATTTCATTCATCATTCATGATTATGGATAAAGTCC
This sequence comes from Hibiscus tridactylites, assembly GCA_958450335.1. NCBI lineage: Eukaryota > Viridiplantae > Streptophyta > Magnoliopsida > Malvales > Malvaceae > Hibiscus > Hibiscus tridactylites. The sequence goes on along the minus strand of OY288277.1, from coordinate 82,188,643 downwards.
ATAATACTTTGCGTTTGACAAGTACGAAACCAATGGTTTATAACATCACATTGGTAAAAGGATTTCACTTCCTTAGAATGATCTTTATCACTCTTGTCATCCTTATAACTTCGCTACCAGCGGGTAGAAGTATTCTTAAAATGACTATATTTTTCATGTGTATATTCATAGCCTCGACCACGACCACAACTTTTAATGTGATTTTTTATTCCTTCCATAATATATTCTCACATTCACTTTAGGGAATGGAGTAGAGCCAGTGGGCCTTTAAAACCTTTTTCACATATCCTTATCACAGAGAACAAAGATTTAATCCTCGTACGCGGCATTGTTAAACCTGTCCACAAGGTCCTTTAAAAACCTCCTTTGAGACCAGTAGCCTCGCAGAACGGGATGTCCAGCCAATTATACTTGGATTATATCGAAATTATGTCTCTAATTAAATAATGATTTACCATGTTTGCATTCACTTCAGGGAATGAAACATATCCAATAATTGCATGGAATAAACATCATGCTTGCATTCACTTCGGGAAATGCCCCATCATTGATAATCGCATGGAATAAACATCATGCTTTGCATTCACTTCAAGGAATGCCTCCCATAAAACTTTTTGGATCAAGAAGAATTTTCGTAACTTGAAATTGGGAGAAGTCTATGGTCGAATTTTTCGACAAAGAAGAAAAATTGCTTTCGAGCAAATATAGACTTTATAACAATCTTTTTATAGATTGAAATTCACCATGATTTATCGCACATTAAAATCATAATTTAAAGAATAAAAAAAATAAAATAAGAATTTACCGATATTAGTTTTCCTCTCGAGGAAAATGGAGACGTAGCAAATGACCAAAACATCTTCTCATAATGTCGTGTCTCTTTCCAAGTCATTTAAATACATGTAAAACTCAATACATGGTTAAAATATCAATATCATCAAATAAAATATTATAAACACATATTGATCTTAATACAAAGTTTAACCATTGTGTCAAAAATAAACATATATGAAACCATAATAATAAGATCTATATGTATTGGCTGAATTGAATATATCAGAAATCAGAGGATCTATGTCATAATTCTCTTTTAAAAAAAACTAAACCAACAAAGGTGTTTCATTAATGTACAGATCTTTGTTACTAAAAAAAACCTTAAACCTAGAGTACGTATTTTAATGAATTTATATAAAAGACTACCATAGTTCTACGTACATAACTTTGTTATTCATGATTATAAAGTATAGTCAGTAAATCGAACATGCTTTACATACACCATCATCAAACTTCATGAATTTACAAATATACAAACACAAATAATAATAATTAAGTATGAAAAGCATAAGCAGTTGAGTACCAAAAATGAAAACCCACAAATACTTTCGCTTAACAAACCTTAATCGATTCCATCGTTCCCTGCTTTAAAAAGCCGATGAGGCAGGTAAGGAAAACAGCGCAACATTATCGACTTTTTCCGCTAATTAACCCTTTTAGGAACAAGAGAAAACACACGTAATTTATACCAAACGTAACCTCTTCGTCTCTGTCGATTCGTCTTTTGGTTTGTGAGAAGCCACAAATTTATCTCTTTCCAATGTTCGAATAAAATCAAACATTCTTTCAAAATTTTCAAAAAATTAAAACAAAGTTAAAATATAAAGAGAAAGACAATCGATAACTAAAAAAATAAGGAGAAAAAAAAAACTTATCTTTGATTTATTCTATAATCGAATTCTTTCCGGTAACTTCTTTTGAATTATAACGATGAAGACCTCAGTTGATTAGAGTCTCGTGCTGATAACGTGTTGTGAATAAAATAAAGAAGAACAAGAAGAACAAAGAGATGAGAGGAAGAAGGAGATTTGTATTATTCTCAAAAAATATAGAATTGTATACAATGCCTTCAATGAATCATCTATTTATAGGCATAAGAAGTACATAATACATTAAACTCTAATTCATAGAGATAATATTCCTAATAATAAATAAATCAAACTCCTTTGATAAAGTTCTAATCATGATAGACATCCACATAGATAAATATTCATAACATACTTTTAATTTATTTAATATTTTTTAAATGAATTTAACTAAAAGTTGAATTAGGAATTGTTTTTAATAAAAAATTATTGTTTTTGAATTAAAATATAAAAAATCTGAAAAATTGGTGTTTTTTAACATATTTTATTATAAAAAAATAATCATATATTAGGTCCCATAATTTCAAAACTTATTGTTAGGCTCGATATGATCAACTGAAAATTGTCAAGAGGGATGAATTGGTCTTTGATAGAAGGAAGCAAAAGAAATTAAAAGTTATGCACAAGAATTTATAGTGGTTCGACTTCTCAACCAAATCTACCTCCACTACCATAGCTTCTTCACTAAGGATTTTCCACAAATTTACTCTATTTGCCTTTTCTTTTAGGCTAAAAGAGATAACCTTACAAACCCAAGACTTATATCCTAAAGTCTTGACAATCTCTCTCAAAGAGAAAATACAAATGAGCAAACAAATGAAAACCTCACTAGGCAATGTGTTTGCACTCTTAAGCACTCACCTAAAGTCCTAAACACTTTAGCAATTTGACAACGAAGCTCACTAATGTTTTCTACAAGAAATATAACAAAATAAGCACAAATATGATTTTTCTATACAAAGAATATTTGCAATATATTTCTTGTTTTTTTTTTCATGGATGCTTGAAGAGCTCTTTTAAACCCTCTACTGAGTTTGTCGCCGTTTATGATCGTTGATGTTGGTTTGGAGCCGTTGGGGGTGCTTTTCCAAACATAAATGCACTTTCTATTCAGTGGGTATCGGTACTCGAAAGTGGGTATTGGTACCTGCAATAAATTCAAACAAAAATTAGTCGTTGAAGGTTCTACGTACCAGTACTTAAGGGTTGAGTACCAGTATAAGGCTTTGGGTATCGATACTCGAAGGAGCTTATCGGTAACAAAACTCCATACTGAAATTTTGAAAAAAAAAACATTGTGTATCGGTACTCGGCAAGACCGTACCGGTATGAGCTGATGGGTATCGATACCGAGGATAGGGTATCGGTACCCAAGACATATTTTTTTTACTAAAAAATACTTTGGAAATATTAGGTTAAGTCAAAAAAAAACTTTGTAAAGCCTATTAAACATATTTTTTAAGTTGAATGGACTTTAAATTATTTTTGTAAAATTACAAACAAGTCCAAATTTTTTTTTTACAAATTGTTATATCGAAATTAATATCTCAACACTTATTAAAATAATTAATGATACATATCAGTACATCTGATTAATGGTACATAACTATACATGACATTTACTCTAAACTCATCCCATGTTAGTATTAAAAAAGCCATAAACTTTTTTCTTTCACATTTCAAGCCCAAATAGATAAAATCTCAAAACCAAGTGGTCCAAGCCGAAGCTGGTTAACATTTTCTTCTCTTTTTGCTTTTTAGACATCCTCAAATCTTTATTTGGCTGAAATTTGAAATTTAGTCTCTCGATTTTAATTTGATTTTAGTCTTTTTATTATGTTAAAATTTAATCTATAAATTTTAATTTGAAATAATTTGAGTTGTTTATTTTTAGAATGTTATTAATATGTTCAATTTGATAATATTATTAATTAATGTTGTTATAGTACACACTTTTTTGAAAAGTAAACTTTTTTTAATGGAATAGGTCCAAATTTTCCTAAGATATTTAAGTTCGAATAATTTCATTTAAGTTTGAACAATTTTATTTATAAGATATGAGTAGATTTTATTTAGGATCAAAAAGTGTCTATTCCTCTATGAGGAGGCCAACATCAAACTAGAGGAAAACCAGATTAATTAGCAAACAGCGTCTGTGGTTGCCCATGAGCATGAACTCTATAGTAGAGGAACTAAATCAATAATTAAACCCAAAATAAAATAAACGGGAGGGGTGGGATTCAATAGAAATTGCACGTGTAGTGACTATTGTCAGTCGACAGCCACTGTTCATTGGTCAGTCAGTTTCTTCCTCCTTTCATCGCCAGATCCCACCGTGGCTTATCTGTGACCACCACCAGCCGAAGCACGGTTCCCCCAGCGGTGGCCTAGCCTCTCCTTTGGCTGCGGCTTCATTGTTAAACTACACACCATGTGATTTTCTGTAACCTACACTTAATAGTAAATGTCATGCACCGCCAGACATTTACTCCATTCTTACTTTATGTTTAATTTCAGTAGCGGATCTAGAAATATTTTTAGGGATGACAAAAATATTCGGCCCCGACTCAATTCGGGGTTCCTCGACCCGACTCAACTGGGTATTTTTTTTAAATTTCGGGGATCGAGGCGGGACGGGGCGTGAAAAGCATGAAGTCGGGACGGGGCGGGTTCGGGTATTTGTTAGAAATTCCCTGCCCCGCCCCAGTACATTTATATATATATATATATATATATATATATTATATTTATAAAAAACATCACTATATATAAACACTTTTATGAGTTTTAAGCTATTTTTTGTTTTTGTTTTGATTCGTGCTTATCGTAAAATTTTATTAGATGTTGTTCAAGTTTTAATATATTCAATTCTAACGGTCAATGATTCAATTTTTTTCTTTTAAATATGTAATTTAACATGTGGATAATTTAAAATTGGTTTTATTTTTTTATATAAGTTTAAAGTCCCTTGAAACCATAATTTGTGATTGTGGTGGAAGATTGGTCGAATCTAACATTTATCGTCAACGAAGGTTAAATTTTTTTAAATTTTTCGGGGCGAGGCGGGGTCTGGTTTAAGGGTTATTTTATCAGGGCGAGTCGGGGCGGGTAAATTAATATTTTAATTTGGGGCGGGGCAGGGTCGAGTTTAATACCTTATAGATCGGGGCGGGTTCGGGGCGGCCAAAAACCCACCCCGCCCCGTTGCCATCCCTAAATATTTTTTAGAGTGAACACACATCAAATCTCAAAATTTCAGGATTGGCATAACTTATAAAAATTTAAAAAATTTAAGGACTAATTCATAGAAATTAAGAAAATTAAAATTAAATGTATAAAGTTTAGAAAGTTTATAGTGGACACGGACTTACCATAGAGTACACTTGCATCCGCCATTGTTTAAGTTTAAGTTGTAAGCATAAATTGCGCAAAAATGCAGAGGAAAGATTGAAATTTATAATTACCTCCAGCCATTGTCAAAATCGTATGCAAATTTGAGATGTGGTTGCACCACCGTTGAGAATGTCTCGAACCACCATCGAATTTATTGAATACGACTACACAAAAGAAAACTCAAAACGCCAAAGATCTTCTAAGCAATCTAAAAACCTCACTAGATGGAATAGAATACTTTGTGATTCTTGGTGCTTAGGGACCTTGTGCCTATGTGTATTTATAAGTGATTTTCCCATCAAAAATCAACAATCAACCGTATCATAATCATACGAACTAAAATCGTGCAACCATAATCACACGAATTAAAATCGTGCAACAATAATCGTGCGAATGTCTTTATTTGTAAACGTGGGAAACCACCCAACTCAAGCCTATCCACTATGCATGGCTGAAATCATTTTACTTTCCATGCTCTGCATTTCCAATACTGGAAACGTGGAAACAGTTCACCATGAACCAATAATTATAACATTGTCCCACTTGGTTCGTATTATCCATTAAAATATAATGTATGAATCATGGCGATATTTTCTCTTAGAATTTGAGTAGTATCTTCCATGTATCACAATACATCAAGTCTCAAAGCTTTTAGCCCAAATACTTAATGAATACATCCAATGTTTATTCTAGGTCCAAACTTTGGTGACATTTCTCGAAACAATTAACATAATGTGTACACAAGAGATATGAGAAAAATCAAACTTTATTAGAGTTTCAATAGAATCGTTCTTACAACGAAGATCTACAAAGTGGGAACAAGTCCCATAGTGACAACATGATCCTTAAACTTATGTGATGGCAATTGGCATACCCTGAGTCAAAGAATCAACTAACATATGCTCAGTGTTAATGTGCTCAATGACCATTTTCTTTTCTTTAACATGTTCCCTTATGACTAGATACTTAATGTCAATGTGTTTATTTCGACTTCCACTTTTGTTGTTCTTAGCCATAATGACAACAGCTAAATTATCACAATATATCCTTAATGGCCTAGAAATTGAATCCACAAGTCTAAGCCCAGAAACAAAACTCTTCAACCATACTCCATGTGAGGTAGCCTCAAAACACGAATCGAACTCAGCCTACATAATGGAAGTAACAATCAATGTCTACTTGACGCTCCTCCAAGATATAGCTCCACCGACAAACATAAATATGTAACCTGATGTTGATTTATGTGAATCAACACAACCAACAAAGTCTAAATTAGAATAACCAATCACCTACAAATGGTCAGGTCGTTTGTACGTAAGCATGTATTCCTTTGTCCCTTTGAGATATCTCAAAACCTTCTTTGTAGCTTTCCAATGGTCTATACCCAGATTACTCTGATATCTTCCCAACTGCAAATGCAATGTCAGATCTTGTACCGACTTAAGCATACATCAGGCTTCCAACAGCAGAAGCATATGGAATGTTTTTCATTTTCTCCCTCTCAAATTCAATCTTCGTGCATTGGTTTATATTGAACTTATCACCCTTCACGATAGAAGCAACACTAGGTGAACAATCTTTCATCCAAAATCTTTTTAAAACTTTGTTGATATAGGTTTCTTGAGATAAACCTAAGACACCTTTATGTCTATCACGATGAATCTTAATGTCAATGACATAAGATGCATCATTTATATCTTTCATATAAAAATTCTTAAAAAAGAATTGTTTCACCTCATGTAGCATACCCCTGTCATTTGTTGCAAGTAAAATGTCATCTACATATAGAATAAGAAAACAAATTATACTCCTATTAAGTTTCTAGTATATACATTGATCCATGATATTCTCAACAAAACCAAATGAAGAGATAACCTCATGGAATTTCAAATACCATTGACGAGAGGCTTGTTTCAATCTATATATAGATTTCTTTAACTTACAAACCAAATTTTCACCATCACTAGAGGAAATTCCTTCAGGTTGTTTCATGTATACCTCTTCCTCTAGGTCACCATTAAGAAAGGCAGTTTTCACATCCATTTGTTGTAACTCGAGGTCAAATTGAGCTACTAATGCTAACACAATGCGTAAGGAATCTTTCTTAGATATTGGACTAAAAGTCTCAGTGCAATCGATTTCTTCTCACTAAGTGAATCCTTTAGCAACAAGTCTTGCTTTTATACCTTTCTATGTTACCTTTTGAGTCTCTTTTTGTTTTGAAGACCCATTTACATCCAATGGCTTTTACACCATTAGGCAACAGTACAAGATCCCAAACCTCGTTTCTTTTCATAGAATTCATCTCATCCTTCATAGCATCATACCATAATGTTGATTCATTGCAGCTTATGGCTTGTGAAAATGACTCGGGATCATTTTTAGCTCCAACATTATAGTCAGATTCTTGTAAATACACAAAATAATCACTAGATATTACTGATTTTCTTTTTCTAACAGATCTTCTTAATGTTGAACCAACATTTTCTTATGGATCGTGTTGTTCAACTGGTTGTTCAATAATTTCTGGATTTTCTTGAACAACTTGATTTACCAGAGTTTTTTAGCTGGTTGTGGAACTTGATTAATTGATTGTTCAACACCCGGTTGAGCTTGAGGGGTGTTATATATGATAACCAATCTCTCACTTGAAGTGGATGATTGTTCTATAGGTATTGAATCTTGAGACAGATCACTCCCACTAATTAAGTCATTCTCAAGAAATTTTGCATTTTTTGATTCCACAATTCTAGTGCTGTTAGATGGACAATAGAATATGTAACCTTTGGAATTTTTGACATATCCAATGAAATACCCACTAATGGTCCTTGGGTCTAGTTTCTTCTCTTGTGGGTTATAAATTCAAACTTCAGACGGGCATTCCCATACACGTATATGTCGCAAACTCGGTTTTCAACCTTTGAATAACTCGAAAGGTGTCTTTGGGACAGCCTTGGTTGGAACCCGGTTTAATACATACACAACCTTCTTGAGAGCTTCAACTCATAAAGACTTAGGTAGCTTAGAGCTACTAAGCATACTTCGCACCATATCCATTATGGTTCATTTTTTTTCTTCTGCAACACCATTCTGATCAAGCGAGCCTAGCATGATGTATTGAGAAACTATACCGTTTTCTTGAAGAAACTTTGCAAATGGACCAGGTGCTTTTCCATCCTTAACGTATCTACCATAATATTCACCACCTATATCGGTTCTTACAATCTTTATTTACTTACTGCATTGTTTCTCTACTTCAGCCTTAAAAACCTTAAAGGCTTATAACTCTTCACTTTTATGATGAAGCATGTAGAGATACATGTATAGTGAGTAATGATCTATGGAAGTGATGAAGTATTTCTGACCTTGCACATCCATATCTAGGCAACAGATATCAGAATGAATGATTTCCAATATGGTCGAACTCTTCTTGGCACCTTTCTTTGACTTGTTAGTCTGCTTGCCCTTAATGCAATCTACACAAGTATCAAAATCAGTAAAATCTAAGGTATTAAGTACTCCATCATTTACTAATCTTGTAATCTTTTCAATGGAGATATGTCCTAATCTTTGGTGCCATAAAGTAGAGGAATCTTCATTTATAACACAACACTTAGTACCAGTTTAAATGTGTATAACATTATGAGTAGAATTATTTTGTAAATCAATTGAATAAAGACCATCGTATAAAACCACATTTCCTACAATTTCATATTTATAAAATAAATTTAATCCAACATTTGAAAAAATTAAAACAATACCCCAACGATACAAGTCTTGAAATGGAAATTAAATTTTTAAAAAAACTAGGAATATAAAAAGTCTTTTCTAAAATTAAAACAAAGCCACCACTAAGCACTAATTCACAGGTTCCAATAGCTTCCACATGCGACTGCATCTTGTTTCCTGAATAGATGTGTCGCTCAGCTCCCACTGGTTCCCTCAGGTTTTTTAATCCTTGTAAGAAATTTGTGATATGGATTGTAGAACCAGAATCAATCCACTATGTGTTATAATTAACATCAACCAAATTTGACTCAAAGAAAACAAGTGAGATTGTTTTACCTTTTTTCTCAAGTCAACCCTTATGCTTGACACAATCCTTCATGTGTCCCTTCTTTTTACAGAAGAAAAAACATGAACTCTTTCTTTATGTCAGCTTGGGGTTGCATTTTGGCCTTCCCCTTTCGCTTGGCTTGGACTGACCTCTTTCCTTGAGTAACCGCCAGTCAACTCTCTCCCATTTACAATATGAGCCTACCTTCTTCTTGATCACACATGGTTAAAAGTTCATCAATAGACCATTTATCTTTACGTGTGCTATAAGAGATCTTAAATGGCCCATATTGAGGTGGAAGAGTGTTCAATATATAATGCACCATGAAAGATTCAGACATTTAAAACCTCAAGTGCCTTATGTCGAGCTGCTAAATCTCGCATCTTATTGATGTGATTACACACACCTTTCACTATAGCGAGCTTCAGTTGTGAACTTCATAATTAGGGTGCTGACTAACGACTTTTGAGAAGTTTGGAACTGTTTCTCTATAGAAATTAATAGCTCTTTGATAGTCTCATTTTGCTCAATTGAGCCACGAACATCAGCAGGAACTTTGGCCTTAATGAACATAATACTTAAGTGATTGGATCGCTCTCACCTTTCATATAGAGCAAGATCAGCCTAATTGCTGGTGTTAGTGATATGTGGCTCAGATTTCCTTATAGCATAGTCAATATCCATACACCTCAATTGAAGAAGAATACATTCCTTCCAAAACTTAAAGTTCTCACTGGTTAATTCAGGGATATCTACTTTATTATTAGACATATTCATAGGTTATAATGCTGCAAAATAAATTGCCATACATGTTTAATATAAATTTGAGGCAAACATAAGTCCCAATTTACCAATGCAAATTATGTAAATAATGAATCAAGTGATATAAAATTTGCTTGTGAGGTAAATTTTTAATTCAATTAGATTCATTTTATGATAGAATTATTTTCTATTTCTTACAAAATTATTAAATTTATTTTCATAACTCTTGTGGTTAATTATAAAAATTCATCTAATAATTTTTAACTTAATAAATTATGTAATGAGATTTAATATCTAAGCTTTACTTATGTGATTTTTAACCTTATTAGTTTTATTTAACTAAAGATTTTGTGGCTAGTCTTTAACTAAATAAAAATATGAAAATCACTTAGCTAGATATTAACCGTAAACTTTATTCAAAGTTATTGCTAATTCATTATGCAACATTTTATGTCTAGTCCTAATGAGATCATTTCCGTAATTTTATTTAATTAAAGTTTCTGTGGCTAATTCTCTAGTTAAATAAACTATTCGGATCCCTAGACATATATTCTATAGATTTATTGCTTAATGCTTTATGCAACAAGTCTTAAAATTTTATGTACCTAACTTTTTATATATAACTAATTACTAGATAAGTTGTATATCATTCTTAATTTAAGCACATACAATAGTCATTTCTAAAACTTATTTTTAAGAAAATTATTAATAAATTTTAGAAATTAATTTAATAAAATCTTACGATTTTTAAAATAAAAGTCTACTTTATAATTTTTCTCAAAATTTTAGAATTTAAAAATGAATATGACATTTTAATTTTGAGAAATATACAAACTTTAAAACGATAAGACGAAGATTTAACCATGCTCTGATACCAAATGTAAGCATAAATCAAGCAAAAACGTAGCAGAAAGATCGAAATTCATAATTATCTCCAACCATTGTCAAAATCGTATGCCAAATTGAGATGCGGTTGCACCACCGCTGTGAATGTCTCGAACCACCGTCGAATTTATCGAATACGGCTACAAAAAAAACTCAAAACGCCAAAGATCTTCTAAGCACTCTTGAAACCTCACTAGATGGAATAGAATACTTTGTGATTCTTGGTGCTTAGGGACCTTGTGCCTATGGGTGTTTAAGGGTGATTTTCCCATCAAAAATCACCAACCAACCGTATCATAATCACACGAACTAAAATCGTGCAACTATAATCACACGAACTAAAATCGTGCTACCATAATTGTGCGAATGTCCTTATTTGTAAACATGAGAAACCACCCAACTCAAGCCTATCCACTATGTATGGCTGAAAGCATTTTGCTTTCCATGCTCTGCATTTCCAATAGTGGAAACGTGGGAAACGGTTCACCACGAACCAACAATTATAACATAAGTAAGGAGTTTGCTTAAGCTTAATAGATGGTTTATGTTTAAAATGTTTTAAGGTTCGTCTATGATTTATGATCAATGTTAGAAATGTTGACCAAATTAAGATTTTGTCGGATCTATGTTCATATTTTGTTTCCTTTGTCTTTCGTTTTCTAATGATTTAAGCATGCCATTTTCAAAATTGATAATTTTCAATTTAATCATTAAATATGTTTTTTCCTGTCTTAAACTTGACAATTGTTTTCATTTTATTCATTTTGATGATGTGGTATTATATATGACATTATGACACATGGCATAATTGATGTTAGCATACAAACTAATACTATATTCTTTATGTAGTTTACCAAAGTGAAAATTTTCTAAAATTTCGGTGACCATTTATGTAGTTTACTTTTGATGAAAAGGAAAATTAGTTGACCATGTTAGCATTTTCTAACAGAAGGTAACCGTAGGGACCAAAATGAAAGTGAAATAAAAGCTGGGTGATCCCAATGAAGGTTTTAAAAGTTCAGTGACCAAAATAAAAGCACCCCAAAGTTTGGTGACCATTGATGTATTTTTGTAACCTCCTAGACCTGCCTATGCGTTAATACGGATCCTAGGAAGTCACATTAGGGCCACCGGAGCAACCCACGTTAAAGTTTCAAATAAATAAATTGTTAAACCATTTAAAATTATAAATCAAGTTTGAATTAAAATACAATTCTAGAAAACATTCAGACTACAAAATAGAAACTATGTTACAAGTTGCTAAAACAAGTTTCAAACTTGAATGTAAATCAAAATGTGACATACATGCCCCCTAATTACACATATATCATACTCCGCGAGCAAGCCAAAGAAACTCTCATACCGACGTTGACAGCTGCGACATGGTCGATCTTCTAACATGTGATGGTAAAAACAACGCGAGCTTCGGAAAGCTCAGTAATACAGACTGCCAAGGGATGCTAAAAGCACAAGCAGGTATATGGCAAGCTTAACATTGTCATAATGAACTGGGCAACGGTAAGCTCAAATTACGATTCGATAATTTAGTGAAGCATTATAATAAAAGGTAACAGAGTTGTTATTTATTTGATCACTCGAACCTTAGGAGATGAGTCTAAAGCAAGGGATTCAGAAGAGATTCAGATTCCAAAAGTTGAATCAAGGAGTTCAGAGTGGTTCACTAAGCGCGAATTGTAATTTTATTGAGATTTCAACTTTGATACATTAATTTAGAAGGGTATGTTTCAGAAGAGGTCAGAAAGTTTTATTAATTTACTTAACTACCCTCCAACCAAACTCCAAAATGCAATTCACCCTGAACTGCATACAGAAGGTCTTACCCTAGGCCTGAGGCGTAAGAGACTACCTAAGGGAATGTCTTAGGTCTAGAAAGACTTACCATAGGCCTATTAGGCGTAGAAGCTTAGGTCCAGAAGGACTTACCAGCGTTGAGCCCACAGATCTTCATTCATATCCCATATAATATGCCCCAGATGATTTCAGTTTATATTCAGAAGAAAGTATTACAGAAAATAGATATCAGATCTATTTTTATACCAGAAGACATATGTCAAATTTATTTTATTATTATTATTTCGTATTCAGTGTCATATATCAGATATATTTTTCATATCAGAGGTCAGAAACTAGGGAATTACTTTCCTTTCGTATAACAATGTCATACTTTTAAATTTTAAGCATATAGTATTGGTTTAGAACAGAAAATATTCACAGATACATGGTACGCGCTTTATAACTCAATTCATTTCTCAGAGATACTTGATAGATATCAGAAAGATGACATTTGATCATTTTGGACTGATTTCAGAACGAGGTCCCTACGAATAGGGGAGTTCGATAAGACGGATCGAATCAACACCGAAAATTGATGCATCAGAATCTTTGGGATTTCAGATATATCGCGAGCAAATTTAAATGTTACAGCCTATGAGGGTATTAAGGTCATTTTGACCTTCGAGTGTGATCTAGTAATTTGAACCAACATGGTATAAACGGTGATGTAAGAATTTAGGAATTCTAGTTGCTCATCAAGTTTCCGAGCCCCTTAGAACTAATCGAAACCATTAACACATTGTTTAATATCTCACCAGACAAGTACACCTCAACCATTCACTTCTCAGAACCGACTACAGAGCATAACAACAATAGTTCTCCTTCATCAATCGTCCATTCAGCTTATTACCAGAAATCAAGCACATATATCGAGCGACGTTTTCCAAGTATTCAAACATGTGCATTGTACCTGAACTCATTCCAAAACATCGAATATGCCTTAGAAGAACATAACTCTCTCACTATTAACTATGTACTTTCTCCAAATAATTTGCACGTGCATTCACACAGTATTCTCCCACTATCATTATAGTATCTAAAACGACCAACTGACATGGGTCGTATTTTACCACTTTTGGAGCTGTTACATTTGTTTGTCATTATTAGGATTTCTAATTGCATGTCTTAGAAGTATTCTCCGACATTCTAGTATTCGAAGGTATTTCAGACATTACGATGCTCGAAAATGTTTCAATTATTCAGAGTTTCTCGATTCTTCCATCTATTCATTCATTTCAGGCCTCGAGGATATATCTCATATGTCGGTCGATTGACAATTAATGCCCAAAGAAAATATCAGTCTTCAGGGTCATTGTGACCCATTTCAGCCTTATCAATATATATATATCAATCCTTTTTAGTCATTTCAATCAATTCAAACTTTTTCGCCCCATTGCTCAATTCATACATACGAATAATTTTCCGTAAATTTATCTTCGTCGAATTATTCAGAATTCTAGTAACTCAAGTACTTTACAAACTCAATGGTTTAAGTCATGTTACCGTGACATTTTAGTAATCTGAGGTTTTCAAGTGCATCAAATGTCTTATCAGATCAAGTATAGCTTCATAAGTTGTTTTTGTAGATAGGGGTATTTTCGTCATTCGCCAATCGAATTTTTGACATTTATTTTTAATCAAAAGGATAATCAGACTTAAAGATTAATCGATTCATTAATCGTGCACTGAACTCGGAAGTCTTTCGATTTATGAAACCTCTTATTCGAATATTTATCTTAGCCATTAATATTTTTACTTCTTAATTGATTGACAGTAGTAGAATTAATCACATGCTCAATCATGGTCGTGCAAGCATTAACCAAATACCAACAAGTTTTGGAAGCATGCAGAAGGTAGTAATGTATTACCTTGAATCCTTGCTATAGCAGTCGACTCTCGAACGACATTCGAACTCACTTGAACCCGAATTTGACATCCTTCGACATCTTGTATTCGGGAAACTGCGATTACCTAAGGGCAAACTAGTCGTCGGACGGTCGCCGAAGGCACCATTTGCGTCGATTATGCACTCAAGATCTCCGGAGGTCGCGTAACTCCGATGAGGGACTTGCCGGCATTGAAACGACAAGCAGTCAGAGGGGTTTTGAACGCCCTTCAACGCTGGTCACGCCTGGACCAACTCCGTTCACCAACAACGACATCCTTGGCCAGAAAAGACAGAAAAAGACCACGGTTTGGCGAAGCTTCAAAATCAACGGGACGGAGATCGGGGAGGCAGATCGGCGAGTGACGGGGTGGGTTTTAGTTGTAGGACGACGACGAACACACTTGCGGTGGCAGTGAGCAGCACGGACAACAGATGGCGACAGAATCGCCGATAACAGAGGCGCCGCTTGGGTTCTCGTCGAACTGTTCAGGTGGCTTTCATTGAGAAAGGCGACTCAGACGCGCAAGTGGCCGGCGGTGTAACACTTAAAAAAAATTTAAATAAGGGGAGGTTGCTAGCTGTGGGTTTTGAAACCACGACCTCAAGGTTGTTTAACTGGTGACCCAGCCATCTAAGCTAATGGCTCTTAGTGTTAAGGTTTCCTCCCTTTTAACTTGAACCATTCGTGGCTGGTATAGGCTATTTAAAGCCTATCAGCTTTTCACCTACCAGAGTTAATACCCATATTTTTTTCCCTTTCGAGAATCGTTCCTGACGCTCCAACCAACTCTGTCCGGCCATCACCCTGGCTCCATCACCACCGCTCCGTGGCGTTCACTGCCACCACCGTTGGCTTCCCCGTCGAGCCCCGACCAAAACTTCCATAACCACGCGTCTTCTCGTTGCCCTATCGCCGTGAAATCGCGATCATAGCTGTCGGAAATCGCACCTATTTTCTTCTGATTCTGGGCGCATACGTTGTCCGTTCGAGAAGCGAACGCCGGATCTGTGCTCACGGCGTGGAGGTGAGCAAAACCCCAAGGTTTCGTGTCCAAACGACGTCGGCGATACCTTCTTCAGAGCTACGTAAGTTCCGGCGACCTTTTGTTTTTCGCGAGGATTTTCGGCCTATTTTTCCGGCTTGTTTCGTGTTAATAGCGTGAGATGTAACCACGATTTCATTCTCTATGTTTTTCTGGCAGGATCGCGGCTAGTGGCGTCTCCGGCGACCATTTTCCGGTGACCGTTCGACGACCCTGGAAATTTTAGGGTAAGAACCGGTTTGAACCGGCCTGAACCGGTCAACCCATAACCCAGACCCGAACCGTCTCGACCCGACCCGACTCTGACCCGCATCCGACCCGGCTGAGTCAACTCGCCCGAGTTGACTCAGTGAGTTAACTCGTCGAGTCAACTCAGTTGACCTTGTCTGATGACGTCATGTTGACGTCAGCGTTGACTTGGTTGTTGACGTCAGCGTTGACTTTGACCAAAAAGTCAAAATTTTCCGAAAAACCCTATCTTATGATTTTGGACGTCCTGAGTCCGTTTTTGAAGTCTGTTTTACGAAATTCCAACCCGAAAGCCTCCGAATCTGACCTTGAATGTGAGATTGCTTATATGTATTTAATTTTGGTTAAGAGCTCTCTGAATAAGGACTGAAATGTGAATCTATGTTATTGAAGGTATCAAAGTATCCTTGAATTCGAGATGTTGGGGGCCGTCGAATCTTGGGATCGAGTGCGATCGAATGAGGTGTAATGAATCAACTGTTGTAGCTCGGAACTAAGGTAATACACTACTACCCCTTGTATGCTTTATGGACATGTTGATATTCGGTTAATGCACGCATGCTTATAACGACGTATACTATAAATCCTGCTTAAATTGAATCAGATTCGAGCAATAAGTATGGATATTAATAAGACCAAATTATCCGAATAAGATTACTAATGGGCTAAGAGTATCGGAAGTTCTAATAGTTAAAATTCAGTTAATCCACAACTCAATCAACAGTGTGTAAGAATCGAGGCCCAAGATACGGAGTGAGAGATATTAATTATAAAATTACAAAAATGCCCTTGGAGCATAAGTATGACTAAACTACCCCTCTAATAAAGGAAATGACCTAAAATCTGCATTCGACCTGATTGCGCAACTTACACTACCTAAGATGTATGCTTTAATGGAAAGACTTCGGCATCATTATGCAATACGTGTGATACAAACTTGGATAATCCCTCAAACTCTGTATAACACATGAATGAGAATTCTCTGGAAATATCATTGAAATCCTAAGTCGATCCCTATGACAGTATCGAGTGAATTAAATGGGAATGATCATAATGACCAAAAAGACAGTAGTGCCCTCGAGCACCGAAATGTCTACCCATCAGAATGACGTTTATACCTTTAAGTTCTGAAATGAATGAATCGTTTGTAAATTTCGAAGGGATTAGGACGACTTAATCTCTACCGAATACGTGAAGAATGGAGGTTCTGAATTGGTAATTCAAAAAAATGGCGGCTTTATCCCAAATTTCCAAAATGACCAGAATACCCCTTCTTGTTAAATAGGTGGTTATACACTCAGTGAAATCCTAAAATGTTCTAATAGGACTTAAATGGCTTAAGTACCCCTATGGGTTACGAAAAATGACTCATGTATGTCCATCGCTTACCATACCAAGGTAAGGTAGGAATATTCGCAAGGATTGTATGTTTGGTTACCCAAAGCTAAGCCTTATAGTGAAGTGTGAATGTGACCGTTCAGGCATACGATGCAGTCGGTGTTGTTAAAACACGCAAATTGCTTACATCTGAATGTTGATGAATGCTGTCATGTTTGGATATGTTGCTTTAAACGTATTTTTGGAGGCTTGATTAACCGTTGGAGCTCTTAAGTATTACAATTGCCATTCTATTATGACTGTGCTATACCATAAGATTTCCATGTCAGTTAAATAATTAAAATACCATGCTAGCCTAAATGATCAGAAACATTCATAGAAATATCCGATAACTCAAAATACCATGTCGGTATAATCTATCAAATTACCCATGAGCATCCAAATAACCATAATACCCTCGTGGCTTAAATGATTGAATCGTTCACGATGTTTTTGAATTCAAAGAACTTGATGCATAAACTACTAGAATATCTGATCCGAGTTAAAAGTTTAATGTGTCTCATCCCGCAAATATCAAGTAACTCTGAGAAATAAGATTGTTCCATCTAGTGTGTTCCGTGTGTGCTACATTTCTGTTTTGCTTGTTCACTTGAATGTACTTATTTGGACATAGATATGAAAATGTATGATTTATGAGATAATTTCTGAACTAAGGACATGACTACCTTTTTGTTAAAGCATGATTATATTCCTGTTGAAAGCATGACTACTCTGTTGAAAGCATGATTGTTGTTTGAGAACATAGTTGTGTTATATCTGATAGCATGCTCCATGTCTGATCTGGAATTAAAATATCTGATTTCTGGTTGATGTGATTAAACATATGTCTGCTATCTGAATTCTGATGCCTATGTATATTGAACAAAACTGTACTGCTTGGGGGTATATTATGGGGATATGATTTGAAGTGTCTGCAGGTACAACCCTAATCCAGCTGGTAAATCCTTCTGTTAAGCTCCTACGCCCACGGGCCTAGGGTAAGTCTTTCTGGATCTAAGGCATTCCCTTAGGTAGGCTCCTACGCCTCAGGCCTAGGGTAAGACCTTCTGTATGCAGTTCAGGGGAATTGCATTTTGGAGTTCGGTTGGAGGGTAGTTCTTGTAAACTTCTATATGAACATTGAACATCTGCATTTAATCTGTTATGTGCTCATATGATATGATGTTAAGTACTTATGTATGTTCGATCTGCAATTTGTTGAAACACACTAGGCTTCGTGATTTAACTTCTCCAACCCGCCACTCTGTTGATTCTTTGAACAATAAGCTCTCTCTTAATACCCAGTAACATAGAAAGAACAAACCTTGTTGTCCTCAAGAATAATGCTTCACTTTATATCCGCATGTGCTTATAGCATATTCTGGTAGTTTTGTATTATTGAGCTTTCCCAAGCTCATGTTATTTTTACCATCTCAGGATAAAAGATCAGAAAAGTTGCCTCTATTCAACGTCGGTATGGGAGTTTCTTCGGCTCGATAGGGAGTATAGTATCTATGTAACTAGGAGGCATGTGTGTCGTGTTTGTATTATATAAATGAGTCTGAAACTTATTTTTGTAACTTGTATCATAATTGTTTTATCGTTTTGAACGATTTTTGAAATTGTATTTTTAAATCAGATATTTGATTTATGATTTTAAAGGTTTAACTATATGTTTATTTGAAATCTTATCGTGGGTCGCCCTAGTGACCCTAATGTGACTTCTTAGGATCCGTACTAACGCTTCGGCGGGTCTAGGGGGTTACAGACGGGGTCTGGTCGGGACAGCACAACGCTTTCGATGATGTGGGCGGTGAACACCACGGACCGAGGATGGCTTAGATAGACGATTAAGTTTCTGGGGGAAACATAAAACGCACTCTGAAACTCCCTTTCTCTTTTAATAACAGGGGCAACAATTAATGCGATAGGTGGGGGTTGGTTTTTGTTTTAATTATTTTGAATAACAAAAATTCAAAAGATAGACTTAAGAATAATTCAAGGTAACTTATAACTAGATTGAGCCTTAGTTATGTTGGTTAAAACATTACTTACCATACCATAAGGATATGGGATTGAACCCCTACAACATTATTCCCTTTTTTTTCCCTTCATTTCATTTCCAAAGGCCAAGTGGTAATGGTTCAATCAAGCCCAAGTCCTCAAACATCCAAGAGTTTTCAAAATTTGCTTTCAAATTTTAAAATCTTTCTAAACAAGTCCCTAAAATGCAATTAAACTATTTCAAATAAATTTTCCCACTTTGGGGTGTTACAATTTTACTCTTTTTTAATCTTTAATAAATCCAACTCTGAAAATAACGTGTAAAAAACTTATTACAAGAGTAGACAAAAAATCATCCATCATTTTCATACCAAAGAAGGACACTAACTAGACAAAATAAAATAATATAACTCAAAATAAAATAACATAAAATATTTTAAGAGAAATGAAATAATGAGAAGAAAAAGAGAAGGGAAAGTAGTGGTAGGGGTGTAAATGAACCGAACTTGAAAGAATAAGACTATATTCATGTTCGTTTGTTTATTTTTAAAGGTGTTTATATTCGATTTGTGTTCGTTTAAATTTTTAATATTGTGTTCGTGTCCGTTTATTCATTTTTGAAGGTGTTCGTGTTCATTTGTTTAGTGTTCACGAACGTGTTCGTTTAAGTGTTCATGAACATGTTCATTTAAGTGTTCGTGAACGTGTTCGTTAAAGTGTTCACAAACGTGTTCGTTTAAATGTTCACAAACGTGTTCGTTTAAGTGTTCGCGAACATGTTCGTTTATATATTAATTTTTTAACTAAATTAACAATAAATAAATAAATAAAACAAAGACAACAAAATAAAACTTTCATTTCAAGATGAACTTATATAGCATCCTTAACAATAACAAAAAAAAACAATATTTAGATACATCCACAAGCATTTTCATTCTATAAACGAGCCTATAAACAAGCTTGATCGTGAACATAAACAACTGAACACACCTTTGTTCCTGTTCATTTGTTTATTAAACGAACATAATTTTTTTGTTCAAACTCATTTATTTAGCTTAATAAATGAACATAAATAAACACTATACAAACAGTTCGTCAAACACTCTATTCATTTACACATTTTAGAAGCGGTCGGAGATTCACATCGCTCCAAAGATTACCACAATTGGCAACAATGAGAAAATATAAAACTTTAAAAAGAGCAGCGTAAAACAAATAAAAGAGAGAATCTAGGGTTTTTTATGTTCGATTGATCAATAACACTAATTCAATTAGCTTTTAAATATAATATAAAATAATAAATGTAAACGTGTAAAACAAAAGTAAAAAGTGAGCACAATTTTTTTCCTTTTAAATTATAGCTTTCAAGTTTTGAATGGTTTGAGAGAATCAGCTTGTTATATTCGGTTTGCTATAAAAATTTAATTATATTTTATAGCTCTCGTGTTTGTGATTTTAATAATATATAAAAATTTTAAGGTTTGAATATAAGTTCCATTATTAAAAACGTAATTTACTTTGGGTAAAATATAATAAATATCACTCATTTATGGGTAAGATTACATTTGGATCACCTAATTATTAAAAGTTATATTTGAATCACTCAATTATGGGTAAGGTTACATTTGAGTCACCCAATTATGAAAGATTACACTTGAATCACTCAATTATGAGTAATATTACATTTGGGTCACCCTTCATATTTAAAAAATTACAAAAAAATCAATTAATTAATTACCAAGAGTAATAAGAAAAGTGTGCTTATGATTATGTTATATCTCATCGTTAATTTTATATAGGATTAAACTGAAAGTTTATAATATTTAGGGCTACATTATAATTTTGCTGTTACCTTATCTTTTAAATTTAAGATTTTAAGTGACAACTATACCATTTAGGGAGGGCATACCCCCGTCAGGCCATGACTTTTTTCTCTGGGTCTAACATTTTAAAAAATAGTCATATTTAAGCGGTTGATTCAATATGTATACATGATTATTAAATAACATATATGTTTAAATTAGGGCAGAGCAAAATTCGACTCGACTCGAAAAAACTGAATAACTCGACTCGAGGCAAAAATACTCGACTCGTCTTGACTCGACTCGAAATTTCATAAACTCGAATAACTCGAAAAAATTTCAAATAAAGTTTGAGTTGTAAAATAGAAATTCGAATAACTCGAATAACTCGAAATTTTTAGTAATTAGTGGATTTATTTTTAAGTTCGAGATGAGTCTCTATTTTTTATGATATATACATATTGATATATAAAAATATGAAGAAATATTGTCACATGTGAAAAAATATATATGTGCATATCTTATATGATTAGAGAAAGGAGTTTAAATTGGAATCAAACCCTACTATAACATGATAAATAATTACAGTTAAATTTTTATAGGAACTCAAAAACTCGACTCGACTCGAATTTCTTAAACTCGACTCGAATCGAAAAAATTTCAAATAAAGTTTGAGTTGTAAAATATGATTCGTCAACTCGAATAACTCGAAATTTTTTGACTCGACTCGACTCGATCGAACGCTCACCCCTAATTTAAATATGTTTCACATTAAATATAAATAATTTATACTCCTTCTGTCCCATAATTTTTGTCTATTATTGACTTTTTTGGATCAATTTTTTTTTAATTTTGACTCATAATTATTTAAAATGTATCATTGATAAAAATATGAAAAAAATATATTTTAAAAACCTCTAATCGAGTAGTTTTCAAATATAGATTTTATAAAATTTAATTATTTAAAATATTCAATATAATAATAGTCAAAGTTTAAAAATTTTGACTTTCAAAAAGTCAATAAGGGACATTTTTATGGGACGAAGGGAGTATGTTTTTTTTTTCCAGTTTTTTGTTGATGGATCAGACTGTTGAAGACAACTTGGCTGAAATATCTATTGAGGACGATGAAGATTGTGAGATACCTTTCGAAGAAGACAACTCGCCCCAAGGCATATCTTTCGATCTCTGTTTCGTCGGGAGGTTATTGGCTACGAGTGTGATTCACTTTCAATCCATGAAAATGACCCTAGCGAACCTTTGGCGACCTCTGGGTGGGATTTCAATCTCGAATCTAGGCGAGGGTAGATATCTTTTTCGGTTTTATCATTTGGTGGATATGGATCGTATTGAAGCAGTGGGACCGTGGAAATTCAATTCCCATCTTCTAATACTCCATAGGCTCCAGGAATGGGGAAGCTCCTCTGGACGTTTCTCTTGATGTCGCCAAGTTCTGGATCTTGGCTCATGATGTACCTCATGGCTACATGTCCGAAGGGGTGGCTCGGAAATTAGGGAATTTCATTAGATCTTTTGTTGAGTATGATTCCTCTGCCGTCTCGTTGGGTTATAAAGGCATTTTGCGTTTTCCTGTTGTTATGGATATTCGAAAACTGTTGAAACGACGCAAGAAATTTTCATTGAAAAGTGGCGGCTACCACTATGTATGTCTTGAATATGAGATGCTTCCATTATTTTGCTTCATATGTGGAAGAATTGGTCATGGAGAAAGTTTGTGTCCGGTTCGACTTACAATGGCCAAGGAAGAGATTTGCTTTGGCTGGGATTTGAGTCTTCGAGCTCCGACCAGGCGGTCGGTAGTGAATTACTCTAGTCGGTGGTTACGAAAGGAAGGGCCGATGGTAATTACGAAAGCTACTATGCCTAGAGCTAAGAATGTGGAATCAAACTCTAAAGGGAAGATCCCATTAACTGCGCAAAAATTAGGGGCACATAAGGTAATGAATATTCATATCAACAATAACCCAGTGTTTCAAGGTGATTCTTCTATGACTCCCAAGACTGAAAAAGTCTTCCTAGCTGATCCTTTAATTTCTGCATGTATATCTGAAGGATTGGCTAAGAATGGTGATGTCATTATGTCTGGTATTGAGGAGGAAAATCAGGATACTTTGGTTAGGAGTTTCTCATGCAGATTCGAATGATACTGTTACTAATTCAACAGTAGGCCCCACAGTACGGGCCAGTCGATCATCATGAAACTAATTAGCTGGAACGTCTGGGGCTTATGTCAGTCTCGGATGACGCGTTGTCTCAAATCTATATTGAGAGATGTCAACCCCATTGTAATTTTCCTTATTAAAACTAAATTAAAATGTTTACGTATAGAAAAGGTTCGTAAGTTATGTGGATATTCAAATGGAATTGATGTAAGTTCAAACGGTCGCAGTGGAGGTCTATCCTTAGCTTGGAAACAGAGTTGTAAGGTGACTCTTTACTCTTATTCAGATCGTCACATTGATGTTTTGATCGATGAAGATGAAGATGGATTGTCATGGCGCTGCACTGGCTTTTACGGGGCACCCGAAGAACAAAATAGGGCTGCAAGTTGGGACTTATTGCGCAGGCTAACTGATTTGCCAGATACGCCATGGCTAGTGATATGGGACTTTAATGAGATTTTTTTTGCTTCTGAGAAGAGTGGGGGTCTCATCCGAAGTTCTCGGCATATGGATGGCTTTCGTTTTGTGCTGTCAGACTGTTCTCTCGATGATATTGGTTACATTGGATCGTGGTTCACATGTGAACGGGGTCGTTTGAAATCTAACGTTATTTGTGAAAGGCTTGATCGGGGAGTAGCTAATCCTTCTTGGTGGACTCTTTTCCCTCAATTCGAGCTTGAACACCTTACTCATGCTTTTTCGGATCACTGTCATTTGCTTCTGCATACGAGTAAGTGTTTTTCTTCTGTTCCTCGTTCCTCTCACTTTCGTTTTGAAGATGTGTGGTTAACGGAAGAGTCTTGTGAACAAGAGGTTTTGAATTTGTGGAATGCTTCATCTGATAGTGTTCCTTCTCGAGTGAATTTTATGGGTCAGGGACTTGATGAATGGTTCCAGAAAATCAGAGAAGACAAAAAGCTGACGACTCGAGCTTTACAAAAATGTTTGAATGAGCTAAATGAGCTGCATCCTGATGATACTATTTTAGAGGAAATTTTGGAGACCAAAATTGCCTTGAATTTGGAAGCGGATCGCGAAGAACTTTATTGGGAACAACGTGCCCGAGCAATTTGGTTAAAGAACGGGGATCGAAACACCGAATATTTCCACAAATTTGCTACCCAACGTTAATGCAAGAATAGAATCCGAAGCTTGACTAATGAGAATGCGGTACCTTATGATTCAACCGAGGATATTCATAAGATTGCAATTGATTACTTTATGGACATATTCTCTTCTTTAGGGGTGACCGGTCTTTCTCCTATTGTAGATGATATCAGCCCTTGCATCATTGCTACTATGAACGCCTCTCTACTTGCAGAGTTTTCTACTGATGATGTCCTTGATGCATTGCATTCAATGAGTCCTTTAAAAGCTTCCGGGGAAGATGGTTTGGGTGCGGTTTTTTTACTAAAGGTTCTGGCACATTGTTGGACGAGATGTGGCTAGTTACTATATTCAAGTTTTAAAAGTAGAGATGTCGATCTATGAAATTAACCAAACACATATTGTTTTGATTCCAAAGGTGGAAGATCCATCGACTATGGCTTAGTTTCGCCCAATTAGCCTTTGTAACGTCATTTACAAGCTAATATCAAATATGATTGCTAATCGCTTACAAGTGGTTTTACCAAATTGTATTGATGAGGCTCAAAGTGCTTTCATTCAAGGGCGGCTCATTTCCAACAATGTTATTTCAGCGTACGAGATCTTACAGTGTATGGAGAACAAGAGATGGGGACGAAAGGGACACTTCGCTTTGAAACTTGATATGAGTAAAGCATATGACAGGGTGGAGTGGCCACTTTTAAAGTCTATTATACGCAAGTTAGGTTTTGCAGATCAGTGGGTGTCATGCGTGATAAGTTGTATCAGTTCTGTTAGATACTCTATTGTGATTAATGGCCAGCTGACCGAGTCTTTTGTTCCATCTCGTGGTCTCCGCCAAGGAGATCCCTTGAGCCCATATATGTTTCTATTATGTGGAGATGGACTATTATCCCTACTACGTTTGGTTGTTAGACAAGGTTCTTTGCAAGGGATCAACATTTTTCGTAGCACTCCCCTTGTTACCCACCTCCTCTTCGTAGATGACATCAATATGTTCGGTGATGCCTCTACTTCCGGAGCCGCGAATCTGAAGAATATTTTATCTACTTACTTCTCTTGTACTAGGCAGATTGTTAATTTCTCCAAATCCAGTGTTTTTTAGCGCAAATGTAATTGCCGATAATAGAGACGATGTTTACCGTATCCTCGAGGTTACATGCCAATCTTGCCTGGAAAAGTATTTAGGACTACCTTCTATGGTAGGTCGAAACAAGAAGCAATCTCTATCCTTTCTTTTCGACAAGTGCTATATAAGTCTCTCTCATTGGGGTACTAGATTGTTATCACTAGGGGGCAAGGAGATCTACATTAAATCAGTTCTCCAAGCTATTCCATTATACACGATGTCCTATTTTCTCCTTACTCAGTCTGTTCGCAAGGAACTTAAGGCTATGTTTGCGAAATATTGGTGGCAGAATTCACCAAAAAAGAGGGGCATTCACTGGTGCACTTGGAAAAATCTTTGTCTACCTAAGGATAATGGTGGAATGGGTTTTAGAGACCTTGGTAAGTTAAACATTGTGATGTTGGACAAGCAAGGGTGAAGGATCTGGAGTGCACGTCGTACCCTTGAGATGAGCCTTTATTGGAAAGGTTGCGGAAGCTCAATCTCTATCTGAAATGATTAATGGTTGCCGAAATATTCGTCAAAGCTGGTTTCATCGACACAAGTCAATGGTCTCGAATGGGTCTCAAATCTTATTGACCCTATGACTCGACAATGGAAGACAGACCTGATTGTATCTAATTTTAATAAGGAAGACACATCGACCATTCTCTCGATCCGACTATTATCCGAGGGCCATGATGATATCTGTGTTTGGGGAGGAGAATTATCTGGTATTTTTTCTGTTCGGAGTGCTTATAAGATGTTAATTTATGCAGCTTTCCCTGAGGTCTACGAGGGTAAATTTTTCTCACATATATGGAAAATTAAATGTCCATCGAAGATCAAAATAACAATCTGAAAATTTGTGATGAATTACATACCCACAATGCAAAATCTGGCCATCAAATGTATAACAACAAGTAGTTTATGCCCTCGCTATTTTATCTATCTGGAGGATGTGAATCATGTAAGCAAACAATGTTCTTATTTAGTTCAGATATGGAATGCTCTTAACTTCTATTGGCCTACGACTATAGATTAGGGTAATTTCCTAAACTAGTTAGAATGGCTCTTTTCTAACTATGGCTACAACAGGCACAAAAAGATTATTATCATCAATTGGGCAATCTAGTTTTCTAGAAATAAGTTGTATCATGAAGAAGTAACAAGTTGTATCATTCATACATACATACATACATACATACATACATACATACATACATACATACATACATACATACATACATACATACATACATACATACATACATACATACATACATACATACATACATACATACATACATACATACATACATACATACATACATACATACATACATACATACATACATACATACATACATACATACACACACACACACACACACACACACACACACACACACACACACACACACACACACACACACACACGCACACACACACGCACACACGCACACACGCACACACGCACACACGCACACACGCACACACGCACACACGCACACACGCTCACACGCACACACACGCACACACGCATGCATGCCTTTGATCCTTATAATTTGTTTATTCTATGAAAAATGTACTATTTGATTCATGTTTGGTGCTTTTGTAGATTTGCACTATGTGAGGGTAGGAGATGTCGTGTCAGTACTGAAGGAAAAGGAAGGATGAGGCAGAACCAGCTAGTAGCAGACCTTGATCGAGTCAAGCCACAACTGATAGCTTCTACTGAGGAAAGTTGATTCATGAACGAAGCCTTGCGGAGCAAAACCAGTCACAGACCCATGCCGAGGCAGTAGAATGCCATGTCGCGGCCGTGTACTACTCAACCTGCCGGAGGGCAAAACAGGAAAAGTGGTAGCCGATTTGTAGAGCTTTAAATGCCAGATTTTTCTACACACTTTGCATGGTAGTTGGAGCTCGAGAAGAGGACGAAAACATGGAAGGAAGGATAAAGTTGGACTTTTGGCCAAAAGTGAGTAATGTATTAAATTAAAGAGATTCACCTCTTTAATAAAGTTAAGTCCAAGTCCAACTTAACTTCCTCTCCAAGAAAGATTTGTGCCTACACCTTCCCCTATATAAGGAGGCTTGTCGTCATCACGAGAAGAATTTGAAAGAGAGGAAAGAGCTTAGGATTTAGTTTGTGTTTTCTTTCCATTTATTATGTTCTAAATTTCCTTAGGGTTAGGATTAGCTTGTTTAGTAGTTGTGTGAAGACTATTGTACTTTGTTTATGTTCTTAATGCAATTAAGTTAAGGTTTGCTTATTTTTAGCTTTAATCATTCTTGCATACTTGTCGAGAGAGAGTTTGTGAGATTATCCATTTATTTAATATAAAGAGAGTTGAATTCACGAAATGAGTAAGCACGGTTTTCATCCTACGTAGTGTTAACTAACTCGGCATAGAGATAGGTTAAGAGTTTCAGCGGCTAAGAGAAGCTTGTGATTGGTTTGTGTTTGTCTTTGGTTTACTCCGAGAGGTATGGTTAAAGTTCAGCCATCAACAGTGTTCCGAGCTTAGAGATAAGGAGGAGCCATTCAAGGACGCTTTGTCGAGCCTTAACAGCATCTGCCCAAGAGCAAGAGATTGTCGCGGCAGAGATTCAACCTTTGCGGCCGCGGAAGGGACTTCGGTTACTGCCACGACAATTTTGTGTTGCTGCATTCAAGAACGGAGACAAGTCAATAGGATTCCATACTACGACACATTCCAATACGGCCCATTCTCTCAACTTGATTTTCTCTCTACTTTTATTTCTGGCTTATTTTAGTTTTAGTATATTCAGATTACTCAACAACCCAACTCATCTGGGTTTTTACTTTATTTATTTTGTAGTGCGAGGAAGTAGGATCGAAAGGCTAGCTCAATCCCTGTTGAGGCGATACTCAATATACTTATCATTATATTACTTGAGACGTGTACACTTGCACTATTGTGGGGCACTTTTACACGAGCATCATTTGGCAGCTTTGAAATTTTTGATAGGGCTGGTGAGCCTTGTGAGAAGGCGTACCAAGGAGTGTAATACAGAGGAAGCTATTGTGGGGTGGAGTGGCTCTAAGAATCTGGGTTTGGATCGTTCCAAGTGTGTGAGGGTGGAGCGGAAACTGGCTGACGGTTTCGATTTTCCCTTGAAGTTGAAGGTGCTTGGGGAGTCTACATAGAATTTCATGTCAAAGCTGAACGATGATGAGTCGAGTCAATTTACCACCCTGAAGGAAGTAGGATGGATTGATGTTGAGAGGGGTATCATTCTAAAGTGGGTTTTCCTAGTTGGTCTTGGCAAGCAGAGCCCTAACGACTACAGGGCTTTCTATTTTTTAGGGGGTTATAGGCCCATTCTGAGAGTAATGTCATGCGAGACAACTTTTCCCCATGGTAGTTCGGAGGACGTGGCCCAAGTACCCGTTGGAACGATAGGGGAATAAGGTAACTAGTTGATTACCTGTAGCTATTGTCATCATAAGCCATGACACTCAGACGGTACCTCTAATCGGGTAAGAATGAACAAGAGATTAGTTTCAGAGATTGACCTATTGGACTCGGGTGATCAAGATGGAAATCATGCGGTGGAGGAGCAATTGGAGGTCTCTGGAAGTGGCGGTGGTGCCCCAAATGTTGGAGATGCGGCGATCACCAGTGGTCCTCCTACGCCAGCCATAGGGGTGGTAAGAGCTCCTAATGATTTACTTCTGTCGTTGCGTATGTTGATGATTCTTCTAAGTGTGTTTTCTTGCTCTTCGCAATCACATATGGTGTTGGATGGACTGAGAGAGATGACGTGGAGGTTCTAGATGAAGGATTGGCTCCTTCAAAAGGGCTTTGTGCTGCGACTGCTTTCCTTGGAAACATGAAAAGGAAACTCCCCTTATTGGAGGATCTGTGGACAAGGGCTCCTCTTAGGGGAAAAAGAATAAGACTTCGGAAGGATCCCCAGCTATGGTTATTCCCAAGAAGGATAAGCCTTTCAAGACCATCACGTCTGGCAAGAGTGCCAGGGTCGCTTCTATTGTCGCACGTGTGGCTTTGAGAGTCGGGGTGGTTGCTCCGAATGTGCCTGCTAACGTGGTGGCTCAGGAGATTGGAGAGGATGAAACTGCGAATCGCTCGGTTTCAATTGGGAGTAAGTCCGTGTGTTTTCTTGTGCTGCCTTACTTATTTGGGAATGCCAACTTTGCGTATGTTTACTTCGGGGTCACCAGAAACGGAGGTGGTTGTGCATTCTTCGCCTCACCTTCTAGGGATCTTTGGTCTAGTGGAGGGTAGTCTGCAAAATTATTTTCGTATAATAGGCAAGGAGGCCCATTCGGCCTTAGCGGAGGCTGAGGCGGCTTATGATGGACGTGTAACATTAGAGGCCAAATAAGATGAGCTGATCGAAGCCAATAATAAGGTTGCTTCTATGGCCGAAAAGATTACGGCCTTGAGGCTGCAATTTACGGAGGCTCGAGATCTCTAGAGGATGGCGGAGTTAGAGGCTGATGATGATCGCCAGGGTGAATGGCTGCTGAGAACGAAGTTGCTTTGGCTCAAGAGTAGAAGAAGAACTTGATGGAGGATCTAGAAAGTTAGAGGACTATCAGGTTAGCCGCGGAGGAAAAACTTAAATAGTTTGTCGGCTACGCCAATAGATGTAAGTGCAACTTGGTGTGTGCTATCTAGTCTAGTGTTGGCCCTTTGTACTTGACCGACCTAGATCTTCGTTGCTGCTGAGAGGTCATAGAGGGGGTGTAGGCTTTAACCTCTGCAACTTGTCTGGGTAAGCCTGGGAGAGGACCCGTATTAGGTTATTGACCTACGTCCACAGGAAGAGGTATGGCAGTGATGATTCCTCTAGTCCCACAGTTGTTATCTCGTGGGCTCTCTCGGGTACTGGAGCTTTGTGTGAGGTGAATGACTCTAGACAACCTCTCGCGGGTGTGGGAGATTAGGTCAAAAAAATATCCTCACGGAGTCTAGTGTAGATGGCTCTCCGAATATTGTAGCTAGAAATTCTTCGACGATGGGCGGCCATTTAGAAATTGATGTTGTGGACTTGTTTGACGTCGGGTTAGAAGATTTTGTAGAATCTTGATCTTCTCTGCGTATGTAGAGTGATATAGGAGCTTTGCAACTTTTGCACATGTTAATTAAATCATAGCTTTGATAAGTAGCCAACATGTGTTGTTTTTCTATTTTTAGTTTACGTTGCACTACGCCATCCGTGGCTTTTATACTAAGTGTGTTTGTATCTCTACCTCTGAGGGTGATCAGATGTATCTTTAGGGCCCTCCATTTTTAAAAGGGGTTTTTCTGAAGGGTGCAAAGTCATCCCTTTAGGGGGCATCTGTGTGTTTGTAGCGATCGTGTGTTTACCCTGGCACGTAACACGAGTGTCTTGTACCTTTATGGAAGTGATTGTTGATAAGCGTGGGTGTTTCCGTCGTAATTGTAGAAACAAGTGTTATGAAGCGGCTTGAGTTAGGACCTAGTCACATTGTGGGGGAAACTCGACGTTCTTGGAGCTCTAAGCATATATCAAGTGGAGGTAACTCGACACTCTTAGAGGAATAATCATACCACGGGCGGAGTTATCTCAAGTCCCTTGGAGAGACAATTACATCAGGGGGAGCTTATCTCGACGCCCTTGGGGAGATGATCACATTGTGTGTGGAGCTTATCTCAACACCTTTTGAAGAGTACCTTTGTAGAGAGGAATGAAGCTTATCTCAACACTTTTGGAGAATATGCATGACGTGGGTGGAGTTTATCTCGACACCCTTAGAGAAATAATCATATATTGGGCGGAGTTTATCTCAACGCCCTAGGAGGATGCATGGTCATCTTCATGTGAAGACATCTCATCCCCCTTGGAGAGGCAGTTATACGTAGGGGTTGAGGCCTTTCCCACCTTTGTAGAATCGAACATTATATAGTGGAACTTTTCTCAACACTCTTGTAGCATCGAGCGCTATGGGTGAAGGCATCTCCTTTTATGCTCTCGAAGGGTTTCTTCTAAGAAGCGTGAATGTATTCTTTAGGGGGTACCCGTGTGTTTTTGAAAATATCATATTTGGGCATCTTCCTTATGAGGTAGTTGTTTATTTGTAGAGACCACATATTTCTGTTGGCATAGGATGTAGGCTTCTCCGTCCTTGTAGCATCGCGGTGCTTCGAGCATCGATAGGATGGTGGCATCTCCCTTAAGAGGTATCATATATCTGTAGAATTCATATGCCTTGGTCGGCGTGGGATTTGTAGTCCTCTTTGTCCTTGTAAAATCGCAATGCTCTGAGGATTGATGGGGCAGAGGCATCTTCTTTCTTTGTAGAATCAATTGAAAGTGGGGGTCTGAATATGACCCTTAGCGATGCAGGCGCGGAAAAGTTGAAGCCATGTTTGAAGCACATAGAGACCACATCGATCCTTTTAGATCACTTACGTACTTTTGTATAATCATCCATAAGTTAAGGCAGAGCCATTTCTGAGCTCTTTGTAGTCATTTATTCGAGTAATAATTCTGAATTCCCTTTTGGATAGTACCAAGTTCCTAGGGTGTTCGAATAAAGTGGGTTTCCCTAATACCTGAAGTTTTGGAGGAGTGCGTTTTTTGTCGCAAAGATTATTTATTAGAGAGACAGTTGTAGAAAATTCATTGTTCTGCAAATTCCACTTTTATTCCATTTAGAGGGTTCCTTCGCATTTTCTTTAGTCCTGCACGCACAAAGGCAGTTAGAAGGAGGAGGTTACCCTATAATTCTTACCTCTTTACAAATACAAATTAGAGGGTGCTTCCCTTAGAAAATATCCTATTCTTAAGCCACATAGAGTGGCAGACACTATCTATACGCGTAGAGGCGTCACGTTGTGGTGGTTCTCAGCCGCTGGTGCTTCCTGCACCTCGTCAAGCTCGACTAGCGGGGCTCTTCCCTTACGAAGCATGCTTCATTAATACGGGAAGCTGCTTCATGGACTGGCCAGAGATGGTGACTTCTGGTGTCTACGAGGAGCGTCTCGGTTGTTCTGTCTCTGTTATCTTGCTTGGGAGACGGTCTAGAGGTCACCATATGGTGCTTGTGGAGTCCAGCTTTCTTCCTCATGTTCTTCTCAGTGGCTCCCCAAGGTGGTGGGACGAGCCCTCGGTCTCCCCTCGGGGGTGAAGCTGCTACCTTGCGGCATCATGCTTTCACTTTGGCTAATCCCATGGCGACACCCTTGGGCATTGGTTGTGAGATGTTGTTGACCCATGTCGTTTGTTTCATTCTGTTGAGTGTGTAAAAGTTCTATTATTTACACCCTTTTTAACCCATATTTCTGCTGCATTCAAGCATCATTGCATTGCATTTAGGTTAGTTTACAGCAAAACATCACAAATATATAAAAGGCACAGATTCTACTAAAAATGGTTGTTTTTGGCAGGTTGCCGGCGTCGTAGACGGAGAAGGCGGGCGCAGGACAGATAAGCAGAAGAGCTGACTTGGACAAGCAGACAAAGAGGACGATGCTGCCATGGTGCTGCCGTGACAGCAGAGGACGACATCAAGTTAGTGGAGAAAAAGCAAAGTGGACCTCGATAGATAGAGAAAATTATGCTCGTCTGTCGTGTGAAAACCTTATATTTTTCCAAGCCCCGGATCAAAAGATATGTCAAGCCAAAGCTCAAGGAGAGAAAATCCCAAGAAACAAGGAAGACGGCTGAAAAGTAGGATCCTTGAAGATTAAGTCTTTATTAGAATCATACTTTTAATTAAAGTTGTAATCCTTGTTAACTTAGAATACTTGAGCCCAAAGCTTATATAAGGGCATGTATTTTAACCTAGGCATATCATACCCATACCCCATAACCGACAACCAAAAACCCTCCTCTGTTTACCCGCTGTCGATATGTTCTAAAAACCCCCTAGGGCCACGGGTTGATTTGTAAAGTAGTTGCAAGGGTTGTTTTGTTTTAGGAATTTTCAGTTCAATAAAATAAACTTCAAGTTCTCTTATTTTGGTTATTAACATCTTGCAAGAGCATCAGGAGAGCATTGTGAGGTTATCTATTTACTTAGAATCGGGAGAGTTAAGTATATGAAAGAAATAAGAGCGAGTTCTCTAGTTTATAGTTGAACTATCTCGTGCCTAGGGATAGGGCGAGGTTAAGTGGCTAAAGAAGAATTCATACACATCGGTGTTCATCCTTCAATTCACGCCGGGAGGTATCATCAAGACGTGATCATCGACAGACTTGGACCTAGGGATAGGCCAAGGCAGATCTGGGATTCTTGCCAAACTTGAAGTACTGAGTTGGTGTGTTTGCTGCCGCGACGACCGACAGACTGCTGCCGCGACGGGCGTGACGACAGAACTGGATTTCCTAAACTTTGCAATACCTACACTACTGAGCAATTCAATACCAGCCCATTCTCTCTATCTTGATATCTCAATTCTTTTATTTAAGTTTACTTCATTATTCTCGTGACAATTCTCAATTATTTCCTTTACTTTCATGCAGTAAACTAAGGTGAAGCTATTAGCCCAATCCCTGTGGAGACGATATCCGATACTTCGTATCACTTTACTACTTGCGTCGTGTACACTTGCACTGCCATTGCGATAGACTATTTTACACGCAACAAGTTTTTGGCGCCGTTGCCGGGGATTGGCAACATAACTACACCTTTCTTTGCACTTTTCGTTTTAGTTTTTGCTTTTCTTTTTATTTTTCTTTTTCTGTTTTTTTTTTCGTTGGTGCTTTCAACTCTTGCTTTTCACAAGGTTTTCTTGTTTATGCGCAGATCTAAAAGAGGTGAAGATCCTGAGTATCCATTTGATCTGGAAGTTGAATGTTCCTTCAATCTCAAGAAACAACTTCGTCACCTTTTAGCCAGAAACGAATACCTTGAGGAACAGCTAGAGAAGATGGCCCATGACCCACCTGCTGGCGGTGGTATACCGCCTGTCGGCGACCCACCCGCAGCAGCCGGCTGTCGGTCCTGTGGTGACTACATGTTGAACGATCATGTAGAGTTGGAGACCACGCTGCCAGATATTGATGTTGATAACTTCGAGCTTAAACCTGTCATGTTTAGTATGATCAACAATGCCGGGAAATTTAGTGGTGCTGTGACAGAGGATGCTAGGGAGCATCTCAAAACCTTCCAGGAGATCTGTGGTTCGTTTAGACTGCCAGGAATTAATCCGGAGATACTGAGGCTTCGGTTATTTCCCCATTCATTAAGGGACAGAGCAAAAACTTGGTGGAATAAACTTACACTGGGTTCAATTAGAACTTGGGCAGATTTATCTCGTGAATTTTTATCTCGTTTTAGTCCTTCACATTTATCTAAGTGATTACGTAATGAAATTGCTACTTTTCAACAGGAAGATGACGAGCCGATGCACGAGGCCTGGGACAGATTTACTACTCTTCTACGGAACGGCCCAATGCATGGATTCCCCGTCTGGAATCAGGTAACAAAGTTTTATAATGCTGCCAACTTACAAACTCGCATTCGAATTGATTCAGCAGCAAACGGATTATTATTGGATAAAGATCCGGACGAGGCAATGCAAGTTTTGAAAAATCTGGCTAAGAATGAGGAGTAGTTTCCGACAGCAAGAAGAGGGGGTAAACGGGTACTTGCTGTCAAGGATTATGAAGCCGACAGCACGATGAAATCACAGGTACCATTCCTTACTAAAGCAATAAAAAGGTTATTGAATGATGATGGACAACATGGATTTGCTGTTGAGGAAGTATGTGAAATATGTGAAGGAAATCATGGTTCGGATGAGTGCCCGATACAGTTAGAAGAGGAAAAATATGTTGGAAACTACAAGCCAAATTATAACTCCAACAACTATAATCCCAATTGGAGGAAGGATCCCAAATTTTCCTGGAGTAATCATAATAATGCCCTGAATCCACAAACACAAAATCAGAATCAGGGAGGACCTAGACTGCTGACGGGACAGCAATTACCGCCGCAACTGCCGCCGCACCTGCCGCCGCAGCAGCAACAGCAGCAACCGGCTGCCACGAGCAGTATACTGGAATAGACTCTGGCCACCTTTATGTCTCAGACAGGTACTTATATTGAGAATATGAATCAGTTTGTCAAGAAGACAGAGAATTTCATGGATAAACAGAGATGAGGATGACAAATCATGAAGCTACTTTGAAATCTCTGGAGACACAAATGGGTCAGGTTTCCCAACATATTAAGCCGAGGCAGACTGGAGGATTCCCTAGTAATACTGAAAATGCTAGGCAGCCCACACATGAGCAGTGTAAAGCTATTACTACTAGGAGTGGGAAGAAATTACCAGGGCCGGAAAAGGAAGCTGAAACAGAAAAGGGACCAGCCTTAGACAAACCTGCCGAGGAAGCTGCCCCGACAGGTGATAAACAGACTGCTGCCGATGAGCCTGCCACGACAGCAGAAGCGACGGAGGAGAAAAATGATGATTTTTGTCCTCAGATTCGTATGCAGTGGGAAGGACGTATTGCTGACTATCGTCCCCCACCTCCTTTTCCCCAACGGATACAACAAGCTAAGCAAGAATCTCAACTTAAAAAGATTTATGATATTTTTAAGCAGGTTCATATTAATATTCCGCTGTTAGATGCCGTTAGGGAGATGCCCGGTTATGCCAAATTTCTCAAGGATGTCATGTCGAAGAAATCTAAACTTGGGGAGTTTGAAACGGTAAAGATGACAGAAGGTTGCATGAGTATTCTTCATCGACAGCCACCCCAGAAAAAGAAGGATCCGGGGAGCTTCATCATATCTTGTGTAATCGGAAATAAATTTGTGGGTAAGGCACTTTGTGATCTTGGTGCTAGTGTTAATTTAATGCCAAAATCTGTTTTTCAGAAATTAGGTATTGGAAAGGCGCGGCCCACGACAATAACTCTGCAGCTGGCAGACCGCTCTTACGTTCATCTAGAAGGAAAAATTGAAGATATTCTGGTAAGAGTGGATAAGTTTATTTTTCCTGCTGACTTTCTTGTTTTAGATTGTGAGGTAGACGAAAACGCACCAGTCATCCTTGGGCGACCCTTCTTAGCCACGGGAAGATCACTGATTGATGTGGAGAAAGGAGAACTCACCATGCGAGTAAACGATAAAGAGATTAAGTTGAATGTTCTCCAAGCGATGGAACACGCTGATGTGGACGAGGAATGCAAGGCTATCACTGACGTTACCCTTGATCAACCCTGCATCAGGTCGGGCTGTCACGATATTAAATTTGGTCACTGCCGCGGCAACCACCTACAGGACTGTCACGATAGCACTGACGACAGCACTGACGACAGCAACTCCTCTGAATCTGATACATCCGATACTGAAGATCAGGAGGAGGTAAACTGGATAGGCAATCGTCCAGGTAAGTTATTCGAACCTTTGAATTATACTTCGGTTAACCATGTAATCCAAAAGTCATCTACTGTTGAACCACCTGCCTTAGAATTGAAGCCCCTGCCAGGGCAGCTAAAATATGCTTTTCTTGGTTCAAATGATATGTTGCTCGTAATCATCACTTCTAAGCTGCCGCAGGAACAGGAACGACAGCTAATAGGCATGCTACGGCAGCACAAAAAGGCGATTGGATGGACGATAGCTGATATTCAAGGCATTAGTCCGGCGTTATGCATGCACAAAATCCTTCTAGAGGAAGATCATAAGCCGACTATTGATGCCCAAAGGCGGCTAAACCATGCGATGAAAGAGGTGGTGCGCAAAGAGATAATCAAGTGGTTAGATGATGGTATTATTTACGCCATCTCCGACAGTAAATGGGTGAGCCCGGTGCAATGCGTTCCAAAGAAAGGAGGAATGACCGTGGTGACCAATGAAAACAATGAGTTAATCCCAACCAGGACTGTGACCAGTTGGAGGGTTTGTATGGACTATCGGAAGCTTAACAAAGCTACCCGAAAGGACCACTTTCCTTTACCCTTTATTGATCAAATGCTTGATAGATTAGCGCGTAAACCTTACTATTGTTTTCTTGATGGTTATTCAGGTTACAATCAAATTGCTATCGCACCGGAGGATCAAGAAAAGACGACTTTCACATGCCCCTACGGAACATACGCTTTTAGGAGAATGCCATTTGGATTATGTAATGCACCCGCCACCTTCCAAATGTGCATGATGGCCATATTCTCCGACATGGTGGAGGATTTCCTTGAGATTTTTATGGATGATTTTTCAGTCTTTGGGGACGATTTTGAGAGCTGCCTAGGCAATCTACAAAAGGTACTTGAAAGATGTAAAAAAGCAAACCTAGTTCTGAATTGGGAAAAATGCCACTTTATGGTGGATGAAGGGATAGTCCTTGGCCATAAGATTAGCTGTCGTGGGATAGAAGTCGACAGGGCCAAAATAAAAGTGATCGAGAAGCTGCCGCCGCCGACCACAGTCAAGGGCATTAGAAGTTTCTTAGGGCATGCTGGTTTTTATCGAAGATTCATTGCAAATTTTTCAAAAATCACCAAGCCCCTATGCCATCTTTTGGAGCAGAACCGACCCTTTGACTTCAATGATGAATGTACTGAAGCATTCAAGGTTCTGAAGGAAAAACTGGTAACAGCCTCAATAGTACAGCCACCAGACTGGACACAGCCATTTGAGATTATGTGTGATGCTAGTGACTATGATGTCGGGGCAGCACTTGGGCAGCGCAGAGATAAGTTATTTCATGTCATATACTATGCCAGCAAGACGCTGAATGACGCCCAAGTAAACTACACCACCACAGAAAAGGAGCTATTAGTTGTGGTGTTTTCCATCGACAAGTTTCGTTCTTACATACTTGGAACGAAGGTAATAGTGCACACAGATCATTCTGCCCTGAAGTATTTGTTCGCGAAAAAGGATGCAAAGCCTTGATTGATACGGTGGATCCTGCTATTGCAAGAATTCGACCTCGAAATAAAGGACAAAAAGGGGACAGAAAATCAGGTGGAAGACCACTTGTCAAGGTTGGAACAGGGACAGAGTCTACCAATCGATGAGACACATATACTGGAGACCTTCCCAGATGAGCATCTCTTTGCTGCCGCAATCGCTGCCGCAACAGCCATGGCGGCAGGTAAGTCTTCTGAACTCCCATGGTATGCTGATTTCGTTAATTTTATAGTTAGCGGAATACTTCCTTCTGATCTTAATTATCAAGCCAGGAAGAGGTTCCAAAATGATGTTAAGCATTATTATTGGGACGAACCTCTTCTTTTCAAAATGTGTGCAGATCAGGTTATAAGGAGGTGTGTACCACAAGAAGAACAAGAAGACATACTTCATCACTGCCATGCTTCACAGTATGGAGGTCACTTAGGAGGCAACAAAACTGCTGCCAAGGTGCTGCAGTTAGGATTTTATTGGTCGACACTGTATAAAGATGCATAGGACTTCTACAAGAACTGTGACAGGTGCCAGCGGACAGGTAACATCTCACGGAGAAACGAGATGCCACTGCAGAACATTTTAGAAGTCGAGATTTTCGACGTTTGGGGGATTGATTTTATGGGACCTTTTCCATCTTCATGTGGAAATCTATACATCCTCCTAGCAGTGGATTATGTCTCTAAGTGGGTTGAAGCTATCGCCACTCAAAAGAATGATGCCAAAACGGTCCAAAAGTTTTTACACAAAAACATTTTTTCTAGATTTGGCATCCCTAAAGCGATTATCAGTGATAAAGGGAGACATTTCGACAATCGGGTAATTGTTGCTGCCTTGAAGAAATATGGTGTCAAGCATCGGATCGCGACAGCATACCACCCACAGACCAATGGACAGGCTGAGATATCCAATAGGGAAGTTAAGAACATTCTTGAGAAGATGGTTAAGCCAACTAGGAAAGATTGGTCTTTACTCCTTAATGATGCATTATGGGCATATAGGAAAGCTTTTAAAACTCCATTGGGCATGTCTCCATACAGATTGATTTATGGAAAAACCTGTCATCTGCCTGTCGAGATAGAGCACAGGGCATACTGGGCAATCAAGGCAATAAATATGGACTTGGACAAGGCAGGCCAGAAAAGGCTGTTAGATCTGAACGAGATTGAAGAAATACGGACAATGGCCTACGACAATGAAAGAATCTACAAGGAGAAAACTAAGAAGTGGCATGACAAGAAGTTGCTGCCACGACAGTTCTGCCCAGGGTAGCTTGTGTTGTTGTTCAATTCTAGACTAAAACTCTTCCCGGGGAAACTGAAATCTAGATGGTCTGGCCCGTTCCAAGTGGTACAAGTTTTTCCCCATGGTGCCATCACTATCCAATCAATAAAAGACGGGCACCAATTCTGTAACCCCCTTAGCCCGGCCTAGACGGTTGACCCGAACTACGAAAATTACACGGGGAAAACCAAAGTCAACCCGAAAGTCAACCTTGATTAACGACCCTTTTTTTCTTTTTAATCTTGTCTAAATGCATATTAACCCTGGATGTACTCTTGAGATAAGCATACTCAAAAATCACAGCAATCGGAAAACAATTAGGGACTCAATTGCACAACATACGAATTTAGGGACCAAATTGTAAATTCTGGAAATTATGAGGACTTTACCAAAATTAAAGTTACCATTATGAAATTAATCATGTTTCATGCTTCCCTGCCAAATTTCATCTCCAACGGACATCTCAAACTCAACCAATTGCATAAGCAAAGTTCAGGACTAAAACGTGAGGACTTCAAAACATATAACCATCAGATTCAGTGCCCAACGGTCGAGTGTTCCGAAACGGGAAAGGACCGTTCCGAAATGCAGGACCGTTTCGAAACCTGTTGCGGAACAGGGCTTGACAGTAGCAAATCTGTTTCGGAACAGCTCTACCTGTTTCGAAACGCCATGGTCATTTCAGGCCACCTGTTCCGAAACAGTAGCACCCGTTCCGATACGGGTTGCCCAGAAATGTAGAAATTTGCTGGTTTAAAACCCTTTCAACCCATAAAACACATTCATATGGTCTCCAAAACATACCAGCAAGTCATTAAGTACTAAAGGAACATAATAGCATCATCACAACACAATCATGGCATCATTTGAGGAAAATCCCAAATCTATAGGCATGCATCCTATAATGAAAATCATGCATTCATCAAATCACCAAAACCAAATACCAAATGGCCCTTTACATGTTCCAACATCATCATAGGCATTAAACCAAACTTAGGGAGTCCAAAACATCTCCCAAAAACACAATCTAGGTTCCCATTGCCAAATGCCAAAAGCTTAAAGTGTTGTGAAAATAGTCACCATACATGAGCTTAAACTTTCACTTGGATCCTTGGCCTCCTTGCTGCCCTTTAAGCACTTTAATGCTCTGCATTATTGGTTCAAGAAAGAAAGAGCATAAGCACATAGCTTAGTGAGGAATGCTCAATTAAAACAACACAATAATGCACTTGTAAAAACACCTTTTCAAGGCCTTTAATTTCTAAACAACATTTATC
Organism: Hibiscus tridactylites; assembly: GCA_958450335.1. Taxonomy (NCBI): domain Eukaryota; kingdom Viridiplantae; phylum Streptophyta; class Magnoliopsida; order Malvales; family Malvaceae; genus Hibiscus; species Hibiscus tridactylites. Next base: position 82,147,781 of record OY288277.1, on the reverse strand, counting down.
ATGCATTTATACTTACAACCAAGCATCTCATGCTTCAATTCATCAACATGTCATATTGGCTTTCAAGTGATAATCCATAACCATTTTACAACTCAAAACACAATCGGATACGCGGATTACAAGCGTTGTCCCATACGCTTCATACACACTACCAATATCAAGGTGGAGTTTTCGGTACAATCACAACCCCTCAACACTCATGATGGAGTCTACAGAACAATCACAACCCCTCCACATCACTAATTGGTAGTTGTATAACATCACTAACGAGATCACGGGACATACAACACAAGATCCACACATGGACTTTTAACCACCATTGTGATCTTAACCATAACACAAGATCCACACATGGACTTTTAACCACCATTGTGATCTTAACCATCTCGTTAGTGTACTTGGATGGAGTTTACGGTACAATCACAACCCCTCAACATCCAAGGCGACTTTATTCACAGTGCACCCAATCCTATAGCCAACTAACTATATCCGATTCAAGTACTTTTAAACCAACACATCACTTGCCAATATACATCATTTAACAACATCAATCCACTGTTTTAAAGCATTTAACAAAGCCATTAAACCATCATGCATCACTATGCATCTAAACCATATTTACCAATGTTCAAAACAAGGATCTCTTACCTTGAGCATCCTTCAATACATGGCTTACAAAACCAGCATTAATCATGCTAAAATATGCTTTCAAAACAGAATTTAAACATGCAAATAAACCACATTGCATTCAACCATCTCATGGTTCATCAAAAAGAGAGTTTTTCCGAAAACTTACTCTTGAGCTTAGCTAAGTTGTTTAGACTTAAACTAAGCTCCCATAACCTTCAAACATTGGTTTCAAAGCTGAAAACCAAACTTCACTCACCGATTCCGTTTCGCAAGCTTGTCGAAACACCGATCAAGCCTCCGAATCAACACCACAAGGATCCGAAGATGTCTCCTCTGTTTTAAACACATCAAAGCAGAGGATTAATGCATCATCATGCATTAATATCTTCAACCAAGACACCTAAACTCGCTGCTCCCATCAACACTCACATTTCGGCTACCAAACACAACCGAAATCACATCCAAACACCTCTACAACATTACCCAGCCAAGATCCATCAATTCCAATCATTCTTAGACATCAATTAACATCCAAAAAGAGTCTAATCACGTCCTTATACCTCCAGCTATAGCAGAACATCAAAATCACTCCAAAAACCACCATTAACTCAAGCAAAAACTTAGGAAAATCAACCTATTCGGGATTGCACTGATTAAACCTCAATTACACATCATTTAAACATCCAATATACATCAAAAAGACATCTCAAAACAGAGCCCAATCATTTATTACGAATTTCCACAAAATTAAATCCAAATCTTGCATTTTAAACCAAAATCAAGAACACAACATCAAAACCTTTAATAAAACTCAAATCAAGGATTGAGAACTTGGGAATTTCAGTAAAGAACTAAGTATTTAGAGGAGAAGGACGTTCATACCTCTAAATGTGGATTCTCCTTGTTTAAAGCCAAGATTCTTGAAAATTCAATAAGCAAATGATGTTGATTTGGTGTAGAAATGAATAGAAATCATTTGGAGATTGTAATCTCAACCTTAGGTGTTAAAATCAGAGGAAAAGTGGCTGGGGAAATGTGTTTGGCTGTGGGAAAATTGAGAGAAAAAGAGATGGGAAAATTTTGACAAAAGTTAGTTATAAAACCAAAATATCTATTTTCCCTCCTTTCCATTTATTAAATATCATTAAATAAAGCTTTAATATTTAAGAAAAATCTGGAGAATCCTCTTCTTGGGTAAATTAGCTCCTTAAAGATTCAAAGTTTCAATCCTTTTAAAATAGTCACCAACTTTTGAAAAATTACATTTTAGTCACTAACTTGAAATATCGTATTTCCAAACCCCATTTTGTAAAATTGATTTCACCACTCTCTTATATATAATAAAAGAGGATTTTTAGATATTTTTCCATATTTTTAATGCATCCCGAACTAGGCTTTCCCTAAAAACCACCTTTTATATTCGAACCGAAAATCCGACCAGTCTGATTCGACCCAAAATTGGGGTGTTACAACTCTCGCCCCCTTAAGAAATTTCGTCCTTGAAATTTACCTGAAGGAAAAAGGTACGGAAACTGCTTCAACATGTCATCCTTCCGTTCCCACGTGGCTTCTTCAGCACCACGATGCTTCCACAACACCTTTACCAACTCAATGGTCTTGCCACGAAGAACTTTACTGTCCGAATCTAGAATCTTCACCGGTTCCTCATCATAGGTCAAATCTGGATTCAACTCCACTTCCTCCACTGGCATCACATGAGAAGGATCCGATCTATACTTCTGAAGCATAGAAACATGAAACACGTCATGAATCTTTTCTAACTCTTGTGGTAACCTCAACTTGTACGCAACAAGACCCACACACTCAATCACCTCGTATGGTCCAATATACCTAGGGCTCAACTTACCCTTCCGGCCAAACCTCATCACCTTTTTCCAAGGCAAAACTTTCAAAAACACACGGTCAACCACCGCATACTCAATCTCCTTACGCTTCAAATCCGCGTAAGACTTTTGCCGATCAGAAGCTGCCCTCAACCGCTCATAAATGAGCTTCACCTTCTCGGTGGTTCCTTTCAACAAAGCTGGCATCGAAACCAACTTCTGACCCGTTTCAGCCCAACATAGAGGAGTCCTACACTTCCTCCCGTACAAGGCTTCATAAGGTGCCATTTGAATACTTGCCCGATAACTATTATTATAGGCAAACTCCACCAAAGGCAAATATTTCTCCCAAGAACCCTGAAATCAATCACGCAGCACCTCAACATATCCTCCAATACCTGGATAACACGCTCAGACTGTCCATCCGACTGCGGATGATAAGATGTATTGAAATTCAACCGTGTACCCAAAGCCTGATGCAAACACTGCCAGAAACGCGATGTAAACCTCGGATCTCTATCCGACACAATCGACTTTGGCACACCATGCAGCCGCACAACCTCAGCAATGTACAGCTCCGCAAGCTTATCCAAAGTGTACGTAGTATGCACAGGCAAGAAATGCGCACACTTCGTCAGGCGATCCACAATCACCCACACCGAATTCTTCTTCGATGGCGACAAAGGCAAACCAGACACAAAGTCCATGGTAATCCTTTCCCACTTCCACTCAGGAATCCTCAACGGTTGCAACAACCCTGAAGGAAATTGATGCTCAGCTTTAACTCGCTGACATACCATACACTTGCTTACAAACTCAGCAACATCTTTCTTTAAACCCATCCAATAGTACTCATCACGAAGATCACGGTACATCTTAGTACTACCAGGGTGCATAGCAAAAGGACTACTATGAGCTTCAGTCAGAATAGTACGCCTCAACTCAGCATCATTGGGCACTACTATCCGACTCCCAAAGCATAAAACTCCATCATCATTAAAACAAAAATCCGATGGTCTATCCTCCGCAATATCCTGAACATGTGGCACCAAGGAATCATCCAACAGCTGTTTTTCCTTAATCAACTGAATCAAGGATGGTTTCACTTGCAACTCAGCCACAAGACCACCATCACGCGAGATGCTCAAACTAGCAAACATAGCCCTCAACTCAACAGCTACCTTCCTACTCAAGGCATCCGCTACAACATTAGCTTTACCCGGATGGTACTCGATTGTCAAATCGTAATCCTTAAGCAACTCCACCCAACGTCGTTGCCTAAGATTCAACTCTTTATGAGACATCAGATACTTCAAACTCTTATGGTCCGTGTACACAGTACACTTCTCACCATACAGGTAATGTCTCTAAATTTTCAAAGCAAAAACCACCGCAGCTAACTCAATGTCATGCGTAGGATCATTGCGCTCATGCACTTTCAACTGACGCGATGCATAAGCCACCACCTTACCCTCTTGCATCAACACACATCCCAAACCAACGTAGGACGCATCACTATACACCACAAACTCTTTCCCTGATTCAGGTTGAACCAAGATAGGAGCTTGCGTTAAAGCTGCCTTAAGCTTCTCAAAAGCCTGTTGTCTCGCTTCCGTCCACTCATACTTAACATCCTTCTGCAACAACTTCGTTAAAGGTGCAGCAATCTTTGAAAACCCATCCACGAACCTCCGATAGTATCCTGCCAAACCAAGGAAACTACGAACTTCATGAACAGACTTAGGAGGCTTCCAATTCATCATTGCCTCAATCTTTTGAGGATCAACACGTATTCCTTCAGCAGAGACCACATGACCACGAAACACAACTTCTCTAAGCCAGAACTCACACTTGCTCAGCTTGGCATAAAGTTGATTCTCCAACAAAGCCTGCAACACAATTCTCAAATGCCCTTCATGCTCCTCCTCAGTACGAGAGTACACGAGAATATCATCAATGAACACCACCACAAATTTATCCAAGTATTCATGGAACACTCTATTCATCATGTCCATGAAAGCTGCAGGAGCATTTGTCAAACCAAACGGCATCACAAGGAACTCATAATGCCCATACCTTGTTCTAAAAGCTGTCTTTGGCACATCCGCATCCTTCACCTTCAATTGATAATACCCTGACCTTAAGTCAATTTTAGAGAACACAGCTGCTCCCCGAAATTGATCAAAAAGATCATCAATTCTCGGCAATGGGTACCGATTCTTGATAGTCAACTTATTAAGCTGACGGTAATCAATGCACATTCTCATAGTGCCATCCTTTTTCTTCACAAACAAGACCGGTGCACCCCAAGGTGACACACTCGGCCGAATGAAACCACGATCAAACAACTCCTGAAGTTGCGTCTTCAGCTCTTTCAACTCCTTAGGTGTCATCCGGTAAGGAGTAATGGACACTGGAGTTGTGTTCTCATACAGCTCAATCCCAAACTCCACCTCGCGATTAGGAGGCAATCCAGGCAACTCCTCCGGAAACAGACCAGGAAACTCTCGCACAGTCATGATATCTTGCACACGTAACTCCTTAGAGCTAGGATTCATCACAAAGGCGAGGTAGGCTTCACAACCTTGCCTCAGCATCCGGCTCGCTTCCAATGTAGACACCACATTGGCAAGAAACTTCACATTTCACCAACCACCACTACCTCATAATCATCCGCAAGCTTCAACGAAACCCGCTTATTCTCAAAATCCACTACAGCTCGATGCTCAACAAGCCAATCCATACCAAGGATTACATCAAAACCATAGAAAGGCAATTCCATAAGATCAACATGAAAAACATGATCTTGCACAACCAAGGGACATCTTCTATAAAGCTTTCGAGTCACAACAGTCTCACCAAAAGAACTAGTTACATGCATACCAACATCCAAAGACTCAACAGGTAAACCAAGCAATTGAGCATGCTCACGCAATATGTATGAGTGTGTAGATCCAGAATCAATCAAGGAAAGTAATGACAAGGATTGCAAAGTGAAAGTACCTGCGATCACATCCGTGTCATTCCTCCCTTCCCTCTGAGCATACACTCTGGCCTGTCCACCACCCTCAGGCTGAACAGCTACCACATGAGCCACATTCCTTCCACCATCCTCTATACGCTGGAAGTTACCACGGCCGCGCCCACGACCTCTCTGTGGTGCAACAACTCCAGGAGCACGTCCCTGACCACCACCGGCCAACAGAGGACACTCCCTCCTCATGTGATCGGCCGATCCACAGTTCCAGCACGAATTACCGGTCACCACAACATGAGCATGTACCTCCCTCGCCGCTCGAGGACAATCACGCCTCAGATGACCACGCGATCCATATGCCCAACATGTGTTCTGATCAGCTCTCGCCTTATCCCCCTGGACAGGCGCACCTTGCCCTCCACCACCACGCCTAGCTGAAGACGGATACTTCTGATCACGTCCTCTCTTGTTTCGTCCGCCACCGGAACTATACTCGGCAGCTCGCTTACCCGCACTAGAACCAACTTCTCTAAAAGATAAACCCAAATTCAACTCGATGTCTTTTGCTCTACCAACCAGTACATCAAAGTCAGTATACTCAGCAGCCAGCATATAAGTCTTCACTTCCGTCACCAATCCATAACGGAAACGTTCACACCTCTCCCGCTCATCAGGGATAAGCTCAGGTGCGTATTGACTGAGTCGGACAAACTGAACCTCGTACTCAGCCACTGACATGCTCCCTTGAGTAAGAGACATGAATTCCCTTTTCTTTTCATCCAGGTACCTCACACCCAGATACCTCCTCTTGAACGCGTTCAGAAAGAACGTCCAAGTCACATCAGCATCCTCCATTCCGGAGATAGTGGTTGTCCACCAGGTATACGCATCGTCATGCATCAATGATATCACACAGCCCAGCTTCTGCACATCATTGCAGTTCATTTGTCCCAAAATTCTCTTGGTACTTTCCAACCAAGATTCAGAACCTTCAATAGACAAACCCCTAAACTCAGTTCCTCCCAGACTGCGCAAGCGTTCCAGAGGTAGTCTCGCATTAGCATCTCCCTGATGCCCAGCTCCTTGAGCTCCAGCTACCGCCGCCCGAAAGGCTCCAGCAATGGCCTGAATCAGCATTGTCATGTCAGGAGCAGCTTGCCCCTGCCCAGCTTCAGGTCTAGCGACCCCAGCACCAGCAGCAACACCAGTTCCTTCACCCCCAGCACCACCACCACCAGGTGGAGGAGGTAAATCCACCACATTTTCAGCATTCTCTTCGTTCTCATTTTGAGCCATAGCTCGCGTATTAATCCTCGTCTCTCTACGAGGTCCCATTCACTAACAACGCAATCACAATGCAATAAACAAAGTCAGGCTCAGCAAGGTAAGCAATCCAAGTACTCAAGCTCATTTCCAATTAAAAACAAAACATTTCATTAGCTTTGATTTGGCAATGGGTCCCTTTAACATGCTTCACCACAGCATACACCACAATTGTAACATTCTTACAATTCATACATCATATTTTCACTCAACAAGCATACAAAGCAATCATACACTTATCACCCACTTAACCGTTCCCAATTACTCGAGAACTCAGCTCTGATACCACCAAATGTAACCCCCTTAGCCCGGCCTAGACGGTTGACCCGAACTACGAAGATTACACGGGGAAAACCAAAGTCAACCCAAAAGTCAACCTTGATTAACGACCCTTTTTTTTCTTTTTAATCTTGTCTAAATGCATATTAACCCTAGATGTACTCTTGAGATAAGCATACTCAAAAATCACAGCAATCGGAAAACAATTAGAGACTCAATTGCACAACATACGAATTTAGGGACCAAATTGTAAATTCTGGAAATTATGAGGACTTTACCAAAATTAAAGTTACCATTATGAAATTAATCATGTTTCATGCTTCCCTGCCAAATTTCATCTCCAACGGACATCTCAAACTCAACCAATTGCATAAGCAAAGTTCAGGACTAAAACGTGAGGACTTCAAAACATATAACCATCAGATTCAGTGCCCAACGGTCGAGTGTTCCGAAACGGGGAAGGACCGTTCCGAAACGCGGGACCGTTTCGAAACCTGTTGCGGAACAAGGCTTGACAGTAGCAAATCCGTTTCGGAACAGCTCTACCTGTTTCGAAACGCCATGGCCATTTCAGGCCACCTGTTCCGAAACAGTAGCACCCGTTCCGATACGGGTTGCCAAGAAATGCAGAAATTTGCTGGTTTAAAACCCTTTCAACCCATCAAACACATTCATATTGTCTCCAAAACATACCAGCAAGTCATTAAGTACTAAAGGAACATAATAGCATCATCACAACACAATCATGGCATCATTTGAGGAAAATCCCAAATCTATAGGCATGCATCCTATAATGAAAATCATGCATTCTTCAAATCACCAAAACCAAACACCAAATGGCCCTTTACATGTTCCAACATCATCATAGGCATTAAACCAAACTTAGGGAGTCCAAAACATCTCCCAAAAACACAATCTAGGTTCCCATTGCTAAATGCCAAAAGCTTAAAGTGTTGTGAAAATAGTCACCATACATGAGCTTAAACTTTCACTTGGATCCTTGGCCTCCTTGCTGCCCTTTAAGCACTTTAATGCTCTGCATTATTGCTTCAAGAAAGAAAGAGCATAAGCACATAGCTTAGTGAGGAATGCTCAATTAAAACAACACAATAATGCACTTGTAAAAACACCTTTTCAAGGCCTTTAATTTCTAAACAACATTTATCATGCATTTATACTTACAACCAAGCATCTCATGCTTCAATTCATCAACATGTCATATTGGCTTTCAAGTGATAATTCATAACCATTTTACAACTCAAAACACAATCTGTCACATCCCAAAAACCGGTCTAGTCGAAATTAGGTTCCGATGACCGAGTATTTTATATCGGTTTTATAAGTTATTCGATCTTATTAGAATATTCGGGTCAATTTATAAATTTGAGGTCAAATTCCAGCAATCGAATATTTTCGTTTCGATTAAAGGTTGGTTCAATTTGGTACTCAAAATCAAATATACGGCTTAGTTCTATAGAATTATTATTATTATTATTATTATTATTATTATTATTATTATTAAAAAAAGAAATGGCGTGGCAGCCAAAAGAATTGGCCACCACAATAGGCCATTCCGCCATTTGAAATTCACTGTGGCAAATTGCCATGAAACGTGGCAAATGGAAAATAAGTGCGGCAATTGCCACAAGTTTAGCTTAAGGAAACAAAGCCCACGTGGGCATAAGAATTAATTAGGGGGACGGCAAATTGGAGTATAAATAAGGTACAAGAGTCGTTAGCCATGAACGACAAGTGAGAAAGAAAATATTTTAGTGAGATACATCGAATAGTTAGACGAGTTCAGTATTAGATTGGTGGTCCGATAAATTCGATATAATAATATCGAATCTCTACCGACGTCGGGGTAAGCTCAAATCCTTGGTTGGTCTAAGTTTCGGTATCGAGTCTGATTAATATTTTTATATTTATTTGATATTGTCTTGTCGGTCCTAACCGATTCCAATTTAATCTAGTTCAAGAAGTCGTGAAAGAACAACCGCCAACCAAGGGAAAAGGTGACGTTATAAGGGAACCTTAATATCGAGGTGAGTGTAGTCGTGTCAGAGGTAGGCTCGGTGTTGCCCCGTTGCATTAATTATGAATTTATCTGCATCTGGTAAGTACCCTGTATTATTTGGATATGCTATGATATGCTGCCTGTGTACATATATGAAAATAATATGAAATGTTACATGATATGGAGTTACGGCTCATCTTGTTATTTGATATGATATGATCTGAAAATTATGGACTATGTGAATTTGTGTATGTATGGACATTGGATACAATTGGCATGCCATAGGATTATTCGAGCTCACCATGTAAGGGAGGACTACGGTCCAGGGCTACGGCCTATATGTGGGAGATAAAAGGATGGAAGTGTAAGGGATACATGGAGCTACGGCTCAGGGCTACGGCTCATTTATGATTCATGATATGGTGTACAGGGAATCCGCGTATCCAATGGTACCAATATAATATGTGTTTGATACGTTATGCCATGTTATGCTCATGATATGATATTATGCTTTGTTATGAATATGAAGTATGCCATGTCATTGCATAATTATCACTATGATCATTTTTGGAAGCATGCTACATGACATATATGTTCATTCATTGTTATTGGCTACCTCACTTAGACTATATAAGTCTAATACATTCATTTGCATAACATTTTAGGTTAAGAAAAGTATCGGATCGAGATCGAGATCAGTTGGAAGATTGGCAAGTCACTACAAGTAAAGAGTAATGTGTTTTGTCTTTATGAACTCCTAGTATGGTGGCAAAGTAGTTAAAGTAATTATACTAGTCTTGTGGCCCTATTATTGTGTATATGTTGCCTATGTTTTGTATAAATTTTTAAGTGTTTAAGATACTTTGTTAGTTCGAATAAAAATAGTTTTAGACAAATTACGAAAGGGTAACTAAAATATTGTATCGTCTAATCGGATAGGTAAACGACCTTGGTTGATAACGAATTTTTGCAAGCTAATAATTAGTAAGCTTAATTACAGTTTAATAATATGGATTTCGGCTAAGGACCTATAGTTGGTAAAATATACGTTTTAGTCCCTAAATTTGTAAAAGTTATAAATTGGTCCTAATTGAATACACATTGTTCGTATTAGAATAATTAGATTTGTTTTATTGTTTAATAACTTTTGAGTTTGTAATAAAAATTGACATATTTGGTACTAAAATATTGGTTTAAAAAGTTTAAGATTTATGTCTCCGATCTCCGTTTTGTTTTCGGTAACGCCCTTTGACCCGGTTCTCTACCAGGCCGGGAAGGGGGTGTTACACAATCGGATACGCGGATTACAAGCGTTGTCCCATACGCTTCATACACACTACCAATATCAAGGTGGAGTTTTCGGTACAATCACAACCCCTCAACACCCGTGATGGAGTCTACAGTACAATCACAACCCCTCCACATCACTAATTGGTAGTTGTATAACATCACTAACGAGATCACGGGACATACAACACAAGATCCACACATGGACTTTTAACCACCATTGTGATCTTAACCATAACACAAGATCCACACATGGACTTTTAACCACCATTGTGATCTTAACCATCTCGTTAGTGTACTTGGATGGAGTTTACGGTACAATCACAACCCCTCAACATCCAAGGCAACTTTATTCACAGTGCACCCAATCCTATAGCCGGATAACTATATCTGATTCAAGTACTTTTAAACCAACACATCACTTGCCAATATACATCATTTAACAACATCAATCCACTGTTTTAAAGCATTTAACAAAGCCATTAAACCATCATGCATCACTATGCATCTAAACCACATTTACCAATGTTCAAAACAAGGATCTCTTACCTTGAGCATCCTTCAATACATGGCTTACAAAACCAGCATTAATCATGCTAAAATATGCTTTCAAAACAGAATTTAAACATGCAAATAAACCACATTGCATTCAACCATCTCATGGTTCATCAAAAAGAGAGTTTTTCCGAAAACTTACTCTTGAGCTTAGCTAAGTTGTTTAGACTTAAACTAAGCTCCCATAACCTTCAAACATTGGTTTCAAAGCTGAAAACCAAACTTCACTCACCGATTCCGTTTCGCAAGCTTGCCGAAACACCGATCAAGCCTCCGAATCAACACCACAAGGATCCGAAGATGTCTCCCCTGTTTTAAACACATCAAAGCAGAGGATTAATGCATCATCATGCATTAATATCTTCAACCAAGACACCTAAACTCGTTGCTCCCATCAACACTCACCTTTCGGCTACCAAACACAACTGAAATCACATCCAAACACCTCTACAACATTACCCAGCCAAGATCCATCAATTCCAATCATTCTTAGACATCAATTAACATCCAAAAAGAGTCTAATCACGTCCTTATACCTCCGGCTATAGCAGAACATCAAAATCACTCCAAAAACCACCATTAACTCAAGCAAAAACTTAGGAAAATTAACCTATTCGGGATTGCACTGATTAAACCTCAATTACACATCATTTAAACATCCAATATACATAAAAAAGACATCTCAAAACAGAGCCCAATCATTTATTACGAATTTCCACAAAATTAAATCCAAATCTTGCATTTTAAACCAAAATCAAGAACACAACATCAAAACCTTTAATAAAACTCAAATCAATGATTGAGAACTTGGGAATTTCAGTAAAGAACTGAGTATTTAGAGGAGAAGGACGTCCATACCTCTAAATGTGGATTCTCCTTGTTTAAAGCCAAGATTCTTGAAAATTCAATAAGCAAATGATGTTGATTTGGTGTAGAAATGAATAGAAATCATTTGGAGATTGTAATCTCAACCTTAGGTGTTAAAATCAGAGGAAAAGTGGCTGGGGAAATGTGTTTGGCTGTGGGAAAATTGAGAGAAAAAGAGATGGGAAAATTTTGACAAAAGTTAGTTATAAAACCAAAATATCTATTTTCCCTCCTTTCCTTTTATTAAATATCATTAAATAAATCTTTAATATTTAAGAAAAATCTGGAGAATCCTCTTCTTGGGTAAATTAGCTCCTTAAAGATTCAAAGTTTCAATCCTTTTAAAACAATCACCAACTTTTCAAAAATTACATTTTAGTCACTAACTTGAAATATCGTATTTCCAAACGCCATTTTGTAAAATTGATTTCACCACTCTCTTATATATAATAAAAGAGGATTTTTTGATATTTTTCCATATTTTTAATGCATCCCGAACTAGGCTTTCCCTAAAAACCACCTTTTATATTCGAACCGAAAATCCGACCGGTCTGATTCGACCCAAAACTTCTAAGCCCAAAATTGGGGTGTTACAAATTCAAAGTCAATGGACAGCGCCTCAAGCATTATCAGGGGACTGAAGCCCCAGGAATACAGGAAGTGGTTACCTTAGGAGATACCCCACAAGGCATCCCTAATTTAACCTAAGTTTTATTTTTATTTATTTTTATTATTTATTAATTATTAGGTATTAAGGTTTATTTTATTCGAATAATGTTTTTATATTTTCTGTTTTTAGGAAATAAAGGAGACAAGAAGAATAGGAGAAGTGAACCAAGCCCACCATCCATCCATCAGCCCAACAAAGCCCAATATAGAAACCTGTCGTTCCAGCTACCGCCGCAGACACGGAAAAGACAGGCTGTCACCAGACTGTCACGGCAGACGCAGAAACGTGTGACAGACGCGTAACAGGCGCATAAATGCGTGTCAGACGCGTCAGACACGCTAAAGCTCAACAGTCGCCCCGTTATTCACGCCTGCCGTTACAGCATTAAACGGGCAGCAACTCTACCTCTATAAAACCCCGTTTTCATTTTCATTTTCCTCACTTCTGCTTACTCTTACTTGATCTCCCCTCTCGTTTTTCTTTGCTTTCTTTACTTTCACAAAACCCTTGCAACTAACATGTCTTCCAAACGTACCCGCCGCAGTGTTGCTTCAACATCTTCACCGGCAGCACCCACCCCACAGTCCTTCGCAACTAAGGAACTATGGGAAGAAAGAGGTTTCATCTACATCCGAAAGGCAGAGAACATGGGGCTCAAACCATTCATCGCAAGGGTGATAAAGGCTCAGCTATGGGAGCAGCTTGCAGAGCAGCCAGCTGAAATGAATGAAACGCTGGTGAGGGAGTTCTATGCTGCCATAGACAGCAGGACGGCAACAACAGTCACTGTCCGAGGGACAGAGGTGCCTTTCACAGCAGGACGCATCAATGCTATGTATGGCCTCTACTTTGGTCCCAACGATGATGCCCATCAGCAGTTTTTGGACACCCTTGACACAGCTGCCTTCGGTGCTGTCATGGCAGAGGTGACAGAGGAAGAAACGGAATGGAACACTAGCAAGAAAAATCCCAACACCGTCAGAAGGGGGCAGTTGCTTCCAGAGGCCAAGTTATGGAACGCTTTCATCAAGAAGCGAATTCTGTCGTCCTCCCATCACACGACCGTGGATCAGCATAGGCTAGCCCTCATCCATTCCATCATGAACAACCAGTCTATTAATGTGGGACGCTACATGAGGGAGAGCATCTTGGACTGCACCAACAGATCAACCGCCCTCCTCTACCTGCCATTCATGATCACATCTCTCTGCCGTTGCGCTGCCGTACCAGAAGCCACCACCGATAAACTGGTAAAAGGACGGGGCTGGACCGATAAGAACATTATCAGCCTCATGGAGCTGACAGTCGCAACCCCCCTCTCCTCCTTCAACCCAGCTGCCGCCCCAGCAGAATCATCTGAGGAACCTACCCCTGAACCTGCCGCAGCAGCTGCTCCGACAGACCTATCTGCTCAAATCCTTGCTGCCATACAGCGGGTGGAAGACAGACAACTGGTCTGATGACATTCATCAGGGATTTCTCCAATTCCACGGTAAATTTCATTACCAATACTTTAAATTATCCCGATGTTGTTTTCCCCACCTTCCCTGCCCACTATTTCACCATCCCCACCCCTGCCCACACACCTACACCTCCTGCCTCCCCACACACACATTCTACTGCTTCCACCTCATCACCTGCCCCGACGGCAGCTGGCAGTCCTCCGGCCGACACATCCGCCCGAGGAACAAAGCGACAGCCCTCGGATGACCTCGATGCCTTTGTGGCTGGTTTCTCCTCTTCCTCCGTCTGGGCTGACAGCGAGGCAGAACCTCCTATTCGGAGGAATTTGGAGAACGAATTCACGCTTGTCAAGAGGCAGAAAAAAATGGCCGACAGAAAGCTTATGCCAAAGGTCAGTACCACCGCCAGCAGCAGCAGCTCAGACATCCAGGTCGTAGAGCAACCAGCCCAGCCTGCCCCACAGCCCAGAATCCGCCTCCAAATCCGTGTCAGCAGCAACAGTGAAGACAGCGCTTAAAATTTAAGTCTTTTATTTTCTTTTTATTGCTGCCTGCCCTATCTATATTTTGTGATGTACTGCTTCATTTTTATTTTGTCATTTGCATTGAGGGCAATGCAACCCTCGAGATTGGGGGTGGCAACCCTCCATTTTAATGGAGTCTTAGTACATCTTAATTAATTGTTGTGTCTTTTATTTAAGTTCAAAAAAAATTTGGCTTAAAACTGTGATTTGAACTTACCTGTCGTGACAACTCTGTCGTGGCAGCCTCTTTAGGACAGTTTAAGGAGAAGTTTAGAGCCTTTCTATAGTTCTGAAAACTTAAAACACCATTGTGATTGTTATATTGCTTAGATTTCTTTTAGCCAAACTAGAATACGAAGCTTAGCACTTGAATAGCCCCTGGAGGTGCCTAACACTGGCTCTAGGAAAGAAGTTTAGCAAAAGAGACTCAAAAACCTAGAGGTTCCCGAAACCGGCTCTAGGAAGTTAACTAGAGGTGCCTAAAACTGGCTCTAGTAAAACTTAGCTTGAAAAATAGAAGAATCAAGTCAAAACAAAAGAAGCATGAAAATGTGTCTTCAAAAAATAAACTTTGGCATAAAAATTCGAGTTAAGGAGTTGAATATTCTAGTGAAACTAAGAGAGTCTTAGCATATAACTGTTCACAAGCATGCACACACTACACGAGAACTATAGGGAGATTCCGGACAGATCCTAAATTATCCGACAGGTTGTTGCCGCCACAGGGAACGAACGACGGGTAAGGGAAAGTCCACTGTTTGAAAGCCAAAACAAAAATATTTCATTTTTCTTTTAGGTCTTAGTTGCTTGAGGGCAAGCAAAAACTTGAGTTTGGGGGTGTGTTGAGTGTGTAAAAGTTCTATTATTTACACCCTTTTTAACCCATATTTCTGCTGCATTCAAGCATCATTGCATTGCATTTAGGTTAGTTTACAGCAAAACATCACAAATATATAAAAGGCACAGATTCTACTAAAAATGGTTGTTTTTGGCAGGTTGCCGCAGTCGTAGACGGAGAAGGCGGGCGCAGGGCAGATAAGCAGAAGAGCTGACCTGGACAAGCAGACAAAGAGGACGATGCTGCCATGGTGCTGCCGTGACAGCAGAGGACGACAGCAAGTTAGTGGAGAAAAAGCAAAGTGGACCTCGATAGATAGAGAAAATTATGCTCGTCTGTCGTGTGAAAACCTTATATTTTTCCAAGCCCCGGATCAAAAGATATGTCAAGCCAAAGCTCAAGGAGAGAAAATCCCAAGAAACAAGGAAGACGGCTGAAAAGTAGGATCCTTGAAGATTAAGTCTTTATTAGAATCATACTTTTAATTAAAGTTGTAATCCTTGTTAACTTAGAATACTTGAGCCCAAAGCTTATATAAGGGCATGTATTTTAACCTAGGCATATCATACTCCATACCCCATAACCGACAACCAAAAACCCTCCGCCGTTTACCCGCCGTCGATATGTTCTAAAAACCCCCTAGGGCCACGGGTTGATTTGTAAAGTAGTTGCAAGGGTTGTTTTGTTTTAGGAATTTTCAGTTCAATAAAATAAACTTCAAGTTCTCTTATTTTGGTTATTAACATCTTGCAAGAGCATCAGGAGAGCATTGTGAGGTTATCTATTTACTTAGCATCGGGAGAGTTAAGTATACGAAAGAAATAAGAGCGAGTTCTCTAGTTTATAGTTGAACTATCTCGTGCCTAGGGATAGGGCGAGGTTAAGTGGCTAAAGAAGAATTCATACACATCGGTGTTCATCCTTCGATTCACGCCGGGAGGTATCATCAAGACGTGATCATCGACAGACTTGGACCTAGGGATAGGCCAAGGCAGATCTGGGATTCTTTCCAAACTTGAAGTACTGAGTTGGTGTGTTTGCTGCCGCGACGACCGACGGACTGCTGCCGTGACAGGTGCTGCCGCGACGAGCGCGACGACAGAACTGAATTTCCTAAACTTTGCAATACCTGCACTACTAAGCAATTCAATACCAGCCCATTCTCTCTATCTTGATATCTCAATTCTTTTATTTAAGTTTACTTCATTATTCTCGTGACAATTCTCAATTATTTCCTTTACTTTCGTGCAGTAAACTAAGGTGAAGCTAATAGCTCCTTTTCTATGGTGGTGTAGTTCACTTGGGCGTCATTCAATGTCTTGCTGGCATAGTATATGACATGAAATAGCTTATCTCTGTGCTGCCCAAGTGCTGCCCCGACAGCATAGTCACTAGCATCACACATAATTTCAAATGGCTGTGTCCAGTCTGGTGGCTGTATTATGGGGGCTGTTACCAGTTTTTCCTTCAGAACCTTGAATGCTTCAGTACATTCATCATTAAAGTCAAAGAGTCGGTTCTGCTCTAAAAGTTCTATTATTACCAATACTTAGAGGTGCACTACCTTCTTTCACAGTCGGAATGACTTGAAGCCGAGAGAGAATTCACGACCGATTCTCTTGGTCAAAAAGTGCTCTATGTTTACCACACCAATTGTTGATACCGATTTTGAGAGACATTAGACAAGAAGGTGGAAATGATGGTTGAAGGAAGATGTCGGGATGAGGACTAGTGGTTCACCCATCGTAGGACGGGCTGAGAGCCACACAGGAGACGGTGGTGGACTGTAGAATCTAGCGGTTCACCCTTGGTTGGATTGAGACCGAGAGTCGTGAACAATGTAAAACGGATGGTCGAAGCCATATGGATGGGAGGGAGAGAGAGAGTAATGGAGGTAGGAGATTCGTCGTAGAATTATCCCCTTTGTATTCGGTCTTGGGGTATTTATATCCCCTTGGAGCTGTAGATGGAGTGATGGTTCGTAAGACCGTGCCAGGCCTATGGCCGAGCACAAGAGTCTCTAGAGGCTAATGGGTCCAGAGATATAGGAGTGTTCAGGATTCGTGATGTTGGAGTGTGGCACGAAGGTAGAGACGATGGTGTTTACCTTCGAAGGTATTTTCCTCCGAGGTGTTTGGCAGAGGTACAACAAAATTAAAGTATATATAGGTTAAATCTACAACTTACATATGTAGAAAAGTTAATAGAAAATTTTGGCTTTCAAAAAATGTGTTATTCGATACCTATATTATTTTTCTGTTTATCAATCTACCTCAAAGTCTAAACATCATTTAGTTTTACTTGCTTACTTGGCAACAACCAATAAGTAGATGTCATGTGCACATTTTTTCCTTTTCCATGGATGATGTGGACTATCACACACTACACCAAGCTTGGCATATTGCGGCACTTTTAGTTGCGTTTTTGAGTAAACACTGCTAAGTTTAAACATATCATGACGTTTATAGAAAGAACGCCAAAAAATGATAAAATCCGCGGCGTTCACTTGGAAAACGAGACAAATGCTTGTACTTTAGTGGTGTTTGTATGGAAAACGCCACAACTGTTCTGTACTATAGTGGTATTTGTAATTAAAAACGTCACAATAGGTTTATGTAAAGTGGCGTTTGTATAAAAAATGACGCTATAGGTTTTAATAAAACCCAATCCCTAATATACGAAAACCCTAGAGCTTAGCTAGCAGGAGTAGAGCTGCACATAACCTAAAAAATCACTTGGCTGCAACCCTCCACTCTAACCATGACAATCAAGAGTAGGAATAGTGGCCACAACAAACATGGTCGTGGTCATGTTAAGTTTATCCGCTTCTCTAATATTGGCAAATGTTGCCTTAAGGACAAGTCAATCAAGAGGCTTCTTGTGAGGAACATTGTGGAGCAAGCTGTTGTTAGGGATGTCCAAGAAGCCTGCGTCTATGACTCATACATTTTGCCCAAGTTGTATGTGAAGATGCAATATTGTGTTTCATGTGCAATCCATTCCCACGTTGTGAGGGTTCGGTCCTGCAGCGACAGGAGGAACCGTGATCTACCTAGTGATAGAGTTGTTGTTCCGGCTCATGAGTAAGGCTCGTCCTCGTCCTGGTCAGTTTCCTCGTCCTAGAGTTGTTGTTTCGGCTCGTGCGTAAGGCTTTTAAAGTTTAAGATGAACTCATATTTTGAATTTTTCTTTAAGATAGGGTTGCTTGAATTTTAAGAAGTTGGATATTGTTAAATTTAGAAGCTCTGAGTGGTTGGGAATATTGTTTGGAATCTCATAATTTCTCTTCAAAAACCTAATCCCAAATTTTCTCCAAACTCCAATCGCCTCGCACTCCCTCATCTCCAATTGCTTCACAAGTCTTTCATGAAAAAGGAATTCCCTAAGAAGGTCAAGGCAGTAAATAACCAAGTAAAGAGGCTTGCTTCACAAGTATTTGAGTTTTTTTCTTAGCCAATGACATTTCTAAAACAAACTGTTAAGGCTTGCTAATTTGTTTGCTTCAATGATGAGTTGTTCGTCTAATTGTGTTACTGTCATTTAAATTCATAGTTTATTGTCATGTTTTATTTTATTATCTGGCAGTGATGAAGCGGTAACATATAAGAAAGGTCTATTTGTTGGATTCTTCGATGAAATGTACTTGTTACGCTTGGCTTCTGAGCTTCCAAACAGTGCAACTTTAATGCTTATGTAGTTACTTCATGCATAATTGTCTATATATGTATTCAAAGTTTAGCCTTTTGGATAATGATTTTCAATATTATTCTAATCTTCATTCGTCTGGATTTCATTTTCAATTGTACAATGAAATTCAGTTCATGTATAATTTGTGTTTTTATGAATTTTCCCTAATGTTCAATGATTCATGTATAATTCAATTCTTGCCTTCTTTAACCAAAACAAGATTAGAAATGGGAGCAAGAAGACACTGTATTTTTTCTGGTTAAAGAAGGCAAGGCTGTTAAACTCTTAAACCCTCCCTAGATATTTTCTTCCACGAATACTTGGCTGTTAGGCATCAAGTTCCTGGTCCATCTTGGTGAAGAAGCAGCAATCAAACGAATAAATAAAACCCCAACCTATTCTTGAACAAGATCACAACATTCATCCTACTCTAGCAGCAATCAATTTAGATATAACCAACTTTAACCAGCTTCCATCAGTTATCAATATACCAACTTCAACAGTAATAAAAAAGGAACTTTAACTTCAACTAAAACTAATGTGCACAGCATCAAGAAACTCAGAAGTTTCAAAACTCAATGTTCTCAATTGAAAATCACCAATAGTTACCAACATCAATGAAAAGAAAAATGTAGTAGAAGGATCCAGCTTCCAACAACATCAACAACTATTTGTTCGTCAACCTATGTCCACATTTGATAACAAATATTCAACAGAAATGACTATAGTTAAGCTTCAATCACCAATAATCCTAGATTTCAGCAATAACACAAGGCATCACCATTTCTTCAAATCATACATCAACAGCATGTGTGCGCACATCTTATCCATGACAAAAGCTTGACATCAGATGGACAAATATCATTATATCAGGACATGAGAAACTAATTTCTACAATAATCTCAGAAAACTCCCACAAAGATCTCACCAAGAACCAAACGAGCACCGGTAAAACAACATTGCAGAATAACCGAAAAGGTCGTGTGATAGATCCAAAGCATTGTGAGAATTACTCAAAAAATAATGTAATGAATCCAAACAAATCCAAACGGCAATGAGCAATCAAATCTGATGACTGAGTAAAAAAATTAGAAGAACCTCACTGTGAATGGAAATGAAGGAAAAACCAGTAGTTCCGATAAGCAACACGAAAACAAAATAATGCTGAACGATGGTAACTGAGATCTGAATAACAACTGAGACTGATATCAAAAGCAATCAAGGCCGCGAATCGAACAGACATCTTATCAGCAGCAGAGATAACGGCGGAGCGACGAAGGTGATCTCAGGCGAAGGAAAGTGAAGTGAAACGGTGACCGCGATAGTAACGCAACCCTCAATTGCAATGGAAAAGCAACCTTTGAACCAAACGGCAGCAGCGGAAAAGAATTGGGAATAGGATCTTCAGCGAAAAATGCAATAACGGCGTTGACGATAGCTTCACCGGATGGATCAACAAACTCTTTGAACGAAGAACAAGACTGATAAACCAGATTCAAACGGTAGGAACTACGGAAGAGAAACTATTTCAGGACTATTGATGGCAGCAGAAAGAAATCGGCGTCAGGACTGTTAAATGGCGAATGATACCATGTGAGAATGGGGCCATGGTGGCCGGAGATGGTTATCGACGATGAAGGGACGGTGAAGAAGAATGAAGAAAGGTGTTGGGATTTTGTTTTACAAAACAGAAAATAGAAAAAGGAAATATGAAAAATTCTATTAGAAAAATGATTAAAATGGTTGAAGACCCAATACATCGTATGGGTTTATATGGCCATATATTCAACAGCTTAACAAATCCAAAACAGATTAACTAAAGCTAAAACAGATTAACTAATGATTACATTCTAACAATGGGTGAGGCAAAAACAGAGTCAGAAATCAAACTTAAGAGGGGCAAATTATAAATTATCATAAATGTAGAACTAATGTTTTGATATAATAATTGGAAAATGTTTTGGACTAATTTGAAAAGAATTCAAAACTTGTCTTTAAGTCCAAACAAATTGAATTTATGTTTGAGGGATCTTAAAAGGTTTTTGGCAAAGTTTTTCATAATTTAAAACATCCAAACTTATGTTTTCAAAGTGCCCGTACCGATACGGTCCAACCCGTATCGATACCTTTTTGCCCAAGTTTGGTCACTGCCAAAACCCGTATCGAAACAGGCTTGGTCATTTCGATACCTATTTCGATACGGTAAGGGATCGTTTCGATACGTCTAGTAAGCGTACTGATCCCCATTTAACAACCTCAACGGTCATATTTCCCAACGGTCTTTAAAACGTCATATCGTGCCGATACGCCCTCAAGCGTATCGATACGCCTAGGCTGGCAAGAGCCCAACGACTAGTTTCTGATGAAGGCCGTACCGGTACGGATCCACGCGTATCGATACGGAAGGCCGCAGAACAGCATTAAAGATGGGAAATATAGTCTCAAACGGCTTCAATTCAACCCCAACGGCTAGTAACGGCTACAAACTCATTAAGGAGTATAAAAAGGACCTCCAAGCATCAAGTAATGGTCAATGCTTCAATTGTCAATCAAAAAATGATCAAGAATTGTCTTTGTACTTAAATTGTCATTTCTTTGTATAGACAAACACTAGTGAGCCAAAATTGTTAAATTTGCTCAAGTGTTTTAGGTTTTGGGTGAGAGCTTAATTGTGCAAACAAACACCTGTTAGAGGGATTTGTGTTTGCTAATATTTTCTCTTGAAAAGAGGGTTTGATCAAGGCTTTGGGTAGAAAGCTTGACCGGTGTATAAGGGTTTCCTCCTAAGCCTAGAAAAGGGGACGAATCAATAGTGGATTGATTGGAAATCCTTAGTGGGAAGCTAAGGTAGTGGATGTAGACCTTGGTTAGAAGGTTGAACCAGTATAAATCATTGCGTTACTTATCTTTTTAGCTCTCACACCACATCCACCCAAAATTGCACTTCTCCACCACTTGGCGAGCAAGAAAGGTTGAAGGAACCGAGCCCCTTAAAACTCAACAATTGGTATCAGAGCTTGGCTCAATCGAAGAGGATTAACATCCTATTGAGAAGATCCATCAAGCTCGATCATCATTTCACACAACCGGCTCAATGGCGCAATCGATCGACAAATCGCCCTTCTTTGACGGAACTCACTATGCCCATTGGAAGACAAAGATGAAGTTCTTCATTAAGTCAAGAGACTACAAGCTATGTGACATAGTTGAAGATGGTCCGTTCGTGCCTCAAAGAAGCAAAGCAGAATGGAGTGCCGAAGATCGCAAGAAGATGGAGCTTAATTGCAAAGCCTTACACATCCTCTTATGTGCTTTTGGCCCAACCATCTATGAGAAGATGTCTTCTTTTGAGAGTGCCAAAGAGGTATGGGACAAGCTTGAAGTCACATACGAGGGGACAAATGAAGTTAAGGAGACCAAGATTGGGCTCCTCACTTTAGAGTATGAGAACTTCAAGATGGATCCCAAAAAAGACATCGAGAAGATGTTTGATAGGTTCTCCACCATCACAAATGGACTCAAAGGCTATGGAGAAGATATTCCAAAAGAAAAGCTTGTCTGAAAGCTCATCTACTCACTTCCCGAGTAATGGGACTCAAAGAGGACCGCCATCATCGAAGCCAAGAATTTGAAGACCTTGAGCTTGATGAACTCATGGGGTCTCTTCTCACTCACCAAATCATGAAGAAAAAAAAGTAGATGAGAAGAAGAGGGAAGAAATTAGAGCTATGGGGGAGAAGAAGCTCAAAGGGCTTGGCGTCAACACCAATACCATTGCTATTAAATCCTCCACTTGCCACCATGCAGATTCAAGTGAAGAGGAGGATGAAGAAGAAGAGATAGTTCATCTCTTCAAGAAGTGTGCCTCGTTCATGAAGAAAGCCATGAGAGAGCTTGAACGAGAATCCATGAAATAGAAGAGGGCAAGCACTTCAAGCCATAAAAAGAAGGCATATGTGGCTACTTGGAGTGATGAGGACTCCACCGATGATGAACAAGCCAACCTTTGCCTTATGGCCATCGAAGAAGATTCAAGGGTAACTTCTAATTCATCCACTTCATGTTCTTATTCCTTTGATGAATTACAAGATGCCTATGATGATTTGGTTTTAGAGTTTAAAAATCACATTTTGAAAAACAATAAAATGATTTCAAAGTTGAAAATTCAAAATGATTTGATTTCTAAAACCAAACTTGAACTTGAAGCAAAACTCGAAGAGTTTGAACAAAAATGTTTTGATTTACAAAATTTGCTTCAAAAAGTTCAAGAAGAAAAAGATTTGATTTCCAAAGAGCTTGAAAAGAAAAATAATTTTGGAAAATCAAATTTTTATGTAAGATAATCTAATGCCCCTAGATTTGTAAATGGAAAATGTTTTAGAAGTGTTTGGGTCCCAAAAGGACTAACCACTTCAACTAAAAAGGATGGAATTGAAAAATGGATTCCTTAGGGGACTAAGTTTTGTGCTACTAACGTTTATGGATCCAAAGCAATTTGGATACCAAAAATTACTTGATTGTCTTTTGCTAGGTGTGGTGGAGAGTGATCAACAAGTCAAAAATTGAGAGGGAGCTCCATGCACACAAGGAAAAACACTTGAAGAAAGAAGGCTTCACATCCTTCCTAGAGTTCAAGCGTGGTAAAATCTAGTTGATTTTGCTTTTATTTGATTTATTTCATTTATGTCAACTAGATGATCATATATGTTGGACTAACATTTTTATGATGCTTTGAGTAAGGGGAGCCATTTTAAAACCAAAAATTCTAAATTTTTGTCATTTTTTTTCAAACCACCTAAGTTATTTTCAACTTAATGTCTTTTGAATTCTTTTTGATATAACAAAAAGGGGGAGAAATGGTTTGAAAAATTGAATTTTCAAATGAATAAGGGGGAGCTTTAATTGATTTCAAACTTTTTATCTCTTATTCACATTTTTTAAAGTTAAAGGGGGAGAATTCCAAACAATTTTTCAAGTTGGTTTTACTATATCAAAAAGGGGAGATTGTAGAACTAATGTTTTGATATAATAATTGAAAAAATGTTTTGGACTAATTTGAAAAGAATTCGAAACTTGTCTTTAAAACCAAACAACTTGAATTTATGTTTGAGGGATCTTAAAAGGTTTTGGCAAAGTTTTTCATGGTTTAAAACAGCCAAACTTATGTTTTCAAAAGTGCCCGTACCGATACGGTCCAACCCGTAGCGATACCTTTTTGCCCAAGTTTGGTCACTGCCAAAACCCATATCGAAACAGGCTTGGTCGTTTCGATACGGTAAGGGATCGTTTCGATACGCCTAGTAAGCGTACCGATCCCTATTTAACAACCCCAACGGTCATATTTCCCAACGGTCTTTTAAACGTCATACCGTATCGATACGACCTCAAGCGTATCGATACGCCTAGGCTGGCAAGAGCCCAACGGCTAGTTTCTGATGAAGGTCGTACCGATACGTGTCCATGCGTATCGATACGGAAGGTTGCATAATAGCATTAAAGATGGGAAATAAAGTCTCCAACGGCTCCAATTCAACCCCAACAGCTAGTAACAGCTACAAACTCATTAAGGAGTATAAAAAGGACCTCCAAGCATCAAGTAATGGTTAATGCTTCAATTGTCAATCAACAAATGATCAAGAATTGTCTTTGTACTTAAATTGTCATTTCTTTGTATAGACAAACACTAGTGAGCCAAAATTGTTAAATTTGCTCAAGTGTTTTAGGTTTTGGGTGAGAGCTTAATTGTGCAAACAAACACCTATTAAAGGGATTTGTGTTTGCTAATCTTTTCTCTTGTAAAGAGTGTTTGATCAAGGCTTTGGGTAGAAAGCTTGATCGGTGTATAAGGGTTTCCTTTTAAGCCTAGAAAAGGGGACGAATCAATAGTGGATTGATTGGATATCCTTAGTGGGAAGCTAAGGTAGTGGATATAGACCTTGGTTAGAAGGTTGAACCACTATAAATAATTACATCACTTATCTTTTTTGCTTCCACACCACATCCACCCAAAATTGCACTTCTCCACCACTTGGCGAGCAAGAACGGTTGAAGGAATCGAGCCCCTTAAAACTCAACAATTGATATTAGAGCTTGGCTCAATCGAAGAGGATTAACATCCTATTGAGAGGATCCATCAATCTCGATCATCATTTCACACAACCGGCTCAATGGCGCAATCAATTGACAAACCGCCCTTCTTTGACAGAACTCACTATGCCCATTGGAAGACAAAGATGAAGTTCTTCATTAAGTCAAGAGACTACAAGCTATGGGACATAGTTGAAGATGGTTCGTTCGTGCCTCAATAAAGCAAAGCGGAATGGAGTGCCGAAGATCGCAAGAAGATGGAGCTTAATTGCAAAGCCTTGCACATCCTCTTTTGTGCTTTTGGCCCAACCATCTATGAGAAGATATCTTCTTGTGAGAGTGCCAAGAAGGTATGGGACAAGCTTGAAGTCACATACGAGGGGACGAATGAAGTTAAGGAGACCAAGATTGCGCTTCTCACTTTAGAGTATGAGAACTTCAAGATGGATCCGGAAGAAGACTTCGAGAAGATGTTTGATAGGTTCTCCACCATCACAAATGGACTCAAAGGCTTTGGAGAAGCCATTTCGGAAGAGAAACTTGTCCAAAAGCTCATCTACTCACTTCCCAAGTCATGGGACTCAAAGAGGACCGCCATCATCGAAGCCAAGAATTTGAAGACCTTAAAGCTTGATGAACTCATGGGGTCTCTTCTCACTCACCAAATCATGAAGAAAAACAAAGAAGATGAGAAGAAGAAGGAAGAAATTAGAGCTACGGGGCAGAAGAAGCTCAAAGAGCTTGGCATCAACACCAATGCCATTGCTCTTAAATCCTCCACTTGCCACCATGTAGATTCAAGTGAAGAAGAGGATGAAGAAGAAGAGCTAGTTCATCTCTTCAAGAAGTGTGCCCCGTTCATGAAGAAAGCCATGAGAGAGCTTGAACGAGAATCCTTGAAAAAGAAGAAGGCAAGCACTTCAAGCCATAAGAAGAAGGCATATGTGGCTACTTGGAGTGATGAGGACTCCACTGACGATGAACAAGCCAACCTTTGCCTTATGGCCATCGACGGAGATTCAAGAGTAATTTCTATTTCATCTACTTCATGTTCTTATTCCTTTGATGAATTACAAGATGCCTATGATGATTTGGTTTTAGAGTTTAAAAATCACATTTTGAAAAACAATAAAATGATTTCAAAGTTGAAAATTCAAAATGATTTGATTTCTAAAACAAAACTTGAACTTGAAGCAAAACTCGAAGAGTTTGAACAAAAATGTTTTGATTTACAAAATTTGCTTCAAAAAGTTCAAGAAGAAAAAGATTTGATTTCCAAAGAGCTTGAAAAGAAAAATAATTTTGGAAAATCAAATTTTTATGTAAGACAATCTAGTGCCCCTAGATTTGTAAATGGAAAATGCTTTAGAAGTGTTTGGGTCCCAAAAGGACTAACCACTTCAACTAAAAAGAATGAAATTGAAAAATGGATTCCTAAGGGGACTAAGTTTTGTGCTACTAACGTCTATGGATCCAAAGCAATTTGGATACCAAAATTTACTTGATTGTCTTTTTCTAGGTGTGATGGAGAGTGATCAACAAGTCAAAATTGAGGGGGAGCTCCATGCACACAAGGAAGAACAGTTGAAGAAGGAAGACTTCACATCCTCCCTTGAGTTCAAGTGTGGTAAAATATAGTTGCTTTTGCTTTTATTTGATTTATTTCATTTATGTCAACTAGATGATCATATATGTTGGACTAACATTTTTATGATGCTTTGGTAAGGGGGAGCCATTTTAAAACCCAAAATTCTAAATTTTTGTCATTTTTTTCAAACCACCTAAGTTATTTTGAACTTAATGTATTTTGAATTCTTTTTGATATAACAAAAAGGGGAGAAATGGTTTGAAAAATTGAATTTTCAAATGAATAAGGGGGAGCTTTAATCGATTTCAAACTTTTTATCTCTTATTCACATTTTTAAAAGTTAAAGGGGGAGAATCTCAAACAATTTTTCAAGTTGGTTTTATTATATCAAAAGGGGGGAGATTATAGAACTAATGTTTTGATATAATAATTGAAAAATGTTTTGGACTAATTTGAAAAGAATTCAAAACTTGTCTTTAAGTCCAAACAACTTGAATTTATGTTTAAGGGATCTTAAAAGGTTTTTTTGGCAAAGTTTTTCATGATTTAAAACAGCCAAACTTATGTTTTCAAAGTGCCCGTACCGATACGGTCCAACCCGTATCGATACCTTTTTGCCCAAGTTTGGTCACTGCCAAAACCCGTATCGAAACAGGCTTGGTCGTTTCGATACGGTAAGGGATCGTTTCGATACGCCTAATAAGCGTACTAATCCCCATTTAACAACCCCAACGGTCATATTTCTCAACGGTCTTTTAAACGCCATACCGTACCGATACGTCCTCAAGCGTATCGATACGCCTAGACTGGCAAGAGCCCAACGACTAGTTTCTGATGAAGGTCGTACTGATACGGGTCCATGCGTATCGGTACGGAAGGCTGCAGAACAACATTAAAGATGGGAAATAAAGTCTCCAACGGCTCTAATTCAACCCCAATGGCTAGTAACGGCTACAAACTCATTAAGGAGTATAAAAAGGACCTCCAAGCATCAAGTAATGGTCAATGCTTCAATTGTCAATCAACAAATGATCAAGAATTGTCTTTGTACTTAAATTGTCATTTCTTTGTATAGACAAACACTAGTGAGCCAAAATTGTTAAATTTGCTCAAGTGTTTTAGGTTTTGGGTGAGAGCTTAATTGTGCAAACAAACATCTATTAGAGGGATTTGTGTTTGCTAATCTTTTCTCTTGTAAAGAGGGTTTGATCAAGGCTTTGGGTAGAAAGCTTGATCGGTGTATAAGAGTTTCCTCCTAAGCCTAAAAAAGGGGACGAATCAATAGTGGATTGATTGGAAATCTTTAGTGGGAAGCTAAGGTAGTGGATGTAGACCTTGGTTAGAAGATTGAACCACTATAAATCATTGTGTCACTTATCTTTTTAGCTTCCACACCACATCCACCCAAAATTGCACTTCTCCACCACTTGGCGAGCAAGAACGGTTGAAGGAATCGAGCCCTTAAAACTCATCAATAAATTGAATAAATAAAGTCTAAATAAATTAAAATTTAGGGTCTAAATTATATATATATATATAATGCAAAAAACTAGATGGAGGACAATTGCCCTCAAAATATTGAAAAATAAAATTTAATCATTCAAAAATGACTATTGATTATAGTTCATTATTTTTTTTGGATAATTAGGTTGGCTTTCATTATCCAGTAAGCAAAAAAGTGCTACAAAAAAACGTAATCAAGACACTAAACCGCACCCCAAGCTATACTAATAGGGTCGTACGCAAGCATAGGCCTATCTTTACATCTCTGTGCTATTTTAATCTGTACAACCTCTCTAATTATATGAATAATAGCATCAATATGTGCAGGCAACTCGTTTTGCCATCAGGTGTTCTTTGGAAAATTGAGCAAATTTGTGTGTGTTTCTTTTGGGAAGGAGTTGATGTTCCAATGCGTGGTGCTAAGGTCAATAGGTCGCAGGTTTGCTTTCTGAAGAGCGAGGGGGGCCTTGGTCTTAAGGACTTAACCACATGGGGTAAGGCGTGTTCTTTTCTTCTTATTCGCAATATTCTTGTTGATCATAGATCTTTATGGGTGGCTTGGTTAAAGACTTACGCTCTCAAAGGCGATGATTTTTGGACCGTGGCGCCTAGAGATACGATGAGTTGGACGTTGCATAAGCTTCTTAAGCTTCGCGGCGAAGCTAATCCCTACTTTGTTGCTATTGTTGCGTTGGATTCGCTGAATGCTAGGCTGATTTGGAGGGGCATTTGTGTCCCAAAGATGAAGGTTCCTTGGCAGCACCTTATATGGTTCCCTCAACAAATTCCGAAATATGTTGTTATTGCATGGTTGGCAGTTATGGGACGCCTCTCCACTAAGGATAGGTTGCTGCAATGGGGCGTTGTGGACTCTACAAATTGTGTGTTATGTGTTGGAGGTGTGGAGACTCATGACCATCTGTTTTCGGGTTGCAGTTTTACTATGAGGATTTGGGATGCGATAGGCTTATGGAACGGTGCTGTTGTGGGAGGTGAAAGCTGGGTAGGCAATGTGGCGAGGGCTTCTCGGTTTAAAGGGAAGTCTTTGAGGTCGTTTGTATTGCGCCTTTCGTGGAATGTTGTAATCTATCATATTTGGGAGGAGTTCATTATTGGTAACACCAAGGTCATTTGGATTCTAACATTTAGTTGTATAACTAACGACATTATAGTTTTTGGGGTAGGGTGATACATGATGGACAGTACAAATAAAAATTAGATTTCTTTTTGGATTCAGATACCATATTGCAAATTCGGTAAAATTCAAGGACTAAATGTGAAATTGACCCTTATATTATAGTTACAAATTCAAATTTTGCCAGCTTAATGCTAGGAATGGAAGACAAGGATAGTAGCTGGATCTGACCATGTATGCTTTGGAATAACAAAATTGACACTTGAAATTTAAGAAATCATAAACTATTTTAAGTACAAATTTTCATTTATTTATCTATTTAATGAAGTAAAAACACAATGGACAGTTTGAAACTGTGATTTCTCAATCCCAATTAATTCCATTTTGAGACCGAAGGTCAACCGTGTAATTAAAACTGCACGTGTGAGACCAATTACGAGAAAATTAATATTAAAAAAAATCAAATTTCTCAGCATTTAATTTGTTTAATATTAAAATTAAAAGAGACCTAAAATGTATTTAAACCGAAAAAAAAAACCCGGTAGGCCAAAGCCTAATTTACCCAGTTTCGAAACTAAGAAAACCTAAAATTGAATTCAACTGATTTGTTCTTTTTGCTTGTTGAACTCAGCACAGTAGCACCCAATAATGTAACATATAGAATGTGGTTTTGCCAAAGGCTATTTGTAAATTATTGGTCAAACTTTTCCAGCCATGAATCAATGGACCATATGCCATTGGACTTTTACTGTTTCTTTTGCCTTGCCATTCTTGCCTTCCTTGCAATTTTGTCATCAACATTATTGATTTGACATGTCGTGTAATGATTGGTATCGTTATTATACACATGTATTTATCGTTTAATTCAAGTATCGTGATTAATATTTATAGAGATATTTCATTTGAAGTATACTCTTAATTTTTTTTAAAACGGATCAGATAATTTTAAAAATTATTTATGACATTCAAAGAAAAAAATATATTTTATCTCGAATATATATATATATATATATATATAAATACATTTTGTGAGGACATGAGAGAAGTAACAAACTAGGGTGGTTGGCATGCACCTATCAAAGGAATAAGCCTCTCTAACAGACCATTTATTATCCTACTACACTATTTTCCTTTCTTTTTAAAAAATATTTTTATTTTTATTTTATTTTATAATAATCAATATGAACAATTAGTTCCCCAAATTTACTGCTGCATAGGGTGTTAGACTGTTAGGTTTGCATTTTCTTAGAGTAGAATGTACATTGGGAGAACATCTTTAAATCGACTAGCATGAAGTTCGATGTTTCTTAAATAATATCTCAAATTTAAATCTTGTAAATAGTTAAAAGAATTTATCTTTTGATTTGATTTAATTCTAATTCAATCAGATTTTTTTTAAGTATTGAATGTGAAGGATGACAAGTGACTCGCCCTCAGTGTTTAATCAATTTTGCATGAATCCCAACATAAAGACGTGAGCTTTAATTTTAATTAAATTAAGACAAAAGCTAAAACCAATAAACAAAACACACTTAAGGATATATATATATATATATATATATATATATATATATATATATATATATATATATATATATATAATCTTTGACTTGAATAAAAAATAAGATTAAATTATTGTTCAAGGCTTCAAGCTTTATATCCTTTTACTTTATGTCACAACCTTCATTATTCCACTTTGCTATAAAAAAAAAAAAAAACTTTGACCAATCTGAGCAAAACAACTGCATGTAAAAGCTTAAAGTATAATAAATTTGCCACTTTTATGAGTAAAAAAAATACCCAAGTGAGTACAATGCAAGCATCTTGATACCCAAGCAAGGTATTATTATTATTTTTTTCTTCTATTTTGCCCTTTCCTAGAGGGGGAAAATTGTTGAAAAAGGGGCAGTTTAGTAAAACCAAAATTTGTGAAAGAGTTTTTATTATTACTTTGAATTAATGATCCCATAGTGAAGGACCAAACCCAGTTGTAATAACACTTTCTTGTATTTGCAATGATATTTCATCCCCAAAATACCCACAGTTTTCTTCGTAATACCAGGGAATGATACTGGGATTAAAGAACCAACCATCGAACCGGTCCACGTACACGAACTCGTTGCCCGACTCGGATGATTCGTAGCTCGTCCCTAGACTCGGCAGCTCTACTATCTCGCTAAGCTCGTCTGGCGTCGACATCTCATCCCCATTCGACGACGATGACGACGACGGTGAAGGTGACGTGGCGTCGATGTTATTGTTGCTGCTAGTATTATTATTCCTCAAGAGCTCCATTGCGGCAGCCTTAGCGGCGGCGGCTTGGACGTCGCGTGGCGAGTTCGAAACCGGTCGGGGCAGCGACTCGGCGAGTTCGGGGAAGTTGAGGATCGCCGAGTTGCCTTTGATACTCAAAGCCGCCACGTCATGGGCACGTGCCGCCATTTCGGGGGTGGAGAAAGTGCCTAACCAGATCCGATTCTTCTTCCGGGGCTCCCGGATTTCGGATACCCATTTCCCCCACGCCCGCATTCGGACCCCGCGGAAAACCGGGTGCTTGCTGCTGTCCCTCGGCCGCTTCCCCCTCTTGGGGTGGGATCCCACTCCCAGTTCAGCACCCAATCTCTTATCGCCGCCGTAGGAAGATGTTGAAGGTGAAGACAACGAGTTGTTGCCGTTGCCAACCGTGCTGGACTCAGTTTCTGAGTTGGGTGAGTCAGCCATTGGCGCTGTAAAGCAAGCAACTTTACAATGAGTTGAAGGAGAAAGCAAAGGTCTTTGCCTTGCCTATATTTAAGTGATAGCTTTGATTATGAGAAGAGAGATGGGGTATTTAAGTGATGCCCCCTACGTATAAACACCCACCTGGGCTCTGGCTTTGCTCTTTTTTATGGTTAATTTTTATTAAAGCTCCCTGTATTATGCATTTTTAGTTGATTTACTCCCTTTACTATTACTTACATAGTCTCCCATCTTTTTCAAATGGCTTCTACCACAAATAAACACCTAAATTATACCAATTCTTTCATTTACGTACCTAAAAAATATTATTTTAAAAAAGGTTGCGTTTTGAAAGAATTAATGGAAAATTTGGTTTCGGTAAAAAGAAATATTTCCAAGAGTAAAAAGAATAAAAATAAGGGATAAAATAAATTATAGACACTGAACTTAACAATTCTTCTCAATATAGTCCCTGACTTTTTTTAGTTTTAGTCCTAAATCTAATATTTTTCTCATTATTAATTATTTTAATGATTTGTCACTTTGTGAGTGTGTCATCTAATGTGGACAAAAAAATCAGAAAACGAATGAGTAATACTAAAATCACTCATGTAGGGACCTTTTATGTAATTTAATCTTTTTAGACCCATCAGTGTCATTACCATCAGCAGATAATACTAACGACGAAACTATCACATTTACCAATATTATTATTATTTATTATTATTATTATTAACATAAATTACTAAGATTAAAATATATATTTAATTTAATGGCTATTAGGGAAGTACCTAGAAGCTTAGGGGTGTCAAAGGGTACAAAGGAAGACTCCTCCTAGGGTGGGAGGTGGAGGTTTTGGTTCTCAAGACTAAAACAGCTGGCACAACCGCCGGCCTGAGGAAGCTGCGCCGTGGTTGCTACTTACCATATTGGATGACTCAGGTGCTCATTCATTTACCATCATTTTTTCATTCTTTTATATTTCGATACGATTATATAATAGTATTTGCTCTTTACTCTAAATTTTTTAAAAATGCATACACACTAGATAGATAAACTGATTGAAATTATATCTCCTAGAGAGAATAACATTCATTTTTCCGTTGAGACTATTAATGGGTCATATTATTTCACTTTTTATAATATTTGAAAGCTTAAACGTCATAAATATGCTCAAACTGTACTATTTTTTTAGTTTAGTGCTTAAATTTTGTTACAGGTTAAATTAGTGCTTGACGTTTCATTTCGTAACCCAAATTAAATTTTTTCGTGGTAGATGTTAAAATTTTTATGTTATCCAATAAAGCACAACACGTGGCATATTTTTGTTATTTTCTTTAATTTTTATTTTTTAAAAATTGGAAAGTCTTTATTTTTTCTAAGAACCCTAAATCTTTAAATTTCTTCCCTTCCATCATCGATTCAACCACCACCGACTAAAAATCTTAACATCATGTCGTTGAAAACCGACGAATAAACCGTCGGTTACTCTATCGAAGAACATCCAACAATAAAAAAAATAGACCGATTTAACTTTTGACCGACAACTAGATAGTAGGGGGAATGGTGAACTATCGATGTGGGGGGATGTCGGACGCTGAGGAAGGTGTGGTTTGATTGAAAGAAATTAAAACTTAGGGGTTTTTAAAAAATTCATAAATTAAATAAATAAAAAAATTAGACCATATGTCGTGTTATAATTGAATGACAGTATTTTTTAACGGTCGTTTGACGAAAAAGTAAGATTTGAGTTACAAAAGTAAACGTTAAACACCAAATTAACCCACAACAAACGCTAATCACCAAACTAGAAAAAAATGATATAATTTGAACATTTCTAACGATTAAGCCATGCATAAATAATAAAAATAGGTTACCTTATATTAAAAACACTTAAATATATTCAAATACATGTTTTATTTTCGATCTTGAATTTCAATATACAAAATATTCTATAGAATCTAAGAGAACCTTAATCTTGGGTCACTCTAATGTTGTACTGATTATGAACTCATTTTTTTTAATTTATCACCTAATTTTACTGTCCAATGTGCATGGTGACAATAGTGATACTATTCTTGTTCCTCACCAACACTAAACTATTTGACTAAATTACCCCACATCTAGCTTTTCAACGTTTTTCTCTCTCTTTTTTCCCTCATGCATTGCTACATTAAAAAAATCATATTCTTCTATTAATTATTATACTACATGGTAGGTAGATATATATATATATATATTAATCTAATATATGAATTCTTTATATTTTTAAATTTTGTATCTTAACTTAAATATTAGTCACAAAATCTTTTAAGTCAAATTCTATAATTAATTTTTATATTATTTGAGTGAGTACCGAAATTTTAACATTTAAAAATTACAAAAATATATAAACTAATCCAAAATTATACATAATACATAAACTAACGATAGAGTTTGATTTAAAAACACGATAATTTTAGTATAAGTAAAAATATTACAACAATATTGAAAAAGTTAGTACTATCTAAAGGTAACCTTGAATAATAAAAGGTGAATTTATTGAGGTTCAGTCGTTCAGGAACGAAGCTACGTTATCGTTGGGAGATAATGACCCTCCAACCTTTTGAGTCCAATTATTCTTTAAAATCAATACAATTAGTCAATAATCTCTCTAGAATGTGGTTAAAAGTTCAATTGATATCATCGTCTCTTCTTTAGATTATGGGTTCAATGCCCATTAGTAGGGTTGTTCATTGTTGGGTATTCGGTTCATTCGAGTACTTCTTTTGTCGGCCCGTGTCTCGGCCCGTTATATTTGGGTACCCGTTATTCGGGTACCCGTAAAATTCGGGTACCCGAGTAATAGGGTAACGGGTACCCGGTTCATAATTTTTTTTAATTTTAAAATTTTAAGAAATCACATATTAAACACATAAAATTTAAAAGTTTATAATTCATAACCAAAAAAATAGTTATTTGAAGTTGTTGGGTTTTACGGCGCTCGATTCCTTCAACCGTTCTTGCTCGCCAAGTGGTGGAGAAGTGGAATTTTGGGTGAAAGAGGTGTGGAAGCTAAAATTGATAAAAACAAGATGATTTATAGTGGTTCAACCTTCTAACCAAGGTCTACATCCACTACCTTAGCTTCCCACTAAGAATTTTCAATCAATCTACTATTGATTCGTCCCCTTTTCTAGGCTTAGGAGGAAACCCTTACAAACCGATCAAGCTTTCTACTCAAAGCCTTGATCAAACCCTCTTTACAAAGAGATAAAGATAAGCAAATTCAAATCCCCCTAATAGGTATTTGTTTGCACAATTAAGCTCTCACCCAATCTTAAAACACTTGAGCAAATCTAACAATTTTGGCTCACTAGTGTTTGTCTATACAAATAATTGACACTTAAGCACTAAGACACATTTTGATCATATGTTGTATTATAATTGAAGCATTAACCATTACTATATGCTTGGAGGTCCCTTTAATACTTCTTAATGAGTTTGTAGCCGTTACTAGCCGTTGAAGTTGAATTAGAGCCGTTGGAGACTTCATTTCCCACCATAAATGCAGTTCTGCAGCTTCCCGTTTCGAAACGCTCGACCCCGCTGCGAAACACTCTTGAAATAGAAAGAGCCGTTGCAGTCTGATGCAGCACCCGTATCGAAACGCCCTTGGTCGTATCGAAACACTTGTTCCCGTATCGAAACGCTCTACATTTAAAAGGTAGTTGGAAAATAGCCGTTGAGGGTTTTATGACCGTTGAGGTCACGCCACATAGGCATATCGAAACGGGCGTGGCCGTATCGAAACGCCAAGCAAAATGCTCACCCAGATTGAAGCTCGTTTCGAAACAGCTTAAGACTGTATCGAAATATTTTGCCACTATAAATGCCCATATCGAAACACCTGGGTGGTTTTGTTGGATTTGGCTTTAAAAACGTTTGAAAGCCTTTTGAAATATCCCATAAATATAGTTTCAAGTTGTTTGGACTTAGAAATGGTTTTGAGTTCTTTTTAACTTTGTCCAAAACATTTTTCAATTATTATATCAAAACATTAGTTCTACAATCTCCCTCTTTTTGATATAATAAAAATTATTTGAAAAATTGTTTGGAAACGGGTGTTGCATCAGACTCAACGGCTCTTTCTATTTTAAGAGTGTTTCGAAACAGGGTCGAACGTTTCGAAACGGGGAGCTATCGAACTGCATTTATGGTGGGAAATGAAGTCTTCAACGACTCCAATTCAACTCCAACGGCTAGTAACGACTACAAACTCATTAAGAATTATAAAAGGGACCTACAAGCATCTAGTAATGGTTAATGCTTCAATTATAATACAACATATGATCAAAATGTGTCTTAGTGCTTAAGTGTCAATTCTTTGTATAGACAAACACTAGTGAGCCAAAATTGTTAGATTTGCTCAAGTGTTTTAGGATTGGGTGAGAGCTTAATTGTGCAAACAAATACCTATTATAGGGATTTGAATTTGCTTATCTTTATCTCTTTGTAAAGAGGGTTTGATCAAGGCTTTAAGTAGAAAGCTTCATAAGTTTGTAAGGGTTTCCTCCTAAGCCTAGAAAAGAGGACGAATCAATAGTGGATTGATTGGAAATCCTTAGTGGGAAGCTAAGGTAGTGAATGTAGACCTTGGTTAGAAGGTTGAACCACTATAAATCATCTTGTCTTTATCATTTTTAGCTTCCACACCTCTTTCACCCAAAATTCCACTTCCCCGCCACTTAGCGAGCAAGAATGTTGCGTGCAAAAGAGTCTATCGCAATGTAGTGCAAGTGTACATGTCGCAAGTAATAAAGTGATACAGAGTATCGGATATCGTCTCCACATGGACTAGAAATAACTCTATCATTAGATTGCCGCACAAGAAAAGAAATAAGTTTAAATGATTGTTTGGAGAAATCTTGAGTAATAACTAAAGTAAAAGATAAGGTAATCAGGTTGAGAGAATAGGCCGGTATTGATTTTCTCAATAGTGTAGGTGTTGTATTGTTCAGGGGAACTTACGTTGCTTCTGTCGTCGAGCCTGTCGTGGCAGCACCTGTCGCGGCAGAGGCCTGTCGATGTCGCGACAGCGATCAATAACTCCGTACTTCAAGTTTGGCATGAATCCCTGTTGCGACTTGTCCTATCCCTAGGTCCAAGTTCTGTTGATGATCACGTCTTGGATAATACCTCCCAGCGTGAATCAAAGGATGATCATCAATGTTTGTGAATTCTTCTTTAGCCACTTAACCTTGTACTTATCCTTAAGCCAAGATGGTTTAACTATAAACTGGAAAACACGTATTTACTCCTTTCGTATAATTAACTCTCCTGATATTAAGCAAATAGATAACCTCACAATGCTCTCCCGATGCTCTTATGAGATGTTGAAAACCAGAGTAAATAAACTTGAAGTTTTTATTAATTGAACGGAAAAACCTAAGAACAATACAATCCTTACAACTACTTTACAAGATCAACCCTTAGCCCTTGGGAAAGTTTAGAACATGATGAAGAGGGAGAAACGACTAGGGTTTTGGGGGAAGACGGTTAGGATGCTAGATATCCCTCTCTAGGTCGGATTACATGCCTTTATATAGGCTATGAGTCCAAGTTTTCTAATATGGCAAGAATACAAATTTAAATTAAAGTAGAACTCTATTAAAGACTAAATCTTTCTGAGTAGATGTCTTTAATTCGTCCTCTTTTCTTGCTTTGACTTTTCTTCCTTTAATCTTTGGGTCTGGCCTTCCTTCTGCTTCAGGGCTCAGAAAAATATGGGAGTGGTCTACGATAGACCGACTCACAATTCTCTATCTATTAGGCCCCACTTTGCTTTTCCACCTCAGTGTCTCTCTGTCGTCATTGCTGCCACGGCAGATGTCGCGACAGACAGTGCTCTCTGTCATTCAACTCTAGCTCCGCAACTCGCCTCTACTCCTTTGTTGCCCTGGATGCTGCCGCAGCAGATACCTACAAAGTGACCAAATTCAGCAGCATCTATGCAGTTTTATCTAATTATGATGTGTATGCAAAAATATATCATAAATGCAATTAATCATGCTTGAGTGCAGCAAAAATATGGGTAAATGAGGGGTAAAATATAGAACTTTTATGCACTCAACAAAGAACGGTTGAAGGAATCGAGCACCGTAAAACCCAACAATTGGTATCAAAGCTTGGCTCAATTGAAGAGGATTAACATCCTATTGAGAAGATCCGGCAAGCTCGATCAACATTTCAAACAACCGGCTCAATGGCGCAATCCATCGACAAACTGACCTTCTTCGACGGAACACACTATGCCTATTGGAAGACAAGGATGAAGTTCTTCATTAAGTCAAAGGACTACAAGCTTTGGGACATAGTAGAAGATGGTCCGTTCGTGCCTCAACAAAGCAAGGCGGATTGGAGTGCGGAAGATCGCAATAAGATGAAGCTTAATTGCAAAGCCTTGCACATTCTTTTTTGTGCTTTTGGCCCCAACATCTATGAGAAGATGTTTTCTTGTGAGAGTGCCAAGGAAGTTTGGGACAAGCTCGAAGTTACATACGAGGGGACAAACGAAGTAAAGGAGACCAAGATCGGACTCCTCAACCTAGCGTATGAAAACTTCAAGATGGATCCAGAAGAGGACATTGAGAAGATGTTCGATAGGTTCTCCACCATCACCAATGGACTTAAAGGTTATGGAGAAGCCATCCCGGAAGAGAAACTTGTCTGAAAGCTTATCTACTCCCTTCCCGAGTCATGAGACTAAAAAAGGACCACCATCATCGAAGCCAAGAATCTCAAAACCTTGAAGCTTGATGAGCTCATGGGGTCTCTTCTCACTCACCAAATAATGAAGAAGAATAAAGAAGAGGAGAAGAAGAAGA
This sequence comes from Hibiscus tridactylites, assembly GCA_958450335.1. Taxonomy (NCBI): domain Eukaryota; kingdom Viridiplantae; phylum Streptophyta; class Magnoliopsida; order Malvales; family Malvaceae; genus Hibiscus; species Hibiscus tridactylites. The sequence continues at coordinate 82,108,923 of OY288277.1, read as the reverse complement.
AAGGGGTTAGAGCTATGGGGGAGAAGAAGCTCAAAGGGCTTGGCATCAACACAAATGACATTGCTCTCAAATCCTCCACATGCCATCATGTAGATTCAAGTGAAGAGGAGGATGATGAAGAAGAGATAGTTCATCTCTTCAAGAAGTGTGCCCCTTATATGAAGAAAGCCTTGAAAAAGCTTGAACAAGAATCCATGAAAAAGAAGAGGGCAAGCACTTCAAGCCATAAGAAGAAGGCATATATGGCTACTTGGAGTGACGAAGACTCCACCGACGATGAACAAGCCAATCTTTGCCTTATGGCCATCGAAGAAGATTCAAAAGTAACTTCTAATTCATCTACTTCATGTTCATATTCTTTTGATGAATTACAAGATGCCTATGACGATTTGGTTTTAGAATTTAAAAATCACATTTTGAAAAACAAGAAAGTAATTTCAAATTTAAAAGTTTAAAATGACTTGATTTTTAAAACCAAACTTGAACTTGAAGCAAAACTCAATGAGTTTGAACAAAAATATTTTGATTTACAAAATTTGCTTTATAAAGTTCAAGAAGAGAAAATTTTGATTTCCAAATAACTTGAAAAGAAAATTAATGTTGGAAAATCGAATTTTTATGTAAGACAATCTAGTGCCCCTAGATTTGTAAATAGTAAATGTTTTAGAAATATTTGGGTCCTAAAAGGACTAAGTACTTCAACTAAAAAGGATGAAATTGAAAAATAGATTTCTAAGGGGACTAAATTTTGTGCCACTAACGTCTATGGATCCAAAGCAATTTGGATACCAAAAATTACTTGATTGTCTTATGATAGGTGTGATGGAGATTGACCAACAAGTCAAATATTGAGGGGGAGCTCCATGCACACAAGGAAGAACACTTGAAGAAGGAAGGCTTCACATCCTCCCTTGTGTTCAAGTGTGGTAAAAATTTAGTTGTTTTAATTGTTTAATTTCCCTTTTTTATTTCAACTAGATTTTGACATATGTTGGACTAACATCTTTTGATGATGCTTTGAGTAAGGGGGCCATTTTAAAACCAATATTCATATTTTTTTTTTCATCTTTTCAAACCTCCTAAGTTATTTTGAACTTAATGTCTTTTGAATTCTTTTTGATATAACAAAAAGGGGGAGAGTTTGGTTTGAAAAATTGTATTTTTTAAATGAATAAGTGAGAGCTTTACTTACTTTTCAATTTTTCATCTCTTATTCACATTCTTAAACTTAAAGGGGGAGAATCCCAAACAATTTTTCAATTATTATATCAAAACATTAGTTCTACAAAAGTTAGTTTTAACTTTAAAAGGTGAAATATTTAGATATATATTAAAGTTTATCACCAAAAGAATATATTAAAAAGATTAATTTCGATCGTAATTTTTTTCTTCAAATATCATACTGACAAATCAAAACAAATATTTTTTAAAAAAAATTTAAACTTAAAACTTAAAAGTATACAATACAAAAATGGAAAAAAAAAATTAGGGATTTGAATTTAGTTTTGGAGTAAAAATATTAAAAAACCTAAAATAAACATATAATTTAAAATATAAAAAATATATATATTAAAAGTGTCGGGTCAAGTAGGGTACCCGATAAGGAAAAAATTTCGGCCCAAGCTCGGCCCGTGTACCTGGGAAAATTACCGAGCCGGATACTCGACCCGATAAAAAATAAAAGTCTTAAAAATAACTGCCTATTTTTATCGGGTCGTCGGATAATCGGGTCGGATAATTTTGAACACTCCTACCCATTATGAGCAAATTTTACCTTCCCCTCTCTAGGGATTGTTCAAAAAAATAATAATGAAATCTATGAAATTAAGTCATGATCCCATATTTTTCTAATTTACTTACTCTTTAATCTCCTCCTCCTCCTCATTATTATTATTATTATTATTATTATTATTATTATTATTATTATTATTATTATTATTATTATTATTATTATTATTATTATTATTATTATTATTATTATTATTATTATTATTATTATTATTATTATTATTATTATTATTATTATTATTATTATTATTATTATTATTATTATTATTATTATTATTATTATTATTATTATTATTATTATTATTATTATTATTATTATTATTATTATTATTTAAATTTAGGGTTTAGTCATTTACATAATTAAAAATTTAGTGTCAATGTGAATTACACTATAAGAAAATTAACATTTAGCAATGCTAATTTCTAACAGTCATTACAAAATCATGAATTAGCGTTGTGAAAAAATATATAACAACAACAAAAGGTCGTTGCGTATACCTTCGTTGTTAAAGTATACACATTGACTTGAATTTTTAAAGTCATATATATATATATATATATATATATATATATGCCATTTCCACTCTCTCGGTTCCTAGGATTTTGTCCTAACTATTCAAATCAATCCGTGTTGCACACCTAATTTTAGTGATTAAGCCTCTTAACCGAAATTTTCTGCATACACAAAATTTTGAGTTCGAAACCTACTTAAGTGATACAAAACTACTTACCACTTAGTCCAACCCCGTTGGTAGAATTAAAAAGTCATTTTTAATTATATATTGCAACGACTTTTACTCATTACTAAATATTGTGTTTTTTTTGTAAAGTACATGTTTATTTTATGGTTCATGTTTAGGATTCATGGCTCTTCCTCCCAACGATATCGTCTCTAAATTTTGAATTCAAATTCTCTCTTTGAAAGAATAATATGTCACGTTATTGCACCAAACTCTTATTAATTGTGGCCTTTTTGACATCTTATTTTATCGTTTCCAAATATAATGATTTTTTTGGCAACGATCAAATATGTTTTAGTAACCACTAAATTGGTTACAATTCTTTGATTACCAAAACTATTTTTAAATTCTTTTAATAATTAAACATCTATATATTCTAAAATATATTTATTTCAATTTTTTCACTTAAGTTTTTTCCCCCAAGAAATTATAACTTTAAGCTTGAACTTTATTATTTCATTGTAAATGTCTCAGCTTACAATGGCATTTAATACTGTTGTGATTAATAAATAAATAAATGAATAAAATTATGTAATGATATTTTAAATTATATTTTAAGAAATCGTCTTGAATTATCAGATTGATTTTAAATAAAATGTGATTAGAAATTAAAAAAATGAAGCAATTTTGTATTCTAGCTTTCCAAGAAAAGACTATACACTATGAATAATATGTACTGTGGTTATTTTTTATAGTCTAAAAGTGATTACAAGGTAGTATATGTTCATAGGTATTCTTAACTCATTGACAATGTACACACACCCTGCAGATAGAGCGATTAAATTCGGGTATCCTAAGATGAACATCATATACTTTTTCACTGAGACCACTTGTTGGATTCGTCCCATAATAAATTCTTTTAACTCTCTAATCCATTTCATTTGATGTTTTAATCAAGATGGTGAGCTCAGCCTTTGCTACATATGACTTAATCATAATTTATAATTTATCTACTTATTGTGCACTTAAACATTTATTGCACATTATGGTTTAAATGGGAGAGAAACAAGAGTTGTTTCTTGAATAATTTTTTTCTAATTTAGTTCATCCATATCTTTATTTTAAACTAGAGAATCCTTGAAATGATAATACATCTGATACATCATAGGTTACATAGCATTTCAAGAAAGTACTTCTTATTGCTATTGTGATTATTTTTAATCCTATATGTATCATAAAAACAAATGATATTTTTTACAATATTCTTCAACTTTCCATATATCTTATAGAGTTTTTATTTTCAGAAATTTATAGAAGTTTTTTACAACAACAATACTAATAATAAGATTTGTTTATTGTATCTTAGTCCGGTTGCAAGACAGTGTCAAGATTGAATTGTGAGGGGACAAGTTGATTGATTTTGAGATGAATAAGGTCTTAAAAACTAATTTTAAAATTAAAATGTCTTAAAAAGTAATTAATTCAGAGAAATAAGGGGTCAAAACTTAACTTTATTAATTTCAAGTGGTAGGTTCCTAAAAATAATAAACTAAAAAATTTCGAGAGAGACAAGAGCTTAATTACAATAATTTCGAAACTATTAGTGATCTAAAATACAAATAAACCATCAAATTTTGGAGTTGCCCCTCCCACCTACTATGTTTGTTTGTCCCTGTTTGGTTGACACCACTCGAAACTATCAACTCAAATGTGCTTAATCTTAATTATCTACAATTTAACCTTAATCTATTTAATAATCAAAGTTGGTATCATCAAGTTTTTCATAAATTTTAATTGATTTTTCGTCCATCTTTTTATAATTGAATTCATATAATTTGATACATTGATTGTGTATAAATTTATAAGTTGTGAATAAAACCATGTTAAGACACGTCATTAATAAATACAATAAATACATTAAAAACATTAAAACTAAATATATTATTATATTTTTAGCAAGATGATACATAAAATAGAACACCCTTATAATCTATCCTCATTTGTTTTAATTGAACACTTGAGTTGATCCAATATGATAATGACATGATCGGAAGAGATTAATTCATAATATTAGATTTTGTACTTTCATTTTTATTTGTTTCTCTTTATTTCATACTCATTCATATTCTTCCATCTCTACTTGTCTTTTTCTTATAAATATTTTAATGCCAGAATTATAGTAACTTTTATATTTAAAATCATTTAAAAAAAGATTATATAGATTTAAAGAGCAATCACAGTAACATAAAAGTGATTTATTCTCTCGATGACTTAAATTTAAGCAATGTTGCCCGCAAGAAATAAAAAATATAAATAACATAGTATGTTAAAAAATATGTGTCAATTGCATATGCAATTTGAACTTAATTTACAACAACAAAAGAAAAAAAAAACAAAATCCCCATAATCCCAATTTTTTCGAGGTACCGTACATTCCTTTGGGTGGAAAATTTATGAGCATTTGGTTTTTAACATTTAAAAAACTTCTGTTGTCGACAATTTGGATGATCTATTGAGTATTTTTTAATGCTTATCGGGTATTATTTTGGTACGTTGTTTGGGTAGATTTTAGAAATAAATGTGATAAATATAAGGAAATTTCTACAGCGCTTGACGAGCTTTGATGAGTACCACTATTGACGAGCACCGATGAACATCGATAAATTAATTTATAATTTTTTTTTAAATTTAAAGTACTTAATGCGTAATTATAATTTTTTAAATTTTTTTTTTTTTGAAATAGGAAAAATTTTATTGATGTAGAAGCTAACGCCCACGGCCTCGTTAAAAAACCTTCCTAAGGCCTATGAAGGAAAAAGAGTACACGGAGGCGTAGCTTTTGAATACACATTAAGCTAGGGAAATACACAGATCTGAATTTGAAAGTTAACATCATTTCCCCATGTTTGCGACTGGGCTCTTGACATGTTACTGTTGGGTACTAGGCATTCCTGTTCGCTTGGCAAGTTTCTCACATTGCAATAGCATGGTTTTACAATAGCCTAATCACCTGCGAGCATGCCCTCCTCACTTCTGCTGATTGTCGGATTCATATGGTAGTATCCACACATCATTCATACCATGGATAAGGCCCTTTTTTGCTAAGTCATGAGCTGCTGTGTTGTTTTCCCTGTACACAAATTGCAGATCCCACTTGTTTAAAATACACATCCTGTTGCACTCCAAGGCCAGATTCAGAAAACTTGCAGGGGCCGATAGAGGGTACAAACCCCATTTAATTGCTAGTTGACAGTCCGATTCCATGATTAATTTCACCTTGCCGTTCCATCGCGAACCAAGAAAGAGTTTACCTGCTTGGATGATGCTCAGCAGTTCCGCTTTGGTTGGATCCGTTGCCCCGATATTCAAGGAAAATTGCAACAGGGTCTTACCACGATGGTCCCTCAACACACCTCCGATGCCGGCTGGACCTACATTGCCCTTCACTGCTGCGTCAGTATTGAATTTTAGTGTTCCACTTCTAGGGGCAACCCAGCCACTGTTTTTAGATCCTGGTTTTTCCTGAGATATTGAACAAGCCATCCTGGGATTCCTGATAAAATCCGAAACTGATAATAACCTATCTGGCCATTTGCTTTTTATCCAATGCCCAATCCTGAGCAATGCAATGTCGTAGATCAACTCGGGAGTAAACTGCTTTTTGTTGAATACCGTCTCATTTCTACATAGCCATATTGACCATAGTATCCCGAAAAAGCCAATGTGCCATATCTCCTTGTTCTGCTGATTAGTTTGAAGTTCCATCCATACCGTTATCAAGCCCTTTACTGTCATCGGGATAACAAAACTGATGTTCCAAGCCTGACACCAAGCTTGCCATACTCTCCATGAGAATTTGCATCCGCAAAAGAGGTGGTTGGTGTCTTCTTGCTCTTTGTCGCATAGGCTGCATTTTTTGCCGGCCACATTTCCGATCCCTCTCTTTTCCAGCTCCTTAAACGTTGGTATTCTATCCTGCAACGCCCTCCAACAGAATGCTTCGACTTTGGGGGGGGCTAAATTGGCCCATACAAGTTCCCAAATGTTGTCGATGTATCCTTCGAAGTTAGAAACTAAGACACAGTAATCTTTGGCATTATAACAACCTTTCGCTGAGCCCACCCATGCTAAAGAATCACTTGTGGAGTTATTAGTTAAACCTCTGTTGATTGTTTCCAGGAAGTTTTCCCAAATGCTGATTTCCCAATCAAAAAAGTTCCTGCGCATCTCAATTTCCCATTGCCAGCTTCCATTTTCTTTCTTTCCGAATTCTTGAATTAACCCGGATTTCTTTACCGCCACAGCAAATATTCTAGGGAAAGTAGTTTTGAGTGGCTGCGTACCTGTCCAGACGTCGTCCCAGAATTTGATGCGGCTGCCATCCCCACAAATGGATTTGAGGTTGTTTACTAAAATTTCATCACCATGTTTGAGTGGTTTTAAGATCGCCTTCCAGAGCCATGATTGTTTTTTTGACTCTGCAGAATCTGGCAGTAGGGCACGAGCATCATAGCCATATTTCACCACTGTTGTTTTCCTCCATAGACTATTGGTCTCACACCCAAACCTCCATATCCATTTGTTAAGGAGGGCAGTGTTTCTTGTTCCTACATCAACGAGTCCCAAACCACCCATCTCCTTTGACTTGCACACGTTCTCATAGCTTATCCAGTGTATGCCGTGTTGGCCTTTCACTCCCCATAGGAATCTAGCGATCATAGCGTCCAGCTTTTTCGCTATCGCCTTAGGCATTCGGAATAGAGACATGTAGTAAAGTGGGATACTAGCTAGTACGGATTTAATGAGCGTGATTCGGCCACCAAGGGAGAGAAAGTTACCTTTCCAACCCGCTAGCTTCTTCGCCATTTTTTCAAGGATAGGCTGCCACATCTCTTTAGAATTTCTGCTGTAGCCCAATGGAAGTCCTAGGTACCTCGTAGGCAACTTCTCCAAACCAAAATTGCATGCTCTTGCCCAGTTTTTCGCCAAGGTTTCTTCCATATTGATGGCGTACATTTTGGTCTTATTCGCGTTGAGTTGCAGACCCGACGCCATTTCAAAGATACGGAGAATTCTTTTTGTGTTACGTAACCATTCTTCCTTCGCATCAATAAATAGGATCAGGTCGTCCGCGAATTGGATGTGGGATAGCTCTGATTGTCTTTGGCCAATATTTACTCCTTTTATCAGACACATGCTTTCGGCTTTTTTGAGATAGCCACTAAGGGCTTCGCCGACAAGATTGAAGAGCAATGGTGATAATGGGCAACCCTGACGGAGACCGCGGCTGACTTTGAATTTTTCTGAAGGCTCACCGTTCACTAAGATCGCTATTGTCGGGGTGGTAATACACCAATTGATCCAGCTCCTCCATTTACTGCCAAAGCTCATGCTTTTCATGACCGTGTCTAAGAAACCCCAATCGATCGAGTCGTATGCTTTGTTGAAGTCAGCTTTGATAATCAGTGCTGATTTTTTATGCAATTGAATATCATGTATCACTTCATTAGCAATAAAGGCGCAATCTAAAATTTGTTTCCCCTTCACGAAGGCGAACTGATTTTCACCCACCAAATCTCTAATTACCGATGCCAACCGGTTTGCCAGTAACTTTGCTATGATTTTATACACACTGCTCACCAGGGATATTGGCCGAAACTCTTCAACTTTCATTGGGCATTCGGTCTTTGGGATAAGAGCGATGAACGTCTCATTGATGGATTTCTCTATTGGTTTCCCCTCGAAAAAACTGTCCAAAAATGCCATGATGTTGCTTTTTAAATTGGGCCAAAAGCATTTGAAGAAATTCCAATTGAAGCCGTCGGGACCCGGTGCCCTGTTACCGTCTGCTTCTCTGATAATTCCCCAGACCTCCTGTTCTGAAAATGGAAGTTCAAGTGTATTCGCCGCTTCATTACTTAATCTAGGTAAGTCGATGCCCAACTCCTTGATAGGGATGGTGTTGGACGTGTTGTACAAATTTTTGAAGTGTTCTACAAATGCCTTTGAGATTTCTCCCTGGTTCACAATGGTATTGTTGCCTTGCTGGAGCCTCACAATGTTATTTCTTTTGCTTCTCATTGTTGCACTGAGGTGGAAGAAGGCTGTGTTTCTGTCACCTTCCTTTAACCAACGGACGCGAGATTTTTGGAGCCAATCTCTCTCTTCTTTGATATACTTATTCCATAAATCCGATCTCAGTTGCTTAATCTCTTCCCAATTAACTTGGTTAGCCGGCTGTGAGATGGCGGAGCTTTCTAGTGCAGCTAGCTTCTTTTCCAGGTGGTCAATCGAAAACACATCCTCCCTCTGTTTACATCGGGCCCATTCTTTTGTTAATTCCTTGACAGATTTCAGTAGTGCAGCCATATTACAATGATCGGCATTTTCCAAAACAATATTAACTCGCTTCTTGTAATCCTCATCAAAGGACCAGTGGTTGAACCATTTAAAAGGCCTGGGTTTGCCTTTCATTTTCATATCAAATAAATGAACTGGACAGTGGTCGGATATACCTCTTGGGAGAATTTCTTGTTCTAGGGAGGGGAAGCTCTGGATGATATCCGGGGAGACGAAGAAACGGTCCAGTTTACTTGCTGTATTTTGGTTGCCTTTAAACCAAGTGTAAATACCCCCCTTGGTAGGAATCTCGAGCAGCCCGTTGCCATTTTGGAAATCTGACAGCATCCGCCAATGAGCCTCTCCTCCGTAGTCCCCTGTTCTCTCTTTTCCAGACTTCACGCAATTAAAATCACCCCCAATAATTAAGAGTTCGAATTCTGACATTGTAAATAGAGCAAACTTTTTTTTATAGAAGCCGCTAGTATTATTAAAAAGAAAAATATCCAAATTACAATGGGTTTTACAATCCTAAATGTAAACCAAATATATAATTTGGACATTTTCTAATAACCAATGATAAAAGAAATTAGTCACTTTAGAACATACAAGGACTATACAATGAAAAGGTTAAAAACCAAAACAAAAAACTCAAACAAAACATAGATACAAACATATCTGACTGCATCGGCAAATGAACCACAAAAGGGGATCAAACTACTAAAAGAACACCGACAACCGTAAATCAGAGTCAAGCGTAGTGAGAAAATTCACTACGCAAATCGCATGTCCAATCCAATTTGAAGGTCCAAAGTTGGGAACATAAGCAAGATAACCAAATAATATCATCTTGATCAGTCATGGCGATGTCAAATTCAACCATGAGAAAAATAAAAATAAACGGCCAAACGACCGTCAATAAAGACAAAAAACGTGCCAGAAAGCATAACAAGACGTGTCAAAAGGTAGAGGAAATGTGCCACAAAGACATAGTTATTCTTAATAAAAATTAGATAAAAAAAATATAAATAAAATATTATAAAATAGCAAAAATAATTATTAACGGTCGACAATTAACACCAAAATCAATGCCGCGGGTGAGGGTCAAACAAGATAAATAAATTAATAGGTTATATATAAATGTTTCTACAAAAACACAAAAAAGATACCTCAAAATTATAGACAAAATAATGAAATTTTCTTTCCATATTTATTGAAAATTTGAATCACTCTAAAGTAGAGCTATAAAATAAAATCCCATTTTCACCTGCAAAACCAACATCATAGAGTGAAAAAGTTCTGGCTACCTTTTATTTTGTCTTTAATTTTTGATTCTTTGGATGATAATTAATGCACAACTAAAAACCATCGTTCATTTTTCTAACTTACCCTAATTTATGTTTTAAAATTTTTGGCACTAAAGTCATTTAAAATTTGGTTAAATATATCTTCAATCCTTATATTTGTACAATTATAATGTAATGAAAAATTTGATCGTACTGACAAATCTTAAAGAAGAGAACTCATGTTTAAATCTTAAGACAACATTGTTATGAGAAACAGACACAAACTTCGAACATGTACGTAAAATCCGGAAGTTAAATTTTTAGTAATGTGACATAATATCGTGGTAGTTGGCCTCTTTTAAGTTTCAAGGTGTGAATAGTTAATGGGCTGGGGAAACTTTTGGGGCAACCAAATTTATTGTTTGGACTTAGAAGCCAATAAGAAATTAATGGGCCTTTTGACTCTGAAATTATTTGGTAGCAGTAACAGAATCAACTAACCATGCATCATCATTCATAAATCATAACCAAACTTCAATTATTTGGTTCTAAGTATAATTTTAGTCCCTGCACTATTTTAATACTTTTGATTTAAACCTTATGCTTTACTTTACTTTACTTTACAATGTTATCCATAGGTCTAAAATATAACACATTAGCTACCCCTGTTAAGAGTGTTAACAATATCGATTGTTCATTTAATAACAATGTTAATAATAGTCCAAAGGGTTGGGTACAATAGTAAGAGTTGAATAACCCACAAATCCTCTTATATTCTTACTTTTTCGACATTAATGAATTTCTTCTCGCATGTCATGGTTTTTCCCCGAAAAAGTTTTCAAAGTAAATATCAGTGTCATTCTTTTTTAGTATGCGGTCACATATTTACCTTTATCTTCTACATTGAGAGAGGTAGGAACAAATTCCAAACCTCTAATACGAACCATAAAACGGGCACAGAGGATACCAAAAAATAAGGGGCTAAAACCAGAATTGGACCCTTATTTTGCCAAGAAACCAACCATCATAAATCCGCATGGTTATTTTGGTGTAAGAAAGCAGACCCCAGGCTGTGTTGAAGGCTCAATTGAATTCTCCTATACCTAAAAAAATGAAAGCATCAAGCTCATCATATCTCACACAATCATGCAAGCCTGATTCTATGGGGAGGGGGACCCTCATTTCAAACCATCATTGATGGACTGAAGAGCCTTTCACTTTGTACTCACTTGATTTAATGGGTTTTTTTTCAGGTGAGTTTAGGGTGCAGCAGGTTACAATACGGTTATGGTGTAGCACTAATCGAAATGTTATAAAACGCGGAACTTAAAATGTTGTCTACTAACCTAAAATGTTAACTTTTTGATAATATTCTAAGTTGCTGGTTAAGTATCGAGACTTGTATCTGGGTATCGATACTTGTCGTGAGAGTACCAACCTAAAATGTTATCAGAAAGTGTAACATTTTTAGTTGGTGTGTAGCATTGTAAGTTTTATGTTTTGTAACATTTTAGTTGGTGCCGTACCGCAAACCTGTTGTATGTTGTATTCTCCGATCTTCGCATTAGAAAATAACCGCATACTTGTTTTGGTTAGTTGAGCATTTAACTTCAGCACCCATTAGTATAAAAGAATGCATGCAGTGCTGCAGTCATTGAATCGGCCCTTCTTTTCTGTATGGACATTTGGTTAGTTGTACTCTCTGGTTGCAGTAAGTAGAGATGGATGGAGAGGTGCTGGAAGGGTTGTTACTTTCACCTTTGCTTGGTTTTTTTTGGACTTCGTTTTGGGGTTAGGTTCCTAATGTATCTTTCTTGATAGGTGGCAAGTGTAGGGCAAATCTTAGTAATTTTCGAATTTTAAAAGTTTAATTCGGACTTAAGCAATAAAAGGGCAATATATGTAAATTACAGAATTTTAAAATAATCAATTTAGAGACTAGGAAGTAGATATATAATTTACACAATAACTAGACCTGGCAAACTTGACCCGAGATCCGAAATCCGAACCGAATTATTCGAACTGAGACCTAATTTTGACTCGAACATGATAATCCGAAGTTGACCTGAAACTTGAAATAAACCAAACCGAACCAAAATCGAACCGAAATTTTTTGTTGAACCGAAATGGACCCGAACCGAAAGCTGAACCGAATATCGACCCGATTTTAACCTGAAAATTAAGGTAAAATAAATGAATATTTTTAATATTATCTATTTTTAACAATATAATAAATAATAAAATGAAGTATGTTTTATTATCTTTTTGTACTATACCATGGAAGAGACCGTTGCTCTTGTCAAAGTTGTGGTACAATAACATTTTATGTCATTTTAGGTTTAAATATTAATTAAATAAAACTTTTGTCCCTACTAATTTTTAAATTTAGAATTTTAATGTACTATTTTCTCTCCAAATATTTAATCTTAAGCCATAAATCCTAAACAATAAATCTTAAGCCATAGAAATTAATCTCATGAACCAATAACCATAAACTAAACCATAAACCCTAAATCATTAACATTAAGCCCTAAAAACCTAAACTATTAACCTTTAAGCCATCGAAATTAATCTAAAATCAATAATCCTAAACCATTAACACTAAAGTCTAAACCATAAACCATAAACTGAAATTAAAGGCAATTTTTACAATCTTACCATAAAATATAGCTAAAACTGGAATTACAGACCATCTTGACAATTTGAAAGTAGAGAAATTTGAGAGCTTGGTGACCAATTTTATAATTTCACCATAAAATATAGCATAAAACTGAAATTGTGGACTAAATTGACAATTTGGAAGTGGAGAAATTTGAGAGTCCAATGACCAATTTCATAATTATACCATATAAATAAATAGGAGTCAATTTTGGCTACAAATTAAATCTTAAAAATTAAAATGAACAAAAATATCATTATATTAAATTAATAGACTAAATTACAAAGATTAGTTAATTTTGATTAAAAGTAAATTTTTAGATATTACTACGGGGAGGGGATTTCTATATCTGAAGTCTAAACCGTGGGGATACTTATGACTAAATTAAATTAAACTAAAACTTAAAGTTGAATATTAGTACTAAAATGTAACATTTTAAATGCAACATGACCTAAAAAGTAATTAATCTCTAGCTTAAATAATTGGTGGCTTATTTCTCTCTAAAATTTTTTCTTTTCCCTCTCTATTTTTACCAATTGTCCTTTTTTTTTCAATCTAGCCTAAAAAAATTGGTGGCTTATTTCTCTCCAAAATTTTGTCTTTTCCCTCTCTATTTTTACCAATTGTCTTTCTCTTTATTTTCTTAATTTAATTGAGTTTCAATTTAGATTAATTTAATTGAAATTTCACATTTAGTTTTAGAATTATTTTAATTATGTCCATGATTTGTGCTTTTAGATTTTAGTTAGCTCAATTAGATCCTAAGTTTAATAAATTAATTCATTTCAGACATTATTATTATTATTATTATTATTACTATTATTATTATTATTATTATAAACTTTGATATGGATAAATAAAGCTTTGATTTAAATATTTAATCAAATTCAAATGCATAGATTAACAAGTTTTTTTTTTGAAAAATAGAAATTTTATTTAAGATAGCAAACAACATCGGCCTCATTAAAAAAACTCCCTAAAGCCTATAGAGAAAAAAGAGTGCACGATGTTGTTGCTTGTTTCTCACGAGAAAAAACATGTCCAAGATTTGCATATCTGAAAACATACCAAACGAGTGACAAATTACATTGAAGAAAATAGTAGTTAGACCCACTGCTAACCTGAGTCTATGATCTAATGGCAAAAACACCCAGCAAACTAGCTGTCAGCTTCTAACCCCACTAACCAAAGCACCAAAATACAAAACAATTCTTCAGCAGGTTGCACCACAAATTGTACCCCAATAATCGGGCATTGGAGGATCTGGCCTCAACCAAACCAACCACCACTATTTACACCTTGTTATGTTCCAGTCGAATGGATTCTGCTCTTTTATTTTTCCCTTTATCTTTGAACAAAGTTGACTCCGTCCAAAAAGAAAGCGAAGTTTAATGAAAAATCACAAAATCATGAGTGCGATTGATACCTTTTGTTGCCATGTTATTCGCCAAAGTATTTTCTTCTCTATAGACAAATCTGATGCTCCAATCAGTCCCACTCCCACTCCTCCTAATTGATCTGATTAACTCTTTGAAAATCATTGGAGATGTGATTTCATTGGTTTGGGATTATAAAATTCGTGCCTCCCAAGCTGCACCACCTTTGCCAAAGAAGCCAAACTATTTCACACTCGCAAAACAAGTGATTCACTGTTTCTGGAAGTTTTTTACATAGGGGGCAGGAAGTCAAAGTTCTCCTTTTCATCAATTCAACCAGAGTTGGAACTCGCCCGTGCATCAATTTCCAGAGGAACGCCTCCACTTTTGGTGGAGCCAAATTTAACCACACACGCTTCCAAATCACATCTGAATTTTGAGGGGAAGGATGCAGTAATTTGCAGTAAGAGGATGGTTTGTAAGTTCCTGACTAGTTTGCAGTCCATCTGATAGAGTCTTCATCCATCATTCCTAGCTTGAAGTTTGCAAGAATGGCTAGGAAAGAATTCCATATTTCTTTTTTCCAATCGAACAACCTTCTTCTCAAAATAATTTCCCAAGTCCAATCTCCATTCGTGAAGGAACCAAAATCTGAAATAGTCCCCTGCTTTCTAATTGCTAAAGCAAAAATTCTAGGGGAATAAAGATTTCATATTCGAATGACCAGTCCAAGCATCCTCCCAAAAATTTATCAACTTACCATTCCCCACCACAAACCTGATGTTTTGGCTAAAGATATCATCCTGGTTCTGGATAGGCTTTGTTATACATTTCTAGATCCACGATCTATTAGACTGATAGACATTGGTTGGTAGCATGTTTCGCGAGCCATGTTCATATTTTGCATTGATAACCATCCGCCATAGTCTCGTATATTTTGTGTCGTATCTCCACATCTATTTATTTAGGAGGGATCTATTTTTCCCTTCATATCACATAGACCAAGACCCCCTGCTTGTTTCGGTTTACACAAAGTTTCTCAGCTAAGCCAATGGATTGTTCTATGATCCGACGCGCCCCAAATAAACTTAGCAATGAGCCTATTAAGATGAGAGCTAACATAGGCAGAGATTTGAAATATTGACATAAAGAAAATAGGCAAGTTAAAAAGGACCGATTTTACGAGAACAATTCTGCCTCCTAAAGAGAGAAGTTTGGCCTTCTATCCCGCTAACCTTCTTGCGATCTTTTCTACTATAGGCGACCATAATGCAAGTGAGTTCCTCGAACTTCCAAGAGGTAAATCTAAATACTTGCAAGGAATGACTCGCTTTGGCACTGTATAGACTCTGCCCAAATAGCCACAATTATGTATTCCACATTAATTCCGAGAACTTTTGACTTATTCACGTTAAGTTTCAACCCAGAGGCAATTTGAAATCCATGAAGAATCCGAATAATATTTTTGATTTCCGCTTCACTTGCACCACAGAAAATGATTAAGTCGTCTGCAAATTGAATGTGGGATATTGGTACGCCTTGATTTCCGATTGGAACAATAGAGAAGTAGCCCATCGATGTGGCCTTGTGCAACATGGAACTGAGTGCCTCTGCCACAATGTTGAATAATAGAGGGGATAGCGGGCAGCCTTGGCGTAGGCCTCTGCTTATCTTGAAAGCATTTGTAGGTGACCCATTAATTAGAATGAAGATAGATGCAGTGGTTATACAAAGCTTGATCCAGTTGCGCCAAATCGGACATAAACCCATTTTTTTCCATTATCAAAAAAGGAAAATTCCAATCAACTGAATCGTACGCCTTGCTGAAGTCTACCTTGAACAATGCTCCCTTCAACCCTTTTTTTAAGATGATCAACGACCTCATTAGAAATTAGGAAGCAATCTATAAGTTGTTTTCTAGGGGTAGATGCGAATTGAGTTTCACTTATAACTTCTTTAATACAGCAGCTAAGTCTTTTAGATAGGACCTTTGCCAATAGCTTGTAAACACTTCCGACTAAACTTATCGGCCTATAGTCTTCGATGGATGATGGTGACTGATTTTCGGGAGTTAGCACAATAAACGTGTGGTTGAAAGAGAAATCGGCCACCCTTCCCGCATGGAATTCGCTGAAAAAAGCTAATAGCTCATCCTTTAAATTTACCCAAAATCTTTGTAGATTTCCCATATTGAAACCGTCTGAGCCCGGAGCTCTCGTTCCATCCATTGCAAATAGAGCATTCTGAATTTCTTCTATAGTAAAGGCGCGAACCAAAGAGGGGGCAGATTCTTTAGAAATCTTCTTCACCTCACAATCAAATTCACTAACTGGTATGGTTGGACAAGTATTGTAAATCATTTTAAATTTCTTCTCAATGTGTTCTTTATGTCCGCGAGGCTTTCCAACCTCTTTTGTACATCAGTAATAGAGTAGATAAAGTTTGCCCTTCTGCGTGAGGATGCGATCAGGTGAAAAAACCTTGAGTTTCTATCTCCCTCTTGGAACCATTTTGTTGGGTTTTTAGGGGCTCGATTCGATCAACCAAACTAGCTCACCAAGTGGTGGAGAGATGGATTTTTGGGTGGAAGGGTTGTGGAAGCTAAGAAGAATATTGACACAATGATTTATAGTGGTTCAACCTTCTAACCAAGGTCTACATCCACTACCTTAGCTTCCCACTAAGGATTTCTCAACCAATTCCACTAATTGATTCGTCCCCTTTTCTAGGATTAGGAGGAAACCCTTACAACCGATCAAGGCTTTACCCAAAGCCTTGATCAAAACCCTCTTTACAAAGAGACAATGAAAGCAAACTCAAAACTCTCTAATAGGTGTTTGTTTGCACAATTAAGCACTCACCCAAAACCTAAAACACTTGAGCAAATTTGACAATTTTGGCTCACTAGTGTTTGTCTATACAAGAAATGACAAATTAAGCACTAAGACAATTTCTTGATCATTTGATGTTTGACAATATGAACATTAGCCTTCTCTTGATGCTTGGAGGTCCCTTTTATACTCCCAATTGAGTTTGTAGCCGTTACTAGCCGTTGGGATCAAATTGGAGCCGTTGAGGACTTTATTTCCCTTCATAAATGCTGTTCTGCAGCTACCAGTATCGATATAGGTGGAACGGTATCGATACGACCTTCTTGAGGAAATAGCCGTTGGGCTCTTGCCAGCATAGGGGTATCGATACACGTGGAACGGTATCGATACGGCTTGATATTTAAATGGCCGTTGGGAAATAGCCGTTGGGGTAGTTGAAATGGGATCGGTACGCTGACGTGGCGTATCGAAACGACCCCTCTCCGTATCGATACACTAAACCCTTGTATCGATACGGGTTTTGACAGTGGCCAAACTGAGGCAAAATGGTATCGGTACGGGTACAACCGTATCGATACTGGGACGTTGAAAATACAAGTTTGGCTGTTTAAAACATGAAAAATCTTTGCCAAAAACCTCTTAAAATACCTCAAACATAAATTCAAGTTGTTTGGACTTAAAACCAAGTTTTAAATTCTTTTCAAATTAGTCCAAAACATTTTTCAATTATTATATCAAAACATTAGTTCTACAATCTCCCCCTTTTTGATATAATAAAACTAACTTGAAAAATTGTTTGAGATTCTCCCCTTTAAACTTTAAAAATGTGAATAAGAGATTAAATGTATGAAATCAAATAAAGCTCCCCCTTATTCATTTTAAAATTCAATTTTTCAAACCATACTATTTCTCCCTCTTTTTGTTATATCAAAAAGAATTTAAGACATTTAAGTTCAAAATAACAATAGAGGTAAAAAGTTTTGACACAAATAAGAATTTGGTTTAAAAATGGCTCCCCCTTACTCAAAGCATCATCAAAAGAGTTAGTCCATCAAATATGATCATCTAGTTGAATAAACAAAAAAAAAAACAAATTAAATCAAAACAACTGGAAATTTTACCAACACTTGAACCCAAGGGAGGATGTGAAGCCTTCATTCTTCAAGTGTTCTTCCTTGTGTGTATGGAGCTCCCCCTCAATGTTTGACTTGTTGAATATCTCCATCACACCTACAATAGACAATCAAGTAACTTTTGGTATCCAAATTGCTTTGGATCCATAAACGTTAGTTGCAAAAATTTTAGTCCCCTTAGGAATCCATTTTTCAATGTCATCCTTTTTAATTGAAGTACTAAGTCCTTTTGGGACCCAAATACTTCTAAAACATTTTCCTTTAATAAATCTAGGGGCACTAGATTGTCTAACATAAAAATTTGATTTTCCAAGATTATTTTTCTTTTCAAGCTCTTTGGAAATCAAATCTTTTTCTTCTTGAACTCTTTGAAGCAATTTTTGTAGATCAAAACATTTTAATTCAAATTCTTCAAGTTTTGCTTCAAGTTCAAGTTTGGTTTTAGAAAGCAAATCATTTTGAATTTTTAACTTTGAAATCAATTTATTGTTTTTCAAAATGTGGCTTTTAAAATCTAAAACCAAATCATCATAGGCATCTTGTAATTCATCAAAAGTGTAAGAACATGAAGTAGATGAATTAGAAGTTACCCTTGAATCTTCTTCGATGGCCATAAGGCAAAGGTTGGCTTGTTCATCGTCGGTGGAGTCTTCATCACTCCAAGTAGCCACATATGCCTTCTTCTTATGGCTTGAAGTGCTTGCCCTCTCCTTTCTTTTAGGTTCTCGTTCAAGCTCTCTCAAGGCTTTCTTCATGAAAGGGGCACACTTCTTGAAGAGATGAACTATCTCTTCATCTTCATCCTCCTCTTCACTTGAGTAGACATGATGGCAAGTGGAGGATTTGAGAGCCATGGCACTAGCATTGATGCCAAGCCCTTTGATTTTCTTCTCTCCCATAGCTCTTATTTCTTCCCTCTTCTTCTCATCCTCCTTGTTCTTCTTCATGATTTGATGAGTAAGAAGTGACCCCATTAGTTCATCAAGCTTCAAAGTCTTCAAATTTTTGGCTTCGATGATGGCGGTCCTCTTTGAGTCCCAAGACTCGGGAAGTGAGTAGATGAGCTTTCGAACAAGCTTTTCCTCCGGGATGGCTTCTCCATAGCCTTTGAGACCATTGGTGATAGTGGAGAACCTATCAAACATCTTCTCGATGTTCTCTTCCGGATCCATTTTGAAGTTCTCATACTCCAAGGTTAGGAGCCCAATCTTGGTCTCCTTGACTTCATTTGTCCCCTCGTATGTGACTTCAAGCTTGTCCCATACCTCCTTGGCACTCTCACAAGAAGACAATCTTGAACATTTTCATCCTTGCTCCCTATCAAACCGGTGAAGAATTTGATCATTTCAGAGGCCATATCATCAAAAGTGTTAAGACGATTACCATTTTCATCCACAAGCAATCGAATAGTGTTCCTCTTGCATTTGGATTTAACAGCATTGTGAAAGAAACGAGATCATGAATCCCCTTCTTGAATCCAAGTGGCACGAGCCTTTTGCTTAAGAAAAGAATTTTCAGCTATCTCAAGAGCACTCAACTCTTGTTGCAATAATCTTTCTGCTTCTATATCTGCAATCCCAGAAAGATTAGAAAGTTGCACAGCTTCAAGTTGTTGTCTTTTCAGAATGACTTGTCTCGGTAAATCATCAAAGTGAGTTATGTTAAAAACTCGTAAAGCTGCCTTAAGTCTTTTCATCTTGCTAAAGAGAACTTGCATAGGGTCTCCAATAATATTCACCTCCCAAGAGTGGGCCACAACACTTAGGAAGTCATGATGAGTAGTCCAAAAGTTGAAGAACCGAAAAGGCTTAGGTCTATTGACTGGATTGTCCTTCATAGGCCAGATTATGCCTGGACAATGGTCGGAGACACCCGGAGCTAAGAATTCAACAAAAGAAGTAGGAAAGGTAGATTACCAAGCAGAGTTAATAAGAATTCTGTCAAGTTTCCGTGCTAGGTAGCTCTCATCTTGCTTATTGGACCATGTGTGTATAGGCCCACAATATGGATGATCCGCTATCTCAACATCATCTAAACAGTCCCAGAAATCAACCATATCTGAGTTTAAGTAGTAACCCAGACTTCCATAATCTGAGCTTTCTTCAGCATCAAGATAAATATTAAAATCCCCTCCAACTAACCAAGGCAGACTTTCAACACTAGCATCCACTGTTTTGAGTTGTTCCCAGAGAGATTTACGAGTAGTTCCATCATTAGAACCATAGACAGTTGTGATAAGAATTTCCCTACCAAGGTAGTGCACCTTAAAAGAAATAGATTGGTCATGAACAGCAAGAATGGTAACAGGGATACATTTCTTCCACAAGACCCAGATTCTTCCATTATCCACAGCAGAATAATTAAAACAGTGATTCCATTCAGAAGAAAAGGAGCTAACTATGGGATCGGATTTATTCTGCCTCACTCTGGTTTCTAACAAGCAGACAATATCAACATCCAAACTCGATAAGCGACGAAAGATTTGCTTTTGTTTATTGGGGTTATTGAATCCCCTAATATTCCAAAAACAAAATGTCATTGAGACAGGGAAGGAGGGACATTAACAGCTGCTACAGGGGCAGCACTCTTGCCTTTAAGTTTGTTCAATTTATCATTCTTAGCACCTTGAATTTCTTGAAGAAGTGAGCCACTGTTAGTTGAATTATCTTTAGGGGGTCTCCCTCTCTTTTTCTTCTTTTTCACCGATTCTTGGAGAGTAGGGAAATCATTTTCAAGCACCTCAGGACTAGTATGTTTGTCAAAATTCAGATTACCACTATCTTGAGAAACAACAGCTTGAACAAGTTGTTCAATATGGTTCAAAATGGCAGCATCCTCAAGAGAAGAATCATTTGTAGTTTCTGCTAAAACTTCAGCAGCAATTATGTTTCCCACAGGCACTTCAGTTTCGGACTGGACTAGGCGATCATCATTCTCCTTTCTAACTCCAGAACATTCACCAGTCATAACAACAGATTTCGGTTTCCATACTTGCTTCGAAACTTTTGACTTCACAGGGAGCAAAGGACATGATTTGTCACTGTGCCCATAAGTCCTGCACTGTGAACAACAAGGAGGCAACCATGGGACTACTACTCGAACCTGAACAATACTACCATCTTGCAGCATCACCCTAACAATCCTAGGAATAGAAGTACCAGCAGGCAGTTCGATACATATTTTTGCATACTCGAGACGCTCTAATTTTGCAGTGATAGAATCCATGTAAAGAGGTTTGCCTACTGCACTACTTATATAACTCAAACCAGTCTGATTATATAATTCTAGAGGGACGTTAAAAAACTGAATCCAAATAGGCATATGAGTATGATCAAAATCCAGTTTTTTCAAATTTGGTTCCCATTTCCTTAGAATCAATGGTCTGTGTTGTATGTGCCAGGGACCACTTTCTAAAATCCTATCTCTAACATCAGAATTGGGGAAACGAAAAACGTATAAGCCAGAGCCGGCGAGACTAACCTTCACTGCTTTTCCCCAAATCAGTTCAATCACTCGTTGAAGTGCACTGAAGTTTGGAGCCGATCCAACAAATTGGCCTACCAAAGCGTGCTTCCAGTTGGAAATACCAGTCTCAAAAACGTGAGGAGGCGGCTGAACCACAGCTTCACCGTCAGACTGTTGAAGAGGATGAAATTCCAGGGATTGGTCTCCCCCTCCGTCAAACAGTTTTCGCCAATCAATTGAAGCAGGAGAAGCCATGGGTTAAAGGAAAACTGTTGCAGGTAGAAAAAAAAAAGGAACAGCAGCGACAAAATGAAGAAGACGACGGCAAATTTTCAAGCCACATTAGACCTGCTAATGTGCGCCTGAAGAGGAAATCCGTTCTTCATTTTTTAACACGATGCAATCTGTCCTTAAAGGATTTAAAATGCTAGAAGCATTTAGAAATTTTTGAGGAAATTTATTTAGACATGTCTCATTGAATATTTTGACGCATTTGGTATAAACGCCTTAGTGAGTACTAATTGAAGAAATATTGCAAGAATGATCTTCCTTATGTATTTTATAATGGAGTTTTGGGTCAAGATTTATTATGATAATTTGAATTTCATTAAAACTCATGAAGAGCTTCAAATTGAAAACTCATGAAAAACTTTCAAAGCATTTGATGAAAGTATTTGAGAAAAAGAATCTTGAGATGTGATTTTGTCTCGACCTAAAGATCGAGCACTTAAATATGTGTTTTTGTCTATGAATGGACATAAGCTGAAAGAATCTTAAAGAAGATTCAATATGGATAAAGCATATCCATTGAGTATCCCAATAATTATAAGGTTGTTGGATGTGAATAAAGATGATAATATATTTTCTTGGTCTTGAAGCACCATATATTAGTTGGTCAAGAAATATCTATGGATATACAAAGATCATTACCTTTAGATCTTCAAATATTCGTCGATGCCTCATCAAATCTTGAAGAAATAATTATTATGCACGAGGCAAACTAAAAATGTGTTTGGCTAAGACCATTGACCCAACATATTCAGAAGATATGTGATTTACTTTCACAAGATATGATACAAATGCTATCTTGTGTAGAGATAGTGAAAGGTGGATACATCATGAAACATATTACTCCAAAGTTACATCCCTCGCGATCTTTAGAAAAAGTATCCAAGATTGAATTATGAAGATTCAAAAATCTTTTTTGGTGTTTTCATAAGGAGAGTAAATACACATTGCACTATTTTTTCCTTAACCGAAGTTTTGTCCCAATAGGTTTTTCTGGTAAGTTTTTTATGAGGCAACATGTTATGCTATCAAAGATGTGTACTCTTTTTCCTTCACTAATGAATTTTTTTCCCACTAGATTTTTATCTTAGTAAGGTTTTAACAAGAGACATTATCTTCATAGACATCCAAGGGGGAGTGTTATGAATATTTATCTATGTGGATGTCTATCATGATTAGAACTTTATTTAAGAAGTTTGATTTATTTGTTATTAGGAATATTATTTCTATTAAGTAGAGTTTAATGTATTATGTACTTCTTATGCCTATAAATAGATGAAGGCATTGTACACAATTCTAGTTTTTGAGAATAATACGAATCTCCCTCTTTCTCTCATCTCTTTATTCTTTATCTTCTTCGTTATTATTCTCGTTCTTCTTTATTTTATTTACAAACATTTTGGATATTTTACAAATTATTGTTGTATATTTTACAAAATTAATGTTGGATATTTTACAAATATAAAATACTATTTATAATTTAACTGAGGATATTTATGTTAGATATTTTACAAAATTTGGGAACTCAATTTATTATTTATGAATTGTAAATTGAAATTGATTCTACTTTGACTAATGAAATAGTAAGTTTTTGTTTATTTTTTAAATAAAAATTTTTTGAAACCCACATAAAGGTACGAGGACGAAAAAATTTCTAAAGTATTTAATGTAATACCTCGAAATTGTATCAACAAATGTTAGAAATAGATTGAGAAATGCAAAACCGTCATCGTCATGCCTAATTGTTACTGCTATCTCAAATTTTCATCTAATAACCATTCAAGTATTTTAGTAAAATTAGGGGTTGCACCCTAAATTTTGAGGTTAAATAATGAATAAATTTTTATTTTATGAAGTTTAATAATTTATTCCTCTCAATATTTGATTGATTTTAATTGTCTTTTGTAATTACATTAGATCAATATAGAATCTCTACTTTGGAGCATGAGACTAAGAAAAAAAAATCAAACTAATTATTTACATTTAAGTAATAACCAAACCGAAAAAGCAATAATGGTCGGGCCAAAATTTCTTATAGCTCTTTCCTTTTTTTTAGGTTATGAGTTCCCTTCCGCTTAAGGTAAGATTAGAATATATAAAAAAAAACAATAACTAAACCGAAATTAATAAAATCGTACAAATAACGAAAACCATGCCCTCTCTTTTTGTCATAGGATTGTTCAAATAACTAAAACCTGTTTTCCAGACATCACAATTGCTTCTGAGGTTCCTATAACATTAGGAAGTGCAAAGCAAAGAATTAACGACAGGAAAAAGTTTTATGTATATTAATACTTTCAGCTTCTTTTCTTTCTTGCTTCCTCTCCCCAAGCTCTACAAGTAGGGTCAAAAGGGCCTCACACATTTCGGTAGCATCGGGCTCGTCAGGATTTTTCTTCTTTGAAGAGTACACCATCCAGGCGTGGTCGAGCTTCTGCTCGGGTCTGACTATGACCGAACCTGGAACTTCGGCGTCACGGCATGTCACTAGTCCATCACTCTTTTCCCCATATCTCAGCAGCAAGTGGAGAGCACATACAGCCATGGCAGCGGAAACCGGAATTACTATTGGGACTTGGTGTCCAAGTCCACTGACGTTGTCAAACTCCGAACTCCCGAACTTCAGAAAGGGAATACGGGGAAGCTCCGCATGAGCTATTTGTGTCAACGTAGCTAGTACACCAGGAGCCACCTTTGCTTCTGAGCTAAACGAGATAAGAGGGATTCCCTCGGGTAGCTTGTGCTTCATAACAAATTCTTTTCTCTTTTCGTATGTGAGATCTTCCAGCGCTCGCATGTCACCCTGCAAAACGCACACACACACACACAAGACTATGCTTATATTTCTTGCTTCACTCCGGCGTTGATTCATCAGAGGAGGGAAAGTATTACCTTAATCGTCTTGCATATCAAAAGTTCCATGATCCTTCGAGTTTCTTTGTCAGCTATCTGGCCTTCTCGAAGAGTATCGGAAGCTATGGGGCTACCACCGTACGGACTCTGGACCAGTGCCAGTCCAGCAACTTTGTTCTCTAACTCGGACCAATAAATGGACAACGCCGCGGCACAATCAACTCCACCCTTACTGTGCCCGAGCAGCATTACACGTTTACCAGACCCCCAATAAAGCTCCTCGATATATTGCTTCAGCTCCCACGCATTATGCTCCACTGATGCCTATGTAGGACAACAAAAGCTCGAGTCAAATCATGGTATTCGAAGATGCAGGAAGCAAAACTTGGAAGAAATGCAATCCTGATTCCTGAATAATAGTTTTCTTATGCCGGAATCCAGATAATTTACGAGTAACTCTTAATTACCTCGCTGTGGATTTTCGCTATATGGCATGTAAGTCCCATTTTCGAAAAGAATCTCTTCGTGGCCACAAAATATAAGGGACCATGATTGCTAAAAAGGCCTGAGAAGATTAGAACTCTACATTATATTGAAGGGAAGGCTATAGTAAATGTCGAATTGATAAACGAGGAAATAAGAGCGAAGCGATACCATGGTATTCTCATACCTGGAATTAATAGATATACAAATGAATTGGGCAATGTGTGTTCTCCGTTCCTGGATGTGAAAATCTCGATTCAGCTAGCACGGAATAATATCTTATTATTCAGAAAGACCAAGACAAAATCAAAATTTATTTGGTACCTTATGGCTTCTAGCAGTTCCAGGAATCTTGCTGAACCGTCCTCGACAGGAGCCATTCCAGGAGTGCGTTGCAACCACCCAATATCGTCGGAAGAACCGCGTAATGTTCTCTCCATCCGGGATACAATGCTGAAAATCACAAATGGTTACATTCATTATAAAAAAGCAAACCTACCAAAGTTACTGTGAAGTTAAAGATCTGAGACTTTGAAGCTGGAATCGGATTTGAAAAAGAAAAAGACAAAAGAACATAGAAAGATTCAATATAAGAAAACCGACATACACCATAAACCGGATTCTCATTTTGGAATCTTATCCAGCAGTTTTACAAAGCTAAAGGAACCAACTTATTTTACCTATAGACTTGTTCCTGGGTGCATTGCAGATAGTAGAAAGCGCATCTCCACGGGGCCACTACCAGACGCCAAGTAAGCCGTAAAGCAAACAACGGGAACATCAACCTACAACCCGGTAGAAGCAACTGCAAATAGGGTAAATGGGAAAAAAACGGAATACAAATGCATTACTATGAACATTATCATTGAAAATGTCAGGGCACCTTCTGTATATAATTGATATTGAACTCGGAAATGGCATATTCCAACCCTAAGTTTAAAGTAATCATCTAAAATTCAACCATTTTGTTCGTATTTGCACTCCCATGTCTCATACTGACATTATGAAGATATTCTATAGTCAATATCATGTAAGCAAAGGAAAGAAAATGGATACCCTTGAAAGATGAAAGGGACATCTCGCCTTAGTTGCCTACAGTGATTGGTTTTTATAATTCCACAGTCTGTATTTGCAAGAAATTCTCCCTCTGGCTCCGAGGAACTTCTTTGACAGAATCCAGAGTTCAAATTTTCCGTGCAATACGTTGAAGATACGGCGATGAAATCTTCTCTGCATCTGTAGACATCTTGGAGAACAAGATTCTCTACAAACACATCTAAATGTCTAAATATATATGTATAATACACACACATATATAATCAAAAATGAAGAACTCACCGATGAAATTGATGAATCTGCGACTTATATTAGTTGTCCATGTTAAAAGACAAGTGAAAATGTCATCCATTGGTGTGGAAAATATGAGGAAGTCCAGAATATGTGATGTATTATTCACAACATCACGATGGACCTGATAACAAGATTTGCATTAGACTAAACCTGTCAATCGGGCGAGTTCGGACTATTACAGATACAGACTACTTGTTCAAATCATTTCAGATTCCGATTAGATGGGGACTAAGGTTCAAGGTATTTCGGTTTAGGTTGTAAATCAGACTTTCAGATTCGGATCAGAATTGACAGAGAGCTTAAATGATGCAATGGAACAGAACATTATAATGTAATCAAGACATAATCCACTTATATTTTTATTTTCCTTTTTTTGAGGAAACTGTCTGAAATGGTTTCAACTTTCAATCAGTACTTACAGATAACTGGTTTTCAGGTTCAGCAAATCCTCCATCGATGGGCAAATCTTCCATTAAAACCTTCCAGCACAGTCTGATCCATAGAGAAAAAATGGAAATTTAAGACAACCCAATGGCACATTTAACTACAAACACTCGCATTTTCTCAGCAACCAAACAAAAGGGACAGGAAAATAAAACAGATAAAAAACAAGATGAAATGTCTAAAAACAAACCGAATAGATTGATTCAAAGTTGGAATAACAAAAGCCTCAAAGAGTAGCTTAGCTCTGCAAAAACCCAGAACTTGTTTTTAAAAATGAGAACTTTCAAGACCCAAATTTATAAAGGAGACGAAAGGGAAAGAAAATAGATAGAAAATTTACATACCCAATTGCCAAGAAAGCTCAATGATATTCAAGCAAACAGCACTGCAAAAGTTCACTGAGAATTTCTCCTTTTTTTTCTTTTTAAAGAAAAAGTGAATGTATGACTTCGTCAGCCGAATGAAGATAATAACGTTATCTTCATAAATACCCAAATTTGATTCCAGTTTTGATCTTTTCTCATTACTTTGAATGAAAGCAAATATATATATATTATTACAACTGCTAAATAGATAGATATGCAGCTAGCCTGTCGAAAAATTACAAACTCTTAGATTTTTGGTCTAATTTTGATTTTACTCCCTTTATTATTTTGAAGTCTAAGATTCAATCTCCCTTTTTCGATTTGACGTATACTGTTGTTAGTAGGGTGTTGAAGTCCGAGTACCCGGATCTCTGGGTAATATATTTGTCGGTCTGTGTCTACCAGGTATCTACTAGTCGAGTACATGTAAAATTCGGATAATATATATATATAAAAGCTTATCATCAAAATAAGACATTAAAAGTATTAATATCGATTATGATTTTATTTCTTTAAACTCATATTGATAAATTAATACAAATATTTTTTTTAAAAAATAAACTTTTAAAGTACATAATACGGCTAATTGGTTTGGATATTCCCTTGAGGGAAATTAATGAGAAAAGTACCCCAAAATTTGATATTCGGAAAAATACCCCATTTCACGCCATGTAGGACAAATTCGCGTCCTGGAAACGCGAATTCAGAATTCGCGTTACACAGAACGCGAATTTCTGTGGCTTTTCAGAATCTAATCATTGGTGGGACGGATGAATAATCGAAACCAGAATTCGCGTCCTGTAGGACGCCAATTCAACGTTTTATTACACCCCCCGCACGAGAAATTCAGGAGGAATATGCATTCAAACCAATAAAAAATGATTAGGTAGCTATATTTTTTTATCAAATAACGGGTTATCTGGGGACCCCATTACAATTTTTGAACTATAACGGTGTCGTACTGAAACATATCTTTAAGATGGTGTGAAGATACGAGCGTATACAACATCCTAAGATGTTTGAAAATGGCCTGCAAATGGGCAAGTAACAATGTTTTAGAAGGAAACATTATTGTATAGGCATGTTTAAATGCATTTTACGGTGTGTTTCGACCTTTTTTTTTGGTTTTTCCTAAGTTTGGAGACAAATATGTGCAACTTAATTTTACAGTGGTGTTAAAGTTTAGAGGAAGACAGTGTCCGAAAATGTGAGAAAATTGTGTTAAAAATTCTATCAAAGTAACATTTTCGAAGCAAAAATGTGTCCATAGGCATGTTTTTTTGAAAGGTAAAGGGCATCGTTAAAACCCCCCACTAAGCCTATGTAGGGGGAAAAAGTACCCATAAGATTTATTAAATTAGCAGATAATACAAGTTCACAAAGCAGAAAAGAGTACACATAGGTTGATCTAGTTAATTCGGGGGCCGGTCCTAAGAGGACATTTCCTAATATCATGTCAAGTGTTCCCACATTTACTGCACCACTTAGGTTGTCCAGTCTTTTCTCGAGGAACCATATCCTCGGCACAGTGAATCCTCGTTGATTTTGGTCGGCCTTTTTTTCTTTCGTCGCATGGAGGGATCTGGCATATCTTTGGTTCGTTGTTGATTATACGACGGTCACGTGCATTTTCGATCGGAGGGAACTCGTTTCGGTAAACCTTGAAAACAATTTCGAGCATGTAGACGGAATCAATGAGTGTCGTTGTATCAAAATGAACCGATGCACATGCTGCGAAAGCATGCGAACACGGGAACTTGAATGTCTGGAACTCCCGCAATCGCATGTTCTTTTTTGCAAATCAACCACGTAGGTGTATTGTGTTATTCCTTGCAGCGGTTGGGAAAATTCCGTGACCTCAAACATGTGTTACCGACGAGAGAAGCACAGCGCACCCATCGAGTTTACATGCACAATGGGTGCTTGGATTTTGTCGGCGAGATCTGGATGAAATATGTGGCCACTTGCCTTCTAGTTCATTGCTTTTTTCCCGAGGGTTGCGAAAAGGGTTGCCAATCGGTAATACGTTGCTTTGACAACGGACGTGATAGGTAAATGGCGTGTTCCCTTAAGAGACAAATTGATCGCCTCAGCCAAGTTTGTTGTCATATGGCCGTATCGACGACCCCCGTCATAACATCGAAACCATTTCTCCTTCGAGATATCCATAAGATAGTTATACTTGTGTGGATTCCTTAATTGCAACTCCTCCGGCAGCTCTTCAACTTGATTAACCCGGTGTGCGTTGCCTGTTGAATAAGACATGCAATAGTTAATTGGTAATAATATGACAATGGTGGACGTAGAATAACAAAATGGAATGGTTGCATACCCATACGGAGAACCATTATACGTTCATCGTCGTTCTTGAACCTCTGATAGTAGTTTGCTGCTATATGCGGCAAACAGTACCGGTGATGTATATATGGGGGTTTCCATGAATCTCCCAAACGTTGAATTGCTCCCCAAGTCCCTGCACCTCTATCTGAAATAATAGCGATGCCATCTTCACGTGTACGTAAAACCCGACGCAGGACATACTTGCGGAGGTTGTAAAGGAAAAACTCCCAAGAAAGGATATTTTCCTTTTCAACAATCGCAAAAGCAACTGGATACATTTTCTATTGCCATCTCGGGCAACTGCAAATAGTAAGATCTGCGTGTACCTGCCATATAAAAATGTATCGTCGATCTGGAGCATAGGTTTGCAGTGACGGAAAGCCTTTACGCATTGGGGGAACGTCCAGAAAATGCGATGAACTTCGACCTCCCCTGGTACAACACGATCGTTGTAGTACTTCGGAACAGTTTCCAATTCCACAATTGTCCTTGGATTGTATTCCTGCATAACTTGAAGCCATGATTACAGATCGTTGTATGATAGCTCCCATTGCCCGTACAGTGTTTCGATGGCTCGATATCTTGCATACTATGTCTTATCGTATTTGACAGTGTACTTGTAAATGGATTTGATGACAGTTATACACACTGACACGAATACACGTGGGTTTGCTTTCACGAGTGGAAGGATTGCGTCAGAAAGCACGTGTACATCCAAGTTAGGATGGTCTTGGCTCAGGCTCCCAAGGGAGCATGTATGAGGCCCTGTATATCTCGTTATTTTCCACAGGTCATTCATCCTTTTCAATTGCGACACACGAACCCTCCATTTACATCCGGCGGACTTGTGAAGACACTCTGCAATATATTTCCTGGCCTCGGTCTTCGAAACAGTGGACGTAACTGAGCGCTCTATGTTGTAATGCTTGATGGCAGCCTCCGCGAGTTTTTTTTGTCCTGAAGACCATTCCAACATGTAGCTCAGTCGAACCCACATTTCATTGGTTGAAATGATCTAATTGTGGATATTCTGGGAATTCGGTATCGAAGAAGCCATCCATATCCACTGTTGTGAAGTGTGAAGGTGGCTCGTAGTACGTTGCGCAACTAATTGGTCCATGCAGATTAGTCGAACGAACATCAGCGTCCTCATCATCCTCAGAAGAGTTTTCTGTGCTCTCCTATGATTTGACCGGCTCGTCAATGTCAGATGGTTCAGGAGGAAATAGACCCATCTCGTCACCATCGGGCCCAACCTATGTACGCGGCTCTTCATCGGAAAGAGCCTCATCAAACTGGTAAAGTTTCGCTTCATCATTAACTTGTGCGTGAATAGGTTCTGAAGTCATAACTCGATCGACAGTAGCGGCGGTTGAATGTCTCCCCACGGATAACATATCATCTACATTTTGGTGACTTGGGATGTATGTTGAGTGGCGCCCGGTAGAGAAAGCATCGAACGGGTTAAAATCTTCATTGTACGTTGAAGACGTCGTGTATGGAATGTATATTGAGTGGCGCCCGGTAGAGAAATCATCGTTTCTTGGAACGTATGGATTGTATGACGACTCTTGGGTTGGTGGCAAGTTAAGGTCAAATTCGAACCTTGGAACGGAAGAATGTCGTTGCCGCGAAGACAAAGACGATGAAGCTTCATCATTGCTCGTATGTAGAAGGTTGAAGTCACGTCGTAAACTCGATGTCGGACTAATAGCATTTGGATTGAACTCGAGATTTGCTCGTAACCAATTTGGTACCACATTATGAGCGCCAACGTGAACTTCAGAAAATGTTACAAACAACTCAATGACCCATCCCATTGAGTACTGACGATGTGTATCTATCATCAATTCTACAAAACTGTCGTCTTCAACATCGAATATTGTGTAATACAGTGGATCTATCGATATTGGACATCGATACTTCAAAGACTGCAACTCCCTCCCTGAGCGATTGGGAACCTTCTTGGATATTGAGGTCCTAAGCGACTGGAACGTTGTTGATCGCCTCGGAATGTTGATCTTAACAGTATTTTCAGATTGAAATATGATCCCAATGTATGAATCAGGGACCATCTGACCATCGTAGTATACTATAGCCTCAATTCGCGATGTCATTTCTAAAAATCAATGAGCTTTGTGATTCTAAGTTTTGTTAGGATGCATCTAGAAATTCTATGCCCCCTCAATTATAAATAGAATTACGTGTGTTGAAGTAGCATACCAATAATTTAGAATTCTCATAGAATTGTGCAGGAATTCAGCACCATAATGTAATTGTCGGCCTAAAGCCTGGTAAAGCAATTCATCCGAAAAGTCAGAAATTATTTTGGAATTCGCGTTGTGTATAATGTGAATTCTATAGGATTCTTTGGAATTCACGTTCTACATAACGCACCATAATGTAATTTCTGACATTTCAGATGAATCTACGTTTTCTAAAACGCAAATATGATCTCTGCATGCCTACCACCACCAAAGATAAATAGGCTGCATTTCTGCCTTAGGCATCCCATCAAACTTATTACTTTCGTATCATCACGAAATTTCTACATTTCTGCCTTAGGCATCCCATCAAACTTATTACTTTCGTATCATCACGAAATTTATGCATTTCTGCCTTAGGCATCCCATCAAACTTCTTCCTTTCTGCACGCGAGTATGTCTCGATATTCAGCTACTGTATTTTTTCGTGGAACATATTTCTACACATCTTTTAGTGAAACGATCACAAGAAATGAATTATTTGAGTTGATCTCGAAACGGGTTAAAGAGTCGACGAGCGCAAAAATAGAGGCCTTGCGTGTCAAAGTACCAGTCAATGAGCCCGACCCCGAGGAGCATTTTTTTTGAAACAGCCCCGAGGAGCATTATATACTCACGCTATCAGATAAGAAAGATATGCGGAAGATGTTTCGAGCATACAAACGTGCTGGGGGAACAAACATCGAGCTTAGCGTGAAATTTGATGACGGGTCAAGTTCTTCAACAATTGCATTAGCTGGCCAAGACGAGAATGCGTTAGCTGGCGAAGATGAGAATGTGTTAGCTAGCCAAGACGAGAATGACGTGTTCTTACAAATTTATCGGAGACGGCAGGAGAAAGAACAAATAATTGAGGAATTAAACTTAACGTCTGACATAAGTACCGACTACGATTAGTAATGTAATTTTGATGAAGTTATGTAAGTTATTTATCTTGCGTACTTGTAATTTGTGAACTCAGTCCTTTCGATGTAGTTTTCAGAATTGTAAATTTTTAAATATGAAAGTATCAATTACTAATTTCGAATATATAGTACTTCAATTAAGAAAATATAAATTAACATTACTTAAAAAAACTAACATTAAAAAAACATAATAGTTTGCAGGAACTAATTTCGAAAAATATAGAAAAAAATATGACTACTGCCTATGTCCGCCGGTTCCACAATTTGGTGGATGTCAAGTTCGAGTGGGATTGTGTCGTCCACGTTGAACCGCAACTTGTTGCGAACCATCATCGATGTTGTCTCCAGCAGTACCACTCGGTCCGACAGGCCCACTAGAATAGAGCAACAACCGTGGAGGTGTTTGCTGAACGAACCCGACGCCCAAAATATCATAAGGCCTAGCATGAAACGGGTAGGGGACAAAAGTAGAGGGAACAATCATACTCGAAGATCCGCCGGTCATGCCAGAAAATGAACCGTACGCAGTCGGCATCGAAGATCCACCCATCATTCCCACAATAGGAGTGAAAAAGCCTTCCGTCGGACTCAGGGGTCGCGACTGAATCATCAACTGGTTGGGGCCTTGGGGGCGAATCGGATCGGTAGCATCAACTGCCCCCCGTGCTCTAGAGGATGAAGCATTTCTTCGATGTTGCGATCCACCTGCTCCCCTCATACGATGAGTCCGAGGGAGGTTGCGCTGCACAGGCTCCACGACAACTGCTTGTTCATCCGGAGTGAGGAGATACGGTTTCCCATTGCCAAAGTACCATGCAAAGTAGTC
This sequence comes from Hibiscus tridactylites, assembly GCA_958450335.1. NCBI lineage: Eukaryota > Viridiplantae > Streptophyta > Magnoliopsida > Malvales > Malvaceae > Hibiscus > Hibiscus tridactylites. The sequence goes on along the minus strand of OY288277.1, from coordinate 82,075,248 downwards.
ATTGGTCACCATATGCTCATCAAACATCTTGTACTCATTCAGTGCCTACCGCTGATGCCTCTCCTTCCACTGTGCAATGTATTGTACATGTTTCACCGACCAGTCCACCTACCACAAAACATCAACAAAATTATTATTTATAAATTGTAAAGTATAAATCGATAACTATTAAACCAAATTTAATTATTTTACCTCAAGTTTCCCTTGTCGGGTCATCCTATGTAATTCGTCGAAATTGGGAGGATCTAACGGAATAGTTTGAAGACGACTGAACTGGCGTTGGACGTGATCGACCGGATGCCACTCAACTATAGCGTACCAGATGAGAGGTACCACGGCCGTCCAAACGGACACCGTTTCAGGTGAAAAAATCGACAGACACTCGTTGATCTCCGAATCTGAATACGGAGTCCACAAAAACTGTAAATTAAATATAGAAATAATTAAAAATAAGTAAAGTAAACTATATTCATATTAAACTTAGTATAAAAATTAAAATATTGACCTCATTTGCAGATTTGTTGTCAATATATTGCCTAATAGAATGCATCATACTAGGAAGCCCAACATGACTTAAAGCATTGAACCACCTACATAACATTAAAATATAACTTTAATATTTTAAAAAATATATTAGGAAAAAACCAATTTATAAATAAAATTTAGTTAAGATTATGTTCCTTACCGCAAACATAGTGGATATGTATAGGCAATTGGCGCGGACAACTCAGGGCATAAAAATGACATTCTAAACCATGCCCAAGCCTGAAGCAGCAAAAGACATCCTCTGATGTCGTGTCTATCAGCACTCGCGGCCCTGCACAACTCCCTATATAGAAATGCAAGTACTGCCGAACCCCAACTTAATTTACCGGCATCTTCGAAATCCCACAAGTGCTGCAACCACAACATGTGAACTTTATTGCGAGTTTTGTCAGCCACCAATATTCCCCCAATGATCTGTAAGATATACGCCCGAGCATATGCCTACAATACGAAAAAATATTAAAATATAATAATTTTATAATTTCATTACTACTAACAAAAAATTAATTTTTTTACCTTCTTAACATCTTCATTGGCGTCATTCGGTAAATTAGAGAATTTCTCACGCAACCACCGTAGATACACACATCCGCCATGTACTTTGTTTGGTTGTTCCCCTAACAACTCCATACACAAGCCCTCACAATCGTCACTAGCGGAACCAGTGATAGCCTCCCCATCTACAGGCAGGCCAAGAATATGCGACACATCTTCTAATGTTATGGTCGCCTCACCACATGGTAAGTGAAAGGTATGTGTCTTTGGCCTTCACCTCTTCACAAGCGCGCTGATTAAATCAACGTCTAATTTCGCACCTCCTCCAACAATCCTCGACACATACCCAAATCCGGCTTGGGCTATGTAATCGGCTAGACGAGGATCCGGTTTCGTCCTCATCCGAGTGATATAAACCTCCAATCGACGTTCTTCACCATTCTACAAATAATTAAAGACGCACACAAATTAATAATCACATATTTGAATGTCACAATTTTTTATAGTGTACAATAAAATACTTAACACATATTCGAATGTACACTATTTTTATGTCTAAAATTAAATACTGAAAAGGAGTCCAAATGTTCACTATTCTACAATTAAATACTAACGATATATTCGAATCAACATTATTTTTTATGTTTAAAATTAACTATTTTTAGTCTATAATTAAATACTAACGATATATTCGAATCAACATTATTTTTATGTCTAAAATTAACTATTTTTTAGTCTATAAGTAAATACCAAAGATATATTCCAATTTAACTAATTTTCTTAGTCTTAAAATAAAATCTAAAGATATATTCGAATTTTACTAATTTTTTACTCTAAAAATAAATACTATTTACATATTCAAATCATGCCGGCAACACTAAATTAAATTTACATATTCGAATTAAAGTAAAAAATAAAAAAACTTACATTATTTCGACGATAATTGCATGCGTGTCCTTCATCTAACCTCAGTAAACCCGCCATTATCGCACTCGTTTCGAATTTGCGTTCTAGTAAAATTTGGGAGAGAATTTTCAGGGGTGAAAATTCTCTCCCGATCTGTCTCAATTTATAGAGAAAACGCATCCTGGAGGGAGGGAATTCAAACCGAATTCGCGTCCTACAGAACGCGAATTCCGTATAATAACCCAAATTCGCGTTATGTAGAACGCGAATTCAGTTCCCCAACCGTCCGAATTTACTCCCAATTTACTTCGAGAAGTTGGGGTAAATATCGTTGAATTCGCATCACGCATGACGCAAATTTTGTTTTGACTGACATGGCACATGAATCCGCGTTCTGTGTAACGCGAATTTTGAATTCGCGTTTTCCAGGACGCGAATTTGTCCTACATGGCATAAAAGAGAGGTATTTTTCCGAATATCAAACTTTGAGGGGTACTTTTCCCATTAATTTCCCTAAAGAGAATATCCAAACCAATTAGCCACATAATACAAACATAGAAAGAATTTAAGATTTAAATTTAGTTTTAGGATAAAAAATATAATTAAAATTATATATATATATATATTAAAACTATCAGGTCAGGTTGGGTACCCGATTGCAAAAATATTTCGGCCCGATCAGATAAATTTTTATAAAAAAATATTCGAATTTTTAGAGTTCGGGTTGACGGATCCACAAGCCAGATCATCCAAATCAGGTATTTTTGAACACCCCTAGTTGCTATAATAAATTATTGATAACGTAAATTTTCATCAATCTATTAATACCGTTATCGATTAACGGTTAATATTGTTAATACTTTAAAGGCATCAATAAAAAATAAGGTTATGTTTTGGTACACGTGTAAAAAAATATTATACAACCTTCTTTAAAACATTAAATCTAAATTTATAAACCTAAATCTCTAACACATACGCTCTAAACTTTAGACCTAAACCCTAAAATAACATCTTAAACCATAAATTTTAAACCATACAACCTTAAACTAACACCATAAACCCTAAACTTAACAAATTTGTGTAAACCTTGTTTATCAAAGTTTTTTTTTTCAAATAGTATAATGTTGATTAGGGATGAGTATTAGATCGATTCGAGTAAAAAAATCGTGTTAGTTGAGTTGACGAGTCATATTTTATAACTCAAACGCCGTTTAAAGTTTTTTTCGAGTCGATTTTATGAAATTTGGGTCGAGTCAAGTCGAGTTGTTAAAGTTTATGTTCAAATTTAACTGAAATTATTTATAATGTTATGGTACTAATCGGTTATAATTTAAACGATTTTCTATAACCATATACGATATACATATATTTCTTTATATTTATTCATATGCGATATGTAATGACCCGGATTTCGAAATCCGGTGGTTAGTTTTTACTCGAAGCATGGGCTTCAGGTTTGAGTTGAGAATTGGGCCTTTGGAAACCTTGGTGGGCTTTTTATAATTGTTGGGCTTGAGTGTTTGATTTGGGGATGGGTTAAGAAGACAATGAGGGGTATTGAGGTAATTGCTTAATTATTTAAAGGGGAAAAGTGAGATTCTTTAATTCTCTGCAGAAAAAGCAAGAGTGTGAGCTCACTATGTCCCTTATCTTCAACCTCCATTCATTTTAATCACTTAACCCCATCTAAAAGAAAAAGATTAAATTTTTGGTGCTTAGATGTGTGAATCTAGAAGGGTTGCTAAAGGAAGTTTAGTCATCGTTTAATGATCTACCTATCAAGGTAAGAATCATTCTTTTGGAGGAGGTTAAAAAATAAGTGTTTGGTGGGGGGTTGGAGAGGAAGAATGAGAATGAAGAAATTTGACTTTATTTCTTATTGTAAAGATTCTTCCTTTTACATATCTTAAGTTTCAGCAATGTTGTAAATTGATTTACAATATTTTCTTGTAGTGAAAGAATTTGAAAATTTGTCCAAGGAACTTGAGAAGAAGAAGGTTTGAAGAGCTTGTCTTGAGGGCGTCTTTTTCAGCAAGGAATCAAGATTAATACACTACTAACTCCCATGTATTCCTGAAAATCATAAAGTTAGATTGCTTGTGCTTGGTTTAATATTTTGGTTGGTTGAGAGCTTTGAACCCTATTAATGGTGAAATTCGATTTTAAGGTTAAAATGATGTAAAAGTGATAGGAAATCACTTTAACCACCCTTCATAACTTGTAGGATTGTTTTGGGCGCTTAAACATAGAAGTTAAGGGACGTTGGGGGTGTTTCCCAAGCTCTAGAAATTGGGTTTTGGGCTCGCGTATCGATACCGAATAAACTAGTATCGGTACCCTTTGTTTTTATTGGCTAACTAAAGCAGAGTTTGAAGGGTGTATCGATACGTATAGGTGCGTATCGGTACCCTCTGTTCCACCCAAATTTCAGTAGTGTTTTTAGTGTTGGTACGCTTGGGGGCATATCGGTACCTATGGAGTATCGATACACGGGGGCGTGTATCAGTACCGGATGTTGGTTAAACCATTGTCGTATACAAGCAGGGTATCAAATACGCATAAGTGAGTATCGGTACCCATGACAACTGTTGCGACTAAAAAAATTTCAAAAATACAAGTTCCTCGGATGTCGCTCGGACGAACCGGGTTTTTAGATGGTTTTTGAAAAATTAGTCGGATTTATAAAAAGTAGAGGAGTCGCCACCAGCCATTTAAAATGGTAGACCGGACACCGAAATAAAACCAGAGATTTAAAAGGGTTCGGGAGTCGGTTACACGTGAGGAAGGATTAGCACCCTCGACTTGCCCAAAATTGGTACCAAAACTTTACCGCTTAATTAATATTAATTTTAGCGAATTAAAGTGACGATTCATATCGAAATTTGGTTATACGATTGAGTGAATTTTAAAGGCCTTAATATTCGAGAAAGAACGTCCGAACCACCACCACTACGACTGGTACTGCCTCGTTCATTCCCGAATAAAAAGATGCTCGCATTGCATTTTATAAATTCAAGATGCAACTTATAAGTTCATGACCACGGGTATATCGAAAATAAATAAACAACGTACGAACCAATGTAGAAAAAAAACAACAAGTACATCATAAAAAGCACAAGTATATAAACAAGTAACGGTCTTGAGTAGACAAATAATTATATTACGTACGCAATAAGAATTACGTATATATTTCTCATCGACCATAAAAAAAATATACGCTACGATCATATCGAGTATGTTACATATTATATAAAAACATATATTATATTATAGTAAGGGTGAGACATTAAATAAATAATATATTTATTTTAGAAGGAAAGCAAGATCTGGAAAAGGGGCTGAAATGTGATTAGGACAGGCTCTAGGGACTTATAAGGGATTAGACCATAAAAACAAACTGGTAAATCACGAAAATAAGGACCAAAATCAAAGGACGCTGAAATTGGTGGGGATCGAAATGGCTATTAAGCCATAAGGAAATCTGATTTGAACCAAACAATGGCAAGATTAAAAACTTTCAAAAACATCGAGGGACCTTGTGCGTGATTTCAAAAAAGCGGAATGGCCTGAAAGATAATGCAAAAACGCGGGGGACTAAAGAAGAATTAAACCTTTTTAAAAACATTAAAACTTTATAAAAAAACCTTAAAAAACACATTATGCCCCTTTTTCCATTTTGAACTCAAACCGAAAAAAGCTCTTCTCCCCCTTGAACAGATCTGAAACCCTCGCCGGTCACTACAAATCCGGCGCCGGCGAGAACCAAAATGCTTTCCGAAACCCTGAAATAAACCCTCAAAACTCCCTTTTTCCCTTTTTCAAAAAAGAAAAGAAAAAAAAGACAGAAGCTAGTCCCTAAAAATTTTCCTTCGTTCGAACCCTAAGAAAGGAGTCACGTGGTAACTCCGGTGGCTCACCCGACGGCTTCCGAGACGAAAGCCAGAGGCTTGTTGCTGGCAACACCCAAAAATCAGAAGGGGAAAGCTCTTTCCGAAAGGTAAAAAAACGAACTTCTCTTATTTTTTTATTTTGACTATTGCATGCAATTGGAAAAAGAAACGAAAGCTACCTCAGAAGGCTTTTTCTTGTTATTGATTTCTCTGTAAATTTTTTCGATTCGAAAGACTCCCCCTTTTCTCCTCTCTAAAAAGCGAGATTACATTTGATTTCCGGTTTCTCTTTATACCGGATTTTGCTGAGTAACAAAAAAAATACATAAATACAAGCTCTGTTTCTGATTCTCTTGTCTAGTTGACATTTTTTTGATTTTGTTTTAATCGCATTTTGAGTATTCTGACTTGCTGCATTTCTCTATTGTTTGTTGGTTTTGGCCGAAATGGGGAGGGACATCGGCATGCACCGGGTCAGAAGCGTACAACTGCGGCAGAAGGGTCAGACGACGGGTCACGGGCGTGGCTCAGCACGCACGCGTGGGATCGCCAAGCGTCGCGCGTGATTCCCCTGGAAGATCTAAGTGCTGCGCGTGCATCATACTCGCGCGAACTAGTCATCCTGGCCTTTCAACGCTTTACGATCGGACGGCTGCGGTGCGGTAACAGAAGCGACCCTTCTAGGGTTTTTTGCTGACTCAATCTGGGTCGTTGGATCGGCTTCGCCAGATCTGATGGTTGTGGGAGTGCAGCGCTGGAGCAATCAGGATGACGCCTAGGGTTTTTCTTTGTGGAGTCGATCTCGACCGTCAGATCTAAGCAGATCTGACGGCTACGAATTAGGGCGACGGCTGCATAAGAAACAAATGTGATTAAGGTTTTTTGTGTAAAGGGCTGAACAGGCCATATGCATGTATATTACTTTTGGGCTTTAAATGAGTTGAGTTGTAATATATTGTTTAAAACTTTAGTGGACTTTTATTTATTATTAATCAAAGTGGGCTTTTATTTATTTGCTTATGTCCAATAGTAATATCTGATAATAAATATATTATAATAACAAAATAATAATAATAATACTAATAAAAAGATAATAACACAAGTAATAACCGAGAGCGATAAATAATATAAGAATAATAGTAGTAAATGAATAAAGAATAATAACAACAATAATTAAACAAGTTATACTATATGATGGTACTAATAAGACAAGACATACACACATATGTATATATATATTTTCTCTTTTTCTTTTTCTTTTTTCTTTTCTTTTTTAATTTTTTAATTTCATAATAGCCCAATATAAGCCTATTAACAACACAAACTTTAAGGGGTCTGATGTCCGGACAAAATTAGTGATTACAACAACGTATCGATACCCAAAAGTGGATATCGGTACTCGCCGAAAAATATGCTCGAAATTTATTATTTAAGTTCGAAAGACCTATAATTCGTGGGCTAGGGTCCAATGGGCCTCTAATATGGTAAAATGAATAGTAAAATTGAGAAACCAAGAATTTAACCACGTATACGATTATAATGAGTAATAACTTAATTAAAACCTTGGTGACTTGTTTTGTATAGTGCTATAAGGATCCTTGGTGGATCGAATAAATGTGGTGTGCCACGTAAGGGCATTGTTTGGTTGAGTACCTTGTTGGTGGAATTCAGATACCCAGTGAGAGTTAAAGTGTGTTGCAACACCATAGTTTAAGTTTTTCAAATGGAGGATCTCGGTGCTTTATGGACGCGGGCCTCATTTGAAGATGCTTGATGAAAGATCTCGAGCATGGGTGTAGGATACCGATGCTTTGTGGACGCGGGCCCCGCCCCACGAGTATACGATTCCGATGCTTTGTGGTCGCAGGCCTCACTCGGAGTGTACGATTCCAATGCTTTGTGGATGCGAGCCTCACTCATATAAATTTATTTTGTAGCTTAGGGTCTATGATTGAAAAGCCTTGTTCTCTTGATGTTATGTGTTTAGGAGACTAGAGGTAGCGCTAATGTTGTTATGTTATGCCATGATATCATTCTTTAGTTACATGCTCTTTTTTAAGATTTGCATGAAGCATGGTTGAGTGGAAGTGTATCTATTAAGCTTCGTTAGCTCAGCATTCGAAATTGTTGTTTCAGTTTGCAGGTTAGTAGGTTGGCGTGCGTGGTTGGAGCACCATCGGAGTAGGATCTCAGCATCGACTTGTTGTCTGAGTACAACACTTAGATTATTGAGCTATGTATTCGTAGGACCCTATGTTGTATTGTAACTCTTATTTTGAATTTTAATTTATGTGTCAGATGCTTTTAATTATGTATTTTAAATGGAGCTCCTATTTGACGTTTTAAATTGGTTTATTGACTTTAAAATACTCAAACTTGATGGATTTTACGAAAGAAATGTGTTAGGCTAATCTAGTTGCGAAATTTTATGATGTTGAGTTTGGGCTTGAAGTCCAATTTGTGACTTCCGGGTTGGAGATGTTACATGATATATATGTACCAAGAAGAGTTGAAAGTAGGGACAGATGCAAAACTTTATGTTAGGGGGACGAACCTATAAAATTCTAGGGGGTGAACTTATAAAATTGTAGAAGGGCGAAAATAGATTTTTTAATAGAAAATACATAGAAAATATCTAATTTTTTTTTAAATCTTATAGGAATTTCAAATTTTTAGGGGGCGACCGCCCCCTCTAGCCCCCCCCCCCCCCCCCCCCCCCCCCTCTCTCTCTCGATCTATCCCTGGTTGAAAGACTTGAATCTAAAAATTGTTCTACCAATTACTAAAACAATTGAGTTATTCAAGTTATTTGAGTCTCATTTTATAACTCAAATTTTATTTGATTTTTTTGAATCGAGTTTATAAATTATGATTCGAGTAAAGTCAAGTCACATCTTATCAAATAAAAAATAATAATTTTTTCGAGTCAAATCTTAGTCTTTGCTAATATCCATCGTTATGGTACTGAGTACGTGGGCATGGTGAAGGCAGATAGGGTCCTTGACCCCTTAAATTGTAAGTTTTCAACTTTGGTCCTTCAAAATCTAAAGTTATATTTTTAGTTATATAGTTAAAAAATGATAAAATTCCATTTAACCTCTCTAAAAATTATAGTATTTCAGTTTAGTTCTCTTAAAAGTTATATAATCATAAGCTAAAGTTATATAATCATAAGCTAACATAGTGATAAAATTATATTTTTAACGTTAATTCTGTTAGACCCAAGACATAAAATACACAAATATAATTGAGTAAAATAACAATTTACAGTAAAATAATTAATTGTAAATTGATTTAAAAAATAAGCAGAAATTTTACTTTACGCTGCACTTCTGGATAAATGCAAATCGAAAGCAATTTTTTTTTTTGTTTATGCATGTATAAACAATCTTCTTAAAATAAATCCATTATTTTCTAAGTGCTAGAGAATCGTTAGATGTCTATATCTCATGATACATAAACAAGCGTTTACTATAAGTAGCATAACTTTAGTGAATAATCAAATACAACTGAGTCTTCTTCTATCACCAAAATTAGACAAATTTGAGAGAGAAAGAACTAAGAAAAGCAAATTAGACGAATTTGGGAGAGAAAGAACTAAGAAAAGCTGGTGTGTTTCAAATGACAAATATTGCACCCTATTTGTAGTTAGGTATCGGCACGAGTCGGGTTGGATTTCTGGCCCACCTGAACTCGTCCAGAATGTATTTTTTTTTTAAAAAACTCGACCTAATTCGAAAATAAATACACTAAACCCTACCCCGACCTGACATATAAAAAAAATAATTTTAGGGATATGCTTGTAAAAAAATAATTTTAGGAGATTTAATCATAAAAAATATAATTTTAAGGAGTAAATTGTAAATGAAAATTTAATTTTAAGGACCTAGTTATAAAATATATATAAAAAATGGAGTTTTATTATAAATATGTCTGAAAATTTAGAAAAAATTACACAATTAATCTGGAGTCGGATCGGGTTAGATATTTTCCACCCTAAACTTAAACTCGACCCGATCCGACCCAATTTTACCTTTAATAAAAACCCAACCTAAATTTATTTTTTTAATTAAAAATTTGACCCGATTAGATCGGCTGGGGTGAAATACCCATTCCTATTTATAGTGGGAAAAAAGAGAGGAGAAAATTGATAAGATACCGACCGAAAGGTTTAGGAAGATTTAAGGTTCATAATGGGCAGTAAATGATTGCAAAAAATGAAGAGACACAGCTCAATTATGCCACATATTATAGAACATTATAAATTATTTTGTTGAGAGGAAAAAGTTACATTGATTAAAATTTCGATTCCACTAAAAACCAATCAGTCTGGACACTTCATATCGTCCTCGTCGTGCGACTTTTGGCATACAAATTTTCTAGCTAACATGTTGTTTCTAACTTATAAACATATTCCCATATACCACACATTTCCATTAATGTGAGATGATTGTTTTAAGCAACATTTTTACTCTACAACATTTGTAAGTAATTTACTTTGAGCATTAAATTTTCATTCATCGCTCAATTAATTTAAATATATTATATATTGTTTTAAAGGTTTTAGAGAGTAATATATAAATTAAATTTATTAATTAAATCTATAATTTCACCAATAAATAACGTGCTTCAAAATCACTAATTATTTATTATTTTTTCAACAAATTCTAATTTTATTTTATCTAACTTCGTATCCGTATCAAATGTTAGCATCAGTTAATGAAAATATATATCAAATAAGAACATCATTTGTGTGCAACAAAACAAGAAGACATCAACACGTTATTAACTCATGAAACACATTAGAATTTAGCTATCAGTTTCTGCAAGGACTTGTATTTATAGAGTTTGACAAGGCAGTATTATCAATTTAAACTTGGACTTGTAAAAAAAGGACAAAATCATAAATTCAGTCTAGTAGAAGGACTAAAATAACAGTTAAACCTGATTTAGATGGGTAAAAAATGGTTTACAACATTTAACCGACATAACTGTTAAAACCGGCATGTGATGGGAATTGGAACTACACGTGGGGGAGATTTGTCGTTTTAAAGTGGATAGGGGTTTGGGTCTGTTTGGATAGAGACACGTGACGTGATGGGAACAAACTCTTCGGTAAGCATGGTGGACAAATGCCATCAAACAGTCCCTCCATTGATATTTAATTAATAAACAAAGGAACCAGTCAGTCTAAAGAATCACAGTTTAATTTAGGATTAAAATAGGTTAAGTTTTGAAATTTGTTAATCAACTTAAAATTATAGCAAAAAATATAGTACTTTAGATTTTTTAAACAAGTTTCGAAACATGGCGTTTCTAACCTTAAATTAGTATAACACTCCCCACTTCTGTCTGTTTCTTACCTCAATCGTTTTCTAAGTGGTCTGAAATTTTCAGTTGAGTTCGTGCAAGAAAATTTAACCCTGTTATGTCTGGTTGGCAAAATTTCCCAAATCAACACGAAATGATCCTAAGGACCTAATCGATATAAGTTAAAATGATCTAAACTCAAGTGTCAAACTCGAAATAATCCAATCGACTGGAAAATGTCATTAGTTCATATGTACATATCCAAGAAAGAAACATAGCATATATAATGCAAAAGTATATTCACATTTTTACTCTGCCTTGTCGGTTTCGACGACCCTACTATCTGAGTTTTATCTGGTGGACTCGGTTATACCAAATCGAATGAAGTGTCATGTGGAAGAGATCGTACTTCTCGGGTTTAGCATGCCAGAGGAAATGCCGTTGAACCTTTCGGACACCGAGTTGCAGAGCGAGATACCTCTCTTGCGGTATCCACGTAAGTATGTCTTTCAGGTTTGGAATGTCTTTCTCCGCAAGTATTAATGAGAATGCTCCCCAATCCAGAACTTCGAAAAATGGGGGCACAAAATTGTCGGAGATAATAACGGGAACACACTCGTAAAAGATGGATTCGACGACTCGTGGACTGTTGACCTCGTAGCCTTTGGGGCAGATACAGTACTTGCTGCTCTTCATGTGCTGGATATAAGTCATTTTACTTGCAACACCAGGAGGCATTGGACCGAGGATTTTCATATCGGGGTCTTTGTCTTTCCAGTGTTTCAATAAGATCGGACGCAGATACCCATGAATGCTTCCGGCATAGAAGGCAAGAATATGCCTCTGAGAAGGTGGTTTTCCTCCGAGATCTCTAAGAGGATTTCTTGCGGACCGGACATATGTTTCTGGAAGAGAAACATCCCTCCCGATTTTGAAACCTACAGTGACATCTGCATTGCAGAGTGCTTTGATGCAATGCTCCATATGGTGCCTTGTTTCGTATGGAGCCTATAAAAATTCAGTTATCATGTTTCAATGACAACAGTATGCTCCACGGAAGTTATAGGATAAAACCGAGAAACTAAAACAATGCTTGAAATGAAGAACATACCCAATCGTGGCAAGCAACGAGGAAATGATCTGCTCCACCAGTTCGGTTAAAGTATGGATACTTCGCTGCAATGGTTTCTGTGTACTCCTTCATAAACTGGCGTAGGTTAGTCCGGTTATGAGAATTCCGTACATAAAGGGTGTATTCCAGCATTCGAGAACTAAAAGGCATATAAAACAGATGCGCCCTTCGAGGGTCCTTCACAACGAAACGCTTATTCCCTTGCATCAATTTCATAAACCATCCCTCCGAGGCATATAATCCCTTAAGTATCGGTAGATGAAAGATGGGTTTTTTCCCATCTTTATAGACGTAAACTCGGAGTGTGCGCTCCATGAGTTCATAGCTCCTGCAACATGCAAAAGCATCATTCGATATCGAAACAGTTATATCAAAGTCCGTAAAGCAGTACATAAAGAGACAAATGCAGAAGCAGTAGGAGACTTAGGTCCGCGGTTTAACAAAAATAGTAAAACCAGAGTCCCGAGATTGACACTTTTGCTTTAACAATTTATGTGTCCGGTCTTCAAACTTTCTATAAACGCGGAAGGGTTTTTAAGACAGCTTACTAGCCAGAATCATTAATCTTTCCTCAAAAACATCAATAAAAGACACCGGTGGTTTTATTCATCCGAGATGGATATCGTAAATTACTCCAATATACTATCTTTCATTCCAGAAAAAAATGAAAATCGTTGGCTGATATATCAATAATAGATGCAGAATTTCCGAGCAATGTCATAAAAGGAAACAACCAGTAAGCATAATATTTAACCATTCACTGAAATATCAAGAGTTATGCTTAAAGTAGGCTTACCTTTTAAAAGATGAAACATTCCTAAAAAGAGGAGAGTAAAGATCTTGATCGTTCACTATGACAGGAGCATTCTCGATCTGCGATCTTGCGGAAGAGATTTCTTGGTCACGTACAGAAGAACGACGAGGTCTCTGCGATCACACAATAGTTTTCTTTTCTTATTTCACATTCAATATATAAAGCAGTAAGCATAATATTTAACCATTCACTGAAATATAGATTACCGCCGCACGTGATGACCTACGGTGTCTTAGTAATATGCGGTTCATCTCAGCTATTGTAGTCACCGATTTTGGTGGCATTTCACATCTCATCTTTTTCTTCCCTGGTTTAGCAATCATCGAAGAATTATTTTCTGATGCAGCATGATCCCTTTGCAGGGACGTGGATCGAAAAGATGAGCCAGCATTTGATGTCTGGTTCGCCATTGAAGACGCTACATGTGAGGCCAACGCAGGAGAACGTGAAGTTGTACTTACAGCCCCATGTTCTTTAGCCACCTCACCCGTCTTATCCTCCCAAAGTTTTCCGGTGGACACTTCCTGACCGTGTTTCGCGACCTGCTCTATCTTAAAACCATTTCCATCTCCATTTGTCAACTCTGTTGTCGATGAAGATAATGTATGTGACATAGTATTTACATAATCATCTTGATCTCGAATGAGATCCTCCAACACAGCGATTTCATTTAGATCTTCGCCGTTCTCAGATTCATCACCATCGTCATCAACAACATTCCTATCAACAGCAATTCTATCCGCACCCTCTGATGCAAAACCGTTCTCGATTTCCCTATGATCTTCCATTATACGACCACCATTCCCAACATCACCGCCGACATTCAAATTCGAACTATTACCATCCTTCAGCACCGCATTATTAAACACAACAACATCCCTAGTACTCATATCAGATGAGTTTATGGTAAGTGGATTACGGACCATAGCCGATTTCGCAGTCGATTTTACTCGAATTATAGGATTCCCATAACCCTCTATTGAATCCTCATGACCAGGCAATAAAGACCTAAGAGCATTCCCATATGGAAGCAAAAAGGACTGAAACAGCAAATGTGTAATAGCAACTAACATAACTAAAAAAACCCATCTTTTATATTCACTACGAAATAGATTTCTAAACCCATTAACTAACTCCATAACCGAAATAAGCATCAACAAGCTAAAACCCAGATATGTTTTACACAATAGATTTGATTTAATACAGTTGAAAACACAAGCATCGATTAATTAACTGCAAAAAAAAGACGAGAAATTTAGGACAAGAAAAACAGCAAACCTCAAGATCCTCAGGAGTTTTGTCGGTGAGAAAAAAATCGTGTGAGGTTTGACTCACTGATGAAGAGTGAGAAGAAAACGAAAATGAAATCAGAGCAAATTTATCTTTTTTGCTAAAAGGGTAAAATACACCTACAGTCACCTAACGTTTAGGTCTCTTACATTCTGGTCACTAAAAATGAAAAAACAAGAAAAACTTTTGTTTCAATTAGGGGTGACCGTTCAATCGAGTCGAGTAGAGTCGAGTCAAAAAATTTTGAGTTATTCGAGTTGACGCGTCATATTTTACGACTCAAATTTTATTTGAAATTTTTTCTATTCGAGTCGAGTTTAAGTTGAGTCGAGTTTTCGAGTTCCTATACACAGTTAGATGTAATTATTTATCATGTTATAGTACACTTTGATTCTAATTTAAATGACTTTCTCTAATCATATAAGATATGCATATATATATTTCATCATATTTTTTTATATGTGGCATATATATATATATATAAAGAAAAATTGAGGAACTTGACTCGAATTTAAAAATCAATCCACTAATTATTAAAAATTTCTAGTTATTCAAGTTTTCATTTTACAACTCAAGTTTTATTTGAATTTTTTTTTAATTTAAATCGAGTTTATATAATTTCGAGTCGAGTCAAAACAAATTAAGTCAAAAATTTTAATTTTTTAAATCGAGTCGAATTTTCCTCACGACTAATTTCAATCATTCAGCTGTCAGTTTGCTACTCCATGTCCATGTATCGTTTCCCCAGGGATAGCTTGTATTTTCATTCCTTAGAAATGGAATATTTTTATTTAAATTATTATTGTTAAGGACAATTTTCATTTTGATCATTACACGTTAAGATGCCTGTTTAGGTCCGTATATCATTTTTCTCGATAAATAGGGTGATGTTTTTCATCACAAAATTTAAAAAAATGAGATGTTGACCCAGTGACCTTAAGCAGAATCACTCAACACACAATAGGGGGCGGAAGCTGTTAGGTAGGGTTGTAAAAACTAGTCAGGACCTGAAAACCTGTCTGAAATTTGTTCGAGTCAGAACTTGATTTGATCCGAAAATTCGATGATCCGAACTCGAACTGTAACTGATTGTTGTTGACCCGAACCCGAGTTGAACCTGTTACTGTAGCAACCGAACCCGATCTGCGTCCGACTGAAAACGACCCGAACCCGAATATGACCTGTTCATTTTGACCTGAAACCCGACCTGCATCCGACTGAAACGAACCCGAACCCGAGACCGACCTGGCAAAATACCTGATATTATCCGACTGAATCGATCCGATATCCGATTTTACCCGACCTGTTTTGAACCCGACATGTTTTGAACTTGAACTGTTGTTGACCTGAACTAATGTAGACCTGGCTAAAAATGTTAAATAATTTAAAGTGTAAAATGTTCATTATAAACTTAATAATTTTTTAGTAGATTATGTTAATTTCATT
Source organism: Hibiscus tridactylites (assembly GCA_958450335.1). Lineage (NCBI taxonomy): Eukaryota > Viridiplantae > Streptophyta > Magnoliopsida > Malvales > Malvaceae > Hibiscus > Hibiscus tridactylites. The sequence goes on along the minus strand of OY288277.1, from coordinate 82,059,419 downwards.
ACTTAGAAAAATTTTATCTTCTATTATACTTAGAAATTTGTCTTAATATGTAACTACATTATGTATAATAAAATTATATACTTAGAAATTTGTTTAAGTATAAAAATATATAATATGTATAATAAAATTATATACTTAAAAGATTTGTCATAATTTTTACTAAGTATATAATATATTAGTAATATATAGGTAATATAATATATTAAACTTATTATGCTTTATTATATAATATATATTATGTTAACTTTATTATGTTCATAAAATTAAAATAAATACAAAATATAAGTTAGTATTATGTTTAACATAAAGTTAATGTTATTATACTTATATAACATGCGAAACAATTGTCTTTCAATTATATAATCTATTTTAGATGGACCCTAAAACCTATAATGTATAAATAATATATATATATATATATATAAATATAAATAAATAAATATATATATATATATATATAAACTTATAAGTTATAAGTTATATAATGTATTTATAATATAATAATTAATAATAAATAATAATTAGTAATAGTTTGGGCCTTGGGTCTTTGGGCTCATATCCCACCACCCATTTATTTGAGATGGGCCCCTAAAACCTATAATGTATAAATATAATATATATATTTATATAAACTTATAAGTTATATAATGTATTTATAATATAATAATTAATAATAAATAATAATTAGTAATAGTTTGGGCCTTGGGCCTTTGGGCTCATATCCCACCACCCATTTATTTGAGATGGGCCCCTAAAACCTATAATGTATATATATATGTATATACATATATAAATATATATATATATAAACTTATAACTTATAATTTTATATAATGTATTTATAATATAATAATTAATATAAAAATAATTAGTAACAGTTTGACCCTTGGGCCTTTGGGCTCATATCCCACCACCCATTTATTTGAGATGGGCCCTTAAAACCTATAATGTATAAATATAATATATATATATATATATATATATAAATTTATAACTTATAAGTTATATAATGTATTTATAATATAATAATTAATAATAATTAGTAATAGTTTGGGCCTTGGGCCTTTGAGCTCATATCCCACCACCCATTTATTTGAGATGACCCTTAAAACCTATAATGTATAAATAATATATATATATATATATATATTATATTATATATATAAACTTATAACTTATAATTTATATAATGTATTTATAATATAATAATTAATAATAAATAATTATTAGTAATAGTTTGGGCCTTGGGCCTTTGGGCTCATATCCCACCACCCATTTATTTGAGATGAGCCCCTAAAACCTATAATGTATATATATATATATATATATATATATATATAAACTTATAACTTATAATTTATATAATGTATTTATAATATAATAATTAATAACAAATAATAATTAGTAATAGTTTGGGCCTTGGGCCTTTGGGCCATATCCCACCACCCATTTATTTGAGATGAGCCCTTAAAACCTATAATGTATAAATATACTATATATATATATATATATATATATATATATATAAACTTATAACTTATAAGTTATAAGTTATATAATGTATTTCTAATATAATAATTAATAATAAATAATAATTAGTAATAGTTTGGGCCTTGGGCCTTTGGGCTCATATCCCACCACCCATTTATTTGAGATGGGCCCCTAAAACCTATAATGTATAAATATAATATATATTATATATATATATATATATATAAACTTATAACTTATAATTTATATAAAGTATTTATAATATAATAATCAAAAATAAATAATAATTAGTAATAGTTTGGGCGTTGGGCTTTTGGGCTCATATCCCACCACCCATTTATTTTAGATGGGTCCCTAAAACCTATAATGTATAAATATAATATATATATATATATATATATATTATATATAAACTTATAACTTATAATTTATATAATGTATTTATAATATAATAATTAAAAATAAATAATAATTAGTAATAGTTTGAGCCTTGGGCCTTTGGGCTCATATCCCACCACTCATTTATTTTAGATGGCCCTAAAACCTATAATGTATAAATATAATATATATATATATATATATATATATATATATATATATATAAACTTATTGTTGCGACTAAATTTTTTAAAATACCGATGTCACTAAGAAGAACCAGGTTTTTAGATGGTTTTCGAAAAATTAGTTGGATTTGTAAAAAATAGAGGAGTCGCCACCGTCCATTTAAAATGGTAGACCGAACACCGAAATAAAAACCAAAGATTTAAAAGGGTTCGGGAGTCGGTTACACGCGGGGAAGGATGAGCACCCCCGTCGTGCCCGAAAATCGGTACCAAAAACATTACCGTTTAATTAATATTAAATTTTGCGAATTAAAGTGACGATTGTATCGAAATTTGGTTATACGGGTGAGTAAATTTTAAAAAGTCTTAATATTCGAGAAGGAACGTCCGAACCACCACCACTACGACTGGTACTGGCCTTGTTCGTTCCCGAATGAAAAGACGCTCGCATTGCAATTTATAAATCGAGATGCAACCTATCATGACGTATTGGAAACAAATAATTAAGACGAGGGACAAATATGAACAAGTTCACGAAAAGAGCATGGAATAAATAAAGCAAGTGTCTAAACATGATAATTAAATGCATGAGCAAATATGGACACGAACAAATGGAAATAGCGCTAATCAAACATTCGATAAGCAACAATCTAAACACGATAAGCATGCGTATGAAAACAAGCACAAACAATATGGCAAGAACATATATTAAAAAGGGCAAAAATGCATGAGTAACAACATATAATATAACCAAAATAAAAAATGCAAAGCAAACAAAAGTAATCTGCCAGGGGCTAAAATTGCGATAAACCCATTCAAAACACTAATTAAAAGATGGAATAAGGACTTAATTAAAATGACGCGAGAAACCACAGGGACCAAAATTGAAGCTCGCTGAAAGTAGTAGGGGTCGAAACGGTTATTAAGCCCTTTGAAATCGACCAAACGGAAACCGAGGACTAAATTGAAAACGCTCTAAAACATCCGTGACTAGAGGTGTAACTTCAAGAGGCGGAAGCCCCTGAGGAGATATTTTCAAAACACGGAATGGCTTAAAAGGCAAATTGACCATTTTTAAAACATTAAGGGATTATAAAACGTTTTCTAAAAACAACCTCAGCTCCTTTTTGATCCATTTCGGGTAAAGTTTAAAACCCTTCCTCTCTTCCTATCCGTCCCGACGAACCCAAAATGGCCGGTTATCGCCAATCGGTAACGGCGAGCAATTGCCCTAAACTCTCCCCTCGAAAACGGAACCAGTATTGAAACGAAACCCTAAAAAGAAGAGAAAAAAAACAAAACCGAAGCCCCTTTTTTTCCTTTGAAACCCGAATCGGAACCCTAGAAAGGAAACCTCTCCGTTGAAGTTCCGATGGCTCACCTCGACGACCTTCCAGATGGAAGCCGAGGGCTTGTTGCCGGAACAACTCGAAGCCAGAGAGAACGAGGCTCTCGTAAGGTAAAAAAAAGACGAACCCCTCTTCTATTTTTTGTTTTGATTTTTGCATGCAAAATATGAAACTGAAAAGAGGATACCTCTGAATGTTTTTTTTTTGTATTTCCTTTTCGAAATCCCGAATGGGTTTACAATGTCTCTGTTGATTTTCGTGCTCATTGGTTTCTCTCTATTGCTCCGTTTTTTGTTTGCTCGATACTTTCTCTGTTTTTTTTCGATGCTCTTCTTTTTTTTTCTGATTGCTCTCTCGGTTTTATCCTATATCGATGCTCAATGTTATCTCCCTAACAGATTGCATGTGCCCTTGTTTTTTGCTTCGATTAATTGCCCCTGCTTTGTCTTTTGTTTTTTGCTGTTTCGAGTAATCTGATGCCCTGCGTTGTTTTCTGTTGAATGTCGGTCGTTCCGAAATGGGAGGGGCACCGGCGTGGTCGCGGCAGACGCATGCTCGTGGCAGGCGAAAAGTCAGAGGGCTCAGGCGCGTGGGCGCGTTGGGAATCTGGAAGCTTCATCGTCCTTCATCTGGGACCGTTAGATCGACTTGGTCTGACGGTCGACGTTGTGCGGCGCTGGGAAAAGGGACGGGCTTGCTAGGGTTCCTTCGCTGGGATTCATCTGGATCGTCAGATCTCAGCCGATTTGACGGCTGTGGGGAAGGGCGGTGTGAGAGGCTTGAAGAGTATTCTAGGGTTTCTCCATACCCGTGCTTCATCTGGACCGTTGATCTCGTACCAGATCCAATGGCTAGGGCTTGTGACGGCTGCATCACAAAGTATAGGATTAGGGTTAGCTTAGGGTTTTTTGTCATTGGGCTTGCTGGGCTTATTGTATTATTTTGGGCTTGTATTTTAAATGGACTGTTTATGGATCATATTATTATTTTGGACTCTCATTATTAATCAAAGTGGATTTTTATTTATTATGTCCAATTTTATTATGATTATAATAGTAATATCTGATAATAATAATAATAATAATAAGTATGATAATAATAATAATAATAGTAATAATACCTACTAGCAAACAACAAAAATAATATGAATAATAATATCATAATGATAATGGCAGATATCGGTGCCAAATATATACATGCAAACAACATGCGTATATATATATATATATAACAATAATACATAGTATGGTAACAGTATGTATTATACTAATAACTAATATGATGATAATAAGTCATGACACACACACATATACATATTTCTCTTTTTTCTTTTTTTTCTTTTTAACTTTTTTTTACCCAATATAAGCCCATTAACAACTCAAACTTAAAGGGGTCCGAGGTCCGGACAAAATTAGTGATTACAGCTGCCCCTCTTTGCTTATACTTGTGGAACAAGAATAAAGCAAAGACCACAAGCACTAATTTTGTCCTACTTCCCTGTTGGACGTTCCGTTTCCCGAAGCAGCCACGTGAATCCAAGCAACTCCTTTTCCCAATGCCTTCTGATCATGAGTTCTCCCTCCGGATGCCCCAAACAGGTAGACAGAGAGTTTCTTTTTTTTTTGCAGATTTCCATTCTCCAAGTGCCCGAACGGATAGGCGGGTTCTATTCTCCAAATGCCCGAATAGATGAGCATATTCCAAATATCTTTGTCTTCTCTTTTCCGTAAGAACAAGCTAGTCATCCAAACAACTTTGCCTTCCCTTCGCGGTCTAAAAGCAAGTTGTCCATTTCGCGGTCAAAAGGCAAGCTGAAACTCCAAATACTTTTACCTCCTCTTCGCGGCCGAGAGGCGAACTTGGGCGTCCAAGTGGATTTGCTTTCCCTTCTCGGTCGTAAAGCAAACTGGTCATAACTATATCTGTCCAACTTCCCTATTGGACGATTTACTCTCCTGGAGCTGCAACGCGCTACACTGAGTAATTTTCTCTCTGAAGCTTTAAGAATATGAGTTCTCTCTCTATAGAACTCATTTCCTTGGCATATTCTTCGAGTGGTAGTTCTTTCTATACGGGACTCCCCTCTTCTCATATTTGAAGTCAAGGATCTACTAGTCCTCTCTCTCTATAAGACCCTCTGCTTTCGAGATCTTGAAGCCTTGAAATTTTGAGTTCTTTTCCTCATAGAACTCTTCTTCCTTGGCGTACTCTTCGAGTAGCAGTTCTTTCTCTACAGAACTAGTAGTTCCTTCTCTATAGAACTCCTTTCTTCGTATACCTGAAATCAAAGATCTCCAAGTCCTCTCTCTGTAGGACCCTCCACTTTCGAGATCTTGAAGCCTTAGGATTCTGAGTTCTTTCTCCACAGAACTCCTCTTCCTTAGCGTACTCTTCTAGTAGTAGTTCTTTCTCTATTGAACTCCTCTCTGAAATCAAGGATCTACAAGCCCCCTCTCTGTAGGACCCTCCGCTTTCGAGATCTTGAAGCCTTAGGGTTCTGAGTTCTTTCTCCACAGAACTCATCTTCCTTAGCGTACTCTTCGTGTAGTAGTTCCTTCTCTATTGAACTCCTCTCTGAAATCAAGGATCTACAAGTCCCCTCTCCGTAGGACCCTCCGTTTTCGAGATCCTGAAGTCATAAGTTCCCCCTATATAGAACCTTTTCGGATCCTTTCTCTATAGGATCCTTGATCTTGGAATCTTTCGGTAAGCTTGAAAGCTTTCACCTGACATCCTTGAGTGGAGATTATGAAAGGTTTCTCCTGAAATCCATGAGTAGCGAGTATCTGCCTCCTTTGCTCCAAAATATTTTCTAGGTTTTCGCTTCGTCGTTTACTCCTTCTTTTATGAAGGGCCCGACTCGATTTTCGGGTACCTGTGAAAAAAATGAAATACTATGATGTCATGAATTAGCATGCTCCTAACCTAGGAATGCCTAACTACTCGTGATGCATGACTGAGGTTTCCAAGTTATTTAAACATATTAATTTTGTTGACATCGTGTCCTTTTGTGCTGCCTCTCACGTTGATTGCACTTCCTCTCGGGTCTACTGGACCCTTGTCCTTCTTCTTCTCATCTTGATCCTCTTCTGGAATTGTCTGGCTTAAAGTGCCCACTCGAGTTTTCACTTTGAACCCTTCTTTCTCTCTCTCTCTCTTTTCTTTCTTCTATTTTTCCTTCTATTTTTTCTTTCTTTCTCTTCTTTTATTTTTATTGATTTTTGATTGCCCGAGTAGATAGGCAAATTTCCATTCTCCAAGTGCCTGAACGGATAGGCGGGTTCTATTCTCCAAATACCCGAATAGATGAGCAGATTTCCATTCTCCAAATGCTCGAACGGATAGGCGGGTTCTATTCTCCAAATGCCCGAATAGATGAGCAGATTTCCATTCTCCAAATACCCGAACGGATAGGCGGGTTCTATTCTCCAAATGCCCGAATAGATGAGCAGATTTCCATTCTCCAAATACCCGAATGGATAGGCGGGTTCTATTCTCCAAATGCCCGAATAGATGAGCAGATTTCCATTCTCCAAATGCCCGAACGGATAGGCGGGTTCTATTCTCCAAATGCCCGAATAGATGAGCAGATTTCCATTCTCCAAATGCCCGAACGGATAGGCGAGTTCTATTCTCCAAATGCCCGAATAGATGAGCATATTTCCATTCTCCAAATGCCCGAACGGATAGGCGGGTTCTATTCTCCAAATGTCCAAATAGATGAGCAGATTTCATACATCTTTGTCTCGAGCTTTGGGTATCTGTCTTCTTTGCTCTAAGATCCTTTGGCTTCGACTTCCTGTCTCCTTGGCCATGAGCTTTGAGTATCTGCCTCCTTTGCTCTGAAGTTCTCGAGCTTTGAGTTTCTGTCCCCTTTGCCCTGAGCTCTGATCTGAAGCGTTCCTCTTGAATTTCGCCTCATACCCAAAGTGTCTTTTGGGTTTTCACTACGTCTTCTCTTTTCTTTGTCCTCTTTCTTCTTCTTTTTCTCTTTTTGGGTACTCCTTTGAGTTTTCATCATGAAGTCCACTTCTACTTTTGACTTTTAAAATTTTTCACATCTTTAGGGTGTCCACGTGTCTTCTCATTTTCCATAGAGCCCTCTCTCTATTTGCCTTCACTCTTTAGGCTTACGTACCTTCTGACCGACCTCTGGTTAATGTCGGCTGCTTTAAATGGTGTCTTCTGCCAAAGGTACCACAACCTTTTGGCCCTCGTTTCTCTAAATTTTTGGTTGAAAGCGCCTCTTCTGAATTTCGTTCCTTTTCCCCAAAGTGCCTTTTGGGTTTTCGACTCGGCTTCTCTTCTTCTTCTTTTCTATCTTCCTCCTTTTCTTAGGCATGTCTTCGTCGCCTTATGTCGAGTTAATTTCAGATCATATTTACTACTTCATCTCGGTGCGTGCCCTCAACGCGGTGCATGCGATCCTTCTCGGGACATTCTCTAGCAAGATGTTTATGTTCCGAAGGTAACTTCTGTTCCCCGATTCTCAATGTCAAAATTTCTACCCTTAGGTTCTATTCCAACACTTCTTAGCGAAGGTGGACTTCGTAGCTCAACATTTCACCGAAGACAGTCTTGATATTTCAACTGGAGGTATTAGTAATATTTGAACCTCCGAGGGTGCCCCTCCGGGTACTGATGGCTTTACCTCGAGCCACGATTAGTCCGCTTGTTCATTCCCATGTAGAAGACTTATGCAAGTGATTGGGTAAAAATAATTTTATTATGAAAATATACATTTGAAGAATCATGTCAAGTGAAAAATCAAGTTTGGGGTCTTTGAAAAAAATGGTCGACCTGAGTGACATTTTCCGAATGTTGCAGAGATGCACATATGAAATCTTTTCTGGGCTATTAGGCTTCCGAGAGGAGCGACTCCCATACCTAATTTCTACCCAATTTAAAGGTGGTTCTCTTTAACTCACTAACTCACCTTGCCCCATCCTTCCCTCTTTTTTGATCTCAATCAGGCATTAGAAGTGTGGCAATCATTGAAGAAAGGTTAACCCCGATAGGCGGGATGTGATCTGAAGACAAAATTATCCGTCTGTGTACGGTCCAAGTGGTCTTTTATGGCTTGTAATGCAGGCTAAGGCTCATGGCTATGAAAGAAAGGGTAAATAGGCTCAAACAAGTGTTTAAGGGTGGTGAAACCAAGGATCCATTCTTCCAATCTGAAGTCTCAATTATGCTCCGATGAGATGCTATTTCCTCTCTTACTTCTTTGGATCGCTCTACACTGCCCCTTCTTGTTGGGGTTTTCACCCTAGAGTTCATTTCCTTTTATCAAGCGTAGTTTCGGATCAAGTTGCGCCTTTGTATTGTACTGGTGTAGGCTATTGATCAAAGGTGAACAATCTTTCGAGGCTCATCTAAGCAGAGATTTATTTGGATATGGAATCCTCTTGCCTCTTTTCTTTATCCACTTCTCTCTCTTTTCAAAATTGCACTTTCTACTTTAGTGCCTTTGCTTTTGATTTCTTCAACTTTTATGTCGGTAACTTTTGACTTGATTTGGGTAGCTCTTTGAGAACCGACTTTTCTTTCGCTGTTTCCTTTTGATGTTTTTTGTTGCTCAAACTGAAAGTATATCCAATGAATATGTTCTTTTTTAATGCCCCTTAGTTCACAAGACATCATTCTCATAGCATAATCAGGGTCCACTGTCATTTACTTGTCCATAGACTTCTATCCTTTTCTGCCCCCAGTGTAGGGGTGATCCTTGGTTTGGGTTCAATCAGAAGAAAAAAGTTTGATAGGCTCAAACGGGGACAACAATGGGTATTTTTTATTTTCTTTCTGTGTGAATGGAATTGAAGGAATGCCAAATGTCCTCTCATACACTGATATCAAAATTGGTCTTCAGGTGGTAGAAGTTTTAAGGTTATCACTCATTCAAGAACCTTAGACAACAATGCCCGAGAGGAAAATTCACTCAATGGGAGTGGCCCATTATTCCTAAACACTCGTTGTCACCCCTCTCTTGGCCTGAGTAGAACAGATGGTGCTTCCATTCGTATCATTCCCACAACATTTGTTTTTTTTTCTTTTCAAAGTATTAAGGTCATTTTTGTAAAAATATATACATGTATGTTTTTAATAGAAAAACAATAAGGTTGTAACCATAAATAATAAATGAAATGTCTAAAAGAAATTAAGGAATATAAAATGCTCACAAAAGTCTCCTTCTTTGAAAATAAAACAAACGGACATCACAAAAGCCCTTACAAGAGACGCTAGCTATCATGTGCCCACAATACAAAGTTAAACATGCACATTAAAGAGGAAAAGATATGAGAACAAAAGGTAGGATGTAACAGAAATTCCCCACCACCACGATACCGGACCCGACTTTTCGCGCTCGACCTTCCTACTTAAACTTAGGTTTTCCATTCTCGAAGGAAAGCACTCTATTCTCAACAAGCCCATAGATCATGCACTTTAGAAACGCACACTCTTCCGTTGTGTGGCTGAAATCTCCGGAATGATATTCACACGGAACCCTGGCACCAAACACATTGGTATTAAAATAGGCGTACCGCTTCGGGGGTGGTGGCCTCAGGAGTTTGTTCTGAATCAGCAGAGGTAACAGCTCTGAATTGGTCATCCAGAAACACGCCTTCGTCTTCTTGTCAACCTCTCCTACAACGTGCTATTTAGCCTTCCTTTTTCCCTTTTCCTTAGATAAGGCTCACTTTCTTCAATTTTATCGGGGTCGATCGCTTTTGTTGGTTCTTTAGTATGATCAGGACAACCACTGATGTTCGTAGATTTCGTCGATGCCTGCGACTTTGCCTTATCCACCTCTTTCACCACATCAACTTGACCTCCTCCTAGCTTCACCTCATTATCTGCAGTTGGAAACCTGATTATTAAACCCGGACTTTTTGTCTCAAATTCCAACACCCCAAGGTTTAGGAGAACCTGGATTTTGCGCTTAAAATTTGTGCATTTCTCGATCGAATTCCCCCGAATTCCGGCGTGGTAATCACATTGCTCTTCTTTACGGAACCAACTAGGATACAGAGGTGACGGAGTTTTAACAAAGCAAGGTGCCACCACTCGAGCGTGCAGCAGCTTTGAATACAACTCTTGGTAAGTGAAAGGGCTGGGGGTGAACTGATCATTCCCTTTCTCAATCCCTTTCATCTTCTCTGAACCTCGAGGACTCCCGACCATAGATCGGGGTTGCGAAGTTGTAACACTCTTCGGGGCTTCTTGGTAGTCTTGTCGCCCTTGAGCTGATTCTTTCTTCGTTGGGGAAGACAAGCTTTTCCTAAGAGAATCTTCGATCTTATCTAACGCCAACTCAACGGGGAATTCTGAAGCAGTGCGGTTCACCTCATACTGGCTGACGATGGCCTGGTCCTCTTCAGACAAAGCTTCTTTCATCCCAGTGTCATGACCCACATTCTCACTACTCTCGGCCCGGGGGTTTCCCCTCACGCCGCTCCTTTCGGTCACCACAGCTATCATAGCCCTCAATTCACTGATTTGCCCCATCGTTTCATCTTGGGATGTCTTCACATACATGATCGTCTCCTTCTGATTTCTAACCAACTGCTCGTGAAGCTGTTCAAGCATGTCCACCCTTGCTACTAGGTCATTCATACTTCCAACGCTATACTGGCTGAAAACCGTTCCTCTGTCCATTTTCTCTCTCTTTTTCTCTGACATGAGTGTTTTCCCCCAATTAGTAATGATGAAATGCCTTAAGAAAGTTTCAATTATGGATGTATTATGGATTCGAATCAACATATGCATGCTCATGAGATGGGTGCATGGCTGACAATTTTAATGATGCTTTGAAATGATAGATGAAACAAATGCTACAAATGTATGCAAGTCAAAGGTGTTGGTCATATAGGTGATTCCTCTTAAGTTAACTTTCATTTGAACGTAAAGGAGGCTCATTGTTACAAGATAGTCATAGAAAAAGTCCTACGGGTACTCTTCTTGCCCCCCGAATCATGTTCAAGGAAATGAAAACTTCGGCAAAAATGCTGGGGCCGGATTTGCTTTCTTCTCTAGCAATTCAAGACCCTCTAAAACTGCTGGTATCAAGTCTCGGAAAACAAGCTATTTCCTCGAAGTTGAATCCATCTTTTGACCTAATCCATGCCCTTTCCGGTCGCCACGCTCTTTCCCGTTGCCTCTTTGCACTTGGTTGGGTAGTTCCGTGACTTTGGATGTTCGGAGTAGATCCAATCTTGCTTGACTTCCCCGGGATGGAGAAGGGTTGTGCTTTCTTCAATGGTAGGTCTTAGATCTTCCACTGTGAGTTCGCTCGGTAAGCTGTTCCCTTATCCTTTCTGATTCACCTTTAACCGATATCGGACTTGCTAATTGACAACATCTTCTTTTAGCAACCTCCCATCCACAATGATAGCCCTCGATTGGGTAAAACCACCTTGACTCAACACCTTTATGTCATGATATGCATGCGAGAATAAATGCAAAAAGATCACAAGAATAATCGTTAGTGTAGGATAAACATGATAAAAAGGCAAGCAGGAAAGCAAGCAACCCTATTTATCCCGTCTAATGAACCTAGGCTGTCCGCATTGCTCTAAAAGGGGTGGGCTTTCTAGTTCTCTAAATGCAATTTTGGTTCTAGGAGGTACTCGAACTGTCCTCGTTGTCCCCTTCTAAGGGTAGCAAGGCCCCCGGTCATCACCCATTATAGGCTCCTCTCAACCGAGTTCAATTCGAGGGGACCCTTTAGCTATATCTGCACGGAGAAACGATATTCCCACGAAGATATAGGGTATTCGAGCCCCGAAGGTACTTGCTAGGCCCATACGGAGGAACAATATCCCCACGAAAGCACTATCGTTTCCCCCCCACTTAAACGAACGGGTTTAAATGCCAATTTTAAACGCGTTTAAAATAAACTCGCACTTATAAACAAATATCGATCGACTCGGTCACTTTAATTCGCAACTTTTAATATTAATTAAGCGGTAAAGTTTTTTTTGGCTCGACTCTCTTTTTTGTTTTTGAAAACAAAAATTCGTCCCTAGCGGAGTCGCCATCTGTTGCGACTAAATTTTTTTAAAATACCGATGTCACTTAGAAGAACCAGGTTTTTAGATGGTTTTCGAAAAATTAGTCAGATTTGTAAAAAATAGAGGAGTCGCCACCGGTCATTTAAAATGGTAGACCGGACACCGAAATAAAACCAGAGATTTAAAAGGGTTTGGGAGTCGGTTACACGCGGGGAAGGATGAGCACCCCCGTCGTGCCCGAAAATTGGTACCAAAAACATTACCGCTTAATTAATATTAAATTTTGCGAATTAAAGTGACGATTGTATCGAAATTTGGTTATACGGGTGAGTAAATTTTAAAAAGTCTTAATATTCGAGAAGGAACGTCCGAACCACCACCACTACGACTGGTACTGGCCTCGTTCGTTCCCGAATGAAAAGACGCTCGCATTGCAATTTATAAATCGAGATGCAACCTATCATGACGTATTGGAAACAAATAATTAAGACGAGGGACAAATATGATCAAGTCCACGAAAAGAGCATGGAATAAATAAAGCAAGTGTCTAAACATGATAATTAAATGCATGAGCAAATATGGACACGAACAAATGGAAATAGCGCTAATCAAACATTCGATAAGCAACAATCTAAACACGATAAGCATGCATATGAAAACAAGCACAAACAATATGGCAAGAACATATATTAAAAAGGGCAAAAATGCATGAGTAACAACATATAATATAACCAAAATAAAAAATGCAAAGCAAACAAAAGCAAACTGCCAGGGGCCAAAATTGCGATAAACCCATTCAAAACACTAATTAAAAGACGGAATAAGGACTTAATTAAAATGACGCGAGAAACCACAGGGACCAAAATTGAAGCTCGCTGAAAGTAGTAGGGGTCGAAACGGTTATTAAGCCCTTTGAAATCGACCAAACGGAAACCGAGGACTAAATTGAAAACGCTCTAAAACATCCGTGACTAGAGGTGTAACTTCAAGAGGCGGAAGCCCCTGAGGAGATATTTTCAAAACACGGAATGGCTTAAAAGGCAAATTGACCATTTTTAAAACATAAAGGGATTATAAAACGTTTTCTAAAAACAACCTCAGCCCCTTTTTGATCCATTTCGGGTAAAGTTTAAAACCCTTCCTCTCTTCCTATCCGTCCTAACGAACCCAAAACGGTCGGTTACTGCCGATCGGTAACGGCGAGCAATTGCCATAAACTCTCCCCCCGAAAACGGAACCAGTATTGAAACGAAACCCTAAAAAGAAAAGAAAAAAACAAAACCGAAGCCCCTTTTTTCCTTTGAAACCTAAATCGGAACCCTAAAAAGGAAACCTCTCCGTTGAAGTTCCGATGGCTCACCCCGACGACCTTCCCGATGGAAGCCGATAGCTTGTTGCTAGAACAACTCGAAGCCAGAGAGAACGAGGCTCTCGTAAGGTAAAAAAAAAAGACGAACCCCTCTTCTATTTTTTGTTTCGATTTTTGCATGCAAAATATGAAACTGAAAAGAGGATACCTCTAAATGTTTTTTTTTTGTATTTCCTTTTCGAAATCTCAAATAGGTTTACAATGTCTCTGTTGATTTTCGTGCTCACAGGTTTCTCTCTATTGCTCTGTTTTTTTGTTTGCTCGATACTCTCTCTGTTTTTTTTTCGATGCTCTCCTTTTTTTCTGATTGCTCTCTCGGTTTTATCCTATATCGATGCTCAATGTTATCTCCCTAACAGATTGCATGTGCCCTTCTTTTTTGCTTCGATTAATTGCCCCTGCTTTGTCGTTTGTTTTTTTGCTGTTTCGAGTAATCTGATGCCCTGCGTTGTTTTTTGTTGAATGTCGGTCGTTCCGAAATGGGAGGGGAACCGGCATGGTCGCGGTGGACGCATGCTCGTGGCAGGCAAAAAGTCAGAGGGCTCAGGCGCGTGGGCGCGTTGGGAGATCTGGAAGTTTCATCGTCCTTCATCTGGGACCGTTAGATCGACTCGGTCTGACGGTCGACGTTGTGCGGCTCTGGGAAAAGGGACGGGCTTGCTAGGGTTCCTTCGCTGGGATTCATCTGGACCGTCAGATCTCAGCCGATCTGACGGCTGTGGGGAAGGGCGACGTGAGAGGCTTGAAGAGTTTGCTAGTGTTTCTCCATACCCGTGCTTCATATGGACCGTTGATCTCGTGCCAGATCCAACGGCCAAGGCATGTGGCGGCTGCATCACAAAGTATAGGATTAGGGTTAGCTTAGGGTTTTTTGTCATTGTGCTTGCTGGGCTTATTGTATTATTTTGGGCTTGTATTTTAAATGGACTGTTTATGGATCATATTATTATTTTGGACTCTCGTTATTAATCAAAGTGGGTGTTGCGTGTAAAAGAGTCTATCGCAATTGTAGTGCAAGTGTACACGACGCAAGTAGTAAAGTGATACGAAGTATCGGATATCGTCTCCACAGGGATTGGGCTAATGACTTCACCTTAGTTTACTGCACGAAAGTAAAGGGAATAGTTTAGAAAGTTGTCACGAGAATAATAAAGAAAAACGTAAATAAAAGAGTTGGAATATCAAGATAGAGAGAATGGGCTGGTATTGAATTGCTCAGTAGTGCAGGTATTGCAATGCTTAGGAAATCCAGTTCTGTCGTCGCGCCCGTCGCCGACAGCACCTATCGCGGCGGCTGTCCGTTGGCTGTCGCGGCAGCAAACACACCAACTCCGTACTTCAAGTTTGGAAAGAATCCATGATCTGCCTTGGCCTATCCCTAGGTCCAAGTATGTCGATGATCACGTCTTGATGATACCTCCCGACGTGAATCGAAGGATGAACACCGATGTGTATGAATTCTTCTTTAGCCACTTAACCTTGCCCTATCCCTAGGCACAAGATAGTTCAACTATAAACTAGAGAACTTGCTCTTATTTCTTTCGTATACTTAACTCTCCCAATGCTAAGTAAATGGATAACCTCACAATGCTCTCCCGATGCTCTTGCAAGATGTTAATAACCAAAATAAGAGAACTTGAAGTTTATTTTATTGAATTTGGAAAATCCTAAAACAAAACAACCCTTGCAACTACTTTGCAAATCAACCCGTGGCCCTAGGGGTTTTTTAGAACATGTCGACGGCGGGTAAACGGCGGAGGGGTTTTGGGATATCGGTTATGGGGTATGGAGTATTATCTCTCCTAGGTTAAAATCTATGCCCTTATATAAGCTTTGGGCTCAAGTATTCTAAGGTAACAAGGATTACAACTTTAATTAAAAGTAAGATTCTAATAAAGACTTAATCTCTAAGTATCCTACTTTTCAGCTGCCTCCTTGTTTCATGGGATTTCCTCTCCTTGAGCTTTGGCTTGACATATCTTTTGATCCGGGGCTTGGAAAAATATATGGCTTTCACACGACAGACGAGCATAATTTTCTCTATCTATCGAGGTCCACTTTGCTTTTCCTCTTTATAAGGCTGTTGTCACCTTGCTGTCACGGCAGATCCATGGCAGCATCGTCCTCATCGTCTGCTTGTCCAGTTCATCTTTTCTGCTTCTCTGCCCTGCGCCTGCCTTCTTCGTCAACTATGGCAGCAACCTGCAAAATACGCCATCTTTTAGTAGAATCCGTGCCTTTTATATATTTGTGATGTTTTGCTGTAAACTAACCTAAATGCAATGCAATGATGCTTGAATGCAGCAGAAATATGGGTTAAAAAGGGTGTAAATAATAGAACTTTTACACACTCAACACACCCCCAAACTCAAGTTTTTGCTTGCCCTCAAGCAATTAAAACCTAAAAGAAAAATGAAAATTTTTGTGTTGGCTTTAAAACAGTTAACTGTCCCTTACCCGTTGCTCATTCTCTGTGGCGGCAGCAACCTGTCGGAAAGATTAGGATCTGTCCGGAATCTCACTATAGTCCTCGTGCATTGTGTGCATACTTGTGAACAGTTATATGCTAAGACTCTCTTAGTTTCACTAGAATATTCAACTTTTTAACTCGAATTTTTATGCCAAAGTTTATTTTTGAAGACACATTTTCATGCTTCTTTTTCTTCTATCAAGCTAAGTTTTACTAGAGCCAGTTTTAGGCACCTCTAGTTAACTTCCTAGAGCCAGTTTCGGGCACCTCTAGGTAACTTCCTAGAGCCGGTTTCGGGCACCTCTAGGTTTTTGAGTTTCTTTTGCTAAACTTCTTTCCTAGAGCCAGTGTTAGGCACCTCTAGGGGCTATTCAAGTACTAAGCATCCTATTCTAGTTTGGCTAAAAGAAATCTAAGCAATATAACAGTCACAAAGGTGTTTAAGTTTTTTCAGAACTATAGAAAGGCTCTAAACTTCTCCTTAAACTGTTCTAAAGATGCTGCCACGACAGAGCTGTCATGACAGGTAAGTTTACTTCACAGTTTTTAAGCCAACAGTTTTTATTTTTGATTTTTTTAACTTAATTAAATAAAAGACACAACAATAATTTAAAGATGTACTAAGACTCCATTAAAATGGAGGGTTGCCACCCCCAAACTCGAGGGTTGCGTTGCCCTCAATGCAAATGATAGAAAAACAAAAATATGAAGGCAGGTACATCACAAAATAGAAATAAAGCAGGCAGCAATAAAAGGAAAATAAAAGACTTAAATTTTAATCGCTGTCTTCACTGTTGCTGCTGACACGGATTTGGCGGTGGCGTCTGGGCAGGTTACTCCACGACCTGGATGTCTGAGCTGCTGCCACTATCCCAAGTGCTGCTGGTGGTGGTGCTGGCCTTGGGCATTAGTTTTTTGTCTGCCACGTGTTTCTGCCTCTTGACAGGCGTGAACTCATTCTCCAAATTCGTCCGAATAGGAGGGTCTGCTTTGCTGTCAGCCCAGACAGAGGAAGGGGAGAAACCAGCTACATATGCATCGAGGTCGTCCGAGGGCTGTCGCTTCGTTCCTCTGGCGGAGGTGTCGACCGGAGGACTGCCAGCTGCTGTCGGGACAGGTGAAGGGGTGGAAGCGGCAGAGTGTGCATAGAGGGAGGCAGGTGGTGTAGGTGTCTAGGTGGTGGCGGCGGCAGGTTCAGGGGCAGGCTCCTCGGATGAATCTGCTGGGGAGGCAGCCGGATTGAAGGAGTTGATAGGTGTTGCGACTATCAGCTCCATGAGGCTGGTGATGTTGTTTTCTGTCCAGCCTCTGCCTTGGATCAGTTTGTCGGTGGTGGCCTCTGGGACAACAGCGCAGCGGCAAAGGGAAGTGATCGTGAACGGTAGGCAAAGGTGGGAGGCGGAGCGGAATGTGCAGTCCAAGATGCTTTCCCTCATATAGCGGCCCACGTTGATAGGCCGGTCGTTCATGATCGAATGAATGAGGGCGAGCCGCTGCTGGTTCACCGTCGTGTGATGGGAGGACGGCATGATACGCTTTTTGATGAAAGCGTTCCAGAGTTTGGCTTCTAGGAGTAGATGCCCCCTTTTTACAGAGTTGGGGTTCTTTTTGCTCGTGGTCCATGTTGTTCCTTCCTCTGTCACCTCCGCCATGACAGCACCGTAGGCGGCAGCATCGAGGGTGTCTAAAAATTTCTGATGGGCATCGTCGTTGGGACCAAAATATAGGTCATACATGTGGTTGATGCTGTCAGCTGTAAACGACACCTCTACCCCTCGAACGGTGACTGATGTTGCCGTTCTGCTGTCGATGGCAGCGTAAAACTCCCTTACCAACGTATCATTTAGTTCTGTGGGCTGTGCTGCGAACTGCTCCCATAGCAAAGTCCTTATCGCTTTCGCAATGAATGGTCGGAGCCCCATGTTGGCTGCCTTGCGGACATAGATGAATCCTCTTTCCTCCCATAATTCCTTGGTTGCGAAGGGCGACGCTGCTGCTGAAGAAGAGGCTGAGGCAGCACTGCGGTGGGTCTGTCTAGACGACATATTAGTTGCAAGGGTTGTGAAAATAAAGAAAAACAAAGAAAAACGAGAGGAGAAAGCAAGGAAGAATAAGAAGAAGTGAGGAAAATTAAAGGAGAACGGGGTTTTATAGCGGTCGAGTTGCTGCCCATTTAATGCTGTAACGGCAGGCGTGAATAACGGGGTGACTGTTGTGTTTTGGCGTGTCTGACGCGTCTGTTACGCGTCTGTCACACGCTTCTGCGTCTGCCGTGTCAGTCTGTTGACAGCCTGTCTTATCCGTGTCTGCGGCGGCAGCTGGAACGACAGGCTTCAATAAATGGGCTCTAATGGGCTGATGGATGGATGGTGGGCTTAGGTCACTCCTCCTTTTCTTCTTGACTCCTTTATTACCTAAAAACAGAAAATATAAAAAAACATTATTCGAATAAAAATAAACCTTATTACCTAATAAATAATAAATAATATAAATAAAAATAAAACTTAGGTTAAATTAGGGATGCCTTGTGGGGCATCTCCTAAGGTAACCACTTCCTGTATTCCTGGGGCTTCAGTCCCCTGATAATGCTTGAGGCGCTGTCCATTGACTTTGAATTGGTGCCCGTCTTTTAATGATCGTATAGTGATGGCACCATGGGGAAAAACTTGTACCACTTGAAACGGGCCAGACCATCTAGACTTTAGCTTTCCTGAGAAGAGTTTCAGTCTAGAATTAAACAACAACACAAGCTGCCCTGGGCAGAACTGTCGTGGCAGCAGTTTCCTGTCATGCCACTTCTTAGTCTTCTCCTTGTAAATTCTCGCATTGTCGTAGGCCATTGTCCGTAATTCTTCAATCTCGTTCAGATCTAATAGCCTTTTCTGGCCTGCCTTGTCCAAGTCCATGTTCACTGCCTTGATTGCCCAATATGCCTTGTGCTCTATCTCGACAGGCAAGTGACAGGTTTTCCCATAAATCAGTCGGTATGGAGACATGCCCAACGGAGTCTTAAAAGCTGTCCGATATGCCCATAATGCATCATTAAGGAGTAAAGACCAATCTTTCCTAGTTGGCTTAACCATCTTCTCAAGAATGTTCTTAACTTCCCTATTAGATATCTCAGCTTGTCCATTGGTCTGTGGGTGGTATGCTGTCGCGATCCTGTGCTTGACACCATATTTCTTCAAGGCGGCAGCAATTACCCTATTATCAAAATGTCTCCCTTCATCACTGATAATCGCCTTAGGGATGCCAAATCTAGAAAAAAATGTTTTTATGTAAAAACTTTTGGACCGTCTTGGCATCATTCTTTTGAGTGGCGATAGCTTCAACCCACTTGGAGACATAATCCACTGCTAGGAGGATGTATAAATTTCCACATGAAGATGGAAAGGGTCCCATAAAATCAATCCCCCAAACGTCGAAGATCTCGACTTCTAGAATGTTTTGCAGTGGCATCTCGTTTCTCCTCGAGATGTTACCTGTCCGCTGGCACCTGTCACAGTTCTTGTAGAAGTCCTGTGCATCTTTATACAATGTCGTCCAGTAGAACCCTGACTGCAGCACCTTGGCAGTAGTTTTGTTGCCTCCTAAGTGTCCTTCATATTGTGAAGCATGACAGTGATGGAGAATGTCTTCTTGCTCTTCTTGAGGTACACACCTCCGTATAACCTGATCTGCACACATTTTGAAAAGAAGAGGTTCGTCCCAATAATAATGCTTAACATCATTTTGGAACCTCTTCCTGGCTTGATAATTAAGATCAAAAGGGAGTATTCCGCTAACTATAAAATTAACGAAATCAGCATACCAGGGGAGTTCAGAAGACTTACCTGCCACCGTGGCTGTCGCGGCAGTGATTGCGGCAGCAAAGAGCTGCTCATCTGGGAAGGTCTCCAGTATGTGTGTCTCATCGATTGGTAGACTCTGTCCCTTCTCCAACCTTGACAAGTGGTCTGCCACCTGATTTTCTGTCCCTTTTTTGTCCTTGATCTCAAGGTCGAATTCTTGCAATAGCAGGATCCACCATATCAATCTAGGCTTTACATCCTTCTTCGCAAACAAATACTTAAGGGCAGAATGATCTGTGTGTACTATTACTTTCGTCCCAAGTATGTAAGAATGAAACTTGTCGATGGAGAACACCACAGCTAACAGCTCCTTTTCTGTGGTGGTGTAGTTTACTTGGGCGTCATTCAATGTCTTGTTGGCATAATATATGACATGAAACAGCTTATCTCTGCACTGCCCAAGTGCTGCCCCGACAACATAGTCACTAGCATCACACATAATCTCAAATGGCTGTGTCCAATCTGGTGGCTGTACTATGGGGGTTGTCACTAGTTTTTCCTTCAGAACCGTGAATGCTTCAGCACATTCTTCATTAAAGTCAAAGGGTCGGTTCTGCTCCAAAAGATGGCATAGGGGCTTGGTGATTTTTGAGAAATTTGCAATGAATCTCCGATAAAAACCAGCATGCCCTAAAAAACTTCTAATGCCCTTGACTGAGGTCGGCGGCGGCAGCTTCTCGATCACTTCTATCTTAGCCCTATCGACTTCTATCCCACGGCAGCTAATCTTATGGCCAAGGACTATCCCTTCATCCACCATAAAGTGGCATTTTTCCCAATTCAAAACAAGATTAGCTTTTTCACATCTTGCAAGTACCTTTTGTAGATTGTCGAGGCAGCTCTTAAAATCGTCTCCAAAGACGGAAAAATCATCCATAAAAATCTCAAGGAGGTCCTCTACCATGTCGGAGAATATAGCCATCATGCACCTTTGGAAGGTGGCAGGTGTATTACAGAGTCCAAACGGCATCCTCCTAAACGCGTATGTTCCGTAGGGGCATATGAAAGTCGTCTTTTCTTGATCCTCCGGTGTGATAGCAATTTGGTTGTAACCTGAGTAACCATCAAGAAAACAATAGTAAGGTTTACCCGCTAATCTATCAAGCATTTGATCAGTAAAGGGTAAAGGAAAGTGGTCCTTTCGGGTAGCTTTGTTAAGCTTTCGATAGTCCATACAAACCCTTCAACCGGTCACAGTCCTGGTTGGGATTAACTCATTGTTCTCATTGGTAACCACGGTCATTCCTCCTTTCTTTGGAACGCATTGCACCGGGCTCACCCATTTGCTGTCGGAGATGGCGTAAATAATACCAGCATCTAACCACTTGATTATCTCTTTACGCACTACCTCCTTCATCGCATGGTTTAGCCGCCTTTGGGCATCTATAGTCGGCTTATGATCTTCCTCTAAAAGGATTTTGTGCATGCATAACGCCGGACTAATGCCTTGAATGTCAGCAATCGTCCATCCAATCGCCTTTTTGTGCTGCCTTAGCATGTCGATTAGCTGTCGTTCCTGTTCCTGCGGCAGCTTAGAAGAGATGATTACGGGCAGTGTGTCATTTGAACCAAGAAAAGCATATTTTAATTGCCCTGGCAGGGGCTTCAATTCTAAGGCAGGTGGTTCAACAGTGGATGGCTTTTGGATTAAATGGCTATCCGAGGTATAATTCAAGGGTTCGAATAACTTACCTGGACGATTGCCTAACCAGTTTACCTCTTTCTGATCTTCAGTATCAGATGTATCGGAGTCAGAGGAGTCGTTGTCGTCGGTGCTGTCGTCGTTGCTGTCGTGACAGACATGTAGATGGCTGCCGCGACAGTGCCCAAATTTAATATCGTGACAGCCCGACCTGATGCAGGGTTGATCAAGGGTAACGTCAGTGATAGCCTTGCATTCCTCGTCCACATCAGCATGTTTCATCGCTTGGAGAACATTCAACTTAATCTCTTGATCGTTCACTCGCATGGTGAGTTCTTCTTTCTCCACATCAATCAGTCATCTTCCCGTGGCTAAGAAGGGTCACCCAAGGATGACTGGTGCGTTTTCGTCTGCCTCACAATCTAAAACAAGAAAGTCAGCAGGAAAAATAAACTTATCCACTCTTACCAGAATATCTTCAACTTTTCCTTCATGATGAACATAAGAGCGGTCTGCCAGCTGCAGAGTTACTGTCGTGGGCCGCGCCTTTCCAATACCTAATTTCTGAAAAACAGACTTTGGCATTAAATTAACACTAGCACCAAGATCACAAAGTGCCTTACCCACAAATTTATTTCTGATTACGCAAGGTATGATGAAGCTCCCCGGATCCTTCTTTTTCTGGGGTGGCTGCCGATGAAGAATACTCATGCAACCTTCTGTCATCTTTACCGTTTCAAATTCCCCAAGTTTAGATTTTTTCGACATAACATCCTTGAGAAATTTAGCATAACCGGGCATCTCCCTAACGGCATCTAACAGCGGAATGTTAATATGAACCTGCTTAAAAATATCATAAATCTTTTTAAGTTGAGATTCTTGCTTAGCTTGCTGTATCCGTTGGGGGAAAGGTGGTGGAGGACGGTAATCAGCAATACGTCCTTCCCACTGCATACGAATCTGAGGACGATAATCATCTTTTTTCTCCTCTGTCGCTTCTGCTGTCGTGACAGGCTCATCGGCAGCAGTCTGTTTGTCACCTGTCGGGGCAGCTTCCTCGGCAGGTTTATCCAAGGCAGGTTCCTTTTCTGTTTCAGCTTCTTTTTCCGGCCCTGGTAGTTTCTTCCCACTCCTAGTAGTAATTGCCTTACATTGCTCATGTGTGGGCGGCCTAGCGTTTTCAGTATTGCTAGGGAATCCTCCATTCTGCCTCGTCTTAATATGTTGAGAAACCTGACCCATTTGTGTCTCCAGAGATTTCAAAGTAGCTTCATGATTTGTCATCCTCATCTCTATTTTATCCATGAAATTCTCTGTCTTCTTGACAAACTGATTCATATTTTCAATATAAGTACCGGTCTGAGACATAAAGGTGGCCAGAGTCTGTTCCAATATACTGCTCGTAGCAGCTGGTGGCTGCTGTTGCTGCTGCGGCGGCAGGTGCGGCGGCAGTTGCTGCGGCAGTTGCTATCGCGTCAGCAATCTAGGTCCTCCCTGATTCTGATTGTGTGCTTGCAGATTCAGGGCATTATTAGGATTACTCCAAGAAAACTTGGGATCCTTCCTCCAATTGGGATTATAGTTGTTGGAATTGTAATTCGGCTTGTAATTTCCAACATATTTTCCCTCTTCTATTTGTATTGGGCACTCATCCCGACTATGATTTCCCTCACAGATGTCACATACTTCCTCAACAGCAAATCCTTGTAATCCATCATCATTCAATAACCTTTTCATCGCTTTAGTAAGGAATGCTACATGTGATTTCATAGTGCTGTCGGCTTCATAATCCTTGACAGCAAGTACCCGTTTACCCCTCTTCTTGCAGTCGGAAACTGCTCCTCATTCTTAGCCAGATTTTTCAAAACTTGTAATGCCTCGTCCGGATCTTTATCCAATAATAGTCCGTTTGCTGCTGAATCAATTCGAATACGAGTTTGTAAGTTGGCAGCATTATAAAACTTTGTTACATGATTCCAGACGGGAAATCCATGCATTGGGCAGTTCCGTAGAAGAGTAGTAAATCTGTCCCAGGCCTCGTGCATCGGCTCGTCATCTTCATGTTGAAAAGTAGCAATTTCATTACGTAATCGCTCAGATAAATGCGAAGGATTAAAACGAGATAAAAATTCACGAGATAAATCTGCCCAAGTTACGATTGAACCCGGCGTAAGTTTATTCCACCAAGTTTTAGCTCTGTCCCTCAATGAATGGGGAAATAACCGAAGCCTCAGTATCTCCGGATTAACTCCTGGCAGTCTAAACGAACCACAGATCTCCTGGAACGTTTTGAGATGCTCCCTAGCATCTTCTGTAACAGCACCACTGAACTGTCCGGCATTGTTGATCATACTAAACATGACAGGATTAAGCTCGAAGTTATCAACATCAATATCCGGCAGCGTGGTCTCCAGCTCTACATGATCGTTCAATATGTAGTCACGGCAGGACCGTCGTCCGGCTGCTGCGGGCGGGTCGCCGACAGGTGGTATACCTCCACCAGCGGGCGGATTACGGGCCATCTTCTCTAGCTGTTCCTCAAGGTACTCGTTCCTGTCTAAAAGGTGGCGAAGTTGTTTCTTGAGATTGAAAGAACGTTCGATTTCCGGATCTAATTTATACTCAGGATCTTCACCTCTTTTAGATCCGCGCATAAACAAGAAAACCTCGTGAAAAGCAAGAGTTGAAAGTACTAAAGAAAAATAGAAAAAAGAAAAATTAAAAGAAAAAACAAAAGCAAAAACAAAAACGAAAAGTGCAATAAAAGAAAGGTGTAGTTATGTTGCCAATCCCCGGCAACGACGCCAAAAACTTGTTGCGTGTAAAAGAGTCTATCGCAATTGTAGTGCAAGTGTACACGACGCAAGTAGTAAAGTGATACGAAGTATCGGATATCGTCTCCACAGGGATTGGGCTAATGACTTCACCTTAGTTTACTGCACGAAAGTAAAGGGAATAGTTTAGAAAGTTGTCACGAGAATAATAAAGAAAAACGTAAATAAAAGAGTTAGAATATCAAGATAGAGAGAATGAGCTGGTATTGAATTGCTCAGTAGTGCAGGTATTGCAATGCTTAGGAAATCCAGTTCTATCGTCGCGCCCGTCACCGACAGCACCTGTCGCGGCGGCTGTCCGTTGGCTGTTGCGGCAGCAAACACACCAACTCCGTACTTCAAGTTTGGCAAGAATCCCTGATCTGCCTTGGCCTATCCCTAGATCCAAGTCTGTCGATGATCACGTCTTGATGATACCTCCCGACGTGAATCGAAGGATGAACACCGATGTGTATGAATTCTTCTTTAGCCACTTAACCTTGCCCTATCCCTAGGCACAAGATAGTTCAACTATAAACTAGAGAACTTGCTCTTATTTCTTTCGTATACTTAACTCTCCCGATGCTAAGTAAATGGATAACCTCACAATGCTCTCCCGATGCTCTTGCAAGATGTTAATAACCAAAATAAGAGAACTTGAAGTTTATTTTATTGAATTTGGAAAATCCTAAAACAAAACAACCCTTGCAACTACTTTGCAAATCAACCCGTGGCCCTAGGGGGTTTTTAGAACATGTCGACGGCGGGTAAACGGCGGAGGGGTTTTGGGATATCGGTTATGGGGTATGGAGTATTATCTCTCCTAGGTTAAAATCTATGCCCTTATATAAGCGTTGGGCTCAAGTATTCTAAGGTAACAAGGATTACAACTTTAATTAAAAGTAAGATTCTAATAAAGACTTAATCTCTAAGTATCCTACTTTTCAGCCGCCTCCTTGTTTCATGGGATTTCCTCTCCTTGAGCTTTGGCTTGACATATCTTTTGATCCGGGGCTTGGAAAAATATATGGCTTTCACACGACAGACGAGCATAATTTTCTCTATCTATCGAGATCCACTTTGCTTTTCCTCTTCATAAGGCTGCTGTCACCTTGCTGTCACGGCAGATCCATGGCAGCATCGTCCTCATCGTCTGCTTGTCCAGTTCATCTTTTCTGCTTCTCTGCCATGCGCCTGCCTTCTTCGTCAACTATGGTAGCAACCTGCAAAATACGACATCTTTTAGTAGAATCCGTGCCTTTTATATATTTGTGATGTTTTGCTGTAAACTAACCTAAATGCAATGCAATGATGCTTGAATGCAGCAGAAATATGGGTTAAAAAGGGTGTAAATAATAGAACTTTTACACACTCAACAGTGGGTTTTTATTTATTATGTCCAATTTTATTATGATTATAATAGTAATATCTTATAATAATAATAATAATAATAATAATAATAATAATAATAATAATAATAATAATAATACCTAAAGGCAAATAACAAAAATAATATGAATAATAATATCATAATGACAATGGAAGATATCGGTGCCAAATATATACATGCAAACAACATGCGTATATATATATATAATAATACATAGTATGGTAACAGTATGTATTATACTAATAACTAATATGATGATAATAAGTCATGACACACACACACACACATATATATATTTCTCTTTTTTCTTTTTTTTCTTTTTAACTTTTTTTACCCAATATAAGCCCATTAACAATTCAAACTTAAAGGGGTCCGAGGTCCGGACAAAATTAGTGATTACACTTATAACTTATAATTTATATAATAATCAATAATAAATATTAATTAGTAATAGTTTGGGCCTTGGCCATTTGGGCTCTTATCCCACCACCCATTTATTTTAGATGGCCCCTAAAACCTATAATGTATAAATATAATATATATATATATATATATATAAACTTATAACTTATAATTTATATAATGTATTTATAATATAATATATAATAATAAATAATAATTAGTAATAGTTTGGGCCTTGGGCCTTTAGGCTCATATCCCACCACCTATTTATTTTAGACGGGCCCCTAAAACCTATAATGTATAATATATATATATATATATATATATAAACTTATAACTTATAAGTTATATAATGTATTTATAATATAATAATTAATAATAAATAATAATTAGTAATAGTTTGGGCCTTGGGCCTTTGGGCTCATATCCCACCACTCATTTATTTGAGATGGGCCCCTAAAACATATAATATATATATATATATATAAACTTATAAGTTATAAGTTATATAATGTATTTATAATATAATAATTAATAATAAATAATAATTAGTAATAGTTTGGGTCTTGGGGTTTTGGGCTCATATCCCACCACCCATTTATTTTAGATGGGCCCTAAAACCTATAATGTATAAATATAATATATATATATATATATATATATATATATATATATATATATATAAACTTATAACTTATAAGTTATATAATGTATTTATAATATAATAATTAATAATAAATAATAATAATAAGTAACGGTTTGGGCCTTGGGCCTTTGGGCTCATATCCCACCACCCATTTATTTGAGATGAGCCCTTAAAACCTATAATGTATAAATATAATATATATAAGATTAATATCCTATACACTGGCGGTGGAAATTTTTTATTTCTACAAGCGCCTCAATTATAGGGTTTAGGGTTAGGGCTTAGGGTTTAGAGTTTAGGGGTTTTAATGTAAATGTTTAAAATTTATGGTTCATGTTTAGAATTTAGAATTTAGGGTTAGAATTTAGGGTTTAGGGTTAGGGTTTAGTTTTAGGGTAATATGTGTAGGGATTTTGGTTTTAACCTATAAACCCTAAATTTTAACCATAAACCCAAAATTTTATCAACAATCCCTAAATTCAAAACTACTACGCTTATACCCCTAAATTTTAAACCCTAAACAAAGTCTCTAACCCCTAAAAGTAAGACGCTTGTGTAAAAAAATTTCCACAAGGGCTTGTGTATAGAACAATTACCCATATATATATATATATATATATATATAAACTTATAACTTATAAGTTATATAATGTATTTATAATATAATAATTAATAATAAATAATAATTAGTAATAGTTTTGGCCTTGGGCCTTTGGGCTCATATCCCACTACCCATTTATTTTAGATGGACCCTAAAACTTATAATGTATAAATATAATATATATATATATATATAAGCTTATAACTTATAAGTTATATAATGTATTTATAATATAATAATTAATAATAAATAATAATTAGTAATAGTTTGGGCCTTTGGGCTCATATCCCGCCACCCATTTATTTGAGATGGGCCCCTAAAACCTATAATGTATAAATAATATATATATATATATATATATATATATAAACTTATAAGTTATAAGTTATATAATGTATTTATAATATAATAATTAATAATAAATAATAATTAGTAATAGTTTGGGCCTTGGGCCTTGGGCCTTTGGGCTCATATCCCACCACCCATTTATTTTAGATGGGCCCTAAAACCTATAATGTATAAATATAATATATATATATATATATATATAAACTTATAACTTATATAATGTATTTATAATATAATAATTAATAATAAATAATAATTAGTAACAGTTTGGGCCTTGGGCTCATATCCCACCTCCCATTTATAATAATTAATAATATCAATAATAAATAATAATTATTAATTGTTGGACTTTGGACTAAATATTTTAGATGGGCTAAATATAATAATTAATAATAATTATTAATTGTTGGGCTTTGGGCTAAAATTTTTAGATGGGCTAAATATTTTGTAGCCCTTTGAATTTTAGATGGGCTAAATATTTTGTGACCCTTTAAATTTTAGATGTTTTTCATTTAAGTCCTTTAAGTTTTAGTTCAATTCAATTTATGTATTTAAATACATATATAAATACATATATTTTATAATTTTATAAATACATATTTATATATATATACATATATTTTATATGTATATTTATGTATTTATATACATATACACACATATATACATACATATATATATATACATGTACATTATATATTATATATTAACATACAGATATTTGTATAATATGTATTCATTATTATGTATGATATGTTATATGTATAATGTATTAATAATTTAATATATACATATGTTTGTATAATATAAATATATATATATATACATGTAGTATCATAGTATGTATTATGTATATACATATACATGTATTTATGTATAATACATTACATATACATAAATACATACATGTTTGTATAATATATAATTATATATTGTAATTTTTATATATATGTGAATACATAAAAATACATATATATACACATAATCACATATATTTATACTTATAATAAGTTATATTATATTATAATAATTAATAAATAATATTAAATTATAATATATATGGGTGAGAATTTTTTTTGAAACCGCCCAATTCCCAAATTAAATTTCAATTTGGGGTAAATTATAAATAAAGCCCTTTATATTATATAAGTTTTTTTATTCAAGTCCTTTAAGTTTTAATTCAATTCAATTGAGTCATTAAAACTTTATTTTTACTTCAAATTAACTCTTATTTATTATTTTTTTCACTATAGTCCATAAAACTTTGTTTTTATTCAAAATTGAGCCTATTATAGTCCATAAAACTTTATTTTAGTCCAAATTAGCTCTTATTTATTATTATTTTTTTACTATAGTCCATAAAACTTTGTTTTTATTCAAAATTGTTCATTTCTGGTGAACCTGAATTAACCCGAACTGAAATGAACCCGACGACCTAAAATTACTCGACCTGAAATGAACCCGGCCTGAAATGAAACCGACCTGAAATGAACCCGAACTGAAATGAACCCGACCTGAAATTTACCCGACCTGCAATTTACCTGCCAATTAACTGATTTTACCCGACCTGTTTTTACCCGATATGCAACGAGTTTGACTTGAAATGGACCTGACCTGAAAATTGACCCGACCTGAAATGGACCCGACCTGCAAATTACCCGACTGCAATGGACCCGCACTCGACCCGAGTCGAGTCAAAAAGTTTTTTATCTAAAATGACCTGTATCCGATTTTACCCAACCTGACAGAACCCGACCTGAAACCTGTCCGATTACCTGTTTTTACATCCCTACTGTTAGGTACCTAGGGGGCATGCCCCAAAATTTTAAAAATTATATTTTAGTCCTGAAAACTTTTAAAATTTTAATTTGCCTTTCCAAAATTTTAAAAATTCATATTAAACTTTAAAACTTTAAATATTTTTAAAGGTTAACTACTAGGATAGTCACTTATGTTTTCTCACAGTACATAATTAGTCACTAATTCTAAAAACGACCAGTAAGATTAATAACGTTTTTGGGGCGTAAACTTTTGGTCACTCAGCCGTTTGTTGCCGTTAAATGTTAACGAGAGGCTGATCTGAGACAATAAAAAAGGATAAATTACCTAGACAATACCTAAACTATTACTTCACTCCTATTTTGACCACAGAAATAAAAATAATTTGTATAATTACACATTTAATGTAATGCCCCAAGTTTAGGGTCCAGAAGGTAATCGAATCCGGTTCGAGTTTCGTACGGGTTAGTTTGTTTGTTAGGGCTTATTTCGGGGACCCCTTTCTA
This sequence comes from Hibiscus tridactylites, assembly GCA_958450335.1. NCBI lineage: Eukaryota > Viridiplantae > Streptophyta > Magnoliopsida > Malvales > Malvaceae > Hibiscus > Hibiscus tridactylites. Next base: position 82,029,188 of record OY288277.1, on the reverse strand, counting down.
ATAAAATGATTTTTAAAATACATTTGGGCAAAAAGAAAGTTTTGAGTGGCAAAAGAGGAATTTTCCCAAAAGAAATTAAAAAGGATATTTTGAAATCAAAAAGGTCATTTCACTAAAAAGCTATCATCTTCATTTTTTAGCAAAAGGGATTTCACGTTAGTTTCTTCCCTCCAATCCAAAAATCATTCCTTTATCAAGAATTTGCAAAGTAACTTCTCATTTACTTTGGTTTTTACTTATTTGACTTGTTATCAATGAAATCTTTCTTCTAAACCCATTACATTTCATTTTGGTTTTGAGTTGGGAAAATGGGTATTTTCACTTGATTTTTCGTGAGTTTGATTATCCATAGTTTTACATGTGCTTTAAGCTAAGTTTTGAGTGGTTAGACATGTTGGAATGTTAGCTTAATAATGGGAAACTCGAAATGGGTCAAAAATCAAATTTTTGGGTTGAAAATATGAAGTTTTTAGCTTGGCTTTGGGTTGATTTCGTGGCTATTGGTTCTATAGGGGCTGGGGGATGTTTCTAGATGATATTTGATGTGTTTTGATGGTTGAAATTGATGGATTCAGTTTGGAGTTTGTTTAGAACGAAATTGGTGAGGTTTTTGGTAAAATTTGGGTTTGAATCAATGTGTTTTAGTTGCAAGAAGTTGGATTTCCGAGTTGTTGCTGGTTTACAAGTATATTAGCATCCTAATATTCTGTTTTGGGTTGCCTTAAAGTAGAGAAGATTGATCTGGGTACTTTGAACGTGATACCCGGTGTTACGGAGGCTTGAAATCAATGTTTCGACTATCGTTCGGGTTATGCTGGTGAGTGGTAATGTTTTAAAGCTTTGAAATGTTTCAAAGAGATTTTCTTGGGGTTTGAGTTGAGCTTTAATGGCCGACCTAAACTCACGTGTAAGTTTAACTAACATCGCCTTGTTTTGTTAAGTGTTGGTGCATGTGGTTATATATAATATTGAGTGAAGTACTAATTGATTTTGCATCTTTTTGAATGTTATTATTATGTTTTTGTTGTTGTTGTTGTCAAAGCCTCATATGATGGTTAATGGGAAGGGTGTTGTTGAACACGGTGATGTGTAGTCCCACCGGAAGTTGACTAGTAGATGAGTACGGTGATATGTAGTCCTACCGGAAGTTGACTAGTAGATGAGTACGGTGATGTGTAGTCCCACCAGAAATATGCTAGTTGTTTGAGAACGGTGATGTGTAGTCCCATCGGGAATGGTTGTGCATGTGCACACCATGATTTTGTTCTTATGCTTTCGATTTAGTATTTTTCACTCCTTATGATTTTGTCTTTAAAATAAATATATGTTTTGAAATTGCATTGTTGTTGTGATTTTGAGCTCCGCTCACTAAGCTTTCAAGCTTACGCTCTATTTTCCAACAATGCAGATCGTTAGTGGCAGGCAAGTGAGGCAAAGAAGGAACCTTAGAGTTCATTTGCTAGCTCAAATATGACTTTTCATGGTTGTAATAATACTTAGGCAATGAGAATGCTAGACTTTGTGTTTGTAACCCCCTCGTCCCGGTCCGAACGCTTGACCGGTCCGAGTGGGTCACACAGGGAAAACCGATGTGAAACCCGTTAAGGTCTCACCTCGGTTAGCAACCCTAGAAAACTTCTCTTAACTTTAACTTGTCTAAATGCATCGTTAAGTCCTATGTGAAGCACGACAGCGAAAACACAAAAATATAAAAACAACCATCCAAAAACAACACTTTAAAACAGCCCATTTTCCCTTTTTAAGCAGGCCGTATCGGAACGCCTCTAGGGTGTTTCGAAACGCCATGACTTGGTCAGCTGGCCAAAGTCAACATGTTGAGTCCGTTTCGAAACAGGGGTGACCCGTATCGAAACGAGGTCAACGGTCAACTTCTCGTGGTCAACGATACGAAGACCGTTCCGAAAAGCTAAGGCCCGTTTCAATACGTCAATTTATCGTCAAATTCTCAGATTTCCAGTGGCAAAATCGTATCGAAACGTTCCTTAGGCGTATCGAAACGCCTAGCCAAAAACAAAGGGGTCGTATCGAAATGGGGTCGACCGTTTCGAAACGCCCTCTATCTGCAGATTGGTTTTAGCTGGTTTTAAGGCACAAGGATACCCCAAAACCCCACTAAAAGCCTCTCACAACACACAAGCACAAACCTAAGGCAAGACCACATTTCTACAAACATGTTTAACACACTTCAAGCATAAAAGAACCAAACATTAAAGGAACCAACATCAACAACATGTGAATCATACATAGCATTGAAGGTTCATGCTTCACAAGGCAAACACTTGAGCATTAAAGATAGGCATCCAACACAAGGTCATACATTCACCATAAGGGAGCATATATAGCTTTTAAGGTTACATGCCTTAGCCAACAAAACATATAAGCATTCAAGACATGCAACAAAAACGAGGTTTGCAAATCAAACAAGGCATCCAAAAGCCAAACCAACATTAACATACAACAAGGCATTCACATCAACAACACCTATCCCATTGCTTGACTATTATAATCTACAATTTAAAGATCATACTTGAGCTAACCATAAGCAACACTTGGAGACCTTTCCTTGCCCTTGCCACCCACAAGCTACTAATCTGCATTGTCGAACAAAAAAGAGCGTAAGCATAAAAGCTTAGTGAGGGTAAGCTCATAAAACAAACCTTCGACAATGCATGGTCCAAGCACGAGCAAGAATCAAAATAGAATGAATGATCTTACCTCCAACCCTCAAGAGCCAAAATATATATGATGCATGAACATAGTATCAATGTCATGTCATGCTCAACAAGTCCATAACCACACATATGGAAAACACATATAACCACATATGAGAAACATAATCCACAATCTGTATTGGCACCTAGCTATGACTCGAATACGCGGATCATTGGAACTCACATCCAACAACACAACCATTACCTGACGGTGGGATTACACTCATCACCATTCACGCGGAGGGGATTCCACTCATCCTCACGCCTCATTTCACGCGGAGGGGATTCCACTCATCCCCACGCCCGTCGATGGGATTCCACTCATCACCGACTAATATATATATATATAAGGAGATTTCCGGGCGAACCCGTACTCCATCTTGATGACTACCATCTTCAAGACCACACGCGCATTTGACTCACGTGTGCACACTAAATATCCTAATGATCGATCATTTGTACCCAAGCATACTAGTGCCAATACTACACATTTCATTAATCTTTCACAATATCATTTCATAACACTTTCGTGCTTAGCACGTACTCACCATGACTTACCGTCATGCACAAACTACATTTCTATGCCTAGCATGTACTCACCATGATCCTCGGATCATGCAACCACCTCACATCATCATTTCACATGTCAACACCACATGTATATCATTAAAACAATATCACATCATATTTCATGCATATGTATATCTCCATCATGTTTATCATCAACATGCATATAACAATGCATCAAACATGCCTCAACATACATGTATACAACATATACATAACCAACACCATCACAATTTAACACGAGGCATAAACAACTATTAAAGAGTGCAACCAAAGTCCCTAATTTAAGCTTGGGATTAGGCTACCACTCTAATCCCAACTCTAGGTGGGTCTACCAATCCCAACCTAGTCCACATACTTGAACAAATTTCTCAAAACCATTTAAAATATTTTAACCACTCACCTCCACCTCCAAGCTCAACTACCAAGCAAGCAACACCTTCAAGTTTCCGGATTTGTTCACAAGGCTTCACCAACACATAATCTCGCTTCTAATCACTTCAACACAACCAAAATAGCCTCAAATCAGTCCACACAACAATGTAACAACCCGAAACACTAATCAAACAATAAACACACGAATTCAAGCCATGAACAATCCCCAAAATCACCAAACCCGAGCATCCCTTATACCCAGCCCAAAACTTGTGATTTCAACACATTTAACATCTCCAAATGCTTCCAAAACAACCCCCAACTATTACCCTAACATCAACCCTCAATTTCCAACACAAACCATACCCAAAACTCATCTAAAAACCCTCCTAAAACCCCATCAAAACCCAAATTCGGGAATTCTTATAAAACACTTTAAAAATTATATATGTTGGATCATTTGGTTCCTAAACACCATATCTAACAATATCAAATCAAAATCTTAAGTTAAAAGCAATAAGATATCATTTTTATCCAAATCTTCCAAAAACCCAAATTCTAAAACATTGATGAAAATGAAATCTATTTGTACTTTCAAGTAGAGGAAGATGAGAGAAAGTCGAAAACGTAATTACCTTTCAAAAAGCTCCAAGAATGAAGAAGAAAGGGGATGAAATGGTGAGATGGGGAGAAGAGCTCTACATTGTCGTGAGATTCTAAAATGGGGAGTGGGGAAGATGATGACAAGCTTTTATTTTTAAATAGAAAAGGGGATTTAAATTTGAAAGTCCCTTTTATTACCATAATACCATTAATGAATGGCTAAAACTATCATCTCCTAAGGTCCATGGAATTTGGACTTAGAAGATAGGCCCAACATATACTTTAATTATTTTGCAAACACGAAGCCCATGAGAATATTTTATTATTTTAATTATAAAACCGAAACTCAATAATATTATTTAAATATTATTTTCACCCTACCCCCAAACCCGGGTGTTACAACTCTCCCCCACTTAAGGAATTTCGTCCCCGAAATTCATCGAACAGGTAAAGCTACGAAATCTACTCCTCCACACTTACCTTCTCACCACAACATACTAACAATCCGATAGACTTACCACGCAACAATAGCTATCAGATGCTAATTTATCAACTGGTTCTCTACTATATGTCAATTTTAAATTCAACTCAACCTCTTCGCAAACATTGCACGGGGCAGATCCGACTCACACTTCCGAATCATAGACACACAGAACACATCAAAAACTTCTTTCTAACTCTGGTGGTAACCGCAACAAATAAACAACAGAACTAGCCTGATTCACAATCTCATACAGCACTGTTTGAATACTTGACCCATAACCTTCTCTAACTGACCATCTGACTTCAACAGGTAACCAAAAACTATGCAGACGTCTTCAAAAATATAGTTGGAATCTCGAATCTCTATTACCCACTTTCATTAAGAACCTTTCACGGATGTAACAAACTAGAAGAAAACTGACGCTCGGTCTTGACACACTGACAAACTATACACTTACTCTCATGCTGAACCACATCATCCATCAACTCAATACAAGAGTACTCATCTTCAACCCACAATACATCTTCATACTACTCAGATGCAATACAAATGAACTGCCGTATGCTTCGGCCAACACAATACGTCTCAAAACGCTATGTCAATCGGTACAACAATTCTGTCCCTAAAATGCAGAACTCTATCATCTCTGAAATTGTATTCTGAAGGTCTTCCTTCCGCTATGTCTTGCACGTGAGGTGCTAAGAACCTGTCTTGCAACTATTTCTCTTCAAGCATTCTGACTCAGTGTAGGTTTAACATGAAACTCGGCCACAAGAATACTATCATTTGGTAAACTAAATTCAGCAAATACATCTTGCAACTCCCCTACTAATCTAACAGCAATTATAACTCGGAACATTGGTTACTACGTCGACTGTCTTCGAATGATACTCAATCTCGAGATTACGGTCTTCAAGCAATTCTAACAACTCACGTTGTTCAAGTTTCAACCCTTTCTAATTCGTCTAATATTTCAAGTTCTGATGATATATGTATACACTGTGCATTTCTTACTATACAAGCCTTGTCTCTAAGTCTTCAAAGCAAATACAACTGCAGTTAACTCCATGTCTTTTGTCAGATAATTCTTTTCAAGGTCTTTCAAATATCTCAATGAATAAGCCACAATTCTTCTGTCTTTCTTAAGCATACAACCTAACCTTACATGTAACGCATCACTACAGTTCACAAATTCTTTCTCTAGTATAGGTTGGATCAAGGTCGAAGCTCTCTTCAAAGTTTCTTTAGATTTCTTAAGGGCTCGTTGTCTCGCATCTGACCACACAAACTGAACAATATTCTGTAGCAACTTGTCAAAGGAGCAGCAATCTTCAAAAGACTATTTACGATTCTCTGAAAGTAACAATGCTAGAACTAGGAACTATAGATACTTGTCACAGTCTTCGATTTCTTCCAACTCACATCTTTTTCTGCCTACTTAGGATTTACTCTAATACACTCGGCTAATCTACATGTCCTAGGAGAACATCTTCCTTAACTCGGAGTTCACGTTTGCTCAACTTTGCATACAACTGATTCTCTAAAAGGATATACAACCCTAACTTCAAAGCTTGTCATGGTCTTCTTCGGTACTTGAGTATACCCATGTATCATCTATGAGAACTACTACAAACTGATCAAGGAGCTCAGGAAATATTCTGCTCGACATCTTTATAAAAGTAACTAACACACTAGTCAAACAAAGTGGCATAACTCGGAGCTCAAAGCGATCACATCTTGCCTCGAAAGCTGTCTTCAGTACTTCAACTTCTCTCACTTCCAACTGGTAGTAAACAGATCTCAAATTAATCTTCGAAAAGACGGAAGTACACACTATTGATCAACAAATCACTGAAACTCAGAAATGGATGTTAATTATTCACTGTCACTTGTTTCAACTGTCTATAATCTAAAAACATTCTCGTATTGTCTTCTCTCTTCTTCACAAATTGTACTGTCATACTCTAAGATGATGTACTAAGCCTAATGAATCTACGATCTAACAATTCTCGAAGTTGGTTCTTCAACACTCTCAATTCTTTCGGGAACCATAAGATGTAGAGAAATCAATAGAGAAGCAAACTCGAAGACGGTATCAATAACAAACTTTTCTTCCATATCAAAAGTCAAACCTGGCAATTCTTCCAAACACTATTAGGAAAAGAAAACACAAACTATTCTAACATTTGCGGTCTAATCTTCACTCAAAAATCAAATCCATCACATTTGCTAGGCAAGCCTGTCGACTAAACTCAATCAATCTTTGACCTCTAAAGCTGGATCAACATTCGATAAGAAGTTCACATCTTCACTTACCACTACGGTCTCACAGAAATCGGCAACTTCAAGAAAAATCTCTCTTTGTCTCAGACTATACCCTATCTTTGTGTTCTACAAGCCAAACCATGCCAAAAGTTACATCGGAACTGTAAAAGACAATCACTTCACATCTACTAGGTACACGCAACCCGGAACTATTAACAAACATCTTCCGTACGTCTTTCTGACCACCACTACCCTACCAAAAGGACTAGTCACATGTGTCCCTACGTCTAAAATCTCGACAGAGATATATAATTCCTTACATGCTCACACAAAGGATGTATCCGCAGAAATTGCATCTTCGCATGTACACAACTGATAATTCTTCGGTCTTCTTGTTTTCAAGCTGGTCCTTCAACAAAATCTGACTCTCCTAAATTGTTCTTTGAGCATCTCGAAACTTCAAAATGCAGTTCTGATCACTCGCAGACAATCATGCTTGAACTTGTTGTATAACATCGGTCCTGGCGAATCAAACATTACACTACCAAACAATCTGAAGTTAAAGCTCAAGACTTCCTTCTCGGCTCGACTATATCGGAAGTGACTTCATCTCTCTCTCTTGCTGGAAGACATCTCAGACGCACACTGGCCCAATCACACAAATCGATTCACACTCACGGACACTGACCGACTGTCTTGTATGAAAATCATAGGCTGAATTCCAACGATCACTAACTAACATTTTTGAGTTTCAAATTACTCACACGAGACCCCTACCTAGATCTCGCCAAAAGAACTAAGGTACTCGTACCTACCTCTAACACTTCACCGGGCACAATCAAACTTTGCATGCTTGCTAACAATATACAGGAGTACAGATTTAGAATCAACAGGAGGAAACAAACCCAAAACTGTACCAAGGCTTATCTATTATGACATCGATACTACTCTGAACTTCCCTCACATGTCTTCACTTCTTTTTACTAACTAATACCAGAAACGATCACATCATCCCTCACCAATAAGAATCAACCCACATACACACAGACTCGAACAAACAAATTGTACCTCAACCCCGGCACAACCATACTCCCCTAACTATAGCGACGAACTCCCTCAACATCATCCACATTTTAGAAACCACAACTTCTACTTACCGAAAAGCAATAAATCAACAACAACAACAAATAATTAACATACAACTGGGTTAGCAAAGGTAAGGGTTCAAGTGGCTCAAGTATGATTCCCTCACTTAAAATCCTTTTTCTGATGTAATAGAAGCAATGGGACTCTACTCAACATGCTTCAAGCAACATACATTCCCAATCAAACAATCACACATCACAACATACTTGAATAACAAGCAACATGCTTACATGGCAAGCAAACACCGTGCAATTCAACATAAGAACTTAACTTACCTCACTTACCTGCCCAAGGTCTCAGAAACCTTAGGCTCTAATACCATTAAATGTAACCCCCTCGTCCCGGTCCGGACGCTTGACCGGTCCGAGTGGGTCACACGGGGAAAACCGATGTGAAACCCGTTAAGGTCCCACCTCGGTTAGCAACCCTAGAAAATTTCTCTTAACTTTAACTTGTCTAAATGCATTGTTAAGTCCTATGTGAAGCACGGCAGCGGAAACACAACAATATAAAAACAACCATCCAAAAAAACACTTTAAAACAACCTATTTTCCCTTTTTAAGCAGGCCGTATCGAAACGCCTCTAGGGTGTTTCGAAACGCCATGACTTGGTCAGCTGGCCAAAGTCAACATGTTGAGTCCGTTTCGAAACAGGGGTGACCCCTATCGAAACGAGGTCAACGGTCAACTTCTCGTGGTCAACGATACGAAGACCGTTCCGAAAAGCTAAGGCCCGTTTCGATACGTCAATTTATCGTCAAATTCTCAGATTTCCAGTGGCAAAATCGTATCGAAACGTTCCTTAGGCGTATCGAAACGCCTGACCAAAAACAAAGGGGTCGTATCGGAACGGGGTCGACCGTTTCGAAACGCCCTCTGTCTGCAGATTGGTTTTAGCTGGTTTTAAGGCACAAGGATGCCCCAAAACCCCACTAAAAGCCTCTCACAACACACAAGCACAAACCTAAGGCAAGACCACACTTCTACAAACATGTTTAACACACTTCAAGCATATAAGAACCAAACATTAAAGGAACCAACATCAACAACATGTGAATCATACATAGCGTTAAAGGTTCATGCTTCACAAGGCAAACACTTGAGCATTAAAGATAGGCATCCAACACAAGGTCATACATTCACCACAAGGGAGCATATATAGCTTTTAAGGTTACATGCCTTAGCCAACAAAACATATAAGCATTCAAGACATGCAACAAAAACGAGGTTTGCAAATCAAACAAGGCATCCAAAAGCCAAACCAACATTAACATACAACAAGGCATTCACATCAACAACACCTATCCCATTGCTTGACTATTATAATCTACAATTTAAAGATCATACTTGAGCTAACCATAAGCAACACTTGGAGACCTTTCCTTGCCCTTGCCACCCACAAGCTACTAATCTGCATTGTCGAACAAAAAAGAGCGTAAGCATAAAAGCTTAGTGACGGTAAGCTCATAAAACAAACCTTCGACAATGCAGGGTCCAAGCACGAGCAAGAATCAAAATAGAATGAATGATCTTACCTCCAACCTCAAGAGCCAAAATATATATGATGCATGAACATAGTATCAATGTCATGTCATGCTCAACAAGTCCATAACCACACATATGGAAAACACATATAACCACATATGAGCAACATAATCCACAATCTGTATTGGCTCCTAGCTATGACTCGAATACGCGGATAACCGTTGGAACTCACATCCAACAACACAACCATTACCTGACGGTGGGATTACACTCATCACCGTTCACGCGGAGGGGATTTCACTCATCCTCATGCCTCATTTCACGCGGAGGGGATTCCACTCATCCTCACGCCCGTCGATGGGATTCCACTCATCATCGACTAATATATATAAGAAGATTTCCGGGCGAACCCGTACTCCATCTTGATGACTACCATCATCAAGACCACGCGCGCATTTGACTCACGTGTGCACACTAAACTTTCTAATGATCGATCATTTGTACCCAAGCATACTAGTGCCAATACTACACATTTCATTAATCTTTCACAATATCATTTCATAACACTTCCGTGCTTAGCACATACTCACCATGACTTACTGTCATGCACAAACTACATTTCCATGCCTAGCATGTACTCACCATGATCCTCGGATCATGCAACCACCTCACATCATCATTTCACATGTCAACACCACATGTATATCATTAACACAATATCACATCATATTTCATGCATATGTATATCTCCATCATGTTTATCATCAACATGCATATAACAATGCATCAAACATGCCTCAACATACATGTATACAACATATACATAACCAACACCATCACAATTTAACACGAGGCATAAACAACCATTAAAGAGTGCAACCAAAGTCCCTAATTTAAGCTTGGGATTAGGCTACCACTCTAATCCCAACTCTAGGTGGGTCTACCATCCCAACCTAGTCCACATGCTTGAACCAATTGCTCAAAACCATTTAAAATATTTTAACCACTCACCTCCACCTCCAAGCTCAACTACCAAGCAAGCAACACCTTCAAGTTTCCGGATTTGTTCCCAAGGCTTCACCAACACATAATCTCGCTTCTAATCACTTCAACACAACCAAAATAGCCTCAAATCAGTCCACACAACAATGTAACAACCCAAAACACTAATCAAACAATAAACACATGAATTCAAGCCATGAACAATCCCCAAAATCACCAAACCCGAGCAGCCCTTATACCCAGCCCAAAACTTGTGATTTCAACACATTTAACATCTCCAAATGCTTCCAAAACAACCCCCAACTATTACCCTAACATCAACCCTCAATTTCCAACACAAACCATACCCAAAACTCATCTAAAAACCCTTCTAAAACCCCATCAAAACCCAAATTCGGGAATTCTTATAAAACACTTTAAAAATTATATATGTTGGACCATTTGGTTCCTAAACACCATATCTAACAATATCAAATCAAAATCTTAAGTTAAAAGCAATAAATATATCACTTTTATCCAAATCTTCCAAAAACCCAAATTCTAAAACATTGATGAAAATGAAATCTATTTGTACTTTCAAGTAGAGGAAGATGAGAGCAAGTCGAAAACGTAATTACCTTTCAAAAAGCTCCAAGAATGAAGAAGCAAGGGATGAAATGGTGAGGTGGGGAGAAGAGCTCTCCATTGTCGTGAGATTCTAAAATGGGGAGTGGGGAAGATGATGACAAGCTTTTATTTTTAAATAGAAAAGGGGATTTAAATTTGAAAGTCCCTTTTATTACCAAAATGCCATTAATGAATGGCTAAAACTATCATCTCCTAAGGTCCATGGAATTTGGACTTAGAAGATAGGCCCAACATATACTTTAATTGTTTTGCAAACACGAAGCCCATGAGAATATTTTATTATTTTAATTATAAAACCGAAACTCAATAATATTATTTAAATATTATTTTCACCCGACCCCCAAACCCGGGTGTTACAGTGTTGGAGAGTTGGTGTCCAAACTCCCATGTGGTGTTATTGTTGCTAACATGTTTTAAATGTTGAGACCATGTTATGTGAAAGGTTGTTATGCTTTATGGACGCATGCTTTATGTTTTGGTTAGTTATGTCTTTTGATGAAGTGTTTCCTTTAGTCTTTTTGGCCTTATATCCATTTAGTGTATGTATGCATGTTTGATGTTGGTTTTAGGGTTCTTTGCCTATAGTTTTCTTGTTTATCGTGTTTCCATGTTGTTTGATTCATGTTGGGGTGAGTTCGGGAACATTTAGGGATGCCAAAATGACATTTTGGGACCCATATGTGCCCAGGTGTTTCAAAAACACCTGATATGGTTTCGGAACGACCAGACCTTTGGGGCACCTGTATCGAAACGGGGGCGGAGCTGTTTCGGTACGTTTTGCCTCTGGAGACTCTCGTTTTGAAACCAAAAGGTGCCGTTTTGGTACGTTTTGCCTCTAGAGACTCCCATTTCGAAACCACGTTAGGTCGTTTTAGAACGACCTAGTTTTACTTTTTGCTGAGAGCCCGTGTTTCGAAACGGGTAACCATCGTTTCGAAACACAAGTTGTTTAAGCGGGAAAATGACATCTATGAAGGTTTCCGAATGTGGTGTTTTGGTCCCTAATGCTTGTAGGCTTCTTAAATGCTCTTTTATGTCTCGTTTGAGTTGGTTATGCCTCGTGTGCTTGAAATTGGACTAATGACTATTTGGTAAGGTTAAGTTTACCCTTTTTTCCATGTTTAGTGTGTTTTCATAAAATGGTCTTTCGTGATTGTTTTGGTTCCAATTGGACATCCGATTGTTGTCTGATTGAGACGTTGTTTCTTCCGCTGTGTCCTTTAACGCCATATGATCTCTTAAATGCATTTAGACAAGATACTTCGAAATCTAGGGTTGTTAATCGGAGGGAAATTCTTGGATTTTTCTCCGTTTATCCCCGTGTAACTCTCCCGATTCGGTCTAGCGACTAGACCGGGCCGAGGGGGTTAGATTTAATCTTCCACATTTACATTTTTTATTTTTTCTCTCCACCATCTTCCATATTCTTCTTCATCTAACTCAATCTCTAATTTTCTATTATATTAATCCTCAATTCACACCGTATATTATAATCCATCACCGCATATATCCATGTTTCAAATAATGTTTGTAATTCTTAATATGGTTCAGTACAAAATAATGCCCAATTTACGTGCAACAATGTTTACATAGCATATTCGAAAGACTTAAATGAAAATAGGTGCCTAAAGTATACATTTTTTGAACTTTAGGTGCCTAAATTTTTTTTTAAAAAATAGGTGCCCAAAGTTTCAACCGTTATAATTTTAGGTGACAGATCGTTAAAGGGATGTTAAAAAATTATCAACCAATCAATGCTCAACATGTGACACTATTTTTATTTTTTAAAATCAATTTAATAAAAGAAAAAAACTTATAATTTTTAATCTTTAATCCGGAAATTTTGGAGATTTTACAAAATAGTCTTCAAATCACTAAAATTACCCAAACCCAAACCCCAACCCCAAAATCGATGCTGCTTCCGCCACCGATCTCCGTCCCTGACCACACCCCTTTGGTCGCCAGAGCATGGCGGTCATTTCTCTCAACACGGCGTCACCAAAAAGGTAAATGTCGTGCCAACCAAACATCAATCTCGCTTCAATCTTGATTTTAATCCAGTTTTTATGATTTAGTTATTTCTTGACTACCTTTTCCTCAGCAACAAGAAGATGAGGATTAAAGAATAAAAACTATTGAAGGAGCCAAAGAAATTAGCATAGGAAGGTGAGGAACGAGGCTAACATTGATTTAGCTTTTCTCTGCGATTTTAAAATGAACATCCATGTTTTTCAAATAGACAATGGCAAATTTGAATGCTCCGGTGCAGGAGAAGGCCTTGGATTCTGCATTTTTATCCGCCATTGCATTGATGCTATTTGCTTGCATTGTTTGTGTAATACCCAAAATTCGTCCGGATGTGCTTGTATATTTTTCTTATAAATATCAGAAATAATAACAAAGTCAAATAAGTCCAAAAATCCAAATAAAATATCCATTTCATACATAAAATCCTAAAAGCCCATTTATAAACCTTAAGAGCCAATACAAAATATATCTCCCGCCCAAATGATATAGAGATCAGTCCAAGAAACACAAAGCCCGAACTGTGCTTCTTTCTCCCACCCAAGGACGCCACGTGTCGAACCCAGATTGGCCAAAAACTCCTCAAACGGATCATTCCCCCAGCTAGATCCAGTTGTCTTCGCCAATGTCAGCATGACATCACACCCCACTACCATATATAAATACGGAGGGAGAAACAATAATTAAATAATTATTGCGCAATCATTGTCGGTAATAATTGAAAGGAAAGAGAAGTGGGGAGGAAAGGTTACCTAGAGCCAAAAAGTCGCGCCACTCTCCGGAGAAGACGATCGGAGCCACCGCTACATCGCCGGAATACATCAAAAGGTAATATTTCCTTTCTTCTCTTCGTATTCCTACATTAAAAAAACACAAATAGATTAGATTTAAACTCTGAAAATAAGAAAAACAATAACTAAAAAACTAAAACCTATATCTAGGAAAATTGAAATAAGATCCAAAGCTTATATGAGATTTGCGGAGTTGTTATCGGCGTTTGTGAAGCTTTAAAGCTTTCGGCAGAGTCGAAGAGGGTAGTTTTAGGGTTCGGATTTCGGGTAGTTAGTTTAGTACTGGGCGAAAATGGTCGATTCTGATAAATCCGAGACTAGTCTAGGGTTTAAGCTTCAAAAAGGAGGAAAATAAACTTTTTTTGGATTTATTCGGCGGCAAAGGACGGTGGTCAGAAATCGGCTTGCGACGGTGATCGGTCACCAAAGTTAGGATAGGAATGATCGGAGTTGGAGGTCAGCTGGAGAAGGTGATCAGAAAATACAGACTGGTCGGAGAAGATGATCAGAGAAGTTTTGGTCATCGGAGAAAGGTTAGGGATAATCAGAGACGACGACCGGTGACCGGCGCCGCCTTCGGCCGCTGGGAAACACATTGAGTTAGGGTTTTGTGTTTGTAGAAGATTGAAAAGTGAAAATGGAAGAACAAAACTTGAATTTTGTTCGGGTAGAGGGTTTTGATCGAAGGGAAACATTGGTCGATGTAGTTTTGTTTTTTGTGATGGGTCAAAGGTGAAAAAAATGAAGAACAAAGGAAGAACAGTGGGCAAAATGAGGGTTTGGATCCGAAAGAAACAGAAAACGCAGGTGTTTATGTTTAATTAAACACAAAAAACGAAACAACGTTGGATGAATAAGGGAGAAATGAGTGAGTTTGATCGAGAATCATAGGAGAATCTGAGTATTTTGGTGTTCGAGTTGAGAAAATTTAGGAGAGAGAAAGAATGAAGAGAGTGAGGGAAATTTGGGAAATGGATGAGTGAACTCGCCTCAATCCCTTTTATACACGGACTAAAACGATGTTGTTTTGGCACTAAGTCAGGTAGATCTGCAAACCATGTCGGGTCAAGCTCAGAGATCCGCGCCCTTCTCTTATTCCCCTTAGACTTTGGACTCCCAATTTAGTATCCTTTCAATTTAGTCACCAATGTAGTATGATTTGGCTTCAGAATTTTAATAATACTTCAATTTTGGTCTATGTTCTTTTATGATTTAGCCATGTAATCTTCTTTTTATTTCAATTGCATCCCTAATTGACTTGTTTAATTTAATTGCAATTGTCTTAATCTATTTGTATGCTTGCATGATTTTAAATAATCATATAGCATGTATGATTAAGGAAATTTAATACATTTAGCAAAATAGGATTAGAGCCATTTAAGACTAGATCCTCTAATTAAATGTAATTAATTCAATAGGAAATGACATTGTAGACAAATAAATGGATGTTGAATAAAACTCAAATATTCTAAGTTAATTAGTACCACATTGTAACATGGTTTTAATTAAGAGAATATTTAAGTAATAGATTCAACATTTCATTTAAACTTAGAAAATTGAAATTACACATAGTCAGTTTAAATAAAATTAAAATAGGATTGAACAATTAGTATCATTAAAGTTAGGAATATTGTTACTTT
Source organism: Hibiscus tridactylites (assembly GCA_958450335.1). Classification (NCBI taxonomy): domain Eukaryota; kingdom Viridiplantae; phylum Streptophyta; class Magnoliopsida; order Malvales; family Malvaceae; genus Hibiscus; species Hibiscus tridactylites. Next base: position 82,013,446 of record OY288277.1, on the reverse strand, counting down.
TGATCCTAATATGAGTAGTGTCCAAATTATTTGGGCGTTACCATTAAAGCCCAAAAATTAATAATATTCATAGAATCATAATTAATTAAATTAATGAAGCCTTAATTAGGTTTTACTTTAAATGGACAAGACAATAATTTGAATATGCATTAAACCTTTTGTGTAGAGATACATTTTGAATATAAATTAAAGTGTCCTAATCTATTTGGACGTTTCAAAGCTTATATTCGTCCAAAATGTATTTTCTTACAAAATGATATCCTCATTCGAAATGGAATCCATTTTACAATTAAAAAGATTTAATTAAATTTAGATTAATGTTCGAAATGCCAACATACCACGTGGAATTAATGAGGTACCGATAACGGGCGTTGTAGGGGTGCTAACCCTTCCCTACATGTAACCGACTCCCGAACCCGAATTTTACTAAAAGAATCTCTGGTCCGTTTTTTATGGTGTCCGATCTACCAAAGTGAACGGTGGCGACTCCAAAATAATTTTTAAGCAAATAAAGGAAATTTGATTAAAATAAAAAAACCCTACTTTTAAGATCAAATTAAATGAAAAACCTCGATTTTTAAAACTTTAATCGTCATGTTGTTTTTTCCACAAACGATTTAAATAAAACGGTTGCGACACTCTGGTTAAAATTGGTAGGCTGTTTGCATTCATTGATATAAAATGGAGTTGGGTTTCATAATTGAACAGGTAAGTATCAATTATTCAATTTCTACCACTGTTGTTCATTACTCTGCCTTTTGTTTTTCCTCCCAAGTATTCTTTTTGGTGTTTGTATTTATTCAACCCAATAGTTCAGAAGTCTCAGCACCCGTTGAAGGCAAACTTTTTATATGCCATAGAAAGAATTTTGAAGCTTTCAGTTCCAAATTTTAAGCACTCATGTTCTGCATGGGTTCTATTTATGGCTTTTATTAGTATTGGAGAATGTGGAATATGGTATGCTTTATTTCTCTTAATTGTTTCCAATGTTATTGGGATCTTCAAGCATTTTTGTTTCCACTGTGTTATCTCCATTCTCCACCCTTCTATTTTCACATTTTTACATTAATACACCAAAATGAAGATCGATTATCACTTAACAACTAATATCAGACCTGAGATTTATGAAACCTTTTCTTTTTAAAATATTTTATCAGGTTCCCTTGGTCTTGATCACAAGTTATCTACAAAACAAGTTTAGGAGCTCAATGGTATATTTCCTTTTTAAGTGTTAATTTCTTCTGATATCCTTAAATTATGGTCTGAGTTTTAAATTGGCCCCGAACTTTAAAATATTCTAATTGAGTCATCAGAGTATTAGCATCATATCAGTCGAGTCTTTAAATGTTAGTTCGGAATTGACCTGGAACATATCTAAAATACGTGATAAACAACTTGTATCTGATGCATTAACAAAAATGCCTCCCAAAAGTTTAATTGCCCGTCTATTCTTTTTAACTTGTCCATATAGCAAGTACGTACACGTTTAAAATTTGACCATGTGTTTTAAATATGTTACACGTACGATTCAAGCATACGTTTAATGCCTAAGCTGATATGATATTCATTCTTTAAGATTCAATTTGAACATTTTGAAGTTAGTGGACTAATTTAGAATTCGGATATATTCATTTAATTTGTATATGTGAAAGTTAATCTTTGGTTTTGAATTCTTGGTAATTGCAGGTAGGGAATATGATATTCTGGTTCATTTTCTGCATTCTTGGTCAGCCAACGTGCGTGCTTTTATATTATCATGATTTGATGAATCGCAAAGGGAGAGCAGATTAAACTTACAACATAATACAAGACTTGGAATTTCATCATTCCACTTGGTGGTCCTATGCAGGAATGTTTTGGTATGTTTTACCTGTGCGGATATTTTATTAATTCCATCAAATTCATGACCAATTTTGAGAAAAAAGTATAATCCCAAACTTTGTGCTTTAGTTTTTGTTTGAATAGTCACTTTGGTCCATATTTTTTAAGCACTTTGGTCCTCAACATTTCATTTTTGATTAAAATATTTTTTTTTTAAAAACCGTTAGTTGACTAATCATCTTCTCTCAACTTTTCATTTTACCTCTCAATTTCATAGCCCTCACTGTCAATGACCCCTACACCCATCGATGTACTCTCTTTCTTCCTTATTTGTTTTCTTGAATTGTTTTCTTTTTGATTAATTGATGCCTTTAGAGTTTTTTTTTTCTTTTATCTTCAGTCTTGATTTCAATCCAATTTTTATGATTTAGTTGTTTCTTGGAATTTCTTTTCCCCAGCAACGAGAAGATGTGGAAATGCTTGTGCCACACTCTGATTTGAACCACAATCACCAGCCCATGGAAGGTACTTTTTTCTTAGAGTGATCTTGAGAACCTTCTTACCATTTTTTTATTTATGATTTTACACTTGAGTTTTTCATGTTTAGGTCAGATTTATTAGATCTTAATCCCTTCATTATCTTTTTCAGAACTGAGCAAGACATGAAACTTGAATATGAATATGAGACTGTTTCTGAAGCTGCTGGCCCTGGTGCTGTTGCAGAATCTGAATATGATAGTATGTATTTATTGTGAACTTGGATTTCACTTTTGGTGTAACCCCTATTTTGACCTAAGAGGTTTGCTAAAATTGAATTTGTCGTTTTAGGAAACTTGCCCCTCAAGAAAGATCACTTATAAAAAATCGTGTCGAAATTTATTATTCAATTGTAAAAGTCCTTTAAAGTTTCGTCATAAAACAATGCATGCGGAAAGTAGTTCATCAATCCCAAAATAAAATTTCAAAGTCTAAATTTACAACCAAGTCTGAAATACATAAATAATAAAAAGAATCTTGAAATAATCCATACTGAATAATAATATCAAATCCGTTCAAATGAGGTCCTCCAAGTATCGAATCCTAAGTCTGGAAATCTGAAACAGATACTAAGGGGAGTCAACTATAAACCTCAGTGTCTCTAAAGTGCATAACATAAGTATAACCAACAGTCCATCAACAAATCAAGATTAAACAGTTATTCCGAAGCATTACAAGCAAGGCATATTGATAGCATAACATGACATGCACCCATCTACATCACCATCCGAAGAGTGAGGTTCCCTTGAACTACTCTACACCGCAACACCATGTCCGGAGCAAAACTCATCCCGAAAGATGGAACTACTAATCCAAAGCGAAGTTCAACCCGAAGGATGAAGTCACTGAGCTTCCCCCATACAGTATCCCAACCCAAAGATATGACATGTTATCCAATTTCAGAGTTCGAATGCAATCTTGTTAAACAACTAAGATGCATGTACAAAATAGTCCGATTCCGATATGTGTTACATGACATGATCACAATAATCGAGTCATAAGATATTTATCAAACAACAGAGAAGGATAGCATATAAACATGTCTCATATAGATCAGGCAATCACACAAACACATACATGTAGCACAGACAGAGAACACACCTTAGGCTGCTAAACTGTCAACGTCGGTAGTGACGTCTCCCACGCTCAGTTCTAGCGGAAGGTTGAACAGAATCAGCTCTTAAAACAAAGAACACTAAATAAGATTCCTACTATGCCAAATTCGAATAAGCTATGCTAACAGAAATCTTACTAGCATATCTCGAAGATTGTGCCACCGGAGGTCTTCCTAGCGGAGGAGAAGGTAAAGTCTCGGGGTCAGAGTCCACGTCACCTGAACACATAAATAACTGAGTTAAGCTCTGATGCAACACTTAACAAAATTCTGAGTTCAAACATATAAACTTGATCCAAAAAGGTATTTTGGGTTTGAATTTGAAGAAACAGACATCAAAAATGGAACCAGAACGTCGAAAAATATAAAGGTGAACCCGACCAAAAAAGTCAACCCAAAAGTCAACGTTGACGTCATCGCTGATGCAACCTGCATCACCATTACAACAACATATGATATCACTACTGACGTCATCCGACTTGGTCAAAGCTGTCCAGTTTGGTTCAGTGTTCTAGTCCGGTTTAGTTCACCAACCCGGTTCGGTTCAACAACCCAAACCCAAAACAAAACAAAACCTTAATCCCCAAATTAACCAGCCCCACCCTTAACCAAACCCTAGATCTAGATCCCGACGATGCCCAACCACCACGGCACGACCACCGAGCCCAACGACGGCCACAGCTATATCGTCCACGGCCAACACGCCCCAACCACCACGGCACTTACCCAACGGTTCTAGACACGGCTAGACGGAGAAGACGATGACGATGAGAGTTCCCGAAGGTAACTCGACCAATTTCGGTGGCAATAGCGGCGGAAGACGAAAAGTCGAAGCTTTCGACTTCACTTTTTCGACGAGAGGAAGCGGCGAACAGGTAACCCTCAACTCGGTTTCGATCGGACGGTCATGGGGAAGCCACTGATGGCCGCAGATCGACGAACGACCGCCAAAACTTCTTGGCCAGAGCTTCAACGGACAACGGAAAAAAGGTGTTCGATTTGGTTTTGGAGAGAAAAGGGAGAAGAGATAAGTGGCGCACAAAAAAAGAAAATTAGAACAAAAAGGTGTTTACCCTACTCAAATGGGTAAATTACAGAAGAAGGGTTCAAACTTTAGCCCGCCTAACAAATTGCCCACCAAGTTTTAACTTTATTCAATTAGGTTCCGAATTCAAATTAGGTTAAAATCTGAGATTCCCCCCATATTCTAGGGTTTCCAATTGGGAATTTTCACGATTAAGGTTTACAATTTGGGGCTAAATTGGGGTGTTACAACTCCCCCCCATAAAAAAAATTCGGCCTCAAAATTTACCTAGAGCAAACAAATACGGATATTGAGCTTTGATTACAGCTTTGGGCTCCCAGGTAGCCTCATCATGACTGCAACCACGCCACAAGACTTTGACCATCTTAATAGTCTTCCTTATGAGAACTTTCTTATCATGAGCAAGAATCTCGATAGGCTCCTCCTCAAAGCGCAAATCAGGAAGAATCTCAATCTCCTCCACATGCAAAACATGAGATGGGTCAGCATGGTATCATATCAACACATAAACATGGAAAACATCACGAATACGCTGAAGTTCTGGTGGTAACTCAAGTTGATAGGCAACAGGTCCAACCCGACGAAGAATCCGATAAGGGCCAATATATCGAAGACTCAGCTTGCCCTTTCGACCAAACTGAAGTACCTTCCTCCAAGGAGATACTTTTAGAAAAACCTCATCACCGACCTCAAACTCAAGATATCGACGTCTCAAGTCAGCATAAGACTTATGTCTATCAAAAGCATCCTTAAGCCGGTCTCGAATCAATCTGACTGTCTGCTCGGCCTCACGGAATATGTTTGGTCCCAACAGTCTATGCTCATTAAGTTCAGTCCATCCAATCGGTGACCTACACTTACGTCCATAAAGAGCCTCATACAGTGCCATCTTGATACTGGCATGATAACTGTTATTATATGCAAACTCTGCGAGCGGCAAGAAATCCTCCCAACTACCACTGTAATCGAGAACACAACCTCTCAACATATCCTAAAGAATCTGAATCACAAGCTCGGACTGTCTGTCAGTCTGTGGATGATAGGATGTACTGAAGTTCAACCGGGTACCCAAAGCAGAGTGAAGTGCCTTCCAGAACTTCGTTGTAAATCTCGGATCACGATCAGAAATAATCGATAACGGTACCCCATGAAGTCGAACAATCTCATAAATATAAAGGATAGTTGACTCAAACCGGAATGAAATGCGCAAACTTAGTCAAACAGTCCACTATAACCCAGATGAAGTCCTTAGACGGAGTCATCGGAAGACCACTAACAAAATCCATAGTCACACGCTCTCACTTCCACTGAGGAATCTCGATGTGCTGAAGCAACCCAGATGGACGCTGATGCTCTGCCTTGACTCTCTGACAAGTCATACACTTACACAAATCTGACAACATCCCGTTTAAGACCTTTCCACCAGTATCTCTAACGAAGGTTCTTATACATCTTATCACCACCAGGATGCATAGAATAGGGGTTGTCATTTGCCTCGCGAAGAATAACCTGTTTCAACCCAGATTTCCTCGGAATACAATACCGGCCTCAAAAACACAAAACAACATCATGATCAATAGTAAAATCCTCAGGTGTAGCCTCAGAAACCTCTCTGATACGGTGCATAAGAAAAGGATCAGTAGATTTCTTAGCTCGAATATCAGATATCAACATAGGAATAACCCGAAGTTCTGCCATTAAACTACCATCCTCAAACAAACTCATCCAAGCAAACAAGGTCCTCAAATCCAAAATGGCGTTACGACTCAAGGCGTCGGCAACCACGTTCGCCTTCACCGGGTGATACTCTATCTCACAGTCGTAATCCTTGAGAAGTTCCAACTAGTGACGCAGTCTCAGATTCAACTCTTTCTACGTAAGGAGGTACTTTAGACTTTTGTGATCGGTGAAGATATATCACTTCTCTCCGTAGAGATAATGTCTCTAGAATTTCAAAGCAAAGATCACAGCAGCAAGCTCCAAATCATGGGTAGGATAGTTTCACTCATGCGCTTTCAACTAACGAGACGCATAGGCCACTACCTTCCCCTCCTGCATCAGAACACATCCCAATCTCGTGTGGGAGGCATCATTGTATACCATATAAGCCTTCCCAAGCTCAGGCTAAATCAGAACCGGTGCTTCAGTCAACACGATCTTAAGCTTCTCAAAACTGGTTTACTGAGCCTCAGTCTAGACAAAAGGAATATCCTTTCTCAAAAGTTTAGTCAAAGGAGCTACAATAATCAAGAAACCCTCCACAAACCTCCGATAGTATCCAGCTAAACCCAAGAAGCTTCGAATCTCAGGAACATTTTTGGGCTGTTTCCAGCTCAAAATAGCCTCAATCTTCTTTGAATCAACCTGGATACCATTAGCAGAAACCACATATCTCAAGAAGGTAACCTCAGTCAACCAAAATTCACATTTACTGAACTTTGCATACAACTGCTTCTTTCGTAAAGTCTGTAGGACAATTCTGAGATGTTCCTCATGTTCTGTCTTCCATTTAGAATAAACTAGTATGTCGTCAATAAAAACCACCACGAACTGATCCAAGTAGGGTTGAAACACCCTATTCATCATATCCATAAACACTGCAGGGGCATTAGTCAATCCAAACAGCATCACCAGAAACTCGTAATGACAATAACGAGTCCGAAAAGCGGTCTTGAACACATCAGAATCCTTAACCTTGAGTTGGTAATAACCTGATCTCAGGTCTATCTTAGAAAATACCGAAGCTCCCCGAAACTGGTCGAACAAGTCGTCAATACGAGGAAGGGGATACTTGTTCTTGATCGTTATCTTGTTTAACTTCCGATAGTCAATACAAAGACGAAGTGATCCATCTTTCTTCTTCACAAATAAAACAGGGCTCCCCAAGGAGAAACACTAGGTCAGATGAAACCCTTATTTAGCAGTTCCTGCAACTGAATCTTCAATTCCTTAAGCTCTTTCGGAGCCATCCTGTAAGGAGCCATACAGACAAGGGCTGTACCGGATAAACATCTATGCCAAACTCAATCTCATCACGTTTTGGTGGTACCCCCAGCAATTCCTCTGGAAAACATTTGGAAAATCCCTAGCCACTCGGGTCTTATCCAAACCAGAATCTGATTGCCTTGAGTCAAGAATATATGCAAGGTAGGCAATGGCCCCATGTTGGATCATCTTTTCCATTTTGAGAGCCGAAACAACATTGGACATGAAACCTCTACGCTCTCCCACAAGAATCACCTCGCGACAATCTGAGGTTTTCAGAGTCGCCCTTTTCTTTTCACAATCCAAACTGACTCGATGAGCGGATAACCAATCCATTCCGAGAATAAGGCCACTCTCTGAAAGGTAACTCCATCAAATCAGCATAAAATATTTTCCCTTGAATCTCCAAAGGGCAATTCTTGTACACCTTAGTAACCTCGACATGGTTACCCACTAGACTATAAACTGAAACCGTATTCAAAGTATTCTCAACCGAAATTTCATGTCCCCCAGATACCGAACTCGCAACATACAAATGATTAGAACCAATATCCAATAATGCAAAATACGAGATAAAGTGAATAGAAAAGGTACCAACAATAACATCTGGCTCATCACGATCCTCATGTCTCCTGGTAGCATAAACCAACCCTGGCTGTCTCACCCCGGATCCAGCTGATCCTCCACTCTGAGCTGGCCTACCTCTACCAGCAGAAATTTTAGTATCAGGTCTACCTCCACCTCTACCTCTATCAGGAGTCTGTACCGATGCCTATGACTGAATCGTCATATGAGTTGACAGAGGTGCAAGCGGAAAATCTCTAAAAAGATGGTCGAACGACCCACAACGAAAACAAGCCCCAGACTATCTCCTACACTCTCCTGACTGCCATTTCTTACAGAAAGAACATTGCGGTACCCCTCGTGTGCTAGTCGATCCTCAAACACTAGAAGTTGGAACAACAGTGGTCATTGGTCTAGCTCTGGAATAACTCTGATGATCAGTCTCATCTCTTTCCCTCTCCTTGGTCTGATTACTCTGACTATACTAAACTGACGTGGTCGACTGCCTCTTACCCCGATCCATACCCTAAGACTCAACTTGCCTCAACTCTGCCTCATTGTGTTCAACAGTCATAGCTCGCAAGGTAATATCCTTGTACTCTTTGTCCAAATGCAAAGCAACACCAGTCCTGATCGAAGGTCGTAGACCCCTCAAAAACCAGACACACTTCTTTTTCTCTATAGTAACTAACCCAGGGACGTACTGTATCAGCCTCAAAAACTCGATCTCATACTCATTCACGGTTATGACATTTTGCTTCAGATTCATAAAGTCCTCTTGACACTTGGCTAGATACTCTACCCCAACATATCTATCTCGGAAAGCCTGACGAAAATGATCCCATGTGACCCGACTAGCAGAAATAACAGTCTCCTCAGCCTCCCACCAGTTCTGGGCTTAACCCTTCAATAATGATACAGCCGCTCTTAATTTTCTGTCAGTAGGGTAGTCCATCTCATCAAATAACTGCTATAATTTCTTCAGCCAATACTCTGTGTCAGCCGGATCTGCAGTCGTCTTACCATCAAACATCGACATCCCAGCAGACAGAAACTCAGCAAATATGGTCCTCCTAGAACCTTGTCGAAGATACTTGAGTAACTCCAAATACACTACAGCTACATCAACTCCAGCAGTCTCACTGTTACCGACTGCAGGGGGACCTTTGCTATGAGTCTGCTGACCAGGGTGATCGGTCTGTTGATCACTCGTATGAACCGCATGTTGTTCCTCAGCCTGCTCATGCTGTGGGTCCTCCTAATGCTGTGGCGAATGCTCAGGAGGAGTAACGCCACTCGTATCCACAACGGTACGACCTCATCCACGGCCTCGACCTCGGCCAGCCGTAACTCTAGTACTCATACGGGGTGGCATAATAGTCTATCTACAAAAAGAAGAATCCTAAAGTCAAAATTGGCACTTGGAGTCTCTAATTAAAACATATATTACTTCTTTAAAATTTGAAAATTTATCTGAAAATCTCGTAGTTCCCGAAAACATTTATGCATGCAAAATTTTGAAAACATTAAAATTTAATTTTGTCGAGCCTCACAGGCCAAAGGGTGTAACCTGGCTCTGATACCACTAAATGTAACCCCCTATTTTGACCTAAGAGGTTTGCTCAAATTGAATTTGTCATTTTAGGAAACTTACCCCTCTAGAAAGATCACTTATAAAAAAACGTGTCGAAATTTATTATTCAATTGTAAAAGTCCTTTAAAGTTTCGTCATAAAACAATGAATGCGGAAAGTAGTTCATCTATCCCAAAATAAAAGTCCAAAGTCCAAATTTACAACCATGTCTGAAATACATAAATAATAAAAAGAATCTTGAAATAATCCATACTGAATAATAATATCAAATCCGTTCAAATGAGGTTTTCTAAGTACCAAATCCTAAGTCTGGAAATCTGAAACAGATACTAAAGGGGAGTCAGCTATAAAGCTCAGCGTGTCTCTAAAGTGCATAACAGAAGTATAACCAACAGTCCATCAACAAATTAAGATTAAACATTTATTATGAAGCATTATAAGCAAGGCATATTGATAGCATAACATGACATGCACCCATCTACATCACCGTCCGAAGAGTGAGGTTCCCCTAAACCACTCTACACCGCAACACCATGTCCGAGGCAGAACTCATCCCGAAAGATGGAACTACTAATCCGAAGCAAAGTTCAACCTAAAGGATGAAGTCGTTGAGCTTCCCCCACACAATATCCTAACCCAATGATATGACATGTTATCTGATTTCAGTATGAATGCAATCTTGTTAAACAACTAAGATGCAACCCAAAAGTCAACACTAACGTCATCGCTGACCATGATGACGTCATCACCAATGCCAGCCTGCATCACCATTACAACAGTAGATGACATCACTGCTGACGTCATCCGACTTGGTCAAAGCTGTTCGGTTTGGTTCAATGTTCTAGTCTGGTTCAGTTCACCAACCCAGTTCGGTTCAAATAACCCAAACCCAAAACAAAACAAAACAATAATCCCCATATTAACTATCCTCACCCTTAACCAAACCCTAGATCTAGATCCCGGCGGCGCCCAACCACCACGACGCGAACAGCGAGACCAACAACAGCCACAACAATACCGGCTACGACCAACGCACCCCAACCACCACGGCGCTTACCAGCGGTTCTAGACATGGCTAGACGGAGAAGACGATGACAGTGAGAGTTCCCGAAGGGAACTCGGCCGTTTCTAGTGGTAACGAAAGTGAAAGACGAAAAGTCGAAGATTTCGACTTCACTTTTCCGATGAAAGGAAGCTGCGAATAGGTAACCCTCAACTCAGTTTCGATCGGACAGTCACGAGGAAGCCACTAATGGCCGTGGATCGACGAACGACCGCCATAACTCCTTGGCCGGAGCTTCAATGGACAACGGGAAAATATGGTGTTTGATTTGCTTTTGGAGAGAATAGGGAGAAGAGATAAGCGGCGCACAAAAAAAGAAAATCAGAACAAAAGGGTGTTTACCTTACTCTAATGGGTAAATTACAGAAGAAGGGTCCAAACTTTAGCCCGTCTAACAAATTGCCCACCAAGTTTTAACTTTATTCAATTAGGTCCCGAATTCAAAATAGGTTAAAATCCGAGATTTCTCCCAATTTCTAGGGTTTCAATTGGGAATTTTCACGATTAGGGTTTAGAATTTGGGGCTAAATTGGGGTGTTACATTTGGTTTCTGATATTTTCTGATAGCATGTATTTATTGAGACGAGATAATTTTGTTTCAATCAGAACATGGATGAAAGTGTGTCTTGATGTTCCGACTGCATGAATGCTATTATATTCCAATCGAATGTTCTTGTTTCTGTCTCTCTTTTAGCATGCAAGTCCGTGTGTTGTTTATCATGCATCTTCCACTCTATTGAGGATGACATCTGTCGCCATGAAGGATCAGCAACTTTAAGTCCTTGAAGAGCAATTTGGCTCAAGTTTGCTGAACTGGAGGGCCTCGTCACTGAATTGCAAACTGCTTTTTCTCAAAGTTTCATGGCTGTAGCTTGTGATTTTCACGACCTCAAGTCTCTTCTGTTTGATTCGATGAAGCTACCGAGGTCATGGCTTGAAGACGTCTGGTCAGAGATAATTGTCAAAGACTGTGCAGTGTCAGTGCTTCACTTTCAGGTACTCATTTTAAACTTCAATTTCTTTTTGATTGAAGTGTTTTCATTTCATTTTTTCATGCTTACAATGATTCACCAGAATGTTTTGAGATTTCAAATTCTTGAGACGAAACACGAGCAATAATGAGGAAGTTGAGAATGTTCTAGTATACCCTAGAGATTCACTAGCTTCTCAACCAATCAATGATGGATCTAGTAGGCCTCCTCTCAACACCATTCAAGATGACAAAACTTAAACCAGAAACAGAAGGGACCATTCAAAACCGAATCGACAGAACTCTAACTAAGCCCAAATCTAAACTTTTGGATTCAACAATGCCTCTAAACCCCCCAGATAAACATGGGGTTTCGACAAAAGCCAAGTATGGTTGCGCAAAGAATGAATCGTCCGAACCAGATTTGCCTCATGGCGGGACATCAAATATGACTCTGAGGGTGAGTAGGGGAATAAGGAGGGCAACTTTGAGTTGTTATTCGGAGAGTAATTCGACACAAAGTATACCAACAAAGAGCGTTGTTAGTAAGCCTCTCGTTTCGGGTTATAGGAACAAATTTAATGGGAATGGACAAATGTGTGGAGTGAATTTTGCTGCATTGTACAGAGGAATGCCTAGCTATTCTACTTGTGCTCTAGTTATTGTTGCGAATACTGTTGAAGTTCCTCACTTCGACCTTAAGGAAGATCCCTCTTTTTAGATGGATCACAATATACAGGTAAAGAACTCAAAAACCGACTTTTACATTTACATACACAATTTTATAGCACATTGTGATAATCGACTTTTGTGCCTCCTAACTTCCAACGCTGTTTGTATCTTAAACTGTTGTATTAACTTTTCAACACCAAGTACTTTACCGGTTCGTCTAAGAGAAAAAGACACCAGAAGCAGTAAAATGATGCTTAGGTTTCGTGAAGACAAGAGTCAAAGATTGGAATCACTTGTTCATGGCTGGTTACCATCATATTCATTTTGCTCGAAGAGAATAAAGCACCGTCTGAAGAGATTTAGTTACTTTAGGCTAAAGTTGTTAAAAATCCTGAAGTGACTCGTTTTGTGTTGGAGAATATAAGGCTTTTAGACCAATTTAGAAAATTCCAAAAACATATGATAGTGCCAATATTCTTCAAAAAAATTTCTATTCATTTACATTGTGGTACTTATAGATTTCAAGAATTATATGAGGAAAGAGCGAAAGAGATGCTATTGGAAGAAATATCCAAACTACGGGGTGAGGTGTTCCTAACTTCGATCCAAAGTCTTGTTTTTCTTCCACTTGATTTATTCTTTATGCATAATTCTTGGCCTTCTACATACAATTGCTTCAATTTCTCTTGCTGGGAAGTCTAATTAGCATAGCGATGGAAGCTCAAATGATAGTTGGCAGGTCAGGATAAGTTCGTTTTACTTTATATTTTCTTTTTAGAACATAAACAAGGCGTCAAAGTTTATGAAAATTGGATTAACTTGGATCAAAATAGGCAAGTAAATTACTCAAAAACCGACTTTTACATTTACTGACACAAATTTATTTTTCATTGTGATGATTCGTTCTCTAAACGACTTAGAGAAGAACAGAAATGACTAAAACAGATGCTTAAAGCAAGAAATAAGTATTGCTTGGATTGGGCAGCCAGAAACCAAATTCACATTTGATCATATGGCATGTGAAACAGTAGATTGGGTCTGCCTAGAGACAAATTATTGTTTTCGAGATTTTTCTTGTGTAACCATTTTTTTCACATATCGCTCTTTTGCAGGAAATGCTTTTCAGGATTGATGGTATGCAATTGTTGAAATTTGCTTATCTGGCTAAAACAATTGTATGTTTGCATACGACTGGGTACTTTCTTTGAAACCTAGGATGCAACACATGTTTTATTCCCTTCTTCTTCTTATTCTTAACTACATTAGTTATGTTGACATTACTGTATTTGGACATGCAAATAGGAAGTGAAAAGACATATACAATGCCCGGAAAGATTGACAATTTGGAAGTCAAGACAAATCTTCAACGGGGCATGACACCGCGAATATTTGAGTTTTTGTTTGCAAGAATTCAAGTTGTAATTGTCTAAAGTTCATGCTAGCATTTTTTGGTTTATGAAAGCATTTTTGTTTAACATTCTCTCTCTCTCTTTTGTTACAGGAAGAGAAAATCCAAAGGGGTACAAAGTTAAAATACAATTGCAGGTGCTATTTCCTTGAGATTTGTAATGAGCAAATAATTGATATTCTTGATCCCTCTGCTACCAACTTGCTTGTAAGTTTCTTATTTTCATATGTTTGCCATTCATTTTTTTGCTACAGCTAATTTTCATTATGCAATTCTTAATTTTTAGCTGAGGGAAAATGTTAAGAAAAGAGTGTACGCGACAAATCTCACTGAATTTGAAGTTCAGACCGTGAGCCATATTTTGAAGCTTTTATCTCAGGCGTCAATCTTTATCAGAACTTTGGATAGCAGGGAACTGCTGCTCACTCCTCTCAAAATATTTAATTTAAATTGTATATATTCTTGTTTTAAATCACTGCTTTTTTTCATAGTGTTCTTTAAATAGGAAAGTTGCTGCAACAAATATGAACAGGGAGAACAGTTGTTCACATAGTGTTTTTACCTGAGTTACTGAGGGCATGTGGGAAAAGCACTCGACAACTAGTTTGCGGTTTGCAAGATTAAACCTGGTTGACCTTGTTGGTTCAGAAAGGTGTGATTCAAACCAGTTTGTTGAAGCATGTATATGAAATTCCTGACTTTTTAGAATGGAAACGGAGGCCTCAGAGTTTATGAATATTGGAATAACTAGGATAATGTATTTTTCTCTTCTAAATGCGGGAAGTTGTCTGCATCAGCGAAGAAAATAACTCTCTACGGTCTGAGTCCGGTATGTTCATTTTTTGGCAGAAATACACTGTAACACCCCCAAAATCAATAGCTATCAAGGGGATTCTTTTCTATATGAAAAGATTTGAATTCACGTATCAATCTTATAATTGAAAGTGCTTAAATTAGTTTGTAATTACCTTGTTCTGTTTGGGGCTGCTACATACGGTTTATGAGTCAATTAAAGGACTGAAATTTGATGTTTAATGAAGTATTAGCTGCTAAATTAGCGTTTAGCTAAATGCCCTGTCTTGGTAATAATACTTTACATGGTATTTAGCAACTCATAACTGTCTAAAATTGATGTTGAAGTAGTTGGGTTAATTGCTGGGTTTTAAGCTTAAATGATGTTTATTATGGCTGAATAAATACGTGATTAATTATTGAAATTTTAGCTAAGATGTTTCGAAGGAGAAAGGAACTTGTAAATTGTTTTAATGATGATAATGAGAGATAGGTTAAGGGTTAAATGAGTGAAACTCTCATGAGTTATAAAAAAAAAAAAAGTGAGTTATTGCTCTGAATCTTATATCTACATTTTCCAATAAAATACTTTGTGCTTAATTAAATGGTAGCTAATAACTTTCACTCGTATTTGTTTGTATATTAATTGTGAGGTTCAATAGTGTCCGATAGAATTGACATGTCATAGAGCCCATTAAACTCATGTACGTGAGTATATATAGACTTTAGTCTTAATAGTGTCGGAGGGATGTTATTGATTTGTCGGACTTATGTCCCGATGGTGTTCGTGTGATATTAACCATGTATGCTACATGGTAGTGACAGCCTGACAGGGATTCTAGTATTCGAGTATAACTAATGTTCAAGTGGGCAAATGGTTTATAAATGAAAATGCTTACTGATGATATAAATTGCATATTATAATGTTTATGGACGCTATATATGTTATATTAATAATGTGCCATGACATTGCATGTGAGATGAGTTTGTATCGGTACATAATTTTAAATATGACACTTTTTAATTGTTATTTTTCTAGTTTTTAGGATTTCTTACTACCTAATTCATTTTGATTTGCTATATTTTGCGCAAGGAACCTCATTCTGAAAATAGCAGCAAAAGAGAGCATTTTCTACAGTCTTTTCATTATTCTGGTCATGACTGGAATCGTGGGCACGACGCGTCTGACGTGACAGATGCGTGGCAACTTCTAGAAGATTCTGGAATGTTCTGAAAGACCTTATCAGTTTATCCGTTTAGATTTTCTGTATTTAAATTTCAAAAACATTTGAATTGTTTATCTTTCCTTTATTTTAAATTTTTTTATCATTTATCTTTGTAAATCCAAGCCTATAAATATCACTCCTTGGTAAAGGCTTAGGCATCGAATTTAGTCTTCATCTTTTAGCTTGAAAACACTTGTTATTTCTAGTCTTTAATCAAAGTTCTCTTTTCTTTACTTTTGTTCTTTTATGTTCTTTAATTATTTTTATGAAATCAAGTTAAGTGTGATAGCTAATATCATGCTTAGTTAATTCTCTTGAGCCAAGAACTAGCCAAATCAATTCCAATCGTGAGAATTGAACATTGCCTTATTTACTTCGGGAATACATTTTTATCTTTCGGTTTAGATAGTTTGGCAATCGGCCTTACTAAAGTTTTTAATCGTTTTTCAAATAAAAAAGAGCTCGTTGGTCTTGAACCGTTTAAAAACATAGTTGGGAGGAAGGACCGGCCTGTGGCAATTTCGACTTCTTGTGAACACTCTTAGCGGCGGTTCGCTAAGGAAAGATAAAATCAGAAGCGATTCTTTTTAAGACAATTTTTGAGTCGGGCTTTTCTTGTTTTCAAAACTAAATATTTTAACGGCGATAGACGTGTTTAATTTGTTTAAGAACCAACCTTCGAAGATAGACTTGGGAGGATTGGTTACTCGAGAGAGAAGCAAGTTGAGACGGGTTGGGCCTCGCAGACTGTAACCGACATGATCCCCGGAGTAAAAATCCATTTCAATGATCGAAAGAATTGACAAGGCTAGCTCGAGGCTATTTTGCATATTTGGACTTTCTTATTATTTTCTTTACTTTTGCATTTAATTCTACTATTTCATTTTCACTCAATATCAGATCACCCCTTTTTTTTACTTTTCTTGTTTTCACAGATATTCCTGGAAGCATTAATCAAAGCAACCTTCAGTCAAGAATTTCGACTAATCTCCTTGTGGATCGACCCTCTTTCCCTATAACTACTTAATTTCTTTATTTTATTATTTGTTGAAAGAGGTTAATTTATTTATTTATTTTGATGGGTAAAACGACGCTTGTCAATATTGGCGCCGTTGCCGGAGAGGTTTACTTTCGGCACTTTTGACTGATTTTATTTTTTTTATGACCAGGAAAAACCGGGTACTTTAGCTCCATACAACCCGAAAATCGAAGCAAGCGCTCGTAGAACTCACGGCGAAACGCTTCGGTGAAAGAAACAACAACGATAACAAAGCACCTACTGTGCAACAACCACTCTGCATCGCTTTTCCTCAAGGTGATACTCCCTTCTAGCTCAAAACGGGATTAATCCACCTACTCCCTACTTTTAATGGCCTTCCTACTGAAAGCCCACATAAGCACCTTGCCGAATTCCATATGGTGTGCAACAGCATGAAACCGCAAGGGGTCTCAAAGGACCAAATAAAACTAAGGGCTTTTCCTTTTCCTTAGCCAGAGCTAAGAAGTGATTATTCTATTTACCTCTAAATTTGATTAATATGTGGTCTGTTCTCTCTCGTGTTTTTCTTGACAGATATTTCCCTGCGACGAAAGCAACAGAACTTAGGCGAAACATTCTGGGAATTCAACAGATGCACGATGAGTCCCTATACGAATATTGGGAGAGATTCAAAAAGCTGTGTGCAAGTTGTCCGCAACATGGCTTATCCGAGCAAACACTCATTCAATATTTATACGAAGGAATGTTGCCAATGGATAAGTAGATGATAGATGCCGCTAGCGGCAGCGCTCTCGTCAACATGACCCCTATTGCAGCGAGAATGCTAATCTCTACAATGGCTGCTAATTCACAGCAATTCGGCTCCTTAAGTGAACCCAGCCAACGGTTTCAAACAGTAAGCACAATTTCATTAGAGAATAAGATAGACAATTTGACTAATATTGTGCATTCTCTTGTTTCAGGGGAGATATGAGCTGCTAAGGTATGCGAATATGCACTATGCCAGATCACGCAACCGATTTGTGCCCATTGCTGTGGGATACGTCTGGTGCCCAAGTTAACGCCATACACAACTTTCCCAGATCTCCCCAAAGACCCTATAACCCTCAGAGTAATACATTTAACCCCGGTTGGAGGATCATCCAAACTTGAGCTATGGAAATAGGAATCAGAATTTCCAAGCTAGGCAACAACCTCCCTACCAAACTTGTTTGTTTAACTACTTTCGAAGGAAATTGAACTTATTAGAAGTGTTCGATATTACATTTTGGACGTCGCAAGCCACTTCTGTTCTTATCGGTATTCAGGTTTTATGTACTATAAACTCATGGAGGTTGAGTTTCATCATCCGTGAATCGAGTCTTACTAGTATTGGAATATTGACATCCTTTGCTGCTTCCAGGTTAATAGTTGGAGGCCATGTCTCATGCTCACCGGCACTGTTATGAGTTGCTTTTTCATACTTTTTTTAAACTGCTCTTATCAAGTGCACTGCCCTTAACAGAAGCTTTTGCATTATTCGTCTTTTGTGATTTAGAGCTACTACCCAAAGCTCTTTTCTGAGGCAATATATCAATCGAGTCCTTGCCATGGAGATGTATCAAGACAAGAACCAGTTCTTTCCTCTGGTTGCAACATTTTAGAGGAAATTAACGTCAAATAAATCCTTATTAATTCGATAATGATGGGATCTTATAGGTAGAAGCCAAGTAATTATCCATATTTTTACAATTTGGGCTTCTGTCACCTAGTCCATCCAGCTTAGTTGATGAAACATTGTACCTAATGAGACTTCAGACTTCCCGGCGTAACTAAAATTTATAAACCTTAATCTCTAAATTCTAAACCTTTATACCCTAAAATTTAAAAGCTTGTGTAAACCAAAGTTTATACAAGTTTGTGTATCAAAGTATTATATGGGTTATATTTTGATACACAAATTGTGTAAAAAAATTTACACAACCTTTTATATTTAAGCTATAGAATTTATATCATAAATCCCTAACCCTAACACCATAAAACTTAAACCCTAAACTCTAAACTCTAAATTATAACCATAAACCTTAAATTCTACATCCTATAACATAAACTGTTGAGTTGATCAAATGATGGCTAAACACCAAGAGGGGGTGAATTGGTGGAATAAAAATTGAAGGGTGCAAATGGATAATTTAAAAATAAAGACAAGGCTATTTTAGAGTGATTCAAGCTTCGAACAAACTCTACATCCACTACCTCAACACCCTACTGAGGATTTTAACAATTCACTAATTTGAATTCGTCCCCTTTTCTCAGCTTAGGAGGAAACCTTACAAATCGATCAATCTCTCTACCCAAATATTGACCCAATATCACTCTTTTACAAAGGAAGATAGACAAACTTTGATTGTACCTCTCAAAGGCTAATTGTTTACCCAATTACACATAAACACTCCTCAAACTCTAAAAAGATTTACAATGAAAAATTTCAAAAGAGTTGGGTACAAGAATTTGACACTAAAGGCACAAGGGTTTGGATTGAATGCTTTGATGTTGCTTGAAGGTTCAATAGTTGTTGTAGTAGCTTTTGAGACTTGTTTTTATACCATTGCATTAATTTCTAGCCGTTTGGGTGATTGATGTCATTAATCTAGCCGTTAGGCTGCAATTTCCCGCAATAAATGCTCCTCAATTGTTAACCGTATCGATACTCTTCGAGGGCGTATCGATACCTGTCTCAAAGAAGAAATAGCCATTGTGACTGAAAAACAAAGCGTGTCGATACGCTAGAATGGCGTATCGGTACGGTCTTAAGGGTCGTATCGATACTATAAGCCGTATTGGTTCGGTTTTTGCTCACTGAAATCCCGAATTGTGTTTTGATAAAAGCGTATCGGTATGCTACCTTAGCGTATCGATATCATTCAACGGTCATTTAAAACTTTGGGTTCTCATAACTGAAAAGCCAACATTCGAATATTAAATGTAAAGTTTTTGCAAAGGTCATCATATCTTATCAATACGGTGACATACCGTATCGATACGCTATAGCATTAAAAATATTTTTATATGAAAAACGGTATCGATACGGTCTCGATGCGTATCGATACGCTATAGCTTAAAGTCTTACCAAGATGAATATCGTATCGATACGAGGTTAAACCATATCGGCACGCTATGGTCGATTAAAATTCTAGTGCTAAAAATTCGTATCGATACGCAAGAGGGTATCGATACGCCTGGACATTTTGTTGAAGTTTGGCTTGAAAACACTTAAAAAGACTTAGAAAATTTGAACCTTTTTAATATGTTTTGACTTGAAAGAGTACTAGGTTCAAAAAGGCTTGTCAATTGGTGAGTTTTTAAAATACTTAAAAAAATATTATTTTTGCAATTAAGTCCCTAATGTTATTTGTTATATCAAAATCAATTTTGGTTTTACAATCTCCCCCTTTTTTATATAACCAAACCAAGTATAAATTTTTAAGTTTTGAAAAGCTTACTCACCCTTAGTTTAAGATAGATTTTCAAAATTTTGTTTTCAAAGATTAGCTCTTACACTTCTCCCCCTTTTTGTTAGATCAAACATAATCAATGCATAAAATAATGATATTAAACATGATGCACAATGTAAAGCCTAAATAAGCAACTCAATACTTAAATTAAGCAATAAAATCCAAAGCAAATTAAGTGCAAACATAATTTCTAACTCATCCTAAAAACATAAATCAAAGCATAGGTTCTTAAAACAAAATATAGATAGGTGCATAAACTAAAAAACAAAATGATATGCCATGAGGTGCAAAACTACTGGTCCCCACCATCGTCTTTATACTCGTCCTCTTCATCCTTATCATCTTGACTTGGTTGAGGTTTTCGAGTGTGGTTAAGCCAAGCACCATGGAATGCGACGAGAGAGACATCCTGGAATTTTGTTGAAGTCCAATGGCCTTGACTTGAGCCTCCAAAGATGTGAAGCGAGTGTCAAGGCCCTTGACTCGATCTTCCAATGATGTGAAATGAGTATCAATGGTGGCAAAACCGACTTCCATGTTGTTGAATTTCTCATTAAGAAACGTCATAAGAGTATCCATGGAGGATTGAGCAATAGGAGCACCTTGAGGGCCTTGTGGAGCTTCCGCTTGAACATCTTAGCGAGGAGCTCGAGGAACACGAACCCATTTATTGTTGAGGTAGGAAAAGTGAGCACGGGTAAAGGAATGCTCGTCTATGGGTAGGCTAAGGGGTTTAGGATAGTCATGGGAACAATCTATCTTAAGGGAGTGAAACAAATGACTCAAGGCCGTCGAATAGTAAAAAGATTTGACTTGGTCGGTGTGACGATGTTGAATTAGATAGACAAGATCGGCAAACATAGTTTGACAAAGATTAGGGAGCTTACCCTCACGAAAACACCTAATCCAAAAGTCATCCACTTGACGAATGGTTGAAAATTTCCCACCCGAGGGACGAATAAACCAAGAAATTATAAGATGAAGTATACAGTCTTAGGCATTTAAAACATTGACAGAACCAAGAGGATCATGACCCAAAGAATTTTCATCATCAATCTCAATATTTTCAAAACCAAAAGCTTGACAAAGAACATTTTGATCAATTCTAAAAGTTGTGCCTATAAGATGAGATTCAATAGCAAAAACATGTTCTCTTCTAGCATCATGAATGCATTTCACGTTTGAAAAGAATATTATAACTAGATTTCGATATAAAACCGGAGATAGGCTCAAAAAGTTCATAAGTTTCCATCTTCTAAACAAATCAAGATATTCAAATTTAAAACGTTCAGAATTTAAAAACAGGATTGAGACAACACGTTCTTCCCTAAGGGTAAAACCTTGAAATAACTTGTAACGTGACAAATCTGAAGGGTTAAGAAAACTATTTTAGATTATGAAAGGGAGGTTTGGTTTAGAATTACCCTCATCGTCTTCGATAGGATCAAAAGATGTAGAGGCTAAATATCGTTTTGCTCTCTTTTTAGGTGTCATAATCCTGAAAACATCAAAATAATTTGAACATGTATGCAATTATAATCATATTCAATCCAAAGATAAATTCTAATAATTCAAGGTATTGATAAAATACTATATTTTATAGGTTAAAAATATATACAAGTAAAAAAAATTGGTTAAAAGAATTTTGAAAATAAATTATAAAAATATACGGTATAAATTTATATTCGAATAAAAAATTTATTGATTTTGAAGATTTTTTGTAAAAACTTGAAAACCCATACAATATGTATATGTTTTATACAAAATTCTATTAAAGACGACCATTGAAATTGAACGAAAATTAAAAAGAAAAGAAAATAGGGTTTATACCTTGAATGAGGAAATTTTGATGAACAAAGGATGAATGATGCACAAATTTCTTGCAAAGCTTGAGCCTTGATGGGTTGATGAAAAACCCTCAATTGATTTTAAGTTTGATGTGAAATATTTAAGAGATTGAGGGGATTTTTATAGTGAGTTGCGGCTAGGGTTTTTAGAGAAAAAGAGGGGAAGTTTAATGTACAAGTAATTTCTCATTTAAATGTTCGATTTTAACTTTACGCCGATACAGTATTGTTACGCTTGTAGAGCGTATTGATACGCCTTGCCGTAATTTTAAATTATTTTTTAATACCGTATTGATACGTGTGACCGTATCAATACGGTTTGACCTGTATCACTTCCCATTGACGAACCAGTATCGATACGCCTGTAAACGTATCAATACGCCATTACCAGAAAATGCATTTTGGACAGTTTTAAGTCCAAAAGTTTAACTTTGAACGACCCTAAATGCATGTGAATGATATATGAGCAAGATTTAATGACTAAACCTGATGCATACTCCCCCTAACAACAAACATATATGCAAAAGGAGACAAATCAACGTAAGCATGAGCATCAATTAATTTCAAGCACATTTTTGGCCATTTGGGACCTAAAAGGTTCAAGGAAGGCTTGTTAAACCTAACTCTCTCCTAAGGGTCCAAAAACGCTCTTTATCTAAAAGTTTGATAAATATATCCGCTAATTGGTTCAAGGTATCAACATATTCTAGAACTACATCATTTTTTAAGACATGGTCTCTAATGAAATGATGTCTAATTTCTATATGTTTGGTTCTAGAGTGTTGGATGTGATTCTTAGTGAGACAAATGGCACTAGTGTTGTCACACTAAAGGGGTATGATATCTACTTGAACACCATAATCTAAGAGTTGTTGCTTCATCCAAAGGACTTGGGTACAACAACTCCCTAAGGATATGTACTCCGCTTCGGTGGTAGATAAGGCCAGGGGCAGAACTAGAAATTTATAAAGGGGGGGACCAAAATGAAATTTAAAAAAAATTAAAAATTTCTAAAGGGGACCAAAATGAATTAAAAATTTTGAGGGGGGCCAAACTAAAATTTTATAAATTTTAAAGGGATTATAGAGGTAATTTTACCTTTTTTCTAAAAAAAATCTATCTTATTCTTAATGAAAAAAAAATTTGGGGGGGACCAAACCCCCTTAAACCCCCCCTAAGGTCCGCCCATGGATAAGGCTACGCTATTTTTTTTCTTTAAAGAACCAAGATACGAGCATACTACCTAAGAATTGACATGTTTCGGAAGTACTTTTCCTATCCAACTTATATCCCTCATAATCCGCATCGGAGAAGGCATGAAGGTCAAAGGAGGAGTCTCTAGGATACCAAAGACCTAAACAAGGTGTATCTCTAAGGCATCTAAAGATTCTCTTAATGGAAACTAGGTGTGATTCTCTAGGACTAGCTTGAAACCTAACACACTAGTAAACACTAAACATGATATCGGGTCTACTTGCGGTAAGGTAAAGTAAAGATCCAATCATAGAACGATACAACTTAGAATCAACACACTTACCTCCTTCATCCTTGTCAAGATTAATTTGTGAGCTCATAGGAGTGGCTTGAGGCTTTACGTTCTCCAAGCCAAAATTCTTGAGCATATCCTTGATATATTTAGCTTGATTTATGAAGATGCCATCTTTCCTTTGCTTGATTTGGAGCCCCAAGAAAAATGAGAGCTCTCCCATCATGCTCATCTCAAATTCACTTTGCATTAGCTTAGAAAATTCTTGGCAATAAAATTCATTAGTAGAACAAAAATTAATATTAACATATATTTGAACTACTAAAATATCATTGCCACATCTTTTAATGAAAAGTGTAGTATCAACCTTGCCTTTTTCAAAACCTTTTTCAATTAAAAAGTTTGAAAGTCTTTCATACCAAGATCTAGGATCTTGTTTCAAACCGTATAAAGCTTTTGTTAGTTTAAAAACATGGTTTGGAAAGCTTGGATCTTTAAAACCGGGTGGTTGTTCAACATACACTTCTTCATTTATAAAACCATTTAGAAAAGAACTTTTTACATCCATTTGAAAAAGCTTGAAATCATGATAGCATGCAAATGCAAGAAGCATCCTAATAGCTTCAATCCTAACTACTAGTGTATATGTTTCATCAAAATCAATTCCCTCTTCTTGAGTGTAACCTTGAGCAACAAGCCTAGCCTTGTTTCTCACTATGTTACCACTCTCATTTAGTTTGTTTCTAAATACCCACTTAGTTCCTATAGTAGATTGATTACTAGGTCTATCAACTAATGTTCATACTTCACTTCTCTCAAATTGATTAAGTTCATCTTGCATAACCAATATCCAAAAATCATCTTTTAATGCTTCTTTGATATTTTTAGGCTCTATGCATGAGATAAATACAACATGATTCATAAGTTTGAGAGAAGATCTAGTAGTTACCCCCTTGGATGGATCACCTAAGATTTCACCACCTTTGACATCGTTGAACTCCCTTGGGTATGTCACCTCCTTTTCCTCAAGAGCCAAGTCCTTCAAGGCTTCAAGAGGTGGATCTTGTGCTTCTTCTTCTTTAGTTGGAATCTCATCCACCTTGGATGTTTTCCTCCATAAATGGTGTAGAACTAAGTGTTTTGATATAATAATTGAAAACTGTTTTGGACAAATTAGAAAAGAATTTAAAATATGTCTTTAAGTCCAAACAACTTGAAAATAAGTTTGAGGCATTTTAAAAGGTTTTTGGCAAAGTTTTTAATTCTTTAAAGTAGTCAAACTTGACTTCTCAGCAAGCCCGTACCGATACAGTGTACCACGTATCAATACCTTTTTGCCCAAGTTTTGAATATGCCAAAACACGTACCGATACGGTAGATACCATATCGATACGGATAAGCGTCATTTCGATACGCAAACCAGTCGTACCGATCCATGTTTTAACAACCCCAACGACTATTTCCCAACGGTCTTTTAAATGACATACCATACCGATACGCCCTCAAGCGTATCGATACGCATAGGCTTACAAAGAGCACAACGACTAGTTCTGGAGAAGGACGTATCGATATGCCTCCATATGTACCGATACGGTAGGCTCCAGAACTGCATTTATGGTGGGAAATAAAGGCTCCAGCGGCTCTAATCCAACCCCAACGGTCCTCAACGGCTACAAACTCATTTGGGAGTATAAAAGGGACCTCCAAGCATCAAGAGAAGGCTAATGCTTCAATTGTCAACAACACTATGATCAATAATTTGTCTTAGGGCTTTATTTTTCAATTTCTTGTAATAGACAAACACTAGTGAGCCAAAATTGTTATAGTTGCTCAAGTGTTTTAGGATTGGGTGAGAGCTTAATTGTGCAAACAAATACCTATTAGAGGAATTTGAGTTTGCTTATTTTATCTCTTTGTAAAGAGGGTTTGATCAAAGCTTTGGGTAGAAAGCTTGATCGGTCTTGTAAGGGTTTCCTCTTAAGCCTAGAAAAGGGGATGAATCAATAGTGGATTGATTGGAAATCCTTAGTGGGAAGATAAGGTAGTGGATGTTGACCTTGGTTAGAAGGTTGAACCACTATAAATCATCTTGTCTTTATCATTTTTAGCTTCCACACTCTATCACCCAATATTCCACTTCTCCACCACTTGACGAGCAAGAACGGTTGAAGGAATCGAGCACCTAAAAACCCAAAAATTGGTATCAGATCTTGGCTCAATTGAATAGGATTAACATCCTATTGAGAAGATCCGGCAAGCTCGATAAACATTTCAAACAACCGGCTCAATGGCGCAATCCATCGACAAACCGCCCTTCTTCGACGGGACCAATTATGCTTATTGGAAGACGAGGATGATGTTCTTTGTCAATTCCAAAGACTACAAGCTTTGGGATATCATAGAAGATGGCCCGTTCGTACCACAAGAAAGCAAAGCGGAGTGGAGTTCCGACAATCGTAAGAAGATGAAGCTAAATTGCAAGGCTTTGCACTTCATCTTTTGTGCACTTAGCCTGAACATATACAAGAAGATGTCTTCTTGCGAGAGTGCCAAGGAAGTTTGGGACAACTCGAGGTTACATACGAGGGGAAAAACGAAGTAAAGGAGACCAAGATCGGCCTCCTCAACCTAGAGTATGAAAACTTCAAAATGGATCCGGAAGAGGACATTGAGAAGATGTTCTATCGATTCTCCACAATCACCAATGGGCTCAAGGGTTTTGTAGAATTCATTCCGGAAGAGAAGCTTGTCCGAAAGCTCATCTACTCCCTTCCCGAGTCATGGGACTCAAAAAGGACCGCCATCATCAAAGCCAAGAATCTCAAGACTTTGAAGCTTGATGAGCTCATGGGGTCACTTCTCACTCACCAAATAATGAAGAAAAACAAAGAAGTGGAGAAGAAGAAGGAAGAGATTAGAGCTACGGGGGAGAAGAAGCTCAAAGGGCTTGGCATCGACACAAATGTCATTGCTCTCAAATCCTCCACATGCCATCATGTAGATTCAAGTGAGGAGGAAAGTGAAGATGAACATATGGCATATCTCTTCAACAAATTTGCCCGGTTCATGAAGAGCAAAATGGAAAAATCCAAGCATGAATCGAGGAAGAAGATGAAGGAATCCCACAAGTCCAACAAGAAGGGATAATCTTCAAAGCAAGCATATGTGGCCACATGGAGTGATGAAGACTCCACCGATGATGAAGTAGCCCACCTATGCTTGATGGCCCTCAATGAGGGGAGGTAACTTCTAAATCATCTAGTTCAAATTCATATTCTTTTGATGAGTTACAAGAAGCCTATGATGAATTGCTTTTTGAATTCAAGGCTTCATTTTCGAAAAACAAGAAATTGATTTCAAAGTTAAAAACCGAAAATGATTTGCTTTCTAAAACCAATTTATTGTTTGAAGCAAAAATTAAAGATTTTGAGCTTAAAGTTTTAGACTTACAAAAATTGCTTCAAACGATGGAAAAAGATCATCAAAAAGAAGTTGATGATCTCAAGAAAGAAAAAGATTTGATTTTCAATGAACTTCAAAAGAAAAATAATTTAGGAAAATCAAATTTTTATGAAAGACAATCTAGTGCCTCTAGATTTGTGAACGACAAATGTTTTAGAAGTATTTGGGTCCCAAAAGGACTAATTACTTCAACTAAAAAAATGAAATTGAAAAATGGATTTCTAAAGGGACAAAATTATGTGCAACTAACGTTTATGGATCCAAAGCAATTTGGATACCAAAATTTGTATGATTGTCTTGATTAGGTGTGATGGAGATGTTCAACAAGTCCAATCAATGAGGGGGAACTCCATACACACAAGGAAGAACACTTGAAGAAGGAAGGTTTCACATCCTATGTTGGGTTCAAGTGTTGTAAAATCTAGTTGTTCTTGCTTTTATTTGATTTATTTATTTCAACTAGATTATCATATGTTGTGACTAACATCTTTTGATGATGCTTTGAGTAAGGGGGAGCCACTTTAAAAACCAAACATTTTAATATTTTCAAAATTTAAACATCTATTGTTATTTTGAGCTTAAAAGCGTTTTAAATTCTTTTTCATATAAGAAAAAAGGGGAGAAATGGTTTGAAAAATTGAATTTTCAAATGAATAAGGGGGAGCTTTAATTGATTTTAAATCTTAATTCTCTTATTCAAAATTTATTTCACAAAGGGGGAGAAATCCCAAACAATTTTTCAAGTTGGTTTTATTATATCAAAAAGGGGGAGATTGTAGAACTAAGTGTTTTGATATAATAATTGAAAAATATTTTGGACACGTTAGAAAATAATTTAAAATATGTCTTTAAGTCCAAACAACTTGAAAATAAGTTTGAGGCATTTTAAAAGGTTTTTGGCAAAGTTTTTAATGCTTTAAAGTAGTCAAACTTGACTTTTCAACAAGCCCGTACCAATACGGTGTACCCCGTATCGATACCCTTTTGCCCAAGTTTTGAATCTGCCAAAACTCGTACCGATACGGTAGATACCGTATCAATACGGATAGGGTTCGTTTCAATACGCACACTAGTCGTACTGATCCCTGTTTTAACAACCCCAACGGCTATTTTCCAACAGTCTTTTAAATGACATATCGTACCGATATGCCCTCAAGCGTATCGATACGCATAGGCTGACAAATAGCCCAACGGCTAGTTCTGGAGAAAGATGTACCGATACGGTAGGCTGCAGAACTACATTTATGGTGAGAAATAAAGGCTCCAACGACTCTAATTCAACCCCAATGGTCCTCAACGGCTACAAACTCATTTGGGAGTATAAAAGGGACCTCCAAGCATCAAGAGAAGGCTAATGCTTCAATTGTCAACAACACTATGATCAAGAATTTGTCTTAGGGCTTTATTGTTCAATTTCTTGTAATAGACAAACACTAGTGAGCCAAAATTGTTATATTTGCTCAAGTGTTTTAGGATTGGGTGAGAGCTTAATTGTGCAAACAAATACCTATTAGAGGGATTTGAGTTTGCTTATTTATCTCTTTGTAAAGAGGGTTTGATCAAAGCTTTGGGTAGAAAGATTGATCGTTCTTGTAAGGGTTTCCTCCTAAGCCTAGAAAAGGGGACGAATCAATAGTAGATTGATTGGAAATCCTTAGTGGGAAGCTAAGGTAGTGGAAGTAGACATTGGTTAGAAGGTTGAACCACTATAAATCATCTTGTCTTTATCATTTTTAGCTTCCACACCTCTATCACCCAATATTCCACTTCTCCACCACTTAGCGAGCAAGAACGGTTGAAGGAATCGAGCACCTAAAAACCCAAAAAGGGCTTCAATGATCCCTACATCATCATCATCACATGATTCCTTCCTCAGAAGGAGGTTATCAGTGAAAACAACATGTATAGACTCTTCAACAACTAAAGTTCTTTTATTAAATACACGGTAGACTTTAGAGTTTATGGAATACCCCAAAAATATTGCTTCATCACTTTTAGCATCAAATTTACCTAAGTTGTCTTTTCCATTGTTTAAAACAAAGCATTTAGAACCAAAAGGGTAGAAATAGCTAATGTTAGGCTTTTTGGATTTTAAAATCCCATAAGGTGTTTTCTTTAAAATAGGCCTAATCATTACTCTATTAATAATATAACAAGCCATATTAGTGGCTTCCGCCTAAAAATACTTAGGTAAGTTGTTTTCACAAAGCATTGTCCTAGCCATCTCTTCTAAAGTTCTATTTTTCCTCTCAACTACCTCATTTTGTTGAGGAGTACGGGGAGCCGAAAAATTATGGCTAATACCATTTTCATTACAAAAATCTTCAAAACTCATATTTTGAAAATCGGTTCCATGATTACTTCTAATATGTAAAATTTTATGATCAAGATCATTT
The DNA here is from genome assembly GCA_958450335.1 of Hibiscus tridactylites. Lineage (NCBI taxonomy): Eukaryota > Viridiplantae > Streptophyta > Magnoliopsida > Malvales > Malvaceae > Hibiscus > Hibiscus tridactylites. The sequence goes on along the minus strand of OY288277.1, from coordinate 81,983,970 downwards.
TGGGTAATTTTTGTAAATGTAATAAAATTTTCGAAAGCCTCATCCTTAGTACTTAAGAATAGAACCCAAGTGTATCTAGAAAATTCATCTAGTAATACAAATGCATATGACTTACCACCCAAATTCATAGTTCTAATAGGCCCAAATAAATCCATATGGATTATTTGTAATAGCCTACTAGTCGAAACATCATTAAAGGGTTTAAATGAGGTTCTCTTTTGTTTACCCCTAGCACAAGCATCACATATTTTATCTAATAAAACTTTTAGCTTGGGTAAACCTCTAACTAGATTTTGGGAAGCCAATTTTTCTAAAACACTTATGCTAGCATGCCCTAGTTTTCTATGCCACAACCATGCATAATTCTCATCATGTGCAACTAAACATGCATGGGGTGAATGTATGTCATCTAAATGCACCATATAAATATTTCTTATGTGATGACCAATGAGCATTAATTCATTTGTTTTAATGTTCACAATTTTACACCCATTTTTATCAAAATGAACATCAAAACCTTTATCACAAAGTTGACTAATGCTCAAAAGATTATGTTTAAGACCATTAACAAGTAATACATTTTCAATGAGAATGGATGAGAGATTACCAATAGAGCCAATTCCCTCAATATGTCCTTTGGAGTTGTCACCGAAAGTCACCACTCCATCATGCTTTGGCTTGAGCTCTATGAATCTACTCTTGTCTCCGGTCAAGTGTCTTGAACATCCACTATCAAGGTACCATGTGTTTTGACTTGAAGCTTTGGCCTTGTAGCAATGCTCCCCCTACAAACAAAGATTAGTTCTTTGATTTTGGTACCCAAACCATTTTGGGTCTACAAGTGTTAGCTCCCAAAAGCTTGGTTCCCTTAAAAAACCAAGAAACAATTGCATTTACATTATTAGAAACAATGAGTTCCTTAGGAACTCATACACTACTAACTCTTTTAACGTTGGATTGCTTTTGAAAACCTCTTTGTTTGGGGTAAAATGGTTTTCTCCTAACATATTGGGTTTTTGAAGAATTTCCCTTTTCAAGAGAAAGTTTTCCAATAGTAAGAGAATTTTTGAGATTATCCACTTCCTTTGTGTGACAATCTTGAAAACCGGAAAGAAGTTTTTCAACATCAAATTTTTTATTTTTAAGCTCATTTGAAAGATTTATTAAATATAAAACCTTCTTTTCAATTCGAAATTGGTTTTTGAAAGAGACTCATTTTGAGATTTCAAATCGGAAATGATTTTCCAACCAATTCATCATAAACATTTTGTAATTCATCATATTCATCATATAATTCATCCTAAGTAAGAGATGAGTTAGAGTTTACCATGTGATCCTCCTCAAAGGCCATGAGATAAAGATTAGCCGCTTCCTCCTCTTTCTCAGATGACTCCTCGTCACTCCAAGTTGCCATTTGAGCCTTGAGCTTGTTCTTCTTCCCAAAGCTCTTCTTCGTCAATTGAGGGCAATCGGTTCGGATATGGCTAGGCCTCTTGCACTCATAACAAATGAGTTGATCATTTTCTTCCTCTTTTCCTTTATTCTTAAAGTCCCCTCTTCTATTGAATTTTCTTCCTCGATTGGACTTCATGAATCGAGTGAATCGTTTGACCAACATGGCCATCTCTTTGTCCTCCTCCTCACTAGAATCGCTTTCGTTGTACGACACCTTGAGTGTGATTCCTAGCTTCTTCTTTTCAACCTCTTTCTTCTTTACCTTTTTCTCTTCCTTCCTCTTCTCTTCTCTCCATTGCTTCATAATCTCATGGGTGAGTAGAGATGCAACAAGGGCGTCTAACTTGAGAGTCTTCAAATCTCGAGCTTCGATGATGGTCGTCCTCTTGTCATCCCAAGACTCCGGAAGAGAGTAGAGTAGCTTCTAGACTAGCTTATCTTTGGGAATAACTTCACCGAAGCCCTTTAGTCCATTGACAATGACCGAGAACCGATCAAACATCTTAGAGACACTTTCATCGGCTTCTATTTTGAAGTTTTCATAACTCAAATTGAAAAACCAGATCTTCGTCTCCTTGACGTCATTTGTTCATTTATATGTAGTCTCTAGGGTGTCCTACACTTCTTTAGCACTTTCGATTGAATACACCTTTGAGTATATGTCGGGACCGAGAGCAGAAAAGATTATGTGCAAGGCTTTGTCATTGACTTGCAAAAGTCTTCTATATTCATCGTTCATTTCGGCTTTGGTCTTCGAAACAAACCTCCCCATCTCTCTTCATTAGAATTGTAGGACCGTCTTCTACCACGTCCCACACCATGTAGTTGTTTGATTTGATGAAGAGCCGCATCTGGTTCTTCCAATAAGGATAGTTATCCCCATTGAAGAATGGTGGTTTGGTGATGCATAGGGACTCGAAGAGGTTTTGGCCGGAGGTGGATGCCATAGCAAGATGTCGATTAAAGTGCACTTAATCAAACTCTTCTAAGATCTACTCAAGAGAGTGTTAATCCTTCCAATGAGTGTAGATCTGATACCAATTGTTGAGTTGATCAAATGATGGCTAAACACCAAGAGGGGGTGAATTGGTGGAATAAAAATTAAAGGGTGCAAATGGATAATTTAAAAATGAAGACAAGGCAATTTTAGAGTAGTTAGAATTTAGGGTTAAATTTTAGGATTTATATGTTAAAACCTAAATCCTTAACCATATTAACCTAAACCATAAACCCTAAATTATAACTATAAACTTTAAATTCAAAACTCTTAAACATTAAACTCCAAACGAGGTCTCGAAACCCTAAAATTAAGGCGTTTGTAGAAACTTTTTATTCATTTAATACACTGGCAATGAAAACTAAGAGTCTTTACAAGCACTTTAGTTTTAGGTTTAGGGACTTAGTTTAGTGGTATAGTTTAGGGGTAAAGGTTTATAATTTAAGGATGATGGTTAGAATTTAGGGTTTAGAAGTTATGGTTTAGTTTTTAGGGTAATATATGGGTAATTATACCTACATTGGCGATGGAAACAAAATGTTTCTACAAGTTCCCTAATTTTAGGGGTTAGGGATTTAGTTTAGGGTTCATACTTTAGGGGTTTATGTTTATGTGCTTAGAATTTAGGGATTGTGGTTTGAATTAGAGTTTATGGTTGAAATTTAGGGGTTATAGGTAAAAACCTAAATCTCTAACATACTATAAACCATAACCTCTCAACCTTACATTTTAAACCCCTAAACTAAAGAACCTAAATTAGATCATTAACCTCTAAAATTATGGCGCTTGTGGAAACAAAATGTTTTTCACGGCCAACGCATGGGATATTTTCCCATATATAGAAACAAAAAATTTCCAAAAGTGTTTTAGTTTTAGGGTTTAGGGGTTTAAGTGTAGGAGTTTTGAGTGTATGGGTCATGGCTAGAATTTAGGGTTTAGAATTAAAATTTAGGGTTTAGAGATTAAAACATAAATCACTAACTAAATTACCCTAAATTCTAACTATAACCCACAATTTCTAATTATGAACCCTAAATTTTAAACCCTACACTTAATCACATAAACCCTAAACCCTAAACCTTAAAATTAAGGGCACTTATGGATACTTTTTATTTTCACCGCTTGTGTATCGAATATATATATATATATATTGATATACATGCTGTATAATTTTTTTTACACAATCCATCATTAAGATCTAAAATCTAAATCTTAAACTTTAAACTCTATACTAACTACTAACCCCCAAACATTGATTAGCATGTGTAAACTTGTGTATCAATATATATATATATATATAATATAATGGAGACCAAAGTGTTTTTATAGTTGACTCTGGGATTTCCCATTTCCCTTTTGGGTTGTCTCCATGTTCAGCCTCAGAAAAGAATGCCGGGTATATTGTATAAACGTTTATTTCCTACAGCTTGGTTGCCCAAACAAGTAAGAACAATCATTTGCTTCTCTCAAAACATTAAAAAGCATTGAATACCAACCCTTTACTTCTAAAACACGACCAAAGATTCACTTTCATGTTTCTGCCTTTCTCAGTTCCTAAATTTGATAAAAAAAAAAACAATCATCTAGGCCATGTTTTTGTATTAGTTACATCATTTGACCAATTATTACGTCTTTCATTATGTAAGAAGGAAAAGATTTTATCATGGATTTGTGAGTCTTTTTAGCTGGCAAAGTTCAGCCGATGAGCTCACCCAAAACAAACCTAACCTAATCCAGACGCAACCCCTTTGGTTTTTAAATTGCTATCTTAATGAAGTAACATTGACATTTGACTTTTATAACTATTCCGAATTCAAAATTTCGATTTTAACGTGTGTTCGATTTGATAGAAGTAAACAATTTCAACCCATCCAACTTAAAATCTCACCACCAAATCAAAAATTCTTTTTAAAGAGGTTAAAAGAAAATTATAAAACTTTTAAGGATTGAATATAATTTTTAACTTATAATTTCATATTTTTTTAATTTTTTTATGACATTTTAGTTTTTTTTTTAATTTTGCCTCCTCAAATTTTTTTTTTGTCAAACTGAACCAAATGACGGAAATATATATTTTTAAAAAACAATTAAAAAAGTTTAAAATCAAAATGGATCAATCTATTAGTTGTTGAAAACATGACAAAAGAAATCAGTTATGTCTGAAGAAAAGTTCAGTAGAAGATGGATAACTAGCACGAATTTTAAAACACACAAATAGTTGGCCTCTCATTATCTTCCACGGAATCTCTCCAATCGGAAACCCCTTAATTTAATTTGATAGGTGGCACCACACAAAAGTCAACTTTTGCATTTTCAATTATATATATATATATATATATATGAAATAGAATCCATTTATACAATGTAAGAGTTTTTAAATTTTACACGTTTTTTGGATCGTTAAATAGGTGAAATGGATGTCTGACATTAACAATAAGATACGTGAAGATTATCGATTGGAAAAAAAAATAAAGAGTTCATCTCAACCATTCATTTCTCCCATCCAACGATAAAAAACGTGTAAACTATAAGTTTTACCTTCTGTGTAAGAGGAACCTATCCCATATATATTATGAATTATATATAATTGGGTAAAAAAATATGTGTACTTATTTTTTTTAAAACCCAAACTTTTAAATGTTATGATTTCATCCCAAAATTATCAATATACACTAATTATATTTTATGCAAATAAAATCGTTATAAAAATTGTTAATTATCACGTAAATATTGATGTGTATTATGTAATAATACAATGCAATATAAATGATAATTTGAGGGTGAAATTAGAAATTTTTTTCAAAATTTGGGGGACCAATTTAGAATAATGACCACAATTTGAGAATGAAACTAGAATATTCAAAAGTTTGGAGACCAAATTAGAATGAAAACCATAGTTTGGGATGAAATTGAAATATTCAAAATTTGAAAGACCAATTTAGAACGAGGGTCATCGAAATATAAAACTCACAATTTCACGTTTTTTGGATTGGTGAAAGAGATGGCTGAGATTAACTCCTTGTTTTTTTTCAAGTGATAGTCTTCACGTAACCCACTATTAATCACAGTCATCCATTTCACTCATCCAACTATCCGGAAAACGTGTAAAAGTTAAAAAAAAAATCTTGCATTGTGTAACTAGAGACAGAAGGGGGGGGGGAGATAGGATCCTCTTATACTATGTGAAACTAGAAAGTTTTACAATTTTTTTAGACCGTTGACTGAAGGTAAATAGATGGATGAGATTAACGGTAGAAAATGTGAAGACTATCGCTTGAAAAAAAGGAAATAATCTTAGCCATTTATTATCATCATCCAATGGTCCAAAAAAAAGTGTAAACGTAATTGAACTTAACACAATGTAAGTAGATCCTAACCCATAGGGTTAGGATCCATTTACACAATGTAAAACTCAATTACTTTTACATCATTTTTAAATCGTTGGATGAGGGTAATAAATGACTATGATTATTTCCTTATTTTTTTCAAGTGATAATCTTCATATTTTCTACTGTTAATCTCATCCATCCATTTAACTTCATCCAACGGTCCAAAAATGTGTAAAACTTTCAAGTTTTACATAGTGTAAGAGAATCCTATCTCATATATATATATATATATATATATATATATCAACTTACACAAAATGTAAAACTTATAGTTTTATACCTTTTTTGGAACGTTGGATGGGGAAAATAGATGGATAGATTAACTCATTATATTTTTTTCATGTAATAATCTTTACATAACCCACTGTTAATCTCAACCATACATTTTACACATCCAACGATTCAAAAAACGTGTAAAAGTTTAAAACTCTTACACTGTGTACTGGATCTTATCTTATATATATAGAGAGAGAGATGAGATCCTCTCACACTATGTGAAACTTTAAAGTATTACACATTTTTTAGAGCATTGGATGAAGGTAGATGGATGGTTGAAATTAACATCAGGAAATTTGAAGATTATCACTTGAAAAAAAAAGTAATAATCTTAATTATTTATTACTCAACGGTCCAAAAAAATATAAAAGTAATAAAATTTTAGGTTGGGTAGGTGGATCCTAACATACTACCCCCATTTGTACTATTTAAAAGTCCATGTTCTGCTATAGCTGAAATGCATGCAGGAAAGCAGTAGAACTCTAGGGATTCTGAAATACAGAGATATCGCTAGATGAATCGATTCTGGGTGTTGATTAGCATAGTTCTTTCCATCCCGATTCTCGTGGTCGATGCACAGTCTCCTGATTTAACAAGTTCAGGAGATGCCGTCTCGAATTTCCGACCAAGCCTGGCTGTTGTCATAGGTATCCTCTGTGTCATGTTTGCCTTGACATTTTTCCTGCTCATCTATGCCAGGCTCTGTAACAGGGTATCAAGTACGGTCCATGGTGATCATCGCCCCGGAATGCTCCGTCGGACAAGGTCTCGGTTCTCCGGGATCGACAAGAAAGTCATCGAATCGCTTCCCTTCTTTCGATTCTCCTCACTAAGAGGATCGAAACAAGGGCTTGAATGCGCTGTTTGTTTATCGAAATTCGAGGATATCGAAATCCTAAGGTTGTTACCAAAGTGCAAGCATGGTTTCCACATTGATTGCATTGATAAATGGCTTGAAAAGCATTCAAGTTGCCCTCTTTGCAGACAAAAAGTCAACGCCGAGGACTTAACAATGTTTGCATACTCAAATAGCATGAGGTTCTCGAGGAATCAATCTTTAAGACAGGATTCAGACATGGAGCTTTATGTCGAAAGAGAGCACGACAACGACAACAACCGTGGCTCGTCGAGATTCAGCATCGGAAGTAGTTTCCGGAAAACCGAAGACCAGGATATCGAAAACCGAGTTCTAATTGGAGATGAAGAATCCGATATCGACGATGAAAACCGGGGGAAGATCTTCCACAAGTTCAATCACAAAATCATTGTATCCGACGTAGTAATGAAGAACAGATGGAGCAGTGTGAGTTCATCAGACCTCATGTTCTTGAATGCCGAGATGCTTAATGATATGTCGAGCAACAGATTTTCTTCCATCGAAACCGATGAATACGGACAGATTCCGATCGGAAACGACGAGATTTTGAAGATCAAGGAAGAGTTGGAGATTAAAAGATTGTTTGAGAACAAAGTCAACAAAAGCAATCCAAGTTGTGAAGCAAGTACAAGTACTCATACAAATACAACATCAAGGGTTGTTGGTGTTGTTAATCATGGTGAGAAAAGATCGATGTCGGAAATCACCGCTCTGTCGAGGTTCCGAGATGTCGTTAGTACGAGGAACAGAACCGATACGAGCTCATTGTCTGAAAACTATACAAAGGAGGAAAGAACAAGGAGGCTTTGGTTGCCAATTGCAAGAAGAACAGTTGAATGGTTTGCCAATAAAGAGAAAAGAAGATCTCAACAATCTCAGGACACAACACAGCATTTAGATGTCTGAACGTGTTGATTGGATGAAGAGAAGTTCATGTAGGTAATAGCAATTTGTGCATAATTTCAATATAGGCAGAGTTAGAAATTTTCTTTTCCCTGATTTTACACAAAAAAAATCATATTGTTTTCTGATTATGTTTCTGTAAAAGCCATCTCTCCATAACACATGTATAGAAATGATAGGTATATTTATCCATTCCATTTATTACTGTTATTGTTATTATTATTAGGCTTAATAGATAATTTGACCCTAAAGTATGCCCAGATCTTCATTTTGGCCTTCAATTTTTTTTTTGTCAAATGTGACCTTTAAAGTTCGTTCTGTCAATAGTTTTGGGTCCGTTAAAAATATGACGTGGTCCTTCCACCCAATTAATAAGTGACACACAAAAAGTCAAATTGAGAATAAATTGTAGTTTAAACGTCAAACTAAAAAAAATATTGTCATGTCTGAAAAGAGGCGGAGTCATTAATCTTACATTGGAAAGAAAAAGAGAGGTCTTGAGATATATAAACGGTGCGTTGCACATCCTATCAGACATCTCTTTTGGAAAGAGGGTAATGGCCTCGTGACAAGTAGTATCGGAGCAACCCTTTGACTGCCTAATTTAACGTCGAGCGCCCGTGAGCAGGGTAGACAACCGTGACAATTAACCAATCACGAGAGCGGAAGCTCGTGAGGTGGAGGCGGGGTCATTAATCACATATCAGAAAGGAAAAGAGAGAGGTCTTGGAATATATATAAACGATGGCGCTGCCATCCTATCAGATTTGTCTTTTAGGAAGAGGGTAATGGCCCGTAACAATATGCATAAAAACCTAAATTTTAATGAATTTAGAATGCTCCGCCACCGTTTTACGACTTTTTCTTGACCCAATTAGATTTCTTCAAGCCATCGTCGCCAAACAATCAACCAATAAGTTTCCTTGGAAGATATATCCAACGTTTACCTCTCGAGCACATGACAATAAAATTTTAATCACAACCACCACACAACAACTAATGATGTAATTGATTTGGAGATCTAAGTAAAATTTTAAAAACATAAGGATCAAATTATGCTAAACTAAAGTTGATGGACTAAACCCCAAAATTTTCAGCATAGTAAAAAGACTAGAATCAGAATTAGACCTTTGTTTTAAATAATAAACAATAACAACCAAGAAGCCAACTTTAAATCAATCTCCTGCATGTTTATATCTCATTATCAATTATTGGACTATTACTATAATCCCATGCATGAAAAAGACAAAAACAATGAGATGAAGATGTAATTAAACAAAGTTTAAGCTAAATTTTAAACAATATATCTATTATGTAAGCTTTTCCATATTGTCAACTTGCATGTTGCAATGAATATTAGCATTACTTTATTATTTGATCCGTTGCTGCATTAACGTAAGAGATGAGCACATATTTCTTGTTTTTGCTTTGTGTGGAATCTATAAGTAATATGATAGGACTTTTTTTAATGTACATTCTTTCACGACGTCGGCCCTGAGGTCCTTAATATAATATGATATGAAAAATTAATGTATCAGATTTTATTATTTGAAATTACATCATGAAAATACCCCAAGTGGGTGGATGAAGGGATGGGAAGAAATTTAAGGTTGAAATTACGAAGAAAATTGTTGAAATATTTGATTTTGATATAACTTAAATGAAAAATATTTTTGGACTTAAACTAATTTGTAAAAATATTTCGAATGTCCATTAACTTGAAAAATATGTTTGAAATGTTTTCAAAGTGTTTTGACTCGAACTAGTGTTTTCAAACAGCCTAAGTGTGAAAAACAAGTTTTGAGTACCGATATCCTTTCCTCGGTACCAATACCCTGACAGTTGTACTGGTACCCATTTTCTCCGTACCGATACGCTATTTGACTCCCCAAGTTTTGACAAATTTCAATAGCCAAATGTCGTACTGGTATAGGCTTGGTCGTACCGATACAGCAGTCACCGTGCTGATACGCAAGTATCGAGTACTAGTACTCAGTGTTAAAATACACAACGACTCTTTCTATTTTGAGGCAGGTACCGATATTGAAGATCGTGTACCGATACTGAGATGCCCAGAAGTATACTTAATGCTAGAATTAAAGTCCACGACGACTCTAGTCAATCCCCAACAGCTAGTAACGATCAAGAACTCCTTAGAGGGTTTAAAAGAAAGCTTCAAGTAGTCATGGAACACAAGAAACATCCTTGCCAACATTCAAAGAAAAAGAAATTGTTCTAGTGCTTAATTTTGTCATTTTTTAGAACACACTTGTGAGCTTAGCTGTTATATTTGCTGAAGTGTTAGGATTTTGGGTGAGAGCTAAATTGTGCAAACACTTTACCTTGTGAGGTTTTACTTGTTTGCTAAATTTGTATTCTCTTGAAAGAGAGTTTCTTAAAGCTTTGGGGTATAAGCTTTTAGGGTTGTAAAGGTTATCTCCTTGAGCCTAGAAAAAGGAAAGACAAATTTAGTGAATTTGTGGAAATTCCTTAGTGGAGAAGCTAAGGTAGTGGATGTAGACTTGGTTCAAAAGTCGAACCACTATAAATCATTGTGCAATTTTTAATTTCCTATTGCTTCCACCAGTTCCATCACAAAGCGAATTCACCCCTTCTTGGCGTATTCTGTAACACCCCAAAATTCGGTCCAATTATTAAACCGAATTCCAATGATTAGAAAATTTAATTTTGTCTAGTCTAACCCTAGAGTCGACTTTGACCAAGTGGTCAATTATGTCTCTATTAGGTTTGATTTGAACCAATTTGTTGGCCAAGGATAAAGGCAAGAAAAAAGAAAAGTTGAGGGACTAAGGCTGTAATTAGAACCTTCCTAAAATAGTCACCACTTATGTGGGACTTTATTATGAGGTTTCTTCACCTATTGGTTTAGTTATTATATGATAATTAACAAAGCTATTCCACATTTTACCTTTTCCTTTTCCAAAGTCTTCCACTTTATATCATTTTCTTAAATCTCCTAAGCAAGTATCTCAAGCACACACCTCCATTAGAGGTTGATTCAAGCTTTAACTTTCTCTAACTTCTCGATCCTAATACGTTCTTCAAGCTTGGGTAAGAAGAACCCCTACGTCAATTTGTGGTTCCAATGACTAAACCGAGATTAATTGCAAGTTAAAGATTTGCCTAATTTTCAGGTTTGCTTCTTTGATTGATATCATAGCTAAATAGGCTATGAACATGTTGTAATCTGTTTTTGTGTTTTATGTATAGCTCAAATCAATCAAGAAGAGGAATCACTTCCTCCATCAAATTCCAATAATCCTAGGAACAAAGGAGTTGTCATCCGGGAACCTTGAACGCCTTGGATTATCCGGTAAGTATAGTTTGTGTATCTGGAATGGGTAGGTGTCATCCCGAAATACATATGTGTTGTTAAATTTTCATGATTGGTAAGTTTGATCGATAAGGCTTTTATTGAGCATCACTTATGGTAAAGTGATCAATGTAAGTTTCCATGTCTTAATACGTTTTATATTACTTGAGAATATGATTTGACGATGATTTATGATTCATGGACTCATGGCATGTTGAAATACGATTTGATATGCAAGTATGTATATGGAGCCAAGGCTCTATCCAACATGTATGTAAGCATGCAAGCTATGGTAAGTATGAAATGGTAACCCTTGGACAAAAGTGGATTTTAGGATACAATTAGCATGTCATAGGATTCATGAGCTTATTGGTACAGGTGGACCACGGTCCTTAGGCTACGACCTATATGTGGCGAGGAGGAGGTATGTTTATGATTTGGCCATTAGTGAGAAGAGATATGTGTGAAACTAAAATTGATTTTGATATAACAATTTTACTTATGGACTAAATTGCAAAACAATAAATTTTTAAGTATCCTTCAAAGTCTCACATTTTGACAAGCCTCTTTGAACCAAACTATATTTCAAGACAAAACATACTTAATGGTTCAAATTTCACTAAGTCTTTTTATGTGTTTTCAAGACTAACTTCAATAAAATGCCCAGGCGTATCGATACCCTTATGCGTATCGATACGATTTTTCAACACTAGAATTTTAATCGTTCATAGCGTACCAATACAGTATAACCCCGTATCGATACAAAATTCATCTGGGCAAGACTTTAAGCTATAGCGTACAGATATGCTTTGGAACCGTATCGATACAGACTTCTTATCAGAACATTATTTTGCTATAGCGTACCGATACGACACGTCACCATATCGATATGATATGCTGACCTTTGCAAAATCCTTGCATTTAATTTTCGACCGTTGGCTTGTCAGTTAGTTGGTATCCCAAATTTTTAAATGACCGTTGAACCGTATCGATACGCTAAGGGGCCGTACTGATATGCTTTTATCAAAACCAAAATTGGGATTCCAGTGAGCAAAATCCGTATCGATACACCCCTTAATATCGTACCGATACGCCCTTGAAGCGTATCGATACGCCTTGTTTTTCAGTCACAACGGCTCTTTCTTATTTGAGACAAGTGCCGATACGCCCCAAGCCGTACCGATTGCGGAAAATTGTAGCCCAACGGCTTTATTGATGATCTCAACCACCCAAACGGCTAGAATTCAATACAAGGGTATAAAAACAAGTCTCAAATGCACCAGCAACAACTATTGAACCTACAAGCAATATCAAAGCACTCAAATCCAAACTTTGTACTTTTAGAGTCAAATCTTTGTACCCAACTCTTTGTGTTTTTCATTGTAATTCTTATTGTGAGTTTGAGGAATGTGAGATTGTAATTGGGTAAACATTATCTTTAGAGAGGAATTTGTAGAGTTTACCAAATACTCTTCTTTGTAAAAGTGAGTGGATTAAGCTTTGGGTAGAAAGCTTAATCAAAATGTAAGGTTTTGTAACACCCGGGTTTGGGGGTCGAGTGAAAATAATATTAAAATAATATTTCGGGTTTTGGGTTCATAATTAAAATAATAAAATATTTTTATGGGCTTCGTGTTTGCAAAATAATTAGAATCTATGTTGGGCCCATCTTTTAAGTCCAAATTCCATGGATTTTAGGAGATGAGGGTTTTAGCCATTTCATTAATGGCATAATGGTAAATATGATTTCTTTGGTAAATTAAAACAAAAACAAAAGATGAAGACCATGTGCTCATCTTCTTCCTCACTCCCATTTCAAAACTAACGACCAATAGCTCTCCCTACTCCATTTTACTATTCCATCAACTCTCATGCTCTTTGTTGGTGATTTTTGACAGGTAAACATATTTTTGACTTGGCCTTACCTTCCTTTTCATTTTGATACCATTAGTTTTCGACAAAACTATGTATTTTGTATTTTGGGTTTTTCAAAGATTTTGTTAAAGGTTGTGGCTTTATGGATTTCTAACTAAGCTTTTGATTTATTATTGTTAGATAAGTTGTTTATAATCCATAAGGTCTAACATATATGAATTTTAAAGGGTTTATGAAGATTCTCGGATTTGGGTTTTAAGTAGGGTTTTAGGAGGGTTTTAAGGTTGGTTTTGGGGTTGCTATGTGTTGGAAATTGAGGGCTGATGTTAGTGTGATAGTTAGGGGTTGTTTTGGGAGCATTTAAGTGTGTTAAAAAGGTTGAAATCAAGAGTTTTGGACTGTGTTTGATGGCTGCTTGGGATTGAGGTTTTGGGAGTTGTTCTTAGCTTGAAATCTTGTGTTTTATGCTTGATTAGTGTTCCGGGTTTGCTACATAGATGTGTGAACTGAGTTGAGGTTGTTTTGATTGTGTTGAGTTGATTAGAAGCAAGAATTTGTGTTGGTGAAGCCTCGGGAACAAATCCAGAATTGTTGGAAGCTTGATCGGCTAGTGTGGTGAGCTTGGAATAGTCGGTGAGTGGTTAAATGTTTTCAATTGGTTTTCAAGTGTTGGTTCAAGCATGTGGACTAGGTTGGGCTTGGTAGACCCACCTAGAGTTGGGATTAGATTGGTAGTCTAATCCCAAGCTTTAGTTAGAGACTTTGGTTGAACTCTAATTGTTGTTATACCTCACGTTTAATTGTGTTTATGGTGGCTATGTATATGGTGTTATACATCTATGTTGAGGCATGGTTGTGATGCATTGTGATATGCATGTGGATTGTGCATGATGGTGATCATGGTGAGTACGTGCTAAGCACGAAAGTTGATATGAAATGATGTTGTGAATTGTGTTTAGTATTGGCACTAGTATGCTTGGGTACAATGATCGATCATTGGGATGTTTAGTGTGCACACGAGAGTCTAAATGCGCGCGTGGTCTTGGTGATGGTAGTCATCAAGATGGAGTACGGGTTCGCCCGGAAATTCTTATTATATATATGTTAGTCGGTGATGAGTGTAATCCAATCGACGGGGCGTGAGGATGAGTGGAATCCCCTCCGCGTGAACGGTGATGAGTGTAATCTCACTGTAAGGTAACGGTTGTGTTGGATGTGAGTTCCAACGTTTATCCGCGTATTCGAGTCATAGCTAGGTGTCAATATGGATTGATGAATGTGTTTGTTAATACATTGATATATTTATTTCATGTGTTGAGCTTATGAATTGTTGATCATGGCATGATGTTGATATTTATGCTCATGCATCATTTATATCTTGATTCAAGTGGATCGAAGGTAAGATCATGCATTCTACCTTGGTTGTATGCTTGTGCTTGGACCCTGCATTGTCGAGGTTTGTTTTATAAGCTTACCCTCACTAAGCTTTATGCTTACGCTCTCTTTTGTTCGACGATGTAGATCCATAGTTCGTGGGTTGCTTGTGCAAGGAGAGGGCCTACTAGTGTGCATTGTGGTGCTATCTTAGCTTTCAAGTATGGACTTTTAAGTTATATGGTGTAATAGTCAAGCAATGGGATATGTATTGTTGTCTTGAGCTTTTGGACGTATATGGATGTTTGGTTTTAGGAGTATGTTTAAACTCCTTTATATGTTAACGTTGGTTTGGCTTTTGGATGCCTTGTCTTGTTGTAAGCCATGTTTAAGATGCTTACCTTGAATGCTATGTTCTTGTTAAAGCATGTTATCTTAAATGCTTGAATGATGCTTATGTTGATTTGATGCCCCTTATCTATGTATGGTTCTTACATGTTTGAAGTGTGTTAAGCATACTTGTAGTGCTTGGTTTTGCCTTAGGGTTTAGTATGTGACCAGCTAAAACCAATCTGCAGACAGAGGGTGTATCGAAACGGTTGGTCTCGTTTCGATACGGTCCCTTTGTTTTTGGCCAGGCGTTTCGGTACGCTAGGGGGCCGTTTCGGTACGATTTTGCTACTAGAAATCTAAGAATTTGACGATAAATTGAAGTATCGAAACGGGCCTTGGTGTTTCGGAACGGCCTTCGTATCGTTGACCACGAGAAGTTGACCATTGAGGGCGTTTCGATACGGTCCACCCCTGTTTCGAAATGGTCTCCTCGGTTTGACTTTGGCCAGTTGACTTAGTCAAGGCGTATCGAAACACCATATGGGCGTTCCGATACGGCCTGCAGTTTAATATTAAAATGGGTTGTTTTAATTGGGCTATTTGGTTGTTTACCTCATTGTTTCTTCTGTTGTTGCTTTTCACACATAGGAGTTAATATTACATCTAGACAAGATAATATAAATGAAAAAGTTTTCTTGGGTTAGTAACCGAAGTGGAGCCTTAACGGGTTTCGCCTCGGTTATCCCCGTGTAGCCCACTCGGATCGGTCAAGCGTCCGGACCGGGACGAGGGTGTTACACTTGTTGGTATCAGAACCTAGGTTTCCGAGACCTTGGGCAGGTAAGTGAGGTAAGTTAAGTTCTTGTATTGAATTGCACGGTGTTTGCTTGCCATGAAAGCATGTTTGCTTGTTTATCAAGTATGCCTTGCTGTATGCTTGTTTGATCGTGTATGTTTTATGTTTGAAGCATGTTGTGTAGAGTCTCATTGCTGCTATTACATCGAAAAAAGGATTTTTAAGTGAGGGAACATACTTGAGCCACTTGGAACCCTTGCCTTGCTAACCCAATCTTTTTGTGCTTTGTTGTTGTTGTTGTAGTTGTTATCTATGAAAGCGTATGTCGAGGCCTAGAGGTAGACCGAGGTTGGTTCGTCAGGAACCACATGTTGCGGCTCCTGTTGATGAGCTGGTGGCTGGAGTAGAGGCTCATGTGGAAGAGCCTGATGTAGGAGTTGGAGCTTCTCCACCACCACCTCCTCAGCCTGAAGTGGGAGGCGGGGCTGGAGTTGAGGGAGCAGGACCTCAGGTTGGTCAGGGTGGCCAAGGTCCTGCGGGAATAGATATGGTTCCGCTAGTTCAAGCTATAGCGGGAGTGTTTCAGGCAGCAGTTGCCGGAGCTCAGGTTGCAGCTCAGCCGAGAGGTGATGATACTAGTTTACCGTTAGAGAGGCTCTGTAGCCTAGGAGCAGAAGAGTTCAGATGGTCTACACCTGAGAGGTCCGAGTTGTGGTTGGAGAAGACAGTCTGTGTCTTAGCTCAGATGGGATGTGTGGGAGCTCGCAAGTTGGGCTGTGTGATTTCGTTGCTTCAAGGTGATGCCTACACCTGGTGGGTCACCATTACTACCGGTGTGCCGGAGGCTGAGATTGGTTGGGATTTCTTTGAGTTCGCTCTCAGGAAGAGGTACTTGGGGCCGAGATATTTTGATGAGAAGAAGTGAGAGTTCATGGCTCTTGTTCAGGGAGATGCTTTAGTGACTGACTACGAGATCCATTTTGTCCGTTTGAGTCAGTATGCTCCAGAGTTGGTTCCTACTGAGAGGGACCGTTGTAACCGTTTCAGATATGAGCTTCATGAAGAATTTAAGAGGTATACCTTAGCTTCAGGTTATTACGATTTTGATGTCTTGGTTGCTAGAGCCAAGGACATTGAGCATAGCTTGGGGCCGACCAAGAGTTCAGGAGGATCTAGTTCTGGAAAGAGGCATAATAACTTTGAACGTGGTGATGCCAAGAGGCATCGGGGTGGTGGACAGCAGTTTGACCATAGGCGTGGCGGTGGCCACCATGGTAGAGGCCACCAGGGCCATAGAGCTGGAGGGCGTTTGCCCGAGTGCACTCGTTGTGGGAGACAACATTCTAGAGAGTGTTGGGGTAACTTCTATGCTTGTTGGAACTGTAGTTCGAGGGACCACTTCAAGAGAGAGTGTTTGCATCAGGCGGCACAAGCACCGAATCTTGCTCAGGCTCCTGCAAGGGCCATTGATTATCAGAGAGGCCGTGGGCAAGGTCGTGGCTACTTCCAGCCTAGGGTTGATGCACCTAGGATAGAGGCACAGAGGAACCTTGCTCATGTTGTGGCCGTACAGCCAGAGGCCGGTGGACCAGCTAGAGTCTACGCTCAGAGAGAGGTCGAGAACGACACGGACGTGATAGCAGGTAATTTTGAGTTACAGTCTATGTTTTTGCTTTCCTTGGTTGATTTGGGTTCTACACATTCTTACATTTTGAGTGAGCATGCAAGGAAGTTAGACATACCTGTTGAGATCTTAGATGTAGGTATGAATGTGACTAGTTCCTTTTGTGAGACAGTTGTAGTTAGACGGATGTATAAGAGGTGTCCGCTGAAGATTCAGGGTCATGTGTTTCCCGTTGATATGATGGAGCTTCCATTCTATGGGTTTGACATTATCTTGGGTATGGATTGGTTGGTTGAGCACAGAGCTAGTGTAGACTTTGAGACGAAGAGAATTTCTTTGAAGCTTTCTGATGACTACGAGGTAGTAGTAGTAGGCGAGAACATTAAGTTCTTGTCGAATGCTATGTCAGCTTTAGAGGCTCATAGGTTGATGGATTCCGGTTGTGGGGCTTACTTAGCATATGTGATGAATCTGAATATGAGTGAGGTTAGACCGAAAGACATCAGGATAGTTTTTGACTTTCCGGATGTGTTTCCAGAAGAGTTACCAGGTTTGCCTCCTGACATAGATGTAGAGTTTGTGATTGAGACTGTTTCAGGGTCTACTCCAGTTTCTATTGCTCCGTACCGTATGGCTCTGAAAGAGTTGAAAGAGTTGAAGAGTCAGCTTCAGGAGTTGTTAGACTGTGGTTTTATTAGGCCTAGTAGTTCGCCTTGGGGTGCTCCTATGTTGTTTGTAAAGAAGAAAGATGGCAGGATGCGAATGTGTATTGACTACAGGCAGTTGAATCAGTTGACCGTGAAGAACAAGTATTCGTTGCCTCGTATAGATGATCTGTTTGATCAGTTGAGGGGTGCTTCAGTGTTCTCGAAGATAGATTTGAGATTAGGGTACTACCAGTTGAAAGTAAAAGAGTGTGATGTTCCGAAGACAGCTTTTAGGACTAGATATGGTCACTATGAGTTCCTTGTGATGCCGTTTGGGCTCACGAATTTACCAGCAACATTCATGGATATGATGAACAGAGTTTTCAGAGACTATCTAGACCGATTTTTAGTTGTTTTCATAGATGATATCCTTGTATACTCGAAATCAGAAGAAGAGCATGATGAGCACTTAAGACTTGTTTTACAGAGATTGATGAGTAACCAGTTGTATGTGAAGTTGAGCAAATGTGAGTTCTGGATTCGAGAAGTTGTGTTTCTTAGCCATGTTGTGTCAGTTGAAGGTATCCGTGTTGATCCGATGAAGATTGAGGCTATTGTTGAGTGGAAACAACCTAAGTCCGTGACAGAGATTAGGAGTTTCCTAGGATTAGCCGGTTACTATAGGAGATTCGTTGATGGTTTCTCTAGAGTAGCTGCTCCTTTGACTAAATTGTTGCAAAAAGGAGTTAAGTTTGAGTGGTCAGATGCGAGACAGAAGGCTTTTGAGAAATTGAAAGAAGCTTTGACGAATGCTCCAGTGTTACTACAACCAGTATCAGGTAAAGAGTTTGTGATCTATAGTGATGCTTCCTACATAGGTTTAGGTTGTGTTTTGATGCAAGAACGAAGAATTGTTGCCTATGCTTCGAGACAGTTGAAGGTGCATGAGAAGAACTATCCTACTCACGATATTGAGTTAGCCGCAGTTGTGTTTGCATTGAAGATCTGGCGTCACTACTTGTATGGTGAGAAGTGCATAGTTTACATTGATCATAAGAGCTTGAAGTATTTGATGAATCAGAGATTGATGAGTAACCAGTTGTATGCGAAGTTGAGCAAACGTGAGTTCTGGATTCGAGAAGTTGTGTTTCTTAGCCATGTTGTGTCAGTTGAAGGTATCCGTGTTGATCCGATGAAGATTGAGGCTATTGTTGAGTGGAAACAACCTAAGTCCATGACAAAGATTAGAAGTTTCCTAGGATTAGCCGGTTACTATAGGAGATTCGTTGATGGTTTCTCTAGAGTAGCTGCTCCTTTGACTAAATTGTTGCAAAAAGGAGTTAAGTTTGAGTGGTCAGATGCGAGATAGAAGGCTTTTGAGAAATTGAAAGAAGCTTTGACGAATGCTCTAGTGTTAGTACAACCAGTATCATGTAAAGAGTTTGTGATCTATAGTGATGCTTCCTACATAGGTTTAGGTTGTGTTTTGATGCAAGAACGAAGAGTTGTTGCCTATGCTTCGAGACAGTTGAAGGTGCATGAGAAGAACTATCCTACTCACGATATTGAGTTAGCCGCAGTTGTGTTTGCATTGAAGATCTGGCGTCACTACTTGTATGGTGAGAAGTGCATAGTTTACACTGATCATAAGAGCTTGAAGTATTTGATGAATCAGAGAGAGTTGAACTTGAGATAGAGACGATGGCTTGAGCTATTGAAAGACTATGATTTGACCATTGATTACCATCCGGGTAAAGCAAATGTAGTAGCCAATGCTTTGAACAGAAAAGTTGCAGTTGAGTTGCGAGCTATGCTTGCTAAGTTGAGTGTATCCGGGGATGGTGGTTTGATTACCGAGTTACAAGTAAAGCCTTCTTTGATTCAGTTGATCAGAGAGAAACGGTTGCAAGATCTGTCTTTAGTTCCGCATGTTCAGGACATAGCCGAAGGTAAACCGACTGAGTATAACTTCAGTGGTGAGAATGTGTTATGCTTTAGAGACAGATTTGTCGTACCGAAAGATGTTGAGTTGAGACGTCTGATTCTGAGCGAAGCACATTCGAGTCCTTTTTCAATGCATTCGGGTAGTACTAAGATGTACATAGATTTGAAGAATGATTATTTCTGGGTTGGTTTGAAGAAGAATGTAGCAGAGTATGTGAGCCGTTGCATGGTTTGTGAGAGAGTGAAGCAGAACATCAGGTTCCTTCAGGTTTGTTACAGCCTTTGAAGATTCCGGAATGGAAATGGAAGAGGATCACTATGGACTTCGCGTCGGGGTTACCGTTGTCTCCTTCGAAGAAGAATTCTATTTGTGTAATAGTTGATAGATTCACTAAGTGTGCTCACTTCTTAGCAGTGAACACTGCAGATTCTTTAGACAAGTTGGCGAATTTGTACATTCGCGAGATTGTGAGACTTCATGGAGTTCCAAAGTTTATTGTATCAAACAGAGATCCGAGATTCACTTCGAGGTTCTGGAGTTGTTTGCATAGTGCCCTAGGTAGTCGTTTGCATTTTAGTACTTCTTATAATCCATAGTCCGATGGACAGTCAGAGCGAGTGATACAGATATTAGAGGATATGCTTCGTTGTTGTGTGATTGACTTCCAGGGTTCTTGGGAGAAGCACTTGCCCTTAGTTGAGTTTGCTTACAACAACAGTTACCAGGCTAGTATTCAGATGGCTCCTTATGAGGCTTTGTATGGTAGACAATCTAGGACTCTGATCTGTTGGGTTGAAACGGGTCAAAAATTGTTACTTATGCCGGATTTGCTTGAGGGGACTACTGAAAAGGTGAAGTTGATTTGCGACCGTTTGAAAGCAGCTTTCGATCGTCAGAAATCTTATGCAGATTTGAAGAGAAAAGAGATTGAGTTCTCAGTGGGTGAGAAAGTGTTTCTGAAAGTATCTCTGTGGAAGAAGGTAATGCGATTTGGCAGGAAAGGCAAGTTGAGTCCGAGGATTATTGGTCCGTATGAGATAGTTGAGCGGATTGGGCCAGTAGCTTACCATTTGAGATTGCCTACTGAGTTAGAGAAGATCCATGATGTTTTTCATGTGTCGAAGCTTAGGAGATATAGATTAGATCCGTCTCATGTTATGCCCATTGAGGAGATAGAGTTGAATCCGGATTTGTCGTACAATGAAGAACCAGTTGAGATACTTGCTTCTGATAGCAAGGTGTTGCATGGCAAGACCATAGAGTTGGTCAAGGTGTTGGGGAGACATAGAGGTGTGGAAGAGGCCACGTGGGAGAGGAAAGCTGATATGCTTGAGCAGTTTTCGTACTTGTTTCTGTCAGGTAATTTCGAGGATGAAATTCCTTTAGTGGGGGAGAGTTGTGACACCCGGGTTTAGGGGTCGGGTGAAAATAATATTAAAATAATGTTTCGGGTTTTGGGTTCATAATTAAAATAATAAAATATTTGTATGGGCTTCGTGTTTGCAAAATAATTAGAATCTATGTTGGGCCTATCTTCTAAGTCCAAATTCCATGGATTTTAGGAGATGAGGGTTTTAGCCATTTCATTAATGGCATAATGGTAAATATGATTTCTTTGGTAAATTAAAACAAAAACAAAAGATGAAGACCATGTGCTCATCTTCTTCCTCACTCTCATTTCAAAACTAACGACCAATAGCTCTCCCTACTCCATTTTACTATTCCATCACCTCCCATGCTCTTTGTTGGTGATTTTTGAAAGGTAAACATATTTTTGCTTTTGCCTTACCATCCTTTTCATTATGGTACCATTAGTTTTCGATAAAACCATGTATTTTGTATTTTGGGTTTTTCAAAGATTTTGTTAAAGGTTGTGGCTTTATGGATTTCTAACTAAGCTTTTGATTTATTATTGTTAGATAAGTTGTTTATAACCCATAAGGTCCAACATATATGAATTTTAAAAGGTTTTATGAAGATTCTCGGATTTGGGTTTAAGTGGGGTTTTAGGAGGGTTTTAAGGTTGGTTTCGGGGTTGCTATGTGTTGGAAATTGAGGGTTGATGTTAGTGTGATAGTTAGGGGTTGTTTTGGGAGAATTTAAGTGTGTTAAAAAGTTGAAATCAAGAGTTTTGGACTGTGTTTGATGGCTGCTCGGGATTGAGGTTTTGGGAGTTGTTCTTAGCTTGAAATCTTGTGTTTTATGCTTGATTAGTGTTCCGGGTTTGCTACACAGATGTGTGAACTGATTTGAGGTTTTTTTTATTGTGTTGAGTTGATTAGAAGCAAGAATTTGTGTTGTTGAAGCCTCGGGAACAAATTTGGAATCGTTGGAAGCTTGATCGGCTAGTGTGGTGAGCTTGGAATAGTCGGTGAGTGGTTAAATGTTTATAATTGGTTTTCAAGTGTTGGTTCAAGCATGTGGACTAGGTTGGGCTTGGTAGACCTACCTAGAGTTGGGATTAGATTGGTAGTCTAATCCCAAGCTTTAGTTAGAGACTTTGGTTGAACTCTAATTGTTGTTATGCCTCATGTTTAATTGTGTTTATGGTGGCTATGTATATGGTGTTATACATGTATGTTGAGGCATGGTTGTGATGCATTGTGAAGTGCATATGGATTGTGCATGATGGTGATCATGGTGAGTACGTGTTAAGCACGGAAGTTGATATGAAATGATGTTGTGAATTGTGTTTAGTATTGGCACTAGTATGCTTGGGTACAATGATCGATCATTAGGATGTTTAGTGTGCACATGAGAGTCTAAATGCGCGCGTGGTCTTGGTGATGGTAGTCATCAAGATGGAGTGCAGGTTCGCCCGGAAATTCTACTTATATATATGTTAGTCGGTGATGAGTGTAATCCCATCGACGGGGCGTGAGGATGAGTGGAATCCCCTCCGCGTGAACGGTGATGAGTGTAATCCCACAGTAAGGTAATGGTTGTGTTGGATGTGAGTTCTGTTGAGTGGATCGAAAGATCGAAATGAACTAAGAGGGGCGGTGAATTGGATTTTTAAAGGTTTAGGTGGTGGAAATTGCAAATTAAAATGATAGACAAGGAATTTTATAGTGGTTCAAGTTCCAAATGAACTCTACATCCACTACCTTAGCTTCACTAAGGATTTGCAACAATTCCACTAATTGCTCTTCCCCTTTTCTAGGCTAATGAGGCAACCCTTACAATTTTTAGTTAAATTTTCTACCCAAAATTTAACCCAATCCTCACACAAAGAGAACAAAGAGTTTGATGGCTAAGATAGTATTTCTCAATACAAATTGTAGCTCAATTACAAGCACTCAACCCAATTGAAAAGGATAAAAATTAAAATTACAATTGGGGTTTCTAGACAATATTGGGATTTAGGCACAAATGCTTGGATTTGATGTTTGGATGTTTGCTTTTGGATCAATAGTTTTTGCTGGAGCTTTTAAAGGTCCCTTTTATACCTTCTCATTGATTTCTAGCCGTTGTGGTTGTTGCATTCATCAATAGAGCCGTTGGGGGTGTTATCTCACCTCCATAAATGCAGCCTGCAACCACCCGTTTCGGAACGCGGGAACCTGTTTCGAAACGGACCAAAATAGAAAGAGCCGTTGGGGTGCATTTAAGATCCCGTTTCGAAACGGATTGAACTCGTTTCGAAACACTTTTGCCACTGTCAAGGGTCGTTTCGAAACGATTTGAACACGTTTCAAAACGCCTTAACGGTTTCTTAAAATTCAGTTAAAAACATGCAACGGTCATATTTTTCAAATCAAATGAAGAACCGTTTCGAAACACTTGAAGTCGTTTCGATACGAGTTCTCTATGTTCTAAAGCCGTTTCGATACCCGTTTTAGAAGAGGGGTTGATAGTGGTGAAAACGTTTCGAAACGCCTTAGGCCGTTTCGAAACAGTGACTCGAAAAACATTGTTTCGGCTTTAAGAACACTTAGAAAATATTTAGAAATCTTAGTTTTTAACTTAGGCAGATTCTTTAAATCGTATGGGGATATTTGAGGACTTAAAAATTCGTTTTGACATTTTCAATTTAGTCCTTAGGTTCTTTAGTTATATCAAAATTAAAATATCGGTTTCACAATCTCCCCCTTTTTGATATAACAAAACCAAAGTTAGAATTTTTAAGAGTTTTGAAAATTTTGAACACATTCTAACTTCCCCTTAATTTAAGATAGGTTTTTAAGGTTTTAAAAAGATTTTAACTTTGAAATTCAAGTTTTAAAACTTAAAAATGCTTTAAACATTTAAAAACGAATTTTTGGCTCTTAAATTTCTTCTCCCCCTTTTTGTTAGATCAAAAATAAGAAACAAGACTCATAGAGAAGAGAAAGGATTAGTACCAATAAGCATTAAGCAATAAGCAACAATAATATTAATTCATAAAATTAAAATATCCAAAACATAAATCAACATTAAGTTCAAAGCATAATCGCAAATAAACTAAAAGCATAGGTTCATAAAACATAATGGAAATAAAGATGCAAACTTAATCCTAAAATGCATAGATAATATGATATGATATGAATGTCCTAGGCCTCGTCATCACCATCATCATCTGAAGTCTCATCATCGCTCTTAACTTGAGAACGGCGAAACTTCATCCATTGGCCATAGAAAGTAGAGAAGGACATGTCCATGGTGGAGTGGGAATTCTCAAGGGATAGGAGGCGATCATCTACATTTTGCAAGTGAGTGTTGATGGCACCAAAACCCGAAGCCATGTTAGTGTCCATGGCATTGAACCGCTCGGTAATGAGAGCCGTAAGAGCTTCATTGTTTCCAACTTGAGCTTTCGGTTGAGGTGCAACGGGAGGAGGAGGAGCGGCTCTATCAACACGTTCCCAAACATTGTTCACATAGTGAAAACCGGACTTACGAAGAGAGGACTCACCAATCTTTGACTTGCGGGGTTCCGGAGAGTCGTAGGTGCAATCGAGACCAATAGTGCTAAAGATGTGACTTAAGATCGTGCCATAAGTAAAGGATTTCAAACCATCTGTGTCAATAAGCTTAACATTGTTAATTATCTCGGCAAATATGATCTTAGCAACATTAGGGCGCTCACTACGACAGAAACACCCAAGCCAAAAATAGTCAACTTGACGGATATGAGAGTATTTACCTCCGGAGGGACGAAGGAACCATGATACCATCAAATGGAGGAAACGATCGTGCGCATACAAAGTAAGCACTTGACTGGTGTGATTACCAAAGTGACTCTCATTCTCAAGTCCATCATCTTTAAGGGAAAATGTAGACTCCAAGAGAGCAACATTAACAACAAACTTTTTCCCTAAAATATAAGATTCAATCCCAACAACCTCGGTATTTTTTTCATCATTAATAAGGCGAGCATTGGAGTAAAAGATAAGTACCATGTGTTTGTAGCAAATGTCCGGGATGCTCAACAAAGGAAGAAAATCCCATTCGCTCAAACGCTCGAGGTAACGGAAAAGAAATCGCTCGGAGTTAAGGAATTCGAGATCAATCACACGCTCACGACGAACTTCGTACTCCTTGACATATTTGAAACGAGCTCTCGTCTCTAGATTTCGAAGAGATTTTTGAAAGAGCTGAGTGAGATTCGGACGCATACTCGAGTCACCAGTTTGAACGGACTTACGCTTTTTGCTAACATTCTCTGTCCCTCAATGAATGGGGGAATAACCGAAGTGATACGAAGTATCGGATATCGTCTCCACAGGGATTGGGCTAATGACTTCACCTTTATTCACTGCACGAAGTAAAGGAAATAGTTTGAGAGAATTGTCACAAAAATAATAAAAGAAAACGTAAATAAAAGAATTGAGATATCAAGATAGAGAGAATGGGCTGGGATTGAATTGCTCAGTAGTGCAGGTATTGTAATGCTTAGGAAATCCAGTTCTGTCGTCGCGCCGGTCGCTGACAGCACCTGTCGCGGCGGCTGTCCGTTAGCTGTCGCGGTAGCGAACACACCAACTCCGTACTCCAAGTTTGGCAAGAATCCCAGATCTGCCTTGGCCTATCCCTAGGTCCAAGTCTGTCGATGATCACGTCTTTGATGATACCTCCCGGCGTGAATCGAAGGATGAACACCGATGTGTATGAATTCTTCCTTAGCCACTTAACCTCGCCCTATCCCTAGGCACGAGATGGTTCAACTATAAACTAGAGAACGCGCTCTTATTTCTTTCGTATACTTAACTCTCCCGATGCTAAGTAAATAGATAACCTCACAATGCTCTCCCGATGCTCTTGCAAGATATTAAAACCAAAATAAGAGAACTTGAAGTTTATTTTATTGAACTTGGAAAATCCTAAAACAAAACAACCCTTGCAACTACTTTACAAAACAACTCGTGGCCCTAGGGGGGTTTTAGAACATGTCGACGACGGGTAAACGACGGAGGGGTTTAGGTTATCGGTTATGGGGTATGATGCCTCCTAGGTTAAATCTATGCCCTTATATAAGCTTTGGGCTCAAGTATTCTAAGTTAACAAGGATTACAACTTTAACTAAAAGTAAGATTCTAATAAAGACTTAATCTCTAAAGTTCCTACTTTGCAGCCGCCATCCTTGTTTCTAGGGATTTCCTCTCCTTGAGCTTTGGCTTGTCATATCTTTTGATCCGGGGCTTGGAAAAATATTTGGCTTTCACACGATAGACGAGCAGATTTTTCTCTATCTATCGAGGTCCACTTTACTTTTCCTCTTCATAAGGTTGCTGTCACCTTGCTGTCACGACAGCTTCATGGCAGGTTCGTCCTCGTCGTCTGCTTGTCCAGTTCAACTTTGCTGCTTCTCTATCCTGCGCCTGCCTTCCTCGTCAACTCTGGCAGCAACCTACAAAATCAGCCCTCTTTTAGTAGAATCCGTGCCTTTAATGTATTTGTGATGTTTAGCTGTAAACTAACCTAAATGCAATGCAATGATGCTTGAATGCAGCAGAAATATGGGTTAAAAAGGGTGTAAATAATAGAACTTTTACACACTCAACACACCCCCAAACTCAAGTTTTTGCTTGCCCTCAAGCAATTAAGACCTAAAAGAAAAATGAAAATTTTTGTGTTGGCTTTCAAACAATGAACTGTCCCTTACCCGTCGCTCATTCTCTGTGGCGGCAGCAACCTGTCGGAAGGTTTTAGGATCTGTCCAGAATCTCCCTATAGTTCTCGTGTCGTGTGTGCATGCTTGTGAACAGTTATATGCTAAGACTCTTTTAGTTTCACTAGAATATTCAACTCTTTAACTCGAATTTTTTATGCCAAAGTTTATTTTCTTGAAGACACATTTTCATGCTTCTTTTCTATTTTTCAAGCTAAGTTTTACTAGAGCCGGTTTTAGGCACCTCTAGTTAACTTCCTAGAGCCAGTTTCGGGCACCTCTAGGTTTTTGTGTTTCTTTTGCTAAACTTCTTTCCTAGAGCCAGTGTTAGGCACCTCTAGGGGCTATTCAAGTACTAAGCATCCTATTCTAGTTTGGCTAAAAGAAATCTAAGCAATATAACAGTCACAAAGGTGTTTAAGTTTTTCAGAACTATAGAAAGGCTCTAAACTTCTCCTTAAACTGTCCTAAAGATGCTGCCACGACAGAGCTGTCATGACAGGTAAGTTACTTCACAGTTTTTAAGCCAACAATTTTAGTTTTTTTTAAGAACTTAAATTAACTAAAAGACACCACAATTAACTAAAGATGTACTACGACTCCATTAAAATGGAGGGTTGCCACCCCCAAACTCGAGGGTTGCATTGCCCTCAATGCAAAATGACAGGTAAAACGAGGGCAGGTACATCACAAAATAAAGATAAAGCAGGCAGCAAGAAAAGAAAAATAAAAGACTTAAATTTTAATCGCTGTCCTCGCTGCTGCTGCTGACACGGATCTGGCGGTGGTGTCTGGGTTGTGGAGGAGGCTGGGCAGGTTGCTCCACAACCTGGATATCGGAGCTGCTACCGCTATCCCAGGTGCTGCTGGTGGTGTCGCTGGCCTTGGGCATCAGTTTCCTGTCTGCCACGTGTTTCTGCCTCTTGACAGGCGTGAATTCCTTCTCCAAATTCCTCCGAATGGGAGGGTCTGCTTCGCTGTCAGCCCAGACAGAAGAAGGGGAGAAGCCAGCCACGTATGCTTCGAGGTCGTCTGAGGGCTGTCGCTTCGTTCCTCTGGCGGAAGTGTCTGCCGGAGGACTGCCAGCTGCCGTCGGGGCAGGTGAAGGGGTGGAGACGGCAGAGTGGGCATGGGGGGAAGCAGGTGGTGTAGGTGTGTGGACAGGGGAGGGGATGTGGAAATAATGGTGTGGAAAAGTGGGGAAAATGACATCGGGATAATTTAAAGTTTGGGTAATAAAATTTACCGTCGAGTTGGTGAAGTCCCGGATGAATGTCATCAAACCCATCTGTCGGTCTTCCACCCTTTGCAGGGCGGCAAGGATCTGGGCAGCTTGGTCCATCGGAGCGGCTGCCGTGGCAGGTTCATCAGTAGGTTCAGGAGCAGGTTCTTCATCTGAGTCTGCTGGGCCTGCTGCAGGGTTGAAGAAGTTGACAGGTGTTGCGACTATCAGCTCCATGAGGCTGTTGATGTTATTGTCTGTCCAGCCTTTGCCCTTGATTAGTTTGTCGGTGGTGGCCTCTGGGACGGCAGCGCAGCGGCAAAGGAGGGTGATTGTGAACGGTAGACAAAGACGGGAAAAGGAGCGGAAAGTGCAGTCCAAGATGCTCTCCCTCATATAGCGGCCCACGTTGATAGGCCGGTCGTGCATGATCGAGTGGATGAGAGCCAACCGCTGCTGGTTCACCGTCGTGTGATGGGAGGACGGCAGGATACGCTTCTTGATGAAAGCGTTCCATAGTTTAGCTTTTGGGAGCAGCTGCCCCCTTTTGACAGAGTTGGGATTCTTTTTGCATGTGGTCCATGTTGTTCCTTCCTCTGTCACCTCCGCCATGATAGCACCGTAGGCGGCAGCATCGAGGGTCTTTAAAAATTTCTGGTGGGCGTCATCGTCGGGGCCAAAATATAAGCCATACATGTGATTGATGCTGTCAGCTGTAAATGACACTTCTACCCCTTGGACGGTGACGAAGGTTGCCGTTTTGCTGTCGATGGCAGCATAAAACTCCCTCACCAACGTGTCGTTTAGTTCTGCCGATTGTTCGGCGAACTGCTCCCATAGCAAATTTCTTATCGCCTTCACAATGAATGGTCGGAGCCCCATGTTTGGTGCCTTGCGAATGTAGGTGAAGCCCCTTTCCTCCCATAATTCCTTGGTTTCGAAGGGCGACTGTGCTGCTGATGAAGAGGCGGAGGCAGCACCGCGGCGGGTCTGTCTAGAAGACATATTAGTTGCAAGGGTTTGAAAGTAAAGAAAGTAAATAAAAATGAGAGGAGAAAGCAAGTAAGAATAAGCAAAAGTGATGAAAAATGAATGTGAGAACGGGGTTTTATAGCGGTCGAGTTGCTGCCCATTTAATGTTGTAACGGCAGGCGTGAATAACGGGGTGACTGTTGCGTTTTAGCGTGTCTGACGCGTCCGACACGTAATTATGCGTCTGTTACGCGTCTGTCACACGCTTCTGCGTCTGCCGTGTTAGTCTGTTGACAGCCTGTCTTATCCGTCTGTGGCGGCAGCCGAAACGACAGACTTCAATAAAGGGGCTCTGTTGGGCTGATGGATGGATGGTGGGCTTGGGCCAATTCTTCTTTTCTTCTTGACTCCTTTATTTCCTAAAAACAGAAAATAGAAAAACATTATTCAAATAAAAATAAACCTTATTACCTAATAAATAATAAATAATAATAAAAATAAATAAAAATAAAACTTAGGTTAAATTAGGGATGTCTTGTGGGGCATCTCCTAAGGTAACCACTTCCTGTATTCCTGGGGCTTCAGTCCCCTGATAATGCTTGAGGCGTTGTCCATTGACTTTGAATTGGTGCCCGTCTTTTAATGATCGGATTGTGATGGCACCATGGGGAAAAACTTGTACTACTTGGAATGGGCCAGACCATCTAGACTTTAGCTTCCCTGGGAAGAGTTTCAGTCTAGAGTTGAACAACAACACAAGCTGCCCTGGGCAGAATTGTCGTGGCAGCAACTTCTTGTCATGCCACTTCTTTGTTTTCTCCTTGTAGATCCTTGCATTGTCGTAGGCCATTGTCCGTATTTCCTCAATCTCGTTCAAATCTAGCAGCCTTTTCTGGCCTACCTTGTCCAAGTCCATGTTTACAGCCTTGATTGCCCAATATGCTTTGTGTTCTATCTCGACAGGCAGATGACAGGTTTTCCCATAAATCAGTCGGTATGGAGACATGCCCAACGGAGTCTTAACAGCTGTCCTATATGCCCATAATGCATCATTAAGGAGTAAAGACCAATCTTTCCTAGTTGGCTTAACCATCTTCTCAAGAATGTTCTTAACTTCCCTACTAGATATCTCAGCTTGTCCATTGGTCTGTGGGTGGTATGCTGTCGCGATCCTGTGTTTGACACCATATTTCTTCAAGGCGGCAGCAATTACCCTATTATCAAAATGTCTCCCTTCATCACTGATGATCGCCTTAGGAATGCCAAATCTAAAAAAAATGTTTTTATGTAAAAACTTTTGGACCGTCTTGGCATCATTCTTTTGAGTGGCGATAGCTTCAACCCACTTGGAGACATAATCCACTGCTAGGAGGATGTATAAATTTCCACATGAGGATGGAAAAGGTCCCATAAAATCGATCCCCCAAACGTCGAAGATCTCGACTTCTAGAATGTTCTGCAGTGGCATCTCGTTTCTCCTCGAGATGTTACCTGTCCGCTGGCACCTGTCATAGTTCTTGTAGAAGTCCTGTGCATCTTTATA
Organism: Hibiscus tridactylites; assembly: GCA_958450335.1. NCBI lineage: Eukaryota > Viridiplantae > Streptophyta > Magnoliopsida > Malvales > Malvaceae > Hibiscus > Hibiscus tridactylites. Next base: position 81,953,318 of record OY288277.1, on the reverse strand, counting down.
CAGTGTCGGCCAATAGAACCCTGACTGCAGCACTTTGGCAGCAGTTTTATTGCCTCCTAAGTGGCCTCCATATTGTGAAGCGTGGCAGTGATGGAGAATGTCATCTTGCTCTTCTTGTGGTACACATCTCCTTATAACCTGATCTGCACATAGTTTGAAAAGAAGAGGTTCGTCCCAATAATAATGCTTAACATCATTTTGGAACCTCTTCCTGGCTTGATAATTAAGATCAGAAGGAAGTATTCCGCTAACTATAAAATTAACGAAATCAGCATACCAGGGGAGTTCAGAAGACTTACCTACCGCCATGGCTGTCACGGCAGCGATTGCGGCAGCAAAGAGCTTCTCATCTGGGAAGGTCTCCAGTATGTTTGTCTCATCGATTGGTAGACTCTGTCCCTTCTCTAACCTTGACAAGTGGTCAGCTACCTGATTTTCTGTTCCCTTCTTGTCCTTGATCTCAAGGTCGAATTCTTGTAGTAGCAAGATCCACCGTATCAATCTAGGCTTGGCATCCTTCTTTGCGAACAAGTACTTAAGGGCAGAATGGTCTGTGTGCACTATTACCTTCGTCCCAAGTATGTAAGAACGAAACTTGTCGATGGAGAACACCACAACTAACAGCTCCTTTTCTGTGGTGGTGGTATAGTTCACTTGGGCGTCATTTAATGTTTTGCTGGCATAATATATGACGTGAAACAACTTGTCTCTGCGCTGCCCAAGTGTTTCCCTAACAGCATAGTCACTAGCATCACACATAATCTCGAATGGCTGTGTCCAGTTTGGTGGCTGTACTATGGGGGCTGTTACCAATTTTTCCTTCAGAACCTTGAATGCTTCAGTACATTCATCATTAAAGTCAAAGGGTCGGTTCTGCTCCAAAAGATGGCATAGCGGCTTGGTGATTTTTGAGAAGTTTGCAATAAATCTTCTATAAAAGCCACATTCCCTAAAAAACTCCTAATGCCCTTGACTGTGGTCGACGGCGGCAGCTTCTCGATCACTTCTATCTTAGCCCTGTCGACTTCTATCCCACGGCAACTAATCTTATGGCCAAGGACTATCCCCTCATCCACCATAAAGTGGCATTTTTCCCAATTTAAGACCAAGTTTGCTTTTTCACATCTTTCAAGTACCTTTTGTAAATTGCCTAAACAACTCTCAAAATCATCTCCAAAGATGGAAAAATCATCCATAAAGATCTCAAGGAAGTCCTCCACCATGTCAGAGAATATGGCCATCATGCACCTTTGGAAGGTGGCGGGTGCATTACATAATCCGAATGGCATTCTCCTAAATGCGTACGTTCCATAGGGGCATGTGAAGGTCGTCTTTTCTTGATCCTCTGGTGCGATAGCAATTTGATTGTAACCTGAGTAACCATCAAGAAAACAATAGTAAGGTTTACCCGCTAATCTATCAAGCATTTGATCAATAAAGGGTAAAGGAAAGTGGTCCTTTCGGGTAGCTTTGTTAAGCTTCCGATAGTCCATACAAACCCTCCAACTGGTCACAGTCCTGGTTGGGATTAACTCATTGTTCTCATTGGTCACCACGGTCATTCCTCCTTTCTTGGGAACGCATTGCACCGGGCTCACCCATTTGCTGTCGGAGATGGCGTAAATAATACCAGCATCTAACCATTTGATTATCTCCTTACGCACTACCTCCTTCATCGCATGGTTCAGCCACCTTTGGGCATCAATAGTCGGCTTTTGATCTTCCTCTAGAAGGATTTTGTGTATGCATAACGCCGGACTAATGCCTTGAATGTCAGCGATCGTCCATCCAATTACCTTTTTGTGCTGCCTTAGCATGTCGATTAGCTGTCGTTCCTGTTCCTGCGGCAGCTTAGAAGAGATGATTACGGGCAACGTATCATTTGAACCAAGAAAAGCATATTTAAGCTGCCCTGGCAGGGGCTTCAGTTCTAAGGCAGGTGGTTCAACAATTGATGGCTTTTGGATTAAATGGTTATCCGAAGTATAATTTAAGGGTTCGAATAACTTACCTGGACGATTGCCAATCCAGTTTACCTCCTCCTGATCTTCAGTATCAGATGAATCGGATTCATAGGAGTTGCTGTCGTCGGTGCTGTCGTGACAGTCCTCTAGGTGGCTGCCGCGGCAGTGTCCAAATTTAATATCGTGACAGCCCGACCTGATGCAGGGTTGATCAAGGGTAACGTCAGTGATAGCCTTGCATTCCTCATCCACATCAGCATGTTTCATCGCTTGGAGAACATTCAACTTAATCTCTTGATCGTTTACTCGCATGGTGAGTTCTCCTTTCTCCACATCAATCAGTGATCTTCCCGTGGCTAAGAAGGGTCGCCCAAGGATGATTGGTGCGTTTTCGTCTGCTTCACAATCTAAAATGAGAAAGTCAGCAGGAAAAATAAACTTATCCACTCTTACCAGAATATCTTCAATCTTTCCTTCTGGGTGAACGTAAGAGCGGTCTGCCAGCTGCAGAGTTACTGTCGTGGGCCGCGCCTTTCCGATACCTAATTTCTGAAAAACAGATTTGGGCATTAGATTAACACTAGCACCAAGATCACAAAGTGTCTTACCCACGAATTTATTTCCGATTATGCAAGGTATGATGAAGCTCCCCGGATCCTTCTTTTTCTGGGGTGGCTGCCGATGAAGAATGCTCATGCAACCTTCTGCCATCTTTACCGTTTCAAACTCCCCAAGTTTAGATTTTTTTGACATAACATCCTTGAGAAATTTAGCATAACCGGGCATCTCCCTAACGGCATCTAACAATGGAATATTAATATGAACATGCTTAAAAATATCATAAATCTTTTTAAGTTGAGATTCATGATTAGCTTGCTGTATCCGTTGAGGGAAGGGTGGTGGGGGTCGGTAATCAGCAATGCGTCCTTCCCACTGCATGCGAATCTGAGGACGATAATCATCTTTTTTCTCCTCTGTCGCTTCTGCTGTCGTGACAGGCTCATCGGCAACAGTCTGTTTATCACCTGTCGGGGCAGCTTCCTCGGCAGGTTTATCCAAGGCAGGTTTCTTTTCTGTTTCAGCTTCTTTTTCCGGCCCTGGTAGTTTCTTCCCACTCCTAGTAGTAATAGCCTTACATTGCTCATGTGTGGGCGATCTAGCATTTTCAGTATTGCTAGGAAATCCTCCATTCTGCCTCGGCTTAATATGTTGAGAAACCTGACCCATTTGTGTCCCTAGAGATTTCAGAGTGGCCTCATGATTTGTCATTCTCATCTCGGTTTTATCCATGAAATTCTTTGTCTTCTTGACAAACTGATTCATATTCTCAATATACGTACCGGTCTGAGACATAAAGGTGGCCAGAGTCTGTTCCAATATACTGCTCGTGGCAGCTGGTGGCTGCTATTGCTGCTGCGGTGGCAGTTGCTGTCGCGTCAGCAATCTAGGTCCTCCCTGATTTTGATTGTGTGCTTGCGGATTCAGGGCATTGTTAGGATTACTCCAGGAAAATTTAGGATCCTTCCTCCAATTGGGGTTATAGTTGTTGGAATTGTAATTTGGCTTGTAATTTCCAACATATTTTCCCTCTTCAATTTGTATTGGGCACTCATCCCGACTATGATTTCCCTCACAGATGTCGCATACTTCCTCAACAGCAAATCCTTGTAAACCGTCATCATTCAATAACCTTTTCATTGCTTTAGTAAGGAAGGCTACCTGTGATTTCATCGTGCTGTCGACTTCATAATCCTTGACAGCAAGTACCCGTTTACCCCCTCTTCTAGCTGTCGGAAACTGCTCTTCATTCTTGGCTAGATTTTTCAAAACTTGCAAAGCCTCGTCCGGATCTTTATCCAATAATAATCCATTTGCTGCATAATCAATTCGAATGCGAGTTTGTAGGTTGGCAGCATTATAGAACTTTGTAACCTGATTCCAGACGGGGAATCCATGCATTGGGCAGTTCCGTAGAAGAGTAGTAAATCTGTCCCAGGCCTCGTGCATCGGCTCGTCATCTTCCTGTTGAAAAGTAGCAATTTCGTTACGTAATCGCTCAGATAAATGCGAAGGATTAAAACGAGATAAAAATTCACGAGATAAATCTGCCCAAGTCATAATTGAACCCGACGTAAGTTTATTCCACCAAGTTTTAGCTCTGTCCCTCAATGAATGGGGGAATAACCGAAGTGATACGAAGTATCGGATATTGTCTCCACAGGGATTGGGCTAATGACTTCACCTTTATTCACTGCACGAAGTAAAGGAAATAGTTTGAGAGAATTGTCACAAAAATAATAAAAGAAAACGTAAATAAAAGAATTGAGATATCAAGATAGAGAGAATGGGCTGGTATTGAATTGCTCAGTAGTGCAGGTATTGTAATGCTTAGGAAATCCAGTTCTGTCGTCGCGCCCGTCACCGACAACACCTGTCGCGGCGGCTGTCCGTTAGTTGTCGCGGCAGCGAACACACCAACTCCGTACTCCAAGTTTGGCAAGAATCCCAGATCTGCCTTGGCCTATCCCTAGGTCCAATTTTGTCGATGATCACGTCTTTGATGATACCTCCCGGCGTGAATCGAAGGATGAACACCGATGTGTATGAATTCTTCCTTAGCCACTTAACCTCTCCCTATCCCTAGGCACGAGATGGTTCAACTATAAACTAGAGAACGCGCTCTTATTTCTTTCGTATACTTAACTCTCCCGATGCTAAGTAAATAGATAACCTCACAATGCTCTCCCGATGCTCTTGCAAGATATTAAAACCAAAATAAGAGAACTTGAAGTTTATTTTATTGAACTTGGAAAATCCTAAAACAAAACAACCCTTGCAACTACTTTACAAAACAACCCGTGGCCCTAGGGGGTTTTTAGAACATGTCGACGACGGGTAAACGGCGGAGGGGTTTAGGTTATCGGTTATGGGGTATGATGCCTCCTAGGTTAAATCTATGCCCTTATATAAGCTTTGGGCTCAAGTATTCTAAGTTAACAAGGATTATAACTTTAACTAAAAGTAAGATTCTAATAAAGACTTAATCTCTAAAGTTCCTACTTTGCAGCCGCCATCCTTGTTTCTAGGGATTTCCTCTCCTTGAGCTTTGGTTTGTCATATCTTTTGATCTGGGGCTTGGAAAAATATTTGGCTTTCACACGACAGACGAGCAGATTTTTCTCTATCTATCGAGGTCCACTTTACTTTTCCTCTTCATAAGGTTGCTGTCACCTTGCTGTCACGACAGCTCCATGGCAGGTCCGTCCTCGTCGTCTGCTTGTCCAGTTCAGCTTTGCTGCTTCTCTGTCCTGTGCATGCCTTCCTCGTCAACTCTGGCAGCAACCTGCAAAATCAGCCCTCTTTTAGTAGAATCCGTGCCTTTAATGTATTTGTGATGTTTAGCTGTAAACTAACCTAAATGCAATGCAATGATGCTTGAATGCAGCAGAAATATGGGTTAAAAAGGGTGTAAATAATAGAACTTTTACACACTCAACATTGAGCATGGCATGATGTTGATATTTATGCTCATGCATCATTTATATCTTGATTCAAGTGGGTCGAAGGTACGATCATGCATTCTACCTTGGTTGTATGCTCGTGGTTGGACCCTGCATTGTCGAGGTTTGTTTTATGAGTATACTCTCACTAAGCTTTATGCTTACGCTCTCTTTTGTTCGATAATGCAGATCCCTAGTTCGTGGGTTGCTTGTGCAAGGAGAGGGCCTCCAAGTGTGCATTGAGGTGCTATATTAGCTTTCAAGTGTGGACCTTCAAGTTATATGTTGTAATAGTCAAGCAATGGGATATGTATTGTTGTCTTGAGCTTTTGGATGTATATGGATGTTTGGTTTTAGGAGCATGTTTAGACTCCTTTATATGTTAATGTTGGTTTGGCTTTTGGATGCCTTGTCTTGTTTGTAAGCCATGTTTAAGATGCTTACCTTGAATGCTTAAGTATATGTTCTTGTTAAAGCATGTTATCTTAAATGCTTGAATGATGCTTATGTTGATTTGATGCCCCTTATATATGTATGGTTCTTACATGTTTGAAGTGTGTTAAGCATGCTTGTAGTGCTTGGTTTTGCCTTAGGGTGTTGTATGTTAGTTGGGGGAGGTTTTAGTTGTGTTTTTGGACATCCTTGTGCCTTAAACCAGCTAAAACCAATCTGCAGACAGAGGGTGTATCGAAACGGTTGGTCCCGTTTCGATATGGTCCCTTTGTTTTTGGCCAGGCCTTTCGGTACGCTAGGGGGCCGTTACGGTACAATTTTGCTACTGGAAATATGAGAATTTGACGATAAATTGAAGTATCAAAACGGGCCTTGGTGTTTCAGAACGGCCTTCGTATCGTTAACCATGAGAAGTTGACCATTGAGGGCGTTTCGATACGGTCCACCCCTGTTTCGAAACGGTCTTCTCGGTTTGACTTTAACCAGTTGACCTAGTCAAGGCGTATCGTAACACCCTATGGGCGTTCCGATACGAGCTGCAGTTTAATATTAAAATGGGCTGTTTTAATTGGGCTGTTTGGTTGTTTACCTCATTGTTTCTTCCGCTGTTGCTTTTCACACATGGGAGTTAATATTACATCTAGACAAGATAATATAAATGAAAAAGTTTTCTTGGGTCGGTAACCGAAGTGGAGCCTTAACGGGTTTCACCTCGGTTATCCCCGTGTAGCCCACTCAGATCGGTCAAGCGTCCGGACCGGGACGAGAGGGTTACAGGTTTCCCTCTCATCCAAGAAAAGGTGAAGAATTCAAGTAGTGAATTGGTTGAAAATCCTTAGTGGGAGCTAAGGTAGTGGATGTAGAGTTCATTGGAGAACTTGAACCACTCTAATTGCCTTGTGTCACAATTTTTATTCTTCCAAATTTCCACCCTTCAAATTTTTATCGCCAATTCATCCCCTCTTGGCCATTTGCAATTGTTGATCAACTCAACAATTGGTATTAGAGCTACACTCATTGGAAGGATTACAACCCTCTTGAGTCGATTCTAGGAGAGTTTGATCAACAACAAGTCAAGCAATGGCATCCACCTCCACTTCCAACCTCTATGAGTCTCAATCTACCACCAAACCACCATTATTCAATGGGGATAACTACCCATATTGGAAGAATAGGATGAGACTCTTCATCAAGTCTACCGACTACATGGAACTAGAAAGTTTTTTTTATAGTTATCGTAATTCTAGTTATATGAATAATGGATCGAAAAGCGACGATCCCCACTATGATTTTAACTTGTATGATACTAACTATAGTATGAATAATCACGTTAATAGTTGTATTGACTCTTATCTTCGTTCTCAAATCTGTATTGATAGTTCCATTTTTAGTGGTAGTGACAATTCCAACGATAGTTATATTTATAATTACATTTGTAGTGAAGGTGGAAAGAGTAGTGAAGGTGGAAAGAGTAGTGAAGGCAAGAATTTCGATATAATAACTCGAGAAAATGGTAATGATTTAACTCTAAAAGAAAGTTCTAATGATCTCGATCTATACAAGCATTTGCGGGTTTAATGTGAAAATTGTTATGGATTAAATTATAAGAAATTGCTTAAGTCAAAAATGAATATTTGTGAACAATGTGGATATCATTTGAAAATGAGTAGTTCAGATAGAATCGAACTTTCGATTGATCCAGGCACTTGGGGTCCTATGGATGAAGACATGATCTCGGGATGTAGTTGAAGAAGGGCCATACATTTCGATGAAGAGAGACGGTGAAGGAAGACTTGTCCCAAAGGTCAAAGCCGAAATGACCGAAGATGATAGAAGAAGGATGCAAGTCAACGATAAAGCTCTACATGTCATCTTTTGTGCTCTTGAAAATAAAGATATTTAATCCATTTTCTAATTTTCAAATACTTCAGATTAAAGAATTACAATTTTCAAGTTCGAGTCGAGTTTATTAATTCTTCCTGATATATTATGTATATCACATGTAAAAATATGAAGATATATATATATGTATATCGTATATTGATATAGAAAGTCATTTAATTATAATCAATATGTATTATAACATTATAAAGAATTACAATTAAATTTATATAAAAACTAAAAACTCGACTCAACTTAAATTTAATAAACTCAACTCAATTTAAATTTCATTAACTCGACTCGATCGAACGCTTAACCCCAATGGCAGTACTCATAACAATTAAAGGGTGAGTTTTGTATCCATGATAGTACACAAAATAAACAATTACTTGATTTTTTTTCCTCTTATTTTTCTCTATTAGATTTCGTAGAGCTTATAAAAGTGAATATTTTTATACAAATGAATAGACTCTTCTACAACTAAGTTTCTTTTGTTAAACACTCGATAGGCTTTAGAGTTTAAAAAATATCCTAAGAAAATAGTTTCATCACTTTTTGCATCAAATTTACCTAAACGATCTTTTCCATTGTTTAAAACAAAACACTTGCATCCAAAAGGTTGAAAATAGCTAATGTTAGGCTTTTTTGACTTTAAAATCTCATATAGAGTTTTCTTCAAAATAGACCTAATCATTACATGATTTATAATATAACAAGCGGTGTTTGTGGCTTCTGCCCAAAAATACTTAGGTAAATTATTTTCCCAAAGCATGGTTCTAGCCATTTCTTCTAAAGTACGATTTTTCCTCTCAACTATCCCATTTTGTTGGGGAGTGCGAGGTGCGGAAAAATTATGGCTAATACCATTTGAGTTACAAAAATTTTCAAAACCTAGATTTTGAAATTTTGTTCCATGGTCACTCCTAATATGAGTTATGTTTTGACCAAGGTCATTTTGAGTAACTTTTGAAAATGTGATGAATTTTTATAAAGCCTCGTCTTTTGTACTTAAAAAGAGAACCCAAGTGTATCTAGCGAAATCATCAACTAAAACATAAGCATATGATTTTCCACCCAAGATAGTTATCCTAATAGGCCCAAAGAGATCCCTATGGATCAATTGTAAAACTCTACTAGTTGAAACGTCATTAATGGATTTAAATGAGGCACATTTTTGTTTACCCTTAGCACAAGCATCACAAATTTTATCTAATGGGAATTTTAGCTTAGGTAAACCTCTAACTAGATTTTTGGAAACTAATTTCTCTAAAACACTTATGCTAGCATGCCCTAGTTTTCTATGCCACAACCATGCATCATTTTCATCACTAGCAACCAAACATGCATGGGATGAATGTATGTCATCTAGATGTACCATGTAAATATTACCTATGCGATGACCAATGAGCATTATTACATTTGTTTTAATGTTCACAATTTTACACCCATTAACATCAAAATGAACATTAAGCCCTTTATCGCATAATTAACTAATGCTCAACAAGTTATGCTTTAGACCATTAACAAACAATACATCTTCAATGAGAATAGATGACAGATTACCAATAGAGCCAATACCCTCAATGTGGCCTTTGGAGTTGTCACCAAATGTTACTACTCCACCATTTTTTAGCTTGAGCTCTATGAATCTACTCTTGTCGCCGATCATATGCCTTGAGCATCCACTATCAAGGTACCAAGTGTTTTGACTTGAATCTTTGGCCTTGTAGCAATGTTCCCCCTACAAACAAAGATCAATTCTTAATTTTTGGTACCCAAACCATCTTGGGTCTATGTGAGTTAGCTCCCCAAATACTTGGTTCCCTTAGGAATCCAAGAAGCAATAGCATTAATATTATTAGAAACTACTAGTTCCTTAGGAGCCCATACATTTCTAATCATTTTACCTTTAGGGTGCCTTTTGAAGTTGTCGAGTCAAATGGTCAATGTACAGCTATCTACCCAAGCATGCAATGTTAACGGCCCGTTGGATCTTCTCATAGTCCTAGTCATTGAGGATGGTATGAATATGGTCCTTGTGCGCTTGTAATTGTGCTTTCAAGTCTTCAAGACTGTAACGGAGTAATTCAGCCTCGGCACCCTTTATTTCTTCTTTCTTTAAATTCTTCTGAAGTTCTTGATTCAACTCTCGATATTTTCTGAGGCTATCGTGTGCTTCCAAGTATTGCCTCTCCAAGTGTTGCTTTTCTCCGGGAAGTCGGTCTACCTTCTTTTTCCGTTTCTTTGCCTCTTGTTGCCAAAGCTTTAACTCTTTCTTCATCTCATCGAGTTGTGCCTTTTCTTTCTTCGAGGTTCTAAAGTTATTGTCTCGTGCTCATTGGGCCTTCATACTGTTATTTTATTGAGTCAGCTCTCGTACATCTTTCAAATAGAGCTTTTGCTTTGTTAATGGGGTCTTCACCTCTTTCTGGTAGCCATCTCTTTGATATTCTTCTGTGACGAGCTTGCCTTCGAGTTCGATAATTCTACTCAATTGCACCTCTTTTTCTTTATCGAAATCTTGCTTATAGATCTCTAGCTCGGTCATAAGGATACCAGTCTAAGGGTTATTTGATTGGTTTACCAAGACAGGAACGCCTATGTTGTCGATCCTCTGCTTTCTCTAGCTCGCATACTCGGGTACAACACCGATGAATAGGGTCACCTTTATTCGGTACGTTTGTTTCCACTCACTAGCCAACTTCATGACTCATTTTGTGGAATTGTCCTCCTTGTATAAGAACTCATCCTCTCGAGCCCATAACTAACGGGGATAAACTGGCGAGCTCTATACTTGTGTTGTATAAGCAAAGGTTCATAACTAGTGTCTCCCTATAGGCCTATGAAAGCGACCCACTCTAACTTTCCGCTTTTGTATAGGATCGGTACTGGATACATCCACGAAGCTCTCTATGTTAAGTCATCATCGGAAATGTTTCAGAAGAAGGCTTCCCACTGCTCATGCTTCCCATTTCGTTTCCACCACTTCCTGGTAACTTCTCTGATCGAGATCAAGTCTCTGGACGTCATGTGTTTGCTTATCTTTTCATTCTCCCAGAAATGGCTTCGCAACCATAAGTACAGGAGACAACCAGGGCTATCTCCACGTGCCCCAAGACTTTCGGGAAGACTACCAACCTGTAGATGGCCAAGGCAAGCAATCCCAAGACTTTCTCATGCTTCACCTCTTTCATAATCTAGGCATATATCAAATCCCAAGTAAAGCAAGGGTTGTTGTTCTTTTCTAAAAGATGGGCTTCCACCTCTTTTACGTTTAAACCAACAAGCTTGGCAAATTTTCTCTGATAACTGGAACTTTTCTCCTTCCAGTATATTTTGTCAGGCTTTTCCAACTTTAAGCGCAACAGACCAAATATTCTTCTATGGTAGGAGTCATGTCCTCTTGATGAAAGAACGATAGGCTGGGTCCCAAAACTCAACAGCTGCTATAATCATCGGGTCGTCTATCTCCACTCCATGAATAAGGGTTACGTCTTCGTACCTCTTGGTGAATATGGCTCGGTCTTGAACTTCTAGGCTCTCTCATACGGTAACCAATCCTAACAAATGATTCTGAAGCAAACCCATATGTACCCGTTTCGGCAGATCTATGGTGGTTTTATTCCGCACACTGTCTCTGTGTTGACGCTGGAGCTCAAAAGACTTGCTTCTGACATCGGCATTCGAACAGGGGACCCCAGAACTAGATGATGGTACCCGAACACTCATGATCACTGACTGACTTGTGTTTCAAAATATCAACAGAATGCAATGCAATGTATGGTCTATAATGAAATAAAATACAAGGAATAATACAGAAAAAAAACACAATAAAAAACGCAGAAAATAAACCCTACGGCTTTTCACATGGCTCTAACGAGGTGAGCTTTCTAAAGTCAAACATGTGAGCTTGGATCTAAAAAGGGTTCTCGAACCGCCTTACCCCCTACTAAGGCGGATAATATGTTCAATCCTGGCCCATCACAGGCTTGCGATCGAACATGGTTCGAGGGGATGCATTTCCACTATGCTCATGTGGAGGGTTACTCACGAAGACATATATACTCCGGACCCCGAAAATCTTTCACTAGCCCATGCGGAGGGTTTCTCACGAAGTCATAGCTAATGTTCTTCCACTTAAGTTGGATAAAGCCCGGATAAAGGGCTTATGTTATGATGCAATAACAAGTATATACACCAAAAATGCACACAAAAATGCAATGAACTACCAAGAAAAATAACTCGTGATCAAGTAAAAGTTGTGCCCTCTAAAAAATTCCCTAGCGGACTCGCTAAGCTGTGATAATGGAGTCGCCACCAGTCATTTTGGAATAGGCGGACCCTAAACCTAAACAAACTAGAGATCACGGAATCTCAGGGTTCATGGGCATGGTTACGTGTGGGGAATGATTAGCACTCCACAACGCCCATAGAACGGCGCTTACTTGATAACTAATATTTTCCTTTGTAACCCAGATGAATCCGTGTAAAGATTAATGTAAAAATCCACAAAGTTCTAAAGGTGACCCGAATTCACTCACGGCTGAGAAAACCTAGGTCAAACTTAAACACATCGGGGATTAAGGCAATAATTCTAAAATTTGAAAGCATAGTCTTGCATGGGAGTGTCGACCATTCCTCAACTGGGGAAAATCGAAATTAACCCCACTTGAGAAAATACCATTTTTTCGTGACCAAAGAAAAAGGTTTTTGAATGACATATATTATGAAATTTTATTAATTCCTAAAGAGAGCCTAAAGTCTAGGGTTTTATTCTGAAAGTGCACGTTTAAAGAAGCAAATCTTAGAAGGCTCTGCTTAACGATTCTTAAATTAGAGTTGTATTAAATTATATAATAAAAATTACCAAGTTGGTTATTAAAGGGTAAATTATTTTTAGAAACATAATCTTATGGTATTAAATACTGAACTATATCAACAAATGGCTAACCTAAAATTAAGTCTAAGGTTTTATTGAGATTTATTATTTAACTTTTTGATAAAGGACCTAACCTAGAAGTGTATTTATTATTAAATAAATCTATCTAATGAAGAGACTCCTAATTATCTTAAGAAAGATTATACTATTGAATTATTATTATAAATCTAAAATTATTCTAAAAGAATTATTAAGGCGATAAACAATTTATAATTTAATTAAAAGAGGAATGTAAAAAGGATTAAATTACATAAAACAGAAAATTAAAGGATTGAATTAAAGAAAAAAAGACTAAAGTGAAAGGATTGCAAATAGTGGAGCCGAAGTGCGAAGGTGGCGAGAGTAGGGCACGAGTCGTGTTTAGACATAAGTCGGTTCGCGAGCCAATTATGAGTCGCGTATAAAGGCAAAATTGGGGAACAAAAATCATTCCCTTTTTTTCTAAACCGAATGGATCAAACAACCCTCTTTCAATCCTATATGGTGTTCATCAGTAATTCGAACGGTAAAACTTACACCCTCTTTATTTATGCTAAATAGATTTGAAGAAGGAATAATGCTTTGGACATCAAACCATTTTTCTTACCTTTAATATAATCTTAAATGAGTTAAAACAAATAAAGAAAGTCTAAATTTCAATTTAATTACAAATATTTTATAAAATAATTAAAAATTCGTAATAAAATTAAATTTTTGTATTGAACACGTATTTAATATTTTGCACGCGTTGTCTTCAATAAAATGAGTATATTTTGAACTCTCAACATTCGATTAAGGCGTTTTAAGATGTGCTGAAAAAGTAACGAAAAGAAAGTCAATACGTAAGAAGACATCTTGACCCAAAAAATGTTCGGATCCTATAAAAAATTTGTCGTGAGTCCACAATAATATTTCCTTGCGCATCACTTGACTTTCTATACTTGTTGGACAAAATCTTTTGTAATCTTCCTATATCTGATGTGATTAGGCTTTTATGTGATCTGCAAGAATAACTAAAATATAATAATAATAATAATAATAATAATAATAATAATAATAATAATAATAATAATAATAATAATAATAATAATAATAATAATAATAATAATAATAATAATAATAATAATAATGTTATGAATATTTATCGATGTGGATGTCTATCATGATTAGAACTTTATCAAAGGAGTTTGATTTATTTATTATTAGGAATATTATCTCTATGAATTAGAGTTTAATGTATTATGTACTTCTTATGTCTATAAATAGATGATTCATTGAAGGCATTGTATACAAGTCTATATTTGAGAATAATACAAATCTCCCTCTTTCTCTCATCTCTTTGTTCTTCTTGTTCTTATTCTTGTTCTTCTTTATTTTATTCACAACACGTTATCAACACGAGACTCTAATCAACTGAGGTCTTCATCGTTATAATTCAAAAGAAGTTACCGGGAAGAATTCGATTATAGAATAAACCAAAGATAAGTTTTTTTATCCTTATTTTTTTAGTTACCGGTTGTCTTTCTCTTTATATTTTAACTTTGTTTTAATTTTTGAAAATTTTGGAAGTATGTTTGATTTTATTCGAACATTAGAAAGAGATAAATTTGTGGCTTCTCACAAACCAAAAGAAGAATCGACAGAGACGAATAGGTTGCGTTTGGTGTAAATTATGTGTGTTTTCTCTTGTTCCTAAATGGGTTAATTAGCGAGATGTGATATAAAGGGACTATGAGAAGCTATCTCGGTCATATGCTATGTCTCCATTGTCCACGAGAGAAAATTCAATATCGGTAAATTTTAGTTTTATTTTTATTCTTTATATTATTATTTTAAAGTGCGATAAATCATGATGATCTTGAATTTACAAGAAGATTATTATAAAGTCTATATTTGCTCGAAAGCAATATTTCTTCTTCGTTGAAAAACTTGACCATAGACTTCTCCAAATTTCAAGTTACGAAAATTCTTCTTGATCCAAAAAGTTTTATGGGAGGCATTCCTTGAAGTGAATGCAAAGCATGATGTTTATTCCATGTGATTATCCATAATGGGGCATTCCCTGAAGTGAATGCAAGCATGATGTTTATTCCATGCAATTATCAATGATGGGGCATTCCCTGAAGTGAATGCAAACATGATGTTTATTCCATGCGATTATTGGATCTGTTTCATTCCCTGAAGTGAATGCAAGCATGATGTTTATTCCATGCGATTATTGGATCTGTTTCATTCCCTGAAGTGAATGCAAACATGGTAAATCATTATTCAGTTAGAGACATAATTTCGATATAATCCAAGTATAATTGGCTGGACATCCCGTTCTACGAGGCTAGTGGTCTCAAAGGAGGTTTTTAAAGGACCTTGTGGACAGGTTTAACAATGCCGCGTACGAGGATTAAATTTTTGTTCTCTGTGATAAGGATATGTGAAAAAGGTTTCAAAGGCCCACTGGCTCTACTCCATTCCCTAAAGTGAATGTGAGATTATATTATGGAAGGAATAAAAAATCACATTAAAAGTTATGGTCGTGGTCGAGGCTATGAATATACACATAAAAAATATAGTCATTTTAAGAATACTTCTACCCGCTGGTAGCGAAGTTATAAGGATGACAAGAGTGATAAAGATCATTCTAAGGAAGTGAATTCCTTTTACCAATGTGATGTTATAAACCATTGGTTTCGTACTTGTCAAACGCCAAAGTATTATGGACTTTATCCATAATCATGAATGATAAATGAAATAAAATATAAACAAAATTTGTTTATGGCGAAAATAATTATGGCGTTATTGGTCCAACTCAATTGGATATTGTTAATTTTCTCATAACCCTTGAAGGGAATAATTTACCATTTATTTTTATTTCCCTTATAACATCTAATAGGAATAATTGATTATTTTTTTAATTTTATTTTTTTATGTTAATTCATTTTATTTATTATTTATTTATATTAGTTTGCTTTATGTTTATTTATTTCACATATTATTTATTTACGCTTTATGTTAATTTATTATTTGAAGAATGTGATTACTTCCGGAATAAAATATACAATAAATTGTGGCTATTTATGCCTAGAATTGTGGCTATTTATGCCTAGCAGATAATGCAAGTACTCATATTGTACTTAAGCATAAGAAATATTTTTCTCATTTAAATGCAAGTGGAAATATGAGTAATATTTCTCAAAGTACTAAGATATCAATGCTTCGGAAGAGCACTTGAAAGTTTATCTCTGATAGATAATCGACTTGATATGATGTGTTATATTTTATATTTTTCATTCCTCGAAGTGAATGATACAAAGTACATATTTTTATTACCTGAAGTAAATGAAACAAAGCACATTTTGAAAGGTGCATAATTATGCATTTCTCGATTAAAATGCAAGAGAATAATGTGAGTACTATATCCGGAAGTACTAATATCACAAAAGGCTCTGGTTGAGCAAATATGTTATTGTCAAATGGAACTTTATTCCATATTCACAGTGCGTTATACTCGTCAAAGTCATAAAGAGAGCAATATGAGTTCACAAACTATCCCTTTGGGAATTATAGATAACATATGTTATCAATTGGCATTTGAAATAAGCCAATATGAATATAAGTTCTGGTAGCCAAAAAGTCAGTTGAAAGCTCTAGAAGAGCTATATATTGCTACCAAAAGATAATTTCAATTGAAAGCTCCGAAAGAGCTAAATATATTCCTATTTAAAGGAACAATTTTGATGGTCGTACTAGACATGTACGAGTGAGATTGAATTACATGTTATGGTAAACAAGAAGTTTACAAATTCAGAGATATATACACATATATATAGTTGGCATGATCGGTTAGACCATCCTGATCAATAATGGTTCATAAATTATTGAGATTTACATGCACATGTATTAAAAGAACCTGTAGTTCTTGTGGTGCTTATTCTCAAAGGAATGGATTAAATTCCACTTATTAAAGAATGTGAAGTTCTTGTGTTGCTTAAAGGAATTGATTAAATTCCACTTACTAAAAGAACCTGAAGTTCTTGTGTTGTTTGTTCTCAAAGGATATAAATGATCCCACTTACCAAAAGAATTAGAACTTAAAGTTCTTGTACTGAAGTTGAGACTGTATGTCTTGCATATCTGAACGAAATATGGGCCCATATATCCACAAATGTGGAAAGTTTTATATGATTTTAGTAGATGATCTACATTGTTTTATCGACTTACAACCAGAAGTTTGTGAGATTGATTCTAAAAAGATTCAGATTATGCAATTAGACTATTCGTCTTGAAAAGCTAGTGGGTTTATATTTTAGGCTATATTTCGGTTGTTACAAAGCCTAATGATTATGAAAAATACGGTTTAGCAAATTTTTAATTGGATGTCTCCTATTTAATAGCTAAACCGTGAGAACAAAACATCTAATATTTATATAGTATTTCCATATAGCAACACTTATACGCATCAAGCCAACGAGTTATAATAAACTCCCCATTATGATTTGATTTTTGGTCAGAAGTCATATTTCCCATTTTTTGAATCTTTGAATGTGCGATGTATAGTTGAATTACTCCACCATAACGCACAAAATGGGCAAGTAAAAAGGGTTGGGAATATATATTGAGTACGAGTCTTCTTTTATGTTTAAATTCTTAAACATTAATTGGAGAATCATTTATGACATGATTTTTCTCAACATCAGGGGGAGATAATAATCAGCTGGATAGAGGAAAATGAATTATCATTAACTAGATCCTCGTATATGAACTAAAAGTTCATAAGATAATTCATGTTATTACATGTCAACTGCCAGACATATTTACTGACCCAATGAGAGTAATTGAGTCTCATATACCAGCTGAAATGATGTAAGTTTAAATTACATGTTAGAGCGAGAGAATGTAAATCATGCCTGAAGCATGATAGTTGAAATGGTTCCAATGATCAAAATTCTCGTAAATAGAAAGTAATATGAGATGGGTCATATATTGGAGGCGGGTGCTCCTGAACAGACCCAAGACATAACAAATAATAAAACTCTATAAGAGTTTCAGGTACCTGAAATAAAGATTGAAATCTTGAAGAGATCTCGATGAGTTATGTCATTACGAGAATGGAACCAGAAAATTGGAAAGTTGTCGACAACGATTTTACAAACAATTTTACATAAAATACTTTTATAGAAGTAAAGAAAGAAATCGAGGATCTTGTATAAAATCTATCCAGAAGTATAGATATTGAATTGACCAATGTTGAAAGACGCTTTGAACTTCTAAAATAGAAGTATTTGGACCAGCAGTCCAAACACCTAAAGGTGTAATGCAAGTGAGGCACAAATAAGTAGTCGTAAATACGACTTGAACTATGATTTATGAAAAGTTTTAATTACTTCATGATGGATGCAATTACATTGGCAGATTTGAAAATTTTACACGCGTCTAATTATTTGTGGATCCATATTTATCCTTGAAGGATCTAAAATGCTATAAGCATTTGGAAATTTATGAGGAAATTTATTTAGACATGTCTCATGAATATTTTGGCGCAATACAAGTACTTGAATCTTGACATCAAGTTTATCTCGACCTGAAGATCGAGCATTTTTATATATTTCTTTTGTCTATGAATAGACATAAGCTGAAAGAATCTTAAAGAAGATTCAATATGAATAGAGCATATCTATTGAGTATCCCAATAGTTGTAAGATTGTTGGATGTGAATAAAGATAATTATATCTTTTCTTGGTCTTGAAGCACTATATATTAGTTGGTCAAGAAATATCTATGATTATACAAAGATCATTACATTTAGATCTTCAAACATTCGTTGATGTCTCCTCAAATGTTGTAAAAATAATTGTTATGCACGAGGCAAACCAAAAATGTGCTTGGCTAAGACCATTGACTCAACATATCCAAAGGATATGTGATTTACTTTTACAAGAAATAATAAAAGCTATCTTGTGTGAAGATAATGCAAGATGTTTATCTCAGTTTGAAAGTAGATACATCATGGAACATATTACTCCAAGGTTTCATCCCTCACGATCTTTAGAAAAATGATATTCAAGATTAAATTATGAAGATTCAACGATCTTCTGTGATGTTTGCATGAGAGGGAGTAAATACGCGTTGCACTCTTTTTCCCTTAACCGAGGTTTTGTCCCAATGGGTTTTCCTGGTAAGGTTTTTAATGAGGCAACATGTTATGCGTATCAAAGATGTGTGTACTCTTTTTCCTTCACTAAAGAACTTTTTTTCCACTGGGTTTTTATCTTAGTAAGGTTTTAACGAGGCACATTATCTTCGTAAACATCCAAGGGGGAGTGTTATGAATATTTATCGATGTGGATGTCTATCATGATTAGAATTTTATCAAAGGAATTTGATTTATTTATTATTAGGAATATTATCTCTATGAATTAGAATTTAATGTATTATGTACTTCTTATGTCTATAAATAGATAATTCATTGAAGGCATTGTATACAAGTCTATATTTGATTTTGGCAGATTTCTTCATTTGACAAAATCAATTAAAACACCGCCAAAATCAATTACACAAATGAAGCTAGAATGCATTTAAAGATGTAAAAGCACAAAAAATAATTCGCAATTAAGATAAAGAACTGTATCCATAAATGTCTACACAAGTGATAGTAGCGGGCATAAATTTTGCTTCCTATTTTGAAATATGATCACAAACTTACATTTTTACCACCATTTCCTGGAACCGAAATGTGCTAATGTAATATCAAGCTAAGTAGGTGTTGTGACTTGGATTCAAAAGATAAAGGCATTGAGATTTTAGAAATGAGAAGATAAGATTTCAGAGAAAAGAAGAAGCTTGATATTCATTCCTTTTGCACCACTAATTATTCGCCTAAAAGAAACTAACACTAACGGTGTTTTTGTTGCAATCTCATGGGTTGTTGGACTCCTGCTTCAGACTATCTCGGCTTTGGACTTGTTCCGGTGGCTCAGGCCGTGCTGCATTTGACGCGTTAACTTCAGTAATGGGGGAGCTCATTAGGTCCGTAGTACAGTCATTTGAATTGGAATCTACTCGACTCGAATCACCCAATTTCTTCAGATTTCCCCTTTCTTTCATCGAAATCTCTAATTTCTTCAATTCCGAATCGAGGCTCACGAAATCTCCTGACAGTTAAACAAACACAAATCCTATTAATTTCCTAGCAAAACTAACATCAATAATAATAGAATTTGAAACTTCTCTACAAATAAACATCATATATGATTTTACATATCAACCCTATATCAACTTTTATGGAAAGTAGGTCTCTCATTTAAGCTTATTAAATCTCTTCTAAAATTCTTTTATCCAACAGATAAATCCCTAAAGACACGATTCAGTCATTTGAGCAAAAAGTGCATCATCAAGAACTAACCTTGATGATTCTTCACATCCACTGGTATTGGATGAGTGCTGCTACCTCCAGGAACTGGCTGTAATTTGGGGAAATATAATCTTATTCCAAAGAACAAATCTCCCATTTGAAGACTTCAAAAACCAAATCACCAAGGCAGGTCCAAAAATATATATATACAACACTAAATGCAACCAAGAACTAATTTTGTTGTAAGTTTCAAGAAAAAGAAGCAAGATACTAACAAATGATCGGAACTGAGATCTACTTTTCTGCGCTTGCTGGTTCTCGATGATAGTCCAGTCAAATATGTAATCTAACTCGTAAGCTACAACAAAATAGAACCAAAAATTAGTTAAACCAGCAATGTCAAAGGACATCACCCTAGATCACAATCACTTTCTTCAGTAGCATTCATCAAGCTCATGCTTTGAAATGATGAGTCCTTTCAGAACATACAGCAAGACATAAAAGTGTATAGCACAAGCTAATTATGATGACCAAGTGACACACGCATTGAACAATTTCAAACCAAGGAAATGGTCATTGTACAATCTAGAAAACTCAAAAACCTCTTTTTAAGGAACTGAAAGGTAAATTGCATCCAACAATACCTTCACGAGCAAACAAATCACGGAAAAGACTCTTCAAGAATCCATAAGCAGGACGGTCATCAAATCTCAATGATTTGGTGTAACCGAAGTATTCTGCAAACTCCACAGGATGAGACTCACATAGAACCTTGAACAACAAAAGTCAAAAGGAAAAAGTAGACATGTTAATCAAGTCATGCTTGAACCACAATACAGAACTGAAAGATACATAAAACATAGACATACCTCGATAGGAGTGGAAACCTTCTTCTCAAATGTTTTATCATACATCTGCCTCTTTGTGGCATATTTCAAACCATTCCATGGAAGGCTACATCATGACACATTTTGGTCAGCTTAATACACAGAAACCAATACCAAAATATTTCCTTAAAAGCACTGGAAAAGGTTGTTTACCTTCCTCGGAGAAAATATAGAAGTACATAGCCAAGTGACTCCAAATCATCACGGCGACTTTGCTCTATGAAAAAAAAAACATTAGACAAAATATCCAAGTAAATGAAAGTGTGCTTAATTCAACTTGATGAATGGAAATAACAAAAAAAGATAAAGTCCTTACCTATTCCAAGATGAGTATTGAAACTGGCATAACATGCAGTCGCAATGTCATTCCTGTCCTCTCTGTACAAGCAAAATTAGTTATGTCGATAACAGCAATTCAAGGCTGATATATCACACAAGTGTCATAGAACTGGTTTACATCTAGCAAGCCAAAGAAACACAGAGGCAAGTCACAAATAACAAACTAAACCCAAAAACTACCTGTACGGAATATGGCGATTTGAGTCTACATATCTTTTTGCAAGCCCAAAATCAATTATATAAACCTGATTTGCTTTCCTACCAAGTCCCATGAGGAAGTTATTAGGCTTTATAGATCTATGAAGAAATCCCCTGGAGTGAACATATTCAATTCTTGTAATCTAAAATGGATTCAACCATCAGAATACAAAATAAAGTAATAATTTATAGCCAAAAATAAACCGAACAAAAACACAAACTTAAATGAAATTTTGCTCACCATTTGATCAGCCAACATTAAGACAGTTTTCAGTGAAAACTTCCTGCCGCAGGACACAAAAAGATCTTTCAAACTCGGCCCAAGTAAATCGAGAACAAGTGCTTTGTCTTCACCATGGACACCTGACCATATTTTTCTCGGAATTCCGCCTATCGATTAATCAATATCATAAAATAAACGACTCCCCGCTCCACAGTTCTAAAATCTAAGTAAATTCAGTAACTGGATTAAGTTGAAGTAGCAGTAAAAAAAACATACTCCCTTGCAGAATATTGTACACTTTTGCTTCGTGAAACAGTTGCGGATGCTTTGTTTTCTTGTTCTCCTATAACCGCCTAAATTAAATTAGAAACTATAATCTTTTTTAGTTTTAGAAACAAGTGATTTTTTCAATTCTAGCCGTCATTTCTACAGTAAGAAGCCTGAACGATAATCAGGTCACAAATCTAAACGATTAAAGAACACTTACGATCTTAACAGCGACGTTCTCAGACGTATCGGTACGCGTAGCTGTTGAAACAATAATAAAAATCACATTAAAATGTATACCTAGCATACGCAAATAAATAAAAAAATAAAGTCGAAATCAAGGAGAGACGAACCGAGAAAAACTTCACCGAAGGATCCACTGCCGATTTTACGACCGAGCTTGAATTTGCCTCCGACGATCCGTTCCATGCTTCAATCGGAACAACCAATTCGATCATCAAAGACGGGGCTTAAGACTCGAATTCGAGCACTAATAATGCATGTTGTGTACGTCGTCTTTAAAAAAAATTAAAAAAATTAAGTAAATATTACATTTACATCACACCATCGAATTAAAAAAACCCGAAACAAACCACAAACGAGACTCTCGGGAGAGGATAGAAATGAATGAGGGGTAGTTTGGGGTTTTAGTGTAGGTTAAGAAAGCACGTTGACCAACGTGACTTCAGCTACGGGTGCGAAAATAAAAAGGCAACGTGTCTCGGCCGAAACCCATATAGGCAATAGCAGAAGGAAGCATTCAATTCATACAACATATCTCGGCCGTTAGATCATCAACCCACTTGCAAATTAAGGGCTTTGATATTGATTGGTTGACGGCGTCTTGTTTTCTTTTCAAGAAAAGAAAAGCTTTTCTTCAGTAGCCAGTAGCCACGAGATGCGATCAAACACAAAGTTGGATTCCATTAAACAACAACAACAAGAAGAATAAAGCAGAAATGGCTGGCTCTTTCTCGAACGCTAAGTTTTCCTCTACTTTCGTCGTTGATGGAATCTCTTACGTTATCTTCTGGTACCCACAACTTCTTTCTTTGTTTTCCATTTCCATGGCTTTAGGTGAATGTGTGTATCTTGTATTCCAAACTCAAGCCAAATATGCTTTACTGTCTATACAAGGTATGAAATAATTGTATCGACTAAAAATTCCAAAAAGATATTTTTTCTAATTTTTTTATAAAAATTTAATTTTAGGAGATTTTTTTAAGCTAGTATTTTGAATAAAATATTAGAATCGTCACCGGTCATTTTGAAAAAGGTAGATCGGACACCGGGAGAACAAAACCAGAGATTTAAAAAGGGTTCGGGAGTCGGTTAAGATTGGGAAGGTTTCGCACCCCCACCGCGCTCAAAAATTGGTACCTAAAGGTTCGTATCGTATTTATTAAGTCAAATTTAAATTCGAATCTAACTTAATTAATAATCCCTAAAATACATGAATGCATGGTCACACGAATCAAACAACCAAATTTATAACATATGATACCAAAGGAGATAATGCCCGAAGACTCGGGACGACACTCCTACTAGAATATCGAGAACTAAACTAGACAAATGAATAAATATAACAATTAATTATGCATGAACAAAACATATAGTAACATATTACATAAATAATAAAAGAGTCATAAAAATATTTTTTTTAAAGAGCATAGATATAACTAATATAATATAATATAATATAATATAATATGTTTAAATAAGTAAAAAACTATAATAAGAAATAATAACATGATTTTAAAATAAAAAAGATAATAATCAAATTTTAACTCATTAGAACCTCGAATAAAAAATTTCAAGCAACTGCTACCAAGATTTTTACACTATCTAACTATAGCTCAAAAATTAACTAGATCGTGCCACAAAAAAAACACCGATCGAATATTGAATCGAACTAATTACGGTTAGGAGCACTGCTCATGGCCCTTAGCAATCGTGCTCGGGTTGCCTCCCCAAATAATTTGGGGCATGGCCGATTGTTGCTGCTCTTGAGAGCACCCACACCCCGCCTTCTATAGGCAATTTCAGGGGTGGGGTGGGTGACGTGGCTTAATGCCACCCTTTTTTTTTCTTTTTTTTTGCATTTACCCCCTCTTTTTTTTTTTTTGCTTTCTTAATATATATATACATATATATTTTTAATAATATACTATTATATTATACAATACAGACAAAAATAAGTGATTACAATAATAAAAAATATATACAATATTCCACTACAAAAAAACGAAGCTATTCGCAGGCCCTTTCGCATTTACACTTCTTCCTTTTAATTTCATCTGCACACACTCCTTAATCTGCTCCAAAATCTCATCCTCTGCTTGCACACGATTACGAAACTGCCTACGGTTATGCTCACGCCAAATGGAGTATATGTAAGCATTCCAGGCTAACTTAAAAACCATAGCCTGCAATGACTTGCCCCTCAAATTATGAACTGCCCAACTCAACTCATGATTCCAGCTCAGGCTTCCTCGATGTATCATACATGCATGAAGGACTCTCTTCCACAACTTACAGATTTCATCCACATTCATCCCATGGGTCACAAGCTTGTCCTTTATAGATAACCTATTTAACACTGCCATCCATGCAATGGCCGAATGCTTGGGATATGTCCTGAATGCCACACAAGCTTTTGTCATACGACCTTATCTTTCTTATCCCTAATTTCTTGCCAAACCAAAGAAACCGATCTAAAAGAATCACTAAGAGGTCTCAAGATACTCCCAGCTTTCTCTCTGAGTTGCAAAATACTTCTCCAAGTCCAGCTACAATTTTGCTTTAGAGTAATCTGCCAGAATGAGACATCCTTGAGAACATAGGACCAAATCCAAGCTACCCAAATAGAGCCTTCCTTTAGTGGTAGTCTTCGAATCAAGTAGAGAAGACATGCCTGATTCCAACTCTTTAAGTCTTTAATACCAAGTCCAGGGAAACAAATCGCAGACCAGCTAACTCGAGCACCCTTAATAGGTTTATCCTCTCCTTTCCAAAAGAACCATGAACACATATGGTTGATCCTCTTAAGAACAGCTTGGGGCAAGGGAAGTTGCATACTCCAAAAATTCTTGATGTTGCAAATTGCAGACTGGATTAGTTGTAATCTTCCAGCATAAGAAAGAAGTCTAACTTGCCACCCTTGCAACTTTTTTGCAATCTTTTCAAGCAAAGGGGCACAACCCCTCACAATGAGTCTTTTGGTAATCAAAGGAATTCCCAAATATCGCACAGGGAGAGACCCTTTTTCATGCCAGTAGCCTCATGAATTTTCTGAACAGTGCCTTCAGTCAAACCAAAAGAAAAGAATTCAGATTTAGTCGAGTTCATCTTCAGACCAAAAAAAACCCGTAGAACACCTAAGAACCTTCCAAACTCCAAGAACCGAGTCAGTCGTGCCTCTAGTGAAAATCATAAGGTCATCAACAAAACAAAGATTAGTTAAGGAAAGTCTTTGACATTTGGGATGATAAGAAAAAACACCATGCTTCGCAGCGGCATCTAGTAGCTTTGAAAGTACATTCATTGCCAAAACAAAAAGGTAGGGGGAGGGGATCTCCTTGTCTCACCTCTTTCGCCCCCTAAAATAGCCTACCAGGCCACCTTTCAAAGCAATGGAAAACATTGAGGAAGAAATACACTCTCAAATCTAATCGATCATCAACTGAGGCATCTCTATAGCTTCAAGGATAACAATTAGAAATGACCAATCAACTGAATCGAATGCTTTCTGTAAGTCCACTTTTAAGGTGAATCTTGAAGAAAGAGAACTTCTATTGTAGCCCTTAACAAAAGCCACCGAGATATTATCACCAATAGATCTACCAGGAACAAAGGCACTTTGACTGGTAGTAATAATCTCGGACAAATATGGCTCAAGTCGATTGACAATGATCCTTGTAATATATTTGTACACTACAGTGCAAAAAGAGATAGGACGAAAGTCTTTCATATGAGAGGGATTAGGAACCTTTGGAACTAACACAAGAGCAGTCGCATTAAAGGCCGAGAGCATGCGAGAATGCTCAAAGAAAAAAAATCACTGCAGCAATCAAATTCTCCCATACAATATCCCAAGCAGCTTTGAAGAACATAGAATTATATCCATCAGGTCCAGGTGCCTTATCAGAACTCTGAGCAAACATAGAGGCTTTAATCTCCTCGTGAGTCACCTTTGCCACCAAGGACTGTTTGGCCTCCTCAGAAAAGGAACAACCAAGGAGTTCCTTTAACAGTTCAACAGGACAACCTTGAACATCATCATTCCGAACTCCAAGAAGGCTTTTGAAGAAATTAATTGCTTCCTCAGAAACTTTGTCAATTCCACCAAGATTCTGCCCCTGGTAATTTTTAATAGCACGGGTGGATTGCCTATTATGCTTAATAGCTACCATAGAGTGGAAAAACCGAGAGTTTTGATCCCCCTCTTGCACCCATAACACTCTCAATTTTTGCCTAAGAATACTCTCCTCAGCACCAAGTAAGTTTTGTAGCTCATTAAAAACAACCTGCTCTTGCTCCAAGCTAGCCTGAATGTGACCCCTGCTAAATTTCTTCACTGACAAGCCTCCAGTTCAGACCTCTTCTGAGACACCCTCTGAAATATATCACTATATCTTCAAGCATTAAGACTTCTTAGAACATGTTTTAACCTTTTTAGCTTCAGGAAAAGGGCATGAAGAGGATTATCAGCCTGCATTGACTCCTTCCAACAGTTTGCAACAAGCTCCAGAAACTCAGGGTCCAATGGTTTAGGCAATGACTTTTTCTCCTCCCCAATTCTCACAATACCAGGGCAGTGATCTGAAATAGTGGGGGCTAGAAATTCTACTGAGGCATGAGGAAATAAGCCTAACCAGGAAAGGGAAACCTGTAGGAAAAATAGACTGCTGCAAAACGAGGCGTTAGCACTGACTGGAAAAATAATAAAATAATTAAACGAAATCAAACCGTGTCCTGGTATTAACCACTGCCTTAGAAGCGAATTCGCCCCGATGTGTGTAATCGCTACAATGGACGAACGGCCCCTTGAGGTTAGCACGGCTCTCCAAATTTCGTACACCCGAAAGAGTGAGCGAACTTTGATGGTACTGCTCTTCTCTCAACTCAAAATCAACACTCGTTATAGGTTTATAAAAACCAAAGAGAGTGTTTCTAAAGCAAACTCTATTGCTTAAGTATATCTCAAATGAGTGAAATTGCCCACTATTTATAGGCTTAATAGAATTAAATATCATTATTATAAGTTATATTCATCACAAATTAATTCTATTAATAATAGAATTAAATACCATTATTATATAACTTATATTTTGAGTATTAACAACAATCCCCCACCAATGCAAAAAATATCTTTCGTGGATATGAGAGCATTGAAGTTAAAACATGAGAAGAGCAATAGCGAGATTAGTTGCTTAAGCACTAGTGAACGTATCTTGAACTAGTACATAGTGATGATGAACAATCCCTCTCTTAGACAAGTGAAACTAGTCTTGAACTTTCTAAGATTAGGGTAAACTCATAACACACAACTAACCCCTTCATCCACCGAAGTCCTCGATGTGTCTACAAAGTATATATACAAATGTATATATATATATATATATAGCCTATTTCCTCAGGATTCTAGTAAGTGTACTAGAAAAACGGCCCAACATTTTTCATAGAAGGTGGCTAGTCCTTCTCACTTACATAGGTTATTTCATCAAGTTTATCTCAACATAAACCACTCAAATAAGAGCTATGAAATAATTAAGAGCTTTTTCCTTAAGCTCATCCTCTCAAAAAATAGGTGAATTCTTCAAGTTCAATTATAAAATGAACCACCCAAACTCTGGGATAAGAATTCATTAAGAATAAAAACTCAACCTCTTTAATCGGTGAATTCAATAAGTTCTTCTCAATAGAACAACCCAAACTCTTGGGATTGAATTCTTTAAGAGTTTTAAGAAAACTCATCCTTTCTAGTGGCAAGTTCATTCAGTCCCTCGCGATAGGACTTCCCACTCAACACGGGGCAGTCCTTCGCGATAGGACTACCCACTCAATACTGGGAAATGAACTTATTAAGAGTAGTTTATTCAACCAAAGTCGGTAAATTCATCAAGTCTTTCTCACTAAGACCACCCAAAACATGGGCTATGAATTTATTAAGAGCAACAATGCTCAACCTGTGCATGTACATTATTCGTCATAGGGATAGGTAATAAGAAATGTACACTATGAGTCTTTCCATGGTTTCGTTTGACCACATTGAACTTAGATAACTAAGTTGGGTATCCACCATGAATTCCTCAACCAATGGGCTTTAAACCCATCCCCCTCGGCGAATCTAGGACCAGTTTCCGACTTAACCCTTTGGTAAGCGGATTTGCTAGGTTCCTTTTTGACTTCACATACTCTAAAGAGAATACTCCGTTAAGTGTCTCATTGATTCATGTCTTATGTGAATGTGTCTTTTCTTACCATTGTAAGCTTGGCTTTTAACCACACATATCGATGCTTGTGAATCACACAACAAGGACACCGGAGGAGTCAGTTTTTCCCATAATGGAATTTCTGCTAACAAATTTCTAAGCTATTCGGCTTCTTGCCCAGCTAGGTCAAGAGCAATAAACTCTGACTTCATGGTAGAGCGAGCGATACAAGTCTGCTTAGCAGACTTCCATGAAATCGCTACACCACCTAAGGTAAAGACATACCCACTCGTGGAGCTTACTTCATCATT
The DNA here is from genome assembly GCA_958450335.1 of Hibiscus tridactylites. Lineage (NCBI taxonomy): Eukaryota > Viridiplantae > Streptophyta > Magnoliopsida > Malvales > Malvaceae > Hibiscus > Hibiscus tridactylites. Next base: position 81,924,598 of record OY288277.1, on the reverse strand, counting down.
ATCGGTAACTCAGTTGATGTCACAATATCCCTCTAACATTGAAGGAAAGTCAACAAAATCGAGTTTCCAGTCAATAGTACCTTTAAGATACTTAAGTAAGCGTCTGAGTGCAATCTAGTGCTCTCCACTAGGATTATGACTACATATGTTTAACCTACTCGCTGCATAGGCAATATCAGGCCGAGTATAGTTCATTAAGAACATAAGGCTTCAAATAATTTTAGCATACTCTTCTTGGGAAACACTACTTCCTTTATTCTTAAAAAGATGGATACTAGAGTCATAAGGATTCGAACATGGATGACATCAAAACTGTCAAATTTCTTTAACACCTTCTCAATATAGTGTGTTCAATTTAAAGAAAATCCTTTTTTAGTTTCGGTAACTTTTACTCCTAAGATCACATCAACCTCTCCCAAATCAGTCATCTCAAATTTAGTGGACAAGAAATTTTTCGTTTTCTTAATGTATTCAATGTTAGTACTAAATATCAACATGCCACCCACATATAAGCTTATGATGACACAATCAGTCCCAAATATTTTTGAATACACGCATGCATCCGCTCCATTAACAATAAAACCAAAACTCAGAATGGTTTTATGAAATTTCTCGTACCACTACTTTAGAGCTTGTTTAAGGCCATAGAGAGACTTTTTAAGTCTACACAGTTTGCCTTCCATACCAGGTGTCTCAAAACCTGATCTCCATTAAAAAATGCAATTTTTATATACATTTGATGTACATGCAACTTATGAATGGATGCGAGTGCAAACAAGGCACAGATTGTTGAGATTTTTGTCACGGGAAAGCACGTATCAAAGAAGTTAATACCAAACTTCTAAGTGAACCCTTTGACTACTTGTCTTGCCTTATACTTCTGGATTGACCCATTTAGTCTAAGTTTCTTTCTAAAGACCCATTTATTACTGATAGGTTTAAATCCTCTAGGCAAGTCAACCAACTCCCAAGTGTGATTAGACATTATTGATTCTAGTTCATCATCAATAGCATTTCTCCAAAAACTAGCATCAATTGAACTTGTAGCTTCATTATATGTCTTTAGATCCTCATCTAAAAGGAAAGATTGAGCTATAGGTTCGGTTATATAGTCTAAATCATTAATTTCTGTAATAAAGGAAGTTATAAAATCTGGTCCGAAGGTAGTTTCTACCCTTTGTTTTTTTACTTCTTCTATGCTCTAATTCAAACTCTAGAGTTTCCATGGCAGGAATACTAGAAGAAGCAGAAGTATGACTTTCTCGTTGTGTTTCAACATTTAATCTAGGTTTCTTAAGAGGAAAGAAGTCCTCAAAGAACACAACATCCCTAGATTCACAAATTAAGAAGTCATGTAAAAACATAAACCTGTATGCAGCACTATTTGTAGCATACCCTATAAACATTGCATCAACAGTTTTAGAACCGATAGTGGTTTTCTTAAAGTCAGGCAAACCGACTTTTGCTAGACACCCCCACATTTCTAACATTTTTAAGATAGAAACAAATCCATAAGTGTCTTAAACAACGTGTAAACAAATACTCAATCATACTAGAGTAAAGTTTTTATGAGTTTTAACCATAAAATGATATTTTAACAAACTCAAACCTTGTTTACACATGATTATATTCTCAAGGTTTTGAGAAATATTAATTATTAAGATTCGTATACATAATTTCAAACAATTATGAAATTACTTTTATATCATTCAAAGAGAATTTTAACTTTCTCCTAATTCGAGAAATTAAGAATATTATGCAAATATTTATGAAGAGTTTACAAATTTTCCTAGCAACAGGAAAAATTATCTCAAGTTTATTACAAGAGATTTCAACACAACTCTTAAGATAGATCATCTTTTTCCTTTCCTCTACTTAGGAAAAGAACTCAAAGAGATTTAATTGCTACAACATACTTTTTAGTAGCACTAATGTCTATCATATTCTCATTCATATTATTCAGCATATAAGCCCTGGAGAGATCATCACATATTTTATTTACTATGACTAAATTTGGTATTCTGCTCAAACCAAATTAATCTCAACTCTTATAGACTTATGGTGATTTCTTCAAGTCCACTTAAAATGAACCACCCAGTCTTGGGATAAGAAATCATTAAGAATAAATATTCAACCTCATTGTCGGTGAATTCAAAATGTCCTTCTCAATAGGATCATTCAAACTTTGAATTCATTAAGAGTTTCTTGAAACTCAACCTTTCTGGCGGTAAGTCCATCTTGTCCTTCTCAATAGGACAACACATTCAAACTTGTGTTATGAACTTATTAAGAATAAGTATTCAACCATATAAACTTTGTGTAGAAGTTAAAAGAGATCTTATTTGTCATAGTATTTTTATAAAAGTTAACACATTAAAGAACAATGCACCAGGTAGGTTACCATGAAAGAGAGGTGGTGCTATAGGCACGCTTAAATACCATGTATTTGATAAAACCAATCCTAGACATGCATTTTCATAATGTTTTCCAATAAGCCATTTATGTATTTTCTCTTCCTTTAATTAAGGTCTCTTAAAAAATTATGCTTGATACTTTTACACACAATAGTATCTTATTAAGCATACTTAATATAAGGCTCACTACTTAGAATAAGCATTCATTCTAGCTTTAATCTTTACACTAGTCTAAAACATGCTCACTGAGTTAAAGACTAGTTTAAAGGCGCAACGTAAATTCATGTGATAAAGCATGAATAGACAGGAAACAAATCTAAATAATCTGACCTCGCATGTGCGTAGAATCACAATCCCAAATAGACTTGCTCATTCTCACCATGCTTGCAACTTCAATCTTTGCATCATCATCTTTAACCAGAATGACCCCAAAATTTATCGTGACAGTCACTTCATCTGAATCAATCTCTTTTGAACCTTCTAAATTCAAATGAAGATTATACATGGTTAGTCACAAAAATAATTTACTAACAGTAATAAAAATTAAAATTTTACTGATAGTAATAAGATTCTTATCTTTAAAATTTTGGTTTCTTATCTGCAGCAGATTGCCAAAATCAAGCCAAAATTTAACAATTATTTAGTTTGGAGAATTTTCTATTTTAGCTTCACGAACACCATACTTCTCCAAAGAATCAAACTTGGTCATTGACATATTTGTTTTGATAGACGAACATCCATTCCTCCTGTTGACTTATAAATTTCTCAAAAGAAATTAGTAGCACGATAAAAATAATTTACAATTATTTTCACCTTAATTTTCAGAAATTGAATAATCTTACCCACACAAGAATAATGGTTTCATATCTCCACATGAACCAACTATCATAATCCGAGGCAATATATTAATTCGATACTAACTCACCAAATCACATGGTTAATATACCATAATACCATCAGATATTAAGAGTTGTACATTTACATACACACAAAATTACTCAATTAGATAAAATGTTGTATGAAGATGCAAGATTAGTTTACTATCCTCTTGACACCTCTTATAAATGATGGCAATTAAAAATGAATACACTTAAATCCAAAACCACAAATGTTATCTTGTAACTTTCATGAAGAAAACGTTGCATACTCAGAAACCAATCCATAATAAGCAAAGCTTTGAATAATAAACGTTTAGACTATTAAATACTTAACTTTATAAAATGTGTAACATATAAATGCTCCACCATTTAATATAAACGTTTTAGCTGTAACAACCCTAATATTCTAAGGTTAAAAAAAAAGAGAAAAGCAACCAAGGGGTTTTGAACCCGTGACCCTTGGCTGCATAGGTCAATGGTTTAACCAATTGAGCTAGCATAGCTCATGTTAGTAATTGCACCAGGGGAAATAAAAGTTAATACCTAAGACCCTAAAATAATAAAATAACAAAATATCTTACCTGCCACCTTTAATGTAAATTAAATTGGAAACTTTTCCCAATAATTCCAGAAACACCCCCTCATCGTTCACATCCCCCTCCCTTGAACCAAATCGGCCACCGTCGATCTGCCCTTACCGCCGCGCCGTGACGCTCACCGCCAGCGTTATTGTGTTCACCGTCGAACTCCGGGCAAAACCCCTCAACCCACGCGCCCAATCGCCGTTCCTTTCGCCGGCAATCGACCGTTGAAGGTTCGCGAACCTAGGGCTAAGCTGGTCGATCCTTTCCTTTGAGTTTCCGTCGCCGTTCGACGTCCGTTGGCCACGCCGCTGCCGTCGTTGGACTCCCCATCGCCGACCGATCAAAACCCAGGTCACCATTTGACCGTTCGTCGTCGTTTGCTCTGTCATCGGAGCTACGCCAACTTTCCGACGAGTTCGGGCTTTTAAGGACTAATCCGTTGAGTTTTTGGTTCGTACCAGTGTTATTTCGTTCCAAATGATGTAATAAAATGGTGGTCTGATGATTTGAGTGTTTTTCCGGCAGAAAACGACGCGAAATAGCTTTTCCGGCGAGGTCCCGGTGACCGTCCGGTGATCTTCGAAGTTTAAAGGTAAGAGCCGGTTCGCATAGACCGAACCGGTCTGAACCGGCTGGACCAGTTGGACTGGTCAACTCGGTCAACCCGTTGACCCGACCCGTTGACCCGAGTCAACTCAGTGAGTCAACTCGTCTGAGTCAACTCAGTGAGTCAACTCGTCCGAGTCAACTCAGTGAGTCAACTCGTCCGAGTCAACTCAGTGAGTCAACTCGTCCGAGTCAACTCAGTGAGTCAACTCGTCGAGTCAGTCTTGGACCAGTGACGTCAGCATGACGTCAGCGTTGACTTTGACCGCTGACGTCAGCGTTGACTTTGACCAAAAAAGTCAACTTTTTCCGAAAAGCCCTATTTTATGTTTTTCGACGTCCTGAGTCCGATTTTGAAGCTCGTTTCGCGAAATTCTAATCCGAAAGCCTCCAAATTGGACGTTGAACCCGAACATGCATATGTATAAGTTATGTCAATTAAGATAAACTGATGATTAAGGACTGATATTGATCTCATGATTTAATAGGTACTCGTGGATCTCCCGATCGTGCCTACGCCCAGCCCAGCTCGTCTCGATCCGTACCGCCTCGTGATCCTATCGTCACTCGTACGACCCTAAACTTAGTATTTTAATACGAATCAAGGTGTAAATTTGATTATAACCATAATCCTTGTCTATTTAGGTTCCAGTACGGTAGCGGAGCGTGATCCCGGTGCTCGATAGACCTTTTGACTAACCGATCTCATCTTTTGAGGTGTGTTCCTTGTGTGCTATATGACTGTTGCACATTTACTGTTTTACATGCTTCACATGATTTAATAAAACATACGATGTGTATATGATTGCTAAACTTGATTTTGTGAAAAGCTAGCATGTTTTCTGTTTATGAAGAAATACGATTGTGCTATATGTTGAATTATGCTCTAGCATTTGATATGACAAGCATGCCTATGATTTACGGTTATCAGTGTAGGAATATGTTGTTGAGCATTGCTATGACTATGATGGTTGCATACTATGTTACTACCCGGACTAATTAGTAGAGGTACTTGGGGGTATGATGTGGAGATTATCGGCTCAGCCCTGATCCAGCTGGTAAGACCGCCCGTATTCGGACCCTAAGCTTCGGCTAGGTCCGCCCGTTTTCGGATCCTAGGCTTCGGTCAGGTCCGCCCGTTTTCGGTTCCTAAGTTTCGACTAGGGCCGCCCGCATTCTAAGGTATAACCTTAGGATGGTACCCCGCCCAATGGGCTTGGGTTAATGCCAGTATAAGATACTGTTCTGGGGAACTGTATCATGGTGTTCGGTTGGAGGGTAGATAGGTTGCATGAAAACTTTGATGCATTCTCATGATATGTTTGCATAACATGATTTACCATTTATTGATGCAACTGTTTTACTTGCACTGTTGGAACACACTGAGCTTTCTAGTTCACGCCCCAAATTCTTTCCCCTTTCAGATATTTTGGATAGGCCACCCCGTAGCTGACACTTGGAGGATCGACACATTTGGTATTCTTTTTTATTGTAATGTTTCTATCCCCCGTTTGTATTTTCAGGGTGACATGTGCCTATATTTTGTTATGTATGGTATTAAACTAAGAGTATTTTAAAATACTAACTGGTACTTATTTTGGTAACTATCCTATGATGGGTTTATTTAAGTAATTATGGCTGTCTATAATATTTATGATGTTTATGTGGTGAATGAATTTGGGAAAATATTGCTGTTTGACGTATTAAACAGGTTTAGTTAACTTGATGGATTTCACTAAGTTCTGTCGTTATGCTGCCGAAATTAACGCTTAGTTTGCAAACATGTTTTCCATTTGAGTTTTAAACTTTAATGTGCCTTACTAGACTTGGTCATTCCGCATAGGCCGGTCTAGGGGGTTACATTAGCCATTATTATTATCAAAGCCAAAAAAGAGGTTTCAAAGGCACAATTTAAAATTTCTTTCAAAACATGAATGTTTCAAAACGTTTAATCATTATAGAATAAAAATATTAAACCAACATAATTACAAAACCATTAAACGTTGGGAACCACTCAACATTAATATCATAATTAAGTAACCAATATTATAAGCCATTAAACCATTAAACTCTAGTTTAAACGTTTGTATAATAAAACGGTATTCATCAATATATATTTTAAACCTCAACCGTTTTCATACTTTAAATTCATCAAAAAGGAAGACTTAAAAACTAGCCATACACTTATATACTCCTTTTTTTTTTCAAAAGGAATGGTCATGTTTTCTATGCATTGAATTAGATAAGCATTCATATACGTGAAAACAAACCAATTTTTCATAGCATCATGTACGGTCATAAAAATGATAATCTATATCAAACCATTACGTACCATTTTGATGCAGGATTAGACCAGCAATGCTTCATACTATCGTACTTAAACTTTGTACAGCAGTATTCGAATTCGCTTCTAAATTGTAGGAAAAATAGACTGCTGCAAAACGAGGCGTTAGCACTGACTGGAAAATAATAAAATAATTAAACGAAACCAAATCGTGTCGTGGTATTAACCACTGCCTTAGAAGCGAATTCGCCCCGATGTGTGTAATCGCTACAATGGACGAACGGCCCCCTGAGGTTAGCACGGCTCTCCAAATTTTGTACACCCGAAAGATGGAGCGAACTTTGATGGTACTGCTCTTCTCTCAACTCAAAATCAACACTCGTTATAGGTTTATAAAAACCGAAGAGAGTGTTTCTAAAGCAAACTCTATTGCTTAGGTATATCTCAAATGAGTGAAATTGCCCATTATTTATAGGCATAATAGAATTAAATATCATTATTATAAGTTATATTCATCACAAATTAATTCTATTAATAATAGAATTAAATACCATTATTATATAACTTATATTTTGAGTATTAACAACAAAACCAAGACACTATCCAATTTCCGGCTAAAAATCCATCTCCATGCTTATAATACCAAGTGAAAATTGGACCAGAAAAAGCATGATCAACAAGACCCGCAGAGCCAAGGCGTGAAGTAAAAGCATCAATATCATGTGCAAGAGAAGTCCTAATAACCTCAGAACTTTCCGAAGGGGCAGCAATAATATTAGAATTGCCACCCATGAGCCAAGGACTATCACTAATAAAATTTTTCAATTATGTTAAATGCTGCCACAATGCACATCTTTCACTGCCTAAATTGAACCCATAAATGCCAGACACATAAAAAGCAAGATCCTCACATTGAACAGAGCATGTGATACACTGAGCTGAAGATGCAACATGAACAACCTTAAAAGCAGACATACAAAGAAACTGAATCCTTCCATGATCAGAAAAATCAGAATTATGAAAGCCATGCCACCCAGAAAAAAATCTACTCCAAAGAGAAAGCCTCTTATTCTCTCTAACTCTAGTTTCAATAAGGCAAACTAAATCAACATTCGAAAAATGCAGTCTATCAATAACTTACTTTTGCTTTTGAGGTTCATTAAACCCTCCAGTGTTCCAAAAAAGAATATTCATGCAGAAAGTGATTGAGATTTCACATGAGTACTCTCCTTACCCTTTTCTTGCCTTTTTAGCACTTTTCTTGGCCTGCTTTAAACTCTGCATCAAATTAGCCACTCCTTTTGAAGCTTCTCTTGGCACTCTAGCTTCCGGACCAGAATCAGAAACATTAGCGAGCACAACAAATGAATTAGCAGCCTCTACTGTCTGTTGGCTATCCTTGTGCACTTCATCACTCGCCTCATAACCTGGTAACTTCGATTTACCTTTCAGTGTTGTGAGACCAGACACATCAGGGCCATCGCAAGGGATTGTGTCAAGTGGAATAAGAGGAGGAGCAGAGAGGAGCGCACATATATAACTTATGTTGCAAAAAATATCACAGTGATGCTTGGCCTAGTGGTAGTAACCGGTAAGCATGCTATTCTTTTCATGTGCCTAGACCAAATTTGTTGATTTGTTTTTCTTTGCTCCAATCAAATGACGCGAGTCACCACCTCATTGGAAGAAGAAAATAAATTTATTAAATTCTTTCAATTAGATGGTGATATAATTAAATGATGGGTAAAGTTCATAAATGGTCACTAAACTATGATCAATTATTCAATTTGGTAATCAAACTTCCAATTACTTCAATGTTACTATTAAACTTTTAGTTTTGATTCAAATTGAGCACTGGCTGTTCACAGTGTGAAGTGGCAGTTAAATTTTTTTATAATAACTTATTTAGTCCTCTATGTTTGTACATTCAAATGATTTAATCCTAATTCAATAATAATAATAATAATTTTAACTCTTATTATTTACAAAATATTTTAATTTAACCCTATTTTTAATTAAAAATAATTTAACTCCAAACCCTATCCCTCGTATTTTTCTTTCCCTTCCTTCCTTCCTCCTCCCCTCTCAAAATTACTAAATCGTCCTCGCTCAGCCATGGCAGTAGAGGTGTAGATGAATAGACCAAATCCATGGTTTATAAAAAAGAAATGGTTGGTTATAGTGTAGGGTAAACAACACCGCAAGTATTTTTGGGAGGTAATGGAGGACATGGAAGGGAAATGGTTGAATGGGAAGGATAGTTTTTAATTTTGGGAGGGAAGTGGAAGGAAAAAAAATAGGGATGTTTAGGGTTTAGAGTTTCAGGTTAAATTATTTTTAATTAAAAATAGGGTTAAATTGAAATATTGTGTAAATAATAAGGATTAAATATATTATTATTTTTCAAATTGGGACTAAATCGTTTGAATGTACAAATGTGGAGGACTAAATGTGTTATTATATAAAAAATTAACTACCACATCACCATTTTAATTGTTATTAACGAGTCATTGTCCAATTTGAATCAAAACTAAAAGTTTAATATTAATATTAAAGCAATTGGAAGTTTGGTTACCAAATTGAATTATTGATAAAAGTTTAATGACCATTTGTAAACTTTACCCTTAAATGATTAATTTATTAAATTTAATTAAAATTATAGATCAGTGCAGATGGGAGATCAACGGACAATCTCCTTATTCGTGGATAACCTTCCGCTGTTGCTGCACTGGAAAGGATTATCGCATGTTTTCGGAAGACATAGAGATGCCATGAAGATGGCACTGGAAAAGAATTTTTAAATGTGAAGATTGTCCCTTTTTAAGGCTCGGTAAGCTTTATGCCTCGTGGTGTACTTAGGAGTTAAATTGAGTTTTCCTTCCTTTCGTGCTTTGTTCCTTAGGGCTGTTTTTAGTATGTAATCTTTGACAGTGGGGTATTGTTGGTCTGTAGTGACACACTTGACCAAGATGCGTTTTTGCGGTGTTTTATAATCCTCGATTGTATGTATTATTTTTCTCCAATTTGTGGAATCATGGTGAGTACTCGTTTAGTATGTTGGCACTAGTCATGATTACCGGATATAAATGATCGATCATTAGGATGAGTGTGCACACGGTAAGAGTCAAATTCGCGCGTGGCCTTGGTGATGTGAAGTCATCAAGGTGGAGTACGGCGAAGTAACATTCCACCGAAAAGTATATATGTGCGATGATGAGTGGAATCCCATCCGTAAAAGGAAACGGTGATGAGTGAAATCCCACCGGAAGGTAATATTGTGGTTGTTGAGTACGTTGGGCGAAAATCCCAACGGAAGCTATCCGCATATCCGAGTAAGCTATATAGTTGCCAATATACCTTGTTTATGTTTGGTTGATGTGGTAAGATGTTTAGTTACATCTATGCTAAGCATAACATGAGGTAAGATGCTATGTTCATGCATTCTTGTAGCGTTTGGCTATGTCGCTATGTTGGTGTTAATGCATGCCTTGTTGTTGATTTATGGATACCATGCTTTGGACCCTGCATTGTCGATATTTGTTTTGGAGCTCCCTCACTAAGCTTTCAAGCTTACGCTCTCATTTCCGACAATGTAGATCGTTAGTGTGGAAGTTAGCAAGGAGCAAGGAAGGGGCACCCTATGATCTTTCTTAAATAATGTAATAGATAGCAATGTGGATGCTAAGTGTTGTAGGAGCGTATGTAGACTCCTATGTGTGGCTTTCATGTTGTTGAATGTTCATGTTTTGTGTTGAAGGGATGTAAACCTTGTTCTATGTGATGCTTAAGTTGCTATATGTTTCTTATCGTTAAATAGTCTCGTTATGCATGCTTGTATGTTTAATCATGCTCAGTTGTAGGATGTGTTGCCTCTAGATTTGATTGTATGATCGTTTCTTTGATGAATATTTAAATCGCTTCGTATGTTTATCCATGGTTGCCTTGTGATGCATGAGTGTTTGTATGTTTCTTGACTAGTCGTTAAATGTCTTTAGAGTTGATTCCTTGTGTTTTTAGCAGCCAAAATAAGGTTTGCAGTGCAGGGCGTATCGATACGCGTAAGGGCTGTGTCGATACGGTCCTATTCTTTGAACCTTGTTTTAGGCTATGCGTATCGGTACACGGGGGTGTATCGATACGCCAAAAGCTCTTTGAAAATCTGAGAAATTGATGAGATTTTGGCGTATCGGTACGGGTCCATAGGGTATCAGTACGATCTTCGTGGTTTAACCGTGAGAAGTTGATCGTTGAGGGCGTATCGATATGGTTTTCCAGTGTATCGATACGGTCTCCCTAGGTTGACTTTGGGATATTGACCAAGTCCAGGCGTATCGATACGGTCCTCTAGTGTACCGACATGGCCTGTTGTAAAGACTAAAAAGGGGTTTGTTTAATTGCATGTCTTGTGTGTTTTGTATCCGCGTGTCTTTCCGCTGCGTATCCTCTCACATAGGATATATTTAAAGCATCTAGACAAGATAACTTTAAAAGAAAATTTTTTAGGGTTGCTAATCGGAGTGAGGCCTTTGCAGTTTTCGCCCCGATTTTCCCCGTGTAACTCGTTCGGATCGGTCTGTCGGCTAGACCGGGACGAGGGGGTTACATGAAGTGTGATAATCACTCGGTGATTCAGATTCTTAAAGGTGATTCCCTAGCTCTGTGGATTGTGGGCTTGATTTACATATTAAGGATTTATTAGCGAGATGTTGGGAGGTACGAGTGCTTCATATTCGTCATGAAGCTAATACAGTGGCCGATGGTTTGGGCTGGCCTTGCTCGGGGTCAGTCGCTGGGTAGTTGGTTTTTTGAGACCCCGCCTCATGAGGTGTTGCCTCTGCTTAATGCACATATGAATGTTTTGTAATTTGCTTAGTTTACTGCTTGTATTCGTTACCAAATGTACTATTTTCCTCTATTAGGTTTAGGGAGGTTTTTAACGAGGCTGATGGTTATGTTTTACCCTTATTAATAAAAAAATATTTTTGAAAAAATTATTATATGGTCCTGGTCCACCATGTCATCCATGGTCTCGTCCAGCAAAAATCAGTCAACTAATTAACTCAGACTTTAAAATTGTTCAAATCTAACATTGAACTTTACTTTCTGACTCGTGTACAACTGTTTTGAAGCCTAATTTAACCCAAAATGACGCCATTTTGCTGTGAGGAAAATAATAAAACCTATACATTTGGGGGAGGGTTGAACCCTTAACCTTTATTAAATACAAAGGATAAGCTTTAACCACTGAATCAACATTAAATTATATAATATTTTACCACAAATATTATATATGTCAAACTACACTTGAGATTAATTCAAATTATATTATGAAATAAATAATACTATAAATAATATTAATATTTAAATAATATAAAATATATTACTTATATATATATATCAATATATAAAAATAAAAATATAATATTTTTATATTTTTTATACATCATTCATGAAAGGCTCGATGTCTTCAACCGAAATTAGCGCCGATGAAGGGTGTAGAAGTTTTTTTTGAAATTGGGAAAACAAAATCTGAAAAAGAAATAGCAATTTTACACATTCGATCTTAGAGTGGTCCGACCTTCTAACCAAGGTTTACATCCACTACCTTAGCATCCATACTAAAAATTTCTCAATTCACTAACAATGAATTCTTCCTTTTTACGGGTCCAAGGGGTAACCTCTACATTCCTATCTTTTCACAGGCTAAGATAGAACCCTCTCCCTAATTTTTTTATGGATCAACTAGAACCTATCCCTCAACAATGAGGTCTTGACATTTGTAAACAAAATACCTCTCTAGGTGGGTGTTTACACATTTTGGCTCACTAGGATTGGACCAAATTACAAAGATTACAAAATAGAAAATGAAGAACTTTACTCTCTTGATCTTTAGGTTTGGATGTCCATCCTATTGTTCTTCAAGTGCCTTAAGCCTTATTTTATAGTGTGGAATGAGCTACTAGCCGTTTATATCCGTTGGGGATGGTATGGAGCCGTTGGAAAACTTTAAAGCATATCATTCAATGCTCACCTGCATATAAGTTTCGAAACTACTCCAAGAGTTTCGAAACTCTCGGAGATGGATTTAAAAATTTGATCGTTGGAGCCTAAAGTTTCGAAAAAATTAACCGTTGGAGCCCAAAGTTTCGAAACTTACACAATATTTTCGAAACTTGAAAACTATCTGGAATCATAGTTTAGAAACTTCAGCAAAAGTATGGAAACTCTTGTAAGAGGGAGTGTAACACCCCGGTTTAGGGGTCGGGTAAAAAAATAATAATTTAATATTATTTCCGGGTCCGGTTTTGTAATTAAAAATAATTTTGGGCCTCGGGTTTAAGACAACAAAATTTAGTTGGACCGTTTTCAAGACAAGCCCAATTTTTTGTCCCGGTGTCATCCATTGTAGTTCCCTTATTTCATTAAGGGTGATTTGGTCTTTTGACCCCCCATTTTAAACAAACATAAAATATTTACTTAGCTCATCTTCTACCTCTCTCCACCCTCATCCCTTTTCCAACGACAAAACACACCTCCTCTATTGAACTACTGTTCCATCCCTTAGCTCACTCGTTTTTGAAGCTTTCTCAAAGGTATGGGCGTTTTTTACTTGCTCTCTTTGTCCTCTACGAGTACGTACCCTTATTTCCTAGAAAACCCATGATTTTTGTAACTTGGGTGTTTTGAAATATTGATTAAAAATGTCATTTTTAGCATTCTAAACTTAGGTTTTTGATTTATGAAAGTTGTATGAGTTGTTTTAAGTCAAAAGGGGTCCAATGGGTGTGATTTTTACAAGGTTTGGGGTGATTCCCGAAATGAGGTTTTAGGGAGGTTTTGGGTTGAAATTTGGGGGTGTTCTATGTGGAAATGAGAGGGTCAATGGTTAGGGTATATGTAAGCTTTGTTTTGAAAGCTTTAGGGAGTAGTTTGAAGGTTGAAATCGATGGTTTTGAGGGGTGCTTAAGGGCTGCTCGGAATTTTGGAGTTTTGAGCTAGTCTTCAATGGAAAATTTAAGTCTTGAGATTAGTATTTAATCCGGATTGATTATTTTAGAATATGAACTGATTTGAGACTTTTGCTTGGTGTTGGAATGGCTAGAGGCGAGAATTTTGGTTGGAGAAGCTCCGGGGACAAATCCGGGGATTTCGGAGTCGTGACCTTGGTCTTCGATCTTCTCTTGGGTAGCATCGGTGAGTAGATTTGTTGGTTCTTACTTTGAGCTCGATATGGATCATTTTGGGTTTTGGGTGGAACCTTGAGAGGTCGCCTAAACCCGTGTGTAAGCCTCTCTACTCTCATGTTGTGTGATATGTTGATTGTACATACGTTGTGATTATTGAATGCATCATGAGTTGTTAATGTTGTAGTCGTGTTGTGTTCGTGCCTCACGTGATGGTGGTCTAAACTACGGTGATGTGTAGTCCCACCGGTAGTGACTAGTAGGGTAGTACTTTGATGTGTAGTCCCATTGGAAATCCACTAGTCGAAACGGTGATGTGTAGTCCCACCGTAAGTGTAATGTTGGTTGTGCTTGTGCAAACCAAATGTTGTGGTTGAGATAGACCCTTGTGCATCCATTGTTTTCTTGCATATAAATCGTGTTTTGGAAAACTGCATGTTGTGACTTGTAGAGCCTCTCTCACTAAGCTAGATTGCTTATGCTCTTCTGTTTCCAACGTGCAGATCGTTAGAGTTCGGGAGGCGAGCGGGCGAGGGAGGAGCCTTTGGAGTTCTCAAGCAAGTTTAAGTATGGTTTACTTTTGTAATAATGCCTAGACAATGGGGTATAGAGTGTTAGGAGTTGGGGTCAAACTCCTTAGGAGGTTATGTTTAAATTTGTTAAACTTATGTTGTGTGTTATGCTTTTGCTTCTTGGATTATGTTCCATGTTTCTTATGTGGTTTAGTTGCATATGCCTAAACTTGTATGATGTTGGCCTATGTATGCCTTATGTTGACTACCATGTGTATGATGCCTATGCTTGTTAAGTATGCTTCTTGTAGACTTGTAAGGAGCCTTGATTTGTATGTTTTCGTTAGAATAAATGCCTCTCATGCCAAGTCCTGAATGTGGTTTGTTGTATGTATGCTTGTATGTGCTTAGGAGTGTTCAAATATGCATCTAGAACCTTGCATGTTGTTACCAAGTAGTGAAATGAGGAGTTGCAGAGCAGGGGTATCGATACGGCTAGACCCGTATCGATACGACCTTCTTGTTCCAGGCCTATCGTTTCGATACGCGAGGAAGCGTATCGATACCGTTTTGGCCACTGGAGCCACTGTCCAACTTGGTATCGATACCGGTCTCAAGCGTATCGGTACGGTCACCCAGCGTTGACCGTGAGAAGTCAACCTTTGAAGGGGGTATCGATACACTCCCTGGGTGTATCGATACGGTTTCCACGGGTTGACTCTGGCCTTTTGGCTTAGTCAATGTGTATCGATACACCCCTTAGGTGTATCGATACCTCCTGCAGATAAACTTAAAAATTGATCTTTGGCTGTGGTTTTGAGTTCGTTCGATTGTTTTGTTTCTGTTGTTCCCCTGTATGATCACATAGGATTAAATACTCATCTAGGCAAGATCTAAAATGAAAAATATATATAGGGTTGCTAACCGAGGGGGAATCATTTAGGGGTTTTCACTCGGTTTTCCCCGTGTAGCTCAATCGGACCGGTCATCCGGCCAGACCGGGACGAGGGGGTTACAGGGAGTTTCGAAACTTTTGGTAAAGTTTAGAAACTTTGCTCCAGCATTTTTAAGCATTAAGTAGTTTTGAATTTATAAAAATATTTTAAGTTGAGGAATAAGTCAAAACACTTAGAAAATATTTTTAGACATATATTTTTTTTCAAGTTTTTATGGACTTTGAATTATTTTTGTAATATTTGAACAAGTCCAAAAATATTTTTCATTGAGTTATACCAAATTAAATATTTCAACAATTTATAATATAAAAATATTATTTTTAAAAAACTTAAATATTCATAAAAATAATATATTTATATTATAAATAATATATAAAACTCTAAGCCCTAAACCCTAAACTACAAACCCTTAACCCTAAACTTTAGGGGTTGAGATTTATGGTTTATGGGTTTTTATATATTATTTATAATATAAACATATTTTTATGAATATTTTGGGGTTTTATTAAAAAATAATATATTTATATTATAAATAATATATAATAAACCATTAACTCTAAACCCATCCCTCAAACCCTAAGCCTTAAGATTTATGATTTAGAGTTTCAAATTTAAGGTTTATGGTTTTTATATTTATTTATAATATAAATATATTATTGTTATGAATATTTTGATTGTTTTTAAAAAAATAATATATTTATATTATAAATAATATATAAATAATTATTTATATATATATATATATATATATATATATATTTATACATATACACATAAACTTTATATTTTATATTATTTATATATTAATATCATTTATAATATTATTTATTTCATAATATAATTTGAATTAATCTCAAGTGTAGTTTGACCTATAGAATATTTGTGGTAAAATATTACATAATTTTATGTTAGTTTAGTGGTTAAGGCTTATTTTTTGTATATAAAGGTTTTGAGTTCAAATCCCCCGAATGCATGGGTTTTGTTAATTCTTTTTCACAGCAAACGACATCGTTTTAGCCTAAATCAGGCTTCAAAACAACTACATCAAAACGACGTCATTTTGAGTTAATGATTTCGTTAAGTGTTAACAGCAGAGTGACATAAACGTGTCAGAAAATAAAGTTCAGTGTCAAATTTGAACAATTTTTAAGTTCAGTGACATTTTTGAGTCAGTGATAATAGTTTATATATATTGATATATATATATATATATATATATATATATATATATATATGTGTGTGTGTGTGTGTGTGTGTGTGTGTGTGTGTGTGTGTGTGTGTGTGTAAATAATCTTTTTTAGTTGTTTTTTTAAATAATACATTTATATTATAAATAATATATAAAAATAATAGTTTTTTATTTATATATGTAAATAATATATTTTATATTATTCATATATTAATATTATTTATTTCATAATATAATTTGAATTAATCTCAAGTGTAGTTTGACACATATAATTTTGTAGTAAAATATTACATAGTTTCATGTTGGTTTAGTTGTTAAGGCTTACTTTTTGCATATAAAGGTTTTGAGTTCAAATCTTCCAAATGCATGGGTTTTGTTAATTTTGCATAGCAAAACGACATTCTTTTGGCCTAAATTAGGCTTCAAAACAATCGTACTAAAACGACGTCGTTTTGAGTTAACGGTTCCGTTAAGAGTTAACAGTGAAATGACATAAACGAGTCATGAAGTAAAATTTAGTGTTAAATTTAAACAATTTTAATGTTTAATGACATTTTCGAGTTAGTGGTAATAGTTTAGTGGCATCTGATGTAGTTTACTTTTATTTTTACATGAATTATATTTTATGAAGTTTAAATAAAAAGACAAAACAAACAATGCAATTATTAAGTATTTAAATTTTGATAATTTATTTTAAACATTAATGTCCCTTATTCTCGTGAAAAGGCCAAATAAATAGTTGATTATACTTTTATGGGTTTGCAATGGAATTATCAAGTTCTTCAATGTTCACTTAGAGGGGGTCCATATCCCTATTTCTTACTATTCGTGAATGATGCACAAGGATCCGGTACTTTCCTCTTTTGGATTTATCCACTTCCCTTTAAGTAAGTATTCACCATAGTCTTATTGTAACTTGTAAGTAGGGGTGTTCAAAAAAATCAAATCTGATTGATCCGATTCGATTACCCGTTGATTCGATCCGAAATTTTAGATATTCAATCTGTTTTTTATTTTTCGAATAATTCAGATCGGATATCCAAAAATTTCGGATCGGATACAGATAGTGATTTTACATTCGAATCGAATATTCGATTATCCGATATTCGAAAATTCAAATCTTTTTATAGGTATAAATCTTATTATATTCGATATTTTTACTTGTTATATATGAAAAATTGAAATTTTCATGGATATAAATATTGTTATATTCAATAATTTATTGATTTTTATATTCGAAAACCTAAATTTTTCATGGATAGAACCATTAAATTAAAAAAATAATCAAATAAATTCATAAATTTCGGATATTCGGATATCCAAGTATCCGATCCGAAAATTCGGATATCTAGATTTTTGGATATCCAGTTTTTTCGAATCGGATACGGATGGCTATTTAGGTGATCCGAATTTTTCGAATATCCGAATTTTCAGATCGAGTCCGATATCGGAAATGAACACCCCTACTTGTAAGAATAGGGTAAAGTACATCGTTGATTCACCATAGTCTTATTGTAAGGGTAAACTACATGGTTGATCCCTTTTGTTTTTGAGGTGTTTGGTTTTGGTCATTAGTTTTGTAAAAAGTTATGTTTTAGTCATTTACGTTATTGATTTATAACATTTTGGTCATTGGGTCGTTAACTCCGGTTAGTTTGATGAAGTGACACATTAGTTAAAAGGGCTTATGTTAATTTGACCCCTGAACTTTAGATAAAATATTAATTTCGAACTTTAGATAAAATATCAACACGACTCTTGAACTTTAACTAAATCCCCTGCCGCCAACAGCCGCTCACATTGTCCCCGACTGTCGCTCACCACCTTCGACAACTACAATTGGATCCCAAAATTTTTAATTCACCCATTTTGAACCCATATGCATAAATTTAGTGTTTGTTTCACCAGAAAAATACCCCAAACTTCACAAATCTATCTAGATTTTTGACCTCCACATAATTGGGCATATAGATTATCCACTTCTATTCTTTTTCTCCCCTTAAAATTCTTCCCGTTTTTTACTTTTAATACCACTTATCAATTTACACTCATTCAATGATAAAAAATCATTGTAAAATAAAAATTTATATTGTGTAACTGTATCCTATATATTATCTATATATATAGCTCACTTAAGCCTGTAAACAAATCGAACGTTTGTTTATTTTTAATCGAACACGAACAACTAAACGAACGTAATTTCTTGTTTGTGTTCGTTTGTTAAGGAATGTAGCTTGTTCATGTTCGTTCGTTAAAATGTTAAACGAACGTAAACAAACACAAACGAACGAACATAAAAGGACATATGCGAATAAATTTAAACGAACATAAACGAACGAACATATATGAAAAATTGTTTTTAAATATAATACTTTTTTATGAAAAATAATAAATATGAATGGACATATGTGAATGAATTTAAACGAACATAAACGAACGGTTTACCGAACGTTCACGAACGTAAATGAACGAACGAGTCCTTTGTTCGTGTTCATTAATTTAATTAAACGAACGAAAAATCTTGTTCATGTTCGTTCATTTAATAAATAAACGAAGTAAAAGAACTTCCCGCCAAACGGTTCATAAACAGTTCACTGATCGTTTGGTTCGTTTACAACGCTAAGCTAACTCTTTGATATGTTAACCATCATAATGAGTTGAAATAATTATATGAGTAATCATCTTTACAAAAAGAAATCATAGACGGGGATAAATAAAGAGATTACATATATTGAAATTTAACCTGTTAAAGAAATAATTAAATGTACGAACCAATTATCTTAATAAGCTTTTTAGGTGTTGATAGGAATAATAATTATTTGAATGATGTTGTATTATTAATACAGCTGTTTCTGGGGGTATATAGCTTTTACGTTACAAATTTCTTAAAGCAAACTACTTTTTGTACAGTGAAATCAGAGAAAAACACGTTAAGATCACTTGCAACATGCAAATGCACTGCTCTAATGGCAAATATACAAATAAATTAGTCCCAAACTTTTAAAAGTTTAAATTTTATTTTCAATTTATTAGTATATTTTAATTATGTTTCATGTTAATAAAATTATTAACTAAATTATTAAATGTCATGAAAACATTGATGTGTGTTATGTAGTAAAATGATGTGGCAAAAACAACGAGTTAATGATGAAATCGGAACGTTTAAAATTTTAGGATTAATTTAAGATGAGGGTTATAGTTTTAAGATGAAAATAGAACATTTAAAAATTTATAAATCAATTTAAAATAAGAATTATAATTTGGGGTCGTGTAATGCAAATAATTCTAAATAAATCCTGAGTTCTACTCAGCAAAAGAGAGGGAAAAAGAAGTTACCAAAGGTATGAGATTCCCGGAATGTAACATTACCTTGAGAATTTTACATTACCTTGTTTGGTTTGTTTGGCATGAATGTAAAATTAATGTGTTTGGTTGGAGAAATATAAGATTACTTAGAAGTAAAATTTACCAAATTATCCATGTGTTATATATTTTTTCTAACATGTTAAACTTTCAATATTAAGTTAAAAATATTTTTTTATATTTTCGTATCTTCGTTACTCTCTATTAACATAATTTTGTGAATTTTCAAATGTTAAACGTTTAACATGTTCAATTTCTTAATTTTTTTATTTCTTATGATAGATTGTCAAATAAATTAAAGTAAATAATAAAATAAATCTAAAAGTTGTAAAACAATGATAAAAATTTTAGATCATAAATTTAACCTACTAAAATGTTTTATAACATGATAAACATCTTATAAATCAAAGAATAAAATTAAAAACATCAGCTACTAACTTATTAATTCTCAAGCAAATATGCAATCCACCATATAACCTATAATCATCATAAATATAATATTAATAAAAATACATTAAATACTAAAACAATATTTAAATAAGTGTAACGCCATTTAAATATTAAATTAATTTTGTGTAAAAATATTTAATTAATTTACACCACATATAATTAATCATCTAATTAAAAATTCAAATAAAGGATCTATATGAACAAAATTTATTAACTTAAGGACAATATAGTCCAAATGGGTGGGAATTGACAAATACCTAAGAAATTGGTGGGAATGACATTCCCACCATTTAGGGGGAAAAGTGGCACTATTGGGAAAAGATTATTATCCCATAAAGGGAATGCTCTCAAACCAAACATGGAAATGTTATTCCGGAAAAGATTATTACCTTTGGTAATAATCTTTTCCATGAACCAAACGCCCCATAAGGGTTATTATAATATTTTATATAATGATAGTGAAAAATACTTTATAGGCGAATCTATTTTAATGCCAATTGACATATTTGAATACTTTAAACCCTAAACTCAAATTATAATTTAAAACCCTAAATCTTGAATCTAAATCATAAGTTAAATTTTAACTCTTAAAGCCTAAAACCCTAAATTTTAAATTGGACACATAACATTATTAAATCTCTACATGTAGAATACTTTTTCCATTGACAATATACGAGATAATAATCCAATTATAAAACCCTAATTTTCTAGAGTTTTATTTAGTTTTTTTTCTAAAGTGATCATCATTCTATATTATGGGGTTAGCATTAGGGTTGGAAGTTAAATATTTATTTTCTTCACACGTGAAAAGCTACATTCACAATGGCTGCTCCATCAAGTATCAACAGTTGATTGGAAACATTAATTTTTTTTACCATATTCACATGTGTGTATGGTTTATATCTTGTTTGATATACAAAATTCATATAAAAACACATACATATATCGTATAAAACATAAAATATCAAGTTAATTAAATTCAGTTCGGTTGGCATGTTACTAGCACAATATACAAAAAAATATAAAATCGAATATGTTTAAACACTTAATATCTTTTGATTTATGAACTTGAAAGAATTTAAATAGTATAGACATTATATCGAAGTGTATCTCAAAAAACTTATAGTGCAGCTAAAGCCTAGGAGCTAAGCATTAGGCAAGCAAATTGCATAACAACCGAAATCTATCTGGGGCTGTCTTTCAGTGAAAGACAGATGTTTTTCCTTGTCTGACATAACATTTCTTTAGATAGTGGTTTGGTCTTAGTTTCCATGTCATTGTCTAAAGGCAAAAGCAGCAAATATTGACCATGAAGTCATATGTTCATTGGCAACAATGCTAATTGCTACGTAGTAAGTTCATGTATTGAATAAAAGTATTCGAAATACATCCAAAGTGGACATTGACGATCACTGTTTTTTTTTTTTAATCTTAGTTGAGAAACCTTTAATTCCTACTTATTTGTTGTGCCATGACTAATTTGGATCGACTCGCATCACACACTCGAGACATGCTTAAGTGATACCAAACTGCTTATTACTACTTGGACCAACCAATTCATACCTTTAATCCCCACTTTGATTGTACTCGGTTAACCACATTTCAATAAAGTCAGTAATTAACCATATATTGAACAATAGGACTAATTGGATTTAATCATTGAAAACTCATGAACAAGAAGATCAAATTTACAACTCAATATTCTACCTTCTTTATTACACAAGATTCATTCTCAAATGAAAATCCAAGACAAGTTGAATGGGAATTACAAGACCAGATTCATATCATGAGCTTACAATTCTATGGTAGGAAAGCAAAAGATGCAGTACATGCATTGTTAAGTGGTAGAAATATTACTGATTTTTCAGTGATAACCTGAGCTCCAAATCCAGCTCTCGTGTTTCACTTGATTTAGAATTCTGACTACTTGATCCCAATGAACTGCTCCTATGTTTCTTGCTCTCTTTTGGCTGTACATCCTGCAAATATATAGGAAAAAGAAGCAACAATCAGAATTTTATGCTGATATATATATATATATATATATATGTATGTATGTATATGTGTTGTGTATGTGTGTGTGGCACCTCAACATTTAGAAATTGTCTGGTCATGTTTGGTTGTGCATAATGCTGGCTGTCTAAGATGCCACTGCTGAGTTTCCAACTGTGTTACACATGAATTGGAAATATCACTTACAAGCTTCTAAATGTGAACCAAAAGTTCATTCTTTTAAGAAGAAACTGGAAAGTTAACTATATATATATATATATATCACCTTGCTGCCGGACGAGGTTGAGAATCACCGTAACAGATGTTTGCTCTTTGATCATATTCACCTAGCCCCATCTGTATAATATTCGGTGAAAATCATAAGCAACAAATTCAATTTCCCTTTTTCCTTTTTTTTCTTGCTCATATTGCAACATGGTGAAGACTGAAGAGTAAGTTACTTGGAGAAAACTAGCACCTAGGGTTAATGTAAAACACAACTTAATTCAAAGGAGGGAAAACGAAAGGGAATAAAACTACCCACCATATATGAATAAGCTGCAGTTTGCTGCACTCTCATATCTCCCTGCATGTACCAAACATAAAATATTCCCATTTTCACTTCAAATCTGAATCTGATATCTCTAACCATTTGTTCATACCTGGTTGAAAAGTGAAGGATTATAACTACAACCCATTTGTTCATGCAATCTGATCTTCTCCAACTGAGCAACACCAAGCCCTCTTTGGGGTTGCTTAGGCTTGTCGGAGTTACTCTTCTTGCCTTTCCTTGAAGACCCTCCCCTTTCATTTCCCATGTTTGGTTCACCATAATAACTGCTGCCCATTCCAAACTAATGTATTTGTCAACAACCAAAAAAAGGGTGGAAAACAAAAGAGATTTATGGTTTTTAGCTTTGCAAATCCTCAAGCCTTTTGATTTTCACTTGCAGCACAATCAGAGTCAGAGATCACCCCACTGCTGCCCTTTTTAGCTGGATCAGATTTTGTGCACATTTATTTGCAGATACATGTATTATATCTATATGGCATAAGATCCGATTACATAAAATGATTCATAATTTTACACGTTTTTTTAGATTGTTGGATGAGAAAATAAATGGATGAAATTAATTATTTTTTTCAAGTTATAACCTTCGTATTACATTGTGTAAACGGATTCTATCACTATCTATATTTATACGGATGAAAATCGTATGCCTTCAAACTATGGCCCTTTTGGTGCCTTATTGTAAAAAAGTGGTTTAGGGTTTAGAGTTTAAGGCTAAAGTTTATGTTTAGGGTATTAAGGGTATGATGTATTTTTAGGGCGTAAGGTTTAGAATGTAGAATTTAGAGTTAAGATTTAGAATTTAAACTTTTAGTGTTTTTTAGTATGAGACATAAAAAAACAAATAATTTTCGTTCATATTTATACATAGATTTTATGTTCTTCAGCTTCTTTGGGAAATTTTGGGAAATATGGGAGCTGGAAATAAATTTTAGAATTTGAGCCTTTCCCTATTTCTTTGAAGTACTTTCCCTAATTTTTTTATTTACTGCATTAATAAGAAAATACTAATCTATTGTGACTTTGACACCTATGGACTGAAAGCGATTGTCTTTTTCATTAGCTTCAACTTGGTCTAAATATGGTTTTAGTCCCTACTTTTTTTTTCTCAACAATTGAGATTTTATTATGCGTTTTATTTTGATACACAGCCCGTGTAAAAAAAATTACACAACCTTTTATAAAATTTAAAATCTAAAACCCCAACATCCTAAATTTTAAACCATAAACTCTAACCCTAAACCCTAAACCCTAAACATTAATTATAAACCATAAATTCTAAACCCTACAAGCTAAACCCTTAAACTTTAAACCCTAAACTAAACCCCTAACCCCTAAATTTGTAAAGCACATGTAAACTTTTGTTTACACATATTGTATATCAAACTTTTTCTCTTTTATTATAGGGTAAAAAATCCAAGACCCACGTTGAGTACCTTATTAAAAATCTTCCAATACCTAAATAAAGGAAAATTGTACACACAACGAGGTATAAACTACAACCAAAACAGTCCAATTAATAACATTGTACATAATACACCCAAAACAAAATAAACATCACAATGGACTAAAGCCACTCTAATAATGATAACTAATATGGTTTTAGTCCTCTACTGTATTGAAGTACGAATTTAATCCCTCAATTTTCATTTGGCATAATTCAGTCCCTATTTTTATAACATTGTTAGTAGATCCAAATTGATAACATTATTAGTTATCATTATTAGAGTGGTGACGCAAAATTATACATATTTTAAAACAATCTTAAATATTTTTTTTTTGAAAGGCAATCGAATAAAGTACAAATTTATTATTGATTAAAAATGTCTGATTGGTCAACAAGATCTTGGTCTAGTGACAACACTTATTGTGGGTTTCAAGTATGTTAGCATCGTATTTAGAGTTTCGATCCCTGAATGGGAAAGCCCTTCCCATTCTCCCGAATAGTTAAAGAATTTGTAATACTTGTTTCGGCATAAAGAAAATTATTTGATTTTTACGTTACTTTTATTGTGCGGTAGAATGACTACATTTTTTTTCTCACTGTTACTTATGAATAAAAATCTTCTATCCCTTTTCGGTACTCCTATATATGCCTCAACATTAAAAAATACTAAAAATTTAAATTTCAAGCACTAACTCTAAAATTTAAATCCTAAACCCTACACCCTAAAAAATACACCTTACCCTAAATTTTCTAAACCGTAAATTTTAAACTTAATTTTGAGTGTGAGGGCATAAGTAGAGGAACCGAAAAGGAACAAAGGATTTTCATCCGTCACTGTAGAAATAAGTATTTTGATATAATATTTGAAAAATGTTTTGGACTAAATTGAAAAGAATTTAAAATGTATTTAAAAAAACAACTAGAAAATATGGTTAAGGGTTTTACATGGCTTTGGAATGATTTAAAATGTATTTAAAGTAGTCAAAAACGTACTTTTCAAGTACCAGTACCGATACGGTATGGTATCGTACCAATACGCCCTAGGGTTTCAACTACAATCATTTTTTAGTAGCCAAAACTCGTATCGATACGCCTTGCCGTATCGATACAGTATGCTTTAAATACCCAACGACTAGTTCGCGTACCGATACGGTTGTATCGCGTACCGATACGCCTAACTACCCCCAACGGTTAATTTCCCAATAGTCTTTTGAATTGCAGGACCGTACTGATACGCTAGT
The DNA here is from genome assembly GCA_958450335.1 of Hibiscus tridactylites. Taxonomy (NCBI): domain Eukaryota; kingdom Viridiplantae; phylum Streptophyta; class Magnoliopsida; order Malvales; family Malvaceae; genus Hibiscus; species Hibiscus tridactylites. Next base: position 81,898,927 of record OY288277.1, on the reverse strand, counting down.
CAAGCGTATCGATACGCACCAGCTTGAAGTGCTAAACGTATCGATACAGTTTAAGGGGTATCGATATGACAAGCTGCAGAACTGCATTTATGGTGGAAAATAAATGTTCCAACGGTCCTCAACAGCTACAAACTCAATTGGGAGTATAAAAGGGACCTCCAAACATCAAGAGAAGACTAATGCTTCAATTGTCAACAACTATATGATGTCAAAATTGTCTTAGAGCTTATTTGTACATTTTCTTGTATAGACAACACTTGTGAGCTTAATTGTCAAATTTGCTCAAGTGTATAGGTTTTGGGTGAGAGCTTAAGATTGTAAACAAATACCTATTAGAGGGATTTCATGTTTGCTTAGAATTTCTCTTGTAAGAGAGTGTTTGATTAAGCCAAGGGTAGTTAGCTTAATTGTTGTAACTGTTTCCTCCTAAGCCGAGAAAAGGGAACGAAATTCTTAATGAATTTGGTTGAAATCCTTAGTAGGAAGCTAATGTACTGGATGTAGGTGCTTGTTAGAAGGTCGAACCACTATAAATCCTTGTTTCCAATTCTTTCTCTTTAGCTTCCACTTAAACACCCAAAAATCCAACTTCTCCACCACTTGGCAAGCAAGAACGGTTGAAGGAAATCAAGCACTTAAAAACCCAACAATTGGTATCAGAGCTTGGCTCAGTTGAAGAGGATTAACACCGTATTGAGGCGATTCGGCAAGCTCGATCAACATTTCAAACATCAGGTTCAATAGCGCAATCCATCGACAAGCTACCCTTCTTCGATGAGACCAATTATGCTTATTGAAAGACAAGGATGATGTTCTTTGTCAAATCCAAAGACTACAAGCTTTGGGATATCATTGAAGATGACTCGTTCGTAACAAAAGGAAGCAAGGCGGAGTGGAGCGTCGACGATCGTAAGAAGAAGGAACTAAATTACAAGGCTTTGCACTTCATCTTTTGTGCACTTAGCCTCAACATCTACGAGGAGATGTCTTCTTGCGAGAGTGCCAAGGAAGTTTGGGACAAGCTTGAAGTTACATGCGAGAGGACTAACGAAGTAAAGGAGACCAAGATCGGCCTCCTCAACCTAGAGTATAAAAACTTCAAGAAGGATCAGGGAGAGGACATTGAGAAGATGTTCCATCGATTCTCCACCATCACCAATGAAATTAAAGGCTATGGAGAAGCCATCTTGGAAGAAAAGCTTGTCCGTAAGCTTATATATTCTCTTCCCGAGTCATGGGACTAAAAAAGGACCGCCATCATCGAAGCTAAGATTTTTAAGACCTTGAAGCTTGATGAACTCATGGGGTCACTTCTCACTTACCAAATCATGAAGAAGGATAAAGAAGAGGAGAAGAAGGAAAATATAAAAAAGATGGGGAAGAAGAAGTTCATGGAGCTAGGCATCAATGCGAGTGTCGTTGCTCTCAAATCCTCCACATGCCATCATGTATAACTAAGTGAGGAGGAAAGCGAAGATGAAGATATGGCCTATCTCTTCAAGAAATTCACCCGATTCATGAAAAGCGAGATGGACAAATCCAAGCATGAATTGAAGAAGAAGATGAAGGATTTCTACAAGTCCAACAAAAGGGATCATCTCCAAAGAAAAACATATGTGGCGACATGGAGTGATGAAGACTCCACCGATGATAAGGTAGCCCACCTATGCTTCATGGCCCTCAATGAGGGGGAGGTAACTTCTAACTCATCTAATTCAAATTCATATTCTTTTGACGAGTTACAAGAAGCCTATGATGAATTGGTTTTTGAATTCAAGGCTTCATTTTCGAAAAACAAGAAATTGATTTCAAAGTTAAAAACCGAAAATGATTTGCTTTCTAAAACCAATTTAGAGTATGAAGCAAAAATCAAAGATTTTGAGCTTAAAGTTTTAAACTTACAAAATTTGCTTCAAACAATGAAAAAAGATGTTGATGATCTTAAGAAGGAAAAAGATTTGATTTTCAATGAACTTAAAAAAACAATTTAGGAAAATCAAATTTTTATGTTAGACAGTCTAGTGCCCCTAGGTTTGTAAATGGTAAAGTTTTTAGAAGTATTTGGGTCCCAAAAAGACTAAGTACTTCAACTAAAAAGAATGAAATTGAAAAATGGATTCCTAAGGGGACCAAACTTTGTGCTACTAATGTCTATGGATCCAAAGCAATTTGGATACCAAAAATTACTTGATTGTCTTATGTTAGGTGTGATGGAGATTGATCAACAAGTCCAAACATTGAAGGGAAGCTCCATGCACACAAGGAAGAACACTTGAAGAAGGAAAGCTTCACATCCTCTCTTGAGTTCAAGTGTGGTAAAAATCTAGTAGGTTTTATTTGTTCAATTTGATTTATTTTTTAATTCAACTAGATTATCATATAAGTTGGACTAACATTTTTTATGATGTTTTGAGTAAGGGGGAACCAATTTTAAAACCAAAAGTTTTTAATTGTGTCATTTTTTTTATAAAGAAACCTCCTAAGTTATTTTTAGCCTAATATCTCTTTTAAATTCTTTTTGATATAACAAAAAGGGAGATAAATTGTTTGAAAAATTGATTTTTCAAGTGAATAAGGGGAGCTTTAATTTTCATTCAAATTTTAAATCTCTTATTCAATTTTTAAAATACTAAGGGGGAGAATCCCAAACAATTTTTCAAGTTGGTTTTATTATATCAAAAAGGGGGAGATTGTAGAACTAAGTGTTTTGATATAATATTTGAAAAATGTTTTTGTTGAGTTGTGTGGGGCTCGATTCGTTCAACCGATGTGGCTCACCAAGTGGTGGAGAGGTGGATTTTTGGGTGGAAGGGTTGTGGAAGCTAGAATGTAAATAGACACAATGATTTATAGTGGTTCAACCTTCTAACCAATGTCTACATCCACTACCTTAGCTCCCCACTAAGGATTTCCAATCAATCCACTATTGATTCGTCCCATTTTCTAGGCTAAGGAGGTAACCCTTATACACAATCAAGCTTTCTACCCAAAGTCTTGATTGAAACCCTCTCTTACAAAGAGAAACAATAAGCAAACTTAAATCCCTCTAATAGGTATTTGTTTGCACAATTTAGCACTCACCCACAAGCTAAAACACTTGAGCAAATTTGACAATTTTGGCTCACTAGTGTTTGTCTATACAATAAATGACAATTTAAGCACTAAGACAATTCTTGATCATTTGTTGATTGACAATATGAGCATTAGCCTTTACTTGATGCTTGGAGGTCCCTTTATACTCCTTGATGAGTTTATAGCCGTTGCTAGCCGTTGGGATTGAATTGGAGCCGTTGAGGACTTTAATTCCCACCATAAATGCAGTTCTACAGCTCTCCGTTTCGAAACGCTTGAACCCGTTTCGAAACACCCTTTAAGTAGAAAGAGCCGTTGCAGTCTGACGTGGACCCGTATCGAAACGCTTTAGTCCGTTTCGAAACGTCTGTCCCCGTATCGAAACGACCTGCATTTAAAAGTTAGTTGGGAAATAGCCATTGGGGTTTATGACCGTTGTGGTCAATGCCACGTAGGCGTATCGAAACGGCATAGCCCGTTTCGAAACGCTGAGCAAAAATCTTATCCAGGGAATGCCCGTTTCGATACTCGTATCGAAACGATTTTGCTACTGGAATCCCCTGTTTCGAAACACCTTAGGGCGTTTCGAAACGCCTGGACGGTTTTGTGTAGTTTGGCCTTTGAAAACATGTTAAACCCATTTAAAAACATCCTTAAAAATAGTTTCAAGATATTTGGACTTTGGAAATTGTTTTAAATACTTTTTAAATGAGTTCATAACATTTTTCAATTATTATATCAAAACATTAGTTCTACAATCTCCCCCTTTTTGATATAATAAAACTATCTTGAAAATTGTTTGGGATTCTCCCACTTTAACTTTAAAAATGTGAATAAGAGATTAAAGATTTGAAATCAAATAAGCTCTCCCTTATTCATTTGAAAATTCAATATTTTCAAACCATTTCTCCCCCTTTTTGTTATATAAAAAAGAATTTAAAACATTGAGTTCAAGATAACAATAGGGGTAAATATTGACAAAATTAAGAATTTTGGTTTTAAAATGGCTCCCCCTTACTCAAAGCATCAATAAAATGTTAGTCCAACATTTATGATCATCTAGTTGAATTAAATAAAAAAATAAAACAAATAAATGCAAAAACAACTAGATTTTACCACACTTGAACTCAAGGTAGGTTGTGAAGCCTTCCTTCTTCAAGTGTTCTTCCTTAGTGTGCATGGAGCTCCCCCTCAATGTTTGACTTGTTGAACATCTCCATCACACCTAGCAAAAGACAATCAAGTGATTTTTGGTATCCAAATTGCTTTGGATCCATAAACGTTAGTAGTACAAATTTTAGTCCCCCTTGGAATCCAATTTTCAATGTCATCCTTTTTAATTGAAGTGGTTAGTCCTTTTGGGACCAAACACTTCTACAACATTTTCCTTTTACAAATCTAGGGGCACTAGATTGTCTAACATAAAAATTTAATTTTCCAAAATTGTTTTTCTTTTCTAGCTCTTTGGAAATCAAATCCTTTTCTTCTTGAACTTTTTGAAGCAAATTTTGTAAATTAAAACATTTTAATTCAAACTCTTCAAGTTTTGCTTCAAGTTCAAGTTTGATTTTAGAAATCAAATCATTTTGAATTTTTAACTTTGAAATCAATTTATTGTTTTTCAAAATGTGATTTTTAAACTCTAAAACCAAATCATCATAGGCATCTTGTAATTCATCAAAAGAATAAGAACATGAAGTAGATGAATTAGAAGTTACCCTTGAATCTTCTTCGATGGCCATAAGGCAAAGGTTGGCTTGTTCATCGTCGGTGGAGTCCTCATCACTCCAAGTAGCCACATGTGCCTTCTTCTTATGGCTTGAAGTGCTTGCCCTCTCCTTTTTCTTGGAATCTCGTTCAAGCTCTCTCAAAGCTTTCTTCATGAACGGGGCACACTTCTTGAAGAGATGAACTATCTCTTCATCTTCATCCTCCTCTTCACTTGAGTAGACATGATGACAAGTGGAGGATTTGAGAGCCATGACACTTGCATTGATGCCAAGCCCTTTGATTTTCTTCTCTCCCATAGATCTAATTTCTTCACTCTTCTTCTCATCTTCTTTATTCTTCTTCATGATTTGATGAGTAAGGAGTGACCCCATGAGTTCATCAAGCTTCAAGGTCTTCAAATTCTTGGCTTCGATGATGGCGGTCCTCTTTGAGTCCCATGACTCGGGAAGTGAGTAGATGAGCTTTCGAGCAAGCTTTTCCTCCGGGATGGCTTCTCCATAGCCTTTGAGACCATTGGTGATAGTGGAGAACCTATCAAACATCTTCTCGATGTTCTCTTCCGGATCCATTTTGAAGTTCTCATACTCTAAGGTTAGGAGCCCAATCTTGGTCTCCTTGACTTCATCGGTCCCCTCGTATGAGACTTCAAGCTTGTCCCATACCTCCTTGGCACTCTCACAAGAAGAAATCTTCTCATAGATGGTTGGGCCAAAAGCACAAAACAAGATGTGCAAGGCTTTGCAATTAAGCTCCATCTTCTTGCGATCGTCAGCACTCCACTCCGCTTTGCTTCTTTGAGGCACGAACGGACCATCTTCAACTATATCCCATAGCTTGTAGTCTCTAGATTTGATGAAGAACTTCATCTTTGTCTTCCAATGGGCATAGTGGGTTCCGTCAAAGAAAGGCGGTTTGTCGATTGATTGTGCTATTTGAGCCGGTTGATGAAATAGTGATCGAGCTTGCCGTATCTTCTCAATAGGATGTGAATCCCCTTCAATTGAGCCAAGCTCTGATACCAATTGTTGAGTTGTGTGGGGCTCGATTCGTTCAACCGATGTGGCTCACCAAGTGGTGGAGAGGTGGATTTTTGGGTGGAAGGGTTGTGGAAGCTAGAATGTAAATAGACACAATGATTTATAGTGGTTCAACCTTCTAACCAAGGTCTACATCCACTACCTTAGCTCCCCACTAAGGATTTCCAATCAATCCACTATTGATTCGTCCCCTTTTCTAGGCTAAGGAGGTAACCCTTATACACAATCAAGCTTTCTACCCAAAGCCTTGATTGAAACCCTCTCTTACAAAGAGAAACAATAAGCAAACTTAAATCCCTCTAATAGGTATTTGTTTGCACAATTTAGCACTCACCCAAAACCTAAAATACTTGAGCAAATTTGACAATTTTGGCTCACCAGTGTTTGTCTATACAATAAATGACAATTTAAGCACTAAGAAAATTCTTGATCATTTGTTGATTGACAATATGAGCATTAGCCTTTACTTGATGCTTGGAGGTCCCTTTTATACTCCTTGATGAGTTTATAGCCGTTGCTAGCCGTTGGGATTGAATTGGAGCCGTTGAGGACTTTAATTCCCACCATAAATGCAGTTCTGCAGCTCTCCGTTTCGAAACGCTCGAACCCGTTTCGAAACACCCTTTAAGTAGAAAGAGCCGTTGCAGTCTGACGTGGACCCGTATCAAAATGTTTAGTCCATTTTGAAACACCCGTTTCGAAACGCCTGTCCCCGTATCGAAACAACCTGCATTTAAAAGTTAGTTGGGAAATAGCCGTTGGGGTTTATGACCGTTGTGGTCAATGCCACGTAGGCGTATCGAAACGGCATAGCCCGTTTCGAAACACTGGGAAAAAATCTCATCTAGGGAATGCCCGTTTCGATACTCGTATCAAAACGTTTTTGCTACTTGAATCCCCTATTTCGAAACACCTTAGGGCGTTTCGAAATGCATGGACGGTTTTGTGTAGTTTGGCCTTTGAAAACATGTTAAACTCATTTAAAATCATCCCTAAAAATAGTTTCAAGATATTTGGACTTTGGAAATTGTTTTAAATACTTTTTAAATGAGTCCAAAACATTTTTCAATTATTATATCAAAACATTAGTTCTACAGTTTTGGACTAAATTGAAAAGAATTTAAAATGTATTTTAATCAATAACAACTTGAAAATATGGTTAAGGGTTTTACATGGCTTTGGAATGATTTAAAATGTATTTAAAGTAGTCAAAACCGTGCTTTTCATGTACCCGTACCGATACGCCCCAGGGTTTCAACTACAGTCATTTTCCAGTAGCCAAAACCCGTACTGATACACCTTGCCTTATCGATACAATATGCTTTAAATACCCAACGGCTAGTTCGCGTACAAATACGGTTGTATCGCGTACCGATACGCCTAACTACCCCCAACGGTTAATTTCCCAACGGTCTTTTAAATTACAGGACCGTACCGATACGCTAGTCAAGCGTATTAATACGCACCAGCTTGAAGTGATCAACGGCTACTTTCTTATCGGGACTGTATCGATACGGTTTGAGGGGTATCGATACGCCAAGCTGCATAACTGCATTTATGGTTGGAAATAAAGGCTCCAACGACTCCAAAACAACTCCAACTGTCCTCAACGGGTACAAACTCAATTGGACGTATAAAATGGACCTCCAAGCATCAAGAGAAGACTAATGCTTCAATTGTCAACAACTATATGATGTCAAAATTGTCTTAGAGCTTATTTGTACATTTTCTTGTATATGCAACACTTGTGAGCTTAATTGTCAAATTTGCTCAAGTGTATAGGTTTTGGGTGAGAGCTTAATGTTGCAAACAAATACCTATTAGAGGGATTTCAAGTTTGCTTAGAATTTCTCTTGTAAGAGAGTGTTTGATTAAGCTAAGGGTAGTTAGCTTAATCGTTGTAACGGTTTCCTTCTAAGCCGAGAAAAGGGAACGAAATTCTTAGTGAATTTGGTTGAAATCCTTAGTGGGAAGCTAAGGTAGTGGATGTAGGTGCTTGTTAGAAGGCCGAACCACTATAAATCTTTGTGTCAAATTCTTTCTCTTTAGCTTCCACTTAAACACCCAAAAATCCAACTTCTTCACCACTTGGCGAGCAAGAACGGTTGAAGGAAATTGAGCACCTAAAAAGCCAACAGTCACTTATAATGGCAACGAACAACTAATAAAAAATTTGGACTTGTTAATAATATTATAAAGGTAAAGGCACTGAATTATACTAAATTAAACTAAAAGAGGTTAAGTCTCAAATTCAAACATAGTGGGAGGTAAAAAGAAACTTAAAATACTATTTTTTTTACTAATTAAAAGGGTAAAGCACACAAGTTTGTCTTTGAACTATGAAAAATAATTGTTTTGGTCATCGACCTTTCAAATGTTACAAAATAGGCATTTAGTTTATCAAATTGTTACCAATGAACATTAATTTATCAAGTTGTTACAAAATAGTCATAAATTTATCAAATTGTTACAGAATAGTCATTAAATTAATTGAATCGTTACACTATTTTATAATGTCTAATAACCATTTTTAATAACGTGATAAATTTAATGATCATTTTATAACAGCTTGATAAATTTTATGTCCAAAATGATCATTTCTAAAGTTTAGTGACTATTAATATACTTTAAGCTAAAATATTAAACTAGAAAAACGTTTTAGAAAAAAATTACTCGATAAAGTTTTAAAAGATGACTTTTAATTTTAGACTCTAAAAACTCTTGTTTGGCAGCTTACGAGGGATTCCTTTCCCTTTATGAAACAAAAATCCTCTACCCCTAATCATGCTCATTTCTATGCCCTACACTAAAATATATTAAAAATTTAAATTCTAAATTCTAACCTTAAATTTCACATTCTAAACTCTAAAAATACACCTTACCCCTAATTCCCTAAATCCTAACCACAACTCTTAACCTTAAATCCTAAACTATAAACCCACTTTTTTTAAAGTGGGGCAACCAAAGGGGCATAGTTTGAGGACTGATGATTTCCATCCCCCTTTATAAGAGATTAAACATTTATTGGGATTATATCCAAATTTGTATCAATATTTTAGGTTTTGTCTAAATTTTCTTCTAATAAATGAGCCTTCAATGTCAAATATAATTTTCTCAATTTGGAGATTTAGATGTGTCTAATAAACTGAAAAATTAAGTACTGATTTTTAATGTTGAAATTGATAGGTATTAAGTTTAAGTTTTAAAAATTGTTTGGTAATAATAAATGTTGTGAATAAAGTAAAGAGCAAGAACAAAATAGATGAACAAGAATAAGATGAGAGACAAAAAGAGAGGCTTGTATTATATTCTCAAAGTATGGTTGTCTACAATATTTTCTCCAAACTTTATATTTATAAGCATAAGATGGAAACCATAATTCCAATGGGTATTAAACCCTAATAATAAAGTACATTAAAGTCTCATTTAATATATGAATATCCACCATAAATAAAGATATTCATAACACTCCCCCTTGGATATCCATGAAGACAATATGCCTCGTTAAAACCTTACTAAGATAAAACCCTATGGGGAAAATTTTCTTAGTGAAGGAAAAAAAGTACACACATCTTTGATACGCATAGCATGTTGCCTCATTAAAAACCTTACCAGGAAAACCTATTGAGACAAAAAACCTCAGTTAAGGGAAAAAGAGTGCAACGCATATTTACTCCCCCTCATGAAAACATTAGATAAGATCTTTGGATCTTCATAATTCAATCTTGAATATAATCTTCAAATGTTGAAGTAGACTATGCGGTGGTGGTTAGATCTTTTAAATTACGGCTTGAAAGGATTCATTGAATACCATTCTTCTGAAGATCATAAGGGATGAAACTTTGAAGAAATACGTTTCGTTTTGTCACATTTGATGTATCCACCTTTCGAATGAGATATAAATTTTGCATTATCTCCGCACAAGATAGCTTGCATCTTATCTTGTGAAAGCAATTTACATATCTTCTTGATATGTTTAGCCAAACACATTTTTCGGCTTAGCCTCCTACATAACAATTATTCACATGATTCAAGAGGCATCAAGTTTTTATCCAAAGGTAATGGTCTTGTAGCACTAGACTAATTAAGATCTTATGCATAACAATTATTTTTCGATTTTGCCTCGTGCTCAACGGATGTGCGTTATGCATGTAAAGTCTCTTTAAACATATTTCTTTGTATGTTGATTAATGCACAAGGATTTTATTGTCAGGGAAATCTCTTCATGAGTCCCAATGATATTCAAATCATCAACATACACAACAACATTAACAATTCCGGAGCTAAACCTCTTAATAAAAATGCTCGAGGAGATTGAATCATTCTTATAACGTTTCTCTAATAAGTATTCACTGAGGCAATTATACAACATGTGCCCAAATTGTTTTAATCCATAAATAGATATGTTCAATTTGATTGAATAATGTTCTCGAGAACTTTAATTAACTACTTCTGGCAGTCTAAATCATTTCGGAAGTTTTATGTAAATATTATTATCAATAGGCTCACACAAATAGGATGTAACAACATCTATTAGGCGGAAACTAAGTCATTTTATTTATTGTCAAACTAATCAAAATTTAAAAGTACACACAAATAGGATGTAACAACATCTATTAGGCGGAAACTAAGTCATTTTATTTATTGCCAGGCTAATCAAAATCTAAAAGCAGTTGCATTCACCATTGAGGAATATGTTTCCTCATAATCGATTTCATGTCTTTGTGAGAATCCTTGTGCAACCAAACGAGCTTATATGTCGTGATTTTCCCTTTTTGATTTCTTTTTCTCACAAAAACCCATTTATATCTCACAAATACTTCTCTCTTGAAAGAGATTTTAATTTCACCTCAATTGCCTCTTTCTATTTTAGTCAATCATTTCTTTGTTTACATTGTCCAATTGACAATGGTTCATGATCCATATCAAATTCTCTAGTGCTATATTGCATGCAAATGCATTATCGACGTCGATTCCACTTATTTCTAGACATGACATAATCTATTGAGATCTATTTATTATAAGATACCTAAGTCATGTCAATGTCTCTGTTAGAGATCTTTTAATCTCTTCAAGAGATTTTCATAATTTATTGATTCCTCAATCGGACCATCATAAGATATAGCTCCTTTTCTTTTTTGAGGTTTTTTATCTTTGGAACCTACTTTCCTACCACGCTACAGGTGTAAGTTAGACTCATTAGCAACTAGAGTTTGTCCTTCCAGGACATCAAATTTAATCGGAGCATTCATAGCTGGTATATGTGACTTAATCACTCTTTTAGGGTTAGCAAAATCATCTGGCAATTGATTTGCTAAGTTTTATAAATGAATTATCCTTTGAACTTATAGTTCACATTGTTGAGCACGTGGATCATAATGATAATTCATTTCAACTTATTTCTTTACCCATCTATTTTATTTTCGCCCCTAATGTTGGGAAAATTGACTCATTAAAATGACAATCAATAAATCGAGTTGTAAATAAATTTCCCATATGAAGCTCGAGATATTTAATTATCGAAGGGGATTTAAATTCAAAATAAATTCCCAACCTCCTTTAAGGACCCATCTTTGTGTGTTGTGATGGATCAATTAGAATATATAACGCACACCAAAAATTCTAAGATGGGAAATATTTGGTTCTTGACCAAAAACCATTTGTAATGGGGAGAAGTTATGATAATTTGTTGGCTTGATGCGAATTAGTGATGTTGCATGTAAAATGACATGCCACCAGCATTATCGAGAGTGATTTTCTTTATAGGGTAATCTGGAAAATGTGCTCGTAATTTTATCAGCTGAGCAAGTAACCTCGCAAACGCCAAGTTGCGGGTTGATAATAAAGGTACATATGACCATCTAGGCGATGCATCGATTAAAACTATAAAATATCTAGATGGTTTGTAAGACGGGTGTATGATCCCACATATATCACTCTTTATCCACTCTAGAAAATTAATAGATTCACAATCTATCTTAACCAGTGATGGTCGAATAATTAATTTGCCTTGAGAGCAAGCATCACATAAAAAACATTATTTTGAAGAATCTGTCAGTTCTTTAATCATTGACCACATGAAGTGTCAACAAATTTTCGCATCATAATTGAACCGGGATGACCTAACCGGTCATGCCAAATAATAAAGTTATCAATAAATTTCTGGTTTACAATAGCATGAGCTTCAATTTTGTACTAAATCTTGTGTAGTACAATCCAGATGGCAATGTAGATAATTTTGTCAAGATTTTCTTATTGCCTTGAGTTATACTCGTAATATGGAGACAATCAGCATCCCCTTAACTAATAGTCTTAGTATGATATCCATTTCTGTGAATATCTTTAAAATTCAATAAGTCTCTTTTCGACATTGACGAGTATAACACATTGTGAATATGAAATTGAGTTCCATTTGGCAATAACATATTTGCTCTTCTAGAGCCTTCTATGATATTAGTACTTCCGGATATAGTACTCACATTATTCCCTTACATTGTTAAATGGGAAAATATGCATAATTATGCACCTTTCAATATGTGCTTTGTTCCATTCACTTCGGGGAATGAAAAATATGTGTTTTGTACTATTCACTTCAGGGAATAAAAAATATTAAATATAGTACATATCAGATCAATTATCTATCAAAGATAATGTCGCAAGAACTAATTACTCTTCCGGAGCATTATTATTTTAGTACTTTGAGATATAGTACTCACATTTTCCCCTTGTATTTAAATGAAAAATATTTCTTATGCTTAAGAATAGTACAAATACTTGCATTGTCTACTAAGCACAAATCATCACAATTCATTGCATATTTTATTCCGGAAGTAAACATTTCTTCAAAGGATAATATGTAAAATAAAGGCATGAAGTCAAAAGTAGCCCCCAACGTTTGACCTTTTGGTCACTTTACCCCCTATTCTTTTTTTGTGCAACCAGCCTCCTAACGTTTATGTTTCATGAAATTTCCACCCCAGTTGGATGGAAACCGTCTGAGAAAAAAATATTGATTTTTTAAATTAAAATTTTGAAATAACCACCACTAAGAAGATGACACGTGGCACTCTCCCAATGGCTTGATTTTGAACAAATGAAAATAATAAAGCTGCGGGGGCTCGAACCCAAGTTGCAAGGAATGAAGGGCGTTCCCCAAACCATCAGGCCAAATCATCAACTGGTATATGTCCTTGCAGATTATTTACATAATGTGGTTTGAAAATTTTAAATTATTAATTAGTTAAAATAAAGAAAAGCTAAAACACGGGTTAACTCATTATTTCCCAAAGCAAAAACACCCAAAGCTGAAAAACCTCAAATCGACAAAATCCCTGAATAAAAAAATACCTAAATCTCTTCTTGAAATTGAATCAACTGAGAAGAATAGCATTTGAATTCGGAAAAGAAATTCTTATATGTTTTCTACAAAAGATTATCTTGAATCGAGGAGGAAAATTTGTTCTTATCACAAGAAAAAGGTCGATCGAAGGTAAATGTTTGCGAACATTTATTTAGTTTTTTTTAATGGTTTGAGTTCCTCGATTAGTTTAGAATTTCTTGAATGTTGTTTATTTAGAAATTGCAAAAACGGATTATTTCGAAATAATTAGGGTTTTTGATTTGAAAATCTTTATTTTAGTAGATTAGTAAGTAACGGTTTCTATTGTAGTTCATGGATTCTTTACCCTTCTATTGTAGTTTATTCGAACAAATTATTATAAAGAAATATTTTTTACGAATGGAAAAAAATTGTTTCTATTGTAGTTCATGGATTCTTCGCCCTTCTATGGTAGCTTCTTCGCTTGTTTCTAGTGTGATTTACTTCTTGGATTCTTCGCCCTTCTATTGTAGTTTTTCTTATAATGTTGGCCTCTTATTTAGTGATTGCACGATTAAATTCTCTTGAAAAGGGTGGTGTGAGTGGTCCCTCTATATTTGTTTGTTTGTTTTTTGCCATTATATTAATGGGAGTGGTCCCTCTATATTTCCTGATTGTAGTGACCTTTTCACATTGATTTTCATGTGAATACAACACTATTATTGGGGAATGTTTACTTAACTTTACCTTTTAAACCTTAGGTCCATTTTTAGTGTGAGTGGTCCCTCCATTATGTTTGAATTTGATTTTTTATTTTGTTTAACTGCAAATGAGTGGAGACAAGGAATATTGGATGCATTTACATGTTGGTGGAAAATTTGTGAGGGACCCATATGTGAGGTATGTGGATGGAACTTCGATTAGGATCAAAGAGAATCTAGATACAATATCATATTGGGAAGTACGTAAAATAATTCAAGATCGTTTGCATTTTAATAGCATCGAAATCATTTACTTCCATGAACCATGTAGTGGTCGTTTACAAGATAATTTGAGGGTACTTTGGGATGATACTATTGCAATGTTGAATTATTGGGAAAATTTTGGGTTTATAGATATCTATGTAGAGCATAAAATAGACACGCCTATCTTTAATGAAATTTTTTTACCACTGATGATGTTAGTGTGGGAGTTGAGGGTACCACTGAAGGTGTTGGTGTGGGAGTTGAGGGTGCCACTGATGGTGCTTTTGAAAGTGCTGATGTGAGAGTTGAGGGTGAAACTAATGGTGCTTTTGAGAGTGATGTCATGGGGGTTGAGGGTACCACTGAAGATGTTGGTGTGGGAGTTGAGGGTGCCACTAGTTGTACTTTTAAGAGTGCTGCTTTGAGAGTTGAGGGTGCCACTGATGGTGCTTTTGAGAGTGATGCCATGGGGGTTGAGGGTGCCACTGATAATGAAAGTGAGGGTGAGGATGGAGAAGATGTTTACTTAATTAATTTTGTATATTTATCTGATAGTGAGGGTGATGATGAACTATAATCTGCCCGAGAAAAATTCAGAGTGTCCAAAGCTAAAGGTGGGCCAAAGATAAAAAATAATGTGGTTGGTGAACATGAAAGTAGAAATGAAGCTGAAAGTGAAAATGACAGTTTCAAGGAAGAAAATGGAGCTAAAATTTATAAAGAAGCAGATGATGAAGAAAGAGATGTTGGAGTTAAGTTGAATACAAATGAAGAAGCTTCAAGGAGAAAGAGCAAATTTCCTACCTATAACCCAAATTTAGAAAATCTTCAATTCTATTTAGGGATGATATTTAGAAATGGAAAACAATTTAAGGATGCCATCTATAAATACTCAAGATGCAACAGGGGAGCTGAAAATTTTGAAGAATAAACTTAAAAAGATTAGTGCGAAATGTATACTTCTTCAAAGTGTCCATGGAGAATCTATGTAAGTAAAAATAGAAAGATAAGGTGCATCCAAGTGAAGATATTCATCGATGAACACAATTGTCATGTGAGTTTTAAAAACAAGATGGTTACTAGGAAAGTCATTGCTGAATATTTTGAAGAAACCATTAGAGACCACCCTAAAATGAAAATTAAGAAAATTCAAATAAGGGTACAATCTGAGATACATGTTAATGTTCTCGTTACAAGATGTCGAAGGGCAAAGAATTTGGTGATATCAAGGTTGGATGGGAGTTCGAAGGAAGAATTTACTATTTTGTGGGACTATGCTGATGAGTTAAGGGCAAAGAATCCAGAAAGTATAGGGGTGGCAATGGGGCGGTTCGGGGACGGTTTTGTATTACCCACTCAGTCCCCAACACTTACGGGTACGGTTTTGGGGAATCCCCATTAAATGTTTCGTGGATTTTTTAGGACTCATACCCATCCCTTACGGATCCCCGCATTTTTCGGTTATTCCTCGTACCCAAAAAAATAAAAAAAAAATAATACATTAAAATAAACACTCAACATTAAATCTCCAAAACTAAAAACATAAATGACTAAAATATTTTTTTACAATGACTAAAATATTAACTATTGAAACATATCGGCATACACTACGTTTAAAAGAAAATATGTTACTAGTACTTTACAGATTCAGATCATGATCTGTTTGTTGTAAAAGAAAGAACTAAAAGAGCTAGATTCAATAATCTTTTCAACCATATAAATTATCTCTTATAATTTTACATGTTCGATTTATGATGAATTTTTGATGTTACTGTCATCGTTGTTTTTAGAAACAGCCTACAGTCTTTTCTTCTGACCTTTGCTCACTCAAAAATTAATAACTCCTAATACATAACTCAGAATCAAGAGCCATTTGTTTTAAACGAATCTAGGCTTTCGTATGATTATAGAAATATAAGGCTTGCTTTTTTATTTATCTTTTAGATTTTTAGTGATTTTTCAAAGTCACTGTTAAAACTTCTTTCTAAGGAATATGCTGCTAAATTTTTATGACCTTCAACATTCAAATATTCATATTTTTTAAAATACATATCGAAATTGATCACTGTGTATTTTAAACAAAATTAGACTGAGTCACGTTTACAACGATGTATAGACCACTTTCTAATTACTTTTATAGAGATTTTTCAAACTTACTCAACACAACCATACTTTGGTTATAGAAGATTAGATTTTTGTTGAAAATGAGTAAATCACCCTTATGTCCATTCAAATTTGTAAAATATTAGGGATTCTTGCAGATATTTTTAGGGGATCCGCACGGTGATTTATACAGGTACGGTTCGATTATCTCCTACAATTCGGATATAGCAATCCCCGTCCCCATCCTCATTTGAGCTTCGATGATAAAACTTCACTCGTTCCCATCTCCATGGGTGAAGAATTCAGTTATTCCCCATACCCATTGATCCCCACAATTTTCGGTTATTCCTCACCCGATTGCCACCCCTAAGAAAGTACTATAAAGATGGAAGTAAATAGGGTATCAGATATTTCTCCACCTCATTTCAAGAGATTTTATGTATGTTTTGATCCACTAAGGAGAGGTTGGAAGGAAGAGTGTAGACCAATAATAGGGTTAAATGGCTGCTTTCTTAAGGGCCCTTTTAAAGGTGTACTTTTGGCAGCAATTGGAAGAGATGGCAATGATCAAACGCGCCCTATTGCTTGGGCTATTGTTGAGGGTGAGAGCACTGATTCTTGGAGTTAGTTTCTAAGTTTTGTTTCAACGGACTTGAGAATGGAAGATGGTTTTGGTTACACAATCATCTGTGACCAACACAAGGTATACTACAATTTTGCTTATTGTTTTTATTCAAATGCATAAATTGTTTGTGTTTCATTGGTTAATGCATCAGCTATTTATATTGCTTATTGTTTATAAATTTATAATTTGTGGTTCACTGCTTGATTTATAAACTATTTTGCTTATTGTTTTTCAGTGGTTAATTGTTTCACTGGTAACTGTTTATAAACCGCTTGATTTATAAAATGTTTTGCTTATTGTCTAGAAATTGCTTATTGTTTATAAACTGTGTTTTAGTGGTTAATTGTTTCACTTGTAACTGTTTACAAATTGTATAAACTGTAACTATTTCACTGGTTTATTGTTTATAAATTGTAACTGTTTCACTGTAATTGCTTACTATTTTTTATTATCAGTGTTAACTGTTTTAAATAGTTGTCAAGCAGTTTTTTTATATTTTTTATAGGGTCTTGAAGCTGCTATCAATGATCTCTTACCTCGAGTAGAATATAGAAATTATGCAAGACATGTGTATGCCAATTGGTCTGGAAGAAAGAGGGAAAAAAACATTTTAATTTGCCTTTTGACAAATTGTTAAATCTACAACAGAGAGGGAATGGGAAGAGAACAAAGAAGCACTTTCAAATCTTGATGAAAAAAGTGGTTGCTGAGTTATTTGGCAGAAAAGAAAAAATGTGGACCAAAGCTTTCCAAGGGTTGTTTGCCACATCAGATATTGTGGACAACAAATTGTGAGAGGCTTTCAATTCCAGTATATTTGAGGCAAGATACAGGAGTATCATTACAATGCTAGAGGAAATTATAGTGAAGATCATGACAAGAATAGTGGAGAAGAGACAATTTTTGAGCACATGGAAAAACAACTATAGACCACCAATCAAGAGAAAATTTGATGTCATTAAGAATGACAACATTGTATGGAGAATGGTCTAGAATGGAGAAGGTGGATGTGAGGTTAAGAAAAGAGAAAATAATTCGTTATGAAGTTGAATGAAAGAATTTGTACCTGTAGGAAGTGGTAATTGTGTAGAATTCCATGCCTACATGCTTGTTGTGCAATATGACATACTGGTGGAGACCCAGATGAATTTTTGCATTCATGTTATCACAAGGACACATACATCAAAGCATATTTATATGCTTTGCAACCTATCAATGGTTCCCATGATTAGAAATCTGGATTGGAATCTATTCTTCCACCTATTGAAAAAGAAATTCTTGAAAAACCAAAAAAGAATAGAAGAAAAACAAAAGATGAACCAAAAAAATTGAAGTCTAGTCATATTAGTAGGACTGGTCTAATTATGACTTGTAGAAACTATGGTGAAGAAAGTCACAATAAAAGATCTTGTACTCATACTATTTAATATATTTTCCACAAAAATAGTTCATGTAATCTTTCTCAATTATAATATGTGCAATGGCTACTATTTAATTTTACTGTAGAGAGCCAACAATGAAGGTAACTCTCAGACAACATCTTGAAGTACTCTAAATCCTTCACATGTTTCACAAAAAGAAAAGAGAAGGTCAACATTGTTTCTAATAGAAACACAAGGAAAAAAATTTAAGGGAAGAGCCTCTACAGTAATTTGAAGACGGGGGAGCACGTTTTCTATGTAAGTTAATTATAATTGTGAATTCATTGGAAATATTAGAATTATTGCTTAAAGTTGTCATGACTTTTATAGTCTGGTATTACTACAAAAAACTTTGCAAGAGCAAATGCTGGAGTTAAAAGAAATGTGGAGTCTTCATCTTCTTCAATGGCTCCAAACAAGAAAAAACAGTTTTAGAATCTGTAGGAAAACATTTGGGCACTCAAGAATCTATAGAACCAAAAAAATAATTTATCTAAAGAGAAAGACTACTGCCTTTTTTGTGCATGGAAATTTTTTGGGGTAGCCTTTTGAGATTGATGTTTTTTTGTGTTGCCCAACCTTTTTGTGGTTAGCTTGATAGATAAAGGCTAAACCTCATTCTTGTTAAGGTTATTTTGTAAATGAAAAATATTGTCATTTATTTTGAAATAGGCAACTGGTATTATTTTATTTTGTACATGACATGACAAACATTGTTATTTATTATGAAAGGTCTATTTTTCATGCAATTAATATGATTTCATTTTTCATGCAAGTGAATTCAAAGGATTTTGCACTACAAAGAAATTTATCAATTAAATTATTAGACGATAACACTTCAACCAAACTTCAAACCATTAACACTTAGAAAATACTTAAATAGTTCAAGATAAAGCATTTCTCTCAATATTCTTGAACCCTGAATTACTTGTACAATCACTATTCCCACTAGAATACATGTGATACATAACACAGAGAAAATGAACAATGTCTTATAAAATTATTTTTCTTCTTCAAAACCTTATATTTCTCTTTCAAACGTTTATTCTTGCTTAATTCATTTTCTTTTCGAACATCTTCAAAATATTCATTCCCTTTCGGTTTACTTTGCACATTGTCGTTATCATCCAACAAAGCATTGTTGCTTCCACTCATAGAAGTAGTCTGACAATTGTGAAGTTGCCTTCTAAGTCTCACATTCTCCTTGGCTAGATTTCGTTCATTGTCTCGTAATTTTTGCACTAAGTACTTTGCTCTTTCTTGAATGCTTCCATCATACCATTCAAGAAATCCACAACCATTTTACAATAAGCCAAACACAAATTAACAATCTCCATTACAACTCTAATTATGAGACTCCTAATTAAAACTTCAAATAGTTATAAATTTTAATTGGCCATTATCTATAGAATAACTACTAGAACCTTACCAGGACCCTAATTTTAACTCTAAATAACAAATAATTTCATAATTCTAAATAACGAATTTTTTTTCGAATTCTAAATAACCAAAATTTTGAAATGGACATTATTTATAGAACCATCAAATAACTACTACTACCCTAACTAATAAAATCCTAATTAGAACTCTAACAAACAAAAAATTCAGAATCCTTACCGGAAAATCTGGGCAACCATAATATCTTCTTCCCAGATTTAAGTCACTCCATGCAGTTTTTTTAGGAGCAAGTTTTTGCAATAACATCTTTTTCTTCTCCATCATACACGAAATCTCGTTTAGATGCACTGAAGATCTTTTAAGAACCCAACATTTCTATTGATATATGAGACCTAGAGTGTTTCCTCACCTTCGATCGACCTAGAGTATTTGGGGAAAGAAAATTTTGGCTTTTAGAGAGATATTTAATTTGCTTACAGAGGGAAAATAATTTTTAGGGTAAGTGAAAATTGGGGGGAAATAGGGATGTCGTTCTTTTGTAGCTCGTGTCTTGTGTTCACTCAGTTTTTAATAATTTAAAATTTTCAAACCACATTATGTAAATAATCTGCGAGGACATGTACCAGTTGAACGATTTGGCATGATGGTTTGGGTAATGCCCTTTATTCCTTGCGATCTGAGTTTGAGCCCCCCAGCTTCATTATTTTATTTGTTCAAAATCAAGCCATTAGAAGAGCGTCACATGTCATCTTCTTAGTGGCCATTATTTCAAAAACTTAATTTCAAAAAAATTCTTACGTGGCATCAAGGCCATGTCATATGACACATGGCAGTGCCAAGTCATATACCCAGGCCATGTCTGCATACCACGCCAGCTACAGGCGGTCAACGTTTATTGACTGGCGGTTTCCATCCAATCGGGGAGGAAATTTCACGAAACAGAAACGTGGGAGGCTGGTTGCACCAAAAAAGGAAGAATTGGGGGTAAAATGACCAAAAGGTCAAACGTTGGGGGCTACTTTTGACTTTATGCCTAAAACAAATTAACATATTTAAATATATATGATATGTAAAACAAATTAACATAAAGCAAAATAAATTAAAATACCAATAATTCTCTTTGGAGATTATAAGGAAATAAAATAAATGGTGAAGTATTTCCTTCAAGGGTTATGAGGAAATTAACAATATCCAATTGAGTTGAACCAACAACGTCATAATTATTTTCGCCATTTTCATAAACAAAATTTGTTTATATTTTCTTTCATTTATCATTCATGATTGTGGATAAAGATCCATAATTCTTCGGCGTATGACAAGTACGAGACCAATGGTTAGTACCATTGCATAAAAATTCACTTTCTTAATACATTCTTGTCATCTTTATAAACCCACTTCTAGTGATTATAAGCATTCTTAAAATAATCATCTTGTCCATATCTATGTTCATGGCCTCAATTGCGACCACAATTACTAATGTGGCATTTATTCTTTTCGCTTAAAATGTCACATTTACTTTAGGGAATGGAGTGGAGCCAATAGATCTTTAAAACTTTTTCACGATATTGTGTCTATATGACAACATTAATTGTGTGAAATGTGAAGTATGCTTTTTTCTAACATATCCTCTCATCAGTAATATTTTGACCACAAAACTTCAATTGTGAAGTAATTCGAAACATACCAGAGTTATGCTCGCTTACTGATTTAAAATCTTACAATCTCATATGCAACCAATCATATCGAGATTTAGGGAGAATAATAGTTTTCTGGTGGTAATATCATTCCTTTAGATTATTCCAAAGAATAAGAAGATATTTTACCGTTAAATATTTAGATTTCAACCCCTCATGGAGGTGATGGCAAAAAAGTACAATGGCTCTAGCCTTATTTTGAGTAGATTCTACATTCCCATCTTTAATAGTGTTTCTCAAACCAACTGCGTCTAGGTATATTTCGGCATTTAAGATTCAGGATAAATAATTTTCTTTCCAAAAATATCAAGTGCAACGAACTCAATATTTTGCAAGATTTGTCATTGTTGTACTATAAAAGACAAAGAAACAAATTAGATCAACTATAAATTAATATAATAATAAATCTACCCAAAAAAATTTCTTTTACGTCATATTAATATCCTTAAACACACACACACACACATATATACCAACAGAGAACAAAGATTTAATCCTCGTACGCGGTATTGTTAAACAAGTTCACAAGGTTCTTTAGAAACTTCCTTTGAGACCAATAGCCTCGCAGAATGGGATGTCTAATCAACATATTTGGATTAAATCAAAAGAACAGAGAATATATTAACTAATTAAAGAACATGCTTTAGGCATTAAATTAATATAACAAAACCTTTTATAATAAAACATAGTTAAGGTGTTAAAAGAAAAAAACATATAATCAATTTATTATTATGATGATTTTCAATCCAATAAAGTACCACACTGAAACATGGTTCATCCTCGGTAAACCATGAAGCAAACGCACATTTTCAGCACAGTGTTTTGTGAACCTTAAAAAATTAAAACACCAAAGTAAGAAATAATAATAAAAATTAATCTCAAATATATATATATATATATAAAGCAAAAGTAAATGAGAAAAAATATTGTTGAGGTGCATATAGCTTGTGAAACTCGGAAAACATCATTGCTAAGTGGCATATTCAATTCACCGTTTTTTCACTTTTCTTGAAGTAGCGCTTGGTTATTCTATCACCATATTTTTCAAACTAAGTTGATCATGTAGATTCATTGAAGGTTCGGTATTTGTTCAATATCATGTAATACTTAAAACATGATTAAAAACACAAACTTTCATCATTAGAATAAAATAAACAAATATTGGTCATAACTAAAGAAAAAATCTCAAAATCGGTGCAGAAGCACTATACATATGTTCCATTGTGTTTTAAACACATGATTATTCCCCGCTTTGAACAACCATCCTGTATGATAAGGAAAAGAAATTACGTCATTAAAAAAACCATAATCATGTATGTATTTAATATTAGATATATCATCAAAGAAACAATAAATTAAAATACACTGACCTTAATTTAAGAATAATTAATCATCCACTATATCGAGATAAATAAGTAAAACATACCAGACTTTTCAAGCTAAGTTGAATATATGGTAGATGTAGTCACTAATATCTTGTTAAAATATTTTTCGGGAATTATCGACAAGAACCAAGGTACTTGAGCGAGATCGTACTGATAACGTGTTCTGAATAAAGTAAAGAGCAAGAACAAAATAGATGAACAAGAACAAAGTAAGAGACAAAGAGAGAGACTTGTATTATATTCTCAAAGTAGGGTTGTCTACAATGCTTTCTCCAAACTCTATATTTATAGGCATAAAATGGAAACTCTAATTCCAATGGGTATTAAACCATAATAATAAAATACATTAAAGTCTCATTTAATATATGAATATCCACCATAAATAAAGGTATTCATAACAATGTACGGATTTTTTTTAAGGTTTTTACATTTGTTTTTATATTCCAAATAAAATAAAAATATATAGTAATATATTTTTGAGTCAATATTTCAACGTTTAAGCATAATTTCTCTCAGAAAAGTGTAGTTTTTATTAAATATACTTTTTTCTTTAATCCAATTAGTAGTTCCCGTGAAAAAAATAATAATGTTCACAAAAGACTCAAATTCGAGCACCTATGAGAGTTTTTTTGGTTACCCTTTGGTTCTAGGGCTTTGTCTTGGCTAATCCAGATTGACCCGCATCGCACACCTGGTTTTAGTGGGTGAGTTTCTCAATGGGGATTTTCTGCATACACAATGCCTCGAACCCGAGACCTGCTTAAGCGATACTAAGCTGCTTACCACTTGGACCAAACCTCGTTGGTAACACCTATGAGACTTTATCATTGGATTAAGAGATATTATCATGTAATCACACCAAAATTGGTAGTTTTTTTAATTATAATATTAAAATATTTTAATATAAAGTGATACGACTTCAAAAAAATATCAAGTGATATATAGGTTATTATCTACTTATCTTTTCAATATATATATATATATATTAAAAATAGATATATAAGTTGATTTTAAAATTCCTTATCGAACGCATTAAAAAAGATAAATCTTTAATTTTTATTTTATTTTCAATGTACTAAAAATTTTCAATGCTTTATCAAGGCCTTATCATTATACTTTAGTTTAGCATAATCTTTACGTAGATTTTTATATCATTTAAGAAGTAAAGTTATGCCATCAAAATAGTGACTTTTGTTTGAATTATTTACTGTTTTTAAAGCTGTTTTTCTGTTTTAATAAGTCCTATTCTTTAGGAGAGCTTCCTGCACTATTTTGAATTAGTGGTGGTCCTTGTTTTAGGAGTTATAGGTGGTTAGACGTGATTCTATTTTTGTCTTTTGTAAGGCTATATAAGCCAGTTTTTTGTCTTCAATAAAGGGTACTTATTTCATCTTCAACGTGAATTATTTACTTTCACCTTGGTATCAGAGCCAGGTTGTTGAGAAAATAAGTAAATATGAGTGAAGAGGGAAGTGTCGGTGGTCTCACAAAGATTCCTCATTTTGATGGTCTTCACTACGACCATTGGAGCGAGTTGATGGAGAATCTATTGAGATCCAAAGGATTATGGAGTCTAATTGAGAATGGCTTCGAGGAGCCTGAACCAGCGAGTGTGCAAACTATCGCACAACAGACACAGCTGGACGAGATAAAGATGAAGGATCACATGGTCAAGCACTATCTATACCAAGCCATAGATCGTGTGGTTTTTGAGCAAACTTTGGATAGGCGAATGTCCAAAATTGTTTGGGCTTCTTTGACAAGCAAGTTTGGTGGAAATGAGAGAGTGAAAAGGTCTCTTCTCAACACCTTAAGAAGAGAGTTCGAGGTGTTAGAAATGAAGAAAGGAGAAACGATCAAGGATTATTTTGCTAAAGTGATGGCGGTAGCAAATCAGATGCAGAGTAATGGAGAGACCATAACTGACTCGATGATCGTGGAGAAGGTTTTGCGGTCTTTGACAGAATGATTCACCTGTGAGGTAGTATCTATCTAAGAGGCAAAAGATACGCGCACCATTTCGGTTGATGAGTTGCAAAGCTCATTGTCGGTACACGAACAAAAGTTTAAAAGAGTTGATTTAGAAGAAGATCACGCCTTAAAAGTTGTTGCTAGTGATGAGAGGTTTGAAAGTAGACGACGTGGCGCAAATTCATACCGAGGACGTGGAAGAGGCGGAGGAAGATCATTTGACAAAACACGAGTAGAATGCTATAAATGCCACAAATTGGGGCATTTCCAATATGAATGTCCAAGGTGGGAGAGTAAAGCCAACTTTGTGGGACTCGATGAAGAAGAGGAGTTGTTCTTAATGTCATGTGTGGAGACACATAATTCACAACAAGATGGCGTATGGTTTCTTGATTCGGGTTGCTCGAATCATATGTGTGGGAACAAGGAGTGTTTTTCACATCTTGATCAAAGCTTTTGACATTCCGTCAAGCTCGGAAATGATACAAAGATGGTAGTCATGGGAAAAGGAAGCGTTCGACTAGATATTGGAGGTACTAAACATCTAATCTCTGAAGTTTTCTTTGTTCCCAGTCTAAAAAATAATTTGTTGAGCATGGGGCAACTCCAGGAGAAATGGGTAGATATTTTGATTCAAAAGGGTGAGTGCAGGTTACATCATCCACAAAAGGGATTTATAGTAACCACAAAAATGACCATCAATAAGATGCGTGTGCTTCCAGCTATTGTTTTACCATACTCATAGCCATTGGTTTCATCATGCTTCCAAACTACCACAGAAGATATTACTCATCTATGGCACTGCAGGTTTGGTCATTTGAACTACAAAAGCTTACGTTTGATGCAGTCCAAAAAGTTAGTTCGTGGCTTACCAGCAATCAGCACTCCAAACAAAATATGTATTCATTGTTTGGTTGGAAAGCAACAAAGGGGGGAGATGCCAAAGAAGAGTTCATGGAGAGCATCAAGAAAATTGCAGCTGATACATTCTGACATTTGTGGACTGATTACACCAATCTTAACAAGTGGGAAGATAAAGTATTTCAAAGATTTAAGAAATATGTTGAGAATGAAAGTGGAGAGCGTATAGCATGTTTACGTACAGACAAGGGTGGAGAGTTCACCTCTTATGAATTTAATAATTTTTGTATGGAGAATGGTATTCACAGACAATTGACTGCAGCCTACACCCTGTAGTAAAATGGAGTAGCGGTGAGGAGGAATCGAACCATCATAAATTCAATTCGAAGCATGCTATCTGAAAAAAATGTCCCAAGAGAGTTTTGGCCAGAAGCAGTTCAATGGTGTACTCATGTGATGAACATGAGCTTAACAGTAGCCATGAATGGACGAACACCAAAGGAGGTATGGAGCGGTGTCACACCATCTGTGGATTATTTTCGAGTGTTTGGTTGTGTTGCTCATGTACACATACCTGAACAGAGAAGAACAATGTTAGATGATAAAAGCTATATATGTGTTTTCTTTGGTGTGAGCAAGGAATCCAAGGCTTACCGATTGTATGATCCAGTCTCTAGGCGTATTGTGATCAATCGTGATGTTGTTTTTGAAGAAGATAGAGGATGGGATTGGAGTCAAGAGTGTAACCCCCGTAGCCCGGTCTAGACGGTTGACCCGAACTACGAAGATTACACGGGGAAAACCAAAGTCAACCCGAAAGTCAACCTTGATTAACGACCCCTTTTTTTTCCTTTTTAGTCTTGTCTAGATGCACATTAACCTTAAGTGTGATCATACAAACAACATATCAAAAGATCACAAACATCAGAGATCAAACAGGGACCCAATTGAACAATTTACAACTTTAGGGACCAAATTGTAAATTCTGATAAATTAAGGGACTTAGCCCAAATTAAAGTTACCATCTTGAAATTAGTCAGGTTTCATGCTTCTCTGTGAAATTTCAGCTCAAAAGGACATCCTCAGCTCATGCAATTGATCATACAAGATTCAGGACCAAAACGCAAACATTTCAAAACATATAACTACCATGTCAGCCCCCTAACGGTCGACTGTTCCGAAACAGGCTAGCCCTGTTCCGAAACACGGGCCGTTCCGAAACGGGTTCCGGAACATGGCCTCGGCAGAGGCTAAACCGTTTCGAAACGGTGCATACCGTTTCGGACGCCTGGGTTCATGCAAGGCACCCGTTCCGAAACGGTACACCCCTGTTCCGAAACGCCTGCACAAAAACAAGCAACAAGCATACTAGATCATGCAATTGGACACTCAAACGTGCTCCAAACATCACCAAACTTTACCAGCATGCAATTAAATATATTTAAGACATCCAAGCATCATCAATTCAACAAAATAACATCACATGCAAAAAGCCCCAAATTCAAGGTCATGCTTCCTACACAAGCTAACATTCAAGCCTTAAACCTTCAAAAGCAAGCAATAGAAATTCAATCCAAAAACCAGCAACATCAACCACATACAACATACTTAGGGAGTCATAAACACCTCCCAAACAAATACATTGGTCCCCCATTGCCAAAAACATACAAAAGCTAAAACACTTATAAAACCTTCATACATTGAGCTTTACTTGTACTTGTTTGCTTGCCTCCTCTTGCTGTCCTCAATGCACTCTAATGCTCTGCATTATTGAATCAAGAAAACGAGAGAGCGTAAGCCAAAGCTTAGTGAGGAGTGCTCTTTAAAAACCATTCAATAATGCATTTAAACCATTTGTAAATCATGCTTGTAAACAACCTTTACACATGCTCAAGCATACTTTAAATCAAGCAATAACATGCCTCCACATTTCATTTAAACTAGCATCTCATGCTTCAACATAAACATTAAATCATGCATCTCATGCATCTCATGTACAATACACGTCATATTGGCTCAAGTGATACATTTCATTTAGAAATCAAGTTCAACAACTTTCCCCAAGGACTTTTAAACACCTTGGACCCCAAGGACTTTTAAACACCTTGGCCATGGACTTTTAAACACCATGAATGGACCACACAAGGACTTTTAACCACCTTTGTGTCCGTAGCTTGAAATACCCCAAGGACTTTTAAACACCTTGGCCCCATGGACTTTTAACCACCATGGAAGGAGCACCTAAGGACTTTTAACCACCTTAGTGTCCGCAACAAGATTCATCCAAGGACTTTTAACCACCTTGATGATCTTAGATAACAAGGCTCACTCAAGGACTTTTAACCACCTTAGTGACCTTCACTTTTACAAACCATCACTTGCCAATACACACTTTATACAACATGTAATCCACTGTTTTAAAGCATTTAAACCAAGCCATTTCTTCATGCATTTCAAAGCATTAAATCATCATTTAACAATGCATAAAACAAGGTACTCTTACCTAGAGACACCTTCAACACATGGCTTAAAACATCAGCGTAGATCATGCTAAAACATCAGCAATTAACATGCTAAAACATGCTTTCCAAAAACAGTAGCAAATCATGCAAAATCATCATTTCACATTTCATCAAAACATGGCCACCACTTAAAGAGAGTAATCCGAAAACTTACACTTGAGCTTAGCAAAGTTGTTTAGACTTATACTAAGCTCCCAAAACCTTCAACCTTTGGTTAAAAAGCTGAAAATCCATTTTCACTCACCGATTACCACTTCGCTTCAAACCAAAGCACCAAAACAAGCCTCCGGATCAACAAATCTTGGATCCTAGGATGCCTCCCCTGTTTCAACACATTAAAGCAGAGGATTAATGCATCATCATGCATTAATTGCTTCAATGAAAGCATCAAAACTCGCTGCTCTCACTAAACCTCTATTTTCGGCCACCAAACACAACCGAAAATCATCTCCAAACACTTCCAAAACTTAACCTAGCCAAGATCCTTCACTTCTAACCATTTTTATACATCAAATAACATGCAAAAAGATCACAACCACGTCCTTATACCTCCAGGTATAATAGATCACCAATTACACTCCAAAAACAACCAAAAACTCAAGCCAAACTTAGGAAATTCAACCTATCCGGGATTGCATTGATTAAACCTCAACTTCTAATCATTTTAGCATTCATTTAACATCAATTTAACACCTCAAAACCCTGCTTAAACAGATCACACGAAATTTTCACCAAAAACACCAAATCTTGCATTTTAGCCAAAAATCAAGATCTCAATTGAAAAGCCTTTAATAAAACATGAATCAAGGATTGAGAACTTAGGAATTTCAGTAAAGAACTGATAGTTTAGAGGAGAAGGACGTTCTTACCTCCAAACTTGAATTTCTCCATTTTAGAGCCAAAATGCTTGATGAATCAACTTGTAAATTGTGAGGTTTTGATGATGAGATGATTAGAAATCAAATGAGAGTTGAAATGAGAGATTAAGGAGTCAAAATCAGAGAAAGAAATCTGAGGAAATCTTGTTTGGGTAGAGAGAAAATGAGAGAAAAGAGAATTTGAGAGAAAATAGAAAAATTAGTTAAGAATTGGTTAAAATGATTTCCCTCTCTTTTCTTAATCTTTAAAATCAGATTTTAGACTTAAAATATCTTAGAAAAATCTGGAGAAATCCTTTTTGGAATAATAGCTCCTTAAAGATTCAAAGTTTCAATCCTTTATAAAACTGTCCCGCAACTTTCAAAAATTACATTTTGGTCACTAGCCAAAATGTCAACCTTCCGAACCTCATTTTCCAAAATTGATTTCACAGTTCACTTTTATATATTAAAAGATGATTTTAGAATATTTTTCCATATTTTTAATGCAACCCGAACTAGGTTTTCCTAAATTCCCTCTTATATATTCGATCAGCACTTTGACTGAACCGGTCAACGCCAAAACTTCTGAGCCCAAAACCGGGGCGTTACAACTCTCCCCCCCTTAAGAAATTTCGTCCTCGAAATTTACCTGAAGGAAAGAGATAAGGAAACTGCTTCAGCATATCCTCATTCCGCTCCCACGTGGCTTCCTCAACACCGCGATGCTTCCACAGCACCTTCACCAACTCAATGGTCTTGCCACGAAGAACCTTGCTATCTGAATCCAGAATCTTCACCGGTTCCTCATCATAGGTCAAATCTGGATTCAATTCCACCTCCTCCACAGGCAACACATGCGAAGGATCAGATCGATACCTCCGGAGCATAGAAACATGGAACACATCATGAATCTTCTCCAGCTCCTGAGGTAACCTCAACCGATACGCAACAGGACCAACACGCTCAACAACCTCATACGGTCCAATGTATCTAGGGCTCAGCTTACCCTTCCGCCCAAACCTCATCACCTTCTTCCAAGGCGAAACCTTCAAGAACACGCGATCACCCACCGCAAACTCTATCTCCCTACGCTTCAAATCCGCGTAAGACTTCTGCCGATCAGAAGCAGCCTTCAACCGCTCACAAATGAGCTTCACTCTCTCGGTGGTACCTTTCAACAAAGCAGGCATCGAAACCAACTTTTGACCAGTTTCAGCCCAACACAGAGGAGTCCTACACTTCCTCCCATACAGAGCCTCATAAGGTGCCATCTGTATACTTGCCTGAAAACTGTTGTTGTAAGCGAACTCAACCAAAGGCAGATGCTTCTCCCAAGAACCTTGGAACTCTATCACGCAGCATCTCAACATATCCTCCAAAATCTGAATAACTCGCTCAGACTGGCCATCCGACTGGGGATGATAGGATGTACTGAAATGCAACCTTGTACCCAGAGCTTGATGCAAACACTGCCAAAAACGCGACGTGAACCTCGGATCCCTATCCGACACGATCGACTTAGGCACACCATGCAACCTCACAACCTCAGCAACGTACAGCTCTGCCAGCTTATCCAAAGAAAACGTAGTATGCACAGGCAAGAAATGTGCACACTTCGTCAGGCGATCCACAATCACCCAAACAGAATTCTTCTTCGACGGAGACAAAGGCAAACCAGATACAAAATCCATGGTAACCCTCTCCCACTTCCATTCAGGGATTTTCAGCGGTTGCAACAAACCAGAAGGAACCTGATGTTCAGCCTTAACGCGCTGACACACCAAACACTTGCTCACGAACTCTGCCACATCCTTCTTCAAGCCCACCCAATAGTACTCATCACGAAGATCGCGATACATCTTTGTACTACCAGGATGCATAGCAAAAGGACTACTATGACCTTCAGCTAGAATAGCAGGCCTCAACTCAGCATCTGCAGGCACTACTATCCGATTACCAAAACACAACACCCCATCCTCATTAAAACAGAACTCCGAAGGTCTACCCTCCGCGATATCCTGAACATGAGACACCAAGGAATCATCCAACAACTGCTTATTCTTGATCAACTGAACCAACGAAGGTTTCACTTGCAACTCAGCAACAAGACCACCATCCTGCGATATACTCAAGCTAGCAAACATAGCTCTCAGCTCAACAGCTACCTTTCTACTCAAGGCATCCGCAACAACATTGGCCTTTCCAGGATGATACTCTATCGTCAGATCATAATCCTTGAGCAACTCCAACCAACGTCGCTGCCTGAGATTCAACTCCTTCTGAGACATCAGATACCTCAAACTCTTGTGATCCGTGTACACCGTACACTTCTCACCATACAGATAATGCCTCCAGATCTTCAGAGCAAAAACCACTGCAGCCAGCTCAATATCATGCGTAGGATAATTGCGCTCATGCACCTTCAACTGCCGCGACGCATAAGCCACAACCTTACCCTCTTGCATCAGCACACACCCCAAACCAACATAGGATGCATCACTGTAGACTACAAACTCTTTCCCTGATTCAGGCTGAATCAAGATAGGAGCTTGCGTCAAAGCCAACTTCAGCTTCTCAAAAGCTTGCTGTCTCGCTTCTGTCCACTCATACTTAACATCTTTCTGCAGCAACTTCGTCAAAGGAGCAGCAATCTTGGAAAAACCATCCACAAACCTTCGGTAGTATCCTGCCAAACCAAGGAAACTACGAACCTCCTGAACAGACTTAGGAACTTTCCAGTTCATCACCGCTTCAATCTTCTGAGGATCAACACGAATCCCCTCAGCTGAGACCACATGCCCAAGAAAAACAACCTCTCTAAGCCAAAACTCACACTTGCTCAACTTAGCATAAAGCTGATTCTCCAACAAAGCTTGTAACACAACCCTCAAATGCTCTTCGTGCTCTTCCTCAGTACGCGAGTACACAAGGATATCATCAATGAACACCACAACAAACTTGTCCAGGTATTCATGAAAAACACGATTCATCATGTCCATGAAAGCAGCAGGAGCATTTGTCAAACCAAACGGCATCACAAGGAACTCATAATGCCCATACCTTGTCCTGAAAGCTGTCTTAGGCACATCCACATCCTTCACCTTCAATTGATAATACCCTGACCTCAAGTCAATCTTAGAGAACACAGCAGCTCCCCGAAATTGATCAAAGAGATCATCAATCCTCGGCAAAGGATACCGATTCTTGATAGTCAACTTGTTCAGCTGACGGTAATCAATGCACATCCTCATCGTGCCATCTTTCTTCTTCACAAACAAGACAGGAGCACCCCAAGGCGAAACACTCGGCCGGATGAAACCACGATCAAGCAACTCTTGCAACTGCGTCTTCAGCTCCTTCAGCTCCTTAGGTGCCATTCTATAGGGAGTAATGGACACAGGAGTGGTATTCTCATACAGCTCAATACCAAACTCCACCTCGCGATTAGGAGGTAAACCAGGCAACTCCTCAGGAAAAACATCAGGAAACTCCTTCACAACCCTGATATCCTGCACCCTCAGCTCCTTCGAACTAGGATTCATCACAAAAGCCAGAAAAGCTTCACAACCTTGCCTCAGCATCCTGCTCGCCTCCAAGGTAGAAACAACATTGGCAAGAAACTTCACATTCTCACCAACCACCACCACTTCATAATCATCCGCAAGCCTAAGCGAAACCCGCTTATTCTCACAATCCACAACAGCACGATGCTCAGCAAGCCAATCCATACCAAGGATCACAT
Organism: Hibiscus tridactylites; assembly: GCA_958450335.1. NCBI lineage: Eukaryota > Viridiplantae > Streptophyta > Magnoliopsida > Malvales > Malvaceae > Hibiscus > Hibiscus tridactylites. The sequence goes on along the minus strand of OY288277.1, from coordinate 81,866,222 downwards.
CAAAACCATAAAAGGGCAACTCCATAAGATCAACAAGAAAGACATGCTCTTGAACAACCAAAGGACACCTTTTATAAAGCTTACGAGTCACAACAGTTTCACCAAAAGAACTAGTGACTCTAACACCAACATCCAAAGACTCAACAGGCAAACCAAGCAACTCAGCATGCTCACGAAGAATGTATGAATGCGTAGATCCAGAATCAATCAAAGAAAGCAATGACAAGGATTGCAAAGTAAAGGTACCTGCAATCACATCTGCATCATTCCTTCCTTCGCGCTGAGCATACACCCTCGCTTGACCTCCACCCTCAGGTTGAATAGCCACAACATGAGCTACACCGCGCCCACCTTCCTCTCGCCTCTGAAAATTACCACGGCCGCGCCCACGACCTCTCTGCGGTGCTGCAACAACAGGAGCACGCTCTTGACCACCAGCCATCCTCGGACAATCACGTCTCAGATGATCAGCTGAACCACAATTCCAGCACTCATAACCAGCTGCTATCACAGGAGCTTGCACCTCCCTCCCAGCACGAGGACAGTCACGCCTCAAGTGACCACGGGAACCACAAATCCAACAAGCACTAGGGTCAGCTCTAGCATTACCGCCCCTAGCAGGTGCACCTCCACCTCTCTTAGACGAGAACTGAAACCTCTGATCACGCCCTCTCTTGTTCCGTCCACCGGAACTATATTCAGCAGCTCTTTTCCCAGAACTAGCTCCAGTACCCTTAGCAGACAAACCCAGGTTCATCTCAATGTCCTTCGATCGACTAACCAACACATCGAAATCATTGTACTCAGCAGCTAACATATAGGTCTTAACCTCCGTCACCAAACCATAACGGAACCTTTCGCACCTTTCGCGCTCATCAGGTACCAACTCAGGTGCATACTGGCTAAGACGTACAAACTGTACCTCATACTCAGCCACACTCATGTTCCCTTGGGTCAGAGACATGAATTCACGCTTCTTTTCATCCAGATATCTAACTCCCAGATATCTCCTCTTGAACGCATGCTGAAAGAACGTCCATGTAACATCAGCATCAGCCATCCCAGAGATTGTGGTCGTCCACCACGTATAAGCATCACCTTGCAGCAGTGACACCACACATCCCAGCTTCTGCACATCAGTGCAACTCATTTGTCCCAAGACACGCTTGGTACTCTCCAACCATGCTTCAGACCTCTCAGCTGACATACCCCTAAACTCAGTCCCACCAAGACTGCGCAAACGTTCCAAGGGTAGTCTAGCACCAGCATCTCCCTAATGCCCAGCTCCTTGAGCTCCAGCTACTGCTGCTCGAAACGCACCCGCAATAGCTTGTACAAGCACAGACATGTCAGGTATCGCTTGCCCCTGACCAGATTCAGGTCCTGCAGCTCCAGCACCAGCTGCCTCAACTCCAGCTCTTTCCCTCTCCGCACCACCACCACCAGGTGGAGGAGGAGGTAACACAGCACTACCAGTGTGCTCATCATTCACATTTCCCTCCGGGGTCGTAGCTCTCGCGCTACTCCTTAACTCTCTACGTGGTGCCATACTTTACCATGCATAACAATACAAAATAAAACAAGTCAGGACCAGCAAGGTAAGCAAATTCCAAGTATTCAAGCTCAATTTCTTTCAAAAACAACATCATCCCTTTAGCTTTTGTTTGGCAATGGGTACCCTCATCATGCATCATCACAACATGCATCACATACACATCATCATATCATATCATTGAACATGCTTTCACTCAACAAGCATACAACCCAAACCATGCTTCAATCATGCATTCACACATTCCCAATTACTCGAGAACTCAGCTCTGATACCACCAAATGTAACCCCCGTAGCCCGGTCTAGACGGTTGACCCGAACTACGAAGATTACACGGGGAAAACCAAAGTCAACCCGAAAGTCAACCTTGATTAACGACCCCTTTTTTTTTTCCTTTTTAGTCTTGTCTAGATGCACATTAACCTTAAGTGTGATCATACAAACAACATATCAAAAGATCACAAACATCAGAGATCAAACAGGGACCCAATTGAACAATTTACAACTTTAGGGACCAAATTGTAAATTCTGATAAATTAAGGGACTTAGCCCAAATTAAAGTTACCATCTTGAAATTAGTCAGGTTTCATGCTTCTCTGTGAAATTTCAGCTCAAAAGGACATCCTCAGCTCATGCAATTGATCATACAAGATTCAGGACCAAAACGCAAACATTTCAAAACATATAACTACCATGTCAGCCCCCTAACGGTCGACTGTTCCGAAACAGGCTAGCCCTGTTCCGAAACACGGGCCGTTCCGAAACGGGTTCCGGAACATGGCCTCGGCAGAGGCTAAACCGTTTCGAAACGGTGCATACCGTTTCGGACGCCTGGGTTCATGCAAGGCACCCGTTCCGAAACGGTACACCCCTGTTCCGAAACGCCTGCACAAAAACAAGCAACAAGCATACTAGATCATGCAATTGGACACTCAAACGTGCTCCAAACATCACCAAACTTTACCAGCATGCAATTAAATATATTTAAGACATCCAAGCATCATCAATTCAACAAAATAACATCACATGCAAAAAGCCCCAAATTCAAGGTCATGCTTCCTACACAAGCTAACATTCAAGCCTTAAACCTTCAAAAGCAAGCAATAGAAATTCAATCCAAAAACCAGCAACATCAACCACATACAACATACTTAGGGAGTCATAAACACCTCCCAAACAAATACATTGGTCCCCCATTGCCAAAAACATACAAAAGCTAAAACACTTATAAAACCTTCATACATTGAGCTTTACTTGTACTTGTTTGCTTGCCTCCTCTTGCTGTCCTCAATGCACTCTAATGCTCTGCATTATTGAATCAAGAAAACGAGAGAGCGTAAGCCAAAGCTTAGTGATGAGTGCTCTTTAAAAACCATTCAATAATGCATTTAAACCATTTGTAAATCATGCTTGTAAACAACCTTTACACATGCTCAAGCATACTTTAAATCAAGCAATAACATGCCTCCACATTTCATTTAAACTAGCATCTCATGCTTCAACATAAACATTAAATCATGCATCTCATGCATCTCATGTACAATACACGTCATATTGGCTCAAGTGATACATTTCATTTAGAAATCAAGTTCAACAACTTTCCCCAAGGACTTTTAAACACCTTGGACCCCAAGGACTTTTAAACACCTTGGCCATGGACTTTTAAACACCATGAATGGACCACACAAGGACTTTTAACCACCTTTGTGTCCGTAGCTTGAAATACCCCAAGGACTTTTAAACACCTTGGCCCCATGGACTTTTAACCACCATGGAAGGAGCACCTAAGGACTTTTAACCACCTTAGTGTCCGCAACAAGATTCATCCAAGGACTTTTAACCACCTTGATGATCTTAGATAACAAGGCTCACTCAAGGACTTTTAACCACCTTAGTGACCTTCACTTTTACAAACCATCACTTGCCAATACACACTTTATACAACATGTAATCCACTGTTTTAAAGCATTTAAACCAAGCCATTTCTTCATGCATTTCAAAGCATTAAATCATCATTTAACAATGCATAAAACAAGGTACTCTTACCTAGAGACACCTTCAACACATGGCTTAAAACATCAGCGTAAATCATGCTAAAACATCAGCAATTAACATGCTAAAACATGCTTTCCAAAAACAGTAGCAAATCATGCAAAATCATCATTTCACATTTCATCAAAACATGGCCACCACTTAAAGAGAGTAATCCGAAAACTTACACTTGAGCTTAGCAAAGTTGTTTAGACTTATACTAAGCTCCCAAAACCTTCAACCTTTGGTTAAAAAGCTGAAAATCCATTTTCACTCACCGATTACCACTTCGCTTCAAACCAAAGCACCAAAACAAGCCTCCGGATCAACAAATCTTGGATCCTAGGATGCCTCCCCTGTTTCAACACATTAAAGCAGAGGATTAATGCATCATCATGCATTAATTGCTTTAATGAAAGCATCAAAACTCGCTGCTCTCACTAAACCTCTATTTTCAGCCACCAAACACAACCGAAAATCATCTCCAAACACTTCCAAAACTTAACCTAGCCAAGATCCTTCACTTCTAACCATTTTTATACATCAAATAACATGCAAAAAGATCACAACCACGTCCTTATACCTCCAGGTATAACAGATCACCAATTACACTCCAAAAACAACCAAAAACTCAAGCCAAACTTAGGAAATTCAACCTATCCGGGATTGCATTGATTAAACCTCAACTTCTAATCATTTTAGCATTCATTTAACATCAATTTAACACCTCAAAACCCTGCTTAAACAGATCACACGAAATTTTCACCAAAAACACCAAATCTTGCATTTTAGCCAAAAATCAAGATCTCAATTGAAAAGCCTTTAATAAAACATGAATCAAGGATTGAGAACTTAGGAATTTCAGTAAAGAACTGATAGTTTAGAGGAGAAGGACGTTCTTACCTCCAAACTTGAATTTCTCCATTTTAGAGCCAAAATGCTTGATGAATCAACTTGTAAATTGTGAGGTTTTGATGATGAGATGATTAGAAATCAAATGAGAGTTGAAATGAGAGATTAAGAAGTCAAAATCAGAGAAAGAAATCTGAGGAAATCTTGTTTGGGTAGAGAGAAAATGAGAGAAAAGAGAATTTGAGAGAAAATAGAAAAATTAGTTAAGAATTGGTTAAAATGATTTCCCTCTCTTTTCTTAATCTTTAAAATCAGATTTTAGACTTAAAATATCTTAGAAAAATCTGGAGAAATCCTTTTTGGAATAATAGCTCCTTAAAGATTCAAAGTTTCAATCCTTTATAAAACTGTCCCGCAACTTTCAAAAATTACATTTTGGTCACTAGCCAAAATGTCAACCTTCCGAACCTCATTTTCCAAAATTGATTTCACAGTTCACTTTTATATATTAAAAGATGATTTTAGAATATTTTTCCATATTTTTAATGCAACCCGAACTAGGTTTTCCTAAATTCCCTCTTATATATTCGATCAGCACTTTGACTGAACCGGTCAACGCCAAAACTTCTGAGCCCAAAACCGGGGCGTTACAAAGAGGCTACAAACATAAAGCTGAAATGTTTGAGAAGATAGCAGACATCATGACTAAGGCGTTGAAGTTGGAAATGTTTGAGAAGTTTAGGAAAAAGCTTGAAATTTGTGATGCAACAGAAGTAAACTGATTGAAAATATGCATATCAATTTAGGGGAGGAATTGTTTGAATTATTTACTGTTTTCAAAGTTGTTTTTTCTGTTTTAATAAGTCCTATTCTTTAGGAGAACTTCCTGCACTATTTTGAATTAGTGGTGGTCCTTGTTTTAGGAGTTATAGGTGGTTAGATGTGATTCTATTTTTGTCTTTTGTAAGGCTATATAAGCCAGTTTTTTGTCTTCAATAAAGGGTGCTTATTTCATCTTCAACGTGAATCGTTTACTTTCAACTTTCTCTCTAATTTTTCATTAAAACACCACAGTCACCGCTCAATCTTATGATCTGAATTATTTTTAATTGGGGGATTGTGAATTGTAAATATTTGGTTAAATAAATAAAAATATTGCTTATCAAACTAATAATTGTAAGAAAATGATTAAAGTAAAACATTAAATACTCAAAATAATCGACAATCAGTCGCCTAGTTGATCTAGCGAGATAAGATGTTAAGTTCCTTAAAAAGGTTAGGAGTTCGAATCTTGACGTTGTGAATGTAAAAAAATTCGATTGGGAGGCTCCTCTCAATAATGAGCCTCTACTAATTCGATCCGAAATATATAAAAAATTCCTCAAATTAAATATAGTACAAGGACAAAACCCTAACCTGACCAATATTTCTTTTATTTGTTTCTAAATTCTTTTTAAAAAATTACTAGCGACTTACATGTATTTTAATGGTAAATTACAATTTTATGACTTAACTTTTACCTCATTCCTATTTTGGTCACAAAGTTTAAAATTTTCAATTTAATCACCAAACTTTCAATTTGCTCTTATTTTGGTCACTAAAGCATTAAATCAGAAAAGAAAGGGTGACATGGCAGTCATATGTGATAGACAAAAATTGTTTTTGTTGATATGACAACCATGTTCACCCATATCATTTTTCTTTTTTCTTATCTTTTTCCAAAGACGAAAGTTTTACATTTTTATCCATGTGTCATGCTAGAGTTGGAATCATCATTTCTCGACATCTTCTCTGACCACTAAATACACCGAGAACTCGCCTAATCATCCCCTACCATTCTATCAATTAATAATTTTCTAAAATCACTTTAAAACTCGCAACACTCAACCAAAACCCTAAAAAATCACAAAACCCCCAAATAACTTCATTCTACAATATCCATCGTCTAATCAATGTGTAATCAAGATATATAGCTCATTTCCTCCACCTCCCCAGTTGGGATTTGGAAGATGATGCCCCATCATCGAAAAATCAAAGGGAATCCAAAACCATGGTTTTTCATTAAAAATGAAGTTTGGAGATCATTTCACAATTTTTAAAGACAAATGCTCAAAGTCGTTAAGTATTTAACAGTGAATGGACCAAAATAGGATCAAATTAAAAGTTCAGTTATTAAATTAATATTTTAAAAATTTATTGACCATAATAGAAGTGAGAAGAAAGTTAAGCGATGAAATATGTAATTTATTTTTGTATAATGTCAAAAAAATACTTATAACGTTTGACTGAATAGTCACTTTGACCCCTACTCTTTTTAAGCACTTTAGCCTTTAACGTTTTATTTTAGGCCAAAATGACCCATCCGTTGATGAAAATTGTTAATTAACTAACGGTAAATGACTTGAAATGATGTGAAAAACCTACATGGCAGTGCACGCTGACATAACAATGTCATATAGACAATGATGTTGATTTGACATAATAATACATTAGTCAAAAAATAATTTTATAAAATAATTTTTTCCTCTAATGTGTATTCAGTCAAGTTATTTTAAGATGTTTATTGTTAATTGACTAATAATTTTCATATATAGATGAACTATTTTGACCTAAAATAAAACGTTAAAGGTTAAACTACTACACAAAAAATAAACATTAAAGTGGCTACCCAATCAAATGTTAAGGGCAACTGTATTTTTTAAGGCTAGTAACATATATGTATTAAATGATAACGATTTGATGTTATTTTTTTATAGCAAACGATTTGATGTTAATTAAAATAGCGCAAAGTGGAGCAAATCTAGTTGATTTTGTTTAACACATGATTTGTGGGTCGTATTTAATGAGTTGTGTGTGAGGTGGAAAGGAGAATCTTCAAATTTCTTAAAGGTATGTGAACTCTTATAATTGCCAAAGAAACCTCTCCCCAACTATGGCATGTGATTGGAGAAATTATATGATAAGTCATTTTCGTCACGTTATTTATGAGACCAATTAATAAAAATTACGTATTTTATTATTTTTTATGTCATATTTTAACTAAGTGAATTTTCACTTGATTTACCGTAAATAAGTCAATATTCACTTGGTAAAAAATATGATATGAAAAAAGATAATAAGATTTGTGATTTTTATTGATTGATCTTATATATGATGTGGCAAAAATGACTCGTGATATATTTTTCATATGATTGGGTAATACGGCTCAAAGTTCATATTTTAATATAAGAATTCATATTTTATATCTGACTGTATAAATTCATACACTATCAATGTATCACGAAACATCGCCTGTTATTTTTATTTTAATTAATTAACAATGATGTATCAAATACAAACTTTTAATATAATATCCACCGTTTAAATTCATGAGGACTTTAGTAGTAATTTTCTTTATAGAAGTTTTTGAAACCTGCCTTTTTTATTATTAAATAGAAAAAAAATTACCCAAATGTCGGTGGATGTGAGTATTTCAAAATTGAAAAAAAATATCTCTTTTTGATATCTCTTTCTATGCCACAACACTAAAAAATTAAATTCTCAGCCTTAATTATAAATTCTAAATCTTAAATCATAAATTATAAACTCTAAACCCTGTAAAATATGTCCTGCCTCTAACTCCCTAAACTATAACCTTAAACTTTAACCCCAAACTTTAAACATGAATTTTTTTAACATAAAAACATAGAAAAAAGCACCAAAATAAAAACAAAAGATTTATATTCTTCGAAATTGTCAAACACAAAGAATTAATTAATTAATTAATCAAAATTCTCAAAATCTTATTATGGCGTATAGTACTTACCCAAATGACAATGTTAGTACTCCCCTGCCAAAGATTTGGGTCTTCAAAAAACCTTAATTGTTATCATCATTTGAGTCAAGGTTTTGCCTACCTTTCCTTCAATTTAGTGAATCGGAGATATATGTATTTTATTGATAAATAAAAAACCTATATTTATACATGGATTTTATGCTCTTTTGCTCATTTCTTTGGAAAATAATTTTTCAGGACTTTTACACCTATGGACCGAAAGCAATTGTCTCCTTCATTAGCTTCAACTTGGTCTAATTATGGTTTTAGTTCTCTATTATATTTTTTTTTTGAAAGCAATCAGATTTATTACTGAGAGATAAACGGCCTAACCCCAGTGCCTCGTTAAAAAACTTCCCTAACCTAAAACGGAGGAAAAAGAGTGCAACCGAGGCCAGGCATCAAGTAGCAGTATACAACAGTTGTGACAAGGACCAAATGTATCAGCACTTACAGAGGCATATACACACCAAAATAAAACCAATGATATGAAACGCTCAGCAAAGACGTTCCTTTTCTTACATATTTGCTGCCTCTGGACCCCAAGAAAAACGGAGAAACAAACCGCTGCAAGGGAGGTCATCACCCCGTCTCGTCTACACCCTTACTTATTCCTCCCCCTTCTTTACTGAACCAAATCAGTGGCTGGGCCCTAGATAATCCTGCTTTGGCGAGTTTGTCCGCAGTTACGTTCGCTTCTCTGTGAACAAAACGAATGCTCCATTTCAAGGATGAGCACAGTTGCAAACACTCGAGAACAGAATGCTTAAAGATTGATGGCGTGGTCGAAGGACGGTTAATCCAATCTACTAGCAACTTGCAATCTGTTTCAAAAATAACTTCTACTCTAGATGCCCAAGAAGAAACAGCAAGAAGACGGCACGCCTCATGAAAGGCTTGTAGTTCCGCGGTCATAGCTTCAGCCAAGCCAATATATTTAGAGAAGTATAACAGGGTTCTACCTTCTTCATTTCTTAGAATACCTCCAATACCTGCTTTCCCAAATCCTCCCACAACCGCACCGTCCGTATTGAATTTGAGGGCACCCGGTTTCGGTTTGCACCATTTAGGTTGCACCTTGCACCTCTCCTTAACCTCTTGTAACATCATCACTGTAGGGTCGAGTACAAAGTCTTTAATAGTCCAAGTCGGCCCCGGCCATTTTGCCTTCATCCACCATCCTAACCTGGTCAAACTAATGTCAAAGAGCTGCTTGGCGTCCACCCTAACGTTTTTGAATATCACCTCATTCCTGTAAAGCCAAATGGACCAAAGAAAACAAATAAAAGTCATCTGCCAGAAACCATCATAGATCGGGGGAGTTTTCAGATTCATCCAGTACAAATAAAAAGAGTTAACACTGTTCGAAATTGCACTCGAGATGTTCCACATTTTAAGCCATCTTTGCCACACTCCCCAGCTTATCCTGCAATGACACAACAAGTGTGGAACTGTTTCTTCCTCTTCAGCACACAAAGGGCACATGAATCCATCGTTTACATGGACCCCCCTCCTTGCAATTTCCGTTTTGGTAGCAATTCTATTATGCAGCGCTTTCCACAGGAAAACCTCGGCTTTTGGTGGCGCAAGATTCGGCCACGCTAATTCCCATGTTTTGCAGCACTCCTCGCATCGAGAGGACGTTAAGTTTGCGAAAGACTTCACCGTGTAAACCCCCGAAGGCTCTCCCTTCCATCGTACACTATCTTTGTTTAGTAGACCAGGGGAGACAGAATTAATAAGTGCAGAGAATTCATTTCATAGTCTAATTTCCCACACGAAGAGGTTTCTCCGGAATTTAACTTCCCACTGCCATATTGAGTTTACAAGTTTTCCGAAATCAGCGATCACCCCTGTTTTGTTAATGGCTAAGAGGAAAAGTCTGGGGAACGCTTCTTCGAGTGATTTCTCTCCTACCCAAACATCGGACCAAAATAACACACTCCTACCATCCCCTATAATAAACTTCAGATTTTCCCGGAGTGGATTGTTTGGCTCTTTAAGAGGTGCGGTTATACCCTTCCATACCCAGGAAATTTTAGATTTCTGAAGTTTGAATTTAATCCCTTGATTTTAATTTGACATAATCCAGTCCCTACTTTTAGTACGTTATTAGTATATCCCAATTGATAACATTATTAGTTACCATTGTTGGAGTGAAATTTTTATTTTTAAAACAATCTTAAGTATTCAAATGAAACGCAAATTTATTATTGATTTCCTTGCTCGGCAAATTTAATTTTACTAGAGTAATCAAAACATGCTACACCAAAATCTTGTTTTGTGCTTCGTTAAAATCTCCTAAACCTATATAGAAAAAAATAATACACACAACCATACACGATCAAACACGATACAAACTAACAAAAAGCTACAACAGTTCTGACCAGGTCATAAAATTTAGGTGGGATAGTTTTTTTAACATGTTCAATCTAAAGATGTATAATTTTTTTTTGTATAACCACTTATATCCAATTTATTGGTTGATTAATTCGGATCGAGCATTGCAGAGGTCCATTAAGAGAGCCACTATTCCAAACCAATTTTCTCTATTCACAATATTAAAATTTGATCCTCTGACTTTATTCGAAGGTTAATGGCTGTAAATGGACGTGTTTTAGGAGTCGTTAATAGTGATTCTAGATTATAAGATCGGTGTTGGTCACTCTACATAACATAGGAATAAAAATTATCTATCCCTTTTCGGTATCCTTATACATGCCTCACACTAAAAAATTAGATTTAGGGTTTAGGATTAAGGTTTAAGATTAAGATTTAGGGAATTAGAGGTGAGGTCTATTTGTTAGGGTTTAGGGTTTGAGATCTAAAATTTAAAATTCAAGGTCATAACTCAAATTTTAATTTTTTAGTGTTGCGGCATAGAAAAAAACACAATTTTTATCCATGTAGAGTTATGGAGGAGATCCTATATACATATATTCTTCAGAGAAATCTTTCACGTGAATTTTAATATGATTTTGTGATGATTCGTGTGAAACTTGTTGCAAGTTAGAACCTTTCTGAATTCTTCTTTTATGGATAAAGTGATCAATTTAAAGAGATTATAAATAATAGAGTATGTATAAACAATTAATTTCTTTAAACTGTTTGAAAATTATTTATTATTATTTGAAAAGAAATTGGCCCAATAAAAGTGAGGAAATAATACAACCCATTTAAACAACGGATTATGGAGCCCAACAAATTCTTTCCCCAATTCACGAAATTTGAGAAACATGTACTATTTATAAACAATCATCATGCAACATATTTTACCAAAAAAAATCGAAGTCGTGTAAATATAATATTTTTTCTAAGTTTACAATGGACTGTCAATCATACCCATTTCATTTATCCAAAAGGTAGATCCAATTTATATCTTTTATCATTAAAATTTAACATTATGAAATTTTTTTATAAATTTTAAATTTAATTTGTCTTACTTAAAATAATAAAAAATTTAATTTCTTTTCGATGCCCCTTTTTAGGCCTCTAACACTAAATAATTAAATTTTAAGCTCTAACCTTAAATTTCAAATGCTAAACCTTATATCTTAAATTTTAAAAAATACATCATACCCCAAATTCCCTAAACTCTAGTCCTAAGCATTAACATTAAACTTTAACCCTAAATTTTTAGTATAGGAGCATAAATAAGAACACTAAAAAGGGGGAGAAATTTTCTATTCTACTTAGAGGGGAGGGGAAGGAGAAGGAGAGATTAAAGGAATGCGAGGAAATAAAGATAAACAGCTTGGCCAACCGACGAAATATGATTGCTCAATATTTATAATTTGAAATTGTTAATTAACTCTAATCGTAACGAAATTAAAATTTAAAAACATCCTACAAGACAAAAAAAATATTTTGGTTCTCATAGTATTGTCATTATATTTTTCTAGGCAAAAAAAATTATATTATCCTGATATGATAATTTTATGTATGTTATGAAAAAAATTCATTTTAAAATTTTTGTGAAACAATATTATTGTTTTACACTCATTTTTCATAACCTGAAGTTGTTTTTTCTTAAAAAATTAAATTAAATTAACTTATGAGTGATTTAAAATAAGTATAATTGTATCGTTATTTGGAAATTAAGATAAAACTTCATATTTATATAGAAAAACGTAGGGTTAATTTCAGTAAATATCCCCAAAACATATTACAAATTTTAAATTAATTTTTGAACTTTGAAATGTTCTAATTAAATCTCGGAGTATTAGTATCATATAAATTACGTCTTTCTGTTAGTTTAGAAGTTACTTTAGACATAAAATGTCAATTCAAATATGAAATAGAGCCTATTTAAAAGACGCGGATCAAATTATACGCACATTTGTACCTATCACATGGATAATTTAGATTTGTTGCATTAAAAGAATTGACAATTTTAAGAGCACGAATTTTTTAACACGTTCAATCTAAAGATATCTATCCATTAAGTACACGTGTTTATAATTTGATCAATATATTTTAAATATGCTTCACGTCAGATTTGAACCCGCATTTAACAATCATGCTAATGATTAGAATTTTAAAAAGAGTAAAATACACCATGAATACTTTAAATTCTCAATTAAAACATTGTAGACAAATTTAAAATAGAACTTCGATAATATACGGTGTAATTAACAACTAACGTTCTTAATTGATTGCGATAAAAAAAACTATTAACTTAAGAGTTCAATAAGCCCTTAAGCTTTTGTAAACAAATCAATTAAGCTCTTAAATTTTTTTCACTCAATTAAGCTTTCAAATTCAAGAAAAAAAATTAATTTGACCCTTTGACTAACGTTTTTTAAGGATTAAAATTTTATTTAATTCAACGGGAACGTCGCATAGATGGATTGCCTCATTAAAAAACCTCCATAGTCCTAATTGGAGGAAAAAGAGCGCAATCCATCTATGATCTTACATAAAATGATACCAAAGCCAACTACACACAACATGAACTAGCTCTGCTTGAGGATTCAAACACCATCAGTTAATGAACCAGAAAATGTGCATAGGCTATAGGTCTTGCCATGTACCTGTAGATAAAATGTGAACTCTTCTCATCAACCCTTGCTGGGTTGATAGGCAAGCTTCCAACATCACTGGTTAAAGTCACCTTTTGGTTTTCTAAGAAGAAATGGCAGAGATGAGAACGACGAAAGATGCCTTTCTTAACAAGGTTATCAGCATAGGAATTGCATTCCCTTGGTACGTAGTGAATCGTCCAATTCAAACCTTCAACGCATTTTAGAGCTAGGTAGATTAGATCTTTGAAACTGGTGGGGCAACTTTGAGGATTTTTAAACCAATTCACCACTTGGAGGCAACCACTTTCGATGACTAGATTGTAAGAACAGCACCAGGGGGAGACTTTGAATAAAGAACAAGCCTCTAAAATTGCTTTAACCTCTCCTGTGGCTGCATCTGTGTTGAAGAATAATGTAGAAGATTACAGCTGTGTGTATAACAGTCTTGCTGTGCTGAAGAGTTTTCTGTTATGGATTGGTTTTCACCAGCTAGGGTTTGTTAGACCAGCTGGCAATATTGTTAACTTTCTATTCATGTATTTCAGCTCCTATATAAGCTGTACTATTCTTTGTTAATGAATAAGAAAGTGTTTATCCTCTCATTCATTATCATTTCAAGGGTTTTCCAACATGGTATCAGTCGCCACTGATCCTGGAGCCCCTCTCTGAATCTCGTTTTTCTTTCAAGTTTTACGTTCATATTCTATCTTTCCATTCTTTTTCGCCATGCCTAACAATGACACTGCTCCTAGCTCTGACTCGACTGAGTCCGTTCGCGTTGCTCCCACCTTCACCAACAAGAAGATCAATCTGGTTCTTGATGAAATGAACTTCCTTTTATGGAAGCAACAAATCCCCCTTACTGTTCGAAATCACCGCCTTGAGAAGCTTCTCACTGGAGCTGCCAAACCTCCACCTGAACTTGTCACGGGTTCAGATGGGCAACAAATTTCCAACACTGATTATGAAGTGTTTGTTGCTCAGGATAGCGCCCTGGCGTCCTGGTTACCGTCGACGATCAGTGCCTCCCTCCTACCTCACTTTGTTGGAGCTGAGACGGCCTCCGATGTCTGGTCTCTGGTTCAGAAAATTTTCGCAAACAAATCCACCACGAGTGCTATGAGCTTGCACTGCAAACTTCGATCCATTCGCAAAGGTGACGAGAGCATGCGTAATTACCTCACCCAAATCAAAGAAGTCTGCGATGCCTTGTCCGCCTGTGGCAGTGCGATTTCTGACATTGAGCAAATTGCAACTATTTTGAATGGGCTACCTATAGAGTATCAACCTTTCATGACCATTATCACGACTAGCAGGGATCCATTCACACTTGATAGTGTGAAATCTTTACTTATTGATGCTGAGGCTCAACTTAAGGGGTTCAGTGTGCAATATCAATTACCCATGGTTGCCAATGTAGCCCAGGTTCAACGTCGTAAGTTAGATCTGTTAGCTGATTGTGGCCCTCGACCATCTTCTTACTCTGATGGGCGCCCTCCTGGATGGTCAGGTGGCAGATTCAATTCCTGGTCTGGTGGTAGATCTGGTGCCCGTGGTTGTGCTCGCCTTCAGTGTCAAATTTGCAACAAAGTTGGTCACTCTGCTGATCGCTGCTGGCATCGATATGATCATGCCTTCACTGGTAACTTCTCCCCTCAGACTAAACCCCCTGAAGAGAGTGCTACTGCTCATGTTGCAACCTTTGATTCCCCATCTGCCAACTATCAATTTTGTGGTAACCCAGCCTCATCCTCTTCTGATGCATGGGTTGTGGACTCTGGAGCCACACATCATGTAACTCCTGATGCCACCAAGGTGCTCCATGCCACTGAATTCACAGGCCCAGGTAAACTCACTGTAGGCAATGGTAATCACTTATCCATTACTCAATCTGGGAATTCTGTGTTACATACATCCTCACGTGCCATTCTGATTAATGATCTTCTTCATGTGCCTGCCATCACTAAGAACTTACTTTCTGTTTCGAAGCTAGCTAGAGATAACAACATCTATTTTAAGTTCCATGCAACGACGTGTTTGGTTCGAGATGAGGATACAGGTGTTGTGCTGTTACAGGGTGCTGTGAATGAAGGCTTATATCATTTCAATTCAGCTCTTCCTAGTTCTTTTGTTGCAAATAAGTGTGAAGCTCATGTAGTTAGTCAATCTCTTAATACTTACAATCTATGGCATAGGCGTTTGGGTCATCCTGCTCACTCGTCCCTTGTTCAAGTATGTAAGAAATCGAATATTGTAATTCCTGGGAATCGAAATGAAGTCTCTTTTGATATTTGTGTGGCATGTCGTTTGGGTAAAAGTCACAAAATGCCTTTTGCTGACTCTAATACTACCTATACTGAACCTTTTGCTCTTGTATACACGGATCTTTGGGGACCAGCTCACATAACATCCAATGGTTTCTCCTATTACATTTCATTTGTCGATGCTTATTCTCGCCATTGTTGGATCTATCTACTTAAGTCTAAGAGCCAAGCTATATAGGCCTTTACATTGTTTCAGTCAATGGTGAAAACACAATTCGATACACAGATCAATGTCGTCCAGAGTGACTGGGGTGGTGAATATAGAGTGTTATCTCAAGAGCTAGCAAAGTTGGGCATCTCTCACCGTCTCACATGCCCTCACACCTCTGAGCAAAACGGTGTTGTAGAGCGTAAGCACATGCACATTGTTGAGTTAGCTCTTGTGTTACTTGCTCAAGCCTCCTTGCCCTTTCGTTATTGGGCTTATGTTGTACGTACTGTTGTACATCTAATTAACATGCTTCCATCAGTAGTTTTACATGGTGTCTCTCCATTTGAAAGATTGTATGGCAAGCAACCAGATTACTTTGCACTAAAGGTGTTTGGGTGTAGGTGCTTTCCTCACCTGCGTCCATATCAAAGGCATAAGCTAAGTTTCAGGTCTCAACCTTGCACTTTTCTGGGGTACAACATTCAACACAAAGGGTATGATTGTTTGACACCTGATGGACGAGTGTATGTATCACGACATGTGATCTTTGATGAGCATGTGTTCCTTTTTGAGACATCAAAGACTGCTGATCATTCTTGTACTACAGTTGCTTCCTTGTTTCCCGATGCCTCTAAAATTATCATTGTTCCCGGTGGTGTTCAAGCTTGTCAACAGGAGTCTCAATCTCCCCTCGATGTCTCATCTTCTGATAACTCCTCCAGGGAGACTCCCACAACAACTATGTCAGTGCATATACCTAATGATGTACTTCCTCATGAACAACATGCACCAAGTGCTGTGACCAACGATGAAACTTATGTGAATATTGAACCATCTTCACCTACTGTGTCAAAATCACCCCCTGAGTCAGCATCACCTCATGAGCCATCCTCAGCGTTCCCTACTGCACCAACATTACCTACTGAGTCAACATTGGTCAGCACAACCAACTTGATCCCTGAAGCTACACCACATGTCTCTTTTCCTATGGGAGGACACTCCATGGTGACTCGAAGTAAGCATGGAATTTTTAAACCTAAAGCTTACATGTCATTCTTAGATATTGGAGAGGATGAACCCCTATCCATCGAAGCTGCTCTTCAGTCATCAAATTGGGGACCAGCAGTTCTTGCCGAGTATGATGCATTAAAGAAGAATGATATATGGGATATTGTACCCCTACCTGAAGGATGATCCACTGTAGGCTGCAAATGGCTATTTCGAGTCAAGAAAAATGCTGATGGCTCAGTGCAACGCTACAAGGCTCGTCTTGTAGCCAAATGGTTCTCCCAAGTGCCAGGTCAAGACTTCCAGGACACGTTCAGCCTAGTTGTCAAAGCCACCACCATCAATATTGTCATCTCTTTAGCTGTTCGACATGGCTGGAACTTGAGGCAGATCGATGTAAACAATGCATTCTTGAATGGAGACTTGTCTGAGGATGTTTACATGCAACAACCACCAGGATTCTAGCAGACAACATCAGATGGCACGCCACTTGTATGCAAATTAAAAAAGGCACTCTACGGGCTTCGACAAGCCCCGAGAAACTGGTTTGCAAAGCTTAGAGATTACCTACTTGATGCAGGCTTTGCTAGCTCGAAGGCAGATACTTCTATGTTTGTCAAGAGTGATCAGAATTCAGTGACATTTGTGATTGTATATGTTGATGACATTGTTGTTACAGGAAGCTCCAATGCAAACAGTGAAGAGGTGGTTCGATGTTTGGGGTACTAGGTTCTCTCTCAAGGATCTAGGCCAACTACATTTTTTTCTTGGCATGGAAGTAAGATATGAAGCGGGGTCCATTGTCTTGAGTCAGAAGAAATACCTTATTGAGTTGCTCTCCAAAGCTCGAATGCTTGATGCAAACCCTACACCCACACCGATGATCACCTCATTGAAGCTAACTCAATCAGCTGGCAATCCTCTATAGGATCCCAAAGAATACAGAAGCCTAGTTGGTGCACTACTGTATACTTGCCACACTCGCCCAGATATTGTGTTTGCTGTGAACAAGCTTGCTCAGTTTATGCATTCTCCATGCGAACATCATATGGTGGCTCTTAAACGTGTGCTTCGTTACCTCAATGGAACATTGGATAGAGGCTTTGTCTTCTCACCTTCTGCTGAACCTTGTCAAGTTATTGCCTTTGCCGATGCAGATTTGGGGAGGAAACGTGGATGATAGACGATCAATCTCAGGAAACTGTGTATTTGTAGGAGGCAATCTAGTCCTATGGACATCCAAGAAACAGAAAACAGTATCAAGGTCCACCACAGAGGCAGAATACCGCAGCTTAGCTGATGCAGCATCAGAGGTAACTTGGATACAAACTCTTCTTCTCGAAATGAAGATCCAATTGAACTCAACCCCAGTTATTTGGAGTGATAATTCAAGTGCCATAGCGATGAGTGACAATCCTGTTTATCATTCGAAGACCAAGCACGTAGAGCTTGATGTCCACTTCGTTCGCGAAAAGGTGGCAACAAAACAGTTACAAGTGAACTACGTACCTGCAGAATATCAGTTAGCCGATGGTCTCACCAAACCGTTATCCAAGGAATATTTCAACAGTTTTCGCCGTCGATTACGGGTGTTGAATGATGAAGAAATTCGAAGTGAAGGAAAGTAGAGAGGATGTTGAAGAATAATGTAGAAGATTACAGCTGTGTGTATAACAACCTTGCTGTGCTGAAGAGTTTTCTGTTATGGATTGGTTTTCACCAGCTAGGGTTTGTTAGACCAGCTGGCAATATTGTTAACTTTCTATTCATGTATTTCAGCTCCTATATAAGCTGTACTATTCTTTGTTAATGAATAAGAAAGTGTTTATCCTCTCATTCATTATCATTTCAAGGGTTTTCCAACAATCTGAAATACCAGCAGATTTTGAAAACACAATTAAAAGTTTACCTTTGTCATTTCGCAGGCAACCTCTTATACCAGCGTTGCTAAAACTACCTTTAACCGCTCCATCAGTGTTTAATTTCAGGGTGTCCAAAGGGGGTGGAACCCAGTTTGAGGGTGCATCATGCGGCAGAGTGGGATTATAAATCCCAAACATCTCAGGATGGAAAGTAAGCAGTGTAGGAGACAGTCCCTTGACTGGCCACAACGCGAAACACTAGTTACTTAAGCGCAGTAAACACAAATCGAAGAGAATATTTGGAGACCATTTTACCCCATTGAATATTATGTCATTTCGATAGAGCCAACATGTCCAACTGATGCAAAAGAAACTAAGGATCCATATTGAAGGATGAATCTTTTCAGGGTGAACGACACACCATGCATTTAAGAAATCACGATATGATATTGGGAACACTAAGTAAACATTCCAGATTGCACACCAATTTTTCCATAATTTCCAAACTTCATGGCATAAAAAAAGTAGGCGTGAAGCTGTTTCTGGGGCAGCTTTACAAAAAACGCATAGACAAGAGTCTTGTACCTGAACACCTCTCTTCAATAGTTCCGTTTTAGTAGGAATCCTGCCATGGACAAGTTTCCACACAAACGTTGATACCTTAGGAGGGGCGTGCTTCGACCAAACGTGTTTCCACACGACGTCTTTGGACAGACCTGGGGGTGTTAATCTCGCAAAAAGATTTGACGCTGTAACTACCACTTGAGTTTGCGATCCAACGTATGTTGTCTGGAACTTCACCGTTAGACTTAACATCCATTATAGTCATAAGGAGGTCTTCCCATTGGCCTAATTCCCACACAAACAAGCTTCGGCGTAACTGAATGTTCCAATGCCAAACTCCACGAACAATTTTGCCGAAATCAGCGATAACACCCTTCTTATTAACGGAAATCGAGTAAATTCTTGGGAAACCTGATTTGAGAGTCATATCACCTATCCAAACATCACTCCAGAAGGAAATACACATGCCATTACCAACAATGTATCTGATGTTGTTTAGGAACGGGTTATTGCTCGATATGAGGGCTGCTATGATATTTCTCCAAGTCCAAGATTTATGGCTAATCGTTAAGTTTTCGGGAAGAGTACAGAGGCTATTACCTTTATATCTAGCTTCAATTACCTTTCTCCATTGATTGTCCGACTCTGAACCATAGCGCCAAATCCACTTTAGGAGAAGAGCTTTGTTTTTGAGTTTGAAATCTACAAGACCAAGACCTCTATGTGATTTTGGCAGGCAAATTGTTTCCCTACTTATCTAGTGAATTGATCGTCCTTCTTTAGAATTCCACAAGAATTTAGATATTAGCCTAGCCAAAGTCGAACAAACTTGCTTAGGGATAGGATATAAGGACATGTAGTATATTGGCATATTGGAGAGAGCAGATTTGATCATAGTGATACGGCCCCCAAATGACAGAGATTTCGATTTTCAGCCTGCAGTCTTATCACTGACTTTTTCAATAATTGGATCCCATATTTCACATCATTTTTGTTGTTTCCCAAAGGCAGAACCAAGTACAAGGAAGGAAGTTTTTCGCTTTGATAGTGGATGAGGGTAGCTCGAGAAGCTACTGTCGAGTCTTCTACGTTAATTCCATACAACTTGGATTTCTGTAGATTGAGCTTTAACCCAGATATCAGTTCAAAGCCTCTCAGTAGGCGTACAATGTTTCTGATGCCTGCTTCACTATCTCTGCAAAATATGATAAGGTCGTCTGCAAACTGGAGGCGAGTCATATTTACGTCCTTGTTTCCAATAGATAACCCGTTGAAAAAACCAAGTGTGTTTGCTTTGAGAATAAGGGAGCTCAGAACTTCTGTGATTAAGTTGAATAATAAAGGCGATAGTGGACAGCCTTGTCTCAGTCCCCGAATGATGGAAATCGTCGGAGAACCATTAATAAGCACTGATAACGTGGCTGATGCTATACACATGTAGATCCAAGCTTGCCATAATTTCCCAAAGCCCATTTTTCCAGAGTGAGCATTAAGAACGACCAATCTACTGCATTGTAGGCTCTGCGGAAATCAGCTTTGAAGAGCAACCTTTAAAGGCCTTTCTTCTTAGTGTAGTCAATCACTTCATTGGAAATTAAAGAAACAATCAAGGATTTGCTTTCCCGGACAAAAAGAGAATTGATTCTCTCCGATTAGATCAGGCAACACATTGCGTAGTTGTATCGCAAGAACCTTGGCTAGGAGTTTATAGATGCACCCAACAAGACTAATAGGTCTGTAGTGTTCCATAGAAGACGGGGATTTGATTTTGGGTATAAGAACGATGAAAGAATGATTAAAAGAGTGATCTGAGATTTCTTCTCTATAGACCTTTGAGAAGAATTGCATAATCTTTGTTTTCAAACTCGACCAGAAGGATTTAATAAAACCAATATTGAAGCCATCCGGACCCGGGGCACGGGATCCGTCCATAGAAACTATCGCAGTCCAAACTTCCTCTGAAGTAAACATCACTTATAATTAGGGGTGGGAATTGTCGGGTACCCGGGATTCGGGTACCCGGTTCGTCCGGGTACCTCTTTAAACGGCCCGTGTCCCGGCCCATTAAATCCGGGTACCCGTAAAATTCGGGTACCCGGATAATCGGGTACCGGGTACCCGGTTCATATTTTTTTTATATTTTTTTTATTATTTTAAAATTAAAAAAATCATATGTTAAACACAAAAATATTTAAAAAAATTAAACATAAAAC
Organism: Hibiscus tridactylites; assembly: GCA_958450335.1. Classification (NCBI taxonomy): domain Eukaryota; kingdom Viridiplantae; phylum Streptophyta; class Magnoliopsida; order Malvales; family Malvaceae; genus Hibiscus; species Hibiscus tridactylites. Next base: position 81,844,827 of record OY288277.1, on the reverse strand, counting down.
TTAAAAGAATATAATACAAACATAGAAAAAATATAGGGATTTAAACTTAATTTTAGGGTGAAAATATTAAGAAACATAAAATAAAAATATAATTTTAAATATAAAAAATATATATATAATTTTATCGGGTCGGGTCGGGTACCCGATAAGGGAAAACTCTCGGCCCGTGTCCCGGAAAATTTGCCGGGTCGGGTAATTTTTTTTTGGGGAATTACCCGGTATTTTTGTTTCGGGTAGTCGGGTTTTCGGGTCGGGTCAATCGGGTCGGGTATTTTCTCCCACCTCTACTTATAATCTTCTATTTGATTCAGTAGAGAGGGAATTCAAATTACACTCAAGTTTCGAGACTGGAACAGTATAGGACACGTTATAAATTTTCTTGTAGTGATCTTCCACCAAATTCTTAATTGCGATAGGATCATTGGTGGTACCCGAAACTGTTGACAAGCTCCCAATGTGGTTCATCCGATTTCTTGAGGAAGCAATAATGTGAAAGAATTTCGAGTTTTTGTCTCCTGCTTGGAACCATTTCAGCCTAGATCTTTGCAGCCAATCACGTTCCTCTCGTCTGATGGATCTCCAAATGTTGGATCGAAGCTTTTTAAGTTCACCAATGTTGTTGGTGACGTCTTCTCCCCTACAAATTTTCTGATCAAGCTCATTGCATTTATCTTTAATTGCTTGGGAGGAGTCAGGGTGGAATTCTTTGTTGTCTTTATACAAGAATTTTGCTACCTTTTTGCACGATCTTAGGAGAGGCGTGATTTCCAAGACATTATTTTCTGCACATGTGGATTCAATTTTCTCCACCACTACCAGTTCCTTGCTTTCTAACCATGAGTCGTACCATTTGAACGGCTTCGGCCCCCCAGAAACTTGGTGATGTTTTATTGATGTGTTTTTCTTCCACAATCCTCATTTTGGTCTCTTGTAGAAACACAACACTGGCTTTACTCGAGATGATTAACTTCCTCACCTCTGCTTTTTTTTTTTCAAATTTTCCCATTCCACGAATATTCTAGGACACAAACAAGCTTTTGGTCTTCGTAATCTTTAGATTCTCTCACATGAAGAAAAATGCCTAAATTTTAGGCGTTGTTCAACACTCCTTCTTTGAGTTGTGCCAACTTAGAACAAACTGCCTCATTGCTAGCGTCAAAGAAAATACCAACTGCATTACAAACCTCTAGAGCTGTTCTTGCTTCCAATACGGAGTCAGACGTCGAAATTTGGGAGGTGGTTACTTACTTGATGATCTGATAAATGGTCCCCAAGCTGCACCGATTTTGCATGACGGGTTTCCTCAATAGGAAACTTAAGGGGATGTTTGTTTTTTAACCTGTCCAGTTTGGATCTTAGAGAGGAAGGGGTTATAATACCACCTTTGGGTCTAAAACAATTGGGTCTAATTTTGAACAGCCTAGTGTCCTTGTCGAGGATTGGAATCGAGGCCTCGCTTGACCCGGATGAGTTTTTAGGGGAATCCGGTTTAAAGATAATAGGGATATTAACCAAGTTGTTCCCGTTTTCCACGTTTTCATGAAGAGGTGGACTGCATGTCGGGCCCATTAGGTTTGAGGGGACGACAGATTCATAGTAGACCTTTCCTGGTAGATAATCAGCCGCTTCCACTGAGATGTCGTTTCCCATTTTATTGGAACTGTCGCCATTAATAGCGGTATTATTATGCTGGTTGAGTTCATCGAGGCGTTGGCTGGACATTCCATCAGATTGAGATTCCGATTGCCCGTTCGCCGAATTGTCTTCACTAATCCAACATTTGTCATCTTCGAAATCAGAAACTGAGATTCGAATGCAGTGCATTACTCCATTGATAACGATATTTGCCGTTGCTGAAATGTCGGATTTTCTTCTTACTCCGGCTAGGATCCTTGCACAATCAAGCCTGCTCCTATTTGACGTATCAGCATCTACCTTGATGACCGATCTCCATCTGTTGACCATGTTGGATTAAAATCCGCAATTGTGGGCACATATGTAAAATATATGTTGCTATTACAAAGTATGACACAAAATAAAGTGACCAATTAAGTTAAGCGTGTCATAGGTATTAAAATGTCATGGAAATAAAAGTGTAGATACCATAAGATATATTTATAATTCAATGAGGGACAGAGTTATAAATATTTAATAGTTTGATTTAATAATCAACTATATAAAGAGGTAGTGGTCCCCAAGAAATAGGTTAACTTGTTTTTCTCTCCTTCCCCGTCAGAGAGTTTTACTTCAAGAGATAACCTATCTTCTTGGAAGATCAATACCAAAGTTTTGAGATTTTCACATCAAGATTCAAGATTTTCAATCTATCAATGAATTCAGGTACGCTTCCGCATTCAGTTTATTATTCTGGATGATTTAACTTGGTTGTTCCACGCTTCTAAAGGGATATTCTTCAAACAAACCCAGACTTTAAGTTTTTTATTATTGGAGAAGTGGTCAAACGAATCAATATCGTCGAACTAGGCTTTCAGAATGGTGTCTTTTAAGTCCCAGAGAATTTGAATATGTTCCTCTTCTTCAAATAGAATCACCACGAACGGACCAGACCAGGGACTGACTGTTACTTTGAAACCTTCTGACCTTAATATCTGCTGGGCAAAAGCCGCATCATACATAATTCTCACTTGGCCGATAAGACTGTTTCTTAACCAAGTCATGTCTTGGGGGGGGATTGAGTAATGAAAGGGTGTGTAACCATAGAGGCTAGGATAGTAGGATTTGGTTCTTTGGGAGAGGTATCGACTGGAGCCTTTTGACTACTTCCTTCTAATATCCTAGTTTGAGCATCCTTGTTTGAGGTTAAAGCTTCTTTGTATAATCTGCCATCTGTGAGTTTTGAGAAGTCAGGTTTTGACCCCAATGGTTTGCTTTTGGTTGCATCCATCGTCTCGTCTCTAGGGTTTCCCTGTGGATTCTGATTTTTAGCCATAAATACTTTGATATAGAACCCATCCATTCTTCTGTAATTACCCAACTCCACTGCTTTGCAAGCTTCCTCCCTAGAATTGAACCTTATGAAGGCGAAGGTGTAGCTGTTGTGGATTCTTCTTGGGTTATTGTAGGCGATGTAGACATCAACGATCTTGCCGTAGGTAGAAAAAGCTTCTTTCAGGGTTGAAGGATGTATTCTTTTGCTAACCAGATTCACAAAAACTGAAACTCCAGGCCTCAAATGCTTTCTTTTACTGTTGTAGGGTTTCCTGGTGTTGAACTTACTTCGACTAACACCGCTACTTCTTCCGATATGCTCTACTAGGTTAGCTCTATCACTACTAGTTCCGTTCCGACGAGGACTCTTGTTACGGTCTTCCACCTCCTGTTGCTGCTGCACCCTGGGTTCTCTCTGCTTCTCCATGACCTTTGACTAACGTTGACTATTAATTTTAACGGGTTTTTTTAATTCTTCTTCGCATGTGTTGCAACTTGATAATGTCACTTGTCATTTCTATGATTTTAAAAAAATTATAAAAATCCCAAAAAAATCTAAAAAAAAAAATTATGGAATTATTTTAAAATATAAAAATATTTTTAATTCCAAATTTTTAAAAAAAAATAATAAATGATAATTTTTCAAAAGATTAAAATATTTTAAAAAATAAAAATATTAAATATTATTATACTATTATAAAAAATAAATTGAAAAAATATATAAAATAATAAAAATTATTTTAATTTTTAAAATAACTTTTATTGTTTTATATATTCTTTTAAAATAACTTTTATTATTTTATATATTTTAAAAATCGGGGATGAAGCTACAACAAGTATAATGGAAGGCTTTATGATTAATTTCGGACTCCATCGCAAAACAAAGTTAATGTCACGACCCAAACTTCTTGGCCCGAGACAGTGGCGCGACTATCCGACGGAGGGGTTCGAAACGAGGCAACAAGCTTGCCAAGGCAACCAGACTTGGCCCATGCCGAGGTGATGGCACGAGTAGATGTTCCATGCGGGACATTGGGCTTGCCAAGTACATCATACTTGGTCCAAGCCAAGACGAGGGCACAAGTATCCGAAGGAGTTGTTCTATGTGGGACATCAGGCTTGCCAAGACAATCAGAAGACTTGGCCCAGTCCGAGAGAGCAGCGCATCAATCCGCCCATGGTGATGGGTGTAGAGCACCGAGCTTGCCAAGTAGATCAGACTTGGCCCAACGAGGGACAATGGCATATGAATCCGCCCAAGTAGTTGAGTGTGGACCAACAGGCTTGCCATGTTCACAAGACCGGGCCCAACACTTGGAGAATGCTAGAGAACCCGATCACGTCAGCTTTTCAAAAGAGGCAACAAATCAAAGGAGATTGTGGGAGAATCTTGCCATATGAAGCGTGATCAGCTATCTGAGGAAAGAACTCTACCAATTGATGTAATTAGGTAGAGATTTGATTTAGTTTCCTTAGATAGTGTATCTTTGTAAAGATAGCAGGTTAATCCTGGCCATCCGTGTAGATCGATCTAGACCATTGGTTAGGAGTGAGCTCAACTATAAATAGAGAGCTCCTCCCCTCATTTGTAATCACTCAGAAACTCATTCTTCATTCATCTTCTCATTTGAGAGAGAGTAATAAGACTCCGAGGAATTTACTCTAGCTCGCTTGTTCTTTCTTTCAGTTATTCTAGTCCTTTGTTCTCTTTGTGTTTCCATTGCCTCTCGAGTGGCTAAGAGTAGCCACACTTGTGCTTAAAGCGCTTCCGCATCCATCAAAGCCTTAAGGGCTTGTCCGAGCCGTTGTCGAGCAGGAGTACTCGCAAGGCGTGGTTAAGGCTTACTTAGGCACAAGAGTTCGACCAGTTAGCGTCAAAGCGTCTAAGGCCGCACGACCCCGACGGTGTGAATCTCTAGGGGCGTGACAAGTGGTATCAGAGCAGGACTGTGTGCTAGCTGTGAGCTTACCAAGCGCTCCTTGTGCTGTGTAGCGAGTCAAGTGGACGAGCATGTGTCTCGCACCCGAGTGAAGGGGTGTTCGCGAGTGGGTCCTCTATAAAGAGATTGAAACGAGGTCGGGTAGGCAGGAAGCCGCAACGAAAGTTCGCCAAGCACTCGAAGCCGCATGTGTCGGAGCCTCAAGTGAAGAGGTCGAGCAGGCAGGGAATTGCACACGAGATCTGGGCTAATTCCTCAAAGTGAGGGAAAAAGTTTTCTCCCCATGCACGAGGGTGTGCATGAATTGAGTGGGGGAGATTGTCACGGTCCGTTTGTGTGATAGGCAAGACCGTGACGAGATGCTTACCGGTTGTGCTTAATGCAGGATGCGGGATAGCAATAAGGGTGTAGTACGTGCCGTACAGCCGTTTAGTCTTGGGGACGGACGTGCTGGTTAGGCACCACACTGGTCGGGAGCTGTCCCCGCTTCCCTGATGAGCCCATGGGAGGGCGAAACCAGTAAGCATCAGCGTGGAAAAGGCTGAACCTCGGGCTTATGAGAGCCTTGAGGTGCCGCACGGGGGAGATGTCCCTGCGCCAAGACTTTGACCCGTGACATTATCAACGACTTACTACGTGTTTGCCTAAAGTTAAGTGGGAGGCTTTATGGGTTTGGCCTTTGGGAACTTGGCGGCGACTTTGGTTGAAACAGAAAACAAGAGACACGGATGAGCAACTAAGGGATGATCGAGATGTCATGGAAGCAGGGGAGCAAAACTCCGCTTGAAGCGAAAAAATTTGATCCATTTTAATTCGACTTAAAATTTTATAAACTCGACTCAAGTTGAAAAAATTTCAAATTAAGTTTAAGTTATAAACTGAACAATCGAATAACTTGAACTTTTTAGTAATTAGTTAATCGATTTTTAAATTCGAGTCAAGCACCTTAATTACGTACGATATATATGTGCCACATATGAAAAATATGAAGCAATAGTATTGTGTATTGTATATGAATATAAAAAGTTGTTTAAATTAAAACCAATATGTACTATAACATTGTAAATGATTACAATTAAATTTGTACAGAAACTAAAAAACTCGTCTCGATTTGAACAAAAATTCGAATAAAGTTTGAGTCGTAAAATAAGACTCGTAAACTCGACTAGCTCGAAATTTTTTACTCGGCTCGACTTGATCGAACGCTCCCCCGTACATGGAAGCAAAGGAAATTTAGCGTTTGATGCTTATGCCGCATTGTGTTAGATAATAATAATATGAGTTATATTTTGATACACAAGCTATGTATCTAATATATATGTGTGTGTTTAGAGTAACGCAATCTATGGCCCTGTTTGGCAATTAGCGGATGACTGCTAGCGGATAGCGGATTGCATTAGCTGATAGATGATAGCATTAGCTGATTTGACTAGCGGATTGTATTAGCTGATTGTATAAAAGTGTTTGGTAAAATTAACTGATAGCTGTTAGATTATTTAAACAAGTAAAATGACATATAATGACATGTTTATATTCAATACTTGTTTGAATAGTTTATTAGTTATCAATATTTTGTATCTAATTATTATTTATTAGACCTATAAAATTATTTTTAATATAACTTTTCTAGACATATTCAAATGATTTATATATTAATTTATTATTTATATAATTATTTTAATATAATTTAATTAATTAATAAATTTAAATACACATATAAATATGTGATAATAAAAAGAAAAAAGTAAATATGATTAGCTTATAAATAGGGTGAGAAAATATTTAATTTAGGTTATTTTGAGATTTTTGGTAACTGGTAAGGGTAAAAGAGTCTTTACAACTCTAATATCAAACTTCTAATCTCAAAAAGTTCACTTTTTCAAAATTAACCTTTTCACCTCAATCCGCTCTTTCAATTCGCTATTTATCAAACAACAATATTAGCGGATTTTACTGGTCAAACCTCCTAATTATGTCTCAAACCTGGTATATATATATATATATATATATATATGAGATAATCGTGGTTGCTGATTGTATCAAATGTATGTTCAGAGGATTAACATGGCCATTAAAGGAGAATCGACAGAAGGACAAGAAGAAGATGAAAGTAGGGTTTGCAAAACCATGAAGGAACATGTCGGCCAGGAGACAAGAATTGGAAGACCTACAACTTCTTAGAATCTTCTCCAGAAGAGTGGGTTAATTATCCCTTGGGTGCAACTTATTTAGGTGGATGCTTTTATTGTGTTTTCGGTGGTGGTGCTCTAGGTGTATTCGATATCGGTCGTCAAGAGTGGAAATTGCTTGTAAAAAGGTGGCCAGGCTCGCAACTTGAGTTTTATTGTGTCGGCGAATTAGTGGGCGTTCCTAGGTTCCCTTGTCAACATATCGGCAGACTAAAGAAAACGTCTTCAACCAGTGCCCCTCCCCACGATTACAACTCATTACTTTCCCTTTTTTTCAATAAAACCAACAATCTGGGTTTTAACCAATTATTGAATTCATTCTTGGCAACTATATATAACAACATCCTCTTCCTTTGGGCATCCTGCGAGAAGGCTTTTTAGCTCTGTCTACTGTAGTTCAAGTGATGATGAACAGTTACAGAGGTGGTGATGCAAGATGGATACAGATGTGGTTGTATGATGAACACCGTCGGCCACTGGTGATGAGAAGTGAACAACGACAAGATGCTCAAAAAAACGACTAAAAAAAAAAGAAATACAAAACGGCTAGGGTTAGCCAAAAAGGAGAAGAGTTTAACTACTTATATAAATGGAACATTACAAAGCCCAATCTGCATTGAAGAGTATATAAGCAGAGCGATTTTGTGATTTTGGTGACTCCAGAACAAACCAAAAAATTAGACCTCTAATAATAAATATTAAAAAATAAATTTTAAAAATAGGTCTTCTAATAACAAGTATTAAAAAAATTTAGGTTTTTAATAAAAAATATTAGAAAAAAATATTAAATTTTAAGAGTATGTTCCTAATAACAAATATTAGAAAAAATCATGCCCCTATTGGAACCCTAATAACAAATATTAAAAAAATTAAATTTTAAGAGAATGTCCATAATGACAAATATGGGGAATTGATCTCCTAATTATAAGTATTAGAAAAAATAGGATCTAATAACAAGTATTGAAAAAAATTAAGAGTATGTCACAAATAATAAATATTGGTGAAAAATAAGCCCTTAATAATAATTATTGAAAAAATTGTACCCTTTTAACAAATATTGAGAAAAATTAAATTTTAAGAGTAGGCACCTAATAACAAATGTTGAAAAAATGAATCCTAATAATAAGTATTAAATAAATAAAATTTAAGAGTACACCCCTAATAATAAATATTAAAACAAATCAATCTTAATATCAAATATTATAAAAAAAACCATGGGCGGGCGTCCCTTCTGCCCATATCTAGGGACCACACTATATATAAGCTCATCTCTCAACAAATTAGAAAGAGCCTAACTACTTTATTACTACTGTAACAAATATAGAAGCCAATAACGAAAACACTAACTATTGATAAAGCAAAATGTTACGGTTCGTACATTTGGGTTCGAGACAATAGCGCAAACGTCTGATAAAAAGATTTCATGCTGGGCATCAGGATTGTCAAGACCACCAGACTTAGCATGTCACTTGGAAAATGTTAGGGAGCCCGATCATATTAGTGTGATTAGATAGGATTTGATATTATTTCTTAGATTAGGGTATCTTGTAAAGATTTAGATTAATCCTAGCCATCCATGTAAATTAATCTGAACCATTGATTGTGTGGGAGCTCAACTATAAATAGAGAGCCTCTCACTTCATTTGTATAATCTAATTCAGTCCATTCTCTAAGTAAAAAGGAATTTACTCTAAACTCTTTCTTGTGTTTTTCTTTTGTTCTTGAGTTGTCTTCTTTTGTTCTTAAGTTGTTTTCTCTTTTTGTTTTCTTTTGCTAGAATGATTCAACATTCATAATGCCTAAGAAGAATTTGATTTTGTACCACCCTCAAACTTAGCCTAAAAGTTAAAAGACAATTAATTTTTTTTTAATTCTAATTAAATTAGAATTATAAAGTGTCTTGACAAATTAATTTAATTAATGACTTAATTGAGAATTGAGAAGAAATAAAATACTTAATTGCCTAGTGACTAAACCGAATAAAGATAGAAATAATGTCTTTGCATGTCATATTTTAGAATTCTTGGGCTGACCTTGGATTAGCACAATATTAAGAATTAAGTAAGGGACAAAAGAGACCATTCCCACTTCTAACGGTGACACAATTGTCTACCATCATCATTCCTTCTCTTCTCTCCTATTCGACACATTAGTGTGTAAGGGAAATGTTGTGCAAAATTTAGAGAGAAAATGTTAGAGAGGAATCGGCCATTGCTGGAAAAAAAAGAAGATAGAAAGCTTTGCATGTAAGAGAAATTAGCTTGAAAAACTAGATCAATCACAATAAGTAAGTCAAACTTTCTTCCCTCTATTCGAAAATGTATATATGTGTGTGTGTGTGTGTGTGTGTGTGTGTGTGTGATGTAAATGAGCTATCCATGTTCTTAATTTTTGAAGCTGTTAGAGAAGTGAACGATGGTGATAAACTAATGCAAATTGTTAGAAAGAGAATGGAGAATTAATAAAGGTTGTAAATGGAACTAGATGAAATTGTCCAGTAAGCTAGTGAAATAAGCAGCAACATGTAAAATTCATCAAAAATTGTTGGAATGAAATTTTGACTTGAAATTTTGATAGGAGATACTTGATCATGTTAATTTTAATTAGAAACAAACGACACTAGATTTCGAATTTTGTAGTAATATTTGAAGCTAAAATGGTACAAGTGGTACAAACTGCCCGACACATATGCGAGTCGAATCTTTGAATACAAATATGTATCGAATGGATAGGAATTAAAATGTAAAAATTATATGGACTTAAAGATAATGTTATTATCTTTAAAACGGTATAGATTAATTTAAAATCTGATTTACGGATTAAAAGTTATGACCAATTTAGTATCAAGATTCGAATTTGTCTAGAATTGGAAGATTCATTAAAATTAGTTGCGAAATTAGTTTAATTGAGTAATTAGTTGTTAAATTGAATACTAATCAGTTCTATATTGATTGTGATTGAATAATTAGAACCGAGAGAAGGAATCGAAGAGGATGCAATAGCTATATTGATCAAGGATCGAAGGAAAAGTAATCGGATTCAAGATTAGCTCGACGTTTGTGAGTGAAACAAACCTTAGAATTGAGAATAATGTCTCAACTAAATTTGTTTGATTTTATCTTTGAATTGCATGAAATTTGAACTTAATAATGGATTGGTAAATTAATAAGGGAAGAAGAATTAATAAGAGAACTAGTATTGGGAAATGTTGTTGTGTTCGAATGGTTGAGTATTTGATTGAAATTTTGTTGATTTCCATGCTTAATTGTTATAGAATTGGAAATATATGGCTTGAATTATGATGAATGTTGAGTGAATTGATTGTTGGAAATTGCTCGTGGATTTAACTATGTTCTTGTTGATCAAGTTATATGTGTTATATGCCAAACAATGGATATTACACGATCAACGATTGGAATTGTATATCAAATGATTAAAAATGTATGTTTGATAATTGAAATGCATGTATTGTGATATGAAACTATGTGTTATATGGATCGATCGATAAGAATTGAGCAATTAATATAGCATGATTGATAATTAGAATGTTATACCATATGAATGAAATCGTATGGTTAAGAATTTGAAATATGCATTGTGATATGGAACTATGTGACATGTGAATCATTTGATAAGGATTGAATATGTGATGGTACAATTAATTGATAAATGCCAAAATGAAAATCTAAATTACATGAATAACAAGTCCTTGGTTATATAGTCAGTCTAGGTTGTATGGCATGTCTCGAGTCTAGAGCTCGAAATTCGGTATGTAAGTGTGCCCCTCTGAATTTGATACGTGAGTGTACCCCTCTGAATTTGGTACGTGAGTGTACCCCTCTGAATTTGGTACGTAAGTGTACCCCTTTGTTTGGTGATTATTTACCCCTCTTTCATATATGACTCGAATACCTAACTAGTTATATTACCAAGGCAATCGAACTAATGAGAATTGAATTGATAATTTGTTATATGTGACAATCTAAATAATGTTGATTGTTAGTATTTTGAGAATGCCCATGGATCGAATTGAGCTGCCCATGTATTAAATTAAGATTGAAATTAATTTTCTGCTACAGTTTACTGTTGTTTGTATAAATGATATATGAATGATCGTATAATATCTTGTAAAGCATGATTGTTCGAATGATACATGAATGAAATTGAAATTATTGATGTTTGAGGCAACCTTGTATTCGAATGGATGAATTAATTTGTTGATCTAATTGGAGATGAAAATTCTTCTTGAATATGTTTGATTCAATTGCACTTGTGTGAAAATGACATGTTAGCCTTTGGTTGCTCTTGATATTCGGATGACATGTAAGATTGAAAGTATTACACTTGTGATAATTGGAAATTGCTATTCGATTAAATGACCAACCTTTAAAAGATGTTATTGTAAGGTTTCCTCACTAAGTATCATAAGTACTTATCACTCTATTTTCCTCTCTTCCCAACAATTCAGGTTCTAGCGATCTTCAGCTTTCCTGTCCCGAACCTGTTAGAGCATCTACCGACTGAAAGTATGCCTTGCATCATCTTTGTTGTCTTTTTGTGTGGTGGCTTAGTGGTCAGCATTTTAGTGCAAGTGGCATGTATTTTGTTAATTCTGAAACTTTATATGCGGTGTATGTAATGAACTAACTCGTATCCCCGTTTATTTTTGCTGTATATAATGGTGTAAATATGGGGTATAGTAGTAAGCCCTCATATATTTTGTTTAGAGGCTTGCTAATGTTTTGGTATAGTTTTGTATAGATAGCCGTAGAGTCATTTTAGCCTCTAAGTTTGGAATTCATCCTAGGTGGATGAAAATTAGTAAAGATTATCATATGGTCATGCTTTGTTAATGTAACCCCCTTAGCCCGGCCTAGACAGTTGACCCGAACTACGAAGATTACACGAGGAAAACCAAAGTCAACCTGAAAGTCAACCTTGATTAACGACCCTTTTTTTCTTTTTAATCTTGTCTAAATGCATATTAACCCTAGGTGTACCCTTGAGATAAGCATACTCAAAAATCACAACAATTGGAAAACAATTAGGGACTCAATTGCACAACATAGAAATTTAGGGACCAAATTACAAATTCTGTAAATTACGAGGGCTTAACCAACTTTTGAGTTACCATTATGAAATTAACCATGTTTCATGCTTCTCTGCCAAATTTCATCTCAAACGGACATCTCAAACTCAATCAATTGCATATACAAAAGTTGGGACTAAAACGTAAGGATTTCAAAACATATAACCATCAGATTCAGTGCCCAACGGTCGAGTGTTCCGAAACGGGAAAGGACCGTTCCGAAACGCGGGACCGTTCTGAAACTTGTTGCGGAACAGGGCTTGACAGTAGCAAATCTGTTTCGGAACAACTCTACCTGTTTCGAAACGCCATGGCCATTTCAGGCCACCTGTTCCGAAACAGTAGCACCCGTTCCGATACGGGTTGCCCAGAAATGCAGAAATTTGCTGGTTTAAAACCCTTTCAACCCATCAAACACATTCATATGGTCTCCAAAACATACCGGCAAGTCGTTAAGTACTAAAGGAACATAAAAGCATCATCAAAACTCAATCATGGCATCATTTAAGGAAAATCCCAACTCTATAGGCATGCATCCTATAATGAAAATCATGCATTCATCAAATCTCCAAAACCAAATACCAAATGGCCCTTTACATGTTCCAACATCATCATAGGCATTAAACCAAACTTAGGGAGTCCAAAACATCTCCCAAAAACACAATCTAGGTTCCCATTGCCAAATGCCAAAAGCTAAAAGTGTTGTGAAAATAGTCACCATACATGAGCTTAAACTTTCACTTGGATCCTTGACCTCCTTGCTGCCCTTTAAGCACTTCAATGCTCTGCATTATTGGTTCAAGAAAGAGAGAGCGTAAGCACATAGCTTAGTGAGGAATGCTCATTTAAAACAACACAATAATGCCTTTTGTAAAAACACCTTTTCAAGGCCTTTAGTTTCAAAAACATCATTTACCATGCATTTATGCATACAAACCAAGCATCTCATGCTTCAATTCATCAACATGTCATATTGGCTTTCAAGTGATAATCCATAATCATTTTTACAACTCAAAACACAATCGGATACGCGGATTACAAGCGTTGTCCCATACGCTTCATACTCACTACCAATATCAAGGTGGAGTTTACGGTACAATCACAACCCCTCAACACCCGTGATGGAGTCTACGGTACAATCACAACCCCTCCACATCACTCATTGGTAGATGTATAACATCACTAACGAGATCACGGGACACACAACACAAGATCCACACATGGACTTTTAACCACCATTGTGATCTTAACCATCTCATTAGTGTACTTGGATGGAGTTTACGGTACAATCACAACCCCTCAACATCCAAGGCGACTTTATTCACGGTGCACCCAATCCTATAGCCGGCTAACTATATCCGATTCAAGTACTTTTAAACCAACACATCACTTGCCAATACACATCATTTAACCACATCAAACCACTGTTTTAAAGCATTTAATAAAGCCATTAAAGCATCATGCATCACTATGCATCAAAACCACATTTATCAATGTTCAAAACAAGGATCTCTTACCTTGAGCATCCTTCAACACATGGCTTACAAAACCAGCATTAAACATGCTAAAATATGCTTCCAAAACATAATTTAAACATGCAAAATAAACACATTGCATTCAACCATCTCATGGTTCATCAAAAAGAGAGTTTTTCCGAAAACTTACTCTTGAGCTTAGCTAAGTTGTTTAGACTTAAACTAAGCTCCCTTAACCTTCAAACATTGGTTTCAAAGCTGAAAACCAAACTTCACTCACCGATTCCGTTTCGCAAGCTTGCCGAAACGCCGATCAAGCCTCCGGATCAACACCACAAGGATCCGAAGATGTCTCCCCTGTTTTAAACACATCAAAGCAGAGGATTAATGCATCATCATGCATTAATATCTTTAACCAAGACACCTAAACTCGCTGCTCTCATCAACACTCACATTTCGGCTACCAAACACAACCGAAATCACATCCAAACACCTCTACAACATTACCCAGCCAAGATCCATCAATTCCAATCATTCTTAGACATCAATTAACATCCAAAAATAGCCTAATCATGTCCTTATACCTCCAGCTATAGCAGAACATCAAAATCACCCCAAAAACCACCATTAACTCAAGCAAAAACTTAGGAAAATCAACCTATCCAGGATTGCATTGATTAAACCTCAGTTACACATCATTTATACATCCAATATACATCAAAAAGACATCTCAAAACAGAGCCCAATCATTTATTACGAATTTCCACAAAATTAAATCCAAATCTTGCATTTTAAGCCAAAATCAAGAACACAACTATAAAACCTTTAATAAAACTCAAATCAAGGATTGAGAAACTTGGGAATTTCAGTAAAGAACTGAGTATTTAGAGGAGAAGGACGTTCATACCTCTAAATGTGGATTCTCCTTGTTTAAAGCCAAGATTCTTGAAAATTCAATAAGCAAATGATGTTGATTTGGTGTAGAAATGAATAGAAATCATTTGGAGATTGTAATATCAACTTTAGGTGTTAAAATCAGAGGAAAAGTGGCTGGGGAAATGTGTTTGGCTGTGGGAAAATTGAGAGAAAAAGAGATGGGAAAATTTTGACAAAAGTTAGTTATAAAACCAAAATATCTATTTTCCCTTCTTTCCTTTTATTAAATATCATTAAATAAATCTTTAATATTTAAGAAAAATCTGGAGAATCCTCTTCTTGGGTAAATTAGCTCCTTAAAGATTCAAAGTTTCAATCCTTTTAAAACAGTCACCAACTTTTCAAAAATTACATTTTAGTTACTAACTTGAAATATCGTATTTCCAAACCCCATTTTGTAAAATTGATTTCACCACTCAACTATATATAATAAAAGAGGATTTTTAGATATTTTTTTCCATATTTTTAATGCATCCCGAATTAGGCTTTCCCTAAAAACCACCTTTTATATTCGAACCGAAAATCCGACCGGTCCGATTCAACCCAAAACTTCTAAGCCCAAAATTGGGGTGTTACAACTCTCCCCCCTTAAGAAATTTCGTCCTCGAAATTTACCTGAAGGAAAAAGGTACGGAAACTGCTTCAACATGTCATCCTTCCGTTCCCACGTGGCTTCCTCAGCGCCACGATGCTTCCACAACACCTTTACCAACTCAATGGTCTTGCCTCGAAGAACTTTACTATCCGAATCCAGAATCTTCACCGGCTCCTCATCATAAGTCAAATCCGGATTCAACTCCACTTCCTCCACAGGCATCACATGAGAAGGATCCGATCTATACTTCCGAAGCATAGAAACATGAAACACATCATGAATCTTTTCTAACACTTGTGGTAACCTCAACTTGTACGCAACAGGACCCACACGCTCAATCACCTCGTATGGTCCAATGTACCTAGGGCTCAACTTACCCTTTCGGCCAAACCTCATCACCTTTTTCCAAGGCGAAACTTTCAAAAACACACGGTCACCCATCGCATACTCAATCTCCTTACGCTTCAAATCCGCGTAAGACTTTTGCCGATCAGAAGCTGCCTTCAACCGCTCACAAATGAGCTTCACCTTCTCGGTGGTTCCCTTCAACAAAGCTGGCATTGAAACCAACTTCTGACCCGTTTCAGCCCAACATAGAGGAGTCCTACACTTCCTCCCGTACAAAGCTTCATAAGGTGCCATTTGAATACTTGCCTGATAACTATTATTATAGGCAAACTCCACCAAAGGCAAATGTTTCTCCCAAGAACCCTGAAACTCAATCACGCAGCACCTCAACATATCCTCCAATACCTGGATAACACGCTCAGACTGTCTATCCGACTGCGGATGATAAGATGTACTGAAATTCAACCGTGTACCCAAAGCCTGATGCAAACACTGCCAGAAACGCGACGTAAACCTCGGATCTCTATCTGACACAATCGACTTTGGCACACCATGCAGCCGCACAACCTCAGCAATGTACAACTCCGCAAGCTTATCCAAAGTGTACGTAGTATGCACAGGCAAGAAATGCGCACACTTCGTCAGGCGATCCACAATCACCCAATCCGAATTCTTCTTCGATGGCGACAAAGGCAAACCAGACACAAAGTCCATGGTAATCCTTTCCCACTTCCACTCAGGAATCCTCAACGGTTGCAACAACCCTGAAGGAAATTGATGCTAAGCTTTAACTCGCTCACATACCATACACTTGCTTACAAACTCATCAATATCTTTCTTTAAACCCACCCAATAGTACTCATCACGAAGATCACGATACATCTTAGTACTACCAGGGTGCATAGCAAAAGGACTACTATGAGCTTCAGTCAGAATAGTACGCCTCAACTCAGCATCATTGGGCACTACTATCCGACTCCCAAAGCATAAAACTCCATCATCATTAAAGTAGAAATCCGATGGCCTATCCTCCGCAATATCCTGAACATGTGGCACCAAGGAATCATCCAACAATTGTTTTTCCTTAATCAACTGAATCAAGGATGGTTTCACTTGCAACTCAGCCACAAGACCACCATCACGCGAGATGCTCAAACTGGCAAACATAGCCCTCAACTCAACAGCTACCTTCCTACTCAAGGCATCCGCTACAACATTAGCTTTACCCGGATGGTACTCGATTGTCAAATCGTAATCCTTAAGCAACTCCACCCAACGTCGTTGCCTAAGATTCAACTCTTTCTGAGACATCAGATACTTCAAACTCTTGTGGTCCGTGTACACAGTACACTTCTCACCATACAGGTAATCTCTCCAAATTTTCAAAGCAAAAACCACCGCAGCTAACTTGATGTCATGCGTAGGATAATTATGCTCATGCACCTTCAACTGACGCGATGCATAAGCCACCACCTTACCCTCTTGCATCAACACACATCCCAAACCAACATAGGACGCATCACTATACACCACAAACTCTTTCCCTGATTCAGGTTGAACCAAGATAGGAGCTTGCGTTAAAGCTGCCTTAAGCTTCTCAAAAGCCTGCTGTCTCGCTTCCGTCCACTCATACTTAACATCCTTCTGCAACAACTTCGTCAAATGTGCAACAATCTTCGAAAACCCATCCACGAACCTCCAATAGTACCCCGCCAAACCAAGGAAACTACGGACTTCATGAACAGACTTAGGAGGCTTCCAATTCATCACTGCCTCAATCTTTTGAGGATAAACACGTATTCCTTCAGCAGAGACCACATGACCAAGAAACACAACTTCTCTAAGCCAGAATTCACACTTTCTCAGCTTAGCATAAAGCTGGTTCTCCAACAAAGCCTGCAACACGATTCTCAAATGCCCTTCATGCTCCTCCTCAGTATGAGAGTACACGAGAATATCATCAATGAACACCACCACAAATTTATCCAAGTATTCATGGAATACTCTATTCATCATGTCCATGAAAGCTGCAGGAGCATTCGTCAAACCAACCGGCATCACAAGGAACTCATAATGCCCATACCTCATTCTGAAGGCTGTCTTTGGCACATCCACATCCTTCACCTTCAGCTGATAATACCCTGACCTTAAGTCAATTTTAGAGAACACAGCCGCTCCCCGAAATTGATCAAAAAGATCATCAATTCTCGGCAATAGATGCCGATTCTTGATAGTCAACTTGTTAAGCTGACGGTAATCAATGCACATTCTCATAGTGCCATCCTTCTTCTTCACAAACAAGACCGGTGCACCCCAAGGTGACACACTCGGCCGAATGAAACCACGATCAAGCAACTCCTGAAGTTGCATCTTCAGGTCTTTCAACTCTTTAGGTGCCATTCGATAAGGAGTAATGGACACTGGAGTTGTGTTCTCATACAACTCAATCCCAAACTCCACCTCGCGATTAGGAGGCAATCCAGGCAACTCCTCCGAAAACACACCAGGAAACTCTCGCACAGTCTTGATATCTTGCACACGCAACTCCTTAGAGCTAGGATTCATCACAAAGGCGAGGTAGGCTTCACAACCTTGCCTCAGCATCCGACTCGCTTCCAATGTAGACACCACATTGGCAAGAAACTTCACATTCTCACCAACCACCACTACCTCATAATCATCCGCAAGCTTCAATGAAACTCGCTTATTCTCAAAATCCACTACAGCTCGATGCTCAACAAGCCAATCCATATCAAGGATTACATCAAAGCCATAGAAAGGCAATTTCATAAGATCAACATTAAAAACATGATCTTGCACAACCAAGGGACATCTTCTATAAAGCTTTCGCGTCACAACAGTCTCACCAAAAGAACTAGTTACACGCATACCAACATCCAAAGACTCAACAGGTAAACCAAGAAATTGAGCATGTTCACGCAATATGTATGAGTGTGTAGATCCAGAATCAATCAAGGAAAGTAATGACAAGGATTGCAAAGTGAAAGTACCTGCGATCACATCCGTGTCATTCCTCCCTTCCCTCTGAGCATACACTCTGGCCTGGCCACCACCCTCAGGCTGAACAGCTACCACATGAGCCACATTCCTTCCACCCTCCTCTCTACGCTGGAAATTACCACAACCGCGCCCACGGCCTCTCTGTGGTGCAACAACTCCAGGAGCACATCCCTGGCCACCACCGGCCAACAGAGGACACTCCCTCCTCATGTGATCCGCCGATCCACAGTTCCAGCACGAATTACCGGTCACCACAACAGGAGCCTGTACCTCCCTCGCCGCTCGAGGACAATCACGCCTCAGATGACCACGCGATCCACATGCCCAACATGTGTTCTGATCAGCTCTCGCCTTGTCCCCCTGGACAGGCGCACCTTGCCCTCCACCACCACGCCTAGCTGAAGACGGATACTTCCGATCACGTCCTCTCTTGTTCCGTCCGCCACCGGAACTATACTCAGCAGCTCGCTTGCCCGCACTAGAACCAACTCCTCTAGAAGACAAACCCAAATTCAACTCAATGTCTTTTGCTCTACCAACCAGCACATCAAAGTCAGTATACTCAGCAGCCAGCATATAGGTCTTCACTTCCGTCACCAAACCATAACGGAAACGTTCACACCTCTCTCGCTCATCAGGGATAAGCTCAGGTGCGTACTAACTGAGTCGGACAAACTGAACCTCGTACTCAGCCACTGACATGATCCCTTGAGTAAGAGACATGAATTCCCTTTTCTTTTCATCCAGGTACCTCACACCCAGATACCTCCTCTTGAACGCGTTCAGAAAGAACGTCCAAGTCACATCAGCATCCTCCATTCCAGAGATAGTGGTTGTCCACCAAGTATACGCATCGTCATGCATCAATGATATCACACAGCCCAGCTTATGCACATCATTGCAGTTCATTTGTCCCAAAATTCTCTTGGTACTTTCCAACCAGGACTCAGAACCTTCAGCAGACAAACCCCTGAACTCAGTCCCTCCCAGACTGCGCAAACGTTCCAGAGGTAGTCTCACATTAGCATCTCCCTGGTGCCCAGCTCCTTGAGCTCCAGCTACCGCCACCCGAAAGGCTCCAGCGATAGCCTGAATCAGCATTGTCATGTCAGGAGTAGCTTGCCCCTGCCCAGCTTCAGGTCCAGCGACTCCAACACCAGCAGCAACACCAGCTCCCTCAACCCCAGCACCACCACCACCAGGTGGAGGAGGTAAATCCACCACATTTTCAGCATTCTCTTCGTTCTCATTTTGAGCCATAGCTCGCGTATTAATCCTCGTCTCTCTACGAGGTCCCATTCACTAACAACGCAATCACAATGCAATAAACAAAGTTAGGCTCAGCAAGGTAAGCAATCCAAGTACTCAAGCTCATTTCCAATTGAAAACAAAACATTTCATTAGCTTTGATTTGGCAATGGGTCCCTTTAACATGCTTCACTACAGCATACACCACAATTGTAACATTCTTACAATTCATACATCATATTTTCACTCAACAAGCATACAAAGCAATCATACACTCATCACCCACTTAACCGTTCCCAATTACTCGAGAACTCAGCTCTGATACCACCAAATGTAACCCCCTTAGCCCGGCCTAGACGGTTGACCCGAACTACGAAGATTACACAGGGAAAACCAAAGTCAACCCGAAAGTTAACCTTGATTAACGACCTTTTTTTTTCTTTTCAATCTTGTCTAAATGCATATTAACCCTAGGTGTACCCTTGAGATAAGCATACTCAAAAATCACAACAATTGGAAAACAATTAGGGACTCAATTGCACAACATAGAAATTTAGGGACCAAATTACAAATTCTGTAAATTAATAGGGCTTAACCAACTTTTGAGTTACCATTATGAAATTAACCATGTTTCATGCTTCTCTGCCAAATTTCATCTCAAACGGACATCTCAAACTCAATCAATTGCATATACAAAAGTTGGGACTAAAACGTAAGGATTTCAAAACATATAACCATCAGATTCAGTGCCCAACGGTCGAGTGTTCCGAAACGGGAAAGGACCGTTCCGAAACGCGGGACCGTTCCAAAACTTGTTGCAGAACAGGGCTTGGCAGTAGCAAATCCGTTTCGGAACAGCTCTACCTGTTTCGAAACGCCATGGCCATTTCAGGCCACCTGTTCCGAAACAGTAACACCCGTTCCGATACGGGTTGCCCAGAAATGCAGAAATTTGCTGGTTTAAAACCCTTTCAACCCATCAAACACATTCATATGGTCTCCAAAACATACCAGCAAGTCGTTAAGTACTAAAGGAACATAAAAACATCATCAAAACTCAATCATGGCATCATTTAAGGAAAATCCCAACTCTATAGGCATGCATCCTATAATGAAAATCATGCATTCATCAAATCTCCAAAACCAAATACCAAATGGCCCTTTACATGTTCCAACATCATCATAGGCATTAAACCAAACTTAGGGAGTCCAAAACATCTCCCAAAAACACAATCTAGGTTCCCATTGCCAAATGCCAAAAGCTAAAAGTGTTGTGAAAATAGTCACCATACATGAGCTTAAACTTTCACTTGGATCCCTGACCTCCTTGCTGCCCTTTAAGCACTTCAATGCTCTGCATTATTGGTTCAAGAAAGAGAGAGCGTAAGCACATAGCTTAGTGAGGAATGCTCATTTAAAACAACACAATAATGCCTTTTGTAAAAGCACCTTTTCAAGGCCTTTAGTTTCAAAAACACCATTTACCATGCATTTATGCATACAAACCAAGCATCTCATGCTTCAATTCATCAACATGTCATATTGGCTTTCAAGTGATAATCCATAATCATTTTTACAACTCAAAACACAATCGGATACGCGGATTACAAGCGTTGTCCCATACGCTTCATACACACTACCAATATCAAGGTGGAGTTTACGGTACAATCACAACCCCTCAACACCCGTGATGGAGTCTACGGTACAATCACAACCCCTCCACATCACTCATTGGTAGTTGTATAACATCACTAACGAGATCACGGGACACACAACACATGATCCACACATGGACTTTTAACCACCATTGTGATCTTAACCATAACACAAGATCCACACATGGACTTTTAACCACCATTGTGATCTTAACCATCTCGTTAGTGTACTTGGATGGAGTTTACGGTACAATCACAGCCCCTCAACATCCAAGGCGACTTTATTCACGGTGCACCCAATCCTATAGCCGACTAACTATATCCGATTCAAGTACTTTTAAACCAACACATCACTTGCCAATACACATCATTTAACCACATCAAACCACTGTTTTAAAGCATTTAATAAAGCCATTAAAGCATCATGCATCACTATGCATCAAAACCACATTTATCAATGTTCAAAACAAGGATCTCTTACCTTGAGCATCCTTCAACACATGGCTTACAAAACCAGCATTAAACATGCTAAAATATGCTTCCAAAACAGAATTTAAACATGCAAAATAAATACATTGCATTCAACCATCTCATGGTTCATCAAAAAGAGAGTTTTTCCGAAAACTTACTCTTGAGCTTAGCTAAGTTGTTTAGACTTAAACTAAGCTCCCTTAACCTTCAAACATTGGTTTCAAAGCTAAAAACCAAACTTCACTCACCGATTCCGTTTCGCAAGCTTGCCGAAACGCCGATCAAGCCTCCGGATCAACACCACAAGGATCCGAAGATGTCTCCCCTGTTTTAAACACGTCAAAGCAGAGGATTAATGCATCATCATGCATTAATATCTTCAACCAAGACACCTAAACTCGTTGCTCTCATCAACACTCACATTTCGGCTACCAAACACAACTGAAATCACATCCAAACACCTCTACAACATTACCCAACCAAGATCCATCAATTTTAATCATTCTTAGAGATCAATTAACATCCAAAAATAGCCTAATCACGTCCTTATACCTCCAGCTATAGCAGAACATCAAAATCACCCCAAGAACCACCATTAACTCAAGCCAAAACTTAGGAAAATCAACCTATCCGGGATTGCATTGATTAAACCTCAATTACACATCATTTATACATCCAATATACATCAAAAAGACATCTCAAAACAGAGCCCAATCATTTATTACGAATTTCCACAAAATTAAATCCAAATCTTGCATTTTAAGCCAAAATCAAGAACACAACTATAAAACCTTTAATAAAACTCAAATCAAGGATTGAGAAACTTGGGAATTTCAGTAAAGAACTGAGTATTTATAGGAGAAGGACGTTCATACCTCTAAATGTGGATTCTCCTTGTTTAAAGCCAAGATTCTTGAAAATTCAATAAGCAAATGATGTTGATTTGGTGTAGAAATGAATAGAAATCATTTGGAGATTGTAATCTTAACTTTAGGTGTTAAAATCAGAGGAAAAGTGGCTGGGGAAATGTGTCTGGCTGTGGGAAAATTGAGAGAAAAAGAGATGGGAAAATTTTGACAAAAGTTAGTTATAAAACCAAAATATCTATTTTCCCTCCTTTCCTTTTATTAAATATCATTAAATAAATCTTTAATATTTAAGAAAAATCTGGAGAATTCTCTTCTTGGGTAAATTAGCTTCTTAAAGATTCAAAGTTTCAATCCTTTTAAAACAGTCACCAACTTTTCAAAAATTACATTTTAGTCACTAACCTGAAATATCGTATTTCCAAACCACATTTTGTAAAATTGATTTCACCACTCTCCTATATATAATAAAAGAGTATTTTTAGATATTTTTCTATATTTTTAATGCATCTCGAACTAGGCTTTCCCTAAAAACCACCTTTTATATTCGAACCGAAAATCCGACCGGTCTGATTCAACCCAAAACTTCTAAGCCCAAAATTGGGGTGTTACAGTTAAGATCAATAGAATGAGGAAATGTTTTATATGATTGAGTTCATTATGAAATAAAAATCGATCGGATATGTATATACTTTGGTATGATTCGGTTTATAGAATTATATGATAGATTTACATGCCTTGATTTAAATAGAATCATATGAAAAGATTAAGTAAATCGATAGATGATAAAAATGGTCACCTTTCGATTGAAATGCAAAAATGAAAGTCTAAATAATAAGTAGCATTAAATTGATATGCAAGCTAGAAATGATTATTGATTATATTACAAGTAGCTCCAATTCGACCGAATTACAAATTGGAATTGGAACAATTAGCAGGTTGGATTATAAGTATAAGCTAAATGTATTTGAAATAAAAAAATAGTTCAGTTCGATGCGCTTCTATCATAAGTATATTTAGCAAACGATCGTAACATTCTTCATTCCTAATCGGGGCGAGGGGTGTTATAGAAAGTGGTAATCATAGTTTTTTTAGGTTAGTTTCTAAAGTTTGATTGAGTCTGCATGCATTTAATAGGTCTGAACTAAGCCACCCAAATGTTGTACGTAGAGATAATTGCAATTTCACTCTACTAACTCCTTATGGTTTGATTAAATGTTAGAATGGATGAGACTACACTCGGTGTGAACAATGAATGTACACAAGAATCTTCTAATGAGGGTGGAAGTATAAGGATGGAACAAAATCCTCCGAAACAAACCGAGCCTCGAGAAACTGAACAATCTCGAGTAGAGTCTCAGGAACCAGTGCAACCTCTGTAACACCCGTGTTTTGGGGTTAGAAGTTATCCGTATTTATAGTTTGAGTCAATAAAATTAAATTAAAATAAATCCAACCTAAAATGTGGTGTAATTGAACTTAAATAAAAGGGAAGGGCTTATGTTGTAATTTGCCCAAAAACTTTTTTTAAAAAAAAAGATGACAACTTTCAAATTGTCATCTTCTTCCCCTTTTCCCTTATCCCCCCCCCCCCCCCACGTGAAATACCTCCCCCCTTTCCCCAAACTCTCTCAATTTTCAAGCATATGTTTCATTCGATTTCTTCATCAATTCAAGGGGTTTTTGAAAGGTAATCACATATTTGAACTCTCCTTTCCATTTCCTAATCATACATGGTTTTAGATTTTAAAAATATGAACTTTTGAAAATTAGGGTTTATATCAAGTTTGGATTTTTAAGGGGGTTTTCCATTTGGTTTCGATAAATTGAGTTGGGGCTTTGCTTAATCATGTTAAAATGCACATTATAAGTTAATTTGGTTGGATTTTGATGAATTTCCGAAATGGGTTTTAGGGGTGTATTTAAAGTGTCAAAAATTTGTGTTTTTGGAAGGGTTTTGTGAGAAATTGTTGGGTTGATGTTATAGCAACATTGGGTGGGTGTTTTTAGATATTTTGTGATGATTTTTGAGAGGTTATAATGTTAGTTTGGTGGGATTCCCGTAGCTACTGTTGTAGGTGGTTTTTAGGAGTGGAAATTAAGAGTTTTTGAAGTGTTTGTGTGGGGAAATGAAGGGCTGATGGTTGTACAACATTATGAGGGTGTTTTGGACATGTTTTGGAGTGTTTTAAGTGTCTAAATTGGGAGGTAATGGCTGGGTTTTGCTGGAGTACGAAAATGGGATTATTGGGAAGATTTCGGCTTTGAATTGTTGAGAAAATGTTAGAGAATTGAGAGCTGATGTGTACCAGAAAATTGTGGTTGATTAAGAGGTTAATACATTGCCTTTGATTGATTAGAGACATCGGATTTGGCCTTGGGAGGTTCGGGCACGATTTCGGAAGTTGTGGAGACTTGAGTCGGCTTTGCTTGGATTGCTTAAGGAAGTAAGGTGAGTGGTTAATGTTTTTAAATTGGTTTTTAAGTGGTTGGTTCAAGCATGTGAACTAGGTTGGGCTTGGTAGACCCACCTAGAGTTAGGATTAGGGTGGTAGCCTAATCCTAAGCTTTAGTTAGAGACCTTGGATGTACTCTTTAAATTATTGTTATGCCTCGTGATGTTAAGTATGATGTTATACACATGTATGTGGTAGTATGACTTAATGTATTGATTACATGTACGTTGATGATGAATATAATGTGATTATATGATGTGTTAATTGGTTGGATGATATACATGTGATGTTGGTTTGTGAAATGAGGTTATGAGGTAGTTGCATGATTTTGGAGAATCATGGTGAGTACGTGCTAGGCACGGAATTTATATTGAAATTGATATTGTAAAAACTTGTGTAGTTTGATTTATATTGGCACTAGTATGCTTGGGTACAATGATCGATCATTAGGATGAGTGTGCACACAAATTGAGTCAAAACGTACGTGGCCTTGGTGGCATTAAGGCACCAAGGAGGAGTACGGTGATGTAATATTCCACCGGAAGCTTTTACATATTTCTACGTGATGATGAGTGGAATCCCATCCGTAGGGCATGTGGCGATGAGTGGAATCCCGCCCATGCAAGGACCGGTGATGAGTGGAATCCCACCGAGGTAATGTTGTTGTTGGAAATGCGTTCCAACGGGTTATCCGCGTATTCGGGTCATAGCTAGGTGCCAATATGAGGTTGTATGAATATACCAATATGAGATTATGTACACATGCTTATATGATACGAATGTGATGCCTTTATGAATTGATATATGATGTGGTTAATGCTTGAATATGTATCGTGGTAAGTTGAGCTTATGAGTTGTTGAGCATGACATAAGGTTGACTATATGTTCATGCATCATGTTCATTTTGGCTTTGCGGACCAGAGGTAAGATCATGCATTTCATTATGGAAATAGCTCGTGCTTGGACCCTGCATTGTCGAAGGTTTGTTTTATGAGCTACCCTCACTAAGCTTTTATGCTTACGCTATCTTTTGTTCGACAATGCAGATAAATAGCTTGTGGGTGGCAAGGGCAAGGAAAGGTCTCCAAGTGTTGCTTACGGTTAGCTCAAGTATGATAGTTAAATTTAAAGATTGTAATAGTAAAGCAATGGGATAGGTGTTGTTGTTTTGTGCTATTGTTGGTTGTTTAGGAGCATGTTTAGACTCCTTAATTATGTTGTTTTTGATTGGCTTAATGATGATATGTTTGGATTGTAACCATGTTTAAAATTGTTTACCTTGTGAGTTGGCCATGTGCTTTTGAGGTTGCCTTCATGTTAGAATATTGAAGTATGAGCTCGGAATGCTTGAATGTCATCTTGGGTCTATTGCATGATTTTCCTTGATGTTTATACATGTTGGGTGCTTGTATGGCTATATAGTGGTATATAAATGTTGTGTGAATGTTTGGTTGGGGCTAGGGAAGTCTTAGATTGCCTTTAGATTCGAGTCTTGATCGTTTTGCTGATTTTGGGATGTTTTGCAATGCAGGGGTATCGATACGGTTGGTACAGTATCGATACCACCTTCTTGTTTCAGGCTTAGTGTATCGATACACTTGAGAGGTGTATCGATACTATTTTGGTCACTGGAGCTACTATCCAGTTCGGTATCGATACCGGCCTCAGGTGTACCGATACCGTCATTTTAGCGTTGACCCTGGGAAGTCAACCGTTGGGAAAGGTATCGATACACTCCTTGGGTGTACCGATACGGTCTCTATGGGTTGACTTTGACCAGTTGACCTAGTCAAGGGGTATCGGTACACCCCTTAAGGGTATCGATACCGCCTGCAGTTTAAGTTTAAAATTGGACTGTATCATGATTGTTTGAGTTCGTTCGATTGTTTTGTATATGTTGTTCCGTTGTATGATCACTTAGGGTTTAATATCCATTTAGACAAGATTTAAAATAAGAAAAAAATAGGGTTGCTAACCAAGGGGGAATCTTTAGGGGTTTTCACTCGGTTTTCCCCGTGTAGCTCACTCGGACCGGTCATCCGGCCAGACCGGGACGAGGGGGTTACATTTGTTGGTATCAGAGCCTAAGGTTTCCAAGACCTTGGGCAGGTAAGTTTAAGTTTTAAATTGAGATGCACGGTGTTTGCTTGCTCTGTAAGTATGGCTGCTTGTATGACAAGTATGTTGTTTGCTTGTTTAAAAGAATGTTGTTTGTTATCCGTGAATACTGTGATGTATGATTGTTTGATGAGAATATATGTTGTGTGATAGTACGCATATGTTTGCTTGTTTAGCAAGTAAGCCTTGTTATATGCTTGGTTGAGCATGTATGTGTGATGATTTGTTTGAAACATGTTTAGTAGAGTCCCATTGCTTCTATTGTATCGGAAAAAAGATTTTAAGTGAGGGAAATCATACTTGAGCCACTTGGACCTATCCTTTGCTAACCCAATCTTGTATGTTTTACTGTTGATGTTGTTGTTGAATTAATTGCTTTTCGGTAAGTAGAAGTTGTAGTTCTAAAAAGGTGGACGATGTTGAGGGAGTCCCTCATCTTAGTTAGGGAGGTATGGTTGTACCGGAATTGAGGTACAATTTGTCCGTTTGAGACGGTGTGTATGTGGGTTGATTCTTGTGGATGAGGGACGATGTGATCAACACTGGCATCAGTTGGTGAGAAGAAGTGAAGGCATATGAGTGGGAGTTAGAGTGGTGTCGATGTTTTAACAGATAAGCCCTTGGTACAGTATTAAGTTGTTTCCTCCAGTTGATTCTAAATCCGCGCTTTTGTACACCGTTAGCAAGTATGCAAGTTGAACATGCCTGGTGAAGTGTTAGTTGGTGACCGTTGGGGTTTGGCCTATGATTTTGATGCAAGACAGCCGGTCAGTGTCCGTGAATGGGAGCTAGTTTGTGTGATTGGGTCAGTGTACGATGAGATGTCTTTCAGCAAGCGGAAGAGATGAAGTCACTTCCGATACAGTTGAGCCGAGAAGGGAGTCTTGAACTTTGACTCTAGGTTGTTTGGTAGGGGTAGAACAAGTCCAGCAAGACTGTTTGTGTGTGATCAGAATTGAATCTTGAAGTTACGAGATGTTCTAAGAGCAGTTTAGAAGAGTCAGATTTTGTTGAAAAACCAGTCTGAAAACAAGAGGACCGAAGACTATCAGTGTGTACATGTGAAGTTGCAATTTCTGCGAATACCTCCTTTTGTGTGAGCATGTAAGAGATTAGATATCTTTGTTGAGACCTTAGATGTAGGGACACATGTGACTAGCCTTTTTGGGAGATAGTATGTAACGCCCCGGTTTTGGGCTTAGAAGTTTTGGGTTTGGACCGGTTCGGTCAAAGTGCGGTTCGAATATAAAAGAGTGGAATTAGGAAAGCCTAGTTCGGGTTGCATTAAAAATATGGAAAAATGTTCTAAAATCCTCTTTTATTATATATAAGAGTTTGGTGAAATCAATTTTACAAAATGAGGTTTGGAAGGGTGACATTTTGGCTAGTGACCAAAATGTAATTTTCGAAAACTGTGAGACTATTTTAAAAAGGATTGAAACTTTGAATCTTTAAGGAGCTATTTACCCAATGGGAGCTTCTCCAGATTTTTCTAAGATATTATATGATTAATTAAAGGTTTTTAAATAAAACAAAAGTGGAGGGAAGATATTTTGGCCATAACTAACTTTTCTCTCAAATCTTCCATTTTCATTTTCTCTCATTTTCTCTCAAACCAAACACCTTTTCTCTAGAGCTTTTCTCTCTGATTTTGTCACCTAAATATCTCTTTTCAATTCTCTTTTGATTGCTAATCATCTCTTCATCAAAACCTTACCATTTGCTAAGTGGATTTTCAAGAAATCTTGGTTCTAAAAGGGAGAAACTCAAGTTTGGAGGTAAGAACGTCCTTCTCCTCTAAACTCTCAGTTCTTTACTGAAATTCCTAAGTTCTCAATCCTCAATTTGTGTTTTATAAAAGGTTTTAAGGTTGTGTTCTTGATCTTGGCTTTTAAATGCAAGATTTGGTTGATTTTGGTTAAAATTCGTATGATCTGTTTAAGCAGTGATTTGAGGTGTCTTTTTGATGATAAATGAATGTTAAATTGATGAGGAATTGAGGTTTAATTAATGCAATCCCGGATAGGTTGAATTTCCTAAGTTTTGCTTGAGTTTTTGATGGTTTTTGGAGTGATCTTGTTGATCTGTTATAGCTGGAGGTATAAGGACGTGGTTAGATCCTTTTTGGATGTTAATTGAGGTTTATGAATGATTAGATTTGATGGATCATGGCTGGTTAGTGTTGTGGAGTTGTTTGGATGCATTTTCGGTTGTGTTTGGTAGCCGAAAATGGAGTGTGGATGAGAGCAGCGAGTTTAGGTGCTTTCATTGAAGCTATTAATGCATGATGATGCATTAATCCTCTGCTTTGATGTGTTTAAAACATGGGAGTCATCTTTGGATCCAAGTGGTGGTGATCCGGAAGCTTGATTGGTGTTTCGGCAAGTGGCGAAACGGAATCGGTGAGTGGATTTTGGTTTTCAGCTTTGAAACCAGTGTTTTGAAGGTTTGGGAGCTTAGTTTAAGTCTAAGCAACTTAGCTAAGCTCAAGAGTAAGTTTTTGGGAAACTCTCTTGATGATGAGCCATGGATTGGTTGTATGCAATGTGGTTGTTTGCATGTTTTAAATCCTGTTTTGGAAGCATATTTAGCATGTTTATTTGCTGAGATTATAAGCCATGTGTTGAAGGATGCTCAAGGTAAGAGATCCTTGTGTTTGGACATTGTTTAAATGTGGTTTGATGCTTAAAAATGCATGATGTTTATGGCTTTGATAAATGCTTTAAAACAGTGGATTATTGTTGTTAATGATGCATATTGGCAAGTGATGGTTAAGGTCACAAAGGTGGTTAAAAGTCCTTGTGTGAGCCTTGTTTATTTAAGAACAACATGGTGGTTAAAAGTCCATGGTTGGTTCTTGGTTAAGATCACCAAGGTGGTTAAAATTCCTTGGGTGAGTCTTGTGTATTTTAAGAGCAACATGGTGTTTAAAAGTCCATGGTTGGCTCTTGGTTAAGGTTACAAAGGTGGTTAAAATTCCTTGTGTAAGCCTTGTTATTTAAGAACTCCAAGGTGTTTAAAAGTCCTTGGGAGATTCTTGCTAAGGACACAAAGGTGTTTAAAAGTCCTTGTGTGGTCCTTGTCATGGTGTTTAAAAGTCCATGGGTTAAGGACACAATGGTGTTTAAAAGTCCATGTGTGGTCCTTGGAAATTATAAGATCACAGTGGTGTTTAAAAGTCTATGTGTGAGTCTTATGTTGAATGTATCACTTGTTGCCAATATGACATGATATGAACTTGAAGCATGAATTGCTTGTTTTAAATGCTTATGAGCATGTGCAAATGTTGATTTGAATTAAGGTTATAAATGTGTATTGTAAATGCATTATTGTGTGGTTTTAAATGAGCATTCCTCACTAAGCTTTTGCTTACGCTCTCTCTTTTCTTAAACCAATAATGCAGAGCATTAAGGTGCATTGAGGGCAGCAAGGGGGACAAGTATCCAAGTGGTGAACAAAGCTCATGTATGGTGAAGGTTTCTTAAACACTATTAGCTTTTGGTAATTTGGCAATGGGGGACCTATGTTGTTGTTTTGGGAGATGTTTTGGACTCCCTAAGTTGGATATATGTTGTTAATAATGTTGGAACATGTAATTGGCCTTTGTGATGTGGTTTTGGTTTATTGATGTTTGAATGGTTTGCTAAGTAGGAAGTATGCCTATAGAATTGGGGATTTTCATAATTGATGTCATGTTGATGTTTGGTTGATGCAATTATGTTTCTTGTATGTTGTATGACTTGCTGGTATAATTTGGTGGCTTTTGGAGCACGTTCGGTTGGTCAATTGCATGATAAACCAGCAATTTTTCTGCAATCTGGGCAGCCTGTTTCGGAACAGGTGCTACCGTATCGGAACGGGGGCCTGAAATGGCCTGGGCGTTCCGAAACGGAAGGAGCTGTTCCGGAACGGATATGCCACTGCCAGGCACTGTTTCGGAACCAGTTGCGGAACGGTCCCGCGTTTCGGAACGGGTTCTCCCTGTTCCGAAACACTCAACCGTTGGGCACTGAAATTGTTGGTTAGATGTTTTGGAATGTTTGCGTTTTGGTCCTGAAACTTGTTATCGCAATTGTATGAGTTTGAGATGTCCATTTAAGCTGAAATTTGACAGAGAAGCATGAAAGATGATTAATTTCAAGTTGGTAACTTTTTATTGGGTTAAGTCCTTATAACCTTCAGAATTTACAATTTGGTCCCCAAAGTTGTAATTTGTGCAATTGAGTCCCTGAATGTTCTCTGATGGTTATGATCTTTGAATATGATGATCTTGTGATTATATCTAGGGATAATGTGCATCTAGACAAGACTAAAAAGAAAAAAAAGGGTCGTTAATCAAGGTTGACTTTCGGGTTGACTTTGGTTTTCCCGTGTAATCTTCTTAATTCGGGTCAACCGTCTAGGCCGGGTTAAGGGGGTTACATAGTAGTGATCAGAAAGATGTACAGAAGATGTTGTTGGTGGTTCAAAGTTACCAGTTTCTAGTGGATGTGAAGTGATCGTCCTCCTACGGTTTTGATGTACCTTTTAACAAGGTTTGGCTTGAAGAGCACAGAGTTAGTGTATACATTGAGACAAAGAGAGAGTTGCCTTGAAGTTGCAGATTTCTGTGTGACTATAGTGGTAAGTGAGGATGTGAACTTCCTGTCGAATGTTGATCCAGCTTTGGACGTCGAAGATTGATTGAGTTTGGTTGGCAAGCTTGCTTAGCAAGTGTGACGAATTTGATTTTGAATGAAGATTAGACCACAGAATACTAAATTAGTTTGTGTTTACCTAGAAGTGTTTGGAAGATTCACCCAGTTTGTCTCTTGATAGAGAAGAAGAGTTTGTTATTGAGACCGTTTTCAAGGTTGCTTCTGTTTTGTTTGTTCTGTAACTTATGAATTCCGGAAGAATTGAGAATGTTGAAGAATCAACTTCGAGACTTGTTAGACCTTAGCTTTATTAGGCCTAGTGCATCATCTCAGAGTTCTATAGTGTAATTTGTAAAGAAGAAAGAGTGACAGTACGAGAATGTGTTCAGATTACATACAGTCGCAACAAGTGACAGTGAATGATTAGTATCCGTTTTCGAGTGTCAGTGATTTGTTAGTCAGTTAGTGTGTGCTTCAGTCTATTTGAAGATTAATTCAAGATCCGATTACTACCAGTTGGAAGTGAGAGAAGTTGAAGTATTGAAGACAACTTTTGAGGCAAGATGTGACCGTTTTGAGTTCCGAGTTATGCTGTTTTGTTTGACTAGTGTGATAGTTACTTTTATAGAGATGGTGAGCAGAATATCTTCCTAAGTTTCTTGATCAGTTTGTAGTAGTTCTCATAGATGATACATGGATAGATTCAAGTACCGAAGAAGACCATGACAAGCTTTGAAGTTAGTGTGGTAGATCTTATTAGAGAGTTGATTGTGTACCAAGTTGTGCAACGTGAACTCCGAGTTAAAGAAGATGTTCTCCTAGGACATGTAGTTCAGCTGAATGTGTTAGAGAAAATCCCAAGTATACAAAGGAAGATATGAGTTGGAAGAAATTGAAGACTGTGACAAATATCTATAGTTCTAAGTCTAGCATTGTTACTTTCAGAGAATTGTAAATAGTCTTTTGAAGATAGTTGCTCCATTGATAGATTGCTACAGAAGAAAGTTCAGTTGGTGAGGTTAGATGCGAGACATTGAACCCTTGAGAAACCGAAAGAAATGTTGAAGAGAGCTTCGACTTTGATCCAGCCAATGTCAGAGAAAGAATTTGTGAACCATAGTGATGTGTTACATGTAGAGTTAGGTTGTGTGCTTATGCAAGACAGAAGATTGTGGCTTGTTCATCAAGATAGTTGAAAGACCGTGAGAAGAGTTATCCGATATGAGACATAGAGTTAATTACAGTTGTGTTTGCTTCGAAGACTTAGAGACAAAGCTTGTATAGTAAGAAATGCACAGTGTATATGTACGTATCATCAGAACTTGAAATATTTGAAGACTTAGGAAGGGTTGAAACTTGAACAACATAAGGTGTTAGAACTGCTTGAAGACTGTAATATCAAGATTGAGTACCACCCGAAGAGAGTCAACGTAATAACCGATGTTCTGAGTTGTTATTGTTGTTAGATTAGTAGTTGAGTTACGAGTTGCAATTGCCGAATTTCGTTTATCAAATGATAGTAGTTTTGTGGCCGAGTTTCGGGTTGAGACTACTTTGAGTCAGAATGTTTGATGAGAAACAGTTGCAAGACAGATTCTTGGCACCTCACGTGCGAGGCATAGTAGAAGGAAGACCTTCAGAATACAGTTTCAGAGATGATAGGGTTTTGCATTTCAGAGACAGAATAGTAGTACCGACTGACCTAGTGTTTTGAGAGGTATTGTTTTGGCCGAAGCGCACGGTGATTCATTTGTATTGCATCTGAGTAGTATGAAGACGTATTGTGGGTTGAAGATGAATGCTTCTGAATTGAGTGGATGAATAATGTGGTTCAGTATGAGAGTGAGTATGTAAATTGCCAGCGTGTCAAGACCGAGCTTCAGTTTCTCCTAGTTGTTACATCCGTGGAAGGTTCATAATGGAAGCGAGTAATAGAGATTCGAGATTTCGACTAGAATAATTTTGAAGACGTCTGCATAGTGTTTGGTTAATTGATGAAGACAGAGGATCAGTCAGAGAAAGTTGTGAGTCAAGTGTTCAAGCAGTATTGTATGAGTTTGTGAATCGGGCTAGTTCTGTTGTTATCTGTTGCGGTTACCACCAGAGTTAGAAAGGGGTTTGAGATGTGTTCCGTGTATCTATGATTCAGAAATGTGAGTCAGATCTGTTCCGTGCTATATTTGTTGAAGAGATTGAGTTGAGTTTGAAATTGGCATGCCTTGAAGAATCAGTTGAGATCATAGTGTAAGATAGCAAGTGTTACGTGGTAAGTCTTTCGAGTTGGTTAGTATGTTGTGGTGAGAGAGGAACGCGTGGAGGTGCATGTTTCAGTGGCCCTCCGTGATCGATGAATTTCGGGGACGAAATTTCCTTAAGTGGGGGAGAGTTGTAACACCCGTGTTTTGGGGTTAGGAGTTATCCGTGTTTATAGTTCGAGTCAATAAAATTAAATTAAAATAAATCCAACCTAAAATGTGGTGGTGTAATTGAACTTAAATAAAAAGGGAAGGGCTTATGTTGTAATTTGCCCAAAAGCTTTTTAAAAAAAGATGACAACTTTCAAATTGTCATCTTCTTCCCCTTTTCCCTTATCCCCCCCCCCCACGTGAAATACCTCCCCCCTTTCCCCAAACTCTCTCAATTTTCAAGCATATGTTTCATTCGATTTCTTCATCAATTCAAGGGGTTTTTGAAAGGTAATCACATATTTGAACTCTCCTTTCCATTTCCTATTCATACATGGTTTTAGATTTTAAAATTATGAACTTTTGAAAATTAGGGTTTATATCAAGTTTGGATTTTTAAGGGGGTTTTCCATTTGGTTTCGATAAATTGAGTTGGGGCTTTGCTTAATCATGTTAAAATGCACATTATATGTTAATTTGGTTGGATTTTGATGAATTTCTGAAATGGGTTTTAGGGGTGTATTTAAAGTGTCAAAAATTTGTGTTTTTGGAAGGGTTTTGTGAGAAATTGTTGGGTTGATGTTATAGCAACATTGGGTGGGTGTTTTTAGATGTTTTGTGATGATTTTTGAGAGGTTATAATGTTAGTTTGGTGGGATTCCCGTAGCTACTGCTGTAGGTGGTTTTTAGGAGTGGAAATTAAGAGTTTTTGAAGTGTTTGTGGGGGGAAATGAAGGGCTGATGGTTGTACAACATTATGAGTGTGTTTTGGACATGTTTTGGAGTGTTTTAAGTGTCTAAATTGGGAGGTAATGGCTGGGTTTTGCTGGAGTACGAAAATGGGATTATTTGGGAAGATTTCGGCTTTGAATTGTTGAGAAAATGTTAGAGAATTGAGAGCTGATGTGTACCAGAAAATTGTGGTTGATTAAGAGGTTAATACATTGCCTTTGATTGATTAGAGACATCGGATTTGGCCTTGGGAGGTTCGGGCACGATTTCGGAAGTTGTGGAGACTTGAGTCGGCTTTGCTTGGATTGCTTAAGGAAGTAAGGTGAGTGGTTAATGTTTTTAAATTGGTTTTTAAGTGGTTGGTTCAAGCATGTGAACTAGGTTAGGCTTGGTAGACCCACCTAGAGTTAGGATTAGGGTGGTAGCCTAATCCTATGCTTTAGTTAGAGACCTTGGATGTACTCTTTAAATTATTGTTATGCCTCGTGATGTTAAGTATGATGTTATACACATGTATGTGGTAGTATGACTTAATGTATTGATTACATGTACGTTGATGACGAATATAATGTGATTATATGATGTGTTAATTGGTTGGATGATATACATGTGATGTTGGTTTGTGAAATGAGGTTATGAGGTAGTTGCATGATTTTGGAGAATCATGGTGAGTACGTGCTAGGCACGGAATTTATATTGAAATTGATATTGTAAAAAGTTGTGTAGTTTGATTTATATTGGCACTAGTATGCTTGGGTACAATGATCGATCATTAGGATGAGTGTGCACACAAATTGAGTCAAAACGTACGTGGCCTTGGTGGCGTTAAGGCACCAAGGAGGAGTACGGTGATGTAATATTCCACCGGAAGCTTTTACATATTTCTACGTGATGATGAGTGGAATCCCATCTGTAGGGCATGTGGCGATGAGTGGAATCCCGCCCATGCAAGGACCGGTGATGAGTGGAATCCCACCGAGGTAATGTTGTTGTTGGAAATGTGTTCCAACGGGTTATCCGCGTATTCGGGTCATAGCTAGGTGCCAATATGAGGTTGTATGAATATAACAATATGAGATTATGTACACATGCTTATATGATACAAATGTGATGCCTTTATGAATTGATATATGATGTGGTTAATGCTTGAATATGTATCGTGGTAAGTTGAGCTTATGAGTTGTTGAGCATGACATAAGGTTGACTATATGTTCATGCATCATGTTCATTTTGGCTTTGCGGACCAGAGGTAAGATCATGCATTTCATTATGGAAATAGCTCGTGCTTGGACCCTGCATTGTCGAAGGTTTGTTTTATGAGCTACCCTCACTAAGCTTTTATGCTTACGCTCTCTTTTGTTCGACAATGCAGATAAATAGCTTGTGGGTGGCAAGGGCAAGGAAAGGTCTCCAAGTGTTGCTTACGGTTAGCTCAAGTATGATAGTTAAATTTAAAGATTGTAATAGTAAAGCAATGGGATAGGTGTTGTTGTTTTGTGCTATTGTTGGTTGTTTAGGAGCATGTTTAGACTCCTTAATTATGTTATTTTTGATTGGCTTAATGATGATATGTTTGGATTGTAACCATGTTTAAAATTATTTACCTTGTGAGTTGGCCATGTGCTTTTGAGGTTGCCTTCATGTTAGAATATTGAAGTATGAGCTCGGAATGCTTGAATGCCATCTTGGGTCTATTGCTTGATTTTCCTTGATGTTTATACATGTTGGGTGCTTGTATGGCTATATAGTGGTATGTAAATGTTGTGTGAATGTTTGGTTGGGGCTAGGGAAGTCTTAGATTGCCTTTAGATTCGAGTCTTGATCGTTTTGCTGATTTTGGGAGGTTTTGCAGTGCAGGGGTATCGATACGGTTGGTACGGTATCGATACCACCTTCTTGTTTCAGGCTTAGTGTATCGATACACTTGAGAGGTGTATCGATACTATTTTGGTCACTGGAGCTACTGTCCAGTTCGGTATCGATACCGGCCTCAGGTGTACCGATACCGTCATTTTAGCGTTGACCCTGGGAAGTCAACCGTTGGGAAGGGTATCGATACACTCCTTGGGTGTACCGATACGGTCTCTATGGGTTGACTTTGACCAGTTGACCTAATCAAGGGGTATTGATACACCCCTTAAGGGTATCGATACCGCCTGCAGTTTAAGTTTAAAATTGGACTGTATCATGATTGTTTGAGTTCGTTCGATTGTTTTGTATATGTTGTTCCGCTGTATGATCACTTAGGGTTTAATATCCATTTAGACAAGATTTAAAATAAGAAAAAAAATAGGGTTGCTAACCGAGGGGGAATCCTTAGGGGTTTTCACTCGGTTTTCCCCGTGTAGCTCACTCGGACCGGTCATCCGGCCAGACTGGGACGAGGGGGTTACAACCTCGGCAAGAAGTCATGGTCATTCAAGCTGGCCAACGAGAATGTCTCCTTAGCATGAAGGAGATGTTCGATCAGTTGGTGACTAATCTAAAACAAGACCACTCATCTGCTCACACAATTGTTGTGCCAAGCAGAGCCCCTATTGATAAACTATCTCAGCACCGAGCTTATACTTTTTCTGGTGTTGACGAAAAAAATCCAGAAGATGCTGAATATTGGCTTGAGAACACCACTAAATTTGTGACTAAACAGTTACAATGTTCTGATGAACACAAACTGGAGTGTGCTGTGGCCTTGTTAGCAGATGAAGCTATGAACTAGTGGGAAACCACTACACTGACTGTTCCAGCTGAATCTGTGACATAGAAATTCTTCGTGGAGGAATTCAAAAAGAAATATACCAGTGAACAGTATCTGGCTTAGCGTAGAAGACGTTTCTTGTACCTTAAGCAAGCTAATAAGCCCATTGAGCAATATGTGGCTGAATTATGCAAATATTGCAAGTATGGCTCTGAATACATTAAGACCAGGGCTGACAAGTGTAGAATGTTTATTGATGGCCTTAAAGATGAATTGAGCCCGATCTTTACTGCTTTGGGGATCACTGATTACCAGAACCTTGTCAATAGAGCCATCGCAACAGAAGCTAAAATGAGAGCTGCCGAAAGAAGAAAAGGGGGTATCAAATTGATAAGAAGCAAAAGCGAGATGACAAATCACAATGGTAATCTAAGAAGACCAAATTCTAAAAAGAATGTTCTTCTAATTTCACCTCTGCTCTGAAGGGTAATTACACTTCAAAGCCTTCAACAATGATCAAATCTTAAATACCGGCTATATCAATTAATAACACGGGAAATTCAGAGAAGAGTTCTCCTTGCAAGTTCTGCCAGAAGCCACATCGTGGCCAATGTCGTCTCCAATCAAATTTGTGTTATGCTTGTGGTGGTGATGATCATTACATTAAAGATTGTCCTTAGAAGTCTGAACAGACTCCAGCTCAAAATTCAACAATTTCTAGTCCGACACCATCCAATCGGAACAAAAATGCCAAACAAGGTCAATCGAGCTATCAGAGGAGAGGCAAAAGCACTCATTCGAATGCCCATACTCATCAAAAGTCCCGAGCCCCTGCTCGTGTTTACCATATTCGTGGTATGGAAGATGAAGAATCTCATGATGTCATTTTATGTACTGTTGAAATAAACCTTAACCCTATTTATGCCTTAATAGACTCGGGATCTACTCATTCATTCCTATGTGCAAACTTGATAGAAAAACTGAGTCTAAAGCCTGAACTTGTTCAAACCGATCTGGTAGTTTCCAATCCTTTGGGAGGGATTTCTAAAATAAACTTGATTTGTAGAAATTGCCTACTTACCATTCGAAATATGCCATTTTCTATTGATCTCTATATTTTGCCCACATGTGAATTTGATTTGATACTGGGATTAGATTGGCTAAGTAAACATGAAGCTTGGGTAGACTGTCAAAACAAAAGACTATACCTTCGAGGTTTAGAAAAAGAGTCAATACTCCTAATGGATAAAAAGTCTATCTTTATTTTTGCTTCCATGGTCTTACAAGATCAAATTTAATTTGGTTTACCGGAAATGCCAATCGTTTCTGAATTTATTGATGTTTCTCCTGAGGAACTTCTTGGTCTCCCTCCGACTAGAGAAGTGGAATTCGGAATTGAAGTTCAGCTTGGAACAAATTCGATGTCCATTACGCCATATCGTATGACACCAGTTAAGTTGAAAGAACTCAAAAAACAAATTTAAGAATTAGAAGACAAAGGATTCATTTGACCCAGTAAGGACTTGCTCGATCAACTCAAACATGCTACGATATTTTCTAAGATCGATCTTCGATCGGGTTATCATCAGATGAAAGTGAAAGATGATGATGTACCCAAAACAACTTTCATCACAAGATACGACCATTACGAATTTCTAGTAATGCCATTCGGGCTGACCAATGCCCCAGCTGCATTCATGGATCTCATGAACAGAGTATTCAAGCTTTATCTTGATAAATTTGTGGTTGTCTTTATAGACGATATCCTGGTTTACTCTCGTAACAAGGAGGAACATGTTGAACACCTTCGAATTGTCTTGCAAACCCTTCGAGAACGTCAGTTGTTCGCTAAATTTTCCAAGTGCGAATTCTGGTTATCTGAAGTGTCATTATTGGGCCATGTCATCTCGGCTCAAGGAATTAAAGTTGATCCAAAGAAAGTACAGTCCATTGTTGACTGGAGACCTCTGAGAAATTTGAGTGAAGTTCGAAGCTTCCTCAGTTTGGTCGGATATTATAGGAGATTTGTTAAGGGATTTTCCACTATTGATCTGCCGTTAACTAAACTTCTTCGAAAAGACGAGCCTTTCGTATGGTCGGAGAAACAACAACGAAGTTTTGACCAGCTCAAGCAAGCTTTGACTCATGCTCTTGTTCTTATCCAACTAGAATCGGGAAATGAGTTCACGATTTATAGTGATGCATCTCATTTGGGTCTAGGATGCGTCTTGATGCAAGGAGGTAGTGTGATTGCTTATGCTTCACGACAATTAAAACCTCATGAGCTTAATTATCCAACTCACGATCTAGAACTTGTTGCGATCGTGTTCGCTCTTAAAATCTAGAGGCATTATCTGTACGATGAAAAGTGTTACCTGTTTACCGATCAGAACATCCTCAAATATCTTTTCACTCAAAAAGATCTGAATCTAAGGCAGAGAAGATGGGTAGAACTGCTTAAAGACTATGATCTGATTATTGATTATCATCCGAGAAAAGCAAACATGGTCGTTGAAAGCCTTGAATTTTTTTTGAATTAAAAATTTGTCTTTCTTGTTTTACAAGAAACCATCCGAACACTTGCCTTGTTTCGCAAGTAACCACTTGAAAATATGTCTAAACTCTCCTATTCGATCTTGTAGCTTCAAATGTTATAAAATGCTCATCTTCGAGTGTATCAGAAGCGAGGATTCATGTCCGAGCTTCAAATTCAATCTAGCTTAATCTCAAGAATTAAGGATTTACAACAAAGTGATCCTCAACTTCAACAAAGTAGTATTCAGTTGGTAGGTGTTTTAGAGTTATCACTTCATTCAAAGACCCTAACAGCAATATCTGAGAGGTAAATTCACTCAAAATCTGTATATTAAACCTGAACACACATTTTGCCCCTTATCTCGGGATTAGATTAAAAAATCATTCATACAATCAATAATAGGGACTCTGTAAAGAAAATGTATGCTTGAAAAGAAATGGATGAAGAATGAAAAGAAGGGAAAATGCTGAAACAAAAATGAGAAATGTTTGCCACTTGAAAAAAATGCATCTTTAAACAAATAAACTGACTTAGATGCCCTTACAAAAGATCCTTAATGCTTGCGGGCAAAAGCAAGAGGGTTGGTTCTAAGCATGATCCCAACTGTCTAGAGAAAATTAAGTTTTATTCCATGAAAGCACGAATCCCGACCAATCTTGCCTCCAACGACTTCGTGACAAAACTCTAAACGCGCTCGTCCTCGTCATCTTCTTCTCTCTCAAGTCTTCCATTTTGATGGCTTCTAATATCAACTCTCCATTCATGACCATGTCTGTGAAACCTTCCGTGGCGTTATTTAACATGTAGTCATAGGAAGGTTCATTTAAAGTCTCCACAAACATTGGAGTAACCTCATTTTCCGACAATGGAGGTTGAACATGGGCTGCCACATCTCGCCATCTCTGGGCATACTGGCGGAAGCTCTCATTGGGCTTTTGTTCCATATTCTGCAGTACGATCCTACATGGGGCTATGTTTGTTACATACTCGTATTGTTTAAGGAAGGCTTTCGATAGATCCCTCCAAGTGCATATATTGACCCGACTCAATTGAGCGTACCATCGGATAGTTGACCCAGATAAACTATCTTGGAAGCAATGAATCAATAATTTCTCGTTTTCCAAGTGCGGTGACATTTTCCGGTAGTACATCGTCAAGTGTGCCAATGGGCATGTAGTTCCATTATACTTTTTGAAGTCAGGGGCCTTGAACTTTGGTGGAGCCACCAAGTCAGAAACTAGACTCAAATCTCTAGCATCCCTGCCACCATAACTGCTTCTTTCTTGAAAATATTCAATCATTTCCACCAGCTTCTTGTAGTGGTCTTCCCATTTCTCTTCTACCTTTGCCATGTCAGCTTCTTCATTGAGGTCGGGCATCTCGAGGCTGCGAACCTCGTCGGTGTTGTCTTCAGTACGGGCAGAAGATTCTATGAAATGGGGTGAGATCTTGACTTTAGGTGAGGCCACTTCCTTTTGTACGAAATCCATCCCTGGGAAAGTGTTGGTGTCTTCTCTCGCTTCTGGATCTTCGAACCCAAGCATGGCTACGATTTGGCTGATTGTTTTCTGGTGTGATATCTCAATCTCTTTCTTCAAATTATTTATCAACTTCTCAAGCTTGTCATGGATGCTCTTTTGATTTGCTTCCAGAGTTGTCAATCTTTCCTCAGTGCTCATAACTCGAGTCGTGTTTGCGCGAGATCTTTTACTACTTAAATGAAATTTCCCAAAATTACTCTTTTTATTATACATGAATAAATGGAATGATAAAAACATTATTTAACAAAAACAAATAAAAAAACAAATGCATGGAAGCAAATGTATATATGCACAAACGAATTCACAAAAGCAAACAACAAAGCAAGTAAAACAGTGCAAATGCATGAATGCAGTCGAAGGGTCATCAATTCTATTAAGGTGTTGCTCTTAGACGTAGCTTCCATCGGATGACGAAGGTCCTACAAATACTTCTTGATCTGAGCACTCATTTCTTTAATCAACCTTTAAAGCCTTGGTCCCACCTTGTCGATCTGACGCGGGGCGAAGAAATGTAGCTTCTCGACGTCACATGCTTAGCTACGTCTTCAATTTAGGATGTCATGCTCTTATCGAACTCGTCTCACTTCTGGGTCCTTTTGACGTTACCCCTAAGTCGAGTAGACCAAAGAACATTTTCAACTTCTTCTTGGTTGGACCGTCGAAGTGGTCCTATTGTACTTGTGACTCATGGTATTCTTCTTGGCGCTGGTGTGAGCATACTTCGATGTTTCCTCCGCCTGATCAGTCGACAAATTCTTATTGTTTGTGTGTTTTTCTTGCTCCTTTAGGTACCTTCCATCCATGGCGGAAGCTTTTTCTGATCGAGCAACATGCTTTAAAATCGATCCCCTCAGACATAGGATGCATGCAATAAATAAATATGTTACAAAAACAAAACAAAACTCACACACAAAAGGTTAGTAATAAATATGCTACAAGAACACACAAAAAGGTTAGTAATAAATATGCTACAAAAACAAGACTCACAAACAAAAAGGTTAGAAATCTAAAACAGAAACAAAACCTAGAAGATCCAAAATAATTTAATTACATAATAATTCTGGGCCAAATTTCCAACATTTCAGGACATATCTCCACGGATTATTCATGCGACTCAACACCCTAGGCTTTCTGCATGGCTCTATTAGGGGTAGGCTCTATATTCTCAAACTTGGCTCGGTTCTAAAAGGGTACCCGAGCTATCCTTGTTGTCCCCTACTAAGGGTGGCAAGGCCCTCGATTCTCACCCATTATAGGCTTCAAACGAATCGAGTTCAACTCAGGAGGACTCACCACCGATGTCTTCTCGAAGAATCAATATCCTTACGAAGACAAAGGAATGAGTCCCGAAGGTACTTGCTAGGCTCATATGAAGAATCAATATTCTTACATGAGCAAAGCGTATTTCTCCCCACTTAAACGAACGGGACAAAGCTCGGGAATAGAGCTTAGAATTAAGTCTTAGAT
Organism: Hibiscus tridactylites; assembly: GCA_958450335.1. NCBI lineage: Eukaryota > Viridiplantae > Streptophyta > Magnoliopsida > Malvales > Malvaceae > Hibiscus > Hibiscus tridactylites. The sequence goes on along the minus strand of OY288277.1, from coordinate 81,801,458 downwards.
GCGTAAAATAGAGTTATATTCATTTAAACGAACAAATAAATAGAACCTATCGTGAACTTGTAAATTCCATATTTAAAAAAAAAACATTTTTTTGAAAACCATTTAAAACCAATTTGTGGCCTGACCCTCTTTTGTTTTTATTTAAAAAAAACAATTCCCCATCGGAGTCGCCAAGCTGTAGCAATCCTATTTAGGAGGCTTCAACTATTTTGGAAAACTTTTAAAAAATCAACGGAGTCGCCACCAATCTTTTTTGAAAGGAAAAATGTGATTGGATCACTTTTAAAAATAGGGTTATTTTAAAAAAACGTTTTTTTTAATAAAACAACGGTTTTGGTCTGCAAAAATCAGAAAACATGTTCGGGGTCAGTTACGCGTGGGGAAGGGTTAGCACCCCCACGACGCCCAAAATTGGTACCTAATTGGTTTTAAAATCGTTTTCAAAACTAGAATTTGCAAGTTCAAAAAGATTCGACTTTACTTGTCCGTTTAATGAATATTAGTCTATTTTAACGGCCTTATCGCCCGGGAGATGAACTTTAATCACCGCCAACATTTCTGGTGCTAACCCATCATTCCTGTTTGATAAGACACTGCATTAAGTTAATTTCGCTTTTTCAAACAACAAAGAGATTTAGTGTGTTGAGCATTTTATATTTATTTCTAAGTTCAATTATTTAAAAACCATAAAAATGTCTAAGTCTTTTATTCCTAACTTAAAGTTTAAGTATGCTTAAGTGTATTTTATTTTTTTGTGAAGAACATTTTTCAACAAACATATCTCTATCTAAGCTTTAGAACCTAGACCTAAGTTTTCTCAACCTTTTATTCTTTTGAGTTTTTTTTAATTATTATTTTTTTGAAAATTCTTTATTTATTTTTTACTTTTAATTTTTAAAAGCCAAGACCTTTTTTACACTTTTTACCTTTTTCAATTTTATGTTTTTTTCACCTTTTATTTCAAAAAGAATTCTTCCTTTTAAAACTTTTTTTTTATTTTTAAAGTTTTTCTTCTAAAAAAACCTTTTAAAAAATTTTATTTTAACTGATTTTCTTTTAAATTTTTTTCAACTTTATTTTCTCCAAAAACCCTAAAACTTTTACCTCAAAACCTTTTTATTTTCTTTTTAAAACAAAAACTTTATAACTTATTTATTTTTTCTACAAAAATATCTTATTTAACTTTTTGTTTTCAAAATCACACAACCCACTTAATATTAAATTTAAATTTAAAAAAAACCTTTTTATATATTTTTTAAATCAAAATCAAGCCCATCTATTATTTTCACCCATGCATTATTGTCTTTTTTCTAATTAAATCCCTCACTTTAAGTTTTTTTCAATTAAACCACATTTATTCATTCTATTATTGCATTTTTAATTTAAACACTCTAAAAAATCATGTCAACACTTCTAAAGATCTAAAAAACTCTAACAACATTTTTTAGCATGCAAATATTTTCAAAAGATAAAACTAAAAATAAAAAAATTAAAACAAAAATGTTACCGGAATCGTAAAATGATTTTTCCGACTTCGAGATAGCCACCTAAAATTCACAAAAAACACAAACACCAAAAAATTCATCTAAGAACAAGCATAAAAATAAAAAATTAAAAGAAAGATAGAAATTTTACTGAAATGACGAACGAAGAACTCGAATCTGGGCTTCTCGAAATGCTCCTAATTGCCTCTGGAAAATTGCTTCCCAACTTGAACTACTACTCAAAAATTCCAGCAACTCTTGAAAAAAATTTCAGAGAATTTTCGAATTTTTTCCTATGCCTTTTCCAAGTGAATTTTCACTTCAAGTTGGTGTGTGTTGAACAAGTGAAAATGGGGGGGTTTTTATAGTCATCTTTGAGCTTGCAAATCAAGCTATAATCCGCGTTTCAATCCCCAAATTGGAGCCAAAATCAAACCAATGGCTTGATCCTCGGAAAAAACCTCTCAAAAATATCCCGATTTGGTTCAAAATCATGATCAAATTTCCCCATGATTCGAGCCTAGGGCTTGACTCTTTTCACACTGTTTTTTTTACAGATTTCGATGAGCACATGTGGCGACGGTGAGCGGGGTTGGTGGCATTGGGTCAGCGGCGGCGAGGCGGACCGGCCGGTACTAGCAGCGGCGGCGAGACGAACCGGTCGGTACTAGCGGCGTCGGCAGCCGTGGCCGGTAGACGCCGACCGGCCACCATGAAGACCGCGAAATGAGGGTTTGTTAGGCTGGGATTCGAACGCGTGTGGTGCACGCGCTAGGCGCGTGGGCTCTTTCTTCTTTTTTTGCTTTTCTTTTTCCTTTTATTTTCCCTTTTATTTTTTGTTATTTTTGCTGCTATTTTTTTATTGTTTTTTTTATTTTATTTCCTTTTTTACATTAATTACTATCATTATTATTTTTATCACATTTTCTCTCATTTTTCTTTCTTTAAAAGATGAGCTTTTTCAGATTATTTAAATTTAGAAAATGGTGGGCCTTATATTATTTTATGGGAAAATGATTTTTTTATTTTTTTCAGATTATTTAAAACTGAGGTGAAAATTTAATGACAACAGCAGCTAGCAGAAATCAAACTTAGGTAACTAGGCAAAGGAGAAGCATGGCTAAGCCACTAGGCCAAAGCCATTTTTGTGATAGAAAATGCAAATAATTAATATAAGTCATAGTTGGTAATTTATGCCAATGAAAAGTAAATAAATGTGGATTAACGGGATTCAAACATGGCACGCTTATAATGCATAAAAATATCTAAGCCAATGAAATAAATCTAATAATTAAATTATAGTTTAAAATTATATCAATTCATTTGAATTATGTTCGTAAGCTTGTATTCACTAAATAAATTTCATATAATCTTAAGTTTTTAAATTTGTAATAAAATTTCACACATATATATATAGTAATTTAATTATTTTTTTAATAAATTTTAAAATTATAAATTAAGTTAAAAAATCAATTCACGATTATATATGTGAAATTATAAAAATAAATGCGAAAAATATATTAAATTTAATTTAAAAATACAAAACTCTTAAAACTATTTTTGTTTTAAATCGTGCACTAACTATATTTTAAAATATATACAAAATGTTGTTAACTTTAATTTAATTATTAGATTTATTTCATTGGCTTAGATGTTTTTATGCATTATAAGCGTGTCATGTTCGAATCTCGTTCATCCACATTTATTTACTTTTCTTTGGCATAAAGAACCAACTATGACTTATGTTAATTATTTTCATTTGTATCACAAAAGTGGCTTTGGCCTAGTGGCTTAGCCACGCTTTTCTTTTGCCTAGTTACCTAGGTTTGATTCTCGTTGGCCGCATATACCCATTTTTGTTAAATTTATTTTTATCCTCCAATAACGTGGTGATACGTGTCACCACCTAATTAAATAATTAATTTATTTTATTACATTAAAATTAGGACCAAAATGATAGAATGTATAAGTAACGAGGATCAAATGTGTAATTATACTATTTTTTACTAAGTGCCACGTCACTCCCTTCGTTAGGTTTTAACGGCTGGTGGTCACATTGCATCCAATTAAATAGTTTGGTGATTTAATTGCTTCAAAAAAAAGTAATGTGGTCAAACCGTAACTTTATCAAAAGTATGATGGTCAATGAAGTAGTTTACCAATAATTTTATTATCCTCTCCATGTTTACTAGACCCTTCAGCCATTTGAACACTTCCTAGTCGGCTAAGGCTTAGTTTGCGGATGCTTTTAAAAAGTACGGTGAAAAAAAGTAATTTTTTAAACTAATTGTTGAAAAGTAGTTTTGAAAAGCTGGTTAGTGTTTGTCATTGATGTCAAAAAGTGATTTTGAGGAGATAAAATGTCTATTTTAGACATGATATTGAAAAGTAAAAGTAAACTTGGGTGATGTTCAAATAGTTAATGTTATGATATATGAAATAAGTCAATTTTAATTAGGGTAAACTACACAGTTGGCCACCGAACTATGGGGTTGGTGTCAATATGACCACTATATTATTTTTCGTCTCAAATACACCACACAACTATTTAAATGGTGCCACGTTTGCCACACGGCGTTAAAAAAACGAAAAAATTGACGGAACTGTTAAAAAAATTGGTATAATTACACATTTGGTCCTCTATATTTATACAATATATCAATTTAGTCTTAAATTTAATCTAAGAGGCTGTGTGCTTGCCACTGAACCAAGCACACTTTCATGCTATGGGGTCATTAATATATGTATTTAATGATTGTTACTGCCCAGAAAATAAAAGAGAAGAAAATGCAATTGCAAGGATTCGAACCAAGGACCTTGTAACCCCCTAGACCCGCCTATGCGTTACAACGGATCCTAGGAAGCCACATTAAGGTCACAAGAGCGACCCACAGTGAAAATACACATGAAAACATTTTTTTCCTCTCAAAACACTTATTAAACTGAAAAATCAACTTCTGTTTAAAATGCAATTTCAGGAAATCATTTAAACACATAACAAAATTTCAGAAAGTGCTTTACAGACTCTATCACAAAACCATACGTGACATACATGACATACATGCCCACTAACTATACAATACCGTACTCCAGAGGCAACGCCGAGAGAACTCCGAACACTGATGTCAAACATTAGGTCATGATATTTTCTTTTAACCTGCGATGGTAAAAACAACGTGAGCTTGGGAAAGCTCAGTAATACAGAACTACCAAAAGATGCTATAAGCTCATGCAGACATATTGTAGGCATAACATTTTCATGATGTTCCAAGCAGTAACAGTCTTCATTTCCTTTCCGATATTTAAGGGTAATGTTGTTATACTATTTCAAGGTTTCAACATACTCAAGAATAATGGTATATGTTCTTTAATCAGACCTTGAGAATTTGACGTAAATTATATAGGCTGATAATATACGAAGTAGGAATCAGAGAGTTGGGAATCTAGTGTGTTCCAATAAGTACAGATCAACATACATAAGTACAGATCAACATACATAAGTACAGATCAACATACATAAGTACTTAGCATCGTGGGTGCATATCAAATAGACATAAATGCATACAAATCATATCATGTGAACACATAACAGATTAAGTGAAAATGTCCAATGTTCATACAGAAGTTTACAAGAAATACCCTCCAACCTTACACCAATATGCAGTCCCCCAGAACTGCATCCATAAAGACTTACCCTAGGCCCGATGGGCATAGGTGCCACCTAAGGGGCTGCCTTAGGTCCATAAGGACTTACCCTAGGCCCAATGGGCGTAGGTGCCACTCAAGGGGAGACCTTGAGTCCATAAGGACTTACCCTAGGCCCGATGGGCATAGGTGCCACCTAAGGGGATGCCTTAGGTCCATAAGGACTTACCCTAGGCCTGATGGGCGTAGGTGCCACTCAAGGGGAGACCTTGAGTCCATAAGGATTTACCAGCTTGATCAGGGCTGTACCGATAGAGACTTCATATCATAACCCAACAGTATACCCCAGATGACAATCGGTAATCAGATTTCAGACATGAGTAACATAATACATGTAACAGACATATTCTATTCAGAGTATCAGAAACAGAAGTTCATGCTTTTAACAGATAAATGGGCATACCATTGAGCAAAGCAGACATTCATTATTCATCATGCAAACAGATTGTGCCATCATATATCAAGCTAACATATCATACTATTAAGTAGGCAGAGAATGTCATTATGCAGTTCATTCAACAGAAATTAGCATACACATGGAACACACTAGATGGGACAGATCATTTCTCAGAGATGCTTGGCATTTACGGAATGAGACATATTAAGCTTGTGACGATTTGAACGGATTTCTGAAACGTAGCTCCTATTAGAAAGGGTTCATACTAACGGTTTAACCCAGATATTTAGGAGGTGATACATCAAGATCTTTGAGAGCCTTGGCATATCCTGAGTGATTCAGCCATTTAAGCTTACAAGGGCATTATGGTCATTTTATCATACACGAACATTTTGGTAATTTATACCAACAAGGCATAAACAGCGGCTCGGGAATTCTGTTTGCTCATCAAATTTCCAACCAAGCATTCAGAGATTTCTATGTCAAGATCTTTCACGGTATCGGATACATTCAGGGCTATTTTGATTACTTGGGCCAACGAGGGCATCTTGGTCATTTAACTATCATAGGTGATTTTTGTAATTTAGCCCATTAATGATGATATAACGATTCACAATATTTAATATTTCCAGAAGTTTATCGAGCCTCCAAAACCATTCGAACTAACACACCTCAACCTTGTATTTCTAACCAGCCCTTCTAATGTATCTGGTTGTATAGTATATCTGAACGGTTGCTTTCGTATTTCACCACCATACTTGCCACAGAGTAGTCGAACTTATATTCTGTGCGGAAAAACTTCCAACCTTATTTTAATATCATGAATGATTATCGTACATAAGTGTGCTTCCTAACACTTAGGGGCGCTTTAGCCCTTAAAGTTTTATTAGAAATCTCAGAGTTTCATCAACTGCATATTTGCATATTTAGCTCAAGAGGGCTTTAAAGTCATTTTGGAAATTGGGGTAAATCCACCATTTCTTTCTGAATTACCATTCGGTACCTCCATCATTCATGTACTCAAACGAGACTAAGTCGTCATAACTCTCCGCCCTTTTACAGACGATTCATTCAATACAGAAATTGAGGGTATAACGTCATACAAATTAATCAGACATTACAGTGCTCGAGGGCATTACCGTCTTTTTGGTCATTACGATCATTCTCATTTAATTCACGCATTATTGTCTTAAGGATCAACTTATAATTTCAACAATATTTCCAGAGAATTCTCATTCAAGTGTTATACAGAGTTTGAGGGATTATCCGAGTTTGTATCACATGTATTGCATAATCAGGTCGAATGCAGATTTTAGGTCATTTCCTTTATCAGAGGGGTAGTTTAGTCATACTTATGCTCCAAGGGCATTTTCGTAAAATTCATAATTAACATCTCTCATCTGTATCCTGGGCCTCGATTCTTACACAGTGTTGATTGAGTTGCCGATTAACTGAATTTAACTATTAGAACTTCTGATACTGTTAGCCCATTAAAAATCTTATTTGGATAATTTGGTCTTATTAATATCCATACTTATTGCACGAATCTAATTCAGTTTAGGCAGAATTTACAATATACGCCATCATAAGCATGCAAGCATTAATCGGATATCGACATGTACATAAAGCATACAAGGGGTAGTAATGTATTTCCTTTAATACTTGCTATATCGGTCGATCATGATACTCCGTTCGATCACTCTCGAACTCGAATGCGACGTCCTCAACATCCCGAATACAAGGAACTTTGAATACCTTCATCAAAAAATATTCCACTTTCAGACTTTAAACACCTTACTCATAATTGATTATTAAAATACATAAGTGGACTCAAGTTCAAGGTCCTATTCGGAGGCTTTCGGGTTAGAATTTTACGAAACGGGCTTCAAAATCGGACTCAGGACGTCGAAAAACATGAAATAGGACTTTTTGGAAAAAGTTGACTTTTTGGTCAAAGTCAACGGTCAACAGTCAACGGCCAATGGGCAGGTCAATGCTGACGTCATTGGTCAACTGGGTTGACTCGGCTGAGTCAACTCGAGCGAGCTGACTCACTGAGTTGACTCAGTTGACTCGAATTGACTCGGTTCGGGTTTTCGGTTCAGGCAGACGGGTCGGGTCGGATACGGGTTGGGACGATTCGGATACGGGTCGGACCGGGTTCACTCACCAAAAAATTCTAGGGTCGTCGGCCGGTCGCCAGAATCTTCGTCGGCGACGTTGAATCACCGTGATTCTGTTAGAAATATATAGATCAAAACATGGGCTTTAATCTAAGCACTCGATTATTCATAAAATCGCCGGAATCTTACCGGAAATATCGAAATCAGAGGCAAACTGGCAAAAATCCGCGTAGCTCCGATGAAGGGTGAAACGACGGCCAAAACTAAGATCGAACCTTGGGTTTTGATCAGACCGACGAGGAGGTTCCAGATCTGACGACCGCGACACGGCTGGGCGTCGGGGACGGCCGGAAGCGGCAGAGAGAGGTCGTGCCACAACGTCGAACTTCAGACGTTCATACACGGCGGATGACGGCGCAAAATCGCGCGTGCTTGGCGGCTGGAGATTCAGGGACGGACGGCGCACTCGCCGGCGGTGGCGGTGTCTTGCACGGAGCGACGGTGCCGGAGATGGACGGAGATCGGGGAGAGGGGCGGGGTTTCTCTTGGGGATTCGAACAAATGTCTGGTAGAGTTAAGGGGTACGTGAACAGACACACCTCTTTAATTAAATGCATATGCAAAACGATTTTACGTTAACCTTAAGGGTAAAACGGGGGAGGCAAAAATCAAAAATGAGCCTTGGCTCAGACGGTTAACACGCTGGATGGTGAGGGCTGAGGTCTCGGGTTCGAGCCTCCACACCCTCACCTTCATTTCCCTTTTTTTTATCATGTATATTTTAACGGGTGTTACAGACCTCATGGACTAAAGCACATGTGCTTGCCACTGCACCAAGTGTATTTCTTGTGATACAAAGTACAACATTTAATATATGTCTTATATAGATTTTAATGCTTGAGAAAAGGAATGAAATGTAGTTTTAAGAAATTCGAATGTAATATTTTTATGATTCATAAAAAAATCTAACCCAATTAAATAAATCTAATAACTAAATTAATATTATTTTAAAATTTTTATATTTTAAACTAAATTTAATATATTTTCAATTTTAGATTTATTTTTATAATTCCACGTATATAATCGTTGAATTGAGTTTTTTTTACTTAATTAATAATTTTAATATTTATTAAAAATTTAATCGTGAAAATAATATTAACCGAATTCGAGGGCAAGCACATCGTGAAAATAATAATTTTAATATTAATTTAGTTATTAGATTTATTTAATTGGGTTAGATTTTTTTATGGATCATAAAAATATTACATTCGAATTTCTTAAAACCACATTTCATTCCTTTTCTCAAGAATTAAAATCTATATAAGACATATATTAAATGTTGTACTTTATATCACGAAAAACACACTTGGTGCAGTGGCAAGCACATGTGCTTTAGTCCATGAGGTCCTTGGTTCAAATCCTTGCAATTGCATTTTCTTCTCTTTTATTTTCTGGGCAGTAACAATCATTAAATACATATATTAATGACCCCATAGCACGAAAGTGTGCTTGGTTTAGTGGCAAGCACATAGCTTCTCTACCTAGAGGTCTTGTGTTCAAATCCTAGCAGGGGCGTTTTTGTTCCTTTCAATTTTCCACCTCCAATTGGGTGACACGTGTCACCACCTGATTGGAGGTGGAAAATTAATTAAATTAATTAAATAAAAATAATTAAAGACTTCCAATAAGGTGGTGACACGTGTCACCATTTTATTGAATAATTAATTTATTTTATTAGATTAAATTTAAGACTAAATTGATATATTGTATAAATATAGAGGACCAAATGTGTAATTATACTATTTTTTTGATATATTGTATAAATATAGAGGACCAAATGTGTAATTATACCAATTTTTTTAACAGTTCCGTCAATTTTTTCGTTTTTTTAACGGCGTGTGGCAAACGTGGTACCATTTAAATAGTTGTGTGGTGTATTTGAGACGAAAAATAATATAGTGGTCATATTGACACCAACCCCATAGTTCGGTGGTCAACTGTGTAGTTTACCCTTTTAATTATAATAAAAAAATTATTTTTTTATAAAATTTAATTTGAAAATATAAACTACATTCTAGATTATATACGGACATATCACTTACAAATTAATAATAAATATAAAATAAATTACAAATAAAATAATTTTATTTTCAATATAAATATTATAAAATATATATTATTTTACAATTATATATGCATAATGTACAATAGATTATAATTAAATAATAAGTGTAAAAAGTAATTTTATTTTCAAACTAGCTTTTCCAGCCAAGAAACTATAAAATTTAGTCTTTTGGTTTGGGTGGAAAAACTAATTTTAAAAGCAACCAAAAACACTAAAAAACAAGTGAAATCACTTAAAAAAGCTCGTTTGGGTTGCCAAACGCAACCACAAACGGGGCCTAACTCCTGAATCAATACCCCTTATGAATGCAATAACGTCGAATAAGAAAAATATAAACCACAAGAAAAACAAAAGGAAGGTGTCAGTATCTTATAATAATTTTGAAGGCAAAGACTCAATATTAAAGCAAACAGTACAACAGGTTATATCAAGCAAAGAGAATAACTAGAGAAGCGTATTTAAACTGACAGCACCTTGTCCTAGGTCCCTGTCTGACTTTAGTGGGGTAGGTTTCTAAAATACAACTTGTGTTGTTTGTTCTAGACTCTGAGTACTCGAACTATCGTTACTGTCTACTGCGACAACAAGACATAGATTCAAGAGTATAGGTCCCTTACAACGGAGGCGGGACCTCACGGTGCGTAAGGTTAGTATACAGGAAGAAAAAATAAAAATTCGATCATGGAGCTGGATAACTCAATGTAGGATAATGTCTCGCTCCCACTTAAGGGTGAAAGCTCGGGTAGAAGGCTATGCATGAATGATAATTTATATCGCACAAGGAAAAAGCTACCTCCATTCTTTCTAAAAATCCACCCAATAATAATTGGAAAAAGTAAATTTAAATTATTATTCTTTAATACCTAAATGTCACGTAAAATTAAGTAGGCTTGACTCTTTTTTTATAAAAAAAAGTCCCTAGTGGAGTCGCCAAGCTGTCGCGACCATTTTTTAACTAAAGTGTGAAAATAGCTCGACGATCGATTTTGAAAATAGGGGTTTTTTCCATTTTAATTTAATCTTGAAATTTTAAGTTTTTTTTTCTAACAGATTTTTCTTTATTTAATTTTGAAAATAATTTAGAGTCGTCACCGATCATTTCGGTAGACCAGACACCATAAAAAACAACTAGAGATTCTTTCTTTAAAAAATTGGGTTCGGGAGTCGGTTACATGTGGGGAAGGATTAACACCCCACAAACGCCCGTTATCAGTACCTTTTAATTTTACGTGGCATTTTGGCATTTCGAATAACAATTTGAATTTAATTTATCCCTTAATTATTAACTGAATTTAAAGTCTAAATGGAGATATCCTTTTATAAGGAAATATATTATATCCGAATACGAGATTAAAATCTCCCAAATACTTTAGGACACCCCTATTTGTATTCAAAAATATATTTCCAACATAAAAAGTTTAGAATGCATGATCAATTATTGTCTTGTTAATTTTAAGTTCTAACATATAAGACTCTAATCAATTTAATTGTTTAAGATTATGAGATAACACCCAATAAATTGGCCACTATCCATATTGAAGTCTCTAAATTAAATAATATTTTCCAATCAATTTGGTATTCTAATTATTTAAAGTGATAGTCCTAATCAAAGCTCTAATTAACTAGCTAAGTCATTTATCGAATTAAATATTAAATGTTCTACTTAAAAGTCATGTTGGAATAACATCCCATTACAATGGGACACTACCTAAGTTTGAACATCCAAGTGTTCCATTTAATATTCACTAACTTGCTACAATTGTCTAACTTAATTAATTTTTTAGTGTTAATTAATGAACTTACATGCTAAAGGTTGTAACAATTAATTATATGGGTAAATTTTCTAAAATACAACCTCATATGAACTATATTTAAAAAAATGCACTCAATCAAATAAGTTAAAGCAATTAAATAAAATAAATACATTGAAATTAGGACTAAATTGTGGGAAAAACAAACTTTAAAGCTCTAATTTTATTAAAATAGTGACCAAAGTAAATTGCAGCTCAAACTTTCAGGGACCAAATGAGTAATAACCCCATTTTTAAAAAAAGTTGCGAATCTCGGGTCAATCTGGATTAGAAAGCGTGGACCCTGAGCCAACCCGGTGCTAAAATGTGACCTTTTGACTCATGGTATAAAAACCCTTTGACCTGGCCAACTCGGCCATTTGATAACCGAGCTCTCTCTCTCTCTCTCTCTCCTCCCATTTTATCTCAACTCAAACGCCTAAAACCCATATTTCCCACTCTAAAATGGATCAAACACTTTAGTTCATCCCATGTTCAAGCCTCGTTCTTCATGTTTTACCCTCCTTGATCCACGCAAACATCAAATTCCACTCATTTTTTGTGTTTTCGAAGATCAAACACCCTAAACCCTTACAAGTTCATCCTCTATTCATCATTTTTCCCTTTTCGATCCACAAAAACACCAAACTTCCTCTATGTATTTTATGTTTCTTCGAATCAAACCCTCAAACTTCAAGATGAACATACCCTTGTTCCGGTTACTCTCCGCTCTTAATATCGCCGCCTTGATCTTAAGCCACCTTGCTCCGGTTACCTTAAGTCGTTCACCGACCGACGTTGGCAATGCCGGCGAACCTCTGATCATCTTCTTCACTCTTTCAGTTACCTCTGTAACCTCCAGTCTCCGTTCCTTGGAACTAGGGGTGGGCAAGACCGGGTACCCGGCCTATTTGTCTAGAATTGGTCTCGGTCCCGGTAACTACCGGTTCCAAAAAATTAGAACCAGTCCCGGTCCCGGTTAGACCGGGTCCAAGATTTCAGGAACCGGTCCCGGTACTAGTGGGAACCGGTACCAATACCGGGTACCCGGTCAATTAGTCTATTATTAATAAAATTTGAGCAGCAGGGGAAAAAATTCCAACCATCAATAATAATATTAAATAACAAAGTCGGAATATTGTAGGCTTTAAGGTTGAAGTCTTAAAACGAGTCATACTCATAATATTCATACACAAAGAGAAATAAAGGAACGCCTTCAGTTGCTTTCAACCTCTTCAATGCCATTCGGTACCAGACCAGTACTGGTACAGGTCCCGGTCCCATTGGATACCTACCAGGTACTGGGTCCAAAAAAGTAGGATCCGGTCCCGGTTGCAATCGGGACCTAAATTTTGGATCCAGTCCCGGTCCCACCAGAACCAATACCGGGTAAAAATCCATCGGGTCCGGGACCGGGTAATCGGGTTTTTTGCCCACCCCTAGTTGGAACCTTAGAACCTCAAATGCTTCATTTTTACCCCGATTCGATAGAACCTCCCACTTCTCCCCTAGATCTACCCTTACACTACCATTTTCAACTCTGAAAAGCCTAAAACTACTCCGACCATCACTCAAACAAACTCTGGCTTCGAGATAGGTTCTCTGATCTCCATATTTTTTAGATAAGATGTTTTTTATTTTCTTAGATATAGATTTTTTAAGTTAACTTCCTTAACCACTATTTTTTTAGTTTTTAGGTTTAGATCTAATATTCGATTAACTTTTTGCAGGGAACCGAAGAATAGAGGCGGTAGTTTACTTTCCCGACGTGTAAAGCTAGCTTCAACAAAGCTCTGGTTGTCTTTTTCGGCAAATTTATCGGTCTCCGACGACTCTCGGTATTCAGCAAGTAGTCCCTTCAACTTCTTTCTTTCTCTTTCCACTATCTTTTTTAATGGCTCATAAATATCTAATAATTGCTCTCTCTTAAATGCCTTCTTTCTTCTCTATTTATAGGCTCACCAAAGGATGACGTCAGCAGTAGGGATAGTGGACTTGAATCCCTATGATGTGGGTTTGGACCAATATCAGCGCGACATGTAACTGTTTTGGCGGGCTAAAATAACAAAAATGTATTCCTTTGGGCCTTTGTTATCCAAATTTGGGCAAAAAGAGGGATAAAAAAGTTGTCAATGAGTTGTGAAAAAGAGATTGGGCATTGTATTTAATTTTAGGCTTTTGGTTTTACAATGGACACTTGTTATTATATATGTATATAAGGTACCCGAGTAAAAATCGGGTATTACACTCTTTCGATATATTCACTAATCTATTCAACAGTCGTCTTCGTCGTAAACCCTTAAACTAGCTCGTCAAACTCTCACATAACCCCTACTGTATCGCTTCTCGAGCCGAACACAAGAGTCACATGCTCCATCTTCCCTCAATACAGTCAATCAAATATTGGATTAACGATAATAGTTAGGTTTTGGGTTTATATTTGGGTTAATGATTTGGGTTATCGTTTATACTGAGATATAATACTAAGATTAAGTTAGTTGGGTGATTGATTGGGATTAACAGTATTACGATTAGGGTTAGCATTTTATTTTGTGCTTAATATAAGGTAATGTTAGTTTAGGGTTAATATAATCACTTTTTTTGGATTAATACAATGTAAAGTATTGTTACATTGGTTTAAGGTTCATGGAACCATTGTTTTGAAATTTTGTTACAATGTAATGCACTGTTATCATTGTTTTGGGATTAATATATTATAATGTACTGTTTTAGGATTAATACAATACTGAGATTTTGTAGGGTGCACATGTTTTAGGATTAATAGAATAGAATAAAGTTAAATTTTTGCGGTCCTACTTTTTTATATGATTTGCACGTTTTTCTGACTTTTTATGCATATGTTTCTATATGGAATGTTCCATTGATGGTGGGGTCTTTATTAATGCATATGTGTTTGCTATTTTATACTGTTTTTATATGGTTTGCACATGTTTCTGAGTTTTATATTGTTTTTAGTTTTAGTTTGTACATATACTGAACAATGTTTTTTTTTATTTTAACAGGAGTTAATTCAGATAAATTCAGCTGTGTTATACATCATGGTGGTTTTATTGTTAGGAAACCTAGGGTGAAATATAGTGGAAAATTAGTTAACTATTTTGATAATCTAGATGTTGACACCATGTCAATGTTTGAAATTATTGGTATAGTTGAGAAGTTAGAAATCACTTATGGGGTTAGGGTTTTCTGGCAAGTGGCATCTAATCCCTTAGAAGTAAAACTACTGGTAAATGATACTGATGTTCTTGAAATGGTTAGAAATTTACCTACCGATCATTATGTTCACTTTTACTTAGAAGAAATTGTAGGGTTTGAAGAACCTGAACCTGAACTGAATTCTGGTGATGATAATGTTGCTTTTGAGGCTGAGGGTAGCGTAGATTCTGAGTCTGACTCAGAAGATGAAGATTATGGTGCTCAATCTGAGTCAACCACTGATGTGTCTAGGTTTTCCAATAGTGAGGATGAATTTTTCAGTTCAGATGATGAAATTAATAATGTGAATGTAGGGTTGGGTAGTGAAGAAGTAGAGGTTGAGAGCGATGGTGAACATTCTGACTCACTACACAGTGTAGATGAGTAAGATTCAGATGGTCCACAACATAGACCTAGATTTCCCGAGTTTAATGCTAACACAGACATGTTAAACCCTATACTAAAACTTGGTTTAATATTTGCAAGTAAGGATATATTGAAAGAGGCAATTAAGATGTATAATGTTAAAAATAGGTACAATGTCAAGTTAAAAAGAAATGACAACAAAAGGATACAAGTGACATGCAAGGAAAGGTGTCCATGGGTGTTATGGGCAACTCCTATTAATGGTGAGGATCCTTCTAGAGATACTTGGCAGATTAGGTCAGTAAAGGGTGAACATAATTGTCTTAGGGAGTTTGTGAATGGTAATGTAACTTCAAAGTGGCTTGCTGGGAAGTACTTAAACAATTTCTATGTTGATCCAACATTCTCTAGTACTTCTCTAAAACATGTTGTACACAAAGATTGGGGTCTCACAATAGCCAAGAGTAAGTGTATTAGGGCCAGAAATTTAGCCCTTGAAATGATGCATGGGAACCAGAATGAGCAGTATGCAAAATTGTATGCTTACATAGGTGAACTAAGGTACTCAAATCCAGGGACAACAACAGTATGTAAGTTAGATGAGAGGAAGTTTGAGAGGGTTTATGTTTGTATGCAAGCAATGAAAGAAGGGTTTAAGGCAGGGTGTAGGCCTATTATTGGTTTGGATGGATGTCACTTGAAGGGGTATTATCAGGGTCATCTTCTAGCAGCAGTCGGGATAGATGCAGATGACTCAATTTACCCATTAGCTTTTGCAGTTGTGGAGAGTGAGTGTGAATCAGCTTGGTGTTGGTTTCTGGAAATCTTAGCTGCTGATTTAGAGATAAACAACTCTCACATGTTCACCTTTATGACTGATAGACAGAAGGTATGTATGCTTTTATTTTCTAATTTTATTTTTGTTTATTTATAATTTAATTTTCTAATTTTGTGCTTAATTTGTTGGATGTAGGGACTAATGGATGCTGTGCCAAAACTGTTCCCTTATGTTGAACACAAAACATGTGTGAGGCACTTGTACTCTAATTCTAATACCAATGGTTTTGTTGGAAAAGCACTAAAAGATCAGCTGTGGAAAGCTGCCAGGGCAACATATGTCAGGGAGTTTGAATCTGCAATGTCAAACTTGAAGGTATGATACTGTATTTTAAAATTAGTTTCATAAACTTGTATTTTAAAATTGACCACCATCTTTTAATTTTTGTAGGATTTATCAGAAACTGCTTGGAAGTGGTTGACACCTAAAGACCCAAGGATGTGGTCAAAGTCACACTTTTCCATCAAATGCAAGTCAGACATGCTTTTGAACAATAACTGTGAATGTTTCAATAAGGTAAATTGACCACCAACCTTTAATTTGTTTGTTTGTCTAATTGTACTAACGTTTACTGTTTTTATATGGTCAGTTAATACTCGAAGCTAGAGACAAGCCAATCATCACATTGTTGGAGTTAGTCAGGACAAAATTGATGCAAAGGCTTGCAAAAAAAAAAAACTTGCTGAAAAGTGGAACGGGCTTCTATGCCCTAAAATTCAAAAGAAACTCGACCATGCAACTTCACTAGCACATAGGTATGACTAATTATTAAATCAGTTACTTTTTTCTGTTAAAGTTGGCTGAATTATTTATTTGTTTTATTATGCAGTTGTTGGCCCATTTATGTTGGTGGACACATGTACCAAGTGTCTTGTGGTCCTTCAAATCAGCATGCAGTTAATATCCAAGCTTGGACATGCTCCTGCAAAAAATGGGAACTGACAAGTTTATAATGTTTACTGTTTTTAGTTTAGGTTTTTAATATGTTTTCTATTTGGTTTATAATGTTGTTGGATACATGTTTAATTTGTATATATATGTTTAGTTTAGATTTGTATATATGTTTGGTTTAATGTGTTTAGTTTAGGTTTCATATTGTTTACTATGTTTAGTTTAGGTTTGTATATATGTTTGATTTATTGTGTTTAATTTAGGTTTGTATATATGTTTGATTTATTGTGTTTAATTTAGGTCTGCTGGATACATGTTTAATTTGTATATATATATATATATATATGTATAGTTTAGGTTTGTATATATGTTTGGTTTAATGTGTTTAGTTTAGGTTTATGATGTGTATATGTGTTTAGTTTAAGTTTGCATATATGTTTGGTTTAATGTGTTTAGTTTAGGTTTATGCTGTGTATATGTGTTTAGTTTAGGTTTTTATTGTGTTTAGTATAGGTTTTTACTCTTTACTTTCTTCTATACAGGCATCCCTTGTGTGCATGCTATTTCTGTTATTTTATCACTTCCAGATAGGCTAGAAAAATATGTGGACCCTTGCTATCATGTCTCAACTCAAAGGGGAATTTATTCACATTTGATCAGTCCAGTGAGGGGTGAAAACCAATGGACTGTTGAAGAAACACCCGAGCCTATCCTACCACCTCTAAATCCTCCAGGAAGACCACACAAGAAACGAAGAAGAGAGGCTGATGAGACAATACCTCAGTCTGGTAAAGTTTTAAAGAAGAGTGTCAAAATTTACTGCAAAAAATGTGGGGGAAGTGGACATAATATTAGGACATGTAAGGGAAAAGTTGGTGGCAATGTCAAAAGGCCTACACCTAGACAAACATCCACATCTTCTGCAAATGCAGGAGCTCCTAGAGTTTCAAAACTGCCAGTAAGTTTTGAAATTTTATAATAAATGTATATTTACATTCTTTTCTCACTTGATTAATTGACTTTCTTTTGTTGTGCAGATTAGAAGGCATGGAAATGCCCCAACTACAAGCCATGCTGAAACTACCCCAACAACAAGCCATGCTGAAACAAATCCAAGGTCAAGTCCAAGGTCAACTTCACCTTCACAAGTCCATACTGTAAGATGGATGCCCACCCCTTCAATCCATATGAGTCAAGAGAGTTGTGTCAGTCAATCATCTCCAAGGGTTGATCCTTGAATCTGTTGGAAGGAAGCAACTTATCTTTTGTTCTTTTGTTAAAACATAGAACTACATTTGACCAAACTATGTTATGTTGTTGTGAAAACAAGTATCACACAATTTAATATTTTTGATTGACCTTTTGTAATAGGTCAATATTTTTTGATTAGCCTTCTTTAGTTGGTCAATATTTTAGAATTTTACAGAAAATGATGTGTATTGGTCAAACAGTATGTAATGTATGAATAACATTCCAAT
Source organism: Hibiscus tridactylites (assembly GCA_958450335.1). NCBI lineage: Eukaryota > Viridiplantae > Streptophyta > Magnoliopsida > Malvales > Malvaceae > Hibiscus > Hibiscus tridactylites. Next base: position 81,783,045 of record OY288277.1, on the reverse strand, counting down.
CTTAATGGCATTATAAAGTTATGTATTCTTATTTACATTGTACCAAATATTTACATTATCTGTTAGTATTTGTATTGATCAAACATTGTTCAAACACAACTTTATAAAACTGATTTTTTCATTCTATTACATTACAAAATGTGTGTAACAGAGTTACACAAATCCCATATCCCATTTGCTTACATTGATCCCTTACATATTAAACCCTGAATTCCATATCCCATTTCTTCATACACAAACTGGTAAAACACACAAAATAGGGATTCTATTACATCACAAATACCCTAAATCCATACATAATACCCAAAACCCACATTCAAAATGAAATTCCCATAGCACCTATTAAACCCTTACAATTAGGAGAACATTGTTCCCAAATAAAACCCAATGAAAAACACCACACCAAGAACCAAAATTCCCCAAATTCTTTCTTTCTTCCTTTGTTTCTCCATAACAACAGCCCTTCTTCGAAGACCAACAATAATAGCTTTCGACCTAGGGCTCACTGGTGGATCATACCAGTAAAAAAATTTGCATCCCCTTACCCCTTTTCCATAATTTCCACAACCCCAAAATCTCCTACCTAGATTTTTACCGGTCCATCTTGTTTTCATCATCGAACGAGCTCCACAGTAGCAAACTCGATACATTTCTGCATCCATATCAAACTTCAGCCTCCAAGAACATCTTCTTTCTTTGAAATCTTAAAAAGGAATGAGATGTTTATGAATTTAGGGTTTCACGTTAATTTAAATAGGCAAATGAGCATGTGTTTTTTTTACTTGGAAATCTGACGTGGGCATATGGATATCTTGCGTGGCAAAAAGATTAAAAAAAACAGCCACATCAGCTGGGCCGTTAGTTTTTTAACGGCGTGTGGCTAAAATGGCACCATTTAAATAGTTGTGTGGTGCATTTGAAGCAAAAAATAATATAGTGGTCATTTTGACACCAAACCTATAGTTCAGTGGTCATCTGTGTAGTTTACCCTAAATTCAATCACCCTTTCGGTTGAACCACCCTCCTCCAAACCTTGAAACCATGAACCCCTTCTTACCTAACCATAACCCAACATTCTTTTATCCTAAAAGCTTGTTTAGTAAATTATTTATTTATCATCATGTAATAACTAAATGTTTAAAATTCTTTCGAGTTCCTTTAGAAATTCAGTTTTAAATTTTGAAGAGGGAAAATGAGGAGTCGCCACAATCATTTGAATAAGGTAGACTAGACACAAAAAATAACTAGAGAAAATTGATGTTTAGGTTCGAAGGTCGGTTATATGTGGGAAATAGTTCGCACCTCCACTACACCCCAAAATTAGTACCTAAGGTTTTGTATCATATTTGCAAGAAAAAATAAAAATTTTAGTTTAATTTAAAAATTAATCCTTAAAATGTATGTATTTATGAAACATTGTAATGAAACATCTCCCTACTTATAGTAACCGAGGGAGATGACGCCCAATGGTATCAAGACATCACTCCCTATTTGGTTTCTAAAATAGTTAGATCTAATTACATGTCGATTAAAATTGATGCAAGAACATGTTAAATTCAAAATATAACCAAGGCCATGTAACAATAAATACACCAAAATAAAATAAACCTAAACAAACACAAAGATAAAATACACCACGAGGTCGTAGAACTGACGTGTGAACAAATAATTAAAGTACTTGAAATTTAAAATGCAAAAATTAGATGGTTATTAACCGAGTTACTCGGACCATAAATATTGTGGATCATACCCCAGGGCGGGTCACCGCAAGGTCATAGAGAGAGATAATTATGCATCTATTAATTAGCCAAATTATTCGGACCATATATAATATGTATCATACCCAGGGACGAGTCATTGCAAGGCCGTAAAGAATGTTGTGCACGAAAATTAATTACATGAATTAGTTTAGAATACTTACGTGAATATTAGTTAAAAGGGTAATTTTTTTTGACAAATCCTAAATCTAATCCTACCTAGAAGGGAGGGGAAGAGGGACTCTAAGGGAAGGAAGGGGAGAACTCCTAGTGGGTCTCGAACATATGACCTACGGAAATATGAAAGAACAAATGTGAGTAGCTTAACCAACCGGCCAAATTGAAAATAAACACAACAACATATAATTGTATACCTTAAAATTGGCATGAAATATACGAGTAGTGACCATATCGAAAATAAAAAGAATACCAGTGCGCAATGTCAAAACAACAAGCAAGGATGCAATCAAAATAAAGTAAAATAGGAGCGCAGAAACAAAATAAAAGCATAATTAAAATAAGGAGAATAACACAAATCAAATAGGAAGGATCATATATGCATATTAACATTTCCTCTAAAAACACGCGTGATGATATACATTGCAAAATTCGATTCGTATTCTTCAACCACGAACATTAGGTACCGGTACACGATACCCGTGTATCGGTACTGAGATATGAATATGCGGGTTAGTGTTCCAAAAGGGGATTAAAATTTTTTGGAGAGTTTTCTTTCTTCTTGCTTCTGTAATTGAGAAAATTGGGTATGTAACATGGACTATAATGAATTATATTCGTTTGATATGGACTGGTTTTTATTTATTTAATATATTTATTTAGTATATAATAATAATAATAATAATAATAATAATAATAATAATAATAATAATAATAATAATAATAAAGGGCAGCCGGATGAATTTTGGGTACTACACATCATTTATTAAATATTGGTATTATTTAGGCCTATAAACGAATCGAATGTATACAAACGAGTGTATGTTCGTGTCTGTTCATTTAATTTTAGCTGAACAAACGAACGAATATGAACAACTAAATTAATGAACATAATTTTTTGTTCGTGTTTGTGCGTTAAAGAAAGTAGCTTGTTCGTTCGTTGAAATGATAAATGAATGTAAACAAACTCAAACAAAATTGAGTATTGTTTTTATTTTTTTATTTCATATTTTTAATATATGTTTTTAATTTTTTAATATAATACTTGTGTTATGAAAAATAATAAATATAAATGGACATATGTGAATAATTTAAAACGAGTATAAACGGACGGATTATCGAACGTTCATAAACGTAAATGAGCAAACGAGCCATTTGTTCGTGTTCATTCATTTAATTAAACGAATCAAAAATCTTGTTTATGTTTGTTCGTTTAATAAATAAACGACTATTTCGGTTAAAATATTCTCAAAGTCCATATACTTATTGCACATTAAGAATTTATTCATCTAACTTCAATTTCTAAGAATCCAGTCCCTTTGCTCATCATATTTAATAATTCAAGTCCAATCGTTAACAAGTTAAAATTTTACTGATAAATTCATGTCCAATACAACGTCATTCTTTCTAGTTAAATGGTTGTTAAGTTAGTATTTTTATTTCAAAGATGTCGCATCAATGAATTTAATTGAACAAGTTTAATAACGTTAGTAATTTGACATGAACTTTTAAATTTAAAAAGTAAATAAACTAAATTCATATAAATAAGCATAGAATGACTTAATTCCAAATGTACGAAGAGTACAAACACCAGGAAAATATTTTAACTTTTTATTTTTTTGTCCTATGAATTAAAAAGTTTAGGATAAATTAATTTGATCCTTTTAACTTTTTACAACTGTTTTTGTTTTTATTTACTATTAATTTTTTAGCTGTATTTTCATTTAGTTTTAATCATTTTAAAATTATTAATTATATAATATGAAAAAATATTGACTGTTTTATGCATAAAAATGAGTAAAAATTCTAAAAATTAAATCTTTTTCTTGTTTCTTTTGACTTTTTCTTGCTCATATGATTCAACTATAATTATATAAGTACGTGTGATGCTATGTTCACATGATTTTTTCATAACATTTTACTTCTTACATTTTTAAATATAATATTATTTTATATTTATCATACTCTTATCGTACTCGTACCTTATAATTTTTAAAATTACTATTTTTCATTCTCGTACACATATTTATATCCGTATCAGTGCAACGTAACGACTCGCTTCCCAAAAACAGAGGCTCCAAGCTTTTGCCACATTTGTCTGTGGCTATCTCAATCATAACTTAGAAAAATATTTATTTAGAATCGAACCTTCAGACCCCCGAAGAAATTGAAGCATTGGGAATTGTTCCCATGTTTAGTTTTAGTATCTTGTTTTGTGTTATCTAAGTGACTTTTTTGAAGTAAACTCATAATTATTTCAATTTATTCAAAAATAATATATAAAGAAAAAATAAAAAAATCCTTCATGAGGGGCAAGAGCTCCTGATCAATTAGCTTCGTCTCTACTTGTTGGTGTCCGTTGAACGATCTATCTCTTTTTCGTTCTATTTTAATTTTTCTTGAGACGTTTGGTAGCAGCTTCATAGGGACTCAACCTCTCGGCACTGGTTAAACCAACCTCGGAAAAGATAGCATAGAAGAAGAAGAAGAAGAAGAAGAAGAAGAAGAAGAAGAAGAAGAAGAAGAAGAGTTTCGCTCATTGACAATGAAGCCAGATGAATGGTTAGAGAGCCAACTTTTCGTTTTGCTTTGTTGGTCGGCTGCCTTGGTTGGCTTTATCTTCTCTTTTTGTAGGTTCGTTGGCACATGTTAGCGAATAAAAATCATATGCCCTTTTTAGTGTCCCTTTCTATACTTAACGTTAAAAAATAAATTTTAATTCTTAATCATAATTTTTAAATACTAAAGCATTAACCCTAAAAAATACACTTAACACTAAACTTTTAAACTATAACCTTAAACATTAACCCTAAACCTAACCTTAAACATTAACGCTAAACACAATTTTCTCAACTCCACTCCTCCCTCTATCCCATGTCCCTCGCAGTCCACCTGCTAAGTTGATTTAAGTTGACTATTAAGGCAAATTTTGTAACCCCCTAGACCCGTCTATGCGTTACAACGGATCCTAGGAAGTCACATTAGGGTCACAAGAGCGACCCACGGTAAAAATACACGTAAAAAAAAATATTTTATTTCTTCAAAACACTTATTAAACTGAAAAATCATCTTCTGTTAAAAATACCATTTCGGGAAATCATTTAAACACATAACATAAATTGCAGAAAGTGCTTTACAAATACTATCACAAAACCATACATGACATACATGCCCCCTAACTATACAGCACCGTACTCCAAGGCAACGTCGAGTGAACTCCGAACACTGATGTCAAACTTTATACCATGATATACTCTTTTAACCTGCGATGGTAAAAACAACATGAGCTTGGAAAAGCTCAGTAATACAAAACTACCAAAAGATGCTATAAGCTCATGCAGATATTTGGTAAGCATAACATTTTCATGATGTCCCACGTAGTAACAGTCTCCATTTCTGTTCTACTATTTCGAGGTTGCATCATACTCGTGAATAACGATACTTGTTCTTTATTCAAACCTCGAGAATTAGACGGGAATTATATAGGCCGGTAACATAAGAGGTAGGAATCCGAGAGTTTAGTGTCTAGTGTGTTCCAACGGTGCAACGATAATGCATGAAATGTAACAATGTAGTAAACCTTTTTATTTTAAAAACATTTGTTTCAAGTAGCCGTAATGTTTATTTTAATTCTTTATTTACCCTCCAACCATACTCCAGTATATAGTTTCCCCAGTGCGGTATCATGTACAGGCATTAACCCGAGCCCATTGGGCGTGGGTACCATCCTAAGGATATACCTTAGAATACGGGCGGCCCTTGCCGAAGCATAGGAACCGAAAACGGGCGGACCTAGCCGAAGCTTAGAATCCGAAAACGGGCGGACCTGGCCGAAGCCTAGGATCCGAAAACGGGCGGACTTACCAGCTGGATCAGGGCTGAGCCGTAGGTAACTTCATATCATATCCCAATTACCCCAGTGAATCAGGTCATCGTTAGTTCATTAATCAATCACTGTATTTTTTTAGTAGCACGTTATCCATGTAGCATGTTTGTCATATCGGGTGCATATGCAAATATCAGAAATATAATACGATCATGCTTAATTATAAAACATGTCATGTGAGTCTAAATATGTCAACCAAGTGCACGTGATCGGTATCATAACATGTAAAACAGTATGCAAAACAGTCGTGTGGCACACATGGAACACACTAGGTGGAACAATTTATTCCTTGGAGATACTTGACGTTTACGGAAGAGAACACCTTAAACTTTTGATAATTGAACGGATCTTTGAAACAAAGCCCCTATTAAAAGAGGGGTTTGTACTAACGGTTCAAACCAGATAGTCAGGAGATGATACATCAAGATCTTGAGAGTTTAGGCATATCATGAGTGATTTTAGCCATTTAAGCATACCAGGGGCATTATGGTCATTTTATCATGCATGGGCATTTTAGTAATTTATACCAACAAGGCGTAAATGGTAGCTAAGAAATTCTATTTGTTCACCAGGTATCCAACCAGGCATTCAGAGATTTCTACGTCAAGACCTTTCACTATATCAGATACATTCGGGGCTATTTTGATTACTTTGGCCAACGAGGGCATTTTGGTCATTTAACTATCAGGGGTGATTTTGTAATTTCGCCTCGTCATGAGAAAATTTATGATTTACAATATTTAAAATTTCCAGAAGTTTCTTGAGCCTCTAAAACCAGTCGAACTAACATATTCCAACCTTGCAGTACTAACCAACGCTTCTGATGCATCCAACTGCATCGTATATCTGAACGGTTGCTTTCATACTTCACCACAAGATTTGCCACGGAGTAGCCAACTTGTATTTTGTGCGGAGAACTTCCAACCTTACATTAATATCAGGAGTGATTGACGTACGTAAGTCATGCTTCAACCTATAGGGGCATTTCACTCATTTTTAGCTTTATTGGCATTTCTCGAATTTTATCGAAGGCAATTTACTTATCTCAGTCAAAGGGGTATTTCAGTCATTCTAAAACTCGGGATAGCCATCATTACTATCAATTGAACCATTTATAGTATTTCAATCATTTATGTACTCATGGGTGTTTCGGCCATTCAAGAATTTCGGTACCTCCAACCACTTCATTCATTTCAGAACTCAAGGGTTTATCCATCCTTCCAATTATTTGCAAACCTCGATGTCCAAGAATACTTTATCCCCTTTTTGTCAATACGATCATTCCGATTAATTTAACCATAATAGTATTTCCTGTACTTTTATTCATTTTCGTCAATTCAGTATTTTGAGTCGCTTGATCAATTTAGAGGTACGAATAGTTTCCCGTAAATATATATATATATATATATATATATATATATATATATATATATATATATATATTTAGGGGTTCATTCTAAATTCAAGGAAACCCAACACCTTACAATCTCGAAGGTATAATTCTTGTTACCATAACTTACAAGTAGATCGAGGTTTCTAGATGAATCGAGTTGATTTACCATAACCACTGTAGATTTCTAGATCGCTTCCAATTTCAAAGATATTTTAGTCATTCTCATACCTTGAGGGCATTTTCGTAATTTCATATCCAAATATATTTCACATTTTATCATTTGACACTAATAGTCGGATTTGGAGATTAATTATCTTATTAATTACTTATTGAACTCCAGATCCTTCTGATTTATTGATCTTCTTATTCGAGCATTGCAATCTTATCCAGAATATCATACTCGTTTCCATATTCGATTTGACTTGAGCAGAATTAGCAGTACTTATCATCATTTTTATGCATGCATTAACAAATACCAACATGCTCATAAAGCATACAAGAGGTAGTAGTGTATTACCTTTAACACTTGCTATATCGGTCGACCATTATACTCCGTTCGATCACTCTCGAACCCGAATGCGACGTTCTCTACATCCCGAATACAAGGAACTTCGAATACCTTCAATCGCACAAAATCCAATTTCAGTACTTAATCACATTGCCCACAACTGATTATTAAAATACATAAGAAGACTTGAGTTCAAGGTCCAATTTGGAGGCTTTCGGGTTAGAATTTCACGAAACGGGCTTCAAAATCGGACTCGGGACGTCGAAAAACATAAAATAGAACTTTTCTGGAATTTTGACTTTTTGGTCAAAGTCAACGGTCAACGGGCAGGTCAACGGGCAACGCTGACGTCAGCAGTCAACGTTGACGTCATGCTGACGTCACTAGTTGACCGGGTTGACTCAGCGAATTGACTCACTGGGTTGACTCAAGCGAGTTGACTCACTGGGTTGACTCGGTCAACGGGTCGGGTCGGGTCAGAGCATGGGTTAATGAGCAATGGGCCCTAAACAAGCCGGCCCACTGGCTTATAATAAGCCTATTGATTTATTGGACCGGATTTTCGGGCCTTGACCGGTTCTGGCTAGGCCGGTTCAAGGTTGATTCGATCGGGTTCAAGGGTGAACCGACTACGGTGGTCGGAGTTCACCTCCGGTGGCGCGTGCTCACCACGCGCAACCCCAAATCGATCGGAAAACGCCCCAAACGACGGCAACAACCCGATTAAGCCTCCAAACCTTGAAAATTCAACAGCTAATACTCATTAAACCCAAACTGAAAATAATTTCCTTACCTAACTTACCCTTATCGGACGAACGCCGGCAAACCTTGAAACAACGACGAACCGACTATTGATTGGTTGGGTTTTGTTCACCGCGATACGATGAGCTCAGATCTGAAGGTCGTGTCTCGGACGGCAACCATAACGGACGGAAAAAGCAAAACTAAAAGGGAGACCTTTGGTTGTTCGTCGGGTGTTTAACCGGAAATTAACGGCAAACGGTGGCCCCTTTGCGCGAGTGGGGGCTGTGGCCGTGATCGGTGCAAGGCAGCGGTTAAGTTGACGGTGGCGGTGTTGGCAATGGCCGGGCGGTGAGGCGGTGAGGTGCGGCGGCCAAGTTGTTGTTTGGGGAGGTGAAGAGTTTTAGAGGAAGCCTCTAGAATCTGATATTATTTTGGATCTAGGATGGGCATTAATTATGGATGGGGTTTGGTTCTATTTTATTTATTTTCGTTATACCCCTTCAGATATAACTTAACATTAAATCATGGTAGATTCTCAACATGGATAGCCAAAGCCCTGATGGCTAAGGCTTGGGTTTATGATTCCAAGGGTCAAGGGTTCAAACCTTACAACCCACAATTATTTATTTTCTTTTCTCCTTTCTTTCTTTCTTCCCTTCTTTTTTTTTAAACTTTAAATATAACCATATATTTTTAGGGGTGTTACAACTCTCCCCTCCTAAAAAGAAATTTCGTCCTCGAAATTTACCGAAGTCGGTGAAATGCAAAAACCACCCTTCCATCCATTCATGTACTCAAACTTACCTATCAGAGTATCCTTATTTCTCGGGACTCCGAAGCGGTCATAGATTAATCTGGTAGCGTTCTCAGTCACTCGGACTGTCTCCGGACCCAAAGTCACTCCACCATACCTCCTAGAAGCATCTCCTCTAGGATATGAATTAATCCATTAAGTCAACCATCGATTTACGTATGAGAATCTGTACCTGAAATCCAAACAAGTAATCCAAGCTTCCAACATAGCCTTCCAAAATTAAGACGTAACACCGAATTTCAGTCAGGGATGATATGTATAACTATACACCATGCCACATTATCGCAGAAATAACTTTCTCCTTGGCAATCAAACATAATCAAAGTTTTATACGGATATCACTTACCTTTAATGAAATTTTTAGACAATTGCTTCCTTCGTATATTACAGAGTCAACATAGAGCTTTACACTTTCGCCACATTCACAAACACTTTTCTTTTAAATTCGTAACACTTTTATCAAATTTCCATCAGAATATTGTCAAACACAATCATCATCACCGAGCTACATTACATGTAATCTTATATCAGTTACCCCATATGATCAAACCTTCATTCTCTATCAAATTCATATATTCAATTCCACGCGCATTAACCATCTCAGTTTCTTTATCTGAATTCAAATCCATCAATTTAATCCAATTCATAGACAAACATTACCGATATTCCTTTCCAGTACAGATCAAGCTATTATGGACAGAAGGGTTAGATGCACTTATTACAGGAAAGGATTCAACGTCGGAGTCTCGACACGGAGGAGTACAGTTATGATCTAGGGGCACGCACAGACCAGACACCCTATGACAGACGATCGGCCGATCTACCCAGAAAGACGCAACTCTAAACTCTGATACCACTAAATGTAACCCCCTAGACCCGCCTATGCGTTACAACGGATCCTAGGAAGTCACATTAGGGTCACAAGAGCGACCCACGGTAAAAATACACGTAAAAAAATATTTTATTTCTTCAAAACACTTATTAAACTGAAAAATCATCTTCTGTTAAAAATACCATTTCGGGAAATCATTTAAACACATAACATAAATTGCAGAAAGTGCTTTACAAATACTATCACAAAACCATACATGACATACATGCCCTCTAACTATACAACACCGTACTCCAAGGCAACGTCGAGTGAACTCCGAACACTGATGTCAAACTTTATACCATGATATACTCTTTTAACCTGCGATGGTAAAAACAACATGAGCTTGGAAAAGCTCAGTAATACAAAACTACCAAAAGATGCTATAAGCTCATGCAGATATTTGGTAAGCATAACATTTTCATGATGTCCCACGTAGTAACAGTCTCCATTTCTGTTCTACTATTTCGAGGTTGCATCATACTCGTGAATAACGATACTTGTTCTTTATTCAAACCTCGAGAATTAGACGGGAATTATATAGGCCGGTAACATAAGAGGTAGGAATCCGAGAGTTTAGTGTCTAGTGTGTTCCAACGGTGCAACGATAATGCATGAAATGTAACAATGTAGTAAACCTTTTTATTTTAAAAACATTTGTTTCAAGTAGCCGTAATATTTATTTTAATTCTTTATTTACCCTCCAACCATACTCCAGTATATAGTTTCCCCAGTGCGGTATCATGTACGGGCATTAACCCGAGCCCATTGGGCGTGGGTACCATCCTAAGGATATACCTTAGAATACGGGCGGCCCTTGCTGAAGCATAGGAACCGAAAACGGGCGAACCTAGCCGAAGCTTAGAATCCGAAAACGGGGGGACCTGGCCGAAGCCTAGGATTCGAAAACGGGCGGACTTACCAGCTGGATCAGGGCTGAGCCGTAGGTAACTTCATATCATATCCCAATTACCCCAGTGAATCAGGTCATCGTTAGTTCATTAATCAATCACTGTATTTTTTTAGTAGCACGTTATCCATGTAGCATGTTTGTCATATCGGGTGCATATGCAAATATCAGAAATATAATACGATCATGCTTAATTATAAAACATGTCATGTGAGTCTAAATATGTCAACCAAGTGCACGTGATCGGTATCATAACATGTAAAACAGTATGCAAAACAGTCGTGTGGCACACATGGAACACACTAGGTGGAACAATTTATTCCTTGGAGATACTTGACGTTTACGGAAGAGAACACCTTAAACTTTTGATAATTGAACGGATCTTTGAAACAAAGCCCCTATTAAAAGAGGGGTTTGTACTAACGGTTCAAACCAGATAGTCAGGAGATGATACATCAAGATCTTGAGAGTTTAGGCATATCATGAGTGATTTTAGCCATTTAAGCATACCAGGGGCATTATGGTCATTTTATCATGCATGGGCATTTTAGTAATTTATACCAACAAGGCGTAAATGGTAGCTAAGAAATTCTATTTGTTCACCAGGTATCCAACCAGGCATTCAGAGATTTCTACGTCAAGACCTTTCACTATATCAGATACATTCGGGGCTATTTTGATTACTTTGGCCAACGAGGGCATTTTGGTCATTTAACTATCAGGGGTGATTTTGTAATTTTGCCTCGTCATGAGAAAATTTATGATTTACAATATTTAAAATTTCCAGAAGTTTCTTGAGCCTCTAAAACCAGTCGAACTAACATATTTTCAACCTTGCAGTACTAACCAACGCTTCTGATGCATCCAACTGCATCGTATATCTGAACGGTTGCTTTCATACTTCACCACAAGATTTGCCACGGAGTAGCCAACTTGTATTTTGTGCGGAGAACTTCCAACCTTACATTAATATCAGGAGTGATTGACGTACGTAAGTCATGCTTCAACCCATAGGGGCATTTCAGTCATTTTTAGCTTTATTGGCATTTCTAGAATTTTATCGAAGGAAATTTACTTATCTCAGTCAAAGGGGTATTTCAGTCATTCTAAAACTCGGGATAGCCATCATTACTATCAATTGAACCATTTATAGTATTTCAATCATTTATGTACTCATGGGTGTTTCGGCCATTCAAGAATTTCGGTACCTCCAACCACTTCATTCATTTCAGAACTCAAGGGTTTATCCATCCTTCCAATTATTTGCAAACCTCGATGTCCAAGAATACTTTATCCCCTTTTTGTCAATACGATCATTCCGATTAATTTAACCATAATAGTATTTCCTGTACTTTTATTCATTTTCGTCAATTCAATATTTTGAGTCGCTTGATCAATTTAGAGGTACGAAAAGTTTCCCGTAAATATATATATATATATATTTAGGGGTTCATTCTAAATTCAAGGAAACCCAACACCTTACAATCTCGAAGGTATAATTCTTGTTACCATAACTTACAAGTAGATCGAGGTTTCCAGATGAATCGAGTTGATTTACCATAACCACTGTAGATTTCTAGATCGCTTCCAATTTCAAAGATATTTTAGTCATTCTCATACCTTGAGGGCATTTTCGTAATTTCATATCCAAATATATTTCACATTTTATCATTTGACACTAATAGTCGGATTTGGAGATTAATTATCTTATTAATTACTTATTGAACTCCAGATCCTTCTGATTTATTGATCTTCTTATTCGAGCATTGCAATCTTATCCAGAATATCATACTCGTTTCCATATTCGATTTGACTTGAGCAGAATTAGCAGTACTTATCATCATTTTTATGCATGCATTAACAAATACCAACATGCTCATAAAGCATACAAGAGGTAGTAGTGTATTACCTTTAACACTTGCTATATCGGTCGACCATTATACTCCGTTCGATCACTCTCGAACCCGAATGCGACGTTCTCTACATCCCGAATACAAGGAACTTCGAATACCTTCAATCGCACAAAATCCAATTTCAGTACTTAATCACATTGCCCACAACTGATTATTAAAATACATAAGAAGACTTGAGTTCAAGGTCCAATTTGGAGGCTTTCGGGTTAGAATTTCACGAAACGGGCTTCAAAATCGGACTCGGGACGTCGAAAAACATAAAATAGAACTTTTCTGGAATTTTGACTTTTTGGTCAAAGTCAACGGTCAACGGGCAGGTCAACGGGCAACGCTGACGTCAGCAGTCAACGTTGACGTCATGCTGACGTCACTAGTTGACCGGGTTGACTCAGCGAATTGACTCACTGGGTTGACTCAAGCGAGTTGACTCACTGGGTTGACTCGGTCAACGGGTCGGGTCGGGTCAGAGCATGGGTTAATGAGCAATGGGCCCTAAACAAGCCGGCCCACTGGCTTATAATAAGCCTATTGATTTATTGGACCGGATTTTCGGGCCTTGACCGGTTCTGGCTAGGCCGGTTCAAGGTTGATTCGATCGGGTTCAAGGGTGAACCGACTACGGTGGTCGGAGTTCACCTCCGGTGGCGCGTGCTCACCACGCGCAACCCCAAATCGATCAGAAAACGCCCCAAACGACGGCAACAACCCGATTAAGCCTCCAAACCTTGAAAATTCAACAGCTAATACTCATTAAACCCAAACTGAAAATAATTTCCTTACCTAACTTACCCTTATCGGACGAACGCCGGCAAACCTTGAAACAACGACGAACCGACTATTGATTGGTTGGGTTTTGTTCACCACGATATGATGAGCTCAGATCTGAAGGTCGTGTCTCGGACGGCAACCATAACGGACGGAAAAAGCAAAACTAAAAGGGAGACCTTTGGTTGTTCGTCGGGTGTTTAACCGGAAATTAACGGCAAACGGTGGCCCCTTTGCGCGAGTGGGGGCTGTGGCCGTGATCGGTGCAAGGCAGCGGTTAAGTTGACGGTGGCGGTGTTGGCAATGGCCGGGCGGTGAGGCGGTGAGGTGCGGCGGCCAAGTTGTTGTTTGGGGAGGTGAAGAGTTTTAGAGGAAGCCTCTAGAATCTGATATTATTTTGGATCTAGGATGGGCATTAATTATGGATGGGGTTTGGTTCTATTTTATTTATTTTCGTTATACCCCTTCAGATATAACTTAACATTAAATCATGGTAGATTCTCAACATGGATAGCCAAAGCCCTGATGGCTAAGGCTTGGGTTTATGATTCCAAGGGTCAAGGGTTCAAACCTTACAACCCACAATTATTTATTTTCTTTTCTCCTTTCTTTCTTTCTTCCCTTCTTTTTTTTTTAAACTTTAAATATAACCATATATTTTTAGGGGTGTTACAAATTTTCTATTCTTTTAATTAAATTTTCATACAAATAATTTGTTCGCCAATATCGTGTGAGAGTAAAAAATAGTATTAAAAAGAATCATTCGTCTCCTTTGTTGAGCCATTAAAGATAGATTGAGCAATTATACTGTCAGGGTTCAGTTAGGTTGTTGATAATATGTTAAAGTTGTTACCTATTGTTGTATATATACTTTGCATGGTGTCACGGTCGACCTACTTTCCCACAACTTGAACCGAGGTTAAAACTACTTCCTTGGGCATTTTGAAGCAAGTTTGCACCAAGGAAGCATCTAGAATGGCCTAGAACAACCTATATCCATCTTGTGAAGACCAAAATGTTCTAGAAGGTTCCAAGATGTTCTACCCAAGTCTAGACTCACCCGGAAGGCCCTAGAAGATCCTAGAAGGCTCGGGAAAGTTCTGGAATACTCTAGAAGACTTTAGAACTCTCTATAACCTTTTGGATAATTAGGGACATATATAGATAGTTATATAATTATCTAGATCCATCTAGCATATGTAAATATCTCCATAACTATAAGATTATCTAGAAGCATCTCCAAGGACTTGGGAGGCCTATAAATAGGACTATCCCCCTCATTTGTACACCATCCAAGAAATCCTCAAGCATTCAAGCATTGTAAAGCTCTCTCCCAAAAGCTTAATACAAAGCTTTTTTCCTTTTTAAGTCTTTCTTGCCTTCTCAAGTTCTCTTTTACTAGCCATCGCATTGTGTGAAGTAAGGCTTGTTAGCATAGCTCGGGAATGCTAACGCCGCACGGATAGCTCGAAGAAGATAAGTCTGTGATGGTTTGTATCAGAGCGTGGTTTGAGACATGGCAAAAACTTGCAAACACCAAGTTGTTAGCTCATCCGAGGCGGAGGTCACGCACGAGCAACGAGGGTGTGAGGAGACGGTCGATCCTACCACGACGAAGCCACGAGCCAAGTCCAAGGATCTAGTCTCTAGCTTTGAGTCTCGTCTAACCCACTTAGAGGAAAGCTTAGGGGCATAGGTGCTTCGGTGGACAACCTTTATCAGCGGGTAGAAGACCTTGAGGCAGAGGTGCCGAGATCCACATGCCCATGAAGGCCATGATGGTCAAGCTAAAAAAGACCATGCGAGCATAGATGGGGCAAATCTGTGACCTGCTAATGGGGGAACTCTCGAAGGTGCGTGATTCCTTCCAACACGAGCTTGCCAACACTCATGCCCAACATGAGGCATTACAAGGCGACGTTGCATTGTGCAAACGCGCCATGGTAGCTGAGCCAAGCACCACAGTTGAGGCCAGAAAAGACAAGGTGCCGAAACCAAAGATCTTTGTTGGACTACACAACCCAAAAGAAGTAGATAACTTCCTATATGGCCTAGAACAATACCTTGGAGCTGTCAGTATCGTGGACGAGGCTTCCAAGATTCAAACCACAATTCTGTATCTTACCGGCACCGCCATACTTTGGTGGAGGAGAAGGCGCGTCGACATCGAGAAAGGTGTGTGCATTGTCTCTACCTTCGATGAATTTAAAAGGGAGCTCAAACGACAATTCTATCTAGAGAATAATGAGGATAAGGCAAGAGCCCACTTGCGAAGGCTTAAACAATCGGGGAGCATTCATGACTATGTCAAAGAATTCACTAGCTTAGTGCTTGAGATCCCCGATCTCTTTGAGAAATACACGCTCTTTAATTTCATGGATGGACTCCAACAATGGGCCAAAGCCGAACTAAGGTGATGCAGGGTACAAAACCTTGCTGATGCTATAGCCGTAGCCGAGAGTCTCATTGACTATACTAGCCACAAGGACTCCACCACCAAGCCGAAGGATAAGAAGGGCGGCCAAGCCAAAGGTGGGGGAGATAAAAACCATCGCAAGGAATGCTACCAAGAGGACAACACTTCTAAGCACAAAGATTCGTCCTCATGGAAGGGCAAGGACAAAGGAAAAACCAAGGACTCTCGAGGCACAGGTAGGGGTGAGCGTTCGAGCGAGTCGAGTCAAAAAATTTTGAGTTATTCGAGTTGACGCATCATATTTTTCAACTTGAACTTTATTTGAAATTTTTTCGATTCGAGTCGATTTTAGCAAGTTCGAATCGATTCAATTTTTTAAGTTTATGTACAAATTTTGATTTCAATTTAAACGAGTTTCTCTTTATATCTACATACATATTTCTTCATATTATTTTTCACCTATGTAAATAAGATATTAAATTTTATTATTATTATTATCGAATACTTGAGGTATAAATATGTCATTACAGTAAATTACGAGGCTCGTTAAAAACCTCTTTCTTATCTAGGTAAGGCCAGGGTGAGACCAAAGATAGAGGAAGGAAGAAAAGAGTGCCCCAAAATATATTAATAACTAAACCAAATAACACAGTAGAGTTTAGAAAATCTAACAACACATGTCAAATGATACAAACCAATGAAAACAAAAACATGACAGTTCAAAAAAAGAAATTGCAAGAAACTTCTTCTCAAGTTTTTGAATTATATTGTCGAATACTTTAAGCTTCTTCTTCTTCTTCTTCTCCAAGCACTATCGACATTTTTGAAAAAGCTTCTTGATTTTCGGGTATCCTCGATAAATCTAACAAATTTAAAAATATATATGTTAGTTAAATTATAAATACCTTTAAAGCATAAATGATGTATAAAAATTAACTTTATTAATCAAAATAAAAATTACCATCTTCCATATCTTTAAGTTCTGTAACATACTCGTTACGGTTGATAGAATCCTTGGACTTTCGAAGCCAATCTTGAGTGTAAATCAAAGCTTCAACCATAGTCGGAGTTAATGAACTTCGAAAACCATCTAGAACACGTCCACTCGTGTTGAATGCACTTTTTGAGGCAACAGTCGAGATAGGAATAGAGAAAACATCTCGAGCCATTTGTGCAAGTATAGGGTATCGTGGACTATTCACTTTCCACCATAATAACAAATCAAATGAAGTTGAGTTGTTTTCTTCTTCCTCCTCAGTCAAATATTTATCAAACTCAGATTAATTTTTGGAACTAACTCGTTGCTTCTTCAAAAGATATTGTGTCACGACCAAACTTGTCTTTGATTGATGCAATTCTGTAAGTATGGAAAATTTTGTCGGAATACTTGATTGAGCTTCATGGACCTTAGCTCTCTCAGCAGTAGAAGAGTATTCACCAAACAAACAATGCAAATCTCTTTCAATCATCTTCATAACCTCACTAGCAACATTAGGGAATAGCAAGTTTACCCTAAAGTTCACAAATCCCATTTTACGTCGCAGATCTAAGATGACTGCCAAGTAAACTAGAAAGCTCATATTTGTGGCATCACCCCAGTACTTATTGTACTTGTCCTTCAGTTTAGAAGCCATGGAGACTATGTCCAAATCATCACAATTCATCCATTCATCAAGCAACCAATGTATCTCTAACAATGTTTCCCAAAAGAAATTAGAGGTGACATGCAATGATCTGGACACTTTCAATGTAAGATCATAAAAGGGTTGTAGAATTTTTTTAATTCTTCGAACATTTTCTCAATCAACAAATTTAGAAACTCCATCTAAAACTGTGAGGTCAAAAAAAAAGCTATTGTCATCACTAGCATATGAATCAAATGCATGCTCATATTTTGCAGCCACATTTAGCATCATATATGTTGAGTTCCACCTAGTAGGCACAACTAACTGCAAACGAGCTTTAGTATCAAACATTTCTTCTTTTGCTCGATCATACAATATTTTCATCCTTAATGGTGATGCTCTTATGTACCTTACATCAGCTCTAACTCAAACAACAGACACAATAGAATGCTTAACACCTTTTTGTACGATGAGATTAATAACATGTGCAACACATCTCATATGCATATATTTTCCATTTGCAACACAAGTATTCCGGTGATTCAATTTCTTTCTCAAATACTCAATACCAACACCATTAGCTGATGCATTGTCAACTGTAATAGTGAAGACCCTTTCGATCCCCCAATCCTGAATGCACTTTTCAAGGGCTTTCCTTATGCTTTCACCTCTATGAGCAGATATTGGAAAAAACAATTTGATTCTCTTTTGCAACATCCAGTCATCGTTTATCTAATGTTCTATAAGAACCATGTAAGATACCCTTTGAAGTGAAATCCAAGTGTCAGTTTTCAAACATGTTCTACCTGTCTCTTTATCAAAAGAATTCTTCAATGGCCTCTTCATGGAATTGAATAAATTAAGACAATCTCGTCTAACTGTAAAACGAGATGGGAGACGAAACCTTGGGCATGCAATAGAAAGAAATTACTTAAACCCCTCCCTCTCTACAATTCGAAAAGGTAGCTCATCAACGACTATCATATGAATCAATGTCTTTCTAATAGCATCTCCATCAAACTTCCAAGTTGAAAAAATTGTCGTTTCACTTTCAGAGCCACTCCCAACCTTAGCAAATGCTAATTCTGATTGCTTGAGATCCGAAATATTACCGCTAGGTTTTTGTAAGCACGTCTTCAAATGGTTGTTCAGACTGGTTGTGGAACCCC
Organism: Hibiscus tridactylites; assembly: GCA_958450335.1. Classification (NCBI taxonomy): domain Eukaryota; kingdom Viridiplantae; phylum Streptophyta; class Magnoliopsida; order Malvales; family Malvaceae; genus Hibiscus; species Hibiscus tridactylites. The sequence continues at coordinate 81,764,097 of OY288277.1, read as the reverse complement.
GATTTTCCATGGTGTAAGTTGTGTCACAATGATTGCATCTTGCCCTCTTCTCCCCATCTTCAGTTACATATTTACTGAAATGGGTCCACAAGGTGCTCTTGGTTGTTGTCTCTTTCGGACACTTTTTTTACCCGTTGATGTTGGGTCACTGACGTTAGAGGGAGAAGAACTTTGTGAGCTTTGAGTTCCTTGTCCTTGTGATTCACTCATCTATAAAATCAAAATATAAGACTATTATATGAAGACAAGAAATATAATCCTACTCAAGCTAAAATTCAAGAAGCAATACTAGAGCAAGTCTAAAAAAATTAATTCATATATGCATGTGCTGTTAGATGACAACATACATCATGATACCACAAACTAATGATGAGATATAGAAACAACAGATGTAATTAGATGGTAAACTAGTAATAATAATAAATGTGATTTTACAGTAGCAAGAACACATGAACAAACTAGGAAAATAGAAAACTATGTTTATGGTAAACAATGTTTATAGTAGCAAGTCAAAAACAACTCTCATACAACAAAATAGAGTTATGCTTGAACTAGAGTGAACCAACATATGAAAAAAAGTCTTTAGCTCCCAATCATAATGAAATACTTAATCCAACAATGTGGAACAAAAATCTATATAATCCCTACAAAATCACCGATAATCTTCATTCCTTATAACTATATCTAAATCTTTTTGAAAGAACTATAAATACCCTGATCAAAAATAACAAATTAACTACAAAAGAAAATAAATTTCCGATTCAATTCACTAATTCAGAAAATATTATTTATTTCCCGTTTCACTTAATACAGGGATTGGGGGAAAAACAAAAACACTAATAACAACGAAGGATTATAACTTTTTTGAGCAAACCATTGGTTAAATTTGAAATCAAGTATGATTTACAGAATAAAACTTATTTATTCGGATAATTTAAAATTGTATTTTTTGGATATCTAAATGCTTTAAAAGTTCTTAGCCGCATCACCAGATTTGATCCCTTTCTACCCGACTCGATAGGAAGAACAATAAGTTCAACACAAGCTAACAATTCTAAAATTCTTAAGCAGCAATGACCAATTCACTAGAAGAAAAAAGCAGCAACAGTATACCTGATTTAATGGATGATTTGAGAGAGGGGTGGGTGATACTGTATTTTCTGGAAGCAAAATAGGGTTTTCTGGAAGCAGCAGTAGTATACCTGATTTGAAATTTTAGGTTTAAGTATATAAAAAATTGGGGATTTGGAGGAAGGGACGGGTAAAGTAAACAACGACTACTAGAGAAGAAAAGCAAGGAAGGAAAAATATTTGAGATATATTTGTTTATTCTTTCAAAACGCATCGTATAAGTAAAAGGGGATATTTTCGAGTTATTCAAATTTTCAGTTTTCCAAAATTTCAAATTTTGAAATCGACTCGAACTCGAAATTTTTTCAAGTTATTCGTTTTGACTCGAATAACCTGAATAACTCGATTCGAATAACTTGAAATTTAAAAAAAATCAATTTTTTCGAGTCGAGTTTTCCTCACCCCTAGGCACAAGAAGACCACCATCCAACAAGTGCTTCATTTGCGACGGTGACCATTGGGTCTGAGAGTGCCCACAAAGGCAAACCCTCAACTCGCTCCTAGCAAAGCATAGAGAAGGTAGAGACATCAATGGAGGCGAAGAAGGGGTCTAGATGGGATCCTTGCAACTACTCAACGTCATTCAGTCCGCCCCAAAGACTGAAGCAAAAAGGTTGCTATACGCGGACGTCGACTTCAATGGGAAAGAATCAAGGGGCATGCTAGACACAGGTGCATCCAATAACTTTGTCTCCCTCGAAGAAGTAAAAAGGCCCAGTCTTAGAGCAATAGGGGAGGAGGATCCATCAAGGCAGTTAACTCTTCCACACGGTCCATACATGGTATCTCTCATGGGGTTAAGACCAATGTCAAGGCATGGTCTGGCCATATGGATTTTTCAATAGTGCCGATGAAGGAATTTAAAATCGTCTTGGGACTCGAGTTCTTTGATCGAGTCAGAGCAATATCGGTGTCGTTTGCCAACAATGTGTGTATCGTGGATGGCAACCAAGCTTGTGTGGTGCCAAAACCAGGGCCACCAAGCAAGAGACTAAAGTGCTCTCAACACTTTAGTTCAAAAAGGGCATCAAGAGGAACGAGGAAAGATACTTAGCCATCCTCAATGAATACGATGATGAGGAGATAAAACCCGACAAAGATCTACCAAAGGAGGTGGCTCAAGTCCTAGAAGAATTCAAAGACGTTTCACCTCCTAAGCTACCTAGAAGGTTACCACCAAAGAGAGAGGTGGACCACGAGATCGAGTTAGAACCTGACACAAAGCCATCAGCCATGAGTGCCTATCATATGACACCACCTAAGTTGAAGGACCTAAGAAAGCAACTCAAGGAACTAATCGATGCGGGGTTCATCCGACCCTCCAAGGCACCTTTTATGGCACCCATCCTGTTCCAAAAGAAGAACGATGATTCATTAAAGATGTGCATCGATTACTAAGCACTCAACAAGATCACCGTTTAGAACAAGTATCCAATCCCTTTGATCTCAGATCTCTTCGATCAACTCGGTCATGCACGCTACTTTACAAAGTTAGACCTTCGCGCGGGGTACTACCAAGTGCGTATAGCAGAAGGTGATGAGCCAAAGATAACATGCGTCACGAGGTATGGTTCTTATAAATTCTTAGTTGTGCCCTTTGGACTGACCAATGCCCCAGCTACATTTTGCACTTTGATGAACAAGCCATTCCATCCCCACCTCGATCGATTTATGGTCGTCTATCTTGACGACATTGTGGTGTATAAAAACACCTTAGAGGAACATGCTGAATATCTAAGGGAAGTACTCAAGGTTCTGCGGGAGAACCAGCTATACATCAAGAAGGAAAAGTGTTCCTTCGCCAAGCCCAAAGTAATGTTCTTAGGGCATAAGATCAGGTATAGAAGACTTATGATGGAGGATGGCAAGGTGCGTGCCATCCAAGAATGGGAGCCACCCACCAAGGTACATGAGCTAAGGTCATTTCTAGGGTTGGTGAACTATTATCGCCACTTCATCAAAGGATATTCGACGAGGACTACACCGCTCACAGAGCTTTTAAAGAAGAACAAGTCGTGGGTATGGACACCCAAGTGTCAAGAAGCCTTTGAGGACTTGAAGAAGGTCGTTAGCGAAGAGCTAGTGCTTAGCCTACCAGACCACAACAAGCTATATGAAGTACACACAGATGCTTCAGACTTTGCTATTGGAAGAGTTCTTATGCAAGATGGGCATTCGATTGCTTACGAGAGTCGGAAGCTCAACGATACCGAAAGGTGCTACACCATTCAAGAAAAAGAGATGAGTGCCATCATTCATTTCCTTAGAGTATGGCAACACAACCTCCTTGGGTCCAAGTTCTTGATCATGACCGACAACATAGCCACAAGCTGCTTCCAAACCCAGAAGAAGCTAAGTCCCAAGCAGGCTCGGTGGCAAGATTTCTTAGCTGAATTTGACTATGTCATGCAACATAAACCCGACAAGGAAAACGTGGTTGCCGATGCGCTAAGTCAAAAGGCAGAGCTCGCACACATTATCTAAGTCACCAGCCTACTACTCGAAAAGATCAAGAAAGACTTGCAACAAGAGCCACTTGCCCAAAGCATCATTGCCTTGGTAAATGAAGGCAAGACCTGATGGTTTTGGTTAATCGATGGCCTACTCTACACCAAGGGCAACCGTCTTTATGTACCAAAGTGGGGAAACTAACGAAAGGAGTTGATCAAGGAGTGTCATGACTCCTTGTGGGCGGGCCACCCAGGTATGCGACAAACGTTCGCACTTATAAAATCCACTTATTATTGGCCTCGAATGCAAGACGCAGTGGAGGAGTATATACAGACGTGTCTTGTGTGCCAACAAGACAAGGTAGTCCAACATCAACCATGTGGACTCCTTGACCCATTGCCTATACCAGAAAAGCCTTGGGAAAGAGTCTCCATGGACTTCATCACTTGCTTACCGAAGTCCGATGGGTTCAGAAGCATTATAGTTACGGTGGACTAGCATGTATGCTACCTTCATTGCCACACCAGCCGACTTCACCGCAGAGGAAACAACAATGCTCTTTCTCTACAATGTGGTCAAGCTCTAGGGCGTCCCAACTAGCATCATTAGTGATCGCGACCCACACCTCACTAGAAGGTTTTGGACATAAATGTTCAAGATGCTTGGGTCCGACTTGAACTTTTTGACAAGATTCCACCCTCAAAGCGATGGGCAAACGGAGCGCGTCAATTCTCTCTTGGAGCTCTACTTGAGGCACCATGTGAGTGCCAACCAAAGAGATTGGGCCAAGCTCTTGGATGTGGCACATTTCTCATAAAACTTACAACAAAGCGAGGCCACCAACTGAAGTCCCTTCGAGATCGTCACGGGACAACAACCGACCACCCCGCTCTCCCTTACCATACACTACGAAGGGAAAAGTCCAGCAACCTTCAAGTTTGCCAAATCATGGCTCTAGCAAAATGAGTTAACCCGAGCAGCACTACACAAGGCTACCAAGAGAATGAAAAGTGGGCAGACAAGAAACGAAGGCACTTAGAGTTCAAAGAAGGCGATCTTGTCATGTTAAAACTCTTGCCCCAACAATTAATGACCTTGCATAAGGTCATAAGTGCCTAGTCCGCAAGTATGAAGGACCATTTCCAATCGTCAAGCGAGTGGGCAAAGTGTCCTACAAACTCCAACTGCCTCAAAGACTTAAGATCCATCTCGTCTTCCGTGTGAGTTTGTTGAAGCCATATCATGAAAACATGGAAGATCCCTCACAAGGAGTTTCCAATAGAGCGCCCACAACCGTAGCACTTCCTTCGACAGAGAAGTAGAGGAAGTGCTAGTGGACCGAGTGATTCGAAGGAGGGGCGTGCCAAGCTATAAGGAATAATTCATCAAGTGGAAGGGTCTGCCCATCACAGAAGCAAGCTGGGAGTCGGAGGAGGCACTTTGGCATATCAAAGACCAACTTCAGCAATTCAATAAAGGCGCGACGAGGGCGACGTGAGCTTAGGTGGAGGAGAATGTCAAGACCCACCTACTTTTCCACAACTTGAACCAAGGTTAAAACTACTTTCTTGGGCATTTTGAAGCAAGCTTGCACCAAGGAAGCATCTAGAATGGCCTAGAACGACCTATATCCATATTGTGAAGACTACAACGTTCTACAAGGTTCCAGGACGTTCTACCCAAGTCTAGACTCACCTGGAAGACCCTAGAAGACCTTGGAAGGCTCGAGAAAGTTTGGGACTACTCTGAAAGACTCCGGAACTCTCTAGAACCTTTTGGATAATTAGGGACATATGTAGATAGTTGTAGAATTATCTAGATCCGTCTAGCATATGTAAATATCTCCATAACTCTAGGACTATCTAGAAGCATCTCCAAGGACTTGGGAGGCCTATAAATAGGACCATCCCCCTCATTTGTACACCATCCAAGAAATCCTCAAGCATTCAAGCATTGTAAAGCTCTCTCCCAAAAGCTTAATACAAAGCTTTTTTTCCTTTTTAAGTCTTTCTTGCCTTCTCACGTTTTCTTTTACTAGCCATCGTGTTGTGTGAAGTAAGGCTTGTTAGCATAGCTCGGGAGTGCTAACGTCGCACGAATGGATCGAAGAAGATAAGTCCGTGACAATGGGCTCAGTGTAAACTCAAGTTTTTTGGCTATTCAATAAAGGTTCTTTCATCTATTCTTCTCTCTTAGTAGTTACATTATTTCTCTTGAACCTAGTTAGCTGATTGCAACATCCTTCAATCATGGATAGTGCTCTGTCGTCCATCCTCTATGAGTGGATGAAATCAATCCACTTGATACAACAAGACATAGAAGTAAGTCAAGTGGAAGAATTTATGGGGACTCGGTCGTCCGAGGAAGTGGCGTACATGTAACGGTTGGCAAAGGAAATTGAGCGTGACAAAATATATTATGTCGGCGATCTTTTGGTTGCTGCCAATAACCTGGGCGGAATCAGTGAAGCCGCTGCCCAACAATGGAATGGTCGACAGGGTTAGGGTGTTTGAAATATTATAACTGCTTGGATCCTTAACCCAAGAAAGGTGGAAGAATATAAAGAAAGTAATCAGGTTAGAAAAAGTTAACAAGGTGATCAACGAATTGAGGTCGAAGTATCTGTCAAAACTTAAGACACTAGATGAATCGAAACGCATGGCGGAAGCAATTTCAGCATCTAAAGGCAAGGGATATTGGGAAGAGCTCAATAAAGTTGTGTCAAAATGCCGAATTGATGGAGACTTGGTTCCGAAGTCAGATATCCTTTATTCCAGGTAACCTCCACAGACAGAACCCGCTTACAATGTTTAAATAGACGGATGTGCATTATATGACTGCCAAAAAAGAATTCCATAATTGGTTGCATAGCACCGTCTTGAATTTCGTTGGGGCGGTGAAGGAGTTGTAATGTGGGGGAGGGGTAGTCTGCCGATCTTTGTTAGATTGATATTTCTTTCCGTGAGTGCTCCATGTTTCTTTCTCCTTTTCGTCTTATATCTTGTAAATACCAGAGTGCTGAGAATCTTTTCATGGCCATACCGCTATACGTAGTTCACATTGCTTTCGTTTTATGGATTGGGAGTTTGTACCGTTTTGATTCATTTTGTTTTCTCTTCACAAGATATATCTATATTTAAACAATATTGAGTATTGGAATGAAAGAAAATTTTTATTATTGGTCAACAAGAAATTGGTTAATTTAGAGACAACACTTAGTGTGGATTTCAAGTCGTATTTACGGTTTTCACCCTCCCAAATATGTAGCTATAGAATTTGTAATGCTTGTTTTGGCATGAAGAAAAATGTTAGATCTGCACGTTGCTTTGATTCTATGATAGAATAAGAATAATTTTTTTTCACACCAACACTTATAATAGCAACAGCTAATGGTACTGTTAATTTGGACTTGTTAATAATATTACAAAGATATAGACACTTAACCCTTTAAAGACCTATGGGGGCACAACCCTCAACATTTTGACCCTAAATTTGTTGAAAATTTTATTAGTAATTAACAACCTTCTTGTACAATTTTATTAGGAATTGTTAGAAGCTAGCTAGTTTCTTAGCTTGTTACTATTAATCAGTTAGTTAGTTTTGCCAATTGTAGTTGTATATAAAGGTGACCGATTGTATTGATTAATTATTCAATTCTAATAAAAGCAGATGAAGTTTTTTACACTTTTTTCTCAACTTCAACAGCAATAATTTAAAAGCGGAAAATCTAAAGCCCCAAAATTTCTAATAAAGATTAAATTGTATATTTTACAAAATTATTGGAGATAAAGTATAAAAATAAATAAGTTATGTGATGAAATACAATTTTAAGAAAATTAGAGTCATTGTATCATAATTTATCCAAAAATTCAGTGTGTAGGAGGATGGCCTCTAAGTCGGTTTTGCCTGTTATGTTCCATTGCTTTCGATTTAGTTTCTTCTTTTCGAACAAATTTTCTGTGTAGGAAGTTAGACACATACCAATTAATCACACAAAATCACACATAATATTTTTCAGGATGGACATAAGTTAAAATATTTTTTATGATGGGCAAAAGTCATAAAAACTTCAAAATTTTATGGTAGACACAAGTCATAAAAATTAAAAAAAAATAAACATTAATTCATAAATTTTTAAAAAAACTGAAACCAAATATGTAAACCTTAAAAACGTTTAAGGTGAGTACAGATGGTCTACCTAAACTTACACTTGCATCCGCCGCTAACTAACCATAGTAGTGATCAAAATGGTATTTTCATAATTTACCAACTAAAAACTAAGTAATCATGTATACAACATCTGTGAAAAGTGAAGATTAAGCATGCGCTCCAGGAAAGTAATATGGTTAGAAATGGTATGACGAAGATCGTAAGGACTAGGGATTTATTATGTCACCGATTCTTTTTACCACGAGATAAAAAAAATTCTATCATGCATAAGGATTACTCCGATTAGGCAATGTAATGTTATTTAGTTTAAGTTTTTCTTCACAAAAAATCATTTTACGAGTTTTGATACTTATAAAATTAAATTAAGGGTAAATTTTTTTTTGCTCGGCAATAGTAATTTTGATTAATGAAGATGAAATATTACATCTCGCCTCATCCTACTTGTACGCCTCATTAAAAACGTCCCGGAGTAAGAGGAAAAAGGAGTACGTAACAAGCTGGGTATTTGAACCCTTAACTACAAAACACAAAAACCTACTCATCTACCACCAGGCCTTGAAAAGAATCTGTCTAGATCTCCCTTGTTTTGCCAACTAATCTGCCATGGAGTTTCTTGCTCTTGGAACGTAAACAAAACGGACATTTGCTATTTCCTTTTTCAGCGCGTCAATCTTATCAAAAGTTTCCCACCAACGCCATGGACGAAGTACAGAGCTTTCCAACCAATTCAGAACAACTTGCGAGTCAGTCTCAATTTCCAGAAACACCTTATTCTTCAGACTTGCATCTATAAAAATTCGAAGTGTTGTAAGAATTGTTGTAAGTTCAGCAAAATCAATCCCATGGTCATACACCGGACTTGAAAAAATTGCTATTACATCTCCTTTGCTATTCCTAAGCACACCACCACATTCCCCTACTCCCTCTTTGAAAGAGCCATCAACGCTAAATTTTACAATGCCCGCTGAAGGAGGACGCCATTCTTCCCAAGCTTCGATTTTCCTCTCCTGACCAATGCATTCCAAGGGGTTATCCCACCAGTTTTTCTCACTCATCCAACAGTCTTCATTTACAGCTTTAATCCATATGAGAGCGCGCATCTTTGCTGAAAAAAGCATGTCTTTCAGAGAGCTAGTTTTCGAATTGAACACTTTGTCATTCCGCGCCAACCATAGGCTCCAAATTGCTGCTGAAATTGAGATTAGCCAGACTGTTTCCTCCCTCTTGTTGCTGAACTTTGATAAGCTGAAGGAGAAAAGCTCCTCAATGGTTGCCAACCCAGGCCAAATAACCGACCACCACGAACAGAAACTTTGCCAAAAACAGAAAAATACCCTGCATTCTAAGAAAAGATGTTCAACTGTTTCAACATTTAGATTACACCAAGGACATTCTACCTTGAAGTTTTCCAAATGCAAGCCACGGTCCATGAGAAAGGACTTAGTTGGAATTCTTTTTAATTTTAGCAACCATAAGAAAGATCGCACCTTTGGAGGAACCTTCATTTTCCAGATTTTGTTGAAGTCAAAGCTGGGATTTTCAATCTTTGTCGAATCGAGTAATTCAGATAGTTTCTTAACCGAAAATCTATCATTTGTCTCATGAATCCAGATTATCCTATCCTGAACTTCTTGAATAAATTCTTCCCCTCCCAATTCCTGCTTCAATTTATCAAGGGATTCCAATTCCCTTTCCAATAGTGGTCTCGAAAAAATTCCTGCCCAGTCTATGCCTTTAAGTGAGTTGGAAAGCACCAAGGAACTTACCAAACTTCCTTTAGACTTGACAAGTCTGTAGAGCCTCGGATACTCAACTCTAAGAGGGTTCTTTCCCGCCCACCAATCTTCCCAAAAAAGGATTGTTTTCCCATCTCCCAGCTTCCATTTAAATTCTGAGCTGCTCATCCAACGCTTAACCTCATCACTCTTCAAGTTCTTCACAATCCCCTTCCAAATTGAAGACATCTTTGAGTTTCTAACCTGAGTATTGACCCATTTTTGGTTTTGAAAACCATATTTTGCTTGTACTACTCTTCTCCACAATGCATCTTTTTCAACAACAAACATCCAACCCCATTTCGCCAGTAACACTTTGTTTTTTTATTTTAAATTTGTAACACCCCGTTTTTTAAAATAAAATAATAAAATAAAAAAAGGGAAGAGAATGGTGCTTCTCTGAGGGTTTGAACCCACGACCTCACCCCTTTTATGTCCTTTTGCTTAAACCATTGAGCCAATGGCTCATTTCTATCAAGGGTTACCTAGTTTGTCTATTAGAGTTAAGCCTAAGAGAAGTGAATCAGACTTAATAACCCCAACCCTTCACCTACCTCTGGAAAAATTATTCGAATCTAGAATTTTTGAGAAAATTTCAGAAAACTCTCCCTAACCCCATCAACCCATCTCCGATCTGCCACTCCGCCACCGTCGGGCCGTGGCGTGCACCGCAAGCACCGGCGTGACCATCACCCTGCTCCGATCGTGACCCAGCCCTCCATGCGCTGTGATGTGCCGCCATTCACCGTGGAGAGCTGGTTGAAGTCTGTCAAAAACCTAAGCGTCGCCTTTCTTTTTTTCGCCGTTTCCGGCTCGATTCCAGCTTTAATTCAACATGTACGGTATGGATTGAAATAATAATGTATTTATCTCTGTTTTTCCGGTGAAATCGAGGTTGTTGGGGGTCTCCGGCGGCATTCCGGTGGGTTTCTCGGCGAGGTTCCGGCAGGTTTCTATTGGGTAAGTGAACAGGCCTGAACCGGCTGGACCGGTTGAACCGGTCAGCCCAATCGACCCAACCCGAGCTGGTCCGACCCGTTGACCCGACTCGTCTGCCCGAGTCCGAGCCGACCCGTCCGACCCGTCCCGTTAGCCGAGTCAACTCGTCCGAGTCAGCCGAGTCAACTCGTCTGAGTCAACCGAGTCAACTCAGTTGACCCCTGTTGACTGTTGATGTCATGCTGACGTCAGCATTGACTTTGACCAGTTGACTCTGACCTCGTTGACCGTTGACCTGCTGACGTCAGCGTTGACTTGCTGAAGTCAGCGTTGACTTGCTGACGTCAGCGTTGACTTTGACCGTTGACCAAAAAGTCAAATTTTCCAAAAACTCTTATTTTATGTTTTTTGACGTCCTGAGTCTGTTTTTGAAGCCCGTTTTGCAAAATTCTGATCCGAAAGCCTCCGAATCTGACCTTGAGCCCGAACTTGGTTATGTACTTAATTATTGGTTAAGAGCTTGTGAGTAAGGTCTGATTTTGGAATTTATGTAATTATAGGTATTCTCGATTCCTTGGATGCTCGATGCTGAGAAATGTCAAATTCGGGTTCGAGGGTATTCGAATGTCGTATTATGAATTGACTGATGTAGCTTGGAATTAAGGTAATACACTACTACCTCTTGTATGCTTTATGTACATGTCGATATCCGGTTAACGCATGCATGCTTATGATGAAGTGTTTGTGAACTCTGCTTAAGCCGAATTCGATACGAAAAATAAGTATGAGAGTCAGTAAGATCAAAATACTCGGAGAAGAATATTGATAGTCCAGGAGTGTCGAAAGTGCTAATAATAATAATAATACAGTTAAATCTGAAACTCTATCAATGGTGTCTGAAAACCAATGTTCAGAATGTGGAGTGTGAGATGTTGGTTATGAAATTACGAAAATGCCCTTAGGTTATAAAAATGACTAAACTACCCCTCTAGTAAAGAAAATGACCGGAAACCTGCATTTGACCTAATGGTGTATTTTACTCTACCTAAGATGTATGTTTTATTGGAAAGACCCTGACATCGTTATACAATACGTGTGTTATAAAACTTGGATTTTCCCCTCAAACTCCGTATAACACATGAATGAGGATTTTCAGGAAATATTGTTGAAATCCTAAGTCGATCCTTATGATAGTAATGCGTGAATTAAATAAGAATGATCATAATGACCAAAAAGACGGTAATGCCCTCGAGCACCGAAATGTCTGATTAATTTGAATGACGTTATACCCTCAAGTTCTGTAATGAATGAATCGTCTGTAAAGGGGCGGAGAGTTAGGACGCCTTAATCTCGTTTGAGTACGTGAATGATGGAGGTACCAAATGGTAATTCAGAAAGAAATGGTAGATTTATCTTAGTCCAAAATAACCGAAATACCCTCCTGAGTTAATCAGTAACTTTGTATTTAACGAAATTCTGGATTTGTTAATAAGACTTAAATAGCTAAGGTTCCCTTAAGTGTTAAGTTCTGATGCACGCAAATTACTCACATCTGAACGTTGGTAAGTATTGTCAAGTTGGGTTATGCCGCATTAAACAAATTCTGGAGGTATGATAAATTGTTAGAGCCCCTGAGAATTATAATTTGCGTTCTGATATGATTGTGCCATAGTATAAAATTTGTCATGACAGTCAAATAACCAAAAGGCCATGATAGCCTAAATAATCGGAACATCACTGAAAATATCCAATAACTTAAAAGACTTTAATTTAGAAATTCTTGAATGTCCAGTTAGAAAATTAATGAGCAAATAGGATACCCGAGCTTTGTGAACCATTGCTTTCAATGTTGGTATAATTACCAGAATGTCTATGAACGTCGAAATGACCATAATGCCCTTGTATGCTTAAAGAACTAAAGTACCCATAATATATCTGAACTTTCTAAGACCTTGATGTATCACCTCCTGAATATTTGGGTTAAACCATTAGTATGAACCCCTTTTTAATAGGGGCCACGTTTCAGAAATCCGTTCAAGTTGTTAAGAGTTCAATATGTCTCATTCCGTAAATGCCAAGTATCTCCAAGAAATGATCTGTCCCACCTAGTGTGTTCCATGTGTGATATATTCTGTTGAATGGATTGTATAATTATTTAATCATGAGTAATATTATGTTTGATGAACATTTCAATTGTTATTTGAGATTGCATCACTATGTTAGAAAATGAGATAAAATGATGAACTTGATATATGATGACATTCTCTGCCTACCTGATATATGTCTGCTCAATATGTATACTTGGTATGTGATCGTTTGATCTGTGATGGTATTGTCTGGCTGTTTGATGAATTTGTTAGCATGATTTGTTAGTTGACCTATGATGAGATAATCTGTTTACATGATGAATGCTAAAAATGCCTGCTCTGCTCAATAGTATGCCCATTTATCTATCAAAAGCATGAACTTCTGTTTCTAATACTCTGAATAGAATATGTATGTTACATGTATTATGTTACTCATGTCTGGAATCTGAACATCGGTTACTATTTGGGGTATATTGTTGGGTTATGTTATGAAGTGTCTGCAGGTACAGCCCTGATCCAGCTGGTAAACCCTTCTGTTAAGCTCCTATGCCCACGGGCCTAGGGTAAGTCTTTCTGGACCTAAGGCATTCCCTTAGGTAGGCTCCTACGCCTCAGGCCTAGGGTAAGACCTTCTGTATGCAGTTCTGGGGGACTGCATATTGGTGTAAGGTTGGAGGGTAGTTCTTGCAAACTTATGTATAAACATTTAACACTTGCATTTAATCTGTTATGTGCTCATACGATATGATGTTAAGTGCTTATGTATGTTTGTTTTGCAACTTATTAAAACAAACTAGGCTTCGTGGTAACTTCTCCAACCCACCACTCTGTTGATTCTATGAACAATAAGCTTTCTCTTAATACTCAGTAACGTAGAAAGAACAAACATTGTAGTCCTCAAGAATAGTGCTTCACTAAATTAGCGAAACATAAATGGAGATAAGTATTGCCTGGAACATCATAAAAATGTTATGCCTACCATATGTCTGCATGAGCTTATAGCATCTTTTGGTAGTTCTGTATTACTGAGCTTTTCCAAGCTCACGTTATTTTTACCATCGCAGGTTAAAAGATTATAGCATGATATAATGTTTGACATCAGTGTTCGGAGTTCCCTCGGTGTTGCCTCTGGAGTACGGTACTGTATAGTTAGTGGGCATGTATGTCATGTATTGTTTCATGTCAGTGTCTGTAAAATGCTTTCTGAAAGTTTTGTTATGTGTTTAAATGATTTCCGGAAATTGTATTTTAAACAGAAGTTGATTTTACAGTTTAATAATTGTTTCGAGAAAGAAAAATGTTTTCATGTGTATTTTTCACTGTGGGTCGCTCTTGTGACCCTAATGTGACTTCCTGGGATCCGTTGTAACGCATAGGCGGGTCTAGGGGGTTACAAAATTCATCACTCCTACTCCTCATAACTTCTTATGCGTGCAAATTCTTCTCCAATTAACTCTAGCTAACTTCTTCGAACCATCCCAGCTCCCCCAAAGGAAGTTCCTTCTGATCTGATCAATTTTTCCAATAACTGACTTTGAAGCTTCAAACAAAGACATATAATAAAGTGGTTGAGCAGAGAGGGCAGAGTTTATTAACACCAATCTTCTAGCAAAGTTCAACGACCTACTCTTCCAGCTTGGTAATTTTTGAATGCACCTCTCCACTACCGGATCCCATGTAGCTATCCTTCTCGGATCTGCACCCAGCGGCATCCCCAAGTACTTGAGAGGTAAGTTTGAAATTTTACATCCACAAGCATTGGCAAGCTCAATTAGCTTCCCATGTTCCACTCGAATTCCAACTAAGCAAGATTTTTTGAAGTTAATTTTTAATCCGGAGCAAATTTCAAAGCAACAAAGAATTCGCTTAACATAGTCCACATTTTCCATCTTCGGACTCAAAAACAGGATGGTGTCATTCGCAAATTGTAGGTGCGAAATTGCATACTCCGGTATAACTCAATGGATTCCCTCTAGTTTTCCAAGTAGTTTTGCTTTTCCATTAACAGATTCAAAGCTTCTATCACCAAGATGAAAAGGAATGGAGATAACGGATCTCCTTGCCTTAGACCTCAGAACATTCTGAATTCTTTCGTCGGAGATCCATTTAGCAGGACCAAGACTTTTGCCGATGAAACATATTCCGAAATCCAGCTTAACCACTTGTCCCCAAACCCCATTCGATTCATCACCATGGGTAAGAAGTCCCACCTAACACAGTCATAGGCCTTTGAAAGTCTAGCTTCAAAATCAGACCTCCATCCTTCGGCTTTTCAGATTGCAGTGAGTGTATTACTTCATTGGCGATAAGTACCCCATCAAATATTTGCTTGCCCCTCACGAAAGCGCACTGTGATTCGCTAAAAATACTTTCCAGCACCTTGCTTAACCTTCCTGCTAACACTTTAGCGATGATTTTGTAGGTTGAGCTCACCAAACTAATAGGCCTGTATTCCGACAAGTTCTCTGGACTTTCTTTCTTTGGTATTAAAGTGATGAAGGACGAGTTTAAATTATTTTGAAGCTTACCATCCCAGAAAAATTGCTCAAACGTTCTAACCAAGTCGTCCTTCACATACTCCCAACATTTTTTGTAGAAAGAGGCATTAAACTCGTCTGGCTCCGGTGCTTTTGTTTCATCACAATTCTAAAGTGCTGCTTTTATCTCTTCAATGGAGAATGGTTTTTCCAGCTCTATTACTTCTTCTGTTGAAAGCTTCTTGAAACTGAGATCAAAATAAGCCTTCCAATTCCTGTTCTTACATCGGAAATGTTCTGTAAAATGATTAAACACTAACTGTTTTAGCTGGAAGTGGTTTAACCATGGATCTGCCCCCAAGTTTGGCCCTCTGATCATATTTCTTTTTGCCCTTATTTTTACTGCTTTATGAAAGTAAGCTGAATTTTAATCTCCTTTAAGAATCCATTTTACTCTTGCACGTTGCCTCAATAAGTCCTCCCGGGCTTTGAGAGCATCCCACAATTACTCCTTAAGCATTTTCAACTCTTCTATTTTTTCCCTATCCAGATTCCTAACACCATTTGAGTCCTCGATGTCATTAATTTTCTGCTCCAGCTCTGCTGCTCTTTTATTGAAGTTCTCACAATGGTCTTTACTCCATCTCTTTAGCACTTGTTTAGCTCTCTTCAACTTTTCAGGAAGACACATCTTTTTAACGTTTGGGTCTTCCCATGACTCTTTAATCATCTTAACACAATCTGAATTCAGCAGCCACGAGTTAATCAATTTGAAAGGTCTAGGTCCCCAATTACATTCTTCAAAAGCCAACAAGATTGGTAAATGGTCTGATACAGATCTATTTAAGCCCCACGAACACAGATCCCGATTTCCTTGGTACCAATTCCCATCCACCAAGAAACGGTCTAATTTGCTTCTTTTATTCAAGGGACCAACCCAGGTAAATTTCTTACCCAC
Organism: Hibiscus tridactylites; assembly: GCA_958450335.1. Lineage (NCBI taxonomy): Eukaryota > Viridiplantae > Streptophyta > Magnoliopsida > Malvales > Malvaceae > Hibiscus > Hibiscus tridactylites. The sequence goes on along the minus strand of OY288277.1, from coordinate 81,748,109 downwards.
TAGCGGGACCTCGTACACTCCACAACAGTCAATAAAGGAGTTGAAAGTTGTCATTCCTATAAGCATCTTCTTACAGCCCGTTCTTTCACTCTTCGATCTGATTGCGTTAAAATCTCCTCCCAAAATCCAAATTGCCGCCCAGCTATTCTTCAATTGGCTAATATCTTCCCATAAGACTCCTTGGGATTGAATATCACATGGTGCATAAACCTTTAGACAAGCGAAACTTTCACCTTTATCCTCCCAATTACCTTCTATCACAATGAATCTGTCTTTCGTAAATTTCCTCCCATTCTTTAATTTAGTTGTATCCCATACGAACAATAAACCTCTCGAGCTCCCAACTGCCTTTACAAAAACGAAATCAAACATGTCATCCACCCATAATTTGCTCACCTTGTTGGTGTCTATCTCCTCCATTTTTGTTTCTTGTAAGAATAACATCTCCACCTTGTTCGCCCTCACCAACCGCCTTACTTCTGAAATTTTTACCTCTGTCCCCAAACCTCGAATATTCCATTATAGTATTCTCATGGAAATGTCAGTCTTTCTAAGCCTCTTGCACTCTATTCGCTTGTTCTGCCTCCATTATGTCTTGAATCACCTCATCTTCATTTCCTTTGAATATTATCCCCAATTCCTTCCCTATTGCTAGCGTCTTAGCCGCATCTCTTATTCCAATCTCCCACCGCTTTTTCAAGTCAGAATCCGATAAGGATCTTCCTTCAAGCTCCGAACTTAGCTCTTCTTTTTTCCCCTTCTTGCTTTTCTTTCTCGCCTTCAGTACTTTCTTCCTCTCTTTTTCAGATAAGACTTTATCATGGAAAACCTGTAACGATCCGTATCTTCTCGCTCTCACCTTACCTCCTGTGGGAACAAGTTCTGGAATCTCAAAATTTTGAAAGTCTTCTTGATCTGAATAAATCTCCTTCCCAGTCTCGCCACTCTCGTTCTCTGACACAGACAAGATAGACTCTTTGTTGTTTCTTGACCCATTCTTCCATTTTGTCGGGCTTAAGGAAATACCTCTACTTGCTCCCTCAAGATGAAAATCATTTACCCTTGTAGGGTTTGAGTTACACGATACTTTTGGATTTAATCCCATCCATAAACAGTCATTTACTTCCCTCTGAGTTTTACCAATAGTACCATCTATAGTAGGCTCATTTAAACCTTCCTTAACCACTTCAACCCATCTTTTCTTGGCTAATGTGTTCACCCCTGGCCCACCTACTGCCACATGGGTAGAGAGAGGTGTCTCAGGAAGTTTGTTGCCTCTCATCATATCCTTCTTGCACCATCGATAGTCTTCAATATGGGGCACGTTAGGAGAGAATCCAGTTCCCTAACATTAATTGCTTCATCAATTCCCATGATCTTGTCGTTAGCTAGAGATGGAGACGAAACGTTTCTCCCTGACTTCCCTGAGACCGACTTGGTCGAACTTTCCTCTCCCACTTCTGGTGACCTCTTTCCTTGGATATTATCCTTCTTCTCACTGATGATTCTGATTGAAGACATTTCCTTTGCCGCAACCTTATAAACTTCCTTACCTACCTCAACTTCGAAGAGCTCTTCAATTCTGTGGAGATGGTTTGTTTTGATCAAAAGTGAGATACTTTCACATCCCTCCACTTGGTTCAGATTTTCACCTAATGATATGAGCGATCCCCACAGCTTTGCAATTCTTTTGAAAGTAATGTCATTCCAACAATGTAACGGGAGATGTGATATCTTGACCCAAACGTTTCTCTCTGCAATGCGAAACGACTCGGACCAGAAGTTCACTTCTACAAAAATTTCTTTTAAAAGGGACCATTCATGATGTTCCAGAAGTGTTAGAAGTTCTTCATCTTTGATTGATAGGAGGAAATGGCGACTTCCCTTTTTTTACGCCAAATGTATCAAGACCCCAAGCAATGAGCCTTCTTTGGATTTCCTCCGTCGAGCAGTCTCTTCATGTGATTCCTATTACTTTCTTCCCTAGCTTCCAGAGCGTCTCCTCCTCCACATGGCCAATAACTCTTTTAGTGTTCTCATACTGATGCCCTAATGATTCGTCCATTTTTTTTCACTTGTAGACTGGACTCATCTGAACGCTCCTCTCGACTGGGCTTCTTCCCTCTTAACTCAAACTGATTGCCATCCTTCGACTGAGGCTGTCTTCTTCCTTTTGGGTCTGTACGTACTTTTCTCCAGTAAGAAGTACGAGTCTTATACCTTGCATAAGTTACAGAAATCTTCGACCCGTACAGTTTGAATCCATTGAGCCTTTCTATCGCCCTTTCAGTATCAACTCTGTTTGAGAATCTAACAAAACCAAACCTCCTCCCAGTGCTACTCAGCTTCCCTGCAATGTAGGAATCTATTACATCTCCATGCCGGCCAAACGCTTGACGCAAGTGGCTGTCGAACTATTTGGGCATACTTATTTGACCATCGAGCTACCACTAAATGTTTTAAATTACTTATTTGACCACCAGTCATTAAAAAACTAACGGCGCAGCTGAGATGGTTGTGGCTCTTGTTTTTTAATGTCATGTTGGAGGAATATTGCCACATAAGCACATGACATTTTAGTAAACTTATCGTTCTATTTAATGGAACCCTAATTACAAAATTTATCCCATTATCTCTTACAACCATTCTTTCCAACAGTTACATTGGTGAAGAAAAGTCTACTAAAGAGGGAAGCAAAGAAGAAAAAAAAGATAAAACTTGTAATCGAAATGGAGGGTGAGAACTTGGATCTGGAATGCTTCTGTAGAGCGCGTTCTTCATTAATGACGAGATGAAAACTAATAATCCTGGTAAAAGATTTTGGAGATGTGAAAATTATGGAAAAAAAGCACCCACACTTGTAATTCTTTTGTTTGGTACGATCCACCAATATATAGTCAATCAAAGGTTGTGATTATTTATCTTCTAAGGAAAATTTTAGCTATGGAACGTGAAAAAAAAGAATGAGATGTTTTTTAGGGTTTTGTTTCTTTGTTTTGTGTTTCTTATAGGTTTAAAGGTAGAAAAATGAATGTCCTAATTTGTGGTTAAATTTTAGGACAGATTCAAAGTTGGTTTTTAGCTATGTATATAGGTTGTTGGAACGAATGTTTATGTTAGGGTTGTGTTTCAGCTAATTTGTTAGGGTTCCTATTATTAAGTATCTGGGTTGCTTATTGTAATAAAATGGATGTTTATGTATGTATTTCGCATGTGCTTATTGTAATAGAATTGCTATGTTTATGTTGAATTTTTAGTTATCAAAAAACGCATTAAAAACAAAAAGTGTATAAAATATGTATACACAAAAAACAGAAAGTGGTCCATACAAAATTATAAGATCTGACCATAATATGATTCATTTCATAAGTGATCCATACAAAACAAAAATTGTTTTTGACCATTACAAAAACAAAAATTTAAGTTCTAATCATTCCTTGAACATGTATACACAAAAAAGTTAAATTCTAATGACAGGGACGGACGCAGGATTTCGTGTAAGGAGGTGCGAACTATCATGAAGTTATATTAGAAATGTAGGGATGCAAAATTACAAGATTTTAGGGTGCAGAATAGATTATCGATAGAAAATATATAAAATATAGGGGAACTTAAAATTTTTAGGGGGTAGGGCTGCCCCCCTAGCATCCCTTGTGTTCGTCCTTGCCTAATGGCCAACTACATGCATTACACAAAAAATCTTTCATGTGATACCTATAATCACAACAAAAAATTAAATTATAATAGTCAACTGCATGCATCACACACAAAAAGTTAAAATAGTAAGCCTTGAAGTATTTAGAATGTCCAACAGAATCAAGGGTCACTTATTAGCCTTGAAAATGATTGAGTGAAAGAATTTTCCTAGGTGACATGGGTGGGCATCCATCTAACAGTATGAATTGGTAGGGGTTTGGCTTGACCTTGGATTGTTGCCTTGATATTACCTATCAAATTGAGTAATAGAACTTTTTTAAGTGGTGGGGATAGGCGTCCATCTAACAGTATGAACTGGTGGTGGGAGTTGGCTTGGCCTTAGAATGTTGCTTTGGTATTTGCTTACCAGATTAGTTTGGTGTTGCACCAAACTTTAAACATCAAATGTAAATTAATTAAAAAAATAATGTGTACACTTACTGAAAATTTAGATCTTCTAAGAGCTCTACTTGTAGCAGAGGTAGATGCTCGTTTATATGGTCTAGTACTAGCACGAAGAGGGTCCTTGCATGTCTTTGTATTATGACCAGACCCTCCACACTTTGTACAAGACATCAAAATTGTGTAATGAGTCATAATGTCCACTGTTAAGGTTACTGTCAACCCCAACTTCATCACTATCTACCCCATTAGCTCTATATGACCCATCTCTATTGACATTTGTCACCCACCCCTTTGGAAACATCATTTTCATAATCATTCTCATTATCAGTAAAACTAGACTCGTAGCTAATTGAATTAAAAAATTTATAATCAATGTCTTATGAGTCAGAATTAGACTCTACCTTAATCTCAGAAGACTTAAAAATATTATCATTTGTTTCTGGTTCACCAATATTTTCCTTAACATTATCATCAACACCAGGTTCATCACTAGGTTTCTTAGAAGACTCTACTTTAACTCTAGCATTTATTTCAGGTTCAACACTAACAACATTATATGGTCTAAACTCCTCCAAGTATACATGAACATAATGGTACCTAAGTAATTTGCTTAGCATCTCTAAAACATCAATATCACTACTTAGAGTTTTAACCTTAAATGAATTTTCAGACACTTGCTAGTATATCTTCATTTTATAAGTTAATCTTAATTTTTCAATCATGACAATAACCTCAAACAAGCTCATTTTATCACGTCACAACTATCAAAGTAATCAATAGACTAAGTAGTATATAATAGACTTCGGGTCTTAAGAAAATAACCATTATAGTGAACTGCTAAGGCGAATTTGAATAAATTTTGTTCTGTTAATAAAAAATAGTATCAGAAAATAAGCTAAATAAATATAAAAAATAATCAGCAAATACAAAAAAACGAATCACATATAATATATAATAATGAAATAAATAATCACTAGCAACTAAACTTAACACTATAAGACAACATATCACATATAATAATAAAATAAATACTCACAATGGTCCACTAAACATGAATGTACATATACCAACCAACACCTACTTTTATCATCCAACACATTTAGTTGACTTATTCTGCTAACACATTCATACCCCGTTTCACATAAATACCCCATACTTTTTTCAAATTAAAAAATTCACATATATCACATGCATAAAATCCAGCTCCACATATCATATAATAATCAAGCATGAACTATATTACATGCATAATATTAGTTCCACATACATAAAAAAGTCAGAGAAAAAACACAACACATGCATGAAAAACTCAAAGATAAAAGTACATAAAAAAAGTCACATATACTAGTTCTGTCACAATCAATTAACCCTTTATTGAAACAAAACAAAAATTTCTAAATAATTAACAATGTTATTTGGCGGTCTTTCATTCAATTCTGACTAGAATTTCTATGATATTAACAAGGTAGCATTCATTTCAGTGATACTACATTAAAAGAAAATAAAAAAAAAACTCTTAAACTATTAACAAAATTTCTTATTTTAACCAAACTCTACTTGATATTGTAACCCTAATCGGTCCAAGATGTTAACGATGTAATACATTTTCAATAAACCATAATTAAATTATTTTCAGAAACACTAATTGATATATTAACCTAATTATATTAATAATAAACCCTAATTAATATATTCACCCTAAATTTTACCGTCAATAAACTTTAAATTGGCTAACCCCGCGATCCAAAATAAGATTTAAGGATTTAAAAAAAACAAAACAAAAGATAAATTTACCATATAATGTGACAGGTTTCTCTCATTCACGACGGGCCCAAACTATTTTAACATCGATTTCTTCAAAGCACACACAAAATTTTCCTTTTCACTATTCGTTTTCTCTCAAATATGAAACAAAAGGTCTGATTGTTCTGGTCTCTCTTTGAAATGCCGAAAGCAATTTTCCCCAAAAGAACCAGCCTTAGGTTAATTAATTGAGCTTTTGAGTTTCCAATTTTGTTTTTAATGTTTTTTAAATTAATAATAAAAAGCTTTTTCAGACATGGAAAAGAATATTAATAATAAAGGTCACACATGTTTCGTCATTAGTTATTCACAGCCAACTCAACCATTCCATTACTTTTTTAATGGCAAGTGGTTAAAATATGTCAATTTAATAAGTTTTGTGATCTGATTGACGAGTTGTCTAGTTCAGTGATCAAAATAAGTACGCTTAAATAGTTTCATGGTAAATTGTGTATTTACCCTTAAACTAATTGACTATTAAGCTTTAACAAGTAGAAAATTGAACTAAACTCGTTTGTCACTTTTAACATGTTTGTTTATACATGGATAAAATCTTGTTTTCAACAAATAATAGTCACAATCAATTAGAATGTAAGTGGTTAATTGCATCATGCAGTCTCAAGTTATTATGAACATTTTAAATTTGTCTAAAAACTTCAAAACATTCTATTTGAGACCTCAAAGTAGGGGCGGAGTGCCCAGGGGAGCCTGGATCCATCTTATAAATTTTAAATATTTAATGAGTTTTAGTTTAATAACAATTGATCCCTATTAACTATCAAGATAACCATCAAGTCTGATTGAGCTTGTAGCCTTACAGCCAAGCTACTATTTGTCAGCTCATCAATAGTCATAATTAGGCCTGACACAGTCTCATCAACTATTCACTACATCTACATCACCAATAGAATATAAATACTCTCAAGACCAAAGATAAAGGGGTCAACCCTACGACAATTCTACAATGCCATATTCAACACCGATCACTCATTCTCTTCTTTATATGTTTTCGACCGCCCATTTCACGCCGTTTGTGACTCTCAGCCCCAAGTCAACTAGGAGTGAACTGTCAGGTTCTACAATCTTTTTTCGCCTCATGTGACTCTCCGCCCGTCCCACAACGGGTAAACCACCAATTCTCGTTGTTCAACCACTCTTCGACAGTCGTTTTCATCTCATTGTCTGGTGTCGCCCAAAATCGACATCAACAAAATTAAAGTTAATTAACGATTTCAAATCATAACCATTAAAATTTGATGATTGAAAAGATTATTACATTTAAATTTGAATATAACTTGTGCACAAATGAAATGGGTATGATTGATAGTCAAATATAAACTTAAAACAATGTTATATTTGAATGGTTTCGTTTTTTATAAAAGATATTGGTCATGTTTGGTAAATAGTTTTTTGAGTTAAAATTAGAGGCTTTGAGCACTTTTAGAGGTTTGACCAGTTAAATTCGTTAATTTGGATGTTTGGTAAATATAATATTTTATTAGCAGATTGAGGTGAAACTTCTCATTTTGAAAAAGCTCATTTTAAGAGTTTTTGAGTTAGAGGTTTGGATAAAGGACTTGTAAAGACTATTTTTTCCATGATAGTTATAAAAAATTTCTCTAAATAATATAAATTTGATTAACTAATAAAATTAAAAAATAATCTCATAAATAAGAAATTAATATATAAATTAATAAATGCATATAATTTTAATAATTAATAAATTATATTCAAAATATAATTTCATAGATAAGAAATTAATATATACATTTAAATTTAATAATTATTACAATTATATTAAAAACATAATTTTACAAATAAAAAATTAATATGTACATCCTTATATATGTTCAATAATGATATTAAAAATCAATTTTTATAATCTAATTAATATTAATAGATAGAAATGTTAATAACTAATAAAATATTCAAACAAATATCAAATATAATCATGTCCTTATATGTCATTTTGTTTGTTCAAATAATCAAACAACTATCGGTTAATTTTACCGAACACTTTTATACAATTAACTAATGTAATCCGCTAGTCAAATGAACTATTCGTTAATTATCAAACATGGCCGTTGTATGATTATTTATACTAATACATATTTCTCAAATTTCCTGAATTAGGGGAAGAATTTGTTGGGCTCCTTGGTCCATTGTTTAAATGGGTTGTATATTTGTTTTGACCCAACTTCAGTGTTGCAATGGGATTTTGCCCAGCTATTTATTTCATCACTCTTAGTGAGCCAATTTCGTTTCAAATTATAGTAAATAACTGTCAAATAGTTTTAAGAAATTATTTGTTTTTAAAATATGTAGGTAATTATTGATTCATCGTTAGTGAATTTTTTTCACAGGCACATTTTAAGTTGTTATGTGTTTCTTTTAAGGGCTTTAAACTCTAACCCTTAAACTCTGAACTTTAAACCATAAGATCGATTTTAAAATCTTAAAATTTAACAACAAACACTAAAATCATAATAGTAAATTCTAAACCCTAACACATTATATGAACAGACTCTAACCTTCAACCTCATATTTTATATCAACCAACGGCCAATTGATTTAGTAAGATAAAATACTAGATTTATTAAGCAAGATCAGAAATTTGAATCTTAATATTGTGAAGGAAGAAAATTGTGTTGAGAATGTTGTTTCCACAATAGGCTTTCATAACCGATCCAAATTTTATTATCTTTCTTATAATTAATGTTTTCAACTTAGTCACATACAATTATAATATTTATTTAGGAATATATATATATATATATATATATAATACGATTGTGTTAGAATCTAAAAGATTAGCATATCTGACTGACAAAATAATTAATTGATTCGATCCGAAACCAACTCAAATTGCAAAGGAAAAATAGTTTACCATTTTTTAGGGTTGGAGATGAACCAATTAAACTTTAGATTTAGCTTAATTTAGATGATTGTGAAAGTTGAATTAACTTGGACAGTTGGTGTTCAAAAACAGCTCAACAACCGAACATGGAGATGTGGTCAACTCCTGACATTAAACTGCAAACCAAACTATTTTTCTTTATGTTCTATTGAGTTACTCAAGGTTTTGTCGTGGTTAGTCCAAATCGACACTCATCGCACATCTAATTTTGGTGAGTGAATCTCCTATCGAAAATTGAATTTATATATAAGACTTTAAAATTGATATCTACTTAAACGACACCAAACTGCTTACCACTTAGACCAATTCCTCGATGCAAACCAAACCAAGTTGGTAAGAACAATCATCTTTCTGTCTTTTTTTCTTTTCTTCTTCCGTCGACTCCGAAATGAAAATGAATGTCGTTTCAGTTATATATTTTTTAGAATTATATGTAACTTTGTCGTATTTACATAACTAAACTATCTGAAAAAATTGAACAAATTTATCAAGATTTTCATCACCGACACAGCTAATGTAACACCCTGGAGCAAAAAAAAGAAAGGAATGAATGAGAGCTACAACCAAGAGGATTTGAACCCATTCCACATGGCATGGGAAATGAAGGGCTTAACCATCTGAACTAAGTCCACAATCAATTTTAACTTGGTTTGGTTTTTATTTGAGAAGTATGGTTTTGATATTGGTAATAAACGGGTAATCTGACTCCTCACCTACTTGTCTCGAATTTGAAAACTTACTAGATCCCAAAGCCCGTCCCCTCATGTAAGCCCCTCATCCCGGTCCAGGCGACTGACCGGTCCGAGTGGGTCACACGGGGATAACCGAGGCGAAACCCGTTAAGGCTCCACTTCGGTTAACAACCCGAGAAAACTTTTCTTTATTTATTATCTTGTCTAGATGCTTTAACTCATCCTATGTAAAACCACGACAGCGGAAGCAACAAGCGAGGCGAAACAATCAAACAAGCAAATTTAAACAGCCCTTTTTAGCCTTTAAAGCAGGCCGCATCGATACACTAGAAGAGGGTATTGATACGCCTTGACTAGGTCAACTGCCCAAGGTCAACCCAGGGAGACCGTATCGGTACACTGGTTGACCGTACCGATACGCCCTCACTGGTCAACTTCTCACGGTCAACGATACAAGACCGTACAGATACACCCTAGACCCGTATCGATACGCTAAAATCTCGTCAAAATCTCAGATTTCCAGAGAGGGCTTGGCGTATCGATACACCCCCGTGTACCGGTACGTTAGGCCAAATTTGAGTCCCAAAGTGTAGGACCGTATCGATACGACCCTTGGGCGTACCGATACGCCCTGCACTTCAACACTCAAATTTGCAGCCAAAGACAATAAGACACGACTCTAGATGCAAAATAAGACTTACCTAGCCACAAGCATACATACATACAACATTTAACATCCATTAAACCGCATATAAGACATTTTAAAACGAACAAGGAGCAATCAACAACATTCTCATAGCAAACCATAGGGGAAACTAAGGTTTAAACATAAACATGTCAAAAGCATAGAGTCAAGGCTACAAGGCCAACATACAAGCATAAGCAACCACAACAAAACCATCAACAAAAATAAAGGAGTCTAGACAAGCTCCTAACACACAACAACAAACAAATCCCCATTGCTTTACTATTACATCCTTAGCTTAAAAGTTCATACTTGATGATAGCAAAAGCAAAAAATAGCACACTTGGAGGCCTTCCACAAGCAACCCACGAACTAAGGATCTGCATTGTTGAACAAAAGAGAGCGTAAGCGTAAAGCTTAGTGAGGGTAAGCTCATAAAACAAACCTCGATAATGCAGGGTCCAAGAACGAGCAACACAACCAAGGAAGAATACATGTTTTCTTACCTTCGAAGCCACAAGAGTCAAATATATATGATGCATGAACATAATATCAAAAATCTTGCCATACCCAACATGTCCATAAACACAACCAAAATGGAAACACATTTAACAAACGTATTGGCACCTAGCTATGACCCAAATACGCGGATAACAACCGTTGGAACTCACATCCAACAACTCAACCATTACCTTACGGTGGGATTACACTCATCACTATTTCAAGCGGAGGGGATTCCACTCATCCTCACACATCCGTCGATGAGATTCCACTCATCACCGACTAACATATAAAAGAAGATTTCCAAGCGTACTCGTACTTCATCTTGATGACAACCATCACCAGGACCACGCGCGCATTTCGACACTCGTGTGCACACTAAACATCCTAATGATCAATCATTTGTACCCCAAGCATATTAGTGACAATACTAACCCATTTCGTAGTTCAACCTCACAACATTCTTACCAATTTTCGTGCTTAGCACGTACACACCATGATTTACCATCATACACCCACATTCCACAATCACATGCATATCACAATGCATAAAACATCATGCCTCAACACACATTTATATCACCATATACATAACAACGTTAATCACAAATAAATATGGAACAAGAGGCATAACACAACATTTAAAAGTTCAACCAAAGTCTTCTAAACTAAGCTTGAGATTAGACTACCAATCTAATACCAACTCTAGGTGGGTTTACCAAGCCCGACCTAGGTCTACATGCTCGAACCAAAATGTTTGGAAACCATTTAAACCAAGTTGAAATCATTAACCACTCACCGACTACTCCAAGCTCAACAACTCTAGCCGATCAATCCACCAAGCTATCCGGATTCGTTCCCGAGGCTTCACCAACAAAATTCCTTACTTCTAAACAATCCAACACAATCAAAACAACCACATTTCAGTCCACAAATCACTGTAGCAAACTCAGAATACAATCCAAGCATAAATCACACGAATTCAAGCTAAAGACAACCCCAAAAGTGTCATTTTCGAGCTGCCCTAAATCCAAACCAGAAAACCATATTTCCAACCTCCAAAGTGTCATCTAATACACCCAAAACAACCCTCAAACACCACTTAATCAACAGCCATCAAATTCCCACACTAAACATCCACAAAACTTAACTTTAAACCCCTCTAAACCCCTCCCCCAACAAACCCAAATCCGGGAATCATTATAAAACTATGTAAAAATTATATATGTTGGACCATTTGGGCTACAAACAACATACCTAGTGATAAGAAATCAAAAGCTTTAACAATGGACAATAAAGTTTGAATTTTTAACTTAGAACTTGAAAAACTCAAAACTCAAAACAATGGGTTTTAATGAAAACTAAAGGCATAGACATGAAGAGGAAGGTGAGGACAAGTCAAAAACACAATTACCTTTCAAAAATCTTCAAAGGTGAAGGAGGATGGTGATGGAATAGTAACTTCAATGGTGGGGAGGAAGTTGTCGTTGGAAATGTTTTTGGGAGGGGGAAGAAGATGGGTGAAAAAGAAATCTTTTATTTGTTGTGTTTTGTCTTAAAGCCAAAAAACTCATTTACCCTTAATGAAATGAAATATTCAAAAGAGTATGAAATCCATGGCTATTTGGGGTTTAATTTTTAAAATATGTCCAACACAGCTAATTAATTTGAAAACAAAAACCTGTAATATTATTTTAATTATTTAATTCACCCGACCCCCAAACCCGGGTGTTACACCTCACCTTCCCCTTTCCTCCGATCAAACTCTGATCTGCCCTCACCGCACCACCGTGGCACTCACCGCCACTCTTGTCGCGTGCGCCGTCGTACCCCGCTCTTAGCCCACCGTCTCACTCGCGCTGTTACGCGTCTGGTTGCCAGGGAGAATCGTTTGAAGGTCCGGCGAAACCCTTTCTTCCCCGTTCAAGTTTTTGGTTGATTCAATCACTGTCCGATATGCTCTCACCACCATCGCGTTCGTCGTGCCCTGATGAGCAAAACCTCGGTGATCGGTCGTTGTTTCACCACCGTTAACAGCCTCACCGGAGTATCGCGCTTTTCCGATAGCACGCCTCTGTTTTGGTAAGATCCGATAAGTTCTAGCTTGAATCCGTCTTGTGAGTGTGAATGTTTGAGCTGCTGAGTTAATTTTCGTTTTTTTCGGCTGAAGCAGGTGTTTTGGGGTCTCCAGCGGCATTTCGGTGGGATTTTCGGCGAAGCTCCGACGAGCTTGGATTTTTGGTAAGTGAATCGGGTTCAACCCGGTCTAAACCGGTCTGAACCGGCCCAACTCAATTTGAGTCCAAACCCGAACCGAGCCTAGTCCCGTCTGCCCGACTCGTTGACACGGTCCGAGTCAACCCGTCCGAGTCAACTCAATAAGTCAACTCGTCCGAGTCAACTCATTCAGTCGACCCATCCGAGTCAACTCGGTTGACTGATGATGTCAGCGTTGACTTTGACCCCTTTTAACCGTTGACCTGCTGACATTAGTGTTGACTTTGACCGTAGACCAAAAAGTCAACTTTTTCGAAAAGCCGTATCTTATGTTTTTTGACGTCCTGAGTCCGTTTTTGAAGCCCGTTTCACAAAATTCTGACTCAAAAGCCTCCAAACCTAACCTTGAACCCGAACTTATATATGTATTAATATTACAATTAGGAGTACTGTGAGTAAGGACTGAAATGAAAATTTGTGTAATTGAAGGTACTCATAGCTCCTTAGATATGAATTGTTGATGGACGTCGAATTTGAGTTTGAGTGCAATCGAATGAGGTTTCATGAATCGACCGGTATAGCTCGAAGTTAAGGTAATACATTACTACCTCTTGTATGCTTTATGAACATGTTGGTATTTGTTAATGCATGCATAAAAATGATGATGAGTATTGTTAATTCTGCTCAAGTCAAACCGGATATGAAAATGAGTATGATAATCTAGATTAGATTGCAATGCTCGAATGAGGAGATCAATAAATCAGAAGGATCCGGAGTTCAATAAGTAATTTAATAAGGCAGCTAATCTTCAAATCCGATTATTAGTGTCAAATGATTAAATGTGAAGAATATTTGGTTATGAAATTACGAAAATGCCCTCAAGGTATGAGAATGACTAAAATACCCTTAGAATTGGAAGCGATCTAGAAATCTACACTAGATATGGTAAAACAACCTGATTCATCTGAAAATCTCGAACTACTTAGAAAGCTATGGTAACTAGATTTAAACCTTCGAGATTGTAAGGTGTTAGGTTTCCTTGGATTTGGAATGAATCTCCGTCTATAGATTCAGAGGAATATATCCATACCTCTGAATTAAGCAAGTGGCTCAAAATACTGAATTGATTGAAATGACTAAAAGTATTGGAAATACTGATATGGTTAAACTAATCGGAATGATCATATTGACCAAAAAGGCTGAAGTATCCTCAGACACCGGAGTTTACAAATTAACCAGAACGATGGATAAACCTTTGAGTTCTTAAATGAATGAAGTGGTTGGAGGTGCCGAAATTTATTGAATGGCTGAAACACCCACGAGTGCTTAAATGATTGAAATACTATAAATGGTTCAATTGACAAGAATAAGGGATATCATGAGCTTCAAAATGACTGAAATACCGCCTTGACTAGAATAAATAAATTGCCCCTGATAAAATTCTGAAAATGCCAATAAAGCTGAAAATGTTTGAAATGCCTCTAAAGGTTGAAGCATGACTCACGTACGTCAATCAATCCTTATATTAATATAAGGTTGGAAGTTTTTCCGCACAAAATATAAGTTCGACTACTCTGTGGCAAATCCTATGGTGAAATATGATAGCAACCGTTCAGATATATGATACAGCTGGATGCATTAGAAGGGTTGGTTAGTACCGCAAGGTTGGGATATGTTAGTGTAAAACTTATGTTTGATTTTGATATAACTAAGTATGTTAAGGATTAAATTGAAATTTTGAAATAAATTTCTAAGTCCCTTAAATGATTTTTAAATCACCAACGCTTTAAACTAATTTGAAAAACTCAAACTCCAAATATTTTCTAAGTGTTCCAAGGCCAAAGTATTGAAAAACGTCCAGGTGTATCGATACGCCTCCAGCCGTATCGATACCTTTTTTACAAAGTTGGCTACTGGAAAGACGCGTTTCGATACGCTCTTAACCGTATCGAAACAGATTCAATTTGTATCGATATGCCCCTCTGTAAAAATTGAAGGAGTTTGAATGGTGTACCGATACGGTGCAACCCGTATCGATACGGTTTTAACGGAATTTTTAATTCAAAGAGTTTTAAATGTTTTCGATCGTTGGTGCCAGTCGTTAGGTAACTAACATTTAAAGTTGTAGTTGTCCCGTATCAATACGGTGTACCCCGTATCGAAACGGAAACTTCCAGTTAGCTAAGTTGAGAAAAAGGTATCGATACGGTATTATTCGTGTTGAAACGGTACTTGTCCCGTACCGATACACTTACACGCGTTTCGATATGCCTTCTTTATTATGTGCAACGGCTCTTTCTGTTTTGAGACAGGTATCGATACGGGTCTTCATGTACCGATACAGATAGCTGCAGAAGTGCATTTATGGTGGAAAGAGAGGGTCCCAACGGCTATAATCAATACCCTAACCACCCAAACGGCTAGAATTGATAGAGAATGTATAAATTGAAGCTTATTGAAGAACATCAACAACTATTGCATCAAAGATAAACATCCAAGCAAAAATCCAAGCTCATTGTGCTTATTTTCCAATTTCTTGTAAACCCCAAATTGTGTTGTATTCAATTCTTATCCTATCTCAGATTTGGGTTGAGTGTTTGTACTAAAAGGGGCAATATTGTATTTGAGAGATATTTTTCTTGCCTAATTTCTTCTTTGTTCACTTGTGAGGGTTTGGTCAAATTTTGGGTAGAAAATTTGACCGGTTGTGTAAAGGTTACCTCATAAGCCTTGAAAAGGGAAGAACAAATTAGTGAATTGTTGCAAATCCTTAGTGGTAGCTAAGGTAGTGGATGTAAAGTTCATTTGGAACTTGAATCACTCTAAAATTTTTTTGTTCTTCATTTTTAGCTATCATTTTTCTCCAACAATTTTTTAAAAGCTCAATTCACCCCCTCTTGGCATTGATCAATCCATTGATCCACTCAACAGTTAGTTTGAATAGTTTGGAGGCTCAATAAATTTATGGAAATCTTAAATATTGTAAACCGTCATTTAATCATTATTGGGCTTAATTACAAAATCACCCATGATAGTTAAATGACCAAACTGCCCTCGTTGGCCAAAGTAATTAAAATAGCCCTGAATGTATCCGATATTGTGAAAAAGCTCGACATAGAAATCTCTGAATGTCTGGCTGGAAACCTGATAAGCAAATATAATTTTCCTAAGCGACTGTTTATGCCTTGTTGGTATAAATTACCAAAACGTCCATGCATGATAAAATGACCATAATGCCCTTGCAAGCTTAAATGACTAAATTACTCATGAGATATCTAAACTCTCAAAGATCTTGATGTATCAACTCCTGACTATCTGGTTTGAACTGTTAGTACGAACCCTCCATTTAATAGGGACCTCGTTTATGAAATTCGTTCAATTGTCAAAAGTTTAATGTGTTCCCTTCCGTAAATGCCAAGTATCTCCAAGAAATAAACTGTTCCACCTAGTGTGTCCATGTATGCTACATTCAGTTGAATGTGTTGTATGATTATTACATGTTAGTAAACAATCTAATGACTTAATTATGAACGATGGTATGCTTGATGAAATGATGAAATGGACATATGATAACAATTTTTCTGCCTACCCGTTGTGAGTTCGCTCGATCTATATACATGATATGTAATTGTGCTATGTGGTTGCTTGATCTTTGATAATATTGTATGTCTGTATGTTTGATATAATCGGTAGTGTAATCTATTAGCTTGATCTATGATGGTACACTCTGTTTGCATGATGAATGATGATATTGTCTGCTCTGCTCAATGGTATGCCCATTTATTTGTCAAAAGCATGAATCCTCCGTTTCTGATACCCTGAATAGAATATGTTTGTCATCTGTATTCTGTTACTCATGTCTGGAATCTGAATACCTATTGTTATCTGGGGTATACTATTAGGTTATATTATGAAGTCTCTGTTGGTACAGCTCTGATCCAGCTGGTAAATCCTTATGGACTCAAGGTCTCCCCTTGGGTAGGTTCCGATGCTTTACCATGGGTAAATCCTCATGGACCTAAGGCAGCCCCTTAGGTGGCACCTATGCCCATCGGGCCTAGGGTAAGTCCTTATGGATGCAGTTCTGGAAGACTGCATATTGGTGTAAGGTTGGAGGGTAGTTACTAGTAAACCCTTGTACGTACTTGAACATTTGCATTGAATTGTTACATGTTCTTATGATATGACTAGTATGTATTTATGCCTGTTTGATCTGCACTTATTGGAACACACTAGACATTAAACTCTTTGATTCCATCTTTTTTAATCTAGCAGCTTGTATAATTCCTGTTGTTACTCGATGATTGAATAAAGAACAAGTATCGTTATTCTCAAGTATAACGTTACCCTGAAATAGCGAAAAGGGAATGAAGACCGTACTGCTTGGAACATCATGAAAATGTTATGCTTACCATATATATATATGCATGAGCTTATAGCATCTTTTGGTAGTTCTGTATTACTGAGCTTTTCCAAGCTCACGTTGTTTTTACCATCGCAAGTGGTAATACGTTTGACATCAGTGTGCGGAGTTCTCTTGGCGTTGCTTTTGGAGTACAGTGAGGTATAGTTAGTGGGCATATATGTCATGTAATGTTTTATGATAGTGTTTGTAAATCACTCTCTGAAATTTTTTGTTATGTGTTTAAATGACTTTTCTGAAACGGTATTTTAAACAGAAGTTGATTTTGCAGTTTAATAAGTGTTTGAGGAAAAAAATATTTTTATGTGTATTTTTATTATGGGTCGCTCTTGTAACCCTAATGTGACTTCCTAAGATCTGTTGTATCGCATAGACGGATCTAGGGGTTAAAGCTAACCAATACATTCATATAGAGAGAGGATTCACTTAGGGTGAAATTAAAATAATTTCATATATTTATGTAACTCTTTATATAATTAATATTTCAATAACTCAAATGTAATGTTTCATATTTTATTTTCGTAGATTATATATATTAAATTTTGAGCAATTTAAATTTGTAGATATCTATTTTCACTGCTATTTCGGATTCAGTTCTCCAGTTACTTGACCGAGATACTACTGACAAGGACGAAGCCGTGATTTTAAAAAGTAATTCGTTGCTTTCTATAAAAATTAATTCAATATGGTGGCCTTCTCAGATCTGTTTAATATGAATAAAATATAAGATAATTATTCAATACACAGGCGGTGGAAATTGAAAGTTTCCACAAGCGCCTTAGTTTTAGGGTATAGGGAGTTAGTTTAGGGTATAGAATTTAGGGGTTTAGGTGTAGGGGGTTAGAATTTAGGGATAGTTGTTTCAATTTAAGGTTTAAGGTTATAATTTAGGGTTTATATGTTAAATCATAAATCTTCATCATATTACCCTAAAAACTAAACCCTAACCTATAAACTCTAAATTATAACCCTAAACCATAAATTGAAACAATTATCCCTAAATTCTAAACCCCTACACCTAAACCCCTAAACCATATACCCTAAACTAACTTCCTATACCCAAAACTAAGGTGCTTGTGGAAACTTTCAGTTTCCACCGCATGTGTATAGGATATTAATCCTAAAATATATATATTTTTAATAATATATATGTTCGTCTTACTATCTATGTTCGGGGTGCGAAACTGTCCCTCCTAACAATGTCGTCTCCAATGAATGAAATATAATTTATTGAAACAATTTGTATATTAAATATTCATGTTAAATTACGTAAACAAATTTGAATTGATCTTGAATAGTTAGTTGGGATCGAGCTTGAACATCTATAACTATACTCAATTGAACTTGAGTAATATCGAACAATGGATTTCAAATTAAGGATAGGTTTACACTTCTCAGTTCTCACTATTCAAATTCAGTTCTTCTCAATTACAACCAACTTTTTAGATATATTTATATAGTAACCTCATGTCTAATTAATTTAAGTTAAAACAATTCGTCAAATTTAATTCTCTCTTAAACCTTAGACGTTTAAACTTTTTCTATCCTCCGTAATCTAGTGGTTTTTTTTTTGTCTAATCGGCAACAACATCAATTTTGATGCTGACCGCCGATCGATGGTGTTTCATATTTTCTTTTATTTTTATATTTAATTCTATTTGCTTTGTTTTCTTTTTCGCACATCTTTTTTCTCTACGTCTATAGTTTGTGGCACGTTTTTTTTGGTTACTTTTGCAGGCATTTGGTGTTCGTACGGTGACCCTTACGACACTTGTTTCTTATTTAAGTTTGTCGGTAGTCACGGATAATTTGATCCCCTTTTGGGTTGTTTGCCGATGTTATCTGTAGCTTATCGCTCCTTTAAAAATATGCGTGAAAAGTGGTTGTCAAGTTTTAATATTTCATCTTGTTCGTGTTTTGACAACTCCCTAAAGATCCTTTCTACAATAAACAATAGAGATTTTTTTGATAAAAAAAATATCTGATCTAACCAATACAGTGCTTATCTTTTCATTTTTTTATTTTTTTGTTAGATGTTTTAATTCTTATTTTATTTTTTATCAACAAGATTTTCCGATTGATGGGTTAAAAATAAATAAAACAATTTGTAATATGTTATATTTTCAAAGAGGCCCGTGGCCAGCCCATGGGAACAAACTGGTATGGGTTGCAAATGTCATTGTTGATGTTAGACTGACGTCATATTGTACACAATAAAAAGTATACTTGCTAGAAATTATGATTTTTTTATGTTTTATTTTTTTCTATCATGTTAACCCAATTACTCGCTGTCACGTATCTTTAATATTCTCTCTGTCCCACTAAAACTGTCACATGTTAACTTTTTTTGGTCAAACATTTTCAACTTTGACCTCTTATAATTTAAAATTTATTATTGATAAAAATATGAAAAAATATATTTTAAAAACTTTGAATCAACTAGTTTTTAAATATATTTTTTATAATTTTTAATTAATTAAAATATTTAAATAAATTATAGTCAAAGTTAAAAAATTTTGACCAAAAAAAGTCAACATGTGACAGTTTTAGTGGGACGGAGGGAGTAGTAAAAATATTAAAAGACTATAATGAAAATTAAATAAATCTTAAATTGCTCATCCCCTTGTGTCCTGGTGGCAAAGGTAGATGTTTATCATCCCTTGGACAGATGCTACCCTTGCATCGCACCAGCATATTAAAAAAAAAAATCTTAAATTAATTTTTTTTAAAATATTTTATATTTTACATAACACCACTCAAGTTCTCCGAACCCCTAGATAAAAGTATAATACACACTTAAACTTACTCCCCTTTGTTACAACAATGATTATATCAATTAGACTAAAATTCAATCGACTTAATCTAATTATACCGATTATATATCGAACATAAATTCACTCGATTTTACTAAGAATATTCTTAAATTTAATTATTTTTACTAAATGATTACCTTACATCGAATACAAATAAATAAATGGATAAAAAATATAAATAAACATTATCAAAGACCCTAACCTTAGGCCCCACAAACCGAGAAACAGAGGGTAAAGGCGGGGAAAGGGAGTGGTGCAGTTTTTCTCTTTTTATTTGAGAAAAGGAGGGTAAAGGCGGGCTGTGGTGGGCCCACCCCGCTAAGCAGAGGAGTACAGTCCAAAAAACTTTAAGTCCCTTTCAATTTTTCAGACCCAAACAAATATAAATAAACATTATCAAAGACCCTAACCTTAGGCCCCACAAACCGACCTTCTGACTTGTTTAAAAATTGAAGGCTTCTAAATTATGTTTTTTTTAGTCATTAAATTATTTTTAGTTAAAATAAGTACTTAAATTATGTAATTTTTCTTTTTTAATCTCTAATCTATCTATTGCTCAAAAATATTTTGTGATGTGTTAACATCTTATTAGTCAAACTAATTTTCTTTGACTTAATAACTATCAAATTTAAAGTGACAAGAAATTATAGTGGTTCAAACTTCGAACAAGCTCTACATCCACTACTTTAGCTCCAACTAAAGATTTAAATATATCCGAAAGAAAAAAAGATGAAAATACCCTCCTTCTCGAAAGAATGAAACTCAGTCACGCCAGTAAAGAATGCTCTCACCGTTGCTCAGATGGATAAATATACACTCAATTAAACGGAAAAAAAACAGAAAAATTGTCAATTGAACGGCAAATTATAACCCTTTTAACAATACAATGCTAGCAATTTTTTATCTAAATGAATTTAAATATTAATGTAATTGTACATATATTTGCAACCTATCAATTATGCCTTTGTTACTTGACCAATACGGTGTTGAATTATACATAAATGTTCATAAAACCAATTGAATATTTGTATTATATTGATCCAAAACACTTTCTTGATTAATATATATTAGAAAATATTTTAATATACAAGTTTGTGTAAATTTTAATTTGTATAATCTTTTTAATTTTAAGATTTAGTAATTTAAGATAGAGTTTAGGGGTTTAGTGTGCAGAGCGTAGAATTTAAGGTTTATGGTTAGAATTTAAGGCTTAGGTTTTAGGGTGTTAGGGATAGAGATTTAGGTTTTAAAATGTATAGCTTAAATATGAAGGATTGGGTTTTTTATTTTTTGCACAGCTTGCGTATCAAAATATAACCTATATACATTTAATGAATATTTTTTTTGCATTACATAAATATTTAAAAAATAAATAGAATGGTTGAATTGCGAAAACATTAATTATATTAAAACTTAACGTAATATATAAACCCATAAGGGCCTTAGTTTTAGGGTTTAAGTCTCAATTTATGGTGTAGGGTTTAGGGGTTTAGGTTTAGTAGTTTAGAATTTCGTTATTGTGAATAGAATTTAGTGTTTATGGTTAAAATCTAAATCCTCAACATATTACTCTAACCCTCAACCCTAACCTTTAAACCTTAAATCCTAACCATTACCGCTAAATTCTAAACCCCTAAACCTATGCCCTAAATTGAGTCCCTAAAACCCTAAAACTAAGGTGATTGTGGAAACTTTTAATTTTCACTGCCTGTGTGTTGGATATAAATTCTTTTTTTATACACAAGATGTTTAAAAAAATACAAAAACCTACATATCTACTCTTTAGAAATTAATATATATATATATAACCCTAAAACCTAAATTTTACAAATTAAATCCATAAATCCTAAAACATAAAGATTTATATACCTAAGATTATATAATATGTATATCAAAGTTTTTCTCTATAATTTCTTTTTTTTTTAATTAATTTTTAAATTCATTCGGTTTAGACCCGCGTCTCCCTATTTTTATCTTGACCCGACTTAGAATCTAAAGAATTTCATAAATCTAATGAATTGACCCGACAAGTTGACTCCAAGTCCTAAAGTTGGATTGTAGCGAGTTTTTTTCCCCTTTCCATGTAGTTCCAAAATGTCAAGCTTTCATATTGATTACTTGTAAATACATATTCTTATAAGAAAAGAGATGTGCATATCGGTCCAGTAAGGATGTTCATTTCTTGAATAAAAAGATGTTGAAAATGTTGTTTTATTTACAACCACTAAACATTAGAATAAATCAGTACAAATACAGAACTATATAATTAAGTTAATAAGTATTGTTTCAACTTTCAAGCTCGTACACAAGGCGAAGATTCGAACATAAAATCTTAAAAATTTAAAGAATTTAATCTTACCGACTTTATTATAGTTTAGTCAACTAATTTTTAATTTGAGGGAAAAGAAAAAATCCAACCAACTTATAATATAAACATCAAAGTACTTACCCAAAATGATGGTACAATGAAATAAGGTAAGGTTTTAACATCATGGTACAAAATCAAAACATAATTATGTCATAGAGGAAAGTTAAATTTGGGTGTTTGACTAATGACTAATGCCATTTGTATTTTTATGCCAATTTAGTACAAAACATCATCAAAATGAACCATGGCTAGTGTTTTTTCCTCTTTTTCTTTACTAGTTGCACATGAATCTATATTTTTTATTCCAAGTTATTTTAGGTCAAAACTTTAATCTAAGCTGACATGCTTTACTTTTAAGTGATCCAAAGACGAGAAATCCTTTGTTGATGCTTGTCAAGAGACTTTTAGGTTGGGAAGGTAAGGGTGAGCAAAACTCAACTTGAAAAAATGGAATTTTTCGACTCGATTCGAGGCGAAAAAATTTGATTCGTCTCAAAAAAATTTTAAATAAAATTTTAGTTACAAAATAGAAATTCGAATAACACAAATTTTTTAATAATTAATATATTTATTTTTAAATTCGAGTCGAGCCCCTTAATTTCTCACAAAATATTAGTCAGTGGTTTGTTGTCAATATATAAAATCATATAGACATAAAGGTAATTTTAACCTCAACGTTTAAAGTTTTTTTGTCAAATTTATTATTTTTAGTTAAATTTAACCCTTAATGTTTCAGAAAAATTCAAGTCGTCCTTTTAAGGAGAATATTAGAAAATATTAAATTTTAACAGTTTTACGGTGTCAACTTATATAATAATTTACATGTGCTTCATGCTGACATGGATTAATTGTCTTAAATATCACTTCAACAAATAATTTAAACTTATAAAAGAATACATTAAGTATACATGGATTGCTAGGTAAGATTCTATGTCAATAACGTTAAAAGTTTAACACTTTAACCATTATTTACGTTAAAAATTCATGCTTCATTGAGAGTCAAATTTGACTTTTTTAAAAGGTTGATGATCAAATTTAACTAAAAAGATAAAGAGCAAAAACTTATAAATGTTAAAAAGGACAAAATTATACTCATGCCAATTATATATGACAATGTATGAAATACAAATCTTGATGTTATTATATCATTCATTTTATATAGGTGTAAGGCATGTTTAATTAGGTTGCCAATATTTCATATTCTATTTGTCCCACTAAAACTGTCACATTTTAATATTTTTTGGGTCAAACTATTTTAACTTTGATCACTTATAATTTAAAATTTATTATTGATAAAATTATGAAAAAATATAATTTAAAAACTTTGAATCAAGTAGTTTTTAAATATATTTTTTATAAATTTTAGTTAATTAAAATATTTAAATAAACTATAGTTGAAGTTGAAAAAAATTGACCAAAAAATATCAATACATCACAGTTTTAGTGAGACGAGGTGAGTATTAATTTTGAGTTTTTTTTAGAAAAAAGCTTTATTTTATATGTTTTGATATTATTTGATAAAATTTCAAAAAAATTATAAATGTTTATATGAAAAAAAATTCAAGTAAATAAAAGTAATCAATACTCATGTTGAAAATAATAATTAATAAGTTTTATATATTGTTTTTAAGTTATTTTCACTATTTGGAATTTAACATGAAAAATAAATATAAATTAAATAAAAAATATAATTTGATTCAATTTTAATAACCGTAATTTAAAAAACGTGTGAACTATAAACCATAAAAAATAGAGTGGATATTTAATTCACTGCTTATGTAAAAAATAGGCAAACAGTTTATTTTCAAATCAAAATTTAAAACTTAAATTTTTAACCTTAAACATAAAATTTTATTTAAATTTTAAATTTTAAGCATAAATTCTAAGTTATAAACATTATAATATAAACCTTTAACCTGTAAACTATAAACCTTAAATAATATATGTGAAAACTTTATTTTCAATTGCGAATGTACAAAATAATAATAAAAACTAGTCTTGGTAGAAGATTTACATGCTTGATGTACACGTGTGGGAGCATGTGGGCCACCGACCCATCACACTCTATGATTCGTCGGTTAGCGCCTTGTAGTCGAGCGGGGCCATAAAGTTCGGTTAAAATTAATGGGCTGTCAGTCACGTGATCTGCCACGTGAGGTAAATTTCCCTTTTGTGCGTGCGCTACTTCACTTGGAGCTACATGCTTTTAAACGGGTGTGATTTTCCACCGTATGATGCGAGGACATTATTTTGACCTATCCCCACACCCTCGGATTATTCATCATCAAACCTTATTCATCATGTTTGATTGGTATGTATTTGCCGTATTGTATTATTTAACAACCATATAGTACAGAAGGTACAAATAATTATGTGTTTTGTAAATGTGATATTTAATAGTCGTATTATTTAATACGTAAATTGGATAATATTTATCATTGAGGTAGAAGTAATATTTATTTAGTATGTTAATTTTGTGACGCTTCTAAATTAATTTTTCAATAATACCTCGTATTATTTTTCATGTATTTACATCATTGTGAATACATTAACTATTTTTTTATGTATTTATTTTGTTGTGTACACTTTCATTATTTTTTCACGTATTTACAATTCACGTATTTTCATCTTTGTCAACAAGTTTATTATTTTTTACGTATTTACATCGTGTGTTTAAAAAATAATATAATAATCAATATTGAGACAAGGGAAAAATATGAAGCTAGAGTTTTAAAAGTAAAAGGGTACATTCACACATAACATTTATCTTTTAATTGTATAACAAATTTTAACTACCTTATTGTAGTGACAACCATATTTATCTATCTTTTTAATACACATGTGTTATTTAGTACAACACACCTCTTTTACACATATTGCACTAAATGATGCATAAATGTTTATTCTAATAGTTATTGTTATTATATATTGATTCAAATTTAATTGATGATTAATTTAAATTCTAGTAAAATTTTATTGGTTGAAAATCGCTTACCATTTGAGTTTATTTAATAAATAATTATTTATGTTAGGTAAGAAATATTTGGGAATCATAGTTTTTTTTGGATCTAGTAATTAGCTTTATAAATAGAGGTATTCCGTATATTTAAACTCAATGAATCATAGAAACAATATTTATTTTGAGAGTTGGGTTTTAGTGGTTGTTTATCGGATGTTTGAAGTCATTGTAGTTTCTATGTTTTATGGTAAATCTTCTTTTATTTGTCGAGCAAAAAATATATGTATTCAATACAAATTTAGAATGTAATTTGAAAAATTGGTTAACGTAAAAGAGGAAAGTGGATTTCGTTTCATTTCATATCCCAACATAAGGCCAACAAAAAAGCATGTTTATGTTTACATCATACATATTAGGATACAGCTGTTAGTTTTAGTTAGTTAATTTTATTTATTTTCTTTTTTGTTTCTTTAGTTTTTATTTTCAGTATAAATAATAGACTTTGGTCAATAGTAGTGTAATTTTGACTTTTGACTTTTGTTAAAGTCTAATAAAAGATTCATTTTCTTTCTATTCAATATTTCCTAATATTCTGATATCGAGTAAACAAATCCCTAAGGGAATTTTCCCCTTTCTTCCAAACCCTAGCCACCAAACCTAAGTCTGATATGGTATCAGTCGACTCTATACCGCTGCGCTCCTCCGAGACGAACGACGACCGCTCCGTTCGTGTTGACGACCCAAATAACGAGTACTATGTACATCCCAATGAGAACCCGGCATTAGTCTTGACTTCGTCGCTTCTCACCGGAAACAATTATCACGGCTGGGCGAGATCTATGAATATGTCTCTCATTTCGAAGAATAAGTTTCGATTCGTTGATGGCTCTATCATAGAACCCAAGAAGGATGATTCCTCCTACAACGCCTGGATGAAGTGCAATAATCTTGTGCTTTCTTGGCTCCAGCGCGCGTTAAGCAATGAGATTGCTCAAAGCGTCATTTGGATCGACAACGCCAGTGAGCTTTGGGCTGATTTGTTCGATCGGTTTAGCCAAGGGGATCTCGTACGCATCTCTGATTTGATGCAGGATTTCTACTCGCTTCAATGAGGTTCCATGTCCGTCACTGTCTATCACACGCAACTTAAGGTACTCTGGGATGAAATCTCAAACCTCCGACCCTTAATACATTGTGATTGTGATGCAAATATGTATAGGAAACATGATTTTGTTCTTAGATTTTTGCGAGTGCTGAATGACAATTTTTCTGTTCAAAAGGCTCAAATTCTTATGATGAAGCCTTTACCATCCATAAATGAAATCTTTGCCCTAGTTATTCAACATGAGAGAACCTTAGGATCTAATGTTTCAAATTGTGATTCTTGTGTCTTTTTAGCTGGCCGAGTTCAATCTCAAAGTAATAATAGGTTTTCTTCTTATAAAAATTCTAATTCTGATTCCGCTGGAAAGAGGTTTAATAGTAATTCTGGGAATAAAAAACCAACATGTACCTTTTGTGGTCTTTTTGGGCATTTTGTTGAGAAATGCTTTCGTAGGCATGGGTATCCTTCTGGTTATAAAAGTAAATTTCAAACTCCTAGATCCAATCAAGTAGGTTCTTGTGAAACCAGTATTTCCAGTGAGTCTTGTGTTAATCAAAATCCTGGTTATCCTCCAATCTTTACAAAAGAACAGTATGAAAGTATTGTTTCTTTGCTTCAAGAACGTGCTTCTTCTGTTTCTCCCCATACTGTTGTTAGTCAAAACCAGACTATTCAGCCACAAGTCAATGCTTTGTCTTCAGCATTTGTTTCTGATGCTAAACAGGCTTTTGAGTCAGGTATTGCCCTTCCTTTTTGTCAAAATATTTCTTGTTGTTGTAATGTTGTTTCTAATAATATTTTTTCCCAATGTGTTTCTAACAATATTTCTTGTAATAGTGATTTTTCTTATCAAAATGTTTCCTGAATAATTGACTCAGGTGCCACTGATCATATAGTCAATGATTTGGTTTTTTAAGGATTACAATGTTGTGCATGATAAGTTTGTGAAACTTCCAAATAATGAATTAGTTAGAGTACATCATGTTGGAACTGTTGTTCTTCATTCTCTGGTTTTGAAAAATGTTTTTCACATTTCTAAATTTGGGTTTAATTTGATATCTGTGTCTCAGCTTGTACAAGATAGTGTATATTCTTTAATTTTCTCACACAATTGTTGTATTATACAGGATACACTTCAGTGGAAGATGATTGGTACAGCTAAGCATATTCAAGGATTGTATCATCTTGATGTTTCAAACTTGGTTTGTAGTTCTTTTGTTTTTACTACTGTTTTTAATTCTAATAATCTTTCTGATGGTATTATTTCTAGTTCTAGCAATGCTTCTGCCTCCAGTAGTGTTTCTTCTTTGTCTCTTTGGCATGCTAGACTAGGACATCCTTCTTCTAGAAGGATGAAATTCTTTACTGAAATACACAATGACATACCATTAGGTAACATTTCTGAGTGTGAAGTTTGCCATCTAGCTAAACAGAAAAGACCTTCTTTTTCTATAAGTAATTCTGTTAGTAATTCTCCTTTTGATCTTGTACACATGGATGTTTGGGGACCTTTTCCCATCAAGAGTTTGTATGGCCATTCATATTTTTTAACCATAGTTGATGATAAAACTAGATTTCTGTGGATTTTTCCTATGCAAAATAAAAGGGAAGTTAGAAATCTTATAATTAGTTTTTACTCTTTTGTTGAGGTTCAATTTTCTAAACAAATTAAGTGTATAAGAAATTATAATGCTAAGGAATTTGACATGATTGAGTTTTTTCAGAATAAGGGCATTATAAATCAAACTTCTTGCACATACACACCTCAACAGAATAGTACTGTTGAGAGAAAGCATCAGCATATATTGTCTGTTGCTAGGTCATTAAGGTTTCAAGCTAATCTACCTCTTTGTTTCTAGATAGATTGCATTTTACATTCTGCTTTTTTTATTAATCTTACTCCTACTCCTATTTTAGGAAACAAAACACCTTTTGAATTACTTTTTAATTCAAAATCAAATTTAAAACACTTAAAAGTTTTTGGTTGTTTGGCTTATGTGTCTATTTTGCCTAAGCCTAGAACAAAGATGCATCCTCGTGCTTCTAAATGTGTTTTTTAGGATATCCTAAACATACCAAAGGTTTTAGAGTTTATGATTTAGCAACCAAAAATGTTTTTGTTTCAAGAGATGTAACTTTTTCTGAAAATTTATTTCCTTTTAAGCAAACATCCAATGATGTTGTTCTTCTTGTTTATGAGAATTCTCATTTTGCTGATGACATTGTTCTAATGAACAATACTGAATCTTTGAATCCTGTTAATAATCAAGTTCCTTTTGTTATAAATGATTTAGCTGATAATAATATGAGTTCTGTTGCAAATTCTGTTAATAATATGAGTCATGTTGCAAATTCTGATAATAATATGAGTTCTGTTGCAAATTCTGATTCTCCTGATTCTACTCATAATTCAATTGACCTTCATGATTCTGTTAATCATTTTAAACCTGTTGAATCAAGTTAACAATCTTTTGTTTCAACTCGACCATCTAGACAAAGGTAACTTCCAGAAAGGTTTAAAGATTTTAGTGTTACTTTGCCTAAGGTAAGAACTTCTCCTCATCATATTGCTCAAGTTTTTTCTTATCACAATGTATCTTCTGCTCATAAGTCATACATTAATAATACCATGCTGTTAACTGAACCTAAATCCTATAATCAAGCCATTAAACATAACTGTTGGAAAGAAGCAATGCAAGAAGAAATTAAGGCTTTAGAACTTAACTAAACCTGGAAGCTTGTTCCTCTTCCCCCTGGTAAAAGTACAATATGTTGCAAGTGGCTTTTTAGAACCAAGTTAAAGTCTGATGGAACATTAGAAAGGTATAAAGATCGTCTTGTAGCCAAAAAGTATACTCAGCAGTCAAAAATTGATTATTTTGATACTTTTAGCCCTGTTACTAAGATTAATACCATTAGAGCTCTTCTTGCTATTGTTGCTGCTAAGAAATGGCATTTACACCAATTAGACATAAACAATGCTTTCTTGCATGGACATTTAAAAGAAGAAGTCTATATGGATTTACCCCCTGGTTTTAATCCTCCTAGTCCTGGTTTAGTTTACAAATTACAGCAAAGCCTATATGGTTTAAAACAGGCTAGCCGTAAATGGAATGAAAAGTTAATTGAAACTCTTCTTTCATTAGGTTTTAAACAAGCTGGTTCTGATTGCTCTTTGTTAGTTAAAGGTTCTGGTTCTGATTTTATTGCCCTTGCCATTTATGTTGATGACATAATTGTTGCAAGTCCTAATATAGATGAAATAAAAGGTATTAAAAGCTTTTTACACGATACCTTTAGGATTAAGGATTTAGGCAATCTTAAATACTTTCTTGGCTTAGAAGTTACTCGATCTAATATTGGCATTAATCTATGTCAGAGAAAATACACATTAGATCTATTGAAAGAAACAAGTTTCTTAGAATCTAAACATGTTTCCACCCCTATAATGCATACTTCTAAACTTGATGAGCATAAGGGATCTCCCTTAACTAATATAACAACATATCGAAGGCTTGTAGGTAAACTTATATACTTAACACATACTAGACCTGACATTTGTTATACTGTGCAACAATTGTCTCAAAATCTTGCTGCCCCAACTTCTGTTCATCTTATGGCAGATCATCGTGTTCTTAGATACTTAAAAGGATGTCCAGGGCAGGGATTAATTTTTTCTGTTGATAATAGTTTTCTTTTACAAGCCTTTTCTGACTCTGATTGGGCTTCATGTCATGAGTCCAGAAAATCTACAACAGAGTTTTGTATCTTCATAGGAAATTCTTTAGTATCCTGGAAGTCTACGAAACAGAATACTGTTTCTCGATCTTCTATTGAAGCTGAGTATAGGGTTATTGCTCCTGTCACATGTGAATTACAATGGTTTAACTTTCTCTTATTTGACTTGCAGGTTTCTTTACACACTGCACATTTATATTGTGATAATCAGTCATCAATAAGGATAGTTGAGAATTCAGTTCATCATGAACGCACGAAGCACATAGAGATAGATTGTCATCTAATACGAGAGAAGGTTCAGAATGAGACTATCAAGTTGTTCCCTATTTCTACTCAGAATGTAACGCCCCGGTTTAGGGGTCGGGTGAAAATATTAATTTAAAAATAGTTCGGGTTTCGATTTCAAATTTTAAATAATAAAATAATGACTTGGGCCTCGGGTTTTATTTAGTTGGACTACATTTTAAACAAGCCCACATAGCCATGGGTGTCATCCATTGTAATTCCCTTAATTCATTAAGGGCATTTAGGTCTTTGGACCTTTGATTTTAAACTAACCTAAAATAAAACTTTTGAGTCATCTTCTTCCCTCTCCCTATCCTCCCCTTCCCAACGACAACATGAACCCCACCCCTCCTAAATACTATTCCATTCAATATCTTACTCATCTTTGAAGGTTTTGCAAAGGTAACTTCGTTTTTGACTTACCCACATTATTCTCTACGTGTTGACACCTTTTATATTCATTTTTATGCATGTTTTCGAGATTTGGAAATTTGAGGAATTTGGATAAAAATGTTGCCTTTATGGCCTTTGACTAAAGATTTTGGTTTATTGTTAGTATGGGGGTTGTTTGTAGTCCATGAGACTCACTATATATGATTTTTAAAGAATTTTATGCTAATTCCCGAAATGGAGTTTTGGAGAGGTTTTTGGGAGGTTTAGGATTGAAATATGGGGGTGTTCTATGTGGAAATGAGAGGGCCAATGGTTAGGGTATATGTAAGCTTTGTTTTGGGAGCTTTAGAGAGTAGTTTGGAGGTTGAAATCATTGGTTCTAAGGGGTGCTTGAGGGCTGCTCGGATTTTGGAATTTTAGGCTTGTACTCCATGAGAAAATTGATATCTTGTAAATGGTTTGTAATTCGGGTTGAGTATTTTAGAACATGGACTGACTTGAGATTGTTTGCTTGGTGTTGGAATGCTTAGAAGCAAGGAATTTTGTTGGTGAAGCTTCAGGGGCAAATCCGGGGAATTCGGAGTCTTGAGCTCGGTCTTCAATCTTCTCTTGGGTAGCAACGGTGAGTAGGATCATTGGTTATTGCATTGAACT
Organism: Hibiscus tridactylites; assembly: GCA_958450335.1. Lineage (NCBI taxonomy): Eukaryota > Viridiplantae > Streptophyta > Magnoliopsida > Malvales > Malvaceae > Hibiscus > Hibiscus tridactylites. Next base: position 81,716,455 of record OY288277.1, on the reverse strand, counting down.
TGATATGGACTCCTTTGGGGTTTGGGTAGCACCTTGAATGGTTGCCTAAACCCGTGTGTAAGTCTCCCCACTCATAAGTTGTTGTGACAAATTGATTGTATATACATTGTGACCATTGAATGCATTTTAAGTTGTCAATGTTGTAGTCGTGTTGAGTTCATGCCTCACGTGATGGTGGTCTAAACTACGGTGATGTGTAGTCCCACCGGTAGTGACTAGTAGGGTAGTGCTTTGATGTGTAGTCCCATTGGACACCCACTAGTCGAAACGGTGATGTGTAGTCCCACCGTAAGTGTATGTTGGTTGTGCTTGTGCAAACCAAAAGTTGTGGTTGAGATAGACCCTTATGCATCCATTGTTTTTCTTGAATATAAATCATGTTTTGGAAAACTACATGTTGTGAATTATAGAGCCTCTCTCACTAAGCTAGTTGCTTATGCTCTTTGTTTTCAACGTGCAGATCGTTAGAGTTCGGGAGGTGAGAGGGCGAAGGAGGAGCTTTTGGGAGTTCTCAAGCAAGTTTAAGTATGGTTTACTTTTGTAATAATGTCTAGACAATGGGGAATAGAGTGTTAGGAGTTGGGGTCAAACTCCTTAGGAGGTTATGTGTGAAATTGCTAAACTTATGTTGTGTGTTATGCTTTTGCTACTTGGATTATGATCTATGCTTCTTATGTGGTTTAATTGCTTATGCCTGAACTTGTGTGATGTTGGCCTAGGTAGGCCTTATGTTGACTACTTTGTGAAGGATGTCTTATGCTTGCTAAGTATGCTTCTTGTAGACTTGTATGTAGCCTTGATTGGTATGTTATCGTTGGATTAAATGCCCTCATGTTAAGTCCTGATTATGGTTGATGTATGTATGCTTGTGTGTGCTTAGGGGTGTCTAAGTATGCATCTAGAACCTTGCATGATGTTACCAATTTTTGAAAGGAGACGTTGCAGGGCAGGGGTATCGATACGACCTTCCCTTTTTAGGCCTTCCGTTTCGATACGCGGGGAGCCGTATCGATACCATTTTGGCCACTGGAGCCACTGTCCATCTTGGTATCGATACCGGCCTCAAGCGTATCGGTACGGTCAACTAGCGTTGACCGTGGGAAGTCAACCTTTGACGAGGGTATCGATACCCTCCCAAGGTGTATCGATACGGTCTCCACGGGTTGACTCTGACCTTTGACTTAGTCAAGGCGTATCGATACACCCCTTAGGTGTATCGATACCCCTGCAATTAAACTTGAAAATTTGCCTTTTGGATGTGGTTCTAGGTTCGTTGGATTGTTTTGGTTATGTTATTCCGCTGTTCGATCACGTAGGGTTAATTACTCATCTAGACGAGATTTAAAATGAAAAAAATAGGGTTGCTAACCGAGGGGGAATCCTTTAGGGGTTTTCACTCGGTTTTCCCCGTGTAGCCCTTTTGGACCGGTCATCCGGCCAGACCGGGACAAGGGGGTTACATTTATTGGTATCAGAGCCTGAGGTTTCCGAGACCTCGGGCAGGTAAGTGAGGTAAGTTAAGATGTTATGAGTGTTTTGCCATGTATGTCTAAATTTTGTTTTAGCACGGTGTATGTATGCATGCTATGATGGTTTTTTCCGTTGTTTGAGAGTTGGTTTGAGTCCCCATTGTTAGGCATTGTTGTCAAAATAAAAAGGAAAATTGTTTTGGTTTAAAGAGCTTGAGAACCGGAGTCCTTTGCCCCTTGCTAACCTAACGTTTCTTGTTGTTGTGTGTTTGTTGTTTTAGATTATACTAATTGCTATGGTGAGACCGAGGGGACGACCTAGAGCGGGTGACCAGGCACCCGAGAACGCGCCTCCTGCTCTTAATGCTCCGGGTGGTAACGGAGGGAACGTTGGAGGTGATGGTAATGGGCCTCAAGCTGGGGCTAATGTGGGAGGTAATGGGGCTCAAGCGGGCCAAGGTCAGGCAGGCCCAGATGTGGCTCATTTGATTCAGACTATAGCCGGAGCTTTCCAGACAGCTTTGGCTGGTATGCAAGCTGCAGCACCACCTCAGGGTGCGGGGACAGGATTACCCCTAGAGAGGCTTCGTAATTTGGGGGCAGTTGAGTTTCGTGGGTTATCTCCGGAGGGTTCAGAAGGGTGGCTTGAGAGCACTACTCGCATCTTGGGTCAGATGGAGTGTTCGGACGCCCGTAAGTTGGGGTGCACTGTCTCATTGCTCCAGGGAGACGCTTATACCTGGTGGACCACTGCTATCTCTGGTATGGCCGAGGTGGATGTCACATGGAAGTTTTTCAGGAGTGCTTTCAAGAGGAAGTACCTCGGGGTCCGGTACTTAGATGAAAAGAAAAGGGAGTTCATGGCTTTGGTTCAAGGCCATAGGACCGTGACCGAGTATGAGATCCAATTTGTGAGGTTGAGCCAGTATGCGCCAGAGTTGATTCCGGATGAGAAGGAACGATGTGAACGCTTCAGATATGGGTTGACTACTGATGTGAAGACCTACCTGTTGGCCACCGACTACACTGAGTTCGATGTTTTGGTATCTAGAGCTAAGGATGTAGAGCAAAACTTAAGCTCTAGAGCACGTGCTGGTGGGTCTGACTCCGGGAAGAGACATGCGAACTGGGATAGAGATCATGCCAAGAGGCATAGGGATAGGAGGTATCAGCCGGATACGAGGCCTAGGGGTGGTAACCATGGTCAGGGCCGTCAGGGCCAAGGGGCTGTTGGGCACATTCCGGAGTGCACCAGGTGCGGGAGACGCCACCCAGGTGAGTGTATGGGTATGTTTGGGGCGTGTTGGAACTGTAGCTCCCGAGATCATTTGAGACGTGATTGTCCACACCCAGTCAGAGGAGGACCGGCTCCAGCGAGGGGTTTTGAGCATCAGAGAGGTCGTGGGCGCGGCCGTGGGAACTTCCAGCCAAGGAATGAGGGTCAGAGGAACTTGGCTCATGTGGTAGCAGTCCAGCCCGAGGGAGGAGGACCGGCTAGAGTGTACGCTCAGCGAGAGGCTGGAAATGACACTGATGTCATTGCAGGTAATTTCACATTACAGTCTTTGAGTTTGCTTTCTCTCATAGATTCGGGATCAACGCATTCGTATATTCTGGGTGAACATGCAAAGTCATTAGGACTACCTTGTGATTGTTTAGAAGTAGGAGTAAATGTCACTAGCTCCTTTGGTGATACAGTGGTAGTTAGGAAAGTCTATAGGAGGTGTCCCTTGATGATTCAGGGCCACATATTTCCAGTCGACATGATGGAGCTACCCTTTTATGGCTTTGATGTAATTTTGGGCATGGATTGGCTTGTAGAGCATAAAGCTAGGGTTGACTTTGAGACTAAGAGAGTCTCTTTGAGGCTTGCTGATGACTTTGAGGTTGTGGTAGTTGGGGAGAACGTTAAGTTCTTGACTAATGTGGTTTCGGCTTTGGAAGCTCAGAGATTGTTAAGTTCAGGGTGTCAGGCTTACTTGGCTTACGTAATGAACCCTGATATGAGTGAGGTGAGACCCCAGGACATCAGGACTGTGTGTGACTTCCCGAGTGTTTTTCCGGAAGAACTACCAGGTTTGCCTCCAGACAGAGCAGTTGAGTTTGCTATTGAGACTTATTCTGATTCCGCACCGGTGTCGATTGCACCGTATAAAATGGCACCGAAGGAGTTGAAGGAGTTGAAGACACAGCTTCAGGAGTTGACTGACAGAGGCTTCATTAGGCCTAGTGTTTCCCCGTAGGGTGCTCCGGTTTTGTTTGTGAAAAAGAAGGACGGTAGCATGAGGATGTGCATAGACTATAGACAGTTGAATAAGGTGACAGTGAAAAATAAATATCCCTTGCCAAGGATAGATGACTTGCTAGACCAGTTGAGGGGTGCTTCTGTGTTTTCAAAGATTGATTTGAGGTCTGGGTATTATCAGTTAAAGGTAAAGGATGTGGACATACCGAAGACAGCTTTTCGTACACGTTACGGACATTATGAGTTTTTGGTGATGCCTTTTGGTTTGACCAATGCTCCAGCAGCCTTCATGGATATGATGAACCGGGTGTTTCATAAGTTCTTGGACAGGTTTGTGGTAGTGTTTATTGATGACATCCTAGTGTACTCTAGGACCGAAGAGGAGCATGATGAACACTTAAGGTTGGTGCTTCAGACCCTACTTGAGAATCAATTGTATGCCAAGCTAAGTAAGTGTGAGTTTTGGATTAGAGAGGTGATCTTCCTTGGCCACGTGATCTCAGCTAGTGGGATTAGTGTAGATCCCAAGAAGATTGAAGCCATTGTAAATTGGAAGCAACCAAAATCAGTGACAGAAATCCGCAGCTTCCTAGGCTTGGCGGGATACTATAGGAGGTTTGTTGAGGGGTTCTCGAGGATAGCGGCTCCGTTGACCAAGTTGCTACAGAAGAATGTTCCGTATGAATGGTCAGATGCAAGACAAGAAGCGTTTGAGAAGTTGAAGAAAGCTTTGTCCGAAGCTCCCATTTTGATTCAGCCCGAGCCGGGGAGAGAGTTTGTAATTTACAGTGATGCATCTTACGTGGGGCTAGGTTGTGTACTTATGCAAGGAGGTAAGGTAGTGGCATATGCTTCCCGACAGTTGAAGGTCCATGAGAAGAATTACCCCACTCATGACATAGAGTTGGCCGCAGTGGTGTTCGCGTTGAAAATTTGGAGACACCATCTTTATGGTGAGAAGTGCACTGTGTACACCGACCACAAGAGCTTGAAATATTTGATGTCCCAAAAGGAGTTGAATCTTAGGCAACGAAGGTGGTTGGAGCTCCTTAAAGACTATGACCTCACCATAGAATATCATCCGGGCAAGGCGAATGTGGTGGCCGATGCCTTGAGTAGGAAGATGGCCGTTGAGTTGCGAGCAATGTTCGCAAGGTTGAGTGTGTCTACGGACGGTGGGCTAGTGGCCGAGCTTCAGGTTAAGCCATCTTTGGTTCAGTTGATTCGTGAGAAGCAGTTGCGAGATGAGTCCTTGGCACCTCACGTGCAAGACATAGCGGAAGATAGGCCTACCGAGTATTGTTTTGGAGAGAATGGGATCCTATGTTTCAAGGATAGGATAGTGGTTCTGGAGGATGCCGAGTTGAGGCGTACGATCATGAGTGAGGCTCACAATAGCCCTTTTGCTATGCATCCGGGTAGCACGAAGATGTATCGAGGATTAAAGGAAGAGTATTATTGGGTTGGTTTGAAAAAGGATGTAGCCGAGTTCGTAAGTAAATGCATGGTTTGTCAGAGAGTCAAGGCCGAGCACCAGTTTCCCTCAGGGTTGTTACAACCGTTGAAGATTCCAGAGTGGAAGTGGGAGCGTATCACTATGGACTTTGTATCAGGACTTCCATTGACTCCTTCGAAGAAAAATTCAGTATGGGTGATTGTAGACAGATTCACCAAGTGTGCACACTTCATACCGGTTCATACCACCTATACGTTGGACAAGTTGGCCGAATTGTATATCCGTGAGATTGTGAGACTACATGGGGTACCGAAGTCAATTGTGTCAGATCGAGATCCGAGATTCACCTCTAGATTTTGGGAGTGTTTGCATCGAGCCTTAGGCACTTGGTTGAACTTCAGCACTTCGTATCATCCACAGTCAGATGGGCAGTCTGAGAGAGTAATTCAGATTTTGGAGGATATGTTGAGGTGTTGTATTATTGACTTCCAGGGGTCGTGGGAGAATCACCTACCATTAGTGGAATTTGCGTACAACAACAGCTTCCAGTCAAGCATTCAGATGGCTCCTTATGAGGCCTTGTATGGTAGGAAGTGTAGGACCCCGATTTGTTGGGCTGAGGCCGGACAGAAGCTTGTGCCGATGCCCGAGTTACTTAAGGGAACCACCGAGAAGGTGAAGTTGATATGTGATCGCTTGAAGGCGGCTTCAGATCGGCAAAAGTCCTATGCCGACTTAAAAAGGAAGGAAGTGGAATACTCCGTGGGGGATAAAGTGTTTTTGAAAGTCTCACCATGGAAGAAGGTGATGAGGTTTGGGAGGAAAGGCAAGTTGAGCCCAAGGTACATAGGGCCTTATGAGATAATTGAGAGAATTGGTCCGGTTGCCTATAGATTGAGACTCCCAGTTGAGCTAGAGAAGATTCATGATGTGTTTCATGTATCGATGCTTAGGAGGTATAGATCGGATCCGTCCCATGTTATGCCAGTGGAAGAAATAGAGTTAAATTCGGACTTATCTTACGATGAGGAACCAATTGAGGTACTTGCTTCTGATAGCAAGGTGTTGCGTGGCAAGACTATAGAGTTAGTCAAAGTCTTATGGAGGCATAGAGGTGTGGAGGAAGCCACGTGGGAGAGGAAAGCGGACATGCTTGAGCAGTTTCCGTACTTGTTTCCGTCAGGTAATTTCGAGGACGAAATTTCCTTAAGTAGGGGAGAGTTGTAACGCCCCGGTTTAGGGGTCGGGTGAAAATATTAATTTAAAAATAGTTCGGGTTTCGATTTCAAATTTTAAATAATAAAATAATGACTTGGGCCTCGGGTTTTATTTAGTTGGACTACATTTTAAACAAGCCCACATAGCCATGGGTGTCATCCATTGTAATTCCCTTAATTCATTAAGGGCATTTAGGTCTTTGGACCTTTGATTTTAAACTAACCTAAAATAAAACTTTTGAGTCATCTTCTTCCCTCTCCCTATCCTCCCCTTCCCAACGACAACATGAACCCCACCCCTCCTAAATACTATTCCATTCAATATCTTACTCATCTTTGAAGGTTTTGCAAAGGTAACTTCGTTTTTGACTTACCCACATTATTCTCTACGTGTTGACACCTTTTATATTCATTTTTATGCATGTTTTCGAGATTTGGAAATTTGAGGAATTTGGATAAAAATGTTGCCTTTATGGCCTTTGACTAAAGATTTTGGTTTATTGTTAGTATGGGGGTTGTTTGTAGTCCATGAGACTCACTATATATGATTTTTAAAGAATTTTATGCTAATTCCCGAAATGGAGTTTTGGGGAGGTTTTTGGGAGGTTTAGGATTGAAATATGGGGGTGTTCTATGTGGAAATGAGAGGGCCAATGGTTAGGGTATATGTAAGCTTTGTTTTGGGAGCTTTAGAGAGTAGTTTGGAGGTTGAAATCATTGGTTCTAAGGGGTGCTTGAGGGCTGCTCGGATTTTGGAATTTTAGGCTTGTACTCCATGAGAAAATTGATATCTTGTAAATGGTTTGTAATTCGGGTTGAGTATTTTAGAACATGGACTGACTTGAGATTGTTTGCTTGGTGTTGGAATGCTTAGAAGCAAGGAATTTTGTTGGTGAAGCTTCAGGGGCAAATCCGGGGAATTCGGAGTCTTGAGCTCGGTCTTCAATCTTCTCTTGGGTAGCAACGGTGAGTAGGATCATTGGTTATTGCATTGAACTTGATATGGACTCCTTTGGGGTTTGGGTAGCACCTTGAATGGTTGCCTAAACCCGTGTGTAAGTCTCCCCACTCATAAGTTGTTGTGACAAATTGATTGTATATACATTGTGACCATTGAATGCATTTTAAGTTGTCAATGTTGTAGTCGTGTTGAGTTCATGCCTCACGTGATGGTGGTCTAAACTACGGTGATGTGTAGTCCCACCGGTAGTGACTAGTAGGGTAGTGCTTTGATGTGTAGTCCCATTGGACACCCACTAGTCGAAACGGTGATGTGTAGTCCCACCGTAAGTGTATGTTGGTTGTGCTTGTGCAAACCAAAAGTTGTGGTTGAGATAGACCCTTATGCATCCATTGTTTTTCTTGCATATAAATCATGTTTTGGAAAACTACATGTTGTGAATTATAGAGCCTCTCTCACTAAGCTAGTTGCTTATGCTCTTTGTTTTCAACGTGCAGATCGTTAGAGTTCGGGAGGTGAGAGGGCGAAGGAGGAGCTTTTGGGAGTTCTCAAGCAAGTTTAAGTATGGTTTACTTTTGTAATAATGTCTAGACAATGGGGAATAGAGTGTTAGGAGTTGGGGTCAAACTCCTTAGGAGGTTATGTGTGAAATTGCTAAACTTATGTTGTGTGTTATGCTTTTGCTACTTGGATTATGATCTATGCTTCTTATGTGGTTTAATTGCTTATGCCTGAACTTGTGTGATGTTGGCCTAGGTAGGCCTTATGTTGACTACTTTGTGAAGGATGTCTTATGCTTGCTAAGTATGCTTCTTGTAGACTTGTATGTAGCCTTGATTGGTATGTTATCGTTGGATTAAATGCCCTCATGTTAAGTCCTGATTATGGTTGATGTATGTATGCTTGTGTGTGCTTAGGGGTGTCTAAGTATGCATCTAGAACCTTGCATGATGTTACCAATTTTTGAAAGGAGACGTTGCAGGGCAGGGGTATCGATACGGTTAGACCCGTATCGATACGGCCTTCCCTTTTTAGGCCTTCCGTTTCGATACGCGGGGAGCCGTATCGATACCATTTTGGCCACTGGAGCCACTGTCCATCTTGGTATCGATACCGGCCTCAAGCGTATCGGTACGGTCAACTAGCGTTGACCGTGGGAAGTCAACCTTTGACGAGGGTATCGATACCCTCCCAAGGTGTATCGATACGGTCTCCACGGGTTGACTCTGACCTTTGACTTAGTCAAGGCGTATCGATACACCCCTTAGGTGTATCGATACCCCTGCAATTAAACTTGAAAATTTGCCTTTTGGATGTGGTTCTAGGTTCGTTGGATTGTTTTGGTTATGTTATTCCGCTGTTCGATCACGTAGGGTTAATTACTCATCTAGACGAGATTTAAAATGAAAAAAAAAAATAGAGTTGCTAACCGAGGGGGAATCCTTTAGGGGTTTTCACTCGGTTTTCCCCGTGTAGCCCTTTTGGACCGGTCATCCGGCCAGACCGGGACAAGGGGGTTACACAGAATTAACTAGTAGACTGTTTCACTAAGGCTTTACTTCCTTCAGTTTTTTCAACATTCATCTCCATGCTGGGCATACACGATGTATACGCTCCACCTTGAGGGGGGCTATTAGGATACAGATGTTAGTTTTAGTTAGTTAATTTTCTTTATTTTTTGTTTCTTTAGTTTTTATTTTCAGTATAAATAATAGACTTTGATCAATAGTAGTGTAATTTTGACTTTTGACTTTTGTTAAAGTCTAATAAAAGATTCATTTTTTCTATTCGATATTTCCTAATATTATGATATCGAGTAGACAAATCCCTAAGGGACTTTTCCCCTTTCTTCCAAACCCTAGCCACCAAACCTAAGTCTGATAAATACATCAGTGTTTCTAGCCACATGTCCTCTCTTTTTTTTTTGGCTTAATTTGTTTTTGACCCCTTTCTTTTGGTAAAAAAAAAAATCAAGACGAGGGTTTTAGGTAGAAAAGCAAGCTGTCTAGGGATCACAAAGAAAGAATTAAACCTTTTAATTAATTAATTAGGATTAATTAATTAATATTAAAAGCATGTGACGAGGAATCCAATGATCAAAACATGAAACAAAAAGAAGCACAACCTTTGATGGGGTAATATTCGGGTTGTAAGGAAACGACATAGCAAGAGAGATATGGGGTTTGAAAGTTGGAACACAACAGTTGTCGGTTTCGATATTAATCACTAATTAATTAATTAGTTTGTTGATTTCGATAGTTTGATGGATTAATTATATAATTAATATTAGAGCAGATAAGTATAAAGAAATTATAAGCTGCAGCAAGCCATGCCAATTCAAAAGTGTTGGATTTCATTCTTTCTAAGATTTTGTTTTTGGTGCAAGGACAATTACATGATTCTAACCTCCTCATTCATGCTTTCCCTAATTAACATTTATAGTTTAGCTTGCAATGTGATGATGCATAAAATTTAATTTTATTAAATGCATCACACGTCCCCAAACTACGATACTCATTTTAAATTGGTCCTGAAACTTTTAAATATTTTTTAATTTTATCATTAAATTATGACTTTCATTCTAATTTGATCCCCCAAACTTTTGACCATTTCAATTTCATCCTCAAACTATGACATTCATCCTAAATTGGTCCTCAAACTTTTTGAACATTCTAATTTCATTCTCAAATTATCAATATATGTTAATCATATCTTATGTTAATAAAAATCGTTATAAAAATTTTTAATTGTCATGAAACACTGATGTGTTTTATGTGATAATATGATGTGGTATAATGATAATTTGAGGATGAAATTGGAATATTCAAAAAATTTAGGGGCCAATTTAGAATGAGGGTCATAGTTTGGGGATGAAAATGGAACATTCAAAAGTTTAGGACCAATTTAGAATGAGAGCCATAGTTTGGGGATGAAATTGAAACATTTAAAAGTTTAGGGATCAATTTAAAATGAAGAATATAGTTTAAGGGTGTATGGTGCAATTAACTCTCTTTTTTCATTACAACGCATCATTGGACTGATAAATGAATTGTTTTTTAGGTTTAATTGTTTTTAGGTCCTCTTAATTTTAAAACTAAGAAAATTAAGCCCCAGTTCCTCTCATTTATCGGAAGTATTTTTGGATTAATGTTAGTGTAAAGTTAATTAAATTAAGTTTGACCTCCATTTTTTGTTTAAGTATTTCTTAAGTCCTTGTCAGTTTCAAAATCGATCAAATTAAATCCTAACTTTTCAATATTTAAATTTAAAATTGATAGCTTAACGATAAAATCATAAATTTTTATTAATATTTATAATTGGCGCCTCCCTAACTTTCATCATGACTCCGAAGCTATACATTTTCTTGCTACTTAAGGTCCAATCGATATTTTCTTCTACCAACATGCATGATTTTATTGGAGTCGGAAAATTATACACGACTATTATCACGTGTCTCGTTAAAAATTTTCTTAAGCCTATATTGAAGGAAAAAAGTACAATAAGATAATAAAATAAAACAAAACGCCAAGACAAAATAGAATGAATAAAGCACCAAAATGAGAACACAATGATTAAACAACAATCCTCAAAAACAACCCTATATATTGATTATTATCTTGCCTATTGTTAGTGGCATACAAAAATTAGAAGTGGAATCAAGATATTAATATATATGTATTGTTTATGTAATTTTTAATATATTTTAAGGACATATAATAACATCGTAAACTCATTTGTTTTTATTTCACTTGCAATGGACATATAATAATTATTATAAATAAAAACTATATAGAAAAAAAAAAGAAAGAGAATATGAGGTAAAGTAGAAGAAGACAAGAGAGAGGTGTTTGGTTCCATTCTTTTGTTCTTTGGTTCATAATAATAATAATAAAAGTGAAAGATATATTAATTATCGGTTAGTTTAACGAGATAAGACATTGATTTTTTTTTTAATTTAATTAAATATTCAAATTTTGATATTATTAATGAAATAAATTGAATTAAGAGAATTATCTCATAATAAATTTTAATAATATTTATTCTAAATTAATCAATCAATAAAATATTATAGAATACGTGTGTCTCCTACAAAGACTTTGGAAGTATGGGCAAAAACAAAAACAAGTTCAATTTTGATTTTGATTTTTTGAATTTAATTAAAATAAATTTCCAAAAATAACGTGTCAGAAGTAGCTCGGGATTTAAGGGGTTTTTGCTTGTTTGTTTCTAACGTTGAAATGCGGTTCAAGGGAATGTTTGTCATTGGGAATAATAATCCCTTATATTATTCCAAGAGAATAATTTCAATTGTTTTTTTTATCGAAGAATATTTTATTTTTAAATCCTTAAATTCTAACTCATAAAACTTAAATTCTAAATCTTAAAATAATTCATAAATTCTAAATTAAATCCGTTTGTAAAAAGTTCTTGTCCATTGCCAATGCCCCTATATATATTGAAAATATCAAGGACGAACACATGATTTTATGTTAGGGGACCTACTTATAAACTTTTAGAGAGTAAAAATAGATTTTCAATAGAAATTATACAAAAATTTTAAAATTTTCTAAAACATATACGAATTAAAAACTTTCAGAGAATAACTGCTGGGCTCGATGATCACCTTCAACCGATGCTTGCCAAGTGGTGGAGAAGTTGGATTTTTTGGTGTTTGAGATGGTGGCAAAAATTAAGAATTAAACACAAGAATTTAGAGTGGTTCGACTTTCTAACCCAAAGACTACATCCACTACCTTGGAACGCCACAAAAGATTTCTCAAATTTACTAAGAATTTCGTCCCCTTTTCTCGGCTTAGGAGGAAACTGTTACAACGATTAAGCTATCTACTCTTAGCTTAATCAAACACTCTATCACAAGTGAAATCCAAAGCAAACAAGAGAGATATGTACGTGTTTGCAACTCTAAGCACTCACCCAAAATCTATACACTTGAGCATACATAAACATTTTAGCTCACAAGTGTTTTGTCTATACAAGAGAATTACAATTAAGCTCTAAAGACAATTTGACATTATAATGTTGTTACAATTGAAGAATTAACCATCTCTTGATGCTTGAAGGTCCCATTTATACTTCTAATTGAGTTTGTAGCCGTTGAGGACCGTTAGGGTTGAGTTAGAGCAGTTGGAGCCTTTATTTCCCACCATAAATGCAGTTATGCAGGTTAGCGTATCGATACTCCTTAAATCGTATCGATACAGTCTCGATAAGGAAATAGTCGTTGAGCACATTTGGCTGGTGCGTATCGGTACGGTCCTACAATTTAAAAGATCGGTTGGAAAATGATTGTTGGGGGTAGTTGGGCGTATCGGTACGCAGACTAGCCGTTGGGTATTTAAAACACACCGTATCGATATGGAAAAAGCGTATCGGTACGGGTTTTGGCTACTAGAATTTCACTATAGCTGAAACCCTAAGGCATATCGATATAGTACCAGGCCGTATCGGTACGGTTACTTGAAAAACACTGGTTTGACCACTTTAAAAGCATTTTAAGTCATTCCAAAGCCTTTTAAAGACCCTTAAACATATTTTTAAGTTGTTTTGACTAAAAGCTTACTTTAAATTCTTTTCAATTTTGCCCAAAACATTTTTCAATTATTATATCAAAACATTTAGTTCTACAATCTCCCCTTTTTTGATATAATAAAACCAACTTGAAAATTGTTTGGGATTCTCCCCTTAGTATTTAAAAAATGAATAAGAAAATTTTAAAATTAAACCATGTAAAGCTCCCCCTTATCCACTTGAAAGATCAAATTTTCAAAACAATTAATTCTTCCCTTTTTGTTATATCAAAAAGAATTTAAATGACTTTAAGCTTAAAATAACATAGAAGGTTAAAAAATTTGACACAATTAAAAACTTTGGTTTTAAAATTGGCTCCCCCTTACTCGAAGCATCAAACAATGTTAGTCCAACATATATGATTAAACTAGTTGAATTACAAGAAATAAAACTAAACAAAAATAAATTCAACTAATTTTACAACACTTGAATCCAAGGGAGGATGTGGAGCCTTCCTTCTTCAAGTGCTCTCTTTATATGCATGGAACTCCCCCTCAAATTTGGAATTTTTGATCACTCTCCATCACATCTAAACAAGACAATCAAGTAATTTTTGGTATCCAAATTACTTTGGATCCATAAACGTTAGTAGCACATAATTTTGTCCCCTTAGGAATCCATTTTTCAATTTCGTCCTTTTTAGCTGAAGTACTTAGTCCTTTTGGGACCCAAATACTTCTAAAAACTTTAACATTAAAAAATCTTGTAACCCCCTCGTCCCGGTCTGGCCGGACGACCGGTCCGAGTGGGCCACACGGGGAAAACCGAAGCGAAACCCGTTAAGGTCCCACCTCGGTTAGCAACCCTAGAAAAATTTCTTTTATTTATCTTGTCTAAAAGTCCATTTAAGTCCTATGTGATCAAACAACGGAATAAAATACATGAGACAAACATTTGATCCCAAAACAACAATTAAACAGCCCACTTTTAATATTTTAAACAGGCCGTTTCGAAACACCCTTGAGGCGTATCGAAACGCCTTGACCAGGTCAACTGTCCCAGAGCCTCTATAAGGGGCCGTATCGAAACGGTGGTCAACCGTTTCGAAACGCCCTCAACGGTCAACTTCTCGTGGTCAACGAGATTTTGACCGTTTCGAAACCCTTATACCCGTTTCGATACACCTTCATCTCGTGAATTTCTCAGAATTCCAGTAGCCAAAACGTTCCGAAACGCGTATCGGAACAGGGGTTTCAAAGGCCATACCGTATCGAAACGCGTCCCGATACGGGGTCCTTGAAGCCTTACCCGTTCCGAAACGACCCAGCCCGTTTCGAAACGCGGGCTGTCTGCAGCCTTTTGAAATTCAGATTTAAGGGTATTTCAACAAGTATGAAGGTCCCATAGGACCCCTAAAGGCACACAAAACCATCAAACAAAGTCTAGAGGCATACATCCTAGATTTAACATACTCAAACACATACAAGCATGGATTTAGACAATCTTTCGTACATAGCAAATTACACATTAAGAGCCTTTCATACAAGCATGCTTGAAGACATTAAAAGAGAACCAATAAGCATCATACATATCAAATAAGTTTACATGCCATTCAAGCAACTTAAGCATTCATAAGCCATCGATCAAACACACATTTGGCAAGATATAACATGCTTACAAACCAAGTCAACCATAGACATACATCAAACTCAAATCAACAATACCTATCCCATTGCTTAACTATTACATTCTATTACAAAATTCATACATTGAGTTCACCAAAAGCAACACTTGGAGACTTTCCCTTGCCTTTGCCACCCACAAGCTATTTATCTGCATTGTCGAACAAAAGAGAGCGTAAGCATAAAGCTTAGTGAGGGTAAGCTCTTTAAAAACAAACCTCGACAATGCAGGGTCCAAGCACGAGCTACAACCAAGATAAAATGCATGGTCTTACCTCCGATCTACGCGAGCCATAAATATAGATGATGCATGAACATATATTCAATATCATGTCATGCTCAACATGTTTGAATCCACAACATATGAAATCACATATATTACACCATGTTAGCAATACATCCCAAAACACATTGGTTCACAATTAACCACATATTGGCAACATAAACTACAATCTGTATTGGCACCTAGCTATGACTCGAATACGCGGATAACCGTTGGAACTCACATCCAACAACTCAACCATTACCTGACGGTGGGATTCCACTCATCACCGTTCACGCGGAGGGGATTCCACTCATCCTCACGCCCCGTCGATGGGATTCCACTCATCACCGACTAATATAAATACAATTTCCGGGCGAACCCGTACTCCTCCTTGGTGACTCAACGCCACCAAGGCCACGCGCGACTTTTGACTCATGTGTACACACTAACATCCTAATGATCGATCATTTGTACCCAAGCATACTAGTGCCAATACTACACATTTCATTAATCATTCATAATGTCAATTCATAACACTTCCGTGCTTAGCACGTACTCACCATGACTTACCATCATGTACAAACCACATGTACAACATTAACAACCATATCACATTATAGTTTACACATGTGTATAACCATATCATTTCTATCATCAACATGCATATAACAATATAGCAAACATGCCCCAACATACATGTATACAACATATACGTAATCAACACCATCCCAAATAAATACGAGGCATATACAACCATTAAAAGTGCAACCAAAGTCTCTAATCAAAGCTTGGGATTAGGCTACCACTCTAATCCCAACTCTAGGTGGGTTTACCAAGCCCATCCTAGGTTCACATGCTTGAACCAAATACTCAAAACCATTTTGAAAATATTTAACCACTCACCTAAGCTTCCAAGCTCCAAGCCAAGCAAGCAACCTCTCTCAAATTTCCGGATTTCTTCCCGAGGCTTCTCCAACACAAATTCCCGCTTCCAAACAACCTCAAACACAATTCAAACAATTCCAAATCAGCCCAACATCAAAAACCAACCCGGAATACAATTCAATCACAATTTACAATGTTGCAAGCCATGACCAAACCCCATACTTTGCAATTTCGGACAGCCCCTAAACCATGTCCAAAAACCATGTTTCCAACATCCATAGCACCCACAAACAATCCCAAATCAATCCCTAACCATAGCACTACCATTGGGCTATCAATTCCCACTTAAAACAACCCCCAAAAATCACCCAAAACCCTTTAAAAAACCCATTTTTACCCAATTTCGAAAATCATGTTAAAATCATGTAAAAATCATCTATGTTGGGTCTTATGGGTAGTAAACAACATATATAACTTCAACAAATCGAAAGCTCAATTTAAAGACATTAAAGTTTGCATTTTTATCCCAAAAACTCAAAACCCTAAACTTCAAAATCTATGAGCTTTATGAAAATTAAAGGTATCATCTTAAAGAGGAAGAGGAGGACAAGTTAGAAACGGTTTTACCTTTCAAAAATCACCAACAAAGAGCATGGGGATGAAGGAATGAAGATTTGGAGAGGGAGTGGGTTTTTGGTGTGAAGGAGAGGAAAGAAGAAGATGAAGATATGAATAAAAGGGGTTTTTTAAATTAAAGGGGTTTTAAAAATTGGAGACTCTTTTAATTACACATTTGCCATTAATGAGATGACATATCTCATCCATGTTTAAAATCCATGAAATTGATTCCAAAACAACTTAAGTCCAACATAAAATAATTCGTTTTGAAAATACGAAGCCCAAATATTAATTTATCATTTTAATTATAAAAACCGAAACCCGAAATAATATTTTAATATAATTTTCTCCCGGCCCCCAAACCCGGGTGTTACAACTCTCCCCCACTTAAGGAAATTTCGTCCTCGAAATTTATCGAACATGAGGAGCCACTAAAACATGCACCTCTACGCTTTCCCCTCTCACCACAACGTACCAACCAACTCGAAAGACTTACCACACAACCCTTGCTATCTTACACTAAGATCTCAACTGATTCTTCAAGGCATGCCAATTTCAAACTCAACTCAATCTCTTCAACAAACATAGCACGGAACAGATCTAACTCACATTTCTGAATCATGGATACACGGAACACATCTCACATCCCTTTCTAACTCTGGTGGTAACCGCAACAGATAACAACAGAACTAGCCCGATTCACAAACTCATACAATACTGCTTGAACACTTGACCCACAACTTTCTCTGACTGATCCTTTGTCTTCATCAATTAACCAAACACTATGCAGACGTCTTCAAAATTATTCTAGTTGAAATCTCGGATCTTTATTACTCACTTTTACTGCGAATCTTCCACGGATGTAACAAACTAGAAGAAAACTGAAGCTCGGTCTTGACACGCTGGCAATTTACATACTTACTCTCATACTGATCCACATTATTCACCAACTCAATCCAGAAGTGCTCGTCTTCAACCCACAATACGTCTTCATACAATTTAGATGCAATACAAATGAACTACCGTGCGCTTCGGCCAAAACAATACATCTCAAAACACTAGGTCAATCGGTACAACTGTTCTGTCTCTGAAATGCAAAACTCTATCATCTCTGGAACTGTATTCTGAAGGTCTTCCTTCTACTATGCCTCGCACGTGAGGTGCCAAGAATCTGTCATGCAACTGTTTCTCATCAACAATTCTGACTCAGTGTAGATTCAATATGAAACGCGGCCACAAGAACACTGTCATTCGGTAACTGAATTCGGCAAATACAACTTGCAACTCAACTACCAAGCTGACAACAATTACAACTCGAAACATCGGTTACTACGTTGACTATCTTCGAATGGTATTCAATCTTGATATTTCAATCTTCAAGCAGTTCTAACAATCATGTTGTTCAAGTTTCAACCCTTCCTAAGTTGCCTAACAACCCAAGTTCTGATAATATGTACGTACACACTGTGCATTTCTTACTTTACAAGCTTTGTCTCTAAGTCTTCGAAGCAAATACAACTGTAATTAATTCTATGTCTCATATCGAATAACTCTTCTCACGGTCTTCCAACTATCTTGATGAACAAGCCACAATCTTCTGTCTTGCATAAGCACACAACCTAACTCTACATGTAATGCATCACTGTGGTTCACAACTCTTTCTCTGACATAAGTTGATTCAAGGTCGAAGCTCTCTTCAAAGTCTCTTTCAATTTCTCAAGGGCTCGTTGTCTTGCATCTAACCGCACAACTGAACATTCTTCTGTAGCAATCTATCAATGGAGCAACTATCTTCAAACACTATTTACAATTCTCTGAGAGTAACAAGGCTAGACCTAGGAACTATAGATATCTGTCACAGTCTTCAATTTCTTCCAACTCGTATCTTATTTTGCCTACTAAGGATTTACTCTAGCACACTCAGCTGATCTACATGTCCTAGGAGGACATCTTTGTTAACTCGGAGTTCACGTTGGCTCAACTTGGCATACAACTGATTCTCTAATAGAATCTACAATACTAACTCTAAAGCTTGTCATGGTCTTCTTCGGTACTTGAATATACTCATGTATCATCTATGAGGACTACTACAAACTGATCAGGAAGCTTAGGAAAATATTCTGTTCAACATCTCTATAAAAGTAACCAACACACTAGACCAACAAAACAGCATAACTCGGAACTCAAAACGGTCACATCTTGCCTCAAAAGTTGTCTTCAATACTTCAGCTTCTCTCACTTCCAACTGGTAGTAATCGGATCTCGAATTAATCTTCAAAAGACTGAAGCACACACTAACTGATCAACAAATCACTGACACTCAGAAACTGATACTAATTATTCGTTGTCACTTGTTTCAACTATCTGAAATCTAAACACGTCCTCGTACTGTCACTTTTCCTTCTTCACAAATTACACTGTAGAACTCTGAGATGATGCACTAGGCCTAATGAGTCTAAGGTCTAACAAATCTCGAAGTTGATTCTTCAACATTCTCAATTCTTCCGGAAATCATAAGATATGGAGCAATCAAAACAGGAGTAAACTCGAAGACGGTCTCAATATCAAACTCTTCCTCTCTAGACAAGAGATAAGCCGACAATTCTTCCAAACACTTCTAGGAAAAGAAAACACAAACTATCCTAACATTATGCGGTCTAGTCTTCATTTAAAATCAAATTCATCAACATTACTAAGCAAGCCTGTCAACTAAACTCAATCAATCTTTGACCTCTAAATCTGGATCAACATTCAACAAGAAGTTCACCTTCTCACCTACCACTACAGTCACACATAAATCTTGTAACTTCAAGTCAACTCTTTCTTTGTCTCCACGTATACACTAACTATTTGCTCTTCAAGTCGAGCCTTGGAAAAAGGCACACCGAAACTGTAGGAAGACAATCACTTCACATCTACTAGAAACTAGTAACTCTGAACCACCAACAGACATCTTCTGTACGTCTTTTGATCACTACTATCTCCCAAAAGGTCTAGTCACATGCGTCCCTACGTCTAAAATCTCAACAGAGATACGTCAAAATCTTTGCACGCTCACACAACGGACGATTCTGCAAAAATTGTAACTTCACAAGTACACAACTGATAGTCTTCGGTCCTCTTGTTTTCAGACTGATTCTTCAACAAAATCCGACTCTTCTAGACTATTCGTAGAGCATCCCAAAACTTCAAAAAAAACGCAGTTCTGGGCATACACAGACAACCATACTGGAAAACCACCCAGACGCACACTGGCCCCAAACACACAAATCGGTTCCCATTCACGGATACTGATCGGCTGTCTTGCATCGAAATCATAGGCTGAACCCCAACGGTCACCACTAACACTTCTGAAATTCAGATTACTCACACGAGACCCCTACCTAGATCTCGCCAAAAGAACTAAGGTACTCATACCTACCTCATCGAGCACATTCAAACTTGCATGCTTGTTAACAACATACGGAAGTACGAACTCATAACCAATCAGAAGAGACAAACTCAAAACTGTACCAAGGGCTTATCCACTATAACATAGATACCACCTGACTCCCACTCATAGGTCTTCACTTCTTTTCACCAACTAATACCAGAATCGGTCTCGTCATCTCCCACCAACAAGAATCAACTCACGTGCACGCGGACTCGAGAAAACAAATGCGTACGACCAAACAACATGCATTCTCAATCAAACAATTACACATCACAGCATACACGGGTAACGAGCAACATGCTTTTAAACAAACAATCAACTTACTTGTCATACAAGCAATCATACTTACAAAGCAAGCAAACACCGTGCATATCAATTCAAAACTTAAACTTACCTCACTTACCTGCCCAAGGTCTCGGTAACCTTAGGCTCTGATACCAACAAATGTAACCCCCTTGTCCCGGTCTGGCCGGACAACCGGTCCGAGTGGGCCACACAGGGAAAACCGAAGCGAAACCCGTTAAGGTCCCACCTCGGTTAGCAACCCTAGAAAAATTTCTTTTATTTATCTTGTCTAAAAGTCCATTTAAGTCCTATGTGATCAAACAACGGAATAAAATACATGAGACAAACATTCGATCCTAAAACAACAATTAAACAACCCACTTTTAATATTTTAAACAGGCCGTTTCGAAACACCCTTGAGGCGTATCGAAACGCCTTGACCAGGTCAACTGTCCCAGAGCCTCTATAAGGGGCCGTATCGAAACGGTGGTCAACCGTTCCGAAACGCCCTCAACGGTCAACTTCTCGTGGTCAACGAGATTTTGACCGTTTCGAAACCCTTATACCCGTTTCGATACACCTTCATCTCGTGAATTTCTCAGAATTCCAGTAGCCAAAACGTTCCGAAACGCGTATCGGAACAGGGGTTTCAAAGGCCATACCGTATCGAAACGCGTCCCGATACGGGGTCCCTGAAGCCTTACCCGTTCCGAAACGACCCAGCCCGTTTCGAAACGCGGGCTGTCTGCAGCCTTTTGAAATTCAGATTTAAGGGTATTTCAACAAGTATGAAGGTCCCATAGGACCCCTAAAGGCACACAAAACCATCAAACAAAGTCTAGAGGCATACATCCTAGATTTAACATACTCAAACACATACAAGCATGGATTTAGACAATCTTTTGTACATAGCAAATTACACATTAAGAGCCTTTCATACAAGCATGCTTGAAGACATTAAAAGAGAACCAATAAGCATCATACATATCAAATAAGTTTACATGTCATTCAAGCAACTTAAGCATTCATAAGCCATCGATCAAACACACATTTGGCAAGATATAACATGCTTACAAACCAAGTCAACCATAGACATACATCAAACTCAAATCAACAATACCTATCCCATTGCTTAACTATTACATTCTATTACAAAATTTATACATTGAGCTCACCAAAAGCAACACTTGGAGACTTTCCCTTGCCTTTGCCACCCACAAGCTATTTATCTGCATTGTCAAACAAAAGAGAGCGTAAGCATAAAGCTTAGTGAGGGTAAGCTCTTTAAAAACAAACCTCGACAATGCAGGGTCCAAGCACGAGCTACAACCAAGATAAAATGCATGGTCTTACCTCCGATCCACGCGAGCCATAAATATAGATGATGCATGAACATATATTCAATATCATGTCATGCTCAACATGTTTAAATCCACAACATATGAAATCACATATATTACACCATGTTAGCAACACATCCCAAAACACATTGGTTCACAATTAACCACATATTGGCAACATAAACTACAATCTGTATTGGCACCTAGCTATGACTCGAATACGCGGATAACCGTTGGAACTCACATCCAACAACTCAACCATTACCTGACGGTGGGATTCCACTCATCACCGTTCACGCGGAGGGGATTCCACTCATCCTCACGCCCCGTCGATGGGATTCCACTCATCACCGACTAATATAAATACAATTTCCGGGCGAACCCGTACTCCTCCTTGGTGACTCAACGCCACCAAGGCCACGCGCGACTTTTGACTCATGTGTACACACTAACATCCTAATGATCGATCATTTGTACCCAAGCATACTAGTGCCAATACTACACATTTCATTAATCATTCATAATGTCAATTCATAACACTTTCGTGCTTAGCACGTACTCACCATGACTTACCATCATGTACAAACCACATGTACAACATTAACAACCATATCACATTATAGTTTACACATGTGTATAACCATATCATTTCTATCATCAACATGCATATAACAATATAGCAAACATGCCCCAACATACATGTATACAACATATACGTAATCAACACCATCCCAAATAAATACGAGGCATATACAACCATTAAAAGTGCAACCAAAGTCTCTAATCAAAGCTTGGGATTAGGCTACCACTCTAATCCCAACTCTAGGTGGGTTTACCAAGCCCATCCTAGGTTCACATGCTTGAACCAAATACTCAAAACCATTTTGAAAATATTTAACCACTCACCTAAGCTTCCAAGCTCCAAGCCAAGCAAGCAACCTCTCTCAAATTTCCGGATTTCTTCCCGAGGCTTCTCCAACACAAATTCCCGCTTCCAAACAACCTCAAACACAATTCAAACAATTCCAAATCAGCCCAACATCAAAAACCAACCCGGAATACAATTCAATCACAATTTACAACGTTGCAAGCCATGACCAAACCCCATACTTTGCAATTTCGGACAGCCCCTAAACCATGTCCAAAAACCATGTTTCCAACATCCATAGCACCCACAAACAATCCCAAATCAATCCCTGACCATAGCACTACCATTGGGCTATCAATTCCCACCTAAAACAACCCCCAAAAATCACCCAAAACCCTTCAAAAAACCCATTTTTACCCAATTTCGGAAATCATGTTAAAATCATGTAAAAATCATCTATGTTGGGTCTTATGGGTAGTAAACAACATATATAACTTCAACAAATCGAAAGCTCAATTTAAAGACATTAAAGTTTGCATTTTTATCCCAAAAACTCAAAACCCCAAACTTCAAAATCTATGAGCTTTATGAAAAATAAAGGTATCATCTTAAAGAGGAAGATGAGGACAAGTTAGAAACGGTTTTACCTTTCAAAAATCACCAACAAAAAGCATGGGGATGAAGGAATGAAGATTTGGAGAGGGAGTGGGTTTTTGGTGTGAAGGAGAGGAAAGAAGAAGATGAAGATATGAATAAAAGGGGTCTTTTAAATTAAAGGGGTTTTAAAAATGGGAGACCCTTTTAATTACACCTTTGCCATTAATGAGATGACATATCTCATCCATGTTTAAAATCCATGAAATTGATTCCAAAACAACTTAAGTCCAACATAAAATAATTCGTTTTGAAAATACGAAGCCCAAATATTAATTTATCATTTTAATTATAAAAACCGAAACCCGAAATAATATTTTAATATAATTTTCTCCCGGCCCCCAAACCCGGGTGTTACAAATCTAGGGGGCTAGATTGTCTTACATAAAATTTTGATTTTCCCAAATTGTTTTTCTTTTAAAGTTCATTGAAAATCAAATCTTTTTCTTTTCTAAGATTATCAACTTCTTTTTTATGATCTTTTTCCATCGTTTGAAGCAAATTTTGTAAATTTAAAACTTTAAGTTCAAAATCTTTAATTTTTGCTTCAAACTCTATATTTGTTTTGGAAAGCAAATCATTTTTTCTTTTT
Organism: Hibiscus tridactylites; assembly: GCA_958450335.1. Lineage (NCBI taxonomy): Eukaryota > Viridiplantae > Streptophyta > Magnoliopsida > Malvales > Malvaceae > Hibiscus > Hibiscus tridactylites. The sequence goes on along the minus strand of OY288277.1, from coordinate 81,692,956 downwards.
CAAATTTGAAAGCAATTTTTTGTTTTTAGAAAATGATGTCTTAAATTCCAAAAGCAAATCATTATAGGCATCTTGTAACTCATCAAATGTATACGAATTTGAAATAGACGAGTTAGAAGTTACCTCCCCTCATTGAGAGCCATGAAGCATAGGTGGGCTACCTCATCATCGGTGGAGTCTTCATCACTCCATATCACCACATATGCTTTCTTTGAAGATGGTCCCTTTTTGTTGGACTTGTGGGAATCCTTCATCTTATTCTTCGATTCATCGATTCATGCTTGGATTTAGTCATCTCGCTCTTCATGAATCGGGTGAATTTCTTGAAGAGATGAACCATCTCTTCATTTTCACTTTCCTCCTCGCTCAAATAATCGTGTTGGCATGTGGAGGATTTGAGAGCAACGACACTCGCGTTGATGCATAACTCCATGATTTTCTTTTTCCCCATCTTCTTTATCTCTTCATTCTTCTTCTCCTCTTCTTTTTCTTTCTTCATTATTTCATGAGTGAGAAGAGACCCCATGAGTTCATCTAGCTTCAAGGTCTTGAGATTTTTGGCTTCGATGATGGCGGTCTTCTTTGAGTCCCATGACTCGGGAAGAGAATAGAAAAGCTTTCGGACAAGCTTATCATCCGGAATGATTTCTCTATAGCCTTTGAGTCCATTTGTGATGGTGGAGAATCTATTGAACATCTTTGTGATGTCTTCATTCGGTTCCATCTTGAAGTTCTTATACTCGTGGTTGAGGAGGCCGATCAAGGTCTCCTTTACTTCGTTTTTTCCCTCGTATATAACTTCAAGCTTGTCCCATACTTCCTTGGAATCTTCACAAGAGGACATCTTCTCATAAATGTTGAGGCTAAATGCACAAAAGGGGATGTGAAAAGCCTTGCAATTTAGCTCCATCTTCTTGCGATCATCTGCACTTCATTCCGTCTTACTTCGTTGTGGCACATAAGGACCCTCTTCAACAATATCCCAAAGCTTATAGTCTTTGGATTTGATGAAGAACTTCAATCTAATCTTCTAATGATCGTAGTTGGTCCCGTCAAAGAAATGTGGCTTGTCGATGGATTGCGCCATTTGACCAGTTGATTGAATTGTTGTATCGAGCTTCCTGGATCGCCTCAATAGGATTTTCATCCCCTTCGACTGAGCCTCTCTCTGATACCAATTGTTGGGCTCGATGATCACCTTCAACCGATGCTTGCCAAGTGGTAGAGAAGTTGGATTTTCGGGTGTTTGAGATGGTGGCAAAAATTAAGAATTAAACATAAGGATTTAGAGTGGTTCGACTTTCTAACCCAAAGCCTACATCCACTACCTTGGAATGCCACCAATGATTTCCCAAATTCACTAAGAATTTCGTCCCCTTTTCTCGGCTTAGGAGGAAACCGTTACAACAATTAAGATATCTACCCTTAGCTGAATCAAACACTCTCTCACAAGTGAAATTAAAAGCAAAAAAGAAATCCCTCTAATAGGTATGTGTTTGCAACTCTAAGCACTCACCCAAAACCTATACACTTGAGCATACATAAACATTTTAGCTCACAAGTGTTTTGTCTATACAAGAGAATGACAATTAAGCTCTAAAGACAGTTTGATGTCATAATGTTGTTACAATTGAATCATTAACCATCTCTTGATGCTTGGAGGTCCCATTTATACTCCTAATTGAGTTTGTAGCCGTTGAGGACCGTTGGGGTTGAATTAGAGCCGTTGGAGCCTTTATTTCCCACCATAAATGCAGTTCTACAGCTTAGCGTATCGATACTCTTTAAATCATATCGATACGGTCCCGATAAGGAAATAGCCGTTGAGCACATCTAGCTGGTGCATAGATACGCGTATCAAGCGTATCAGTATGGTCTTGTAATTTAAAAGACCATTGAGAAAATGACTGTTGGAGGTAGTTAGGCGTATCGGTACGCGATACAACCGTATCGGTACGTGAACTAGTCGTTGGGTATTTAAAACACACTGTATCGATACAGATAAAACATATCTATACAGGTTTTGGCTACTGGAATTTCACTGTAGCTGAAACCCTAAGGCGTATCGATATAGTACTAGGCCGTATCGGTACGGTTACTTGAAGAACACTGGTTTAGCTACTTTAAAAGCATTTTAAGTCATTCCAAAGCCTTTTAAAGACCCTTAAACATATTTTCAAGTTGTTTTGACTAAAAGCTTACTTTAAATTCTTTTCAATTTTGTCCAAAACATTTTTCAATTATTATATCAAAACATTTTTCAAAATTTCCCCTTTTCGAGCGACCGGAGAAGAGTGGTGGAAGATCGAGCGGTGGTGACAGCGACGGTTTCCAAGAGATTAAAATAAGCATTTTTCCTAAAAATACCACCATTTCCAAGTAATGTCTAATCAAGTCGAGAAATCAAATAACCTGGAACAAGAAAGACTTCCTTGTAGTTTTTGCCAAGGAAAACATCCAACGGAACAGTGTCATAGGAGAACTGGAGCTTGTTAAGAGGGATCATCTCATCCGAGAGTGCCCTAAGAAACTTTACAAGAAGAATCGATGTGTAAGTGCAAAATGAACTTGGCTAGAGGGATTAGGAAAGACAAATTCTTCATCTCTGGAAGATTATGATCCTGAAGAGTGCACTGATGAGCAACCCGAACTGCAGGTAAGAATTCGAGAACAAATTATTTTGTAGGGGAGGAGAGTTGTAACACCCCAAAAACTGGGCTAGCCGAATAAGGGTTTCGACGACCGGAAAATTCATCAAAAAATTTTGATTTATTAATATCGAGTATGAAGTTGATTATACCATCCTTATGAGTTCTGTGGAAGTGGTTAAATAGGGTCTTTCAAGGTCGGCATATCGATACGGTATATGTGCGTATCGAAATGGCTGTGTAAGGGCGTATCAATACGATCAAAGGCATATTGATACGGTGTAACAGTTTTAACTACTCATTTGGAATTTTGCTTACCTGTACCGATACGGCCTCGCGCGTATTGATACGGTACCCTGCAGAGAACAGAGTAGGTGCTCCCAAAGTCAAAAGTTGCGGCCCTTGGTGAGTCACATACTTGCTTGGCATCTTCTCACATGTTTTTAAGCTGAGTAAGTGACTTTTTATCAGCAATACAATGTGAAAATGGATGGAAATAATAGATTAAGCAAACCCTTTGCTTGAGGAAATGTTTTGATTGGCTCCTTTGGGAGGCAAACCTTTGAGTGTAGGAAACCAATCCATTGATTGATGGGTGAAGTGGAAATAAAATAATAATTTCCCCTTCCTCTATAAATAAGAAGAGAATGAAGAGGAGTCTGGCCTTTTGATTTCTTACCGAGCCTAAACTTTCATTTAGAAAACAAGCAAGCTCCCTCATTTCCATCTTCAACCTCAAGCTCTAAGTTAACACCTCCATTGAAGACAAAACCAAAGCTTTGTCTTCTTTCGTTTGAGAGTCTCGTTTACCATTCAAGTACGAGAAGGGGAATTTAAGTATCGAACGAGGTATTATTGACCATAAGCCTTAACCGAGCAAGGTGAGTGTAGTAGCGTCGCGGGACTAGAAAAGGGCCTTCCCGGTTTCATCATCGTTGTTTTACTAACCTTTCAATTTAAGGATTTGCATTTTTGCATCATTGATCACATGTTGGTAAGTTGGTTTGTTGCATTGAAATATCGTTTATAAGTATTGCTTACAAGTTACATGTTGTGTCATTATATTATGTTTGTGGAACCTTGGATTCGATGTGATGGATGAAAGTGGTATACCATTGAATTCATGAGATCATTGCAAGGGTGGACTAGGGTCCTTAGGCTACGGCCTTTATGATTTGGCAATGTCGGCGGGATGTGCTGTGTTAGTCATTGGCGATGTCGGTGGCTTGACCATTCGTTGTGTGGCGATGTTGTGGAATTCGAGTATCCATTACTATGAATTGATCCAAGGAATTTATTATGACACATGATTGTTTTATTGTTCAAGCATGGTCATTGCTTAAACAAGAATAAGTTAGGTTCAAGTTTTCATTATGGCAAGCATGAAACAAAGTGTTATGTTGTTGTTCATTTGTGAGTTGTGAATACCTCACTAGGAAAAAAGTTGCCTAAGGCATTCATTTCATCCATTTCAGGATAAGCAAGCATAAAGGTTAGGATCGGAAGGTTGACATGTCGCGCAAGTCACAAGCAAGTCTTAAGTAAAGTTACTTCCTTGAATTTCTAGTTGGTGTCAAGTCTATGTAAGAGTCTAAGAAGTCATTTTGTCTTTATCTATGTTGTGGTTTTGTAAGATATATGCCTTATGCATAAAATGAACTTATGTGTAATATTATGTTGCTTAAAAATGTATATTTTGGACTAAAAGGTGAAAATCGAGTAAATGGTTAAATCTAAACATGAAATTTGACATGCTAGCAGCTTATGTCATTGAAATATAGTTTGCAAAGTTTCATTGCCTTTGGACAACATTTGATCAGCTTGACAGAACAAAATCAGCAAAAATCTGTCATTTTAGGTCACCCGCATCGATACAGATGAGCTCCGTATCGATACGGTCATACATATTTTGACTATGAGAAAGAGGGCGTATCGATACGGTATGGACCGTATCGATGCAATTTTTGCCTCTGTCCATCTCCGTACCGATACGATTCTGGTCGTATCGATACAGGTCAAAATCAAGGTCAAAGATGGTCTACTCGTACCGATATTGAGTGATCTGTATCGATACGAGTCATTTATGAAGTTAAGCAAAGTTTAAGAAGTCCAATACGTACCGATATAAGTCTGCCTGCATCGATGCGGTTGAACAAACCGGTTAATAAAGGTTGAATTTGATTATGTTAATTGCTTGGAAATTTTAAAATAGGTAATGATGATTTTTAGCAGATAGAAGTGAAATTTATTGCACCGATCTCTGCATCGTTCACCGGTAGCACTCTCCGACCTGGTTCCCGACCAGGCTGGATAAGGGGTATTACATGAAATGTTGAGTTCTTCATAAACATGAAGAACTCATTTGGATATTCAACCTAAAACCCTCAAGTTTAATCCGTTTCCAATTTGTTTTGGGGATAAAAATGTGTTTATGGGTAGAGTGTTTAGAGAGAGAATAAAGTTAGAGACAGAGGGAAAATGAAAAAATAAGAGGAAGAAGTCAAAGCCCGACTTAAGGGGTTTATATAACTTGTAAGGAACGACGTCGTTTTGGAGGCTCGGGTCAAGAGGGTCCACGCGTTTCAACCGGATCGGGTCAGAAGGATCCGCACATTTAAAAGGAATTTGGGCTATTCGGGTGTTTGGTCCTCGAAGTTTTGTTTTGTAATTCAATTTGGTCCTTTTAAATGAATTCAAAGGTTTACAAGTTCCCTACCTTTTCAACTTAGCCCTACATTTTAATTATTAATTTAATTCTAATTTCTTTAATTTATATATATATATATATTGCATATTTTAAATTAAGCATAGTAGTTTTGCATTTTAGAGAATCTAATCACCTAGCTTAGTTTAGGTAATTATTAGAGCCTTTAGATTTAGGTACTTGAATTAAAATTAAATAAATTGAATAGGTAAGATAATTGTAGAAAATAAATGTGGATTAAAAAGAAAATTTAAGGTTCTAATTTGAATAGTGTCTCATTGTAATGAGATGTTATTCAAAGGGAACTTTAAGTGGAACAATTAATACACATTTTAACTTAGAACTTGAAAAGTGATCTAGTTAATCAAATAGAGCTTTCTTTGAGATTAATACTTTAAATATTAGTCAAATTAATTCCATTAGCGAGTATTATATGAAATTTAGAGGCCTTAATATGAATGACACTCTAATTATGGGGTGTTATTACATAAATGCCCTTAAGTTTAGTAATGTCCCTAATCTTAAATAATTATACTGATTAGAACCTTATTAGGTTGGAACTTAAAATTTACAAGATAATAATTAATACGACATAAAAAAATTTTATGTTGGAAATACATTTTTGGGTACGAATAGGGGTGTCCTAAGCCAATTGGATGCTTTTAATCTCGTATTCGAATAAAATGTATTTCCTTATAAAAGGATATTTGAAATAAAAATTCAATTAATAATTAAGGGTCAAATTAAATTCGAATTATCATTTGTCAAATGCCATGTAAAATTAAAATGTACCGATAATGGGTGTTTGTGGGGTGCTAAACCTTCCCCACTCATAATCGACTATCGAATTTGAATTTTAAAATAAAGAATCTTTAGTTATTTTTATGATATCCGGTCTACCAAAGTGATCGATAGCGACTCCAAATATTTTCAAAATTAAATAAATTGGATAAATTTGATTTTTAATTAAAAATATCATTTTAAAAAATTAATTTTCAAAATTAAGTGAATTAAAAGATAAAATCATAATCTTCAAAATATAATCGACATGTTATTTTACACTCGGTTCAAAAATGTCACAACAATCATCATTCACTTGAAGACCGAGGTTTGGGATATCTAAAGGCCACTTGAAAAAGTGTGGCGTGTTTGTCGGTCCTGTCTCTCACGAGCGACTAATTCATCATCCATTACAAAGCCCTCTATTTCCCACTTTTTTACATCACCATGACGTCAATTACAAGCAAGCCCTACCACAAAAATTTATAGTGCTATAAAACCTATGTTTAATTCGGATAAAAATATTCTGACCTTTTAGGTGTCTTTTTCTATGCCTCAACACTAAAAAATATTAAAAAGTTAAATTTTAAGTTCTAACCCTAAATTCTAAATCCTAAAACCTACATCTTATACCCTAAAATATACTATACCCTAAATTCTTTAAACACTAACCACAACCTATAACCTTAAACCCTAAACCTAAACTTAATTTTTAATGTGGAGCATAAATAGAGACACTGAAAAAAAACAAAAAATTTCTATTCGTTTAATTCAACCCATTTTCTTAAGAATTTACTATTATTAAGGGTTTTTTTTACAATTTATCTGTTCTATTATCGGAGTTGAAGTTGAACTATAAATGATTAAGAGGTCCAAGTAGAAATTTTGTCATTGTTATTGATACATGATAGATAAATTGAAGAAAAATCGGTATTCAGATAACTCGTAGTATCAACTCAGTCAATATATAAATATTATGAATTGCTATAGATAGTATATTAATATCACGTTGTGTGTAGTAATAAGACATATTGCACTCTCAAAAAGAGAATTTAAATGCAACTCCACGAGACGACATTATTGAAAGAGACAATCACAAACTTGGAGATGAATTATAAAATAGTAACACAAACTTGAATGAAGTTTTTTTTTAATATTTGATGCACTTACATTTAATTTGTTAAAAGATTTAATAAAATGTAATTATTTTTAAAATATTTATTAATTTATTATAGATCTACTTGCATATGGTTTATTGATCTTATATGTATGGATAACCCATAGATTTAAGGGTCCTTACAATTTATTAATCAAATGTGTAAAAATAAATATTTATTTACTTGTTATGTACGTTATAAACTTAATTTAAATAAAAATGTGTTGAGTGGATCGTAAGATCAATATTAACCAAGAGGGGGGTGAATTAGAAATTTAAAGGTTTTGTGGTGGAAATTGCAAATTGAAAATAATAGACAAGGGATTTAGAGTGGTTCAAGTTCCAAATGAACTCTACATCCACCACCTTAGCTTCACTAAGGATTTGCAACAATTCCACTAATTGCTCTTCCCCTTTTCTAGGACAAGGAGGCAACCCTTTACAATTTCGGTTGATTTTTCTACCCAAAAATCAACCCAATCCTCACACAAGTAAACAAAGAAAATTGATGGCTAATTAGATATCTCTCAATACAAATAATAGCCCAATTACAAGCTCTCAACCCAATTGAACAAAATATGAATGAAAATTACAATTGGGGTTTTAGACAAAATGGGATTTGTGTACAATTGCTTGGATTTGATGTTTGGATGTTTGCTTTTGGATCAATAGTTGTTGCTGGTGCTTTTAGAAGTCTCTTTTATACCTTATCATTGAATTCTAGTCGTTGTGGTTGTTGCACTAATCAATAGAGCCGTTGGGGATGTTATCTCACCACCATAAATGCAGTCTGCAACAACCCGTTTCGAAACGCGGGGTACCTGTTTCGGAACAGACTAAAATAGAAAGAGCCGTTGGAGTGCATTTAAGAGCCCGTTTCGAAACGCCTTAGGGCCGTTTCGAAACACTTTTGCCACTGTCAAGGGTCGTTTCGAAACGGTCTTAGCCCGTTTCGAAACACCTTAACGGTTTTCAGAAAATCAGTTAAAAACAACTTCAACGGTCATATTTTATATTCAAACTCAAGACCTGTTTCGAAACGCTTTGGCTTCGTTTCGAAACGGATTTGCTACTGTCAAGGGTCGTTTCGGAACGACTTTAGCCCGTTTCGAAACACCCTATTTATCTTTAAATATTCAGCAAAAATATCTTAACCGTTGTGCCTTTTCAAATCAAATATGAAGAACAGTTTCGAAACGTGAGAGCCCGTTTCGAAACGGGGTCAAGTGTTTCGATACACGTTTCGGAACGGTGGTTGACAGTGATGAAAACGTTTCGAAACGCCTAAAGGCCGTTTCGAAACAGGACTTTGAAAATCACTGTTTTGACTTGAAACACTTAGAAAAATATTTGAAAAACTTTGTTTTTAACTTGGGCATAATCTTAAAATTATATGGAGATATTTTGAGGACTTAAAATTCGTTTTGACATTTTCAATTTAGTCCTTAGGTTTTTAGTTATATCAAAATTAAAATATTTGTTTCACAATCTCCCCCTTTTTGATATAACAAAACCAAAGTTAGAATTTTTAAGAATTTTGAAAGTTTTGAAAATATTCTAACTCCCCCTTAATTTAAGATAGGTTTTTAAAGTTAAAAAAATGTTTGACTTGAAATCCAAGTTGTGAAGCTTTAAAAAACCTTTTAAAATTTAAAACGAATTTTAGTTTGTGGCTCTTAAATTTCTTCTCCCCCTTTTTGTTAGATCAAAAAGAACAATGAAAGCTCATAGAGAAGACAAATGATTAGTACCAATAAGCATTAATAAGCAACAATAATATTAATTCATAATATCAAAATATCCAAAACATAAACCAACATTAAGTTCAACATAAAATCCCAAATAAAAAGTCAAAAGCATAGGTTCCTAAAACATAATAAAACATAAAGATGCAAACTTAATCCTAAAATGCATAGATAATATGATATGATATGATATGATATGAAGATCCTAGGCCTCGTCATCATCATCGGAAGTCTCATCGTCGCTCTTGGCTTGAGAACGGTGAAACTTCGTCCATTGCCCATAGAGAGTAGAGAAGGATAGATCCAAGTTTGAATGGGAAGTCTCAAGAGTATGAAGGCGATCCTCGACATTCTTCAAACGATTGTCCATAGCAGTAAAACCCGAAGCAATGCTAGTATCCAAAGCATTGAACCGCTCGGTAATGAGAGCCGTGAGGGCTTCATTGTTTGCAACTTGAACTTGCGGTGGAGGAGCAACGGGAGGAGGAACGGCTTCTCTATCAATCATTTCCCAAACATCATTCACATATGTAAACCCGGACTTGCGAAGGGATGACTCACCAATCATGGTCTTTCGAGGTTCCGGAGAGTCGTAGGTACAATCGATACCAAGATCATGAAAGATGTAACTCAAGAGTATGCCATAGGTAAAAGACTTCAACTCATTTGTGTCAATAAGCTTAATATTATTGACTATCTCGGCAAAAATTATTTTAGGCACATTTGGGCGCTCACCCTTACAGAAACACTCAAGCCAAAAATGATCAGTTTGACGGATATGAGAGTATTTACCTCTGGAAGGTCGAATGAACCAAGAAACCATCAAGTGAAGAACGCGATCGTGCACATCCAAAGTAAGTGCCTTACCGGTGAAAGTGCCAAAGTGGCGTTCATCCTCAAGACCCTCATCTTTAAGTTTAAAAATAGACTCCAAGAGAGCAACATTAACAACAAACTTTTTGCCCAATAAGGAAGATTCAATTCCTATAATCTCGGTTTTGGTCTCATCATAAATAAAGCGAGCATTAGAGTAGAAAAGAAGTACCATGTGTTTGTAGCGAATATCCGGAATGCTCAAGAACAAGATAAGATTCCACTCACTCAAACGGTCGAGATAACAGAATAGGAATCGCTCGGAGTTGAGGAAGTCAAGATCAATGACACGTTCTTTACGAATTTCGAAATCCTTGACATAAGAGAAGCGAGCACGCATCTCCGGAGTTTTAAGGGATTTCTGAAAAAGCAGAGTAAGATTCGGACGAACACTCGAATCACCGGTTTGAACGGCCTTGCGCTTTTTGTTAGCTTGATCCGCCATCTAAAAACATTAAGCAAGTATATCTTAAAATTAAGTGTATGCATTGATATTTAAAATCAATCCAATAATAAATCCCACTTAGGTTTTTGAAACAAAATTAAAATAAAATAAAAAATAAAAAAAACAATAAAGAAAAAGACGACTAAAAAATTTTATATTCGAATAAAAAATTTTGAGATTTTGAATTTTTTTTACAAGATATGGAAAACCCACAAAGGAAAAGCTATAATGTATACAAAAACAAAATTTTCTAACCTAAGATTCGAACATAAATTGAAAGAAAAAGAAAATAAAAAAAAATTACCTTAGTTTGGGATTTTGGATGATTTGATGAAAATCCTTGCACAATATTGATGAAACTTGCTTAGACTTGAGTTTTAGAGTAAATCCCCTCACAATTTTGTGAAAAACAATGAGTTTGAGAGGGTATTTATAGAGAGAGAGGCGGTTTAGGGTTTTTAGGAGTTTGATAAAAAGTGAAATTTCACATTAAAAGCCCTAAATAAAGCTATCCGCGATGCCATTTCGGAACGATCAGGACCGTTTCGAAACGAGACTACTAGGGTTTGACCGTTTTGAGACCATAGGCTGACCGTTTCGATACGGTGTTGACCGTATCGAAGACTTGCTGACCCGTATCGAAACACGTTTCGATACACCCCTTGGCAGTAGCAAAAACGTTTCGGAACGCATTGGAGGCATTTTGAAACGCCCTTCTCTTAGAACTGGATTTAAGGTATCCGTATCGAAACAGGGTCACCCGTTTCGATACACCTGGGCCTGGAAGTGCAGATGAGGCTCTAAAAGTGCAGAAAAATGAAGTTTTAATAGGCCTAACATGCATAAATGTCATGAATGAGCAGGCAAAACATATTCAAGCATAAACATACTCCCCCTAACTATAAGCATGGATGAAATTAGGAGTTTAAACACATAAACATGGCATTTCACAAAATCAAGCATATTTAAGCACAAAAGAGGTCCTAAAAGGTCAAGATAGACTAGCTAGACCTAACTCTCTCCTAAGGGACCAAAAACGCTCTTTGTCTAAGGGTTTTGTAAATATGTCCGCTAATTGATTCAAGGTGTCTACGTACTCTATAACCATATCTTCCTTAAGGACATGATCTCTAATGAAATGATGCCTTATTTTTATATGTTTGGTTCTAGAGTGTTGGATGGGATTTTTAGTTAAACATATTGCACTAGTGTTGTCACATTTTAGGGGTATGGTTTCAACTTTAATTCCATAATCTAAGAGTTGTTGCTTCATCCAAAGGACTTGAGCACAACAACTCCCTAAGGATATGTACTCGGCTTCGGTGGTAGATAAGGCTACACTATTTTGTTTCTTAGAGAACCAAGATATGAGCATACTACCTAAGAATTGACAAGTTCCCGAAGTACTTTTCCTATCAATTTTGCAACCCCCATAATCCGCATCCGAGTAAGCATGAAGGTTGAAGGTAGAGTCTCTAGGATACCAAAGACCTAAACAAGGAGTGTCTCTAAGGTATCTAAAGATCCTCTTAACGGCTATAAGGTGAGACTCTCTAGGACTAGCTTGAAACCTAGCACACAAGCAAACACTAAACAAGATATCCGGTCTACTTGCGGTAAGGTAAAGCAAAGATCCAATCATAGAACGATAAAGTTTAGAGTCAACACACTTACCTCCTTCATCTTTGTCAAGCTTTGTAGATGAGCTCATAGGAGTGGCTTGAGGCTTTGCATTCTCCAAGCCAAACTTCTTGAGCATATCCTTTATGTATTTTGCTTGGTTGATGAAGGTGCCATCCTTCTTTTGCTTGATTTGGAGTCCCAAAAAGAATGAGAGCTCCCCCATCATGCTCATCTCAAATTCACCTTGCATTAACTTAGCAAACTCTTGACAATGACATTCATTAGTAGAACCAAAAATAATATCATCAACATAAATTTGAACTACTAAGATGTCATTTTTATAAAAAGTGTAGTGTCCACCTTACCTTTTTCAAATCCTTTTTCAATCAAAAAATTTGAAAGCCTTTCATACCAAGTTCTAGGAGCTTGTTTTAAACCATAAAGAGCTTTGGTAAGTTTGAAAACATGATTTGGAAATTTTGAATCTTCAAAACCCGGTGGTTGTTCCACATACACTTCTTCATTTATAAAACCATTTAAAAATGCGCTTTTAACATCCATTTGAAAAAGCTTGAAATTATGATAACATGCATATGCAAGCAACATCCTAATGGCTTCCATTCTAGCTACGGGTGCATAGGTTTCATCAAAATCTATTCCCTCTTCTTGAGTGTAACCTTGTGCTACGAGTCTAGCTTTATTTCTCACAATGTTACCACTCTCATCTAGTTTGTTCCTAAAGACCCATTTAGTTCCTATTGTAGATTGATTTAACTCTTCCTGCATAGCCATAATCCAAAAGTCATCTTTCAATGCTTCTTTTATATTCTTAGGCTTTATGCATGAGATAAATGCAACATGGTTCATTAATCTAAGAGAAGAACGAGTGGTTACCCCCTTGGATGGATCACCCAAGATTTCACCATCTTTGACATAGTTCAACTCCCTTGGGTAGCTCACTTCCTTTTCCTCAATAGCCAAGTCCTTCAAGGCTTCAAGAGGTGGACCTTGTGAGTCCTCTTCCTTTGTTGGAATCTCATCCTCCTTTGAAGTTTGACCTCCATCAAAGGCATTTATGATCCCTACATCATCATCATCACAAGAATCCTTCCTAGGAAGGAGGTTATCATCGAATACAACATGAATAGATTCTTCTACTACTAAAGTTCTTTTGTTAAATACTCGATAGGCTTTAGAGGTTAAAGAGTAACCTATAAAAATGGTTTCATCACTTTTTGCATCAAATTTACCTAAGTTATCTTTCCCATTATTTAAAACAAAACACTTGCACCCAAAAGGGTGGAAATAGCTAATGTTAGGCTTCTTGGATTTTAAAATCTCATAAGGTGTTTTCTTTAAAATTGGCCTAATCATTACTCGATTTACAATATAACAAGCGGAATTTGTGGCTTCCGCCCAAAAATATTTAGGTAAATTGTTTTCACAAAGCATAGTTCTAGCCATTTCTTGTAAAGTTCTATTTTTCCTCTCAACTACCCCATTTTGTTGAGGAGTTTGAGGAGTCGAAAAATTATGGCTAATACCATTTTCATTTAAAAAATCTTCAAACCCTAAATTTTGAAACTCGGTTCCATGATCACTTCTAATATGTGAAATTCTAAGTTCAAGATCATTTTGGGTTAATTTTGAAAATGTGATGAATTTTTCCAAAGCCTCATCTTTAGTACTTAAAAAGAGAACCCAAGTAAATCTAGAAAAATCATCAACTAGCACAAAAACATAAGATTTACCACCCAAGCTCATAGTCCTAATTGGCCCAAATAAATCCATGTGAATTAGTTGTAAACATCTACTAGTAGAAACATCATTAATGGATTTAAAGGAAGATCTATGTTGTTTACCCTTTGAGCATGCATCACAAATTTTATCATTTGAAATTTTTATCTTGGGTAAACCTCTAACTAGGTTTAGAGAGACTAGTTTTTCCAAAACACTTATGCTAGCATGTCCTAGCTTCCTATGCCACAACCATGCATCATTTTCATTTTGAGCAACTAAGCATGCATGAGATGTATGAATGTCATCTAGATGCACCATGTGTATATTCCCTATGCGATGACCTATGAGCATAATGTTATTAGATTTAATGTCTACAATTTTGCATTCATTTTTATCAAACAAAACATTAAATCCTTTATCACATAATTGACTTATGCTCAATAAATTGTGTTTAAGACCATCGACATATAAAACATTTTCAATGAGAATAGTAGAGTGATTACCTATGGAGCCAATACCTTTAATGTGGCCTTTGGAGTTGTCAACAAATGTTACCACTCCTCCACTTTTTGGCTTTAAATCCATGAATCGACTCTTGTCTCCGGTCATGTGCCTCGAGCATCCACTATCAAGGTACCATGAGTTTTGACTTTGTGCTTTGGCCTTGTAGCAATGCTCCCCATACAAACAAAGATATTAAACTTTGGTTTTTGGTACCCAAATCATTTTGGGTCCATGAGTGTTAGCTCCCAAAACCTTGGTTCCCTTAGGAATCCAAGATGACATAGCAATAATATTATTAGATTTTACAAGTTCCTTAGGAACCCATACACTTCTAATTCTTTTAGCTCTACTATGTCTAGGGTAGCTACCTTGTTTGTAGTAGTTAGTCTTTTTCTTAGGTTGGTGTGTTCTAGATGATTCTCCTACTTCATGCTTGACACTACCAACATTTTTAAAGACTTTTTGAGCTCATTTAGCTCACCCAACACCTTTTGGTGTTCACAATTACATTGAGATAAAAGATTATTAAGATCAACATTTTCATCTTGAAAAAATTTAAGTTCATCTTTTAATCCTAATATCTTTTTCTCAAATTTAGAATTAGCTTGAGTAAGTGAGTCATTTTTCTCATTTAGTTCTAGAATAATCTTTTTATTCCTAATGACCGACTCCTTATATTTCTCAACTAATTCATCATATACCTCTTGTAACTCATCATATGCATCATTTAATTCTTCATATGAAAAATCTAAAGTAGATGAGTTAGAGGTTACCAAGGAGGAATCTTCCTCAAGTGCCATGAGACAAAGATTAGCCACTTCTTGTTCGTCATCCTCCGATGACTCCTCATCACTCCAAGTAGCAAGCTTGGCTTTGAGTCTCTTCTTCTTCTCAAAGCCCTTCTTCTTGAGTTGAGGGCACTCCGAACGTATGTGGCCGGGTTGTTTGCACTCATAGCAAATGATAGGATCCTTTCCTTCTTCTTTGTTCTTGCCTTTGAAGTCCATCTTCCTTTGGATTTTTCTTCCCCGGTTGGACCTCATGAAATGTGAGAACTGTTTGGCTATCATAGCCAATTCTTCAAGTTCATCCTCATCACTAGATGAGCTCTCATCATGTTGTGAAGCTTTAGCCTTGAGAGCTATTCCCATCTTCTTCTTCTTCTCAACCTCAAGCTTCTCAACCCTTTTCTCTTCTTTCTTCTTCTCATCTTCCCTTCCTTGCTTCATGATCTCATGAGTAAGGAGAGAACCCACAAGCTCATCAAGCTTTAACGTTTTCAAGTTCTTTGCTTCGATGATGGCGGTTCTCTTCCTATCCCAAGACTCGGGAAGTGAATAGAGAAGCTTCCGGACAAGCTTGTCTTCCGGTATGATCTCTCCAAAGCCCTTTAGACCATTGACAATCGTGGAGAATCGATCAAACATCTTTGGCACCGTCTCATCGGGCTCCATCTTGAAATTTTCATAACTAAGATTGAGAATTCCAATCTTAGTTTCTTTAACATCATTGGTGCCTTCATAAGTGGTCTCAAGAGTGTCTCACACTTCTTTGACACTTTCAATTGATGAGACCTTTGAGTAGATGTCCGGACCGAAAGCACAAAATAGCATGTGGAGAGCTTTATCATTGACTTGAATATTTTTCCTCTCCTCTTCACTCATCTCCACTTTCTTCTTTAACACCATCTTGCCTTCACCATCTTGCTTCAATGGAATATATGGCCCATCCTCAATGACATCCCACACAAGATAGTCATTTGACTTGATGAATAGACGCATTCTATTCTTCCAAAAAGAATAGTTATCACCGTTGAAGAAATGAGGCTTTGTGGTCGATTGTGACTCGTACATGCCGGAATCGGAGGTTGAAGTCATCTCTTGATACTTTGATGATCACACTCTTCCAAGGAACTCCTCTTGTGGTTGTTAATCCTCAAAGAGTTAGGCTCTGATACCAATTGTTGAGTGGATTATAAGATCGATATTGACCAAGAGGGGGGGTGAATTGGAAATTTAAAGGTTTTGTGGTGGAAATTGCAAATTGAAAATAATAGACAAGGGATTTAGAGTGGTTCAAGTTCCAAATGAACTCTACATCCACTACCTTAGCTTCACTAAGGATTTGCAACAATTCCACTAATTGCTCTTCCCCTTTTCTAGGATAAGGATGCAACCCTTTACAATTTCGGTTGATTTTTCTACCCAAAAATCAACCCAATCCTCACACAAGTAAACAAAGAAATTTGATGGCTAATTAGATATCTCTCAATAAAAATAATAGCCCAATTACAAGCTCTCAACCCAATTGAACAAGATATGAATGAAAATTACAATTGGGGTTTTAGACAAAATGGGATTTGTGTACAATTGCTTGGATTTAATGTTTGGATGTTTGCTTTTGGATCAATAGTTGTTGCTGGTGCTTTTAGAAGTCTCTTTTATACCTTCTCATTGAATTCTAGCCGTTGTGGTTGTTGCACTCATCAATAGAGCCGTTGGGGATGTTATCTCACCACCATAAATGCAGTCTGCAACAACCCGTTTCGAAACGCGGGGTACCTGTTTCGGAACGGACTAAAATAGAAAGAGTCGTTGGGGTGCATTTAAGAGCCCGTTTCGAAACGCCTTAGGGCCGTTTCGAAACACTTTTGCCACTGTCAAGGGTCGTTTCGAAACGGTCTTAGCCCGTTTCGAAA
Organism: Hibiscus tridactylites; assembly: GCA_958450335.1. Lineage (NCBI taxonomy): Eukaryota > Viridiplantae > Streptophyta > Magnoliopsida > Malvales > Malvaceae > Hibiscus > Hibiscus tridactylites. The sequence continues at coordinate 81,676,040 of OY288277.1, read as the reverse complement.
CACCTTAACGGTTTTCAGAAAATCAGTTAAAAACAACTTCAACGGTCATATTTTATATTCAAACTTAAGACCTGTTTCGAAACGCTTTGGCTTCGTTTCGAAACAGATTTGCTACTGTCAAGGGTCGTTTCGGAACGGTCTTAGCCCGTTTCGAAACACCCTATTTATCTTTAAATATTCAGCAAAAATATCTTAACCGTTGTGCCTTTTCAAATCAAATATGAAGAACAATTTCGAAACGTGAGAGCCCGTTTCGAAACAGGGTCAAGTGTTTCGATACACGTTTCGGTGGTTGACAGTGATGAAAACGTTTCGAAACGCCTAAAGGCCGTTTCGAAACAGGACTTTGAAAATCACTGTTTTGACTTGAAACACTTAGAAAAATATTTGAAAAACTTTGTTTTTAACTTGGGCATAATCTTAAAATTATATGGGGATATTTTGAGGACTTAAAATTCGTTTTGACATTTTCAATTTAGTCCTTAGGTTTTTAGTTATATCAAAATTAAAATATTTGTTTCACAAAATGAGTCTAACATAACTTAAAATTAAAGTTTTTTTTTTTGCAGCAATAATGATATTGATATTTTTATTTCATAATTTGGTGTCATTTTTTTATGTCGCGATCTAAGGTGGTTATTACAGTGAAGTTGGAAGTCGGCCTGTCTTAACACCGACTTCTGAAAGTCGTCTGAAAACCTAAACATATTACACTAAAACCTAAACCTTAACCTAAACCTATCACAACGCCAACTATATGCATGCATAGGAAGAGAAGTTGTCTTTAAATCCTAAACCCTCAACATATTACACTAAAACCTAAACGTTAACCTTTAAATCCTAAATCCTAACCCTAACCTCTAAATTCTAAACCCCCACACCCAAACCCCTAAACCCTACAACCTAAACTAAGTCCATAAACCCTAAAACTAAGGCGCTTATGGAAACTTTTAGTTTCCACCGCCAGTTTATTAGATATAAATCCTATTTTTTATTACCAGTCTAATACTAATGTTTATTTTTGGATTTATATCCTATGCACTGGCGATGGAAACTCAAAGTTTCCACAAGTGCCTTCGTTTTATGGTTTAGGGTCTTAGTTTAGGGTGTATGATTTAGGGGTTTAGGTGTACGGTTTAGGGATGATGGTTAGAATTTAAGGTTTAGTGTTATAATTTAGGGTTTAGAGGTTAGGGTTTTGTTTTTAGGGTAATATGATTATGATTTTGGTTTTAACTTATAAACCTTGAATTATAACCCTAAACTCTAAATTCTTACCACTATCCCTAAATTCTAAACCCCCAAACCCTACACCTTAAACTAAGACCCTAAACCCTAAAACTAAGGCGTATGTGAGAACTTTAAGTTTTCACCGCGAGTGTATAGAATAATAATCCATGTTTTTTTCTCTATTATAAACATTTAACTTAATTTATTTTGAGATCTTATTTCCTTAAATCATGTATGATTACTCCTATTATACCTATCCAGAACCGTCCCATGTATATGTATTTATATATTGGAAAATACTTTGATACGCAAGTTCAATTTTAGGGTTTTAGGTTAAGGTTTAAGGTTTAAGAGTTTTGTGTGTAGGGTGTTGAATTTAAGGTTTATGTTTAAAATTTAGAGTTTGAGATTTAGGGTTTAAAATTTAGATTTTAGCGTACTAGAGTTTAAAATTTAAATTTTAAATTTTATAGAAAAGTTGTATAAATTTTATTTACATGGTTTGTATATCAAAATATAACCCTTATATTTTATGGTGCATGATATACAAATCTTAAAATAATTATTAAAGATTGAGAATTGTTTCAACCTTTTCTGTCCCACTTTGAGAAAGCAAAAGCAAGGGGAAAGAAGAAAGGAAAGGCAATAATAAAGAAAATTCAAAATAAAAAACAAAGAATTCTCAATGATTCAAATTCTCTCATAGTGTAGCTTCAACTCTCAAACTTTCTTCCACAAAGACTTGTTTGGGGAGCTATCTTCAACAAAAGGGAAAGTGAAAGGGTTGAGTTTGTAAGTTGGTTAACACCATACCACCACCACCACCATGAACCGAGGAGTGTTGCAGAGCTCACCGGTGCAGCAGCTGATGGCCGGAAACCACCCTGACTGGTGGAGCATCAACACCATGCGGCCACCACCAACTTATCATCAACAACCACCGTCTCCTTTCTTCCCCCAGCTGCCGCCTGCTTTCTTCCCTCAGTTCACCCCCACCTCCACTTCTTCTTCTTGGCAGCATGATAACCAGGAGCTTCCCGAGTCATGGAGTCAGCTACTCTTGTAACTCTCGCAAACCCTTTATAGTCAGGACGGAGCTAGCTAGGATCAAATATTGGGAGGAGCAAAAGTTTATTAAACCTTTAAATCTAAAAACTGAGAGGAACAAAAACTTTATTTTATTACTATTAAAACTAAAAGACTTCAAATGCCGTTATATCGAAGAATTTTAGAAGGGGCAAGAGCTCCTCCCATGTTAAACATGGCTCCGTCCCTGTTTATAGTCCATTTGCAAAGCTTCAACTTCGATTCAAGTATGTTCGATTTAATTTTACGTGTGTGTTGATTTTGTAGGGGAGGATTGGTCGGAGAAGAAGAAGAAAGGCGAAGCATAGCATTACACCAAGCCTCGACTGGTAATAATTCTATTGTGGACACAAAAGAGAATTATGTGTATGCTCATCCGATAATGGCAGCTGCTTCACCACCCAAGTCTTGTGTAACAACAACGACAACAACAGGTTTCAGCAATAACATGTTGGATTTCTCTGGTAACAAAACCGATTGGTCTTCGGAGGTACTTTAGGGTTTCGAGTACATGAACATGTTCAGATTGCTGTCCGACCAGAATTCTCATATTTAATCACTATTTTTGTGTGTCTGTAGTGTAATAGCAGCACTGCAACAGGTGGAGCATTGAATAAAACTAGGGTTCAACCTTCTGCAACTCAATCTACCTTCAAGGTGACTTATGTACTAAAAAAAACAAAATAATATAGTTCGAGTTCGGTTGGCACTAGGGGTAGGGTTCCAATATGTAAACTTTATATTAATATATAAATTGTTGCAGGTGAGGAAGGAGAAGTTGGGAGATAGAATTACAGCACTCCACCAGATTGTTTCACCATTTGGGAAGGTAAATCTAAAGGTTTTAACTTTGATAATTGCAAAAATTGTTAAGAATCTATTAAAGAAAAAAAATGACAATGAATATGAGTCATGATATTGGAGGGTTGTGTTTTTTTCTTTCACTTTTGCAGACTGACACAGCCTCTGTCTTGTTAGAATCTATTGGGTACATTAGATTCCTTCACAGTCAAATTGAGGTGATGTTTCTTTCTTCCTCTCTTTTCCCTTTTGCTTTTTGCTAAGAACAATGAAGCCAGTTCCCTTCAGACAACATTACTTTAAGTCCTAAATATTATATATGTAGGCTCTCAGCTTACCGTACTTGGCCAGGGGATCATCAGCAAACATGAGGCAGCAACAACAGTCTGTAAGAACAAAAAACTACATCTTCCTTAATTTCCCAGAAAATAAAAGGACAAATTCTGGGCTCTTAGACTAATGTGTATATACATACATATATAGATATTGTGGTATATATATCAGTTGATTGATGGTTAATATATTTGAACTTGTTGTTTAGGTTCAAGGGGAGAGAAATTGTATATTCCCTGAAGACCCTGGTCAGGTATTGACAGTCATCGACTTTATTATTAATTAAATAATTATTATATGAATTTATTTTTAATGGACCGACATATTATCAATAAATTAATGAATACTCTATTTTTTTTTTGTCTAGCTGTTGAATGAAAACTGCTTGAAGAAGAGGAAACGTGGTCCTGATGATGATCAGCAGGTAATTCTTGAACTGTTGAACACTAACATTTAGGGCTAAGTATTTGATCGACTCGAGTCGTGTCAAAATATTTTGAGTTAGTTGAGTTGATGAGTTATATTTTATACTTAAAATTTATTTGAATTTTTTCGAGTCGAGTCGTGTTGTTCAAGTTCTTGTTCAAATTTAATTTTAAATATTTATAATGTCTTGATACTAATTAGTTCCAATTTAAACAATTTTTATTACTATATATATATTCACATATATATTTCATTACGTATTTTCATATACAATATACATATATCAGGCGGAGTTGTGAGACTCAAGTCGAACATGAAAACCGATCTATTAATTACTAAAAAAATTTGATTTATTCGAGTCTTATTTTATAGCTTCAACTTTATTTGAAATTTTTCGAGTCGAGTCGAAAAATCATTTTTTTAGTCGGATCAAGTTGTGCTCACCCCTACTAACAGTGTTAAATAATTCCTTTGATTTAGCTCGCTCTTCCAATACTTTTTTTTATAACACATCGATATTCGATTTATTAACAGATTAATTCCTATCAACTACATAAAGATTGATTAAAGAGACAATGCTTCAAGCCCAACATTTACTCCATTAATATACATATATACAAGTTTTAAGTATTTGAAAACAACATTTCCTTTTGTATTTTCTAGGATTCTAATGAAGTCCCAAAGGACCTGAAGAGTAGGGGGCTTTGCTTGGTTCCTGTATCATGTACACTTCAAGTCGGGAGCGACAACGGAGCTGATTACTGGGCTCCTCCTCCGTTGGGTGGTGGTTTCCGGTAGACATCGGCTTATTAGGATTCTCGGTAGCATTGCACACAGCTAGATGGAGATTGAAATGTGAGCTTTCATGTAGGAAACGATATAACATCATGAGCAGTCAATCTGCTAAAGAAAAGTTTCAAAGGCTGATTGCTCATGATGCTATACACAATGTACTAGTGTTGTTAATTTCATTTTGGACTATTTCTTGGATTATCATGTGTGCTAATTGCTAACTGCTTAGCCTTATCTATCTTTAATTTACTTCTATCATTTAAGCTTATTCCCATCTATTTGATTTTTTAGTATAATTATCGGTATTCAACTGTTAGTTGACTAATTTGGATTGAGTACAGTAGAGGTACATTATGGGGATGACTATCCTAACTCAATTTTCTCCTT